>CM076997.1:71977858-73467053 GCA_039090855.1 Macrothele yani | reverse complement strand
ATAGTACCATGAGATTGGATACCAAATTTGGTGGATCGAAATTGAAAGTTGTAGATTTTACAAAAATTTTGTATCGGCGGCCCCTTGACTCTGGGCCCCTACTTGTTCCAAAATCCATCTTCCGTCTAAGTTAGAGCAACATGAGATGGTATACCAAATTTGGTGGTTCTAAATTTAAAATAGTCGATTTTCCGAAAATTTTGTATGGGGTCTACCTTGACCCCGGGCCCCAACTTATTCCAAAATGCATCTGCCGTCTGAGTTAGAGTACCATTCGGCAGTATACCACCAAATTTATTGGTTCTAAATTGGAAACTGTAGATTTTACGAAAATTTTGCATGGGGTGGGTGGGGTGGGGGGTCTCTTGACCCCGACCCGTTCCAAAACACCATCTGCCGTCTAAGTTTGGCAGCATGCGGTTGTATACCAAATTTGGCGGTTCTAAATTGAAAACTGTACATTTTACGGAAATTTTATATGGGGCCACCCTTGACGCCGGGCCCGACCCGTACCCAAAACCATCTACCGTCTAAGTTAGAGTACCATGGGATTCTATACCAAATTTGTTTATTTTAAATTGAAAACTGTAGATTTTACGAAAATTTTGCGTTGGGAGCCCCTTGACCACGGGCCCCAACCGGTTCCAAACACGACCTACCGTTTAAGTTACTAAGTTGGAGTACCATGAGATGTATACCAAATTTGGTGGTTCTAGACTGAAAAATGTAGATTTTACGAAAATTTTGTATTTGGCCCCTTGTTCTAAATTTAAAACTGTAGATATTACGAAAATTTTGTATTGGGGGAGGGGCTTAACCCCGACCCGTTCCAAAAAGTATCTATCATCTAAGATATAGTACCGCGAGATTGTATACCAAATTTGGTGGTTCTAAATTGAAAACTGTAGATTTTACGGAAATTTTGTATGGGCCCCCTTGACCCTGGGCCCCGACCTGTTCCCAAAACCATCTACCGTCTAAGTTATAGTACAATGAGATTGAATACCAAATTTTGTGGTTCTAAATTGAAAACTGTAGATTTTACGAAAATTTTGTATCGGGGGACTCTTGACCCTGGGCCCCGACCGGTTCCAAAACACCATCTGCCGTCTAAGTTTGTGCACGATGAGGTTGTATTCCAAATTTGGCATTTCTAAATTGAAAACTGTACATATTACGGAAATTATGTATGGGGCCCCCTTGACCCAGGGCCCCGACCCGTTCCCACAACCATCTAATGTCTAAATTAGAGTACCATTTGATAGTATACCACCAAATTTATTGGTTCTAAATTTGAAACTGTAGATTTTACGAAAATTTTGGGGGGGGGCCCCTTGACCCCGGACTTCAAACAGTTCCAAAACACCATCTGCCGTCTAAGTTAGAGCACCATGAGGTTGTATACCAAATTTGGCTAGTCTAAATTGAAAATTGTAGGAAGTTTTATATAGGCCCACCCTTGACATCGGGCACCGACCCGTTCCCAAAATCCATCTACCGTCTAAGTTGGAGTACCATGAGATTGTATACCAAATTTGGTGATTCTAAATTGAAAACTGTAGATTTTACGAAAATTTTGCGGGGGGAGCCCCTTGACCACGGGCCCCAACAGGTTCCAAAAACCATCTACCGTCTAAGTTAGTAAGTTGGAGTACCATGAGATTGTAAATACCAAATTTGGTGGTTCTAAATTGAAAAATGTATATTTTACGAAAATTTTGTATGGGGACCCCTACTTAATCCAAAGTCCATCTACCGTCGTAGTTATAGTGCCATGAGATTGTATACCAAATTTGGTGGTTCTAAATTGAAAACTGCATACGAAATCAGGTGCCCCCTACTTAATCAAAATCCATCTGCCGTCTAAGTTATAGTACCATGAGATTCTATATCAAATGTCTATGGGGGCCCAAAGGCCCAGGGCACCGACCCTTTCCAAAAACTATCTATCATCTAAGTTATAGTACCATGAGATTGTATACCAAATTTGGTGGTTCTAAATTGAAAACTGTAGATTTTACGAAAATTTTGTATGGGGATCCTTTACCCTGGTCCCCGACCGGTTCCAAAGTCCATCTACCGTCGTAAGTTATAGTTCCATGAGATTGTATACCAAATTTGGTGGTCGGAAATTGAAAACTGTAGATTTTACGAAAATTTTGTATGGCGGCCCTTGACCCCGCCCCCTACTTGTTCCAAAATCGATCTGCCGTCTAAGTTAGAGCATCATGAGATGGTATCTCAAATTTGGTGGTTCTAAATTGAAAACTGTAGATTTTACGAAAACTTTTGTATGAAGCCCCCTTGACCCCGGGCCCGGATCCGTTCCCAAAATCATCTACCGTCTAAGTTAGAGTACCATGAGATTGTATACCAAATTTGGTGGTTCTAAATTGAAAACTGTAGATTTTACGAAAATTTTGAATGGGAGGGCTTGACCCCGACCGTTCCAAAAACTCTCTACCGTCTAAGTTATAGTACCATGAGATTGTATACCAAATTTGGTGGTTCGAAATTGAAAGCTGTAGATTTCACAAATTTTTTTTATGCCCCTTGACCCCGGGCCCCTACTTGTTCCAAAACACCATCTACCGTCTAAGTTTGTGTATCGATGAGGTTGTATACCAAATTTGGCGGTTCTTAATTGAAAACTGTACATTTTACGGAAATAACACCAAATTTATTGGTTCTAAATTTGAAACTGTAGATTTTACGAAAATTTTGAATGGGGGAGGGTCTCTTGACCCCGACCCGTTCCAAAATACAATCTGCCGTCTAAGTTTGTGCACCATGCGGTTGTATACCAAATTTGGCGGTTCTAAATTGAAAACTGTACATTTTACGGAAATTTTATATGGGGCTCCCTTGACCCCGGGCCCCGACCCGTTCCCAAAACCATCTACCGTCTAAGTTATAGTACCATGAGATTGTATACCAAATTTGGTGGTTCTAAATTTAAAACTGTAGATTTTACGAAAATTTTGTATTAGGGGACCCTTGACCCTGGGCCCCGACCGGTTCCAAAACACCATTTGCCGTCTAAGTTTGAGTACGATGAGGTTGTATACAAAATTTGGCGGTTCTAAATTGAAAACTGTACATTTTACGGAAATTTTGTATGATTTAACCCTTGACCCCGGGCCCCGACCCGTTCCCAAAACCATCTACCGTCTAAGTTATAGTACAATGAGATTGTATACCAAATTTGGTGGTTCTAAATAGAAAACTGTAGATTTTACGAAAATTTTGTATCGGGGGACTCTTGAGCCTGTGCCCCGACCGGTTCCAAAACACCATTTGCCGTCTAACTTTCTGTACGATGAGGTTGTATACGAAATTTGGCATTTCTAAATTGAAAACTGTACTTTTTACGGAAATTTTGTATGGGGCCCCATTGGCCCAGGGCCCCGACCCGTTCCCACAACCATCTAATGTCTAAATTAGAGTACCATTCGCTAGTATACCACCAAATTTACTGGTTCTAAATTGGAAACTGTAGATTTTACGAAAATTTGGAATGGGGTGGGTGGTTGGGGGGTGTCTCTTGACGCCGACCCGTTCCAAAACACCATCTGCCGTCTAAGTTTGTGCACCATGAGGTTGTATACCAAATTTGGCTAGTCTAAATTGAAAATTGTACATTTTGCGGAAATTTTATATGGGCCCACCCTTGACCCCGGGCCTCGACCCGTTCCCAAAACCATCTACCGTCTATGTTAGAGTACCATGGGATTATATACCAAATTTGTTTATTCTAAATTGAAAACTGTAGATTATACAAAAATTTTGCGTCGGGGGCCCCTTGACCACGGGCCTCAACCGGTTCCAAAAACCATCTACCGTTTAAGTTACTAAGTTAGAGTCCCATGAGATGTATACCAAATTTGGAGGTTCTAGACTGAAAAAATGTAGATTTTACAAAAATTTTGTATGAGGGCCCCTTGAACCCGGGCCCCTATTTGTTCCCAAAATCCATCTACCGCCTAAGTTAGAGTATCATGAGATAGTATATAAAATTTGGTGATTCTAAATTGAAAACTGTAGATTTTGCGAAAATTTTGTATGAGGGGGGGCCCTTGACCTGGGCCCCGACCGTTCCAAACACTATCTGTCATCTAAGTTATAGTAGCATGAGATTGTATACCAAATTTGGTAGTTCTAAATTGAAAACTGTACATTTTACGGAAATTTTGTATGGGGCCCCCTTGACCCCGGGGCCCGACTTGTTCCCAAAAACCATATACCGTCTAAGTTATAGTACCATGAGATTGTATACCAAATTTTATGGTTCTAAATTGAAAACTGTAGATTTTACGAAAATTTTGTATCGGGGGACCTTTGGCCCTGCGCCCCGACCGGTTCCAAAACGCCATCTGCCGTCTAAGTTTGTGTACGATGAGGTTGTATACCAAATTTGGCGGTTCTAAATTGGAAACTGTAGATTTTACGAAAATTTTGAATGGGGGGGGAGAGGCTCTTGACCCCGACCCATTCTAAAATACCATCTGCCGTCTAAGTTTGTGCACCATGAGGTTGTATACCAAATTTGGCGGTTCTAAATTGAAAACTGTACATTTTACGGAAATTTTGTATGGGGTTCCCCTTGACCCCGGACCCCGAATCGTTCCCAAAACCATCTACCATCTAAATTATAGTGCCATGAGATTGAATACCAAATTTGGTGGTTCTAAATTGAAAATTGTAGATTTTACGAAAATTTTGTATCGGGGGACCCTTGACCCTGGGCCCCGACCGGTTCCAAAACACCATTTGCCGTCTAAGTTTGTAAGTTAGAGTACGAGGGTTGTATACGAAATTTGGCATTTCTGAATTGAAAACTGTACTTTTTACGGAAATTTTGTATGGGGCACCCTTGACCCAGGGCCCCGACCCGTTCCCACAACCATCTAATGTCTAAATTAGAGTACCATTCGGTAGTATACCACAAAATTTATTGGTTCTAAATTGGAAACTGTAGATTTTACGAAAATTTGGAATGCGGGGAAGGGGGGACTCTTGACGCCGACCCGTTCCAAAACACCATCTGCCGTCTAAGTTTGTGCACCAAGAGGTTGTATACCAAATTTTATCGGTTTTAAATTGAAAACTGTACATTTTACGGAAGTTTTATATGGGCCCACCCTTGACCCCGGGCCCCGACCCGTTCCCAAAACCATCTACCGTCTAACTTGGAGTACCATGGGATTGTATACCAAATTTTTTATTCTAAATTGAAAACTGTAGATTTTACGAAAATTTTGCGTCGGGAGCCCCTTGACCACGGGCCCCAACCGGTTCCAAAAACCATCTACCGTTTAAGTTAGTAAGTTGGAGTCCCATGAGATGTATACCAAATTTGGAGGTTCTAGACTGAAAAATGTAGATTTTACAAAAATTTTGTTTTTGGCCCCTTCAACCCGGGCCCCTCTTTGTTCCAAACTCCATCTACCGTCTAAGTTAGAGCATCATGAGATAGTATATCAAGTTTGGTGATTCTAAATTTAAAACTGTAGATATTACGAAAATTTTGTATTGGGGGGAGGGTTAACCCCGACCCATTCCAAAAAGTATGTATCATCTAAGTTATAGTACCACGAGATTGTATACCACATTTGGTGGTTCTAAATTGAAAACTGTAGATTTTACGGAAATTTTGTATGGGGCCCCCCTTGACCCTGGGCCCCGACCCTTTCCAAAAACCATTTACCGTCTAAGTTATAGTACAATGAGATTGTATACCAAATTTGGTGGATCTAAATAGAAAACTGTAGATTTTACGAAAATTTTGTATCGGTGGGACCCTTGAGATTGTGCCCCGACTAGTTCCAAAACACCATCAGCCGTCTAAGTTTGTGTACGATGAGGTTGTATACGAAATTTGGCATTTCTGAATTGAAAACTGCACTTTTTACGGAAATTTTGTATGGGGCCCCCTTGAACCAGGGCCCCGACCCATTCCCACAACCATCTAATGTCTAAATTAGAGTACCATTCGGTAGTATACCACCAAATTTATTGGTTCTAAATTGGAAACTGTAGATTTTACCAAAATTTTGCATGGGGTGGGTGGGGTGGGGGTCTCTTGACGCCGACCCGCTCCAAAACACCATATGCCGTCTAAGATTGTGCACCATGAGGTTGTATACCAAATTTGGCTAGTCTAAATTGAAAATTGTGCATTTTACGGAAGTTTTATATGGGCCCACCCTTGACCCCGGGCCCCGACCCGTTACCAAAACCATCTACCGTCTAACTTGGAGTACCATGGGATTGTATACCAAATTTGTTTATTCTAAATTGAAAACTGTAGATTTTACGAAAATTTTGTGTCGGGAGCCCCTTGACCACGGGCCCCAACCGCTTCCAAAAACCATCTACCGTTTAAGTTAGTAAGTTGGAGTACCATGAGATGTATACCAAATTTGGAGGTTCTAGACTGAAAAATGTATATTTTACAAAAATTTTGTATTTGGCTCCCTTGTTCTAAATTTAAAACTGTAGATATTACGAAAATTTTTGTATTGGGGGGGGCTTAACCCCGATCCGTTCCCAAAAAGTATCTATCATCTAAGTTATAGTACCACGAGATTGTATACCACATTTGGTGGTTCTAAATTGAAAACTGTAGATTTTACGAAAATTTTGTATCGGGGGATCCTTCACCCTGGTCCCTGACCGGTTCCAAAAACCACCTGCTGTCTAAGTTATAGTTCCATGAGATTGTATATTAAATTTGTAGGTCGGAAACTGAAAACTGTAGACTTTGCGAAAATTTTGTATGGGGGCCCCTTGACCCCGGGCCCCTTGACCCCGCCCCCTACTTGTTCCAAAATCCATCTGCCGTCTAAGTTAGAGCATCATGAGATGGTATCTCAAATTCCGTGGTTCTAAATTGAAAATTGTAGATTTTACGAAAACTTTTGTATGAAGCCCCCTTGACCCCGGGCCCGGATCCGTTCCCAAAATCATCTATTGTCTAAGTTAGAGTACCATTAGATTGTAAACCAGATTTGGTGGTTCTAAATTGAAAACTGTAAATTTCACGAAAATTTTGTATGGGTGCCCCCTTGTTAGCGTACCATTAAATTGTATACCAAATTTGGTGGTTCTAAATTGAAAACTTTGTATCGGGGGACCTTTGGCCCTCCGCCCCTACCGGTTCCAAAACACTATCTGCCGTCTAAGTTTGTGTACGATGAGGTTGTATACCAAATTTGGCGGTTCTTAATTGAAAACTGTACATTTTACGGAAATAACACCAAATTTATTGGTTCTAAATTGGAAACTGTAGATTTTACGAAAATTTTGCATGAGGGGGGGGGGGCTCTTGACCCCGATCCATTACAAAATACAATCTGCCGTCTAAGTTTGTGCACCATGAGGTTGTATACCAAATTTGGCGGTTCTAAATTGAAAACTGTACATTTTACGGAAATTTTGTATGGGGTTCCCCTTGACCCCGGACCCCGAATCGTTCCCAAAACCATCTACCATCTAAATTATAGTGCCATGAGATTGAATACCAAATTTGGTGGTTCTAAATTGAAAATTGTAGATTTTACGAAAATTTTGTATCGGGGGACCCTTGACCCTGGGCCCCGACCGGTTCCAAAACACCATTTGCCGTCTAAGTTTGTGCACCATGAGGTTGTATACCAAATTTGGCTATTCTAAATTGAAAACTGTACATTTTACGGAAGTTTTATATGGGCCCACCATTGACCCCGGGCCTCGACCCGTTCCCAAAACCATCTACCGTCTAACTTGGAGTACCATGGGATTGTATACCACCAAATTTATTGGTTCTAAATTGAAAACTGTTGATTTTACGAAAATTTGCGTCGGGAGCCCCTTGACCACGGGCCCCAACCGGTTCCAAAAACCATCTACCGTTTAAGTTAGTAAGTTGGAGTACCATGAGATGTATACCAAATTTGGAGGTTCTAGACTGAAAAATGTATATTTTACGAAAATTTTGTATTTGGCCCCTTGTTCTAAATTTAAAACTGTTGATATTACGAAAATTTTGTATTGGGGGTGGGCTTAACCCCGATCCGGTCCAAAAAGTATCTATCATCTAAGTTATAGTACCACGAGATTGTATACCACATTTGGTGGTTCTAAATTGAAAACTGTAGATTTTAAGAAAATTTTGTATCGGGGGCTCCTTCACCCTGGTCCCCGACCGGTTCCAAAACACCACCTGCTGTCTAAGTTATACACTGCCGGACAATTGCTAAGGACGGATGACAATAGCAACGATTGCAACCATAAAATGGTTGGCAGGAAAATGTGGAAATTACCATAAGTGCGGGATACAGTAAGACGTGTTGTGCGTATGCAAATTTTAGATTGCCGAACTTGTTCGTGACGTCATAGCGATGATAAGAGATATAAAGAATTTGACGCGTATTGACCGTTGTTGTTCAAACGCAAAGTTGAAAGGGAAATAATCAATTGACGAACTTGCAATTTTCAGTATGTCTTCCCGACATCACCTAGATGATTTTACGCGTGGCCGTATTATGGGCAAGAATGAAGAAGGGATAAAAATAACAGATGTTGCCAGAGAGTTTGACGTCAGCCACAGTGTTGTTTCAAGGCTTTGGAAACAATTCCAAACAAATGGAGTGTGTAGCAAACGTCACGGGGGAGGTCGTGTTCGCAGTACGACACCTGCAGAAGATCGGTACATAGTGCTATTAACAAAAAGACACCGGCGCAGCACAGCTAGTGAGGTAGCAAATCAGTTTATGGCTGCTACTGGAAAGCGGATCTCCCGAAAAACTGTCGCCAGACGTTTGCATGAAGGAGGACTATACGCCCGCCGTCCTGTTGTGTGCATCCCATTGTCCAGACGTCACTGTACCACCCGTTTGCAATGGTGCCATCAACATCGCAATTGGACTGATAACGACTGGTCTGCTGTCCTCTTCTCAGATGAGAGTAGATACAGTCTATCGTCTGATTGTCGACGACAACTGATCTGGCGTGATAGTGGTACTGCATATTGTCCAGCAAACATACAGGAAAGGGACCGAAATCCGACATGTAGTGTCATGGTATGGGCTGGCATCATGATCAATGGCCGTACGTCCCTCTATGTGCTTCCAACTGGGACTATGACTGGCCAACGATACATTAATGATGTTCTGCTACGTCATGTTCGAATGCTCCGTGGTGCTGTCGGTGATAGATTCATTTTCATGGATGACAACGCAACATGTCATCAAACAGTCGCTGTCCAGGAGTGTCTTGAGAGCGAAGATATTCAACGCCTCGTATGGCCAGCACGTTCTCCAGATCTGAATCCCATTGAAAATGTGTAGGATGCTTTGGGGAAGAGTCTTGCTGGTCGCCAATGCCCTCCAATAAACAAGGACACCCTCATCCGTGCACTGACAGAGGAATGGGATAAATTACCCCAACAGCTGCTTGAAAATGTTGTGAAAAGCATGACACGACATGTGGAATCTTGCATCGCCCTCCATGGTGGCCATATCCCGTATTGACATCTTACGCCGGAACGCCTGCGGACGGTAATTGCATTTTTTTCACGTTTACGTATTCTGCACAAAATGACCTGTTTGTCCCTTGAACACGTTCCAAAGCCTTCTGGATTTCAGAGCACAATAAATTGTCTTTCTTGTAATGTCCTGGCATTCTGACATTATTTTATTTCACTTGGCATCCAACCACACTTACTTTTTTATGCGCTATATAGCCGTTTATGATCCGTCCTTAGCAATTGTCCAGCAGTGTAGTTCCATGAGATGTATATTAAATTTGGAGGTCGGAAACTGAAAACTGTAGACTTTACGAAAATTTTGTATAGGGGCCCCTTGACCCCGGGCCCCTACTTGTTCCAAAATCCATCTCTAAGTTAGAGCATCATGAGATGGTATACCAAATTTCGTGGTTCTAAATTGAAAATTGTAGATTTTACGAAAACTTTTGTATGAAGCCCCCTTGACCCCGGGCCCGGATCCGTTCCCAAAATCATCTACCGTCTAAGTTAGAGTACCATTAGATTGTAAACCAGATTTGGTGGTTCTAAATTGAAAACTGTAGATTTCACGAAAGTTTTGTATGGGTGCCCCCTTGTTAGCGTACCATTAAATTGTATACCAAATTTGGTGGTTCTAAATTGAAAACTTTGTATCTGGGGACCTTTAGCCCTGCGCCCCGACCGGTTCCAAAACACCATCTGCCGTCTAAGTTTGTGTACGATGAGGTTGTATACCAAATTTGGCGGTTCTTAATTGAAAACTGTACATTTTACGGAAATAACACCAAATTTATTGGTTCTAACTTGGAAACTGTAGATTTTACGATAATTTTGAATGGGGAGGGGCTCTTGACCCCGACCCATTCCAAAATACAATCTGCCGTCTAAGTTTGTGCACCATGAGGTATACCAAATTTGGCGGTTCTAAATTGAATACTGTACATTTTACGGAAATTTTATATGGGGCTCCCCTTGACCCCGGACCCCGACCCGTTCCCAAAACCATCTACCATCTAAATTATAGTACCATGAGATTGTATACCAAATTTGGTGGTTCTAAATTGAAAATTGTAGATTTTACGAAAATTTTGTATTGGGGGACCCTTGACCCTGCTCCCCGACCGGTTCCAAAACGCCATCTGCCGTCTAAGTTTGTGTACGATGAGGTTGTATACCAAATTTGGCGGTTCTAAATTGAAAACTGTACATTTTACGGAAATAACACCAAATTTATTGGTTCTAAATTGGAAACTGTAGATTTTACGAAAATTTTGAATGGGAAGGGGAGGGGCTCTTGACCCCGACCCATTCCAAAATACCATCTGCCGTCTAATTTTGTGCACCATGAGGTTGTATACCAAATTTGGCGGTTCTAAATTGAAAACTGTACATTTTACGGAAATTTTGTATGGGGTTCCCCTTGACCCCGGACCCCGACCCGTTCCCAAAACCATCTACCATCTAAATTATAGTACCATGAGATTGAATACCAAATTTGGTGGTTCTAAATTGAAAATTGTAGATTTTACGAAAATTTTGTATCGGGGGACCCTTGACCCTGGGCCCCGACCGGTTCCAAAACACCATTTGCCGTCTAAGTTTGTGTACGATGAGGTTGTATACGAAATTTGGCATTTCTGAATTGAAAACTGTACTTTTTACGGAAATTTTGTATGGGGCACCCTTGACCCAGGGCCCCGACCCATTCCCACAACCATCTAATGTCTAAATTAGAGTACCATTCGGTAGTATACCACAAAATTTATTGGTTCTAAATTGGAAACTGTAGATTTTACGAAAATTTGGAATGCGGGGAAGGGGGAGACTCTTGACGCCGACCCGTTCCAAAACACCATCTGCCGTCTAAGTTTGTGCACCAAGAGGTTGTATACCAAATTTGGCTATTCAAAATTGAAAACTGTACATTTTACGGAAGTTTTATATGGGCCCACCCTTGACCCCGGGCCCCGACCCGTTCCCAAAACCATCTACCGTCTAACTTGGAGTACCATGGGATTGTATACCAAATTTTTTATTCTAAATTGAAAACTGTAGATTTTACGAAAATTTTGCGTCGGGAGCCCCTTGACCACGGGCCCCAACCGGTTCCAAAAACCATCTACCGTTTAAGTTAGTAAGTTGGAGTCCCATGAGATGTATACCAAATTTGGAGGTTCTAGACTGAAAAATGTAGATTTTACAAAAATTTTGTATTTGGCCCCTTGTTCTAAATTTAAAACTGTAGATATTACGAAAATTTTGTATTGGGGGGAGGGGTTAACCCCGACCCATTCCAAAAAGTATGTATCATCTAAGTTATAGTACCACGAGATTGTATACCACATTTGGTGGTTCTAAATTGAAAACTGTAGATTTTACGGAAATTTTGTATGGGGCCCCCCTTGACCCTGGGCCCCGACCCTTTCCCAAAACCATTTACCGTCTAAGTTATAGTACAATGAGATTGTATACCAAATTTGGTGGATCTAAATAGAAAACTGTAGATTTTACGAAAATTTTTGTATCGGGGGGACCCTTGAGATTGTGCCCCGACTAGTTCCAAAACACCATCAGCCGTCTAAGTTTGTGTACGATGAGGTTGTATACGAAATTTGGCATTTCTGAATTGAAAACTGCACTTTTTACGGAAATTTTGTATGGGGCCCCCTTGAACCAGGGCCCCGACCCATTCCCACAACCATCTAATGTCTAAATTAGAGTACCATTCGGTAGTATACCACCAAATTTATTGGTTCTAAATTGGAAACTGTAGATTTTACCAAAATTTGGAATGGGGGGGGGGGGCTCTTGACGCCGACCCGCTCCAAAACACCATATGCCGTCTAAGTTTGTGCACCATGAGGTTGTATACCAAATTTGGCTAGTCTAAATTGAAAATTGTACATTTTACGGAAGTTTTATATGGGCCCACCCTTGACCCCGGGCCCCGACCCGTTACCAAAACCATCTACCGTCTAACTTGGAGTACCATGGGATTGTATACCAAATTTTTTATTCTAAATTGAAAACTGTAGATTTTACGAAAATTTTGTGTCGGGAGCCCCTTGACCACGGGCCCCAACCGCTTCCAAAAACCATCTACCGTTTAAGTTAGTAAGTTGGAGTACCATGAGATGTATACCAAATTTGGAGGTTCTAGACTGAAAAATGTATATTTTACGAAAATTTTGTATTTGGCCCCTTGTTCTAAATTTAAAACTGTAGATATTACGAAAATTTTGTATTGGGGGGGGGGCTTAACCCCGATCCGTTCCAAAAAGTATCTATCATCTAAGTTATAGTACCACGAGATTGTATACCACATTTGGTGGTTCTAAATTGAAAACTGTAGATTTTACGAAAATTTTGTATCGGGGGATCCTTCACCCTGGTCCCTGACCGGTTCCAAAAACCACCTGCTGTCTAAGTTATAGTTCCATGAGATGTATATTAAATTTGTAGGTCGGAAACTGAAAACTGTAGACTTTGCGAAAATTTTGTATGGGGGCCCCTTGACCCCGCCCCCTACTTGTTCCAAAATCCATCTGCCGTCTAAGTTAGAGCATCATGAGATGGTATCTCAAATTCCGTTGTTCTAAATTGAAAATTGTAGATTTTACGAAAACTTTTGTATGAAGCCCCCTTGACCCCGGGCCCGGATCCGTTCCCAAAATCATCTATTGTCTAAGTTAGAGTACCATTAGATTGTAAACCAGATTTGGTGGTTCTAAATTGAAAACTGTAAATTTCACGAAAATTTTGTATGGGTGCCCCCTTGTTAGCGTACCATTAAATTGTATACCAAATTTGGTGGTTCTAAATTGAAAACTTTGTATCGGGGGACCTTTGGCCCTCCGCCCCTACCGGTTCCAAAACACTATCTGCCGTCTAAGTTTGTGTACGATGAGGTTGTATACCAAATTTGGCGGTTCTTAATTGAAAAACTGTACATTTTACGGAAATAACACCAAATTTATTGGTTCTAAATTGGAAACTGTAGATTTTACGAAAATTTTGAATGGGGGGAGGGGCTCTTGACCCCGACCCATTACAAAATACAATCTGCCGTCTAAGTTTGTGCACCATGAGGTTGTATACCAAATTTGGCGGTTCTAAATTGAAAACTGTACATTTTACGGAAATTTTATATGGGGCTCCCTTCGACCCCGGACCCCGACCCGTTCCCAAAACCATCTACCATCTAAATTATAGTACCATGAGATTGTATACCAAATTTGGTGGTTCTAAATTGAAAATTGTAGATTTTACGAAAATTTTGTATTAGGGGACCCTTGAACCTGGGTCCCGACCGGTTCCAAAACAGCATTTGCCATCTAAGTTTGAGTACGATGAGGTTGTATACAAAATTTTCCGGTTCTAAATTGAAAACTGTACATTTTACGGAAAGTTTGTATGATTTAACCCTTGACCCCGGGCCCCGAGCCGTTCCCAAAACCATCTACCGTCTAAATTATAGTACAATGAGATTGTATACCAAATTTGGTGGTTCTAAATAGAAAACTGTAGATTTTACGAAAATTTTGTATCGGGGGACTCTTGAGCCTGTGCCCCGACTAGTTCCAAAACACCATCAGCCGTCTAAGTTTGTGTACGATGAGGTTGTATACGAAATTTGGCATTTCTGAATTGAAAACTGTACTTTTTACGGAAATTTTGTATGGGGCCCCCTTGACCCAGGGCCCCGACCCATTCCCACAACCATCTAATGTCTAAATTAGAGTACCATTCGGTAGTATACCACCAAATTTATTGGTTCTAAATTGGAAACTGTAGATTTTACGAAAATTTGGAATGATGGGGGGGGGCTCTTGACGCCGACCCGCTCCAAAACACCATATGCCGTCTAAGTTTGTGCACCATGAGGTTGTATACCAAATTTGGCTAGTCTAAATTGAAAATAGTACATTTTACGGAAGTTTTATATGGGCCCACCCTTGACCCCGGGCCTCGACCCGTTCCCAAAACCATCTACCGTCTAACTTGGAGTACCATGGGATTGTATACCAAATTTGTTTATTCTAAATTGAAAACTGTAGATTATACGAAAATTTTGCGTCGGGGGCCCCTTGACCACGGGCCCCAACTGGTTCCAAAAACCATCTACCGTTTAAGTTAGTAAGTTGGAGTCCCATGAGATGTATACCAAATTTGGAGGTTCTAGACTGAAAAATGTAGATTTTACAAAAATTTTGTATGGGGCCCCTTGAACCCGGGCCCCTATTTGTCCCAAAATCCATCTACCGTCTAAGTTAGAGCATCATGAGATAGTATATAAAATTTGGTGATTCTAAATTGAAAACTGTAGATATTACGACAATTTTGTAATGAGGGGGGCTTGACCCTGACCCATTCCAAACACTATCTGTCATCTAAGTTATAGTAGCATGAGATTGTATACCAAATTTGGTAGTTCTAAATTGAAACCTGTACATTTTAAGGAAATTTTGTATGGGGCCCCCTTGACCCCGGGGCCTGACTTGTTCCCAAAACCATATACCGTCTAAGTTATAGTACCATGAGATTGTATACCAAATTTTATGGTTCTAAATTGAAAACTGTAGATTTTACGAAAATTTTGTATCGGGGGACCTTTGGCCCTGCGCCCCGACCGGTTCCAAAACGCCATCTGCCGTCTAAGTTTGTGTACGATGAGGTAGTATACCAAATTTGGCGGTTCTAAATTGGAAACTGTAGATTTTACGAAAATTTTGAATGAGGGGGGGGGGAGGGGCTCTTGACCCCGACCCATTCCAAAATACCACCTGCCGTCTAAGTTTGTGCACCATTAGGTTGTATACCAAATTTGGCTGTTCTAAATTGAAAACTGTACATTTTACGGAAATTTGGAATGCGGGGGAAGAGGGGGCTCTTGACGCCGACCCGTTCCGAAACACCATCTGCCGTCTAAGTTTGTGCACCATGAGGTTGTATACCAAATTTGGCTATTCTAAATTGAAAACTGTACATTTTACGGAAGTTTTATATGGGCCCACCCTTGACCCCGGGCCCCGACCCGTTCCCAAAACCATCTACCGTCTAACTTTGAGTACCATGGGATTGTATACCAAACTTTTTATTCTAAATTGAAAACTGTAGATTTTACGAAAATTTTGCGTCGGGAGCCCCTTGACCACGGACCCCAACCGGTTCCAAAAACCATCTACCGTTTAAGTTAGTAAGTTGGAGTACCATGAGATGTATACCAAATTTGGAGGTTCTAGACTGAAAAATGTATATTTTACGAAAATTTTGTATTTGGCCCCTTGTTCTAAATTTAAAACTGTAGATATTACGAAAATTTTGTATTGGGGGTGGGCTTAACCCCGATCCGTTCCAAAAAGTATCTATCATCTAAGTTATAGTACCACGAGATTGTATACCACATGTGGTGGTTCTAAATTGAAAATTGTAGATTTTACGAAAATTTTGTATCGGGAGACACTTCACCCTGGGCCCCGACCGGTTCCAAAGACCATATGCCGTCTAAGTTATAGTTCCACGAGATATATATTAAATTTGGAGGTCCGAAACTCAAAACTGTGTAGACTTTACGAAAATTTTGTATGGGGGCCCCTTGTCCCCGTGCTTCTACTTGTTCCAAAATCCATCTACCGTCTAAGTTAGAGCATTATGAGATGGTATACCAAATTTGGTGATTCTAAATTGAAAATTGTAGATTTTACGAAAATTTTGTATGGGGCCCCCATGACCCCGGGCCCCGATCCGTTCTTAAAACCATCTACCGTCTAAGTTAGAGTACCGTTAGAGTGTATACCAGATTTGGTGGTTCTAAATTGAAAACTAGATTTCACGAAAATTTTGTATGGGGGCCCGCTTGTTAGCGTACCATTAAATTGTATACCAAATTTGGTGGTTCTAAATTGAAAACTGTACATTTTACGGAAATTTTGTATGGGCCCCCTTGACCCTGGGCCCTGACCGGTTCCTAAAACTATCTGCCGTCTAAGTTTGTGTACGATGGGGTTGTATACCAAATTTTGACGGTTGTAAATTGAAAACTGTACATTTTACGGAAATTTTGTATGGGGCCCCTTTGACCCCGGGCCCCGACCTGTTCCCACAACCATCTAATGTCTAAGTTAGAGTTCCATTCGGTAGTATACCACCAAATTTATTGGTTCTAAATTTTAAGCTGTAGATTTTAAGAAAATTTTGCGTCGGGGGCCCCTTGACCCCGGGCTTCAACCAGTTCCAAAAACCATAAACCATCTACCGTTTAAGTTAGTAAGTTAGAGTACCATGAGATTTTGGTAATTTAGAATTACCAAATTTGGAGGTTCTAGACTAAAAAATGTAGATTTTACGAAAATTTTGTATGGGTCCCCTTGAACCCGGGCCCCAATTTGTTCCAAAATCCATCTACAGTCTAAATTAGAGCATCATGAGATTGTATACCAAATTTGGTGGTTCTAAATTGAAAACTGTAGATTTTACGAAAATTTTCTATGCGGGGGGCGCTTCACCCAGACCCTTTGCAAAAACTATCTATCGTCGAAGTTATAGTACCATGAGATTGGGTACCAAGTTTGGTGGTTCGAAATTGAAAGCTGTAGATTTTACAAAATTTTTTTATGTGGGCCCCTTGACCCTGGGCCCCTACTTGTTCCAAAATGCATCTACCGTCTAAGTTAGAGCATCATGAGATGGTATACCAAATTTCGTGGTTCTAAATTTAAAATTGTCGAATTTCCGAAAATTTTGTATGGAGGCTACCTAACCCCGGGCTCCAACTTGTTCCAAAATGCATCTACCGTCTAAGTTAGAGTACTATTCGGTAGTATACCACCAAATTTATTAGTTCTAAATTGGAAACTGTAGATTTTACGAAAATTTTGCATGAGGGGGGGGGGGGCTCTTGACCCCGACACGTTCCAAAAACCATCTGCCGTCTAAGTTTGTGTACGATGAGGTTGTATACCAAATTTGGCGGTTCTAAATTGAAAACTGTACATTTTACGGAAACTTTGTATGGGGTCCCCCTTGACCCCGGGCCCCGACTCGTTCCCAAAACCATCTACCGTCTAAGTTAGAGTACCATAGGATTGTATACCAAATTTGTTTATTCTAAATTGAAAACTGTAGATTTTACGAAAAATTTGCGTCTGGGGCCCCTTGACCCCGGGCCCCAGCCGGTTCAAAAAACCATCTACCGTTTAAGTTAGTAAGTTGGAGTACCATGAGATGTATACCAAATTCGGAGGTTCTTGACTGAAAAATGTAGATTTTACGAAAATTTCGTATGGGGCCCCTTGTTCTAAATTTAAAACTGTAGATATAACGAAAATTTTGTACTTTGTGGGGGTGGGGGTGGGGTGGGGGCTTAACCCCGACCCGTTCCAAAAACTATCTTTCATCTAAGTTATAGTACCACGAGATTGTATACCACATTTGGTGGTTCTAAATTGAAAATTGTAGATTTTACGAAAATTTTGTATCGGGAGACACTTCACATTGAGCCCCGACCGGTTCCAAAGACCATATGCCGTCTAAGTTATAGTTATATGAGATGTATATTAAATTTGCAGGTACGAAACTGAAAACTGTGTAGACTTACGAAAATTTTGTATGGGGGCCCTTTGACCCCAGCCCCTATTTGTTCCAAAATCCATCTACCGTCTAAGTTAGAGCATCATGAGATGGTATACCAAATTTGGTGGTTCTAAATCGAAAATTGTAGATTTTACGAAAATTTTATATGTGGCCCCCCTTGAACCCGGGCCCCGACCCGTTCCTAAAACCATCTACCGTCTAAGTTAGAGTACCATTAGATTGTATACCAGATTTGGTGGTTCTAAATTGAAAACTAGATTTCACGAAAATTTGGTATGGAGGCCCGCTTGTTAGCGTACCATTAAATTGTATACCAAATTTGGTGGTTCTAAATTGAAAACTGTACATTTTACGGAAAGTTTGTATGGGCCCCCTTGATCCTGGACCCTGACCGGTTACTAAAACTATCTGCCGTCTAAGTTTGTGTACGATGGGATTGTATACCAAATTTTGGCGGTTGTAAATTGAAAACTGTACATTTTACGGAAATTTTGTATGGAGCCCCTTTGACCCCGGGCCCCGACCCGTTGCCACAACCATCTAATGTCTAAGTTAGATCACCATTCGGTAGTATACCACCAAATTTATTGGTTCTAAATTGGAAACTGTAGATTTTACGAAAATTTTGCGTCGGGGGCCCCTTGACCCCGGGCTTCAACCAGTTCCAAAAACCATCTACCGTTTAAGTTAGTAAGTTAGAGTACCATGAGATTTTGGTAATTTAGAATTACCAAATTTGGAGGTTCTAGACTAAAAAATGTAGATTTTTCGAAAATTTTGTATGGGGCCCCTCATTTTACTCCGCTTATGCAGATGACATTACCGTCTGCATTCGTAGCGACTCACAGTTCCAACTGCTTCGTCGTTTGTTCTCCGCATATGCTTCATGTTCTGCAGCTGAACTGAATACGTCTAAGAGCAATGGATTGTGTTGCGGGTCGTGGTCCAATTGCTTGGATGGTCCATGGGGGGCCACATGGTCATCCACTACCCAACGCTTCCTGGGTGTGCACTTAGGCGCACCACAAGCTACATCCAGTGCAACTCGCACGGAACTCCATCCTCGCCTCCTCCGCACAGCTGCATTCTGGTGTCGTGTGCAGTTCTGTACGTCCTACTACCAACGTGCAAATCTCACCAGGACATACCTTCTGTCCATCTGCAAGCATTCTTGGATTGCATCTACGACCCCGCTTTTCTGTCTCCAGGAGGTTACACGCTGCCTTACTCGAGTAATGTGGGCTGGTCATCACTGGATTAACGTCCACAAGCTCTGTGCTGCTTCCTCCTATGGTGGTGCTGGCCTTCCTGATGTCCTGCTGTGCTACAAAGCAAGCCGAGTGATCAACTTCATACACCTTTTCACGGCTCCAGTGGCTTCCGCAGTTCAGGTACGTGACGTTCTTGCCTCCTTGCGTAACCCACATTTTCCCTTTCTTTCTTTAGTTCTCCTGGATTGCTGTCCTTTCACCCCCTCCAAACTCACACCTGCATATTCTGAAGGCCTTACTCACCTTTGCTCTCTCCCCCTCATTCGCTCCCCTCCCTCTTCAACTCTAGAGCTTCTTTCTGAACCCCTCTTCTTCAACTCCCTTGTTCGTCCCCCCATCTCCCCCGTTTTTCATTTCCCTCTTGGCTCCAAGCAGGTGTAGTAACCGTACAAGACCTCACTAACTCGAATCTATCCTTGTGCCCTTTCTCTGGCCTCTCCCCTGCTATTCTCTCGTCCCTATCCGCCCATTTGGTCTATGACTCTCTGCTAACTGCACTTCTTTCGCTATTCCCTGATCTTGTCTCCCCCACCTATCTCGTCTCTGTCTTTTCTGCCCCTCTTCCGTTGCCGTTTTTCCTCCGACTCACAAACTCGGTTCTTCCTCTCTCCTCTCTCTCCTCTAAATCTCTTCATCGTTTTCTAGTGCACCTTGCCACCCCTTCACCGTTTTCTGTTCTGGAGGTTCCCCCTGCTTCTCTTCCTCTTGTCTGGGCAGCTGCCCGCTCACCCTTATCCGCCCCTCTTGAAATTAATACCCATTGGCTCTTTTTGCATAATCGCCTCCCTGTTCCGTATTTTCTTTCGCATGTCCCTTCTCTCCTCCCTCTCTGCTCCTGCGCACAGGAGGCAGACGTTTCTCACGTCTACCTTTACTGTCCCATCCTGATGCCTCTCCTCCACCAGGCTTTCCGGATTGCCTTCCGGATTGCCAGTCGCTCTTGTTCTCAAGATCTTCCGTTCACTGCCTACAGATATCTTCTTCTGCGGGCTCATCCACCTACGCCTCTTCCGTCAGTAAGTGCCTATCTTTTCGTGCTAGTTAAATACGTTATTTACGTATACCTTCAACAACTCCGCAGCGTTTCCTCGCTGGTCACTTTACACCAGGACAGCGCAGCACTTTTGTGCCATTTTCAAGATCGATTGCTTTCTCGACTCCGCCTGGAGTACCAGTCGGCTTCTTCCAGTCGTCGAGAAGCCACCTACTATGCTACCTGGGCGCCGGCCGCTCCATGGTTTGCGGTTGATTCTGGACTGCTACACCTATCAGTACCCTAGGACATTCTACACCTCCTTAGCTGAGTTCCGTGACACCCTAGTGCCCCTCTTCCACTCTACAACCCGTGCAATCCACGCTACCGTTTAATTGTGAATTAGGACAGTGCATACAACTGTGTAGATGTTTTGTTAAAGAAAATAAAGGGAAATTATTCCCCAAAAAAGTTCGAGGGCAAGGAATCTTCCAGTCAACCCTAAATTAATGAACAACCTATCCCGCCAGACAGAGCGGGAACCCAGATAAGGTATGCTAGGTCGCCTGCCAGCACATTACCGCGGGCTGGTCTCTGGGCCACGGGGGTGGCCAGGGTCCGAACCGGCGTCTCAAGGCAGGATAATTGTCGCAACATGTCAAAATAAAATCCAAGGTGCTCAATTAGTCCCCGTGGAGCCAAGACATATTGGCGGAACGGGACAATCAAATCAGTATTTTTTTTTATTTTGATGAATATAATAAAGCGATTTTGAAACCTTGAACCCGGACCAATATTTGTTCCAAAATCCATCTACCGTCTAAATTAGAGCATCATGAGATAGTATATCAAGTTTGGTGATTATAAATTTAAAACTGTATACATAACGAAAATTTTTAAATAAGGGAGGAGTCTTCACCCCGACCCGTTCCAAAAACTATCTATCATCTAAGTTATAGCACCATGAGATGGTATACCAAATTTGGTGGTCCTAAATTGAAAACTGTAGATTTTACGAAAATTTTGTATGGGGCCCCCTACTTAATCCAAAGTCCATCTACCGTCGAAGTTACAGTACCATGAGATTGTATACCAAATTTGGTGGTTCTAAATTGAAAACTGCAGATTTTACGAAAATTTTGTACATGGGCCCCCTACTTAATCCAAAATCCATCTACCGTCTAAGTTATAGTATCATGAGATTGTATACCAAATGTCTATGGGGGCCCAAAGGCCCAGGGCACCGACCCTTTCCAAAAACATCTATCGTCTAAGTTAGAGTACAATGAGATTGTATACCAAATTTGGTGATTTTAAATTGAAAACTGTAGATTTTACGAAAATTTTGGGTCGGGGGCCCCTTGACGCCGGTCCCCAACCGGTTCCAAAAACCATATACCGTCTAAGTTAGAGCATCATGAGATAGTATAACAAATTTGGTGGTTCTAAATTGAAAACTGTAGATTTTACGAAAATTTTGTATGGAGCCCCTTTGACAAAGGGTCCCGACCCGTTCCAACAACCATCTAATGTCTAAATTAGAGTACCATTCAGTAGTATACCACCAAACTTATTGGTTCTAAATTGGAAACTGTAGATTTTACGAAAATTTTGAATGGGGGGGGGGGGGGGGGAGAGGCTCTTGACCCCGACCCATTCTAAAATACCATCTGCCGTCTAAGTTTGTGCACCATGAGGTTGTATACCAAATTTGGCGGTTCTAAATTGAAAACTGTACATTTTACGGAAATTTTGTATGGGGTTCCCCTTGACCCCGGACCCCGAATCGTTCCCAAAACCATCTACCATCTAAATTATAGTGCCATGAGATTGAATACCAAATTTGGTGGTTCTAAATTGAAAATTGTAGATTTTACGAAAATTTTGTATCGGGGGACCCTTGACCCTGGGCCCCGACCGGTTCCAAAACACCATTTGCCGTCTAAGTTTGTGTACGATGAGGTTGTATACGAAATTTGGCATTTCTGAATTGAAAACTGTACTTTTTTACGGAAATTTTGTATGGGGCACCCTTGACCCAGGGCCCCGACCCATTCCCACAACCATCTAATGTCTAAATTAGAGTACCATTCGGTAGTATACCACAAAATTTATTGGTTCTAAATTGGAAACTGTAGATTTTACGAAAATTTGGAATGCGGGGAAGGGGGGACTCTTGACGCCGACCCGTTCCAAAACACCATCTGCCGTCTAAGTTTGTGCACCAAGAGGTTGTATACCAAATTTGGCTATTCAAAATTGAAAACTGTACATTTTACGGAAGTTTTATATGGGCCCACCCTTGACCCCGGGCCCCGACCCGTTCCCAAAACCATCTACCGTCTAACTTGGAGTACCATGGGATTGTATACCAAATTTTTTATTCTAAATTGAAAACTGTAGATTTTACGAAAATTTTGCGTCGGGAGCCCCTTGACCACGGGCCCCAACCGGTTCCAAAAACCATCTACCGTTTAAGTTAGTAAGTTGGAGTCCCATGAGATGTATACCAAATTTGGAGGTTCTAGACTGAAAAATGTAGATTTTACAAAAATTTTGTATTTGGCCCCTTGTTCTAAATTTAAAACTGTAGATATTACGAAAATTTTGTATTGGGGGAGGGGTTAACCCCGACCCATTCCAAAAAGTATGTATCATCTAAGTTATAGTACCACGAGATTGTATACCACATTTGGTGGTTCTAAATTGAAAACTGTAGATTTTACGGAAATTTTGTATGGGGCCCCCTTGACCCTGGGCCCCGACCCTTTCCCAAAACCATTTACCGTCTAAGTTATAGTACAATGAGATTGTATACCAAATTTGGTGGATCTAAATAGAAAACTGTAGATTTTACGAAAATTTTGTATCGGGGGACCCTTGAGATTGTGCCCCGACTAGTTCCAAAACACCATCAGCCGTCTAAGTTTGTGTACGATGAGGTTGTATACGAAATTTGGCATTTCTGAATTGAAAACTGCACTTTTTACGGAAATTTTGTATGGGGCCCCCTTGAACCAGGGCCCCGACCCATTCCCACAACCATCTAATGTCTAAATTAGAGTACCATTCGGTAGTATACCACCAAATTTATTGGTTCTAAATTGGAAACTGTAGATTTTACCAAAATTTGGAATGGGGGGGGGCTCTTGACGCCGACCCGCTCCAAAACACCATATGCCGTCTAAGATTGTGCACCATGAGGTTGTATACCAAATTTGGCTAGTCTAAATTGAAAATTGTACATTTTACGGAAGTTTTATATGGGCCCACCCTTGACCCCGGGCCCCGACCCGTTACCAAAACCATCTACCGTCTAACTTGGAGTACCATGGGATTGTATACCAAATTTTTTATTCTAAATTGAAAACTGTAGATTTTACGAAAATTTTGTGTCGGGAGCCCCTTGACCACGGGCCCCAACCGCTTCCAAAAACCATCTACCGTTTAAGTTAGTAAGTTGGAGTACCATGAGATGTATACCAAATTTGGAGGTTCTAGACTGAAAAATGTATATTTTACAAAAATTTTGTATTTGGCCCCTTGTTCTAAATTTAAAACTGTAGATATTACGAAAATTTTGTATTGGGGGGGGGGGGGGGCTTAACCCCGATCCCGTTCCAAAAAGTATCTATCATCTAAGTTATAGTACCACGAGATTGTATACCACATTTGGTGGTTCTAAATTGAAAACTGTAGATTTTACGAAAATTTTGTATCGGGGGATCCTTCACCCTGGTCCCTGACCGGTTCCAAAAACCACCTGCTGTCTAAGTTATAGTTCCATGAGATGTATATTAAATTTGTAGGTCGGAAACTGAAAACTGTAGACTTTGCGAAAATTTTGTATGGGGGCCCCTTGACCCCGGGCCCCTTGACCCCGCCCCCTACTTGTTCCAAAATCCATCTGCCGTCTAAGTTAGAGCATCATGAGATGGTATCTCAAATTCCGTGGTTCTAAATTGAAAATTGTAGATTTTACGAAAACTTTTGTACGAAGCCCCCTTGACCCCGGGCCCGGATCCGTTCCCAAAATCATCTATTGTCTAAGTTAGAGTACCATTAGATTGTAAACCAGATTTGGTGGTTCTAAATTGAAAACTGTAAATTTCACGAAAATTTTGTATGGGTGCCCCCTTGTTAGCGTACCATTAAATTGTATACCAAATTTGGTGGTTCTAAATTGAAAACTTTGTATCGGGGGACCTTTGGCCCTCCGCCCCTACCGGTTCCAAAACACTATCAGCCGTCTAAGTTTGTGTACGATGAGGTTGTATACCAAATTTGGCGGTTCTTAATTGAAAACTGTACATTTTACGGAAATAACACCAAATTTATTGGTTCTAAATTGGAAACTGTAGATTTTACGAAAATTTTGAATGGGGGAGGGGCTCTTGACCCCCGGGCCCCTACTTGTTACAAAATACAATCTGCCGTCTAAGTTTGTGCACCATGAGGTTGTATACCAAATTTGGCGGTTCTAAATTGAAAACTGTACATTTTACGGAAATTTTGTATGGGGTTCCCCTTGACCCCGGACCCCGAATCGTTCCCAAAACCATCTACCATCTAAATTATAGTGCCATGAGATTGAATACCACCAAATTTGGTGGTTCTAAATTGAAAATTGTAGATTTTACGAAAATTTTGCATGGGGTGGGTGGGGTGGGGGGTCTCTTGACCCTGGGCCCCGACCGGTTCCAAAACACCATTTGCCGTCTAAGTTTGTGCACCATGAGGTTGTATACCAAATTTGGCTATTCTAAATTGAAAACTGTACATTTTACGGAAGTTTTATATGGGCCCACCATTGACCCCGGGCCTCGACCCGTTCCCAAAACCATCTACCGTCTAACTTGGAGTACCATGGGATTGTATACCAAATTTTTTATTCTAAATTGAAAACTGTTGATTTTACGAAAATTTGCGTCGGGAGCCCCTTGACCACGGGCCCCAACCGGTTCCAAAAACCATCTACCGTTTAAGTTAGTAAGTTGGAGTACCATGAGATGTATACCAAATTTGGAGGTTCTAGACTGAAAAATGTATATTTTACGAAAATTTTGTATTTGGCCCCTTGTTCTAAATTTAAAACTGTTGATATTACGAAAATTTTGTATTGGGGGTGGGCTTAACCCCGATCCGGTCCAAAAAGTATCTATCATCTAAGTTATAGTACCACGAGATTGTATACCACATTTGGTGGTTCTAAATTGAAAACTGTAGATTTTAAGAAAATTTTGTATCGGGGGCTCCTTCACCCTGGTCCCCGACCGGTTCCAAAAACCACCTGCTGTCTAAGTTATAGTTCCATGAGATTGTATATTAAATTTGGAGGTCGGAAACTGAAAACTGTAGACTTTACGAAAATTTTGTATAGGGGCCCCTTGACCCCGGGCCCCTACTTGTTCCAAAATCCATCGTCTAAGTTAGAGCATCATGAGATGGTATACCAAATTTCGTGGTTCTAAATTGAAAATTGTAGATTTTACGAAAACTTTTGTATGAAGCCCCCTTGACCCCGGGCCCGGATCCGTTCCCAAAATGCATCTACCGTCTAAGTTAGAGTACCATTAGATTGTAAACCAGATTTGGTGGTTCTAAATTGAAAACTGTAGATTTCACGAAAGTTTTGTATGGGTGCCCCCTTGTTAGCGTACCATTAAATTGTATACCAAATTTGGTGGTTCTAAATTGAAAACTTTGTATCTGGGGACCTTTAGCCCTGCGCCCCGACCGGTTCCAAAACACCATCTGCCGTCTAAGTTTGTGTACGATGAGGTTGTATACCAAATTTGGCGGTTCTTAATTGAAAACTGTACATTTTACGGAAATAACACCAAATTTATTGGTTCTAACTTGGAAACTGTAGATTTTACGATAATTTTGCATGAGGGGGGGGGGGGCTCTTGACCCCGACCCATTCCAAAATACAATCTGCCGTCTAAGTTTGTGCACCATGAGGTTGTATACCGAATTTGGCGGTTCTAAATTGAATACTGTACATTTTACGGAAATTTTATATGGGGCTCCCCTTGACCCCGGACCCCGACCCGTTCCCAAAACCATCTACCATCTAAATTATAGTACCATGAGATTGTATACCAAATTTGGTGGTTCTAAATTGAAAATTGTAGATTTTACGAAAATTTTGTATTGGGGGACCCTTGACCCTGGGCTCCCGACCGGTTCCAAAACACCATCTGCCGTCTAACTTTGTGTACGATGAGGTTGTATACCAAATTTGGCGGTTCTAAATTGAAAACTGTACATTTTACGGAAATTTTGTATGGGGCCCCCTTGACCCCGGGCCCCGACCCGTTCCCAAAACCATCTACCGTCTAAATTATAGTACCATGAGATTGTATACCAAATTTGGTGGTTCTAAATTTAAAACTGTAGATTTTACGAAAATTTTGTATCGGGGGACCCTTGACCCTGGGCCCCGACCGGTTCCAAAACACCATCTGCCGTCTAACTTTGTGTACGATGAGGTTGTATACGAAATTTGGCGGTTCTAAATTGAAAACTGTACATTTTACGGAAATTTTGTATGGGGCCCCATTGGCCCAGGGCCCCGACCCGTTCCCACAACCATCTAATGTCTAAATTAGAGTACCATTCGCTAGTATACCACCAAATTTACTGGTTCTAAATTGGAAACTGTAGATTTTACGAAAATTTGGAATGGGGTGGGTGGTTGGGGGTGTCTCTTGACCCCGACCCGTTAAAAGACACCATCTGCCGTCTAAGTTTGTGCACCATGAGGTTGTATACCAAATTTGGCGGTTCCAAATTGAAAACTGTACATTTTACGGAAATTTTATATGGGCCCCTCCTTGACCCCGGGCCCCAACCCGTTTTCAAAACCATCTACCGTCTATGTTAGAGTACCATGGGATTGTATACCAAATTTGTTTATTCTAAATTGAAAACTGTAGATTTTACAAAAATTTTGCGTCGGGGGCCCCTTGACCCCGGGCCTCAACCGGTTCCAAAAACCATCTACCGTTTAATTTACTAAGTTGGAGTACCATGAGATCTATACCAAATTTAAAGGTTCTAGACTGAAAAATTTAGATTTTACGAAAATTTTGTATGAGGGCTCCCTTGTTAGCGTACCATTAAATTGTATATCAAATTTAGTGGTTCTAAATTGAAAACTGTACATTTTACGGAAATTTTGTATGGGGCCCCCTTGACCTCGGGCCCCGACCCGTTCCCAAAACCATTTACCGTCTAAGTTATCGTACCATGAGATTGTATACCCAATTTAATGGTTCTAAATTAAAAACTGTACGTTTTACGAAATTTTGTATGGGGCACCTCTTGACCCTGGGCCCCGACACGTTCCCAAAACCATCTACCGTCTAAATTATAGTACCATGAGATTTTATACCAAATTTGGTGGTTCTAAATTTAAAACTGTAGATTTTACGAAAATTTTGTATCGGGAGACCCTTGAACCTGGGCCCCGACCGGTTCCAAAACACCGTCTGCCGTCTAAGTTTGTGTACTACGAGGTTGTATACCAAATTTGGCTGTTCTAAATTGAAAACTGTACATTTTACGGAAATTTTGTATGGGGCCCCACTTGACCCCAGGCCCCGACCCGTTCCCAAAACCATCTACCGTCTAAGTTATAGTACCATGAGATTGTATACCACCAAATTTGGTGGTTCTAAATTGAAAACTGTAGATTTTACGAAAATTTTATATCGGGGGACTCTTGACCCTGGGCCCCGACCGGTTCCAAAACACCATCTGCCGTCTAAGTTTGTGTACGATGAGGTTGTATACGAAATTTGGCGGTTCTAAATTGAACACTGTACATTTTACGGAAATTTTGTATGAGGCCCCCTTGACCCCGGGCCCCGACCCGTTCCCGCAACCATCTAATGTCTAAGTTAGAGTACCATTCGGTAGTATACCACCAAATTTATTGGTTCTAAATTGGAAACTGTAGATTTTACGAAAATTTTGCGTCGTGGGCCCCTTGACCCCGGGCTCCAACCAGTTCCAAAAACCATCTACCGTTTAAGTTAGTAAGTTAGAGTACCATGAGATGTATACCAAATTTGGAGGTTCTAGACTGAAAAATGTAGATTTTACAAAAATTTTGTATGGGGCCCCTTGAACCCAGGCCCCTCTTTTGTTCCAAAATCCATCTACCGTCTACGTTAGAGCATCATGAGATAGTATATCAAATTTGGTGATTCTAAATTTAAAACTGTAGATATTGCGAAAATTTTGTATTGGGGGGGGGGGGAGCTTAACCCCGATCCGTTCCAAAAAGTATCTATCATCTGAGTTATACTACTATGAGATTGTATACCAAATTTGGTGGTTCTAAATTGAAAACTGTAGATTTTACGAAAATTTTGTGTCTGGGGACCCTTGACCCTGGGCCCCGACCGGTTCCAAAACACCATCTGCCGTCTAAGTTATAGTTCCATGAGATGTATACCAAATTTTATCGGTTTTAAATTGAAAACTGTACATTTTACTGAAATTTTGTATGAGGCCCCCTTGACCCCGGGCCCCGACCCGTTCCCGCAACCATCTAATGTCTAAGTTAGAGTACCATTCGGTAGTATACCACCAAATTTATTGGTTCTAAATTGGAAACTGTAGATTTTACGAAAATTTTGCGTCGTGGTCCCCTTGACCCCGGGCCCCAACCTGTTCCAAAAACCATCTACCGTTGAAGATAGTAAGTTAGAGTACCATGAGATTGTATACCAAATTTGGAGGTTCTAGACTGAAAAATGTAGATTTTACAAAAATTTTGTACGGGGCCCCTTCAACCCGGGCCCCTCTTTGTTCCAAACTCCATCTACCGTCTAAGTTAGAGCATCATGAGATAGTATATCAAGTTTGGTGATTCTAAATTTAAAACTGTAGATATTACGAAAATTTTGTATTGGGGGGCGCTTGACCCCGACCCGTTCGAAAAACTATCTAACATCTAAGTTATAGTACCATGAGATTGTATACCAAATATGGTGGTTCTAAATTGAAAACAGTAGATTTCACGAAAATTTTGTATCGGGGGGCCCTTAACCCCTGGCCCCAACTGGTTCCAAAAACCATCTACCGTCTAAGTTAGAGCATCATGAGATAGTATAACGAATTTGGTGGTTCTAAATTGAAAACTGTAGAATTTACGAAAATTTTGTATGGGGGGCGGCTTGACTCCGATCGTTCGAAAAATTCTCTACCGTCTAAGTTGAGATTATGTACCTGGAGGTTCTAAATTGAAACAGTAGATTTTACGAAAATTTTGTATGGGGGAAGGGGCTTGACCCCGACCCTTTCCAAAAACTATCAATCGTCTAAGTTATAGTACCATGAGATTGGATACCAAATTTGGTGGATCGAAATTGAAAACTGTTGATTTTACCAAAATTTTGTGTGGGGGCCCCTTGACTCCGGGCCCCTACTTGTTCCAAAATCCATCTTCCGTCTAAGTTAGTACGATGAGGTTGTATACCAAATTTGGTCGTTCTAAATTTAAAATTGTCGATTTTCCGAAAATTTTGTATGGGGTCTACCTTGACCCCGGGCCCCAACTTATTCCAAAATGCATCTGCCGTTTAAGTTAGAGTACCATTCGGCAGTATACCACCAAATTTATTGGTTCTAAATTGGAAACTGTAGATTTTACAAAAATTTCGCATGGGGTGGGTGGGGTGGGGGGTCTCTTGACCCCGACCCGTTCCAAAACACCATCTGCCGTCTAAGTTTGTGCACCATGAGGTTGTATACCAAATTTGGCGGTTCTAAATTGAAAACTGTACATTTTACGGAAATTTTATATGCCCCTCCTTGACCCCGGGCCCCAACCCGTTTCCAAAACCATCTACCGTCTATGTTAGAGTACCATGGGATTGTATACCAAATTTGTTTATTCTAAATTGAAAACTGTAGATTTTACAAAAATTTTGCGTCGGGGGCCCCTTGACCCGGGGCCTCAACCGGTTCCAAAAACCATCTACCGTTTAAGTTACTAAGTTGGAGTACCATGAGATCTATACCAAATTTAAAGGTTCTAGACTGAAAAATTTAGATTTTACGAAAATTTTGTATGAGGGCTCCCTTGTTAGCGTACCATTAAATTGTATATCAAATTTAGTGGTTCTAAATTGAAAACTGTACATTTTACGGAAATTTTGTATGGGGCCCCCTTGACCTCGGGCCCCGACCCGTTCCCAAAACCATCTACCGTCTAAGTTATAGTACCATGAGATTGTGTACCAAATTTGGCGGTTCTAAATTGAAACTTGTAGATTTTACGAAAATTTTGTATGGGGGGGGGGGCCTCACCCAGACCCTTTCCAAAAACTATCTATCGTCGAAGTTATAGTACCATGAGATTGGATACCAAGTTTGGTGGTTCGAAATTGAAAGCTGTAGATTTCACAAATTTTTTTATGGGGGCCTCTTGACCCCGGGCCCCTACTTGTTCCAAAGTGCATCTACCGTCTAAGTTAGAGCATCGTGAGATGGTATACCAAATTTGGTGGTTCCAAATTTAAAATTGTCGATTTTCCGAAAATTTTGAATGGGGCCTCCCTTGACCCCGGGCCCCAACTTGTTCCAAAATGCATCTACCGTCTAAGTTAGTGTACCGTTCGGTAGTATACCGCCAAATTTATTAGTTCTAAATTAAAAACTGTAGATTTTACGAAAATTTTGCATGAGGGGGGGGGGGCTCTTGACTCCGACCCGTTCCAAATTACAATCTGCCGTCTAAGTTTGTGCACCATGAGGTTGTATACCGAATTTGGCGGTTCTAAATTGAAAACTGTACATTTTACGGAAATTTTATATAACGCCCCCTTGACCCCGGGCCCCGACCCGTTCCTAAAACCATCTACCGTCTAAGTTATAGTACCATGAGATTGTATACCAAATTTAGTGGTTCTAAATTGAAAACTGTAGATTTTTGGAAAATTTTGTTTCGGGGGACCCTTGACCCTGGGCCCCGACCGGTTCCAAAACACCATCTGCCGTCTAACTTTGTGTACGATGAGGTTGTATACGAAATTTGGCGGTTCTAAATTGAAAACTGTACATTTTACGGAAATTTTGTATGGGGCCCCATTGGCCCAGGGCCCCGACACGTTCCCACAACCATCTAATGTCTAAGTTAGAGTACCATTCGCTAGTATACCACCAAATTTATTGGTTCTAAATTGGAAACTGTAGATTTTACGAAAATTTGGAATGGGGTGGGTGGTTGGGGGGTGTCTCTTGACCCCGACCCGTTCCAAGACACCATCTGCCGTCTAAGTTTGTGCACCATGAGGTTGTATACCAAATTTGGCGGTTCTAAATTGAAAACTGTACATTTTACGGAAATTTTATATGGGCCCCTCCTTGACCCCGGGCCCCAACCCGTTTTCAAAACCATCTACCGTCTATGTTAGAGTACCATGGGATTGTATACCACATTTGTTTATTCTAAATTGAAAACTGTAGATTTTACAAAAATTTTGCGTCGGGGGCCCCTTGACCACGGGCCTCAACCGGTTCCAAAAACCATCTACCGTTTAAGTTACTAAGTTGGAGTACCATGAGATCTATACCAAATTTATAGGTTCTAGACTGAAAAATTTAGATTTTACGAAAATTTTGTATGAGGGCTCCCTTGTTAGCGTACCATTAAATTGTATATCAAATTTAGTGGTTCTAAATTGAAAACTGTACATTTTACGGAAATTTTGTATGGGGCCCTTGACCTCGGGCCCCGACCCGTTCCAAAAACCATTTACCGTCTAAGTTATCGTACCATGAGATTGAATACCCAATTTGGTGGTTCTAAATTGAAAACTGTACGTTTTACGAAAATTTTGAATGGGGCACCTCTTGACCCTGGGCCCCGACACGTTCCCAAAACCATCTACCGTCTAAGTTATAGTACCATAAGATTTTAAACCAAATTTGGTGATTCTAAATTTAAAACTGTAGATTTTACGAAAATTTTGTATCGGGAGACCCTTGAACCTGGGCCCCGACCGGTTCCAAAAACCGTCTGCCGTCTAAGTTTGTGTACTACGAGGTTGTATACCAAATTTGGCTGTTCTAAATTGAAAACTGTACATTTTACGGAAATTTTGTATGGTGCCCCACTTGACCCCAGGCCCCGACCCGTTCCCAAAACCATCTACCGTCTAAGTTATAGTACCATGAGATTGTATACGACATTTGGTGGTTCTGAATTGAAAACTGTAGATTTTACGAAAATTTTATATCGGGGGACTCTTGACCCTGGGCCCCGACCGGTTCCAAAACACCATCTGCCGTCTAAGTTTGTGTACGATGAGGTTGTATACGAAATTTGGCGGTTCTAAATTGAACACTGTACATTTTACGGAAATTTTGTATGAGGCCCCTTGACCCCGGGCCCCGACCCGTTCCCGCAACCATCTAATGTCTAAGTTAGAGTACAATTCGGTAGTATACCACCAAATTTATTGGTTCTAAATTGGAAACTGTAGATTTTACGAAAATTTTGCGCCGTGGGCCCCTTGACCCCGGGCTCCAACCAGTTCCAAAAACCATCTACCGTTTAAGTTAGTAAGTTAGAGTACCATGTTTTGGTAATGTATACCAAATTTGGAGGTTCTAGACTGAAAAATGTAGATTTTACAAAAATTTTGTATGGGGCCCCTTGAACCCAGGCCCCTCTTTGTTCCAAAATCCATCTACCGTCTACGTTAGAGCATCATGAGATAGTATATCAAATTTGGTGATTCTAAATTTAAAACTGTAGATATTGCGAAAATTTTGTATGGAGAGGGGCTTGACCCCGACCCGTTTCAAAGACTATCTATCATCTGAGTTATACGACTATGAGATTGTATACCAAATTTGGTGGTTCTAAATTGAAAACTGTAGATTTTACGAAAATTTTGTGTCTGGGGACCCTTGACCCTGGGCCCCGACCGGTTCCAAAACACCATCTACCGTCTAAGTTATAGTACCATGAGATTGTATACCAAATTTAGTGGTTCTAAATTGAAAACTGTAGATTTTTGGAAAATTTTGTTTCGGGGGACCCTTGACCCTGGGCCCCGACCGGTTCCAAAACACCATCTGCCGTCTAACTTTGTGTACGATGAGGTTGTATACGAAATTTGGCGGTTCTAAATTGAAAACTGTACATTTTACGGAAATTTTGTATGGGGCCCCATTGGCCCAGGGCCCCGACACGTTCCCACAACCATCTAATGTCTAAGTTAGAGTACCATTCGCTAGTATACCACCAAATTTATTGGTTCTAAATTGGAAACTGTAGATTTTACGAAAATTTGGAATGGGGTGGGTGGTTGGGGGTGTCTCTTGACCCCGACCCGTTCCAAGACACCATCTGCCGTCTAAGTTTGTGCACCATGAGGTTGTATACCAAATTTGGCGGTTCTAAATTGAAAACTGTACATTTTACGGAAATTTTATATGCCCCTCCTTGACCCCGGGCCCCAACCCGTTTTCAAAACCATCTACCGTCTATGTTAGAGTACCATGGGATTGTATACCAAATTTGTTTATTCTAAATTGAAAACTGTAGATTTTACAAAAATTTTGCGTCGGGGGCCCCTTGACCCCGGGCCTCAACCGGTTCCAAAAACCATCTACCGTTTAAGTTACTAAGTTGGAGTACCATGAGATCTATACCAAATTTATAGGTTCTAGACTGAAAAATTTAGATTTTACGAAAATTTTGTATGAGGGCTCCTTGTTAGCGTACCATTAAATTGTATATCAAATTTAGTGGTTCTAAATTGAAAACTGTACATTTTACGGAAATTTTGTATGGGGCCCCCTTGACCTCGGGCCCCGACCCGTTCCCAAAACCATTTACCGTCTAAGTTATCGTACCATGAGATTGAATACCCAATTTGGTGGTTCTAAATTGAAAACTGTACGTTTTACGAAAATTTTGTATGGGGCACCTCTTGACCCTGGGCCCCGACACGTTCCCAAAACCATCTACCGTCTAAGTTATAGTACCATAAGATTTTAAACCAAATTTGGTGATTCTAAATTTAAAACTGTAGATTTTACGAAAATTTTGTATCGGGAGACCCTTGAACCTGGGCCCCGACCGGTTCCAAAAACCGTCTGCCGTCTAAGTTTGTGTACTACGAGGTTGTATACCAAATTTGGCTGTTCTAAATTGAAAACTGTACATTTTACGGAAATTTTGTATGGTGCCCCACTTGACCCCAGGCCCCGACCCGTTCCCAAAACCATCTACCGTCTAAGTTATAGTACCATGAGATTGTATACGACATTTGGTGGTTCTGAATTGAAAACTGTAGATTTTACGAAAATTTTATATCGGGGGACTCTTGACCCTGGGCCCCGACCGGTTCCAAAACACCATCTGCCGTCTAAGTTTGTGTACGATGAGGTTGTATACGAAATTTGGCGGTTCTAAATTGAACACTGTACATTTTACGGAAATTTTGTATGAGGCCCCTTGACCCCGGGCCCCGACCCGTTCCCGCAACCATCTAATGTCTAAGTTAGAGTACCATTCGGTAGTATACCACCAAATTTATTGGTTCTAAATTGGAAACTGTAGATTTTACGAAAATTTTGCGTCGTGGGCCCCTTGACCCCGGGCTCCAACCAGTTCCAAAAACCATCTACCGTTTAAGTTAGTAAGTTAGAGTACCATGAGATTTTTTGGTAATTTTAGAATTACCAAATTTGGAGGTTCTAGACTGAAAAATGTAGATTTTACAAAAATTTTGTATGGGGCCCCTTGAACCCAGGCCCCTCTTTGTTCCAAAATCCATCTACCGTCTACGTTAGAGCATCATGAGATAGTATATCAAATTTGGTGATTCTAAATTTAAAACTGTAGATATTGCGAAAATTTTGTATGGAGAGGGGCTTGACCCCGACCCGTTTCAAAGACTATCTATCATCTGAGTTATACTACTATGAGATTGTATACCAAATTTGGTGGTTCTAAATTGAAAACTGTAGATTTTACGAAAATTTTGTGTCTGGGGACCCTTGACCCTGGGCCCCGACCGGTTCCAAAACACCATCTGCCGTCTAAGTTATAGTTCCATGAGATGTATACCAAATTTTATCGGTTTTAAATTGAAAACTGTACATTTTACTGAAATTTTTTATGAGGTCCCCTTCACCCCGGGCCCCGACCCGTTCCCACAACCATCTAATGTCTAAGTTAGAGTAGCATTCGGTAGTATACCACCAAATTTATTGGTTCTAAATTGGAAACTGTAGATTTTACGAAAATTTTGCGTCGTGGTCCCCTTGACCCCGGGCCCCAACCTGTTCCAAAAACCATCTACCGTTGAAGATAGTAAGTTAGAGTACCATAAGATGTATACCAAATTTGGAGGTTCTAGACTGAAAAATGTAGATTTTACAAAAATTTTGTACGGGGCCCCTTCAACCCGGGTCCCTCTTTGTTCCAAACTCCATCTACCGTCTAAGTTAGAGCATCATGAGATAGTATATCAAGTTTGGTGATTCTAAATTTAAAACTGTAGATATTACGAAAATTTTGTATTGGGGGGGGGGCGCTTGACCCCGACCCGTTCGAAAAACTATCTAACATCTAAGTTATAGTACCATGAGATTGTATACCAAATATGGTGGTTCTAAATTGAAAACAGTAGATTTCACGAATTTGTATCGGGAGGGGCCCTTGACCCCTGGCCCCAACTGGTTCCAAAAACATCTACCGTCTAAGTTAGAGCATCATGAGATAGTATAACGAATTTGGTGGTTCTAAATTGAAAACTGTAGAATTTACGAAAATTTTGTATGGGGGGCTTGACTCCGACCGTTCCAAAAATTCTCTACCGTCTAAGTTGAGATTATGTACCTGGAGGTTCTAAATTGAAACAGTAGATTTTACGAAAATTTTGTATGGGCGGGGGGAGGGGGCTTGACCCCGACCCTTTCCAAAAACTATCAATCGTCTAAGTTATAGTACCATGAGATTGGATACCAAATTTGGTGGATCGAAATTGAAAGCTGTTGATTTTACCAAAATTTTGTGTGGGGGCCCCTTGACTCCGGGCCCCTACTTGTTCCAAAATCCATCTTCCGTCTAAGTTAGAGCAACATACCAAATTTGGTCGTTCTAAATTTAAAATTGTCGATTTTCCGAAAATTTTGTATGGGGTCTACCTTGACCCCGGGCCCCAACTTATTCCAAAATGCATCTGCCGTTTAAGTTAGAGTACCATTCGGCAGTATACCACCAAATTTATTGGTTCTAAATTGGAAACTGTAGATTTTACAAAAATTTTGCATGGGGTGGGTGGGGTGGGGGGTCTCTTGACCCCGACCCGTTCCAAAACACCATCTGCCGTCTAAGTTTGTGCACCATGAGGTTGTATACCAAATTTGGCGGTTCTAAATTGAAAACTGTACATTTTACGGAAATTTTATATGCCCCTCCTTGACCACGGGCCCCAACCCGTTTCCAAAACCATCTACCGTCTATGTTAGAGTACCATGGGATTGTATACCAAATTTGTTTATTCTAAATTGAAAACTGTAGATTTTACAAAAATTTTGCGTCGGGGGCCCCTTGACCCCGCGCCTCAACCGGTTCTAAAAACCATCTACCGTTCAAGTTACTAAGTTGGAGTACCATGAGATCTATACCAAATTTAAAGGTTCTAGACTGAAAAATTTAGATTTTACGAAAATTTTGTATGAGGGCTCCCTTGTTAGCGTACCATTAAATTGTATATCAAATTTAGTGGTTCTAAATTGAAAACTGTACATTTTACGGAAATTTTGTATGGGGCCCCCTTGACCTCGGGCCCCGACCCGTTCCCAAAACCATCTACCGTCTAAGTTATAGTACCATGAGATTGTGTACCAAATTTGGCGGTTTTAAATTGAAACTTTAGATTTTACGAAAATTTTGTATGGGGGGGGGGGCTTGACCCAGACACTTTCCAAAAACTATCTATCGTCGAAGTTATAGTACCATGAGATTGGATACCAAGTTTGGTGGTTCGAAATTGAAAGCTGTAGATTTCACAAATTTTTTTATGGGGGCCTCTTGACCCCGGGCCCCTACTTGTTCCAAAGTGCATCTACCGTCTAAGTTAGAGCATCGTGAGATGGTATACCAAATTTGGTGGTTCTAAATTTAAAATTGTCGATTTTCCGAAAATTTTGAATGGGGCCCCCCTTGGCCCCTGGCCCCAACTTGTTCCAAAATGCATCTACCGTCTAAGTTAGTGTACGATGAGGTTGTATACGAAATTTGGCGGTTCTAAATTGAAAACTGTACATTTTACGGAAATTTTGTATGGGGCCCCATTGGCCCAGGGCCCCGACACGTTCCCACAACAATCTAATGTCTAAGTTAGAGTACCATTCGCTAGTATACCACCAAATTTATTGGTTCTAAATTGGAAACTAGATTTTACGAAAATTTGGAATGGGGTGGGTGGTTGGGGGTGTCTCTTGACCCCGACCCGTTCCAAGACACCATCTGCCGTCTAAGTTTGTGCACCATGAGGTTGTATACCAAATTTGGCGGTTCTAAATTGAAAACTGTACATTTTACGGAAATTTTATATGCCCCTCCTTGACCCCGGGCCCCAACCCGTTTTCAAAACCATCTACCGTCTATGTTAGAGTACCATGGGATTGTATACCAAATTTGTTTATTCTAAATTGAAAACTGTAGATTTTACAAAAATTTTGCGTCGGGGGCCCCTTGACCCCGGGCCTCAACCGGTTCCAAAAACCATCTACCGTTTAAGTTACTAAGTTGGAGTACCATGAGATCTATACCAAATTTAAAGGTTCTAGACTGAAAAATTTAGATTTTACGAAAATTTTGTATGAGGGCTCCCTTGTTAGCGTACCATTAAATTGTATATCAAATTTAGTGGTTCTAAATTGAAAACTGTACATTTTACGGAAATTTTGTATGGGGCCCCCCTTGACCTCGGGCCCCGACCCGTTCCCAAAACCATTTACCGTCTAAGTTATCGTACCATGAGATTGAATACCCAATTTGGTGGTTCTAAATTGAAAACTGTACGTTTTACGACATTTTGTATGGGGCACCTCTTGACCCTGGGCCCCGACACGTTCCCAAAACCATCTACCGTCTAAGTTATAGTACCATAAGATTTTAAACCAAATTTGGTGGTTCTAAATTTAAAACTGTAGATTTTACGAAAATTTTGTATCGGGAGACCCTTGAACCTGGGCCCCGACCGGTTCCAAAAACCGTCTGCCGTCTAAGTTTGTGTACTACGAGGTTGTATACCAAATTTGGCTGTTCTAAATTGAAAACTGTACATTTTACGGAAATTTTGTATGGTGCCCCACTTGACCCCAGGCCCCGACCCGTTCCCAAAACCATCTACCGTCTAAGTTATAGTACCATGAGATTGTATACGACATTTGGTGGTTCTGAATTGAAAACTGTAGATTTTACGAAAATTTTATATCGGGGGACTCTTGACCCTGGGCCCCGACCGGTTCCAAAACACCATCTGCCGTCTAAGTTTGTGTACGATGAGGTTGTATACGAAATTTGGCGGTTCTAAATTGAACACTGTACATTTTACGGAAATTTTGTATGAGGCCCCTTGACCCCGGGCCCCGACCCGTTCCCGCAACCATCTAATGTCTAAGTTAGAGTACCATTCGGTAGTATACCACCAAATTTATTGGTTCTAAATTGGAAACTGTAGATTTTACGAAAATTTTGCGTCGTGGGCCCCTTGACCCCGGGCTCCAACCAGTTCCAAAAACCATCTACCGTTTAAGTTAGTAAGTTAGAGTACCATGAGATGTATACCAAATTTGGAGGTTCTAGACTGAAAAATGTAGATTTTACAAAAATTTTGTATGGGGCCCCTTGAACCCAGGCCCCTCTTTGTTCCAAAATCCATCTACCGTCTACGTTAGAGCATCATGAGATAGTATATCAAATTTGGTGATTCTAAATTTAAAACTGTAGATATTGCGAAAATTTTGTATGGAGAGGGGCTTGACCCCGACCCGTTTCAAAGACTATCTATCATCTGAGTTATACTACTATGAGATTGTATACCAAATTTGGTGGTTCTAAATTGAAAACTGTAGATTTTACGAAAATTTTGTGTCTGGGGACCCTTGACCCTGGGCCCCGACCGGTTCCAAAACACCATCTGCCGTCTAAGTTATAGTTCCATGAGATGTATACCAAATTTTATCGGTTTTAAATTGAAAACTGTACATTTTACTGAAATTTTTTATGAGGTCCCCTTCACCTCGGGCCCCGACCCGTTCCCACAACCATCTAATGTCTAAGTTAGAGTAGCATTCGGTAGTATACCACCAAATTTATTGGTTCTAAATTGGAAACTGTAGATTTTACGAAAATTTTGCATCGTGGTCCCCTTGACCCCGGGCCCCAACCTGTTCCAAAAACCATCTACCGTTGAAGATAGTAAGTTAGAGTACCATGAGATGTATACCAAATTTGGAGGTTCTAGACTGAAAAATGTAGATTTTACAAAAATTTTGTACGGGGCCCCTTCAACCCGGGCCCCTCTTTGTTCCAAACTCCATCTACCGTCTAAGTTAGAGCATCATGAGATAGTATATCAAGTTTGGTGATTCTAAATTTAAAACTGTAGATATTACGAAAATTTTGTATTGGGGGGGGGGCGCTTGACCCCGACCCGTTCGAAAAACTATCTAACATCTAAGTTATAGTACCATGAGATTGTATACCAAATATGGTGGTTCTAAATTGAAAACAGTAGATTTCACGAAAATTTTGTATCGGGGGGCCCTTAACCCCTGGCCCCAACTGGTTCCAAAAACCATCTACCGTCTAAGTTAGAGCATCATGAGATAGTATAACGAATTTGGTGGTTCTAAATTGAAAACTGTAGAATTTACGAAAATTTTGTATGGGGGGGGGGCTTGACTCCGACAGTTCCAAAAATTCTCTACCGTCTAAGTTGAGATTATGTACCTGGAGGTTCTAAATTGAAACAGTAGATTTTACGAAAATTTTGTATGGGGGGGAAGGGGGCTTGACCCCGACCCTTTCCAAAAACTATCAATCGTCTAAGTTATAGTACCATGAGATTGGATACCAAATTTGGTGGATCGAAATTGAAAGCTGTTGATTTTACCAAAATTTTGTGTGGGGGCCCCTTGACTCCGGGCCCCTACTTGTTCCAAAATCCATCTTCCGTCTAAGTTAGAGCAACATACCAAATTTGGTCGTTCTAAATTTAAAATTGTCGATTTTCCGAAAATTTTGTATGGGGTCTACCTTGACCCCGGGCCCCAACTTATTCCAAAAATGCATCTGCCGTTTAAGTTAGAGTACCATTCGGCAGTATACCACCAAATTTATTGGTTCTAAATTGGAAACTATAGATTTTACAAAAAATTTGCATGGGGTGGGTGGGGTGGGGGGTCTCTTGACCCCGACCCGTTCCAAAACACCATCTGCCGTCTAAGTTTGTGCACCATGAGGTTGTATACCAAATTTGGCGGTTCTAAATTGAAAACTGTACATTTTACGGAAATTTTATATGCCCCTCCTTGACCCCGGGCCCCAACCCGTTTCCAAAACCATCTACCGTCTATGTTAGAGTACCATGGGATTGTATACCAAATTTGTTTATTCTAAATTGAAAACTGTAGATTTTACAAAAATTTTGCGTCGGGGGGCCCCTTGACCCGGGGCCTCAACCGGTTCCAAAAACCATCTACCGTTTAAGTTACTAAGTTGGAGTACCATGAGATCTATACCAAATTTAAAGGTTCTAGACTGAAAAATTTAGATTTTACGAAAATTTTGTATGAGGGCTCCCTTGTTAGCGTACCATTAAATTGTATATCAAATTTAGTGGTTCTAAATTGAAAACTGTACATTTTACGGAAATTTTGTATGGGGCCCCCTTGACCTCGGGCCCCGACCCGTTCCCAAAACCATCTACCGTCTAAGTTATAGTACCATGAGATTGTGTACCAAATTTGGCGGTTCTAAATTGAAACTGTAGATTTTACGAAAATTTTGTATGGGGGGGGGCCTCACCCAGACCCTTTCCAAAAACTATCTATCGTCGAAGTTATAGTACCATGAGATTGGATACCAAGTTTGGTGGTTCGAAATTGAAAGCTGTAGATTTCACAAATTTTTTTACGGGGGCCTCTTGACCCCGGGCCCCTACTTGTTCCAAAGTGCATCTACCGTCTAAGTTAGAGCATCGTGAGATGGTATACCAAATTTGGTGGTTCCAAATTTAAAATTGTCGATTTTCCGAAAATTTTGAATGGGGCCCCCCTTGACCCCGGGCCCCAACTTGTTCCAAAATGCATCTACCGTCTAAGTTAGTGTACCGTTCGGTAGTATACCGCCAAATTTATTAGTTCTAAATTGAAAACTGTAGATTTTACGAAAATTTTGCATGAGGGGGGGGGGCTCTTGACTCCGACCCGTTCCAAATTACCATCTGCCGTCTAAGTTTGTGCACCATGAGGTTGTATACCGAATTTGGCGGTTCTAAATTGAAAACTGTACATTTTACGGAAATTTTATATAACGCCCCCCTTGAGCCCGGGCCCCGACCCGTTCCTAAAACCATCTACCGTCTAAGTTATAGTACCATGAGATTGTATACCAAATTTAGTGGTTCTAAATTGAAAACTGTAGATTTTTGGAAAATTTTGTTTCGGGGGACCCTTGACCCTGGGCCCCGACCGGTTCCAAAACACCATCTGCCGTCTAACTTTGTGTACGATGAGGTTGTATACAAAATTTGGCGGTTCTAAATTGAAAACTGTACATTTTACGGAAATTTTGTATGGGGCCCCATTGGCCCAGGGCCCCGACACGTTCCCACAACCATCTAATGTCTAAGTTAGAGTACCATTCGCTAGTATACCACCAAATTTATTGGTTCTAAATTGGAAACTGTAGATTTTACGAAAATTTGGAATGGGGTGGGTGGTTGGGGGGTGTCTCTTGACCCCGACCCGTTCCAAGACACCATCTGCCGTCTAAGTTTGTGCACCATGAGGTTGTATACCAAATTTGGCGGTTCTAAATTGAAAACTGTACATTTTACGGAAATTTTATATGCCCCTCCTTGACCCCGGGCCCCAACCCGTTTTCAAAACCATCTACCGTCTATGTTAGAGTACCATGGGATTGTATACCAAATTTGTTTATTCAAAATTGAAAACTGTAGATTTTACAAAAATTTTGCGTCGGGGGCCCCTTGACCCCGGGCCTCAACCGGTTCCAAAAACCATCTACCGTTTAAGTTACTAAGTTGGAGTACCATGAGATCTATACCAAATTTATAGGTTCTAGACTGAAAAATTTAGATTTTACGAAAATTTTGTATGAGGGCTCCCTTGTTAGCGTACCATTAAATTGTATATCAAATTTAGTGGTTCTAAATTGAAAACTGTACATTTTACGGAAATTTTGTATGGGGCCCCCCTTGACCTCGGGCCCCGACCCGTTCCCAAAACCATTTACCGTCTAAGTTATCGTACCATGAGATTGAATACCCAATTTGGTGGTTCTAAATTGAAAACTGTACGTTTTACGAAATTTTGTATGGGGCACCTCTTGACCCTGGGCCCCGACACGTTCCCAAAACCATCTACCGTCTAAGTTATAGTACCATAAGATTTTAAACCAAATTTGGTGGTTCTAAATTTAAAACTGTAGATTTTACGAAAATTTTGTATCGGGAGACCCTTGAACCTGGGCCCCGACCGGTTCCAAAAACCGTCTGCCGTCTAAGTTTGTGTACTACGAGGTTGTATACCAAATTTGGCTGTTCTAAATTGAAAACTGTACATTTTACGGAAATTTTGTATGGTGCCCCACTTGACCCCAGGCCCCGACCCGTTCCCAAAACCATCTACCGTCTAAGTTATAGTACCATGAGATTGTATACGACATTTGGTGGTTCTGAATTGAAAACTGTAGATTTTACGAAAATTTTATATCGGGGGACTCTTGACCCTGGGCCCCGACCGGTTCCAAAACACCATCTGCCGTCTAAGTTTGTGTACGATGAGGTTGTATACGAAATTTGGCGGTTCTAAATTGAACACTGTACATTTTACGGAAATTTTGTATGAGGCCCCCTTGACCCCGGGCCCCGACCCGTTCCCGCAACCATCTAATGTCTAAGTTAGAGTACCATTCGGTAGTATACCACCAAATTTATTGGTTCTAAATTGGAAACTGTAGATTTTACGAAAATTTTGCGTCGTGGGCCCCTTGACCCCGGGCTCCAACCAGTTCCAAAAACCATCTACCGTTTAAGTTAGTAAGTTAGAGTACCATGAGATGTATACCAAATTTGGAGGTTCTAGACTGAAAAATGTAGATTTTACAAAAATTTTGTATGGGGCCCCTTGAACCCAGGCCCCTCTTTGTTCCAAAAATCCATCTACCGTCTACGTTAGAGCATCATGAGATAGTATATCAAATTTGGTGATTCTAAATTTAAAACTGTAGATATTGCGAAAATTTTGTATGGAGAGGGGCTTGACCCCGACCCGTTTCAAAGACTATCTATCATCTGAGTTATACTACTATGAGATTGTATACCAAATTTGGTGGTTCTAAATTGAAAACTGTAGATTTTACGAAAATTTTGTGTCTGGGGACCCTTGACCCTGGGCCCCGACCGGTTCCAAAACACCATCTGCCGTCTAAGTTATAGTTCCATGAGATGTATACCAAATTTTATCGGTTTTAAATTGAAAACTGTAGATTTTTGGAAAATTTTGTTTCGGGGGACCCTTGACCCTGGGCCCCGACCGGTTCCAAAACACCATCTGCCGTCTAACTTTGTGTACGATGAGGTTGTATACGAAATTTGGCGGTTCTAAATTGAAAACTGTACATTTTACGGAAATTTTGTATGGGGCCCCATTGGCCCAGGGCCCCGACACGTTCCCACAACCATCTAATGTCTAAGTTAGAGTACCATTCGCTAGTATACCACCAAATTTATTGGTTCTAAATTGGAAACTGTAGATTTTACGAAAATTTGGAATGGGGTGGGTGGTTGGGGGGTGTCTCTTGACCCCGACCCGTTCCAAGACACCATCTGCCGTCTAAGTTTGTGCACCATGAGGTTGTATACCAAATTTGGCGGTTCTAAATTGAAAACTGTACATTTTACGGAAATTTTATATGCCCCTCCTTGACCCCGGGCCCCAACCCGTTTTCAAAACCATCTACCGTCTATGTTAGAGTACCATGGGATTGTATACCAAATTTGTTTATTCTAAATTGAAAACTGTAGATTTTACAGAAATTTTGCGTCGGGGGCCCCTTGACCCCGGGCCTCAACCGGTTCCAAAAACCATCTACCGTTTAAGTTACTAAGTTGGAGTACCATGAGATCTATACCAAATTTATAGGTTCTAGACTGAAAAATTTAGATTTTACGAAAATTTTGTATGAGGGCTCCCTTGTTAGCGTACCATTAAATTGTATATCAAATTTAGTGGTTCTAAATTGAAAACTGTACATTTTACGGAAATTTTGTATGGGGCCCCCTTGACCTCGGGCCCCGACCCGTTCCCAAAACCATTTACCGTCTAAGTTATCGTACCATGAGATTGAATACCCAATTTGGTGGTTCTAAATTGAAAACTGTACGTTTTACGAAATTTTGTATGGGGCACCTCTTGACCCTGGGCCCCGACACGTTCCCAAAACCATCTACCGTCTAAGTTATAGTACCATAAGATTTTAAACCAAATTTGGTGATTCTAAATTTAAAACTGTAGATTTTACGAAAATTTTGTATCGGGAGACCCTTGAACCTGGGCCCCGACCGGTTCCAAAAACCGTCTGCCGTCTAAGTTTGTGTACTACGAGGTTGTATACCAAATTTGGCTGTTCTAAATTGAAAACTGTACATTTACGGAAATTTTGTATGGTGCCCCACTTGACCCCGGGCCCCGACCCGTTCCCGCAACCATCTAATGTCTAAGTTAGAGTACCATTCGGTAGTATACCACCAAATTTATTGGTTCTAAATTGGAAACTGTAGATTTTACGAAAATTTTGCGTCGTGGGCCCCTTGACCCCGGGCTCCAACCAGTTCCAAAAACCATCTACCGTTTAAGTTAGTAAGTTAGAGTACCATGAGATGTATACCAAATTTGGAGGTTCTAGACTGAAAAATGTAGATTTTACAAAAATTTTGTATGGGGCCCCTTGAACCCAGGCCCCTCTTTGTTCCAAAATCCATCTACCGTCTACGTTAGAGCATCATGAGATAGTATATCAAATTTGGTGATTCTAAATTTAAAACTGTAGATATTGCGAAAATTTTGTATGGAGAGGGGCTTGACCCCGACCCGTTTCAAAGACTATCTATCATCTGAGTTATACTACTATGAGATTGTATACCAAATTTGGTGGTTCTAAATTGAAAACTGTAGATTTTACGAAAATTTTGTGTCAGGGGACCCTTGACCATGGGCCCCGACCGGTTCCAAAACACCATCTACCGTCTAAGTTATAGTACCATGAGATTGTATACCAAATTTGGTGGTTCTAAATTGAAAACTGTAGATTTTACGAAAATTTTGTGTCTGGGGACCCTTGACCCTCGGCCCCGACCGGTTCCAAAACACCATCTGCCGTCTAAGTTATAGTTCCATGAGATGTATACCAAATTTTATCGGTTTTAAATTGAAAACTGTACATTTTACTGAAATTTTTTATGAGGTCCCCTTCACCTCGGGCCCCGACCCGTTCCCACAACCACCTAATGTCTAAGTTAGAGTAGCATTCGGTAGTATACCACCAAATTTATTGGTTCTAAATTGGAAACTGTAGATTTTACGAAAATTTTGCGTCGTGGTCCCCTTGACCCCGGGCCCCAACCTGTTCCAAAAACCATCTACCGTTGAAGATAGTAAGTTAGAGTACCATGAGATGTATACCAAATTTGGAGGTTCTAGACTGAAAAATGTAGATTTTACAAAAATTTTGTACGGGGCCCCTTCAACCCGGGCCCCTCTTTGTTCCAAACTCCATCTACCGTCTAAGTTAGAGCATCATGAGATAGTATATCAAGTTTGGTGATTCTAAATTTAAAACTGTAGATATTACGAAAATTTTGTATTGGGGGGGGCGCTTGACCCCGACCCGTTCGAAAAACTATCTAACATCTAAGTTATAGTACCATGAGATTGTATACCAAATATGGTGGTTCTAAATTGAAAACAGTAGATTTCACGAAAATTTTGTATCGGGGGGCCCTTGACCCCTGGCCCCAACTGGTTCCAAAAACCATCTACCGTCTAAGTTAGAGCATCATGAGATAGTATAACGAATTTGGTGGTTCTAAATTGAAAACTGTAGAATTTACGAAAATTTTGTATGGGGGGGCTTGACTCCGACCGTTCCAAAAATTCTCTACCGTCTAAGTTGAGATTATGTACCTGGAGGTTCTAAATTGAAACAGTAGATTTTACGAAAATTTTGTATGGGGGGGAAGGGGCTTGACCCCGACCCTTTCCAAAAACTATCAATCGTCTAAGTTATAGTACCATGAGATTGGATACCAAATTTGGTGGATCGAAATTGAAAGCTGTTGATTTTACCAAAATTTTGTGTGGGGGCCCCTTGACTCCGGGCCCCTACTTGTTCCAAAATCCATCTTCCGTCTAAGTTAGAGCAACATACCAAATTTGGTCGTTCTAAATTTAAAATTGTCGATTTTCCGAAAATTTTGTATGGGGTCTAACTTGACCCCGGGCCCCAACTTATTCCAAAATGCATCTGCCGTTTAAGTTAGAGTACCATTCGGCAGTATACCACCAAATTTATTAGTTCTAAATTGGAAACTGTAGATTTTACAAAAATTTTGCATGGGGTGGGTGGGGTGGGGGTCTCTTGACCCCGACCCGTTCCAAAACACCATCTGCCGTCTAAGTTTGTGCACCATGAGGTTGTATACCGAATTTGGCGGTTCTAAATTGAAAACTGTACATTTTACGGAAATTTTATATGCCCCTCCTTGACCCCGGGCCCCAACCCGTTTCCAAAACCATCTACCGTCTATGTTAGAGTACCATGGGATTGTATACCAAATTTGTTTATTCTAAATTGAAAACTGTAGATTTTACAAAAATTTTGCGTCGGGGGCCCCTTGACCCGGGGCCTCAACCGGTTCCAAAAACCATCTACCGTTTAAGTTACTAAGTTGGAGTACCATGAGATCTATACCAAATTTAAAGGTTCTAGACTGAAAAATTTAGATTTTACGAAAATTTTGTATGAGGGCTCCCTTGTTAGCGTACCATTAAATTGTATATCAAATTTAGTGGTTCTAAATTGAAAACTGTACATTTTACGGAAATTTTGTATGGGGCCCCCTTGACCTCGGGCCCCGACCCGTTCCCAAAACCATCTACCGTCTAAGTTATAGTACCATGAGATTGTGTACCAAATTTGGCGGTTCTAAATTGAAACTGTAGATTTTACGAAAATTTTGTATGGGGGGGGGGGCCTCACCCAGACCCTTTCCAAAAACTATCTATCGTCGAAGTTATAGTACCATGAGATTGGATACCAAGTTTGGTGGTTCGAAATTGAAAGCTGTAGATTTCACAAATTTTTTTATGGGGGCCTCTTGACCCCGGGCCCCTACTTGTTCCAAAGTGCATCTACCGTCTAAGTTAGAGCATCGTGAGATGGTATACCAAATTTGGTGGTTCCAAATTTAAAATTGTCGATTTTCCGAAAATTTTTATTGGGGCCCCCCTTGACCCCGGGCCCCAACTTGTTCCAAAATGCATCTACCGTCTAAGTTAGTGTACCGTTCGGTAGTATACCGCCAAATTTATTAGTTCTAAATTGAAAACTGTAGATTTTACGAAAATTTTGCATGAGGGGGGGGGCTCTTGACTCCGACCCGTTCCAAATTACCATCTGCCGTCTAAGTTTGTGCACCATGAGGTTGTATACCGAATTTGGCGGTTCTAAATTGAAAACTGTACATTTTACGGAAATTTTATATAACGCCCCCCTTGAGCCCGGGCCCCGACCCGTTCCTAAAACCATCTACCGTCTAAGTTATAGTACCATGAGATTGTATACCAAATTTAGTGGTTCTAAATTGAAAACTGTAGATTTTTGGAAAATTTTGTTTCGGGGGACCCTTGACCCTGGGCCCCGACCGGTTCCAAAACACCATCTGCCGTCTAACTTTGTGTACGATGAGGTTGTATACGAAATTTGGCGGTTCTAAATTGAAAACTGTACATTTTACGGAAATTTTGTATGGGGCCCCATTGGCCCAGGGCCCCGACACGTTCCCACAACCATCTAATGTCTAAGTTAGAGTACCATTCGCTAGTATACCACCAAATTTATTGGTTCTAAATTGGAAACTGTAGATTTTACGAAAATTTGGAATGGGGTGGGTGGTTGGGGGTGTCTCTTGACCCCGACCCGTTCCAAGACACCATCTGCCGTCTAAGTTTGTGCACCATGAGGTTGTATACCAAATTTGGCGGTTCTAAATTGAAAACTGTACATTTTACGGAAATTTTATATGCCCCTCCTTGACCCCGGGCCCCAACCCGTTTTCAAAACCATCTACCGTCTATGTTAGAGTACCATGGGATTGTATACCAAATTTGTTTATTCTAAATTGAAAACTGTAGATTTTACAAAAATTTTGCGTCGGGGGCCCCTTGACCCCGGGCCTCAACCGGTTCCAAAAACCATCTACCGTTTAAGTTACTAAGTTGGAGTACCATGAGATCTATACCAAATTTATAGGTTCTAGACTGAAAAATTTAGATTTTACGAAAATTTTGTATGAGGGCTCCCTTGTTAGCGTACCATTAAATTGTATATCAAATTTAGTGGTTCTAAATTGAAAACTGTACATTTTACGGAAATTTTGTATGGGGCCCCCCTTGACCTCGGGCCCCGACCCGTTCCCAAAACCATTTACCGTCTAAGTTATCGTACCATGAGATTGAATACCCAATTTGGTGGTTCTAAATTGAAAACTGTACGTTTTACGAAATTTTGTATGGGGCACCTCTTGACCCTGGGCCCCGACACGTTCCCAAAACCATCTACCGTCTAAGTTATAGTACCATAAGATTTTAAACCAAATTTGGTGATTCTAAATTTAAAACTGTAGATTTTACGAAAATTTTGTATCGGGAGACCCTTGAACCTGGGCCCCGACCGGTTCCAAAAACCGTCTGCCGTCTAAGTTTGTGTACTACGAGGTTGTATACCAAATTTGGCTGTTCTAAATTGAAAACTGTACATTTTACGGAAATTTTGTATGGTGCCCCACTTGACCCCAGGCCCCGACCCGTTCCCAAAACCATCTACCGTCTAAGTTATAGTACCATGAGATTGTATACGACATTTGGTGGTTCTGAATTGAAAACTGTAGATTTTACGAAAATTTTATATCGGGGGACTCTTGACCCTGGGCCCCGACCGGTTCCAAAACACCATCTGCCGTCTAAGTTTGTGTACGATGAGGTTGTATACGAAATTTGGCGGTTCTAAATTGAACACTGTACATTTTACGGAAATTTTGTATGAGGCCCCTTGACCCCGGGCCCCGACCCGTTCCCGCAACCATCTAATGTCTAAGTTAGAGTACCATTCGGTAGTATACCACCAAATTTATTGGTTCTAAATTGGAAACTGTAGATTTTACGAAAATTTTGCGTCGTGGGCCCCTTGACCCCGGGCTCCAACCAGTTCCAAAAACCATCTACCGTTTAAGTTAGTAAGTTAGAGTACCATGAGATGTATACCAAATTTGGAGGTTCTAGACTGAAAAATGTAGATTTTACAAAAATTTTGTATGGGGCCCCTTGAACCCAGGCCCCTCTTTGTTCCAAAATCCATCTACCGTCTACGTTAGAGCATCATGAGATAGTATATCAAATTTGGTGATTCTAAATTTAAAACTGTAGATATTGCGAAAATTTTGTATGGAGAGGGGCTTGACCCCGACCCGTTTCAAAGACTATCTATCATCTGAGTTATACTACTATGAGATTGTATACCAAATTTGGTGGTTCTAAATTGAAAACTGTAGATTTTACGAAAATTTTGTGTCTGGGGACCCTTGACCCTGGGCCCCGACCGGTTCCAAAACACCATCTACCGTCTAAGTTATAGTACCATGAGATTGTATACCAAATTTAGTGGTTCTAAATTGAAAACTGTAGATTTTTGGAAAATTTTGTTTCGGGGGACCCTTGACCCTGGGCCCCGACCGGTTCCAAAACACCATCTGCCGTCTAACTTTGTGTACGATGAGGTTGTATACGAAATTTGGCGGTTCTAAATTGAAAACTGTACATTTTACGGAAATTTTGTATGGGGCCCCATTGGCCCAGGGCCCCGACACGTTCCCACAACCATCTAATGTCTAAGTTAGAGTACCATTCGCTAGTATACCACCAAATTTATTGGTTCTAAATTGGAAACTGTAGATTTTACGAAAATTTGGAATGGGGTGGGTGGTTGGGGGGTGTCTCTTGACCCCGACCCGTTCCAAGACACCATCTGCCGTCTAAGTTTGTGCACCATGAGGTTGTATACCAAATTTGGCGGTTCTAAATTGAAAACTGTACATTTTACGGAAATTTTATATGCCCCTCCTTGACCCCGGGCCCCAACCCGATTTCAAAACCATCTACCGTCTATGTTAGAGTACCATGGGATTGTATACCAAATTTGTTTATTCTAAATTGAAAACTGTACATTTTACGGAAATTTTATATAACGCCCCCTTGACCCCGGGCCCCGACCCGTTCCTAAAACCATCTACCGTCTAAGTTATAGTACCATGAGATTGTATACCAAATTTAGTGGTTCTAAATTGAAAACTGTAGATTTTTGGAAAATTTTGTTTCGGGGGACCCTTGACCCTGGGCCCCGACCGGTTCCAAAACACCATCTGCCGTCTAACTTTGTGTACGATGAGGTTGTATACGAAATTTGGCGGTTCTAAATTGAAAACTGTACATTTTACGGAAATTTTGTATGGGGCCCCATTGGCCCAGGGCCCCGACACGTTCCCACAACCATCTAATGTCTAAGTTAGAGTACCATTCGCTAGTATACCACCAAATTTATTGGTTCTAAATTGGAAACTGTAGATTTTACGAAAATTTGGAATGGGGTGGGTGGTTGGGGGGTGTCTCTTGACCCCGACCCGTTCCAAGACACCATCTGCCGTCTAAGTTTGTGCACCATGAGGTTGTATACCAAATTTGGCGGTTCTAAATTGAAAACTGTACATTTTACGGAAATTTTATATGCCCCTCCTTGACCCCGGGCCCCAACCCGTTTTCAAAACCATCTACCGTCTATGTTAGAGTACCATGGGATTGTATACCAAATTTGTTTATTCTAAATTGAAAACTGTAGATTTTACAAAAATTTTGCGTCGGGGGCCCCTTGACCCCGGGCCTCAACCGGTTCCAAAAACCATCTACCGTTTAAGTTACTAAGTTGGAGTACCATGAGATCTATACCAAATTTATAGGTTCTAGACTGAAAAATTTAGATTTTACGAAAATTTTGTATGAGGGCTCCCTTGTTAGCGTACCATTAAATTGTATATCAAATTTAGTGGTTCTAAATTGAAAACTGTACATTTTACGGAAATTTTGTATGGGGCCCCCTTGACCTCGGGCCCCGACCCGTTCCCAAAACCATTTACCGTCTAAGTTATCGTACCATGAGATTGAATACCCAATTTGGTGGTTCTAAATTGAAAACTGTACGTTTTACGAAATTTTGTATGGGGCACCTCTTGACCCTGGGCCCCGACACGTTCCCAAAACCATCTACCGTCTAAGTTATAGTACCATAAGATTTTAAACCAAATTTGGTGATTCTAAATTTAAAACTGTAGATTTTACGAAAATTTTGTATCGGGAGACCCTTGAACCTGGGCCCCGACCGGTTCCAAAAACCGTCTGCCGTCTAAGTTTGTGTACTACGAGGTTGTATACCAAATTTGGCTGTTCTAAATTGAAAACTGTACATTTTACGGAAATTTTGTATGGTGCCCCACTTGACCCCAGGCCCCGACCCGTTCCCAAAACCATCTACCGTCTAAGTTATAGTACCATGAGATTGTATACGACATTTGGTGGTTCTGAATTGAAAACTGTAGATTTTACGAAAATTTTATATCGGGGGACTCTTGACCCTGGGCCCCGACCGGTTCCAAAACACCATCTGCCGTCTAAGTTTGTGTACGATGAGGTTGTATACGAAATTTGGCGGTTCTAAATTGAACACTGTACATTTTACGGAAATTTTGTGTGAGGCCCCCTTGACCCCGGGCCCCGACCCGTTCCCGCAACCATCTAATGTCTAAGTTAGAGTACCATTCGGTAGTATACCACCAAATTTATTGGTTCTAAATTGGAAACTGTAGATTTTACGAAAATTTTGCGTCGTGGGCCCCTTGACCCCGGGCTCCAACCAGTTCCAAAAACCATCTACCGTTTAAGTTAGTAAGTTAGAGTACCATGAGATGTATACCAAATTTGGAGGTTCTAGACTGAAAAATGTAGATTTTACAAAAATTTTGTATGGGGCCCCTTGAACCCAGGCCCCTCTTTGTTCCAAAATCCATCTACCGTCTACGTTAGAGCATCATGAGATAGTATATCAAATTTGGTGATTCTAAATTTAAAACTGTAGATATTGCGAAAATTTTGTATGGAGAGGGGCTTGACCCCGACCCGTTTCAAAGACTATCTATCATCTGAGTTATACTACTATGAGATTGTATACCAAATTTGGTGGTTCTAAATTGAAAACTGTAGATTTTACGAAAATTTTGTGTCTGGGGACCCTTGACCCTGGGCCCCGACCGGTTCCAAAACACCATCTGCCGTCTAAGTTATAGTTCCATGAGATGTATACCAAATTTTATCGGTTTTAAATTGAAAACTGTACATTTTACTGAAATTTTTTATGAGGTCCCCTTCACCCCGGGCCCCGACCCGTTCCCACAACCATCTAATGTCTAAGTTAGAGTAGCATTCGGTAGTATACCACCAAATTTATTGGTTCTAAATTGGAAACTGTAGATTTTACGAAAATTTTGCGTCGTGGTCCCCTTGACCCCGGGCCCCAACCTGTTCCAAAAACCATCTACCGTTGAAGATAGTAAGTTAGAGTACCATGAGATGTATACCAAATTTGGAGGTTCTAGACTGAAAAATGTAGATTTTACAAAAATTTTGTACGGGGCCCCTTCAACCCGGGCCCCTCTTTGTTCCAAACTCCATCTACCGTCTAAGTTAGAGCATCATGAGATAGTATATCAAGTTTGGTGATTCTAAATTTAAAACTGTAGATATTACGAAAATTTTGTATTGGGGGGGCGCTTGACCCCGACCCGTTCGAAAAACTATCTAACATCTAAGTTATAGTACCATGAGATTGTATACCAAATATGGTGGTTCTAAATTGAAAACAGTAGATTTCACGAAAATTTTGTATCGGGGGCCCTTGACCCCTGGCCCCAACTGGTTCCAAAAACATCTACCGTCTAAGTTAGAGCATCATGAGATAGTATAACGAATTTGGTGGTTCTAAATTGAAAACTGTAGAATTTACGAAAATTTTGTATGGGGGGGCTTGACTCCGACCGTTCCAAAAATTCTCTACCGTCTAAGTTGAGATTATGTACCTGGAGGTTCTAAATTGAAACAGTAGATTTTACGAAAATTTTGTATGGGCGGGGGGAAGGGGGCTTGACCCCGACCCTTTCCAAAAACTATCAATCGTCTAAGTTATAGTACCATGAGATTGGATACCAAATTTGGTGGATCGAAATTGAAAGCTGTTGATTTTACCAAAATTTTGTGTGGGGGCCCCTTGACTCCGGGCCCCTACTTGTTCCAAAATCCATCTTCCGTCTAAGTTAGAGCAACATACCAAATTTGGTCGTTCTAAATTTAAAATTGTCGATTTTCCGAAAATTTTGTATGGGGTCTACCTTGACCCCGGGCCCCAACTTATTCCAAAATGCATCTGCCGTTTAAGTTAGAGTACCATTCGGCAGTATACCACCAAATTTATTGGTTCTAAATTGGAAACTGTAGATTTTACAAAAATTTTGCATGGGGTGGGTGGGGTGGGGGTCTCTTGACCCCGACCCGTTCCAAAACACCATCTGCCGTCTAAGTTTGTGCACCATGAGGTTGTATACCAAATTTGGCGGTTCTAAATTGAAAACTGTACATTTTACGGAAATTTTATATGCCCCTCCTTGACCCCGGGCCCCAACCCGTTTCCAAAACCATCTACCGTCTATGTTAGAGTACCATGGGATTGTATACCAAATTTGTTTATTCTAAATTGAAAACTGTAGATTTTACAAAAATTTTGCGTCGGGGGCCCCTTGACCCCGCGCCTCAACCGGTTCTAAAAACCATCTACCGTTCAAGTTACTAAGTTGGAGTACCATGAGATCTATACCAAATTTAAAGGTTCTAGACTGAAAAATTTAGATTTTACGAAAATTTTGTATGAGGGCTCCCTTGTTAGCGTACCATTAAATTGTACATCAAATTTAGTGGTTCTAAATTGAAAACTGTACATTTTACGGAAATTTTGTATGGGGCCCCCTTGACCTCGGGCCCCGACCCGTTCCCAAAACCATCTACCGTCTAAGTTATAGTACCATGAGATTGTGTACCAAATTTGGCGGTTTTAAATTGAAACTTTAGATTTTACGAAAATTTTGTATGGGGGGGGGCTTGACCCAGACACTTTCCAAAAACTATCTATCGTCGAAGTTATAGTACCATGAGATTGGATACCAAGTTTGGTGGTTCGAAATTGAAAGCTGTAGATTTCACAAATTTTTTTATGGGGGCCTCTTGACCCCGGGCCCCTACTTGTTCCAAAGTGCATCTACCGTCTAAGTTAGAGCATCGTGAGATGGTATACCAAATTTGGTGGTTCTAAATTTAAAATTGTCGATTTTCCGAAAATTTTGAATGGGGCCCCCTTGACCCTGGGCCCCAACTTGTTCCAAAATGCATCTACCGTCTAAGTTAGTGTACCGTTCGGTAGTATACCGCCAAATTTATTAGTTCTAAATTGAAAACTGTAGATTTTACGAAAATTTTGCATGAGGGGGGGCTCTTGACTCCGACCCGTTCCAAATTACCATCTGCCGTCTAAGTTTGTGCAACATGAGGTTGTATACCGAATTTGGCGGTTCTAAATTGAAAACTGTACATTTTACGGAAATTTTATATAACGCCCCCCTTGACCCCGGGCCCCGACCCGTTCCTAAAACCATCTACCGTCTAAGTTATAGTACCATGAGATTGTATACCAAATTTAGTGGTTCTAAATTGAAAACTGTAGATTTTTGGAAAATTTTGTTTCGGGGGACCCTTGACCCTGGGCCCCGACCGGTTCCAAAACACCATCTGCCGTCTAACTTTGTGTACGATGAGGTTGTATACGAAATTTATCGGTTCTAAATTGAAAACTGTACATTTTACGGAAATTTTGTATGGGGCCCCATTGGCCCAGGGCCCCGACACGTTCCCACAACCATCTAATGTCTAAGTTAGAGTACCATTCGCTAGTATACCACCAAATTTATTGGTTCTAAATTGGAAACTGTAGATTTTACGAAAATTTGGAATGGGGTGGGTGGTTGGGGGGTGTCTCTTGACCCCGACCCGTTCCAAGACACCATCTGCCGTCTAAGTTTGTGCACCATGAGGTTGTATACCAAATTTGGCGGTTCTAAATTGAAAACTGTACATTTTACGGAAATTTTATATGCCCCTCCTTGACAACGGGCCCCAACCCGTTTTCAAAACCATCTACCGTCTATGTTAGAGTACCATGGGATTGTATACCAAATTTGTTTATTCTAAATTGAAAACTGTAGATTTTACAAAAATTTTGCGTCGGGGGCCCCTTGACCCCGGGCCTCAACCGGTTCCAAAACCATCTACCGTTTAAGTTACTAAGTTGGAGTACCATGAGATCTATACCAAATTTAAAGGTTCTAGACTGAAAAATTTAGATTTTACGAAAATTTTGTATGAGGGCTCCCTTGTTAGCGTACCATTAAATTGTATATCAAATTTAGTGGTTCTAAATTGAAAACTGTACATTTTACGGAAATTTTGTATGGGGCCCCCCTTGACCTCGGGCCCCGACCCGTTCCCAAAACCATTTACCGTCTAAGTTATCGTACCATGAGATTGAATACCCAATTTGGTGGTTCTAAATTGAAAACTGTACGTTTTACGACATTTTGTATGGGGCACCACTTGACCCTGGGCCCCGACACGTTCCCAAAACCATCTACCGTCTAAGTTATAGTACCATAAGATTTTAAACCAAATTTGGTGGTTCTAAATTTAAAACTGTAGATTTTACGAAAATTTTGTATCGGGAGACCCTTGAACCTGGGCCCCGACCGGTTCCAAAAACCGTCTGCCGTCTAAGTTTGTGTACTACGAGGTTGTATACCAAATTTGGCTGTTCTAAATTGAAAACTGTACATTTTACGGAAATTTTGTATGGTGCCCCACTTGACCCCAGGCCCCGACCCGTTCCCAAAACCATCTACCGTCTAAGTTATTATAGTACCATGAGATTGTATACGACATTTGGTGGTTCTGAATTGAAAACTGTAGATTTTACGAAAATTTTATATCGGGGGACTCTTGACCCTGGGCCCCGACCGGTTCCAAAACACCATCTGCCGTCTAAGTTTGTGTACGATGAGGTTGTATACGAAATTTGGCGGTTCTAAATTGAACACTGTACATTTTACGGAAATTTTGTGTGAGGCCCCCGTGACCCCGGGCCCCGACCCGTTCCCGCAACCATCTAATGTCTAAGTTAGAGTACCATTCGGTAGTATACCACCAAATTTATTGGTTCTAAATTGGAAACTGTAGATTTTACGAAAATTTTGCGTCGTGGGCCCCTTTGACCCCGGGCTCCAACCAGTTCCAAAAACCATCTACCGTTTAAGTTAGTAAGTTAGAGTACCATGAGATGTATACCAAATTTGGAGGTTCTAGACTGAAAAATGTAGATTTTACAAAAATTTTGTATGGGGCCCCTTGAACCCAGGCCCCTCTTTGTTCCAAAATCCATCTACCGTCTACGTTAGAGCATCATGAGATAGTATATCAAATTTGGTGATTCTAAATTTAAAACTGTAGATATTGCGAAAATTTTGTATGGAGAGGGGCTTGACCCCGACCCGTTTCAAAGACTATCTATCATCTGAGTTATACTACTATGAGATTGTATACCAAATTTGGTGGTTCTAAATTGGAAACTGTAGATTTTACGAAAATTTTGTGTCTGGGGACCCTTGACCCTGGGCCCCGACCGGTTCCAAAACACCATCTGCCGTCTAAGTTATAGTTCCATGAGATGTATACCAAATTTTATCGGTTTTAAATTGAAAACTGTACATTTTACTGAAATTTTTTATGAGGTCCCCTTCACCCCGGGCCCCGACCCGTTCCCACAACCATCTAATGTCTAAGTTAGAGTAGCATTCGGTAGTATACCACCAAATTTATTGGTTCTAAATTGGAAACTGTAGATTTTACGAAAATTTTGCGTCGTGGTCCCCTTGACCCCGGGCCCCAACCTGTTCCAAAAACCATCTACCGTTGAAGATAGTAAGTTAGAGTACCATGAGATGTATACCAAATTTGGAGGTTCTAGACTGAAAAATGTAGATTTTACAAAAATTTTGTACGGGGCCCCTTCAACCCGGGCCCCTCTTTGTTCCAAACTCCATCTACCGTCTAAGTTAGAGCATCATGAGATAGTATATCAAGTTTGGTGATTCTAAATTTAAAACTGTAGATATTACGAAAATTTTTGTATTGGGGGGGCGCTTGACCCCGACCCGTTCGAAAAACTATCTAACATCTAAGTTATAGTACCATGAGATTGTATACCAAATATGGTGGTTCTAAATTGAAAACAGTAGATTTCACGAAAATTTTGTATCGGGGGGCCCTTGACCCCTGGCCCCAACTGGTTCCAAAAACATCTACCGTCTAAGTTAGAGCATCATGAGATAGTATAACGAATTTGGTGGTTCTAAATTGAAAACTGTAGAATTTACGAAAATTTTGTATGGGGGGGGGGCTTGACTCCGACCGTTCCAAAAAATTCTCTACCGTCTAAGTTGAGATTATGTACCTGGAGGTTCTAAATTGAAACAGTAGATTTTACGAAAATTTTGTATGGGCGGGGGGAAGGGGGCTTGACCCCGACCCTTTCCAAAAACTATCAATCGTCTAAGTTATAGTACCATGAGATTGGATACCAAATTTGGTGGATCGAAATTGAAAGCTGTTGATTTTACCAAAATTTTGTGTGGGGGCCCCTTGACTCCGGGCCCCTACTTGTTCCAAAAATCCATCTTCCGTCTAAGTTAGAGCAACATACCAAATTTGGTCGTTCTAAATTTAAAATTGTCGATTTTCCGAAAATTTTGTATGGGGTCTACCTTGACCCCGGGCCCCAACTTATTCCAAAATGCATCTGCCGTTTAAGTTAGAGTACCATTCGGCAGTATACCACCAAATTTATTGGTTCTAAATTGGAAACTGTAGATTTTACAAAAATTTTGCATGGGGTGGGTGGGGTGGGGGTCTCTTGACCCCGACCCGTTCCAAAACACCATCTGCCGTCTAAGTTTGTGCACCATGAGGTTGTATACCAAATTTGGCGGTTCTAAATTGAAAACTGTACATTTTACGGAAATTTTATATGCCCCTCCTTGACCCCGGGCCCCAACCCGTTTCCAAAACCATCTACCGTCTATGTTAGAGTACCATGGGATTGTATACCAAATTTGTTTATTCTAAATTGAAAACTGTAGATTTTACAAAAATTTTGCGTCGGGGGCCCCTTGACCCCGCGCCTCAACCGGTTCTAAAAACCATCTACCGTTCAAGTTACTAAGTTGGAGTACCATGAGATCTATACCAAATTTAAAGGTTCTAGACTGAAAAATTTAGATTTTACGAAAATTTTGTATGAGGGCTCCCTTGTTAGCGTACCATTAAATTGTATATCAAATTTAGTGGTTCTAAATTGAAAACTGTACATTTTACGGAAATTTTGTATGGGGCCCCCTTGACCTCGGGCCCCGACCCGTTCCCAAAACCATCTACCGTCTAAGTTATAGTACCATGAGATTGTGTACCAAATTTGGCGGTTTTAAATTGAAACTTTAGATTTTACGAAAATTTTGTATGGGGGGCTTGACCCAGACACTTTCCAAAAACTATCTATCGTCGAAGTTATAGTACCATGAGATTGGATACCAAGTTTGGTGGTTCGAAATTGAAAGCTGTAGATTTCACAAATTTTTTTATGGGGGCCTCTTGACCCCGGGCCCCTACTTGTTCCAAAGTGCATCTACCGTCTAAGTTAGAGCATCGTGAGATGGTATACCAAATTTGGTGGTTCTAAATTTAAAATTGTCGATTTTCCGAAAATTTTGAATGGGGCCCCCTTGACCCTGGGCCCCAACTTGTTCCAAAATGCATCTACCGTCTAAGTTAGTGTACCGTTCGGTAGTATACCGCCAAATTTATTAGTTCTAAATTGAAAACTGTAGATTTTACGAAAATTTTGCATGAGGGGGGGGGCTCTTGACTCCGACCCGTTCCAAATTACCATCTGCCGTCTAAGTTTGTGCACCATGAGGTTGTATACCGAATTTGGCGGTTCTAAATTGAAAACTGTACATTTTACGGAAATTTTATATAACGCCCCCCTTGACCCCGGGCCCCGACCCGTTCCTAAAACCATCTACCGTCTAAGTTATAGTACCATGAGATTGTATACCAAATTTAGTGGTTCTAAATTGAAAACTGTAGATTTTTGGAAAATTTTGTTTCGGGGGACCCTTGACCCTGGGCCCCGACCGGTTCCAAAACACCATCTGCCGTCTAACTTTGTGTATCGATGAGGTTGTATACGAAATTTATCGGTTCTAAATTGAAAACTGTACATTTTACGGAAATTTTGTATGGGGCCCCATTGGCCCAGGGCCCCGACACGTTCCCACAACCATCTAATGTCTAAGTTAGAGTACCATTCGCTAGTATACCACCAAATTTATTGGTTCTAAATTGGAAACTGTAGATTTTACGAAAATTTGGAATGGGGTGGGTGGTTGGGGGTGTCTCTTGACCCCGACCCGTTCCAAGACACCATCTGCCGTCTAAGTTTGTGCACCATGAGGTTGTATACCAAATTTGGCGGTTCTAAATTGAAAACTGTACATTTTACGGAAATTTTATATGCCCCTCCTTGACAACGGGCCCCAACCCGTTTTCAAAACCATCTACCGTCTATGTTAGAGTACCATGGGATTGTATACCAAATTTGTTTATTCTAAATTGAAAACTGTAGATTTTACAAAAATTTTGCGTCGGGGGCCCCTTGACCCTGGGCCTCAACCGGTTCCAAAACACCATCTACCGTTTAAGTTACTAAGTTGGAGTACCATGAGATCTATACCAAATTTAAAGGTTCTAGACTGAAAAATTTAGATTTTACGAAAATTTTGTATGAGGGCTCCCTTGTTAGCGTACCATTAAATTGTATATCAAATTTAGTGGTTCTAAATTGAAAAACTGTACATTTTACGGAAATTTTGTATGGGGCCCCATTGACCTCGGGCCCCGACCCGTTCCCAAAACCATTTACCGTCTAAGTTATCGTACCATGAGATTGAATACCCAATTTGGTGGTTCTAAATTGAAAACTGTACGTTTTACGAAATTTTGTATGGGGCACCTCTTGACCCTGGGCCCCGACACGTTCCCAAAACCATCTACCGTCTAAGTTATAGTACCATAAGATTTTAAACCAAATTTGGTGGTTCTAAATTTAAAACTGTAGATTTTACGAAAATTTTGTATCGGGAGACCCTTGAACCTGGGCCCCGACCGGTTCCAAAAACCGTCTGCCGTCTAAGTTTGTGTACTACGAGGTTGTATACCAAATTTGGCTGTTCTAAATTGAAAACTGTACATTTTACGGAAATTTTGTATGGTGCCCCACTTGACCCCAGGCCCCGACCCGTTCCCCAAACCATCTACCGTCTAAGTTATAGTACCATGAGATTGTATACGACATTTGGTGGTTCTGAATTGAAAACTGTAGATTTTACGAAAATTTTATATCGGGGGACTCTTGACCCTGGGCCCCGACCGGTTCCAAAACACCATCTGCCGTCTAAGTTTGTGTACGATGAGGTTGTATACGAAATTTGGCGGTTCTAAATTGAACACTGTACATTTTACGGAAAATTTTGTATGAGGCCCCCTTGACCCCGGGCCCCGACCCGTTCCCGCAACCATCTAATGTCTAAGTTAGAGTACCATTCGGTAGTATACCACCAAATTTATTGGTTCTAAATTGGAAACTGTAGATTTTACGAAAATTTTGCGTCGTGGGCCCCTTGACCCCGGGCCCCAACCAGTTCCAAAAACCATCTACCGTTTAAGTTAGTAAGTTAGAGTACCATGAGATGTATACCAAATTTGGAGGTTCTAGACTGAAAAATGTAGATTTTACAAAAATTTTGTATGGGGCCCCTTGAACCCAGGCCCCTCTTTGTTCCAAACTCCATCTACCGTCTAAGTTAGAGCATCATGAGATAGTATATCAAGTTTGGTGATTCTAAATTTAAAACTGTAGATATTACGAAAATTTTGTATTGGGGGGGGGGGGGCGCTTGACCCCGACCCGTTCTAAAAACTATCTATCATCTAAGTTTTAGTACCATGAGATTGTATACCAAATATGATGGTTCTAAATTGAAAACAGTAGATTTCACGAAAATTTTGTATCGGGAGACCCTTGACCCTGGGCCCTAACCGGTTCCAAAAACCATCTACCGTTTAAGTTAGTAAGTTGGAGTACCATGAGATGTATACCAAATTTGGAGGTTCTAGACTGCAAAATGTAGATTTTACGAAAAAATTTATGGGGCCCCTTGAACCCGGGCCCCTACTTGTTCCAAAATCCATCTACCGTCTAAGTTAGAGCATCATGAGATGGTATACCACATTTAGTGGTTCTAAATTGAAAATTGTAGATTTTACGAAAATTTTGTATGGGGGCCCCCTTGACCTCGGGCCCTGACCCGTTCCCAAAACCATCTACCGTCTAAGTTAGGGTGCCATGAGATTGTATACCAGATTTGGTGGTTCTAAATTGAAAACTGTAGATTTCACGAAAACTTTGTATGGGAGGCCCCCCCCCCGTGTTAGCGTACTATTAAATTGTATACCAAATTTGGTGGTTTTAAATTGAAAACTGTACATTTTACGGAAATTTTGTATATGGGGCCCCCTTGACCCCGGGGCCCGACCCGTTCCCCAAACCATCTACGGTCTAAGTTATAGTACCATGAGATTGTATACCAAATTTGGTGGTTCTAAATAGAAAAATGTAGATTTTTTGAAAATTTTGTATCGGGGGACCCTTGACCCTGGGCTCCGACCGGTTCCAAAAACTATCTGCCGTCTAAGTTTGTGTACGATGAGGTTGTATACGAAATTTGGCGGTTCTAAATTGAAAACTGTAAATTTTACGGAAATTTTGTATGGGGCCCCGTTGACCCCGGGCCCTGACCGTTCCCTAAACAATCTACCGTCTAAGTTATAGTACCATGAGATTGTATACTAAATTTGGTGATTCTAAATTGAAAACTGTAGATTTTAGGAAAATTTTGTATCGGGGGACCCTTGACCCTGGGCCCCGACCGGTTCCAAAACACCATCTGCCGTCTAAGTTTGTGTACGATGAGGTTGTATACCAAATTTGGCGGTTCTAAATTGAGAACTGTACATTTTACGGAAATTTTGTATGGGGCCTCCTTGTCCCCGGGCCCCGACCCGTTCCCACAACCATCTAATGTCTAAGTTAGAGTGCCATGAGATTGTATACCAGATTTGGTGGTGCTAAATTGAAAACTGTAGACATTATGAAAATTTCGAATGGGGGGGGGGGCTTGACCCCTGCCGATGGGTTCCCAAAACCATCTACCGTCTAAGTTAGAGTACCATGAGATTGTATACTAAATTTGTTGATTCTAAATTGAAAACTGTAGATGTTACGAAATGTTTGTAGGGGGGGCTTGAACCCGCCCATTCCAAAAACTATCCACCGTCTAAGGTTGAATACCATATGATAGTATATGACGCTTGTTTTTAAATCGTGGTTTATTAAGTCGGGGGTTATTATGACGCGGGTTATTCTGACGTACAATAATTGTGACCTGGGGTTATTTTGTCGGAGGGTTATTTTGTAACTGGTTATTTTCACGCTGGGTTATTGTGACGTTGGGTAATTTTTGTAACGGGTTATTTTAACGCGGGGTTACTGTGACGCTGGGTTATTTAGACCCCGGGTTATTTTGACTGGGTTATTACGACGCGGGTTATTTTTTCCGGGTTATTTTGACGGTACACCGTTTTAAACTCAGGAAAAGATAATGTATTGAATATTACGAGTACCTATGTCGACGTATAATCTACTACAGTAAATGTAGCAAGCCTTCAGACATTTTTTTCGTTTAACGCACACAGCCATTACATAAGCCATTTTTTCGGAGCCAGTGTTCTATGAAACCGTTTGCCGTGTTGAATGTTACATACACGGAAATACTAAGAAACATTTGTAAAGTGCATTAAAACACAGACACACACACACACACACATACACTTTTACAGAGCATTTTGGAGAACACTTGAGGAAAACTATGGAAACACAGAATACCTTAATAACCTTTTATAAGACGTTTTTGAGAGCACTTTCACAAGGCTATGTGATCATTTCGAAATAATTAACTCTCCTTATATGTGAAACTTTAAATTTCAGGCAATTATTGGTGTGAATTATTTATCAGGTGTGAATTTTTTGATGCGGGCTGTTATTTCTCCATGCAATATGTAACAACGGATTTCGAAAGAAATCTTAATTCACACATAAAATGATTAAATTTGTTGTTCTGGATAAGGATCCTTTTTTTTTTTTAATTATTTACTACGTTCTCTTAGTTTGTTTAACTGTTGAAAGACACAGCATGGCCATAGGGTTTTCGTTACTTTATTCTGGAAGCCTTCAGACATTTTTTTCGTTTAACGCACACAGTTAACCTGTTTGTGAAATTTGAGTTCTTTCTGGAAAGACAACTGCCATAACTCTGAAGTTCCAACAGTAGTTATACCATTGGCGTTTCTACATTTATTTACTATCGTACGTTTCTACATTTTATTTTCATCACTGCTTTTTGCTTAAAATACTGTTTCGCATAGTTACCACATTTTGAAGTCATTCACTCCTATACAAAAAATGGCAAAATGTGACAATTAACTTCTGCAGCACTGTAAACCATTACAATGTTTTTAGAAAATTGCTGGCATCATACCTACACTCGAAATATGGTGATTATGCGCGAACTATGAGAAAACAATTATACTAAACTTGAAATTAAAAAAATGCAGAAAACGCTGCTATTTCCATGAACGAACAAGTTTGGATGCATTATACCTGACCTAGAATAATTTTCTCTGTTGATAAATAAATGATCGGAGTAAATGTCAGGTACAAGGGCAAGGTATATATTTTTTCCTTTCATTACAGTGTGTGAGTGAAGGCCCCCACCCGGTGGAGGACCAGGACTTTAGCCCCCAAAGCCCCCCCTTCCCCTCTGATAGGGACAGGGAAAGCCATACTCATACATACCTGCGAACTAAATTTAACGAATATGCAGAAGATTGGCTTTGAAAAATTCAGAAGATTGTATAAAAATTCAGATTTTTTTTACGTCAATTTGTCTCACGATAAAGTGATTTAGAACTCATACTGCTTAAACAAAAAAGGAATACAGGACACTTACCTTTATTTTTTGGTGTGTTTTTATTGAAGGGAACTTTTACTTATAGTAATTTAACAGTTAGCTATTAAGAATTCTTTGGAGTACTCGTTTTGAAAACAAAGTAAATTTTCTTTGCATTTAATTAACAGAAGATTCTCAAGCGATTCACCTGACATTAATGATCGAAGCATTGTGCGATTTTTTTAACCAAAGAAACAATTATTTTGCGTTATTAATTAAATGGCAAATACACCCTATAATTATTATTTCACTTTGGTGTTCTTTCAAATGACGAGCCACACCATTTTTCTCTCCTATCATTACTGGAGCATTGTCTGCTCCAAAAGCAATGCAATTTTTGAAAAGTATCCTGTGCTTACTAAAAACATCAACTGTAGCTGGGAACTCTGAATTCTGATATCAGAGCTTTCACTATTTTAGATAAATGGTGTAATTTTCAGATAATGAATACTTTTTTTAACACCATGCATCAATTCTCACAAATTTCCAAACTTCGTCACTTCCGTTTTTTTGAAAATTTGCCCCATTCTTATCATGCTAAAATGCACACACGTTTATGAATGTGATGACATTTAACAACTACATAGGAGTGGGGATAACATCGCGGGGAAAAAATACAATTACAGAAGAAATCTTTGCTCCGTCTGACTTCTGTTTTCGGAAATTTATCCAACATTTTCAAGCTGAAATACAAATATTTATGGAATAAAATGATTTCTAATAATAAGTGAATTACGATTACGAGAAAAATCTTATCTCCGTCTACTTTCCGTTTTTGAAGGATAAAATTTCGTCCTCCGACGGAGAAAACAACCCCCACCCCCATCCTTCCAAAAGTTCAGTGCAGTTGTGCCTCGATCTCGTGAATGATCCAAATGATAACAAAAAAGACTGAATTCCTGGAATTAGCGTAACAATCTCGTGGCCGAAGATTACGGGGAAATTTTCGGGCGGCCCAACTTCCGTTTTCGGAAATCGTTGCCTACAATTTCAAGCTGAAATTATCCAATGAAATTATATTTAACAACAATACTGAACAGAAGCAACATCGCGAGAGGAAAAAAATACGATTACGGGAAAAATCTACACTCCGTTTATCTTCCGTTTCCGAACGTTTAAAAAGACAAAATAACTTTCCCAGACGGAATACGACCCCCCGCCCGAACTAATACCCCGAAAATTCCTTCATTTTTGCATCGATCTCGAAAATAACAAAAAAAAAAAAAAAAAAGGTGGGGTGGGAAAGGGGACTCCGCGAATCCACGGAAGGATCTCGCGTACGAATTAACCGCTGAATCGATTTCGAATGGCGTAAGATTACACTAAAATTTCGATGACCGGTAAATTTTAACTTTTGGCGAAAAATTAGCGGAGATTTCGTCAAAATCGCAATTTTTTAGCAGAATGGTGCAAGAACAACATTTTGGCGCGGGCTGGTGCAATTGGCGCAGGTCTGGCAGCCCTGAGATTAAGACTAGTAAGTTATTGCTGCGCTTTTCACTTTTTTTTTGTCTTACAAAAATTAATAAAACAGGTTATTTTTCTCAAAAAACGCAGAAATTTTTCGAAGTGCAGAAGAACGAGAGTTTCGTCACAAGATCGGAAGAATGTATAAAAAAAATCGAAAGACTTCTGCCAAAATCGGAAGAGTTGGCAGGTATGCTCATATATTATTGTTGTGAAATATCTCTGCACAAAGACAAGTACATTCGGAATTCGCTTACCAATGATGTTCCTTCATATTCAGTGAAATTGTAGAACTCGTTGTACAGGATTCTGCAGATATCATTCCAAGCATTTTTTATTTTTTGATGTTCCTATCCCTGTAATCTTCCGACGATGTATCCCAAACTTGTGGGCAATTTTCCACTTCCAAAATTAATAATTCAATATCAACATTAATAGCAGACATGATCGACAGAGGTTATAGCGCAAACTATACTAAAAAATCAGAGTATTTCTGTTGAAAACTAACAAAGCACACAAGCCCAAAGCGATTGACAATCGACCTCACCTGGCAGCATTGCTTTCGGCCCCTCCCCTCTGACAAGAGTGATTATTTTATTGCCTAAGCAAAGAATCCGTTCACCGATTGTGGGAATGTCTTGCCTTACATCTGTGTTTCTCCAAATTTGGACGGTATCGCAGTCGGCCGGTTTGTAGCGAACCCCGTGGAAGCTCAGCGGCTGCCGGATCGGATTTTCTACCGATTCCGCTCGTCTGAAAGTCTCGGTATAACTCTATAGCCGGCTCCAAAACAGGCGGTTGGGCAGCTGAATAATTTATTGCTTCCGCGGGAAGAACCCGTCTGCGTGAAACGGGCCTACAAACCGGACAACTGCGATACCGTCCGAAATTTAGAGAAACACAGATGTAAGCCAAGACGTTCACACAGGCGGTCAACGGATTCACCGCTACTGCAATAAAACAATCACTCTTGTCAAAGGGGAGAGGAAAAAAGAGATGCTGCAAGGCGGGGTCGATTTTTTTATTGGGGTATAAGCAGTCGCCCGTCCCTAATTTAGGGTCACTGGTTCCAGGGAAGGGAGAGAGCCAGTGCCGTAAGACAAACACAACATCCATGCCTCACCGGGATTCGAACCCGGACCCCGTTCGGACGAATGATCAGAGGCCATCGCTTAGACCACTGCGCCACCGGGGCGGCACGCGGGGTCGATTGTCAATCACTTTGGGCTTATGTGCTTTGTTAGTTTCCAACAGAGAAATTCTGAATTTTTAGTATTGTTTGCGCTATAACCTCTGTTGATCATGTCTGCTATTAATGTTTATACTGCGTTATTAATTTTGGAAGTGGAAAAGCGCCCAGAAGTTTGGAATACATCGTCGGAAGATTACAAGGATAGGAACATAAAAAAATTTGCTTGGAATGATATCTGCAGAATCCTGAACGAGTTCGACAGTTTCACTTAATGTGAAAGGAGCATCATTGGTAAGTGAATTCCGAATATACTTGTCTATTTGCAGAGATATTTCACAATAATATATGAGTATGGCTTTCCCTATTCCTATCAGAAGGGGGCTTTCAGACTAAAGTCCTATTCCTCCACCTCGGTGAGGGCCTGCACTCACACACTGTAATAAAAGAAAAAAATATATACCTTGCACTTGCACCTGACATTCACTCCGATCATTTATTTATCAAAAGAAAAAATTATTCTAGGTCAGGTAATGCATAAACTCACAATGTTTGGAAATCTTGTTCGTTCATGGAAATAGCAACGTTTTCTGCATTTTTTTTTAATTTCAAGTTTAGTATAATTGTTTTTTCATAGTTCGCGCATAATCACCATATTTCGAGTGTAGTACAGTGCGGCAGAAGTTAGTTGTCCCATTTTGCCATTTTTTGTATAGGAGAGAATGACTTCAAAATGTTTTAGCTATGCAAAACAGTATTTTAAGCAAAAAGCAGTGCCGAAAATAAAATGTAGAAACGTACTATAGTAAATGTAGAAAAAAATGTTAGTATTGCACAGAAATAAATGTAGAAACGTACGATAGTAAATAAATGTAGAAAAAAATGTTAGTATTGCACAGAAATAAATGTAGAAACGTACGATAGTAAATAAATGTAGAAACACCAATGGTATACTGACTGTTGGAACTTCAGAGTTATGGTAGTTGTTTTTTAAAAAAAGTCAAATTTCACAAACAGGTTAACTGTGTGCGTTAAACGAAAAAATATCTGAATGCTTCCAGAATAAAGTAACGAAAAAGCCATGGCCATGCTGTGTCTTTCAACAGTTAAACAAATTAAGAGAATGTAGTAAATAATAAAAAAGAAAACGTCCTCATCCAGAACAACAATTTTTTTCATTTTTTGTGTGAATTAAAATTTCTTTCGAAATCAGTTGTTACATGTTGCATGGAGAAATAACAGCCCGCATCAAAAAAATTCACACCTTATAAATAATTCACACCAATAATTGCCTGAAATTTAAAGTTTCACATATTAGGAAAGTTAATTATTTCGAAATGATCACACAGCCTTGTGAAAGTGCTCTCGAAAACGTCTTATAAAAGGTTATCAAGGTATTCTGTGTTTCCATAGTTTTCCTCGTGTTCTCCAAATGCTCTGTAAAAGTGTGTGTGTGTGTTTTTAATGCACTTTACAAATGTTTTGCAGTATTTCTGTGTATGTATCTTTCAACACGGTAAACGGTTTCATAGAACATTGGCCCCGAAAAAATGGTTCATGTCATACATTTGCTACATTTACTGTAGATTATACATCGACATAGGTACTCGTAATATTCAATACATTATCTTTTCGTGAGTTTCAAACATGTTATGCATTGAGTTTCTACCTCAAATACTGCATTTGAACGAAGACACAATCTGGAAACTGACCACACAAAGTGCTAGCCATTCAGTTCCCACCTATCGGTCGAACGTTTTTGTTCTCCGCTCTAAAAATAAAACCGCTCGTGTGAAAGCCACCCAAAAACTACACTGCGGAACGGTTTTATAGATTCGTCGGATTCATTCCGTCGGTGTGAAACGAGCCTTAATAAAACTGGATCGCCGCGATAGTTGGAAACTTTTCTTGGAAAAGGAACGGTTAAGACATTTTATTTCGATAGTTTTGTTGGTTTCGCGATTTTTGTTTCTTTAAACGCTTTTTTTTTCTAATCGCGATTTTTTTCGGGTTTTTTCTTCGTTGGTTGGTGGCGCACAAGTGTCCATTTGGGGGATACAGTCCTGATGTAGAGGTAAGGAAACAGCAAATGGTTTCCGATAAACTGTTGTACTAAAGGATCCTTCAGAACGTGACACGAGGACTTCAAGGAATGATGAGCAGCCATTATTTTCAGTCTCACATGTGGACTGTATATGAGGATCAATTGAATTGATAAGATCAGCTAATTTAGATGTTTCCGAATTCCTGCCATTCCAGAGAACAAAAGTATCATCTACATATCGAATCAACAGGTCGAATGTAACAAGCTGAAAGAGTTTGTCCTCAACTCTTTCAGCTTGTATGTAGAATCCGCATAAAATAGACGACACTCATTGCAAGACCTTCCGTCGGTTCGAAAAATCTTCAACGAAAAAAAGAAACTGTTTTGTCTGATACAAATTTGTGCTAGTCTCAAAATTTATTTTACTTCTGGTTGGCTGAAATGATGTTGAATGAGACATGCTCACTGATTCGAGGGCTCCATTCACTATTATACTTGTGAACATGGATTTCACATCGAACGATAATATGAACTGATCGTTAGATGGATATCGTTTTAGCCAACTGACAAACTCAATGGATTTTTTTACAGCTGTTTTGTTCAAAGAAGTCGTTTAGGTAGATAGTTTCAAAGGTAAAAACTTAGGCATCTTGTGTGTAGCTGAGCCAATATTGCAGATTATGGGACGGAAAGGAACGCCAATCTTGTGTATCTTGGTAAGAGCATAGAAACGAGAACGCCGCCCCAGTGGCGCAGTGGTCTAAGCGATGGCCTCTGATCATTCGTCCGAACGGGGTCCGGGTTCGAATCCCGGTGAGGCATGGATGTCGTGTTTGTCTTACGGCACTGGTTCTCTCCCTTCCCTGGAACCAGTGACCCTAAATTAGGGACGGGCGACTGCTTATAACCCATTTTAAGTGGTTCAGCAGTCTGAATTTCATTATTCTCAGCTTCGAAAAACGGTTCATTGTCGCAGACAGTAAGTTCGTCATAATCAAGATTAGGAACTAGGATTTTAAGTTCCTGAATAAAGTCGATATCGGTAGTAGATAAGTCCACAAAAACGGAAAAGAAGGAAAATGTTATATTATCGACTCTGGGTGTAGGTTACATCAATATACTTATGCACTAAATGCACCAAATCGCAGTCAAAGATCCAGTTGACACCTAAAATTCTGTATAATTTATGACTACAAAACTTGTGGTATTGAGATAGAATAAACGTAGTAACGTTTGTTACAATTAAATGTTTATTTTTCATCGACTACTTTTATTGTAAAACAATTTGGTTTATTATTATTGTATTAGTCCATGGAGTGGCTATTTGATGGAATGACGAAAGTGACTACAGCAGAAATTTCGACATCCTGTAAACTGATTTTCGGAATCCACAGAATTTCTCGAGAACTTGTTCACATGTTACTGCTGTCTATAAAACATGGGCAGGTTTCATTTTGTGATTTCAATGCCGGCTGCATAATTGGTGTCAATAGGCAAATGCATATTGAATTTCAATGAATCACCGCTTTACAGCATCGTCCTCTAAGTTCTTCAGCTTTTTCTTCAGCCACTCTGAAAAAAGAAAAGAAACAATAATTAGAGTTCCAGAAAATAATAGCCAATGGTATACGAAATTCTGTGTTGATTTTCGCCGTCTTTACACGTTCATTATTCTAAAAACAGATTCAAATAAACACATTTGACTGTTTAGATGATTTATTAAATTCATATAGAAAACATTAGAACTTTCAGGCCCGCAACGGACCCATTTTCAGATGTTATTAACAAGAATGGAACTGAGCATGATTTAAATACATTAATGTTATGTGGTTTTCTTGATATTGTGACCTGCTCGTGATGGACATCATATCTCGTGAAAGGTTTGTTAACATCGATAAATATATTACGTGTGAAGCAACGTATTAAAAACTATGTATGAAGGAAATTATTGGTGTAAGTCTCTACATGTTATAACTCATTAATCACCGTTTTCCAAGGTAAAGGGATGTGACAAGGCGTATCATCATTGCAGCATTCTTCACCATATTTGTGAATAAATAGACTTTCTAGTAGTAGGATTGATGCTTTTGAGTAGGGCGTGGCGAGGATGTTGGCTTCGTTCCAGCATGGGTAATGAGATCTTTGTATTATAGTCTTGATAGGGAAGTCCTTGATGAGTTTGTCTTTATGTTATATTGGTGCTCTTTTAAACGAGTTTTTAACGAGCGAAGTGTAGATCCAACACGTATACGATCTTCATCTTCAATGTCTACTGTCTTCATTGGGATGACATATACTCCATATCGGTTGTCCAAAGGAACAACATCTCTATCATTTTTTATTCCTGAAAGTACATTGTGTGTTCGTACTCCAAAGCCAATATTGTGACGGTGACAAACGTTTCTGAGTATATTGATGATGCTGGGAATGTATGGAAGTGATCCCACATATTTAACTGGTCTGTGATCTTTTATTAATGTGGTTATCTAATGTGCGTTTCATATTCTTTGCTATAGAATTAACGATGTCATCTGAGTAGCCATGATGAGATGCAGATATTTTAATTTTGGCAATTTCTTGATTTCGTAATGTTACTGTAGATGAGTGGCTAAATGCTCGTCGTACTTGGAATTAGAAGGATGCGAGTTTTTTGTTTAATGGATGAGGTGACTGAGATGGAATCATGACTGTAGAGTATGTGGGTTTTTGATACACTGAATATTGAACAGTTTGTCTATGAGGGTCTCGTTTTAAATAGAAATCAAAAAATGGTAAGGTATAATTCTTTTCAAATTCCATGGAGAACTTAATAGATGGATATTGAGATGATAAGCATTCTGTGAACTGGTTCAACTCTTCTTTAGTGGAATGCCAAAAATCGAGAACGTCATCCACGTAGCGTAAATAAAGTCCAGGCGGAGTTGGAAACGATTCAATTACATAATTCTCCAATTCCTGTAAGAGAATTTCTGCTAAGATAGGCGAGAGTGGGGAGCCCATTGGTGCGCCTTCCAGTTGACGATATATATTGCCATTAAATCGGAAAAAATGAGCGGTTTTGTATTAAGCGTAAGGCAGAAATAATGGCTTTAATCTCCGATGTAGAGAAAGCTGCTTGTGATTCTAGTTTTGATTTAATAATATTATGTACCGTTTTTATTGGAACATTCGGAAAAAGGGATATAACATCCAATGAAGCCATCATGAAATTAGTTCCTTTTGATGAAAATTCTTTGATTTTGGCCAGGGCTTGACAAGAACTGTAAACTGAGAATTTAGAACATTTTGTTGATGGTGAGAGTAATTTAGTTAGAGTATCTTCTAATGTCCTAGTTGTGCTGGCATAACTAGACACTAGTGGTGCGCCAGGATGTCCTTCTGTATGTAGTTTTAATTTCCCAAAGAGTTCAGGGACTCTAGTACCCGGAGGCGGATGCATATTCTCTGCGATATGGTAGGTGGAAAAGTATGTTGACTTTTCAACCTACTTAATGCTGCTATTGTAGCTGCTGTAGGGTCAGTCTGTATAATTGCATGTGGAGTTTTTTCTAAGGCCTGATTTATTTTTGCATCATAGTCGGTTTTATTAAGCATAATAATTTGAGTAGTTTTGCCCGCTGTAATTATAGCAAGTCTCGGATCTTGTTGGAGTAGTCGTAGTTGTTTTTCTTCTTCTTTATTGCACTTTGAAGTAGGGTTATGTTTTCTTTTTGCCGATGAAATGATGGCTTTGGGCACATTATATCTTGTTTCTTCTTGGATGGGTTGAGGTAGAGACTTGATTATGTTTTTGACGTCCAGAATAATTTTGTACCTGTTGATTTTTGATACTGGGTAGGCATATTTTAGCCCTTTTGAAGAGCTTTTATTTGGGTGGAATTAAGCTGAGTGTTGCTGAAATTTATAAACGATTTTTGTGGGTTAGTACGGTTTGGTTTAATTCCATGATTATTTATTTTACATTTGGTTTCAAGTTCAATTGCTACCAGATTTCGAAGTTTTTTAATATGCGTACATTGGATTTTAGATATTTCTGTAGAACATATAGCTGTAAATTTTATAAGCATTCTATCCAATATTATTGGGTGGATCCATTTTGTTACCTTTAAAAAACAGTTGAATGATTTACGTTGCAGAAAGTCTAGGAATCCTCTCTTTTGGCGGATTGCGGAAGACAGTCTCTTAAACTCGGCTGTTTTCAAAACAACTGCATCACGTTTTGATCTTGGTATGTTTCGGATAATGAGATGTTTAGGAATAACCTTTAAGTCACGGCAATTCAACAGGAATGACAGGTGGACCTCTTTTTTGGCAAGCTTCATTCTCCATTTTAGGGAGGTTCTGGATATCAGTTCCATAACTCAAATATAAATGATAGAAGTATATATATACGTACCAGGTAGCGGCTGTAAGTACTAAGTAAATGTTGATTTCGTGTTTACGTTGAATTTCTGTGTTGATTTCCGCCGTCTTTACACGATCATTATTCTAAAAACAGATACAAATAAACACATTTGACTGTTTAGATGATTTATTGAATTCATATAGAAGACATTAGAACTTTCAGGCCCGCAACGGACCCATCTTCAGATGTAATTAACAGAATGGAACTGAGCATGATTTAAGTACATTAATGTTATGTGGTTTTCTTGATATTGTGACCTGCTCGTGATGGACATCATATCTCGTGAAAGGTTTGTTAACATCGATAAATATATTACGTGTGAAGCAACGTATTAAAAACTATGTTTGAAGGAAATAATTGGTGTAAGTCTCTACATGTTATAACTCATTAAGCACCGTTTTCCAAGGTAAAGGGATGTGACAAGGAGTATCATCATTGCAACATTCTTCACTATATTTGTGAACAAATAGATTTTCTAGTAGTGGGATTGATGCTTTTGAGTAGGGCGTGGCGAGGTTGTTGGCTTCGTTCCAGCATGGGTAATGAGATCCTTTGCATGATAGCCTTGATAGGGAAGTCCTTGATGAGTTTGTCTTTATGTTATATTGGTGCTCTTTTAAACGAGTTTTTAATGAGCGAAGTGTAGATTCAACATATATACGATCTTCATCTTCAATGTCTATTGTCTTCATTGGGATGACACATACTCCATATCGGTTTTCCAAAGGAACAACATCTCTATCATTTTTTATTCCTGAAAGTACATTGTGTGTTCGTACTACGAAGCCAATATTGTGACGGTGACAAACGTTTTTGAGTGTATTGATGATGCTGGGAATGTATGGAAGTAATCCCACATACTTAACTGGTCTGTGATCTTTTATTAATGTGGTATCTAATGTGCGTTTCATTTTCTTTGCTATAGAATTAACGATGTCATCTGATACTAGAAAGTCTATTTATTCACAAATATGGTGAAGAATGCTGCAATGATGATACTCCTTGTCACATCCCTTTACCTTGGAAAACGGTGCTTAATGAGTTATAACATGTAGAGACTTACACCAATTATTTCCTTCAAACATAGTTTTTAATACGTTGCTTCACACGTAATATATTTATCGATGTTAACAAACCTTTCACGAGATATGATGTCCATCACGAGCAGGTCACAATATCAAGAAAACCACATAACATTAATGTATTTAAATCATGCTCAGTTCCATTCTGTTAATAACATCTGAAGACGGGTCCGTTTGAGGGCCTGAAACTTCTAATGTCTTCTATATGAATTCAATAAATCATCTAAACAGTCAAATGTGTTTATTTGTATCTGTTTTTAGAATAATGATCGTGTAAAGACGGCGGAAATCAACACAGAAATTCAACGTAAACACGAAATCAACATTTACTTAGTACTTACAGCCGCTACCTGGTACGTATATATATACTTCTGTCATTTATATTTGAGTTATGGAACTGATATCCAGAACCTCCCTAAAATGGAGAATGAAGCTCGCCAAAGAAGAGGTCCACCTGTCATTCCTGTTGAATTGCCGTGACTTAAAGGTTATTCCTAAACATCTCATTATCCGAAACATACCAAGATCAAAACGTGATGCAGTTGTTTTGAAAACAGCCGAGTTTAAGAGACTGTCTTCCGCAATCCGCCAAAAGAGAGGATTCCTAGACTTTCTACAACGTAAATCATACAACTGTTTTTTAAAGGTAACAAAATGGATCCACCCAATAATATTGGATAGAATGCTTATAAAATTTACAGCTATATGTTCTACAGAAATATCCAAAATCCAATGTACGCATATGAAAAAACTTCGAAATCTGGTAACAATTGAACTTGAAACCAAATATAAAATAAATAATCATGGAATTAAACCAAACCGTACTAACCCACAAAAATCGTTTATAAATTTCAGCAACACTCAGCTTAATTCCACCCAAATAAAAGCTCTTCAAAAAGGGCTAAAATATGCCTACCCAGTATCAAAAATCAAGAGGTACAAAATTATTCCGGACATCGAAAACATAATCAAGTCACTACCTCAACCCATTTAAAAAGAAACAAGATATAATGTGGCGTAAGAAATCATTTCATCGGCAAAAAGAAAACATAACCCTACTTCAAAGTGCAATAAAGAAGAAGAAAAACAACTACGACTACTCCAACAAGACCCGAGACTTGTTATAATTACAGCTGACAAAACTACTCAAATTATTATGCTTAACAAAACCGACTATGATGCAAAAATAAATCAGGCCTTAGAAAAAATTCCACATGCAATTATACAGACTGACCCTACAGCAGCTACAATAGCAGCATTAAGTAGTTTGAAAAGTCAACATACTCTTCCACCTACCATCTCAGAGAATATGCATCCGCCTTCGGGTCCTAGAGTCCTTGAACTCTTTGTGAAATTAAAACTACATAAAGAAGGACATCCTGGCGCACCACTGGTGTCTAGTTATGCCAGCCCAACTATGACATTAGAAGATACTCCTGCTAAATTACTCTCACCATCAACAAAATGTTCTAAATTCTCAGTTTCTAGTTCATGTCAAGCCCTGGCCAAAATCAAAGAATTTTCATCAAAAGGAACTAATTTCATGATGGCTTCATTGGATGTTATATCCCTTTTTCCGAATGTTCCAATAAAAACGGTACATAATATTATTGAATCAAAACTAGAATCACAAGCAGCTTTCTCTACATCGGAGATTAAAGCCATTATTTCTGATTTACGCTTAATACAAAACCGCTCATTTTTCCGATTTAATGGCAAAATATATCGTCAACTGGAAGGCGCGCCAATGGGCTCCCCACTCTCGCCTATCTTAGCAGAAATTCTCTTACAGGAATTGGATAATTATGTAATTGAATCGTTTCCAACTGCCCCTGGACTTTATTTACGCTACGTGGATGACGTTCTCGTTTTTTGCCATTCCACTAAAGAAGAGTTGAACCAATTCACAGAATGCTTATCATCTCACTATCCATCTATTAAGTTCTCCAAGGAATTTGAAAAGAATTATACCTTACCAGTTTTTTGATTTCTATTTAAAACGAGACCCTCATAGACATACTGTTCAATATTCAATGTATCAAAAACCCACATTTTCTACAGTCATGATTCCATCTCAATCATCTCATCCATTAACCCAAAAACTCGCATCCTTCCAATTCCAAGTACGACGAGTATTTAGCCACTCATCTACAGTAACATTACGAAATCAAGAAATAGCCAAAATTAAAATATCTGCATCTCATCATGGCTACTCAGATGACATCGTTAAATCTATAGTAAAGAAAATGAAGCGCACATTAGATACCACATTAATAAAAGATCAGAGACCAGTTAAATATGTGGGATCACTTCCATACATTCCCAGCATCATCAATACACTCAAAAGCGTTTGTCACCGTCACAATATTGGCTTCGGAGTAGGAACACACAATGTACTTTCAGGAATAAAAAATGATAGAGATGTTGTTCCTTTGGACAACCGATATGGAGTATGTGTCATCCCAATGAAGACAATAGACATTAAAGATGAAGATCGTATATATGTTGAATCTACACTTCGCTCATCAAAAACTCGTTTAAAAGAGCACCAATATAACATAAAGACAAACTCATCAAGGACTTCCCCTTCCCTATCAAGGCTATGATGCAAAGGATCTCATTACCCATGCTGGAACGAAGCCAACATCTTCGCCACGCCCTACTCAAAAGCATCAATCCTACTACTAGAAAGTCTATTTATTCACAAATATGGTGAATAATGCTGCAATGATGATACGCCTTGTCACATCCCTTTACCTTGGAAAACGGTGCTTAATGAGTTATAACATGTAGAGACTTACACCAATTATTTCCTTCAAACATAGTTTTTAATACGTTGCTTGACACGTAATATATTTATCGATGTTAACAAACCTTTCACGAGATATGATGTCCAACACGAGCAATTCACAATATCAAGAAAACCACATAACATTAATGTATTTAAATCATGCTCAGTTCCATTCTGTTAATAACATCTGAAGATGGGTCCGTTGCGGGCCTGAAAGTTCTAATGTCTTCTATATGAATTCAATAAATCATCTAAACAGTCAAATGTGTTTATTTGAATCTGTTTTTAGAATAATGATCGTGTAAAGACGGCGGAAATCAACACAGAAATCCAACGTAAACACGAAATCAACATTTACTTAGTGGTATATGAAATGACTTCAGTTTTGGAACTGTAATTTTTGGTGGAATGTATTTTTGATTCTTTCTTTTATAGCAACTGTAAGCTACCTGACTGTATTTACAAGAATGTATAACAATATTAGTGCACTTCGACCACCAAAATCAGCATCCTGTCGTGAGAGCAGTTTAAGTTTCCGGAATGACCTTCTGCGTGGCCTGCAACAGAACATCATTATGTCCATCACTGCTCCTACAGAGTGGTAATGTCAAGCGTTATCCTCTTATCACATAATGCGATTTACATGCAGTTAAAATGCCTCTACTAGAAATCAGTAAGTTTGCCCAAATTATTCTAATGTATGCAAAAATTGCCGTTCCAAGTTTTATTATAAATATTGCATATCCAGAACGTAAAAACAAATGCACTAGAACCTGTGATTTCTGAAAATATTGACTGCATTATCATGGGCCTATCAACACTACTGTGCTTTATACAACGGAATGAAAATGCTTTTGTAGTTCCTGGTCTTTGAAAAAACATATTCCACATCAAAAATTGATTCCTTGACATCAGATAATAAAATAAAGTTTACATATTGTTGTGGTAGCGGCGATCCCACCGCGGACCACCAATGTTCTAACCGTGGTCCCACCGAAGACAACCAATTGATACGTGAATGAATTCCGAGCCGTTATTCTTCAAAATAAAAGGATTGGGTATGTTTTCTCGCAAAGACTGCTATAATACTTAAACTTACTTTTACTATTACAAGAGCATCCACGAATCAACTGCTAGGATTGCCGGCACATAAATACACTTTAAGTTAGAGAGTCATATTTATATAATTTATATATGCTGATGAATCACGCCGAATCATGGCTATTGACAGGTCACTACGACCAAACTTGGCAAATTTTTACTCTTCATCTAGCGATTTCGAGACAGTCACTCAAACGTCTTGTTACGGGTCTATTGAATATCTGTTTCTATCTTGGTTGAACAAAGTTCCGCGCGACAAATAAACTGCGCTTTAGAATCAAAGAACTGTTACTTACAAGTCTTTTGAAAATAATCCAAAGCACCAAACGGCTGTATGCCGTCTTTACGCACACAGAGACGCAAATGCACTTTCACTGGTCCGGATGCTGAAGCGTGGGATATCACTAAAGACCCCCATGTGATGTTCTCCTCGAAAAGAACGAAGCGTTGGTCAACGTCGGCGCGACCCGATAATCGCCGAATCTTGGAATTTTGAGATGCAAAGGGGAACGATTTTTGACTCCTGGACACGTGTCGCTCTATTATAACATGGACATTAGCAAATCGTTTGTACTTCTTGCGATGTTAGGCCAAGGTTTTCCATCCGCCACTTTTCCTGTTGTTGTATCAGGCAACCTTTTTCTGATCCGTTCTTTTATCGGAGCCAAGCGTGCAGCTAATTTTTCTCTAGTGAATCGGGAAACAACTGCTTATTTCTTTCTTCTGGTGATTTCAGCTATTAGGTAGAACCCCTCGCTTTTCTGTTCCCCCCATGCACACTAGGACACGAGAATATTAGGAGCACTTAAAAATTCATTCGTCGGGGGTCTGGTACGATTCGTCCAACGACGATTGGTCCAATGCCGATTGGTCCAATGCCGATTGGTCCAATGCCGATTCGTCCAATGCCGATTGGTCCAATGCCGATTCGTCCAAAGGGACGATTCGTCCAATGGACAATTGGTCCAAAAGTACGATTCGTCCAATGGTACGATTGGTCCAATGCCGATTCGTCCAATGGGACGATTGGTCCAATGCCGATCCGTCCAATGGACGATTGGTCCAATTCCGTCCTATCTGTCCAAAGTGCAACTCGTGTTATAAAAATCTCAGCTATTCTGATTTTATCTCCCATGTTATACGAAAGTGCCGGTAGTACAAAGAATGTAAAATAATGTTACATTTCATGGTAATATTGTGGTTACAGATTTTTTTTTTTTACTGTCCTTGCTGCCATATGAAGTTACTGATATACAAGCCGTTCAATTAACTTCAATGTTTCTATTTTGCATGAAATAATATAAAATACTAGTTTTCCGTTTCTGTTTGTAGTATGCAGTGGGGTTCCGCCAACTGGCCAATGGAAACGTTCTGGTCGGTTTCGGACAAAGGCCTTTTCAGTTTTTATTCTAGCGATGCCATATTCATGACGTTTACATATCAAATCAAATTAATAATATTGGGGTTTGTACTTAAGCACGAAATATTAATTCATAGGCTCTAGGCCTATGCTTTTCTAACAGTTTCAATTCTACCGATGTCAGATTCATAACGTTTACATATCAAATCAAGTTAATAATATTGAGCTTTTACTTAGGCACAAAAAATTAATTCGTAAGGCCTAGGCCTAGGCCTTTTTAACAGTTTATATTCTACCGATGTCAGATTAATAATGTTTACATACCAAATCAAGTTAATGATATTGTGATTTTACTTAAACATGAAATATTAATTCATAGGCCCTAGGCCTAGACCTTTTTAAAAAAATATTCTACCGATGTCAGATTCATAACGTTTACCTATCAAGAAAACTTACTAATGTTATGCTAGTATTTTTAACTTTACTTAAACGTTAGAATATGACATCAGTAGAACAAAAAGTGTTAAAAGGCCTAGGCCTAGGTGCGTGTAAAGAGGTAAGAAATGATACGATGGGTGCCTTTTATTAGATTTTATAACATATTTACAAATACCAAATACCTAGGTTGTAACTTAAAGTCTTCTAAAAAGACCCGCGGCCTAGGTGCCTGGTAGAGAGCTGAGAAATGATCCGTTGAATGCCTTTTGTTAGGTTTTATAATATGTTTGCAAATACCAAATATCTAGGTTGTAACTTAAAATCTTCTGAAAAGGCCTGTGGCCTAGGTACCTTGTAAAGACATGAGAAATGATAAGATGAGTGCCTTTTGTAAGGTTTTATGAAAGGTTTTCAAATACCAAATATCTAGGTTGTAACTTAAAATCTTCTAAAAAGGCCCGCGCCTAGATGCTTTGCAAACAGCTGAGAAATGCTCCATTGAGTGCCTTTTACTAGGTTTATGTAAAATGTTTACAATTACCAAATATACGGAAATGATCTTTCAAAAGGATATAATGAGCAGAATATTTTAAATCCTTATTCCTTTCTGGAAAATAAAACAGTTTACCGTTGGTAAGATGATACCATTGGACGAATCGGCGTTGGACCAATCGTACCATTGGACGAATCGGCATTGGACCAATCGTACCATTGGACGAATCGGCATTGGACCAATCGTACCATTGGACGAATCGGCATTGGACGAATCGGACATTGGACCAATCGGCATTGGACGAATCGGACATTGGACCAATCGGCATTGGACGAATCGGACATTGGACCAATCGGCATTGGACGAATCGGACATTGGACCAATCGGCATTGGACCAATTGTCCCTTTGGACGAATCGGCGTTGGACCAATCGTACCATTGGACGAATCGGCATTGGACCAATCGTACCATTGGACGAATCGGCATTGGACGAATCGGACATTGGACCAATCGGCATTGGACCAATTGTCCCTTTGGACGAATCGGCATTGGACCAATCGTCGTTGGACGAATCGTCCGGGACCGATTCGTCGGTCCCTCAGTATTGCACTTACACGACAATTTCTTGACCAAAACTGCAACCTCTCCCATAAATCTGTCCTCCTAATGGCGTTCCCGACCCTCTTGTTTAGTCTCCCCGACATATTGACTGAATTACGACTGTTTTCGTTGCCTTTGGGATTCCACACGCAGTGGCCAAACATTTGCAGTGGTCCCTGCTTCGCTTTGTAAATTCTCTTTTCTTTGTTCAAAACCCAATCAGAACCAACGCATTAATTAATCAAATCATTAATGGGTCTGATTAGCCACGCCCATTATATATAAGAAATAATGAGGCAAAAGTCATAACAATATGAAATAAATGTCAAATGTTTTAAATAGACGTTATATCATAAGCTTTCACACCAATGTTTTGGGTTATGTCTTGAAGGGTTAACGAGGAAGATGTCCCAAAGCAGCAGGAATTAGCATGCATGTATGCAGTTTTATGAGAACACAAGCTAAATTTTCTTAAATTTTTGTAAATTTAGAATTTTACAAAAGTAAATATTTTTGCAAAATCTTATTCAGAATAAATGTGCCACCAAACGATGAAAAAGTTTATAAAAATGGGAAGAGTAATAATAAATAAATCTGTTATTTCACATAATCTCTGCCTAGTGCAAGCTGTCATAATAACTAAATCTGTTATTTCACATAATCTCTGCCTAGTGCAAGCTGTCTACAGATTGTTAATAATTTTCTCATTTATTTTCCTACTTATATCAATAAATTTACAATAACAATACTTTGAGATATATTAGAGTTGTGCATTTAATTTTAAAATTTATTCAAGTGAAGACACTTAATCATATCATATAATGGTATCATGTCCATGGTATTTAAAAGAATCTGAAAGCAAGTACAGAATGTTTGAGGTTAATCAAAGCTAATGCTGTATTCTCCTGGTGTCGGTATGAGGAGTAAAAACAGAAAGTGTTTAGAATGACCTCTGCCGTCTTCATTATTTTGGACTTCAGTTACACCACAACACTTAGGAAAAGTAGTTGCAGACCAATCCATCTTATTTTGTCATCTGGAAAAAATATGGAAGATACTTCTTGATCCTTGAAATTGGTATTTGAAAGAAACACAATCCAGTATAAAATTACCTTTCAAAATCTGGTCCTGCACCAAGTCTCCATAGTTGTTTTTTCTCAAGCTGCATGCAAATTATAGACCCAACGCTTGGGAGGATTTGAACTGTGCTGTCACCTAAAGCTTGTGGTCCTTCAGTCAGTAGAATATCTTGATGATACAGTATGGCTGCTTCTGATGCCATTCCTGAAAGACAAAACAGATACATACATTAATATATATAATATACTATTTCATAACTAAGATGAAATAAAGTGAAAGACAACATACACGATACTGCACACATTTATTTATTCTACATAGTTCTACCAATAGATACTTAAAATTTAATGATCCATGTTTCTTTAAGAATATTTTTCTCCAAGACTTTGTTTGGTGTCTCACTGGACTTCAGTGGTCTAGTGTGTTGCTATGTTCCGAGTAGAATTCATGTATCTCACCAATGTTAATTATATTCATGTATACTAAGTAATCTTACCCAGTCTTTGTTACAGAAGTAGTTTACAGACACTCCAATGCTTATTTGACTGATGGAAGTTTTTCACTATTTAGTTTTTATTGATTCTTTGGCACTTCCCTCTTTTTCTGATTATCATTCTCCATAATTTTGTCTCTTCATTTGTAACACTTTAAATTGGCCCCCTTCGATTATCACTCTATAGGTTTAGGCTCAGGCATTTCCAATGTGCTCTGCCAAAATGTGTACAACACTTCTCCAAAGCTCGTTTGACAGTTGGAGTGTCTGAGTTTACATTTTTGGCCTTTTTTTGCATTGGGGAGGGGTGGAATATTCCTCAGATATGTAAATCTATAATAGTTATCAGAAAAAAAAGAAAAAAAAAGAGAGTATAATTTGTTGATATTACCTAAGCTGAGTCTACTGACAAATATCCTTTTGCAGCATTCTCTGATGCATTTCTTTTTGTTTGAGACTGCGCTTTGCTGGCGCCATTATGCGATATAAACACTAATGCAGCAAGTTTCCTACTGCAGAAGTTGCCGAAGCGTTTGTTTACGATTTAGACAACTGGTTCTTCATTTTAAGATGAGTTTTATCCTCAGCTGTGTCGCTCCTTCCTGCTGGGAGGGGGGGGGGAGTGGAAACACAGCTGAGGATATAACAAGAAAGCGTCAGTCTGAAACTAATGTAAAAGACTTACTTAAGACTTATTTTGAAAAAGTAAAGAAATATATTTCATTCACAAACATGCATCTCAAAATACATCTGAAAGAGCATTACAAATATCTGAAATAACAATTATCTTTTCATTTCTTCCACTCAATTGTTTCAATTATATTTATCAATTCATTAAACTGCATAGTAAAGACCATCCAAACCAACAAAGGTCACTCTTGGAAATGTTATTATCTTTACTAAAAGTGTGACATCACTGTCTCCTTAATGCAAGCAAGTTTAGAAAGTCTGTTCAACTGCATCTTAAAGACCATCCAAACAAATGAAGAATGCTATTTGACTTTTTGAGACTTATTATTCTACATGCATGCATACACGTTCTCTTGCATTTCGTTGTGAAACTATTTATATACGCACAGTGGTACATGTAAACAAACGGCCGACACGTCACTCTTCGGAAGTAGAGCAGTGTCTTCTTATTCCACTTTTGTGTTCAAGTGTTTTGAATCTATTAGATTCCAAGATTTGTTTCTGGTACTGCAAGGATTAAACTAATGACTGAAGCTACCATAAATTTCAGTTCCAAACATTCGAATCACATTGTTTAATGATATGTTTTGGGACTGGCATAAAGGTCCACGAATCGGGGTCTGTTAATTTTGCAGATATTTGGAATTTTTCATCATGCCCCAAATGCTTCATGATTCAACATAATTTAACAATAAAAATATGTTGAATGTATGTACACACACATCAACTAGTTTTTGTGTCAGTAATCTGAATTCACAAATTTATAATGTTGAAACAAGAGCCTTATTATAAATTTATTTTGACAGTACAGCTAAAACAAATATCTACAGTCAACCCTTGATGTACCATCACCCTTGCATAAAGCCAACTCTTGGTTCTGAACAGATGTGCACTATTTTAAACATCCCTTGATATACCATCATACCCTTGGCAACCGCCAATGTACATTACTGCGCCAACCTGCCTTCCCAGCACAAAGTATATTTGCTGTACTGTCACTTGCAAGCCGTGTGAAAATTAATTCCCTTTCCTTTACTTGTAGCGTAATTCAGACACTGATTCAGTCAAAGATGCAAATCAGTGTCTTTTAACACTAAGATGATTCTTTGAAGCAAACTCACAAGTGATATTTCAAAAGCATTTGTTAAATTAGATTGTGCTCTGGGAATAGTTGGATTGAAATCTAAAACAAAAATGAAAATAGACAATTTTCTTAGAAGAACTAAGGTATGCAAATTGATTTTGTGAAATGCTATTGATTTTCACTTGATCAAGTTTTATTAACATAACATGATCTTTTATTCATTTCATTCTGATTAAACTGCTAACTTTGTCTTCCTACTATACAGAGTTAAATTCCGCATTTAAGGCTTACCAGAAGCTTCCGAGGTGGAAAAGGACATTCCAAACTACAGTACACACTAAGTACAGAACACATAACTGCATTTTTTCTAATTAACGTGTTTTTAATTTATTGCGGATTATGATTTTCGAGAAAACATAATTAATAAAATTTGGGTTACTTCAAAATCATTGGCAAATTTGATATAATGCCGCCCTTGATGTAATACCACAATGTAATGTAACAAATGTGGCGTTACATTAAGTATATACCCACGGGCTACTTTTTTCAGATTAAGCAAATTATTGTCACATAGATATGAAAAAAATTAGATATGGTTATAAAAATGGTTATAGATATGGTTATAAAAATGGTTATAGATACGGTTTTAAAAACAGATATGGTTATAAAAATGCTATTGGACATATCTCCTTATAATTTAACAACAAGCACCCACTACTGTTATTTTCTTATTAGCTTACTATTAATTTTAGGCAGTTTAAAACAGTTTCTTTTACAAAAATGTAAGAAAAGATTTATTGCAAAAAGTTTTTATTTCATAAGATTAAATTATTAAAGTTGAGCAAAAGGCATGGGAAGTTTTATTTGTTTTTTTTAAAAAGAGAACTCTATCTAAGGAACAATTGTTTAACAAGATTTTTGAACTGCAGTATAATTTTGATGTTTAGCATGGGCTTTAACCTGAAACAATTCGGTTACTACAGTCCAGTAAGTAAGTAGGCTGCCATTTCATAAAAGTGTTATTATCAAGAACTTCTCTTACCACTTTTAAAATAGTTGAGAAAAATATTCTTAATTTCTTTTATTCTTGGAAACCATCTCCAAACTGTATGATTATAGTTCAATTCATGATAGCTGTAAGGTTTTCTTTAACATAGGGATCCCTGCAGTGGACATTTCTGTAGTTTCTCTTCATTCTGACTGATAACGTTGCTTCACATCTTTTATTCTTCTCAGTTGGTGCTTCAGCCTTAAAACAGAAAAAAAAACTATATATTTGTTTACCTATATTCTCAGGTATAGCATGCTACAAATACTGAATGTTGATGCATGTTTGAAACATATATACAAAGTAATTGCCATTATTCATTCAATGAAATAAAAAAGAACATAATAGAAAATAAGAATTTTAATAAGCAAAAGCTTAACGAATACAATTAATGCAGTGAAACAAAATTTTGTGGATATAATGTAAAAATATAAATGGATTAACATTTACATGCCTTATTCTTGCATATTCTCTCTGGAACGGCTAATTCTTCAAATGACCACACCTTTGAACGTATTAACAGAGATATTAATTTTTACTTTATTTGGCAAACTATTAAATTCCTTGAAACCTGCCACAAATATCGAGTCTATCCAGTGTCTGCTAGTTGCTCTTGCAATGTTTGCAATAAATGTTTATGCCTCTGTGTGTGTGGCCGTAGCCATGAATACCCTATCTCTAATGGAACAACTCTCGCAGGTAATGGGGGAATTTTTCAAATTAACAATTTTAAATATGAAAATTAAAGCCTTAAATCGCAATAGTCTGGTAATGTTGCGTCACTCCAACTTTGAGAGCAATGTCTTATTTGGTGTACATAACGATCTGCTCCCAGGATGATTCTCATCCCTCTATTTTGAAATGCCCAACTGTATTTTCTGGTACTACCATATAACAAAGTTGAACAATAAAACAAATTGGGTAACTAAAGCATTGTAAAGGAGCTTCCTGCTTTCTGAGACAAGAAACTACAAAGTTGATATTTAAAGATGTCCCATAGTTGCTTGAATTTAATGATGGTGTGACATGCTTGCCCCGCAGGACGCACATGAGATAAAGGCAGATAGCAGTGAGAGTACATGCCAGTGTAGCATAGTGGATAGCACTCGGAGCTGAGAGTTGGTGGCTCGAATCCCTCCCCTGGCCTAGAAATGACGGAGAAATTTACTTCGTCATACTGCTTTAAATTCATCAGTAACAACGTCGACAATGATCGATGCTACCTGTTCTACGTGCAGTATCGTCAAGATTTTAGAGACGCTCTTGCATCATTATTGACCGTAACTTCGATTTAACATGCATTAACTTTCAGAAGAACTGGTTCCTAAAAAATTGAGAAACGTATGACACACCTGACCATAAGGACTATAGAGAAATTTAAATATTAATATTTTCTGAAACATTAGGTATCCCGATTGACGATGCCAGCAGTTCAGTAAGAGGGGAGAGACTGTTATAGTTCGGCTAAGTATCGTAAAGGGGATCATACATTTAGAAGTGCTTGGCAGAAATTTAGCCAAATACACTTTTTGCATAAAAAAAAAAAAAAAAAAACCAGAGCACACAGAAGGAATCATCCTATCGAGATGAAAATTGGTATGTGCAAGGAAATGATTATAATTCCAGAGCAGTTGGGCCATTTATTCGGATAAAACAGATACACGAGTGGAACAAATCAGTGAGTTGTAGCGCTTCCTCTGACTCGGATACAAGAGGTTACTCGGCGTGGCACAGACGCATACAGTTCACAGATACTGTCCTGAGGTATAGCATGCCAAATGGTGTCAAAATTGTTGGCCAGTTTTTCGACATTTCGTAATGGGTGCAGGTGGCGTCTCATCATGTCGCAAACATGTTCAGTCGGTGAGAGAGAGGTCGAACTATCGGGCCGGCATTGGAAGGATGTCGACACTACGGAGATAGGCATGGGAGAGCCGTGCTGTGTGTGGCCGGACATTGTCCTTTTGAAAAATTGCTCTGTGATGTTGCGACAGGAATGGCAACACAACAGGTCGTAGAATTTCGTCGACGTACCGTTGAGCCGTGAGGGTGGTACGGAGGACTACCAAATTTGTCGGGCTATCGTAGGAAATGTCTCCCCAGACATTCACTCCCGGTGTGCGAGCCGTGTGCCATTCCACGGTAAAGGCAGCATTCATGTGCTGGCCGGTTCGTCTTCAGACATGTGTGCGCTCTTCATTGGCTCCAAGTGCAAACCGTGACTCATCACTGAAGACAACACGACGCCACTGGACACTATCCCACGTTGCTCGGGCCCGACACCACTGCAACCGTTGCCGGTGATGCTCGCTGGTCAGAGTGGTAGGCGGCATAGTGGCCTTCTCGAATGCAGTCCCCGTGTCGCAAGTCGTCTAGTAACGGTCCGGATGGCCACTTCCGTACTTGTAGACGACGCAACTTGGCCACAAATGGTTCAGAGCGACGAATTTATTTCTGTTCATGCGGCTGTCATAATCGCTCAATCCTCGGTTTTTCTGTCGTTGCCCTCGGACGTCCCTTCCCACCTGCCGTTGGGCTGTGCCTTCCTTGACCCATTGGCGCCAACATCGTTCGATTGCCGCATCGCTCCGATCCGAATGCCTGGCGATACGGAGATTGACCAACCGGCCTCTCTCAGCCCAATTATCCTCTCTTCAACTCGCTCAGCTGCTCGTAGTGTGCACGGATCCGAAGTCGAGGCATCCTTATAGTCCGTGAAAGTTAAAGCAACCGCAATTATCCTTCCGTGCGAGCTTTGCTCTTGATATAGCTTCCTCGATGCGTGATTCCCATGCTCTGTGGTGGGCCACTGTTTAGTCATTGGTCGTTATCTTTGGATTATTTGCATATTCGGCTCTGTGGTTCTTGCACGCAGAGTTTTACCAAGATCGAACGACTTTCTCGGGGTGCTTCGTTTTTTTTTTTTTCGGAAAGTGCAATTCTGTTATTGCAGATTTTTCTCGACGATGATAAGTAAAAAAACAAATCCGTTTACAGGTACATACTGTACGTAATATTTATTCAATGTATTTAGTACTGGGAACCGTGGGTACAAACCTCCATTTCCTATGTCTATGTCTTCGCAATTTTAGCGCTTGTGAGCTAAAGCGGCATTTTTTAAATTTAATATTTGTCGACATAAGGCTGTTTATTCATTTTGATTTGTAACCTTAAAAGAAATATTCTCATCTTTCAAAACTAAAATTACGAAAATGGTATATCGCGGCGTAGATAACGGGCATAGGAAGCGTTTTCCTTCGCTGAAGATCGCCGACTCTGGTACCCTAAGGGACCCGTCTGCAAATTGCGCTTGTAACAATAACTTAGGAAATACCATCCGGATTGACAAGGGGGCGGCATACAAATTTAAATCAGACTTAACTACATCAACAAACAAGTTAGTAAAATCATGCAATGCATTGATTATGATACGCTTTCAACATACCAGAAATCATTACTCAAGTTATGAGGATAATGGCTGCAGAATGAATCTCGCTCCTGTGCCCTGATCTTTGACCCCATTTCGATGATATTCAACAGAATTGGTTCAGTATACCTCCGAAACAGCATACTAAAGATTTGTCACAATAGAAGCAGTTTTACTTAAGTTATGACGCATAAGAGAGATGTAATGGATCCCGCTCCTATGTCCTGACCTTTGATCCCATTTCGTCCATTTTCAATAGGGTTTGTCCTCAGGTTGTCCCCTACCACATACTAAAATTTCATCGAAATCGAACCATTTTTACGTGAGTTATCATGCGGACAAGCAGACAGACAGACGGACAAAGCTGGAGCATATACTCTTCTTCAACCTAAGCGTAAAAAAGCATCTGAACTCTATTATTGCTTGTACTCTATTAGGACATAACCGAGTTGTGTAGCAGGAAAACCAGTGAGATCCCCAAATGAAAAAAACAACAGGTCAGTGTATGCCAATGAGGCGACACAAAGTGTTATATCTCGAACTAAGTTTGACACCTGTTTTAAAGTTTAGAACAAAGGCTATCAGTAATACATTGTCGTAATAGAGCCAGAGCAAATACCAAAAATGTTGTTAAATGTTATTAGCCTGACAGCAGGTTAAACAGTGATGCAACTAGTAAAAACAAAGCTAATTCCAAACTTAAATTTTTTACAACAACAATAAAAACACTTTGAAAGAAGTTGAGAACATGCAGCACATAGGCGAGGTTACTTGCAAGCACCATTGACCATTTCAGTAATTTGCGTAAGATTCATCTTTCTAAATTGCATAAATAAATGGATCTGTACGCTTTAGGCTAAGAATTATGGGAGCATGTCAGTTATTAGGGATATGCAAAAGTTTCCGTCGTTTTAAGGAAAAAGGAGACAGGACCGATCAGGAAACCAGTGCACATTTATTCAACGAAATATTGACCGTTAGCATCAATGATCTTTTGCCATTTGTCAGGCAACAAATTAATACCCCTGTGATAGAAGGATTCGGGTTTTGAGCTGAAGAACGCTGTGACGAAAATTTCCACCTCTGGAACTGTGTTGAACCGCTGTTGGGCTAGGGCATGTTGCATAGAGCGAAACAGATAGAAGTCTGAGGGTGCAGTTTCCGGGGAGTAAGCCGAGTGCGGTAAAGCATCCCGGTGTTACTGTTCAAGGGTTGATTTCGTGGTGGTACCAACATGTGGTCTGGCATTATCGTGTAACAGGATGACGGGGCTGCGTCCTTTACCTGTCCATGGGCGTTTTTGCTCGATTGCGGTGCTCAGTTTCATCAACTGATCGCTTTATCGTTGTGCAGTGAATGTTTCACTCGGTTTCAACAGTTCGAAGTACAGCGCTCCATGCATATCCCACTACACACACACAACAGCACCTTTTCTCCGTAGATATCCTGTTTTGTAGTGGATGTTGATGGCTGGCCTGGGTCGACCCAGGATCGCTTGCTTATGGGGTTGTCGCAATAGATCCATTTTTCATCCCGGTGACAGCCTTCCACAAGAAATTCTTCCCTTGAAACCTCTTCAGCAATGACATGCAGATGCCCAATCGTTGACCAATAATACGCTTCATTAAAGTATGCGGAACCCACTTACCAATTTTCTGGATCTTCCCCAAGGCCTGTAGACGCCGTACCACCGTTGATTGAGCCTCTTTCAAACGTTCCGCCCGTTATGTGGTCGATTGTGTGGCATCCTCTTGCAACAGCGATTCCAGCTCCTCGTCTGCTAGTTCCTGCAGTCTACCTGCACGTGGTTTGTCTTCCAAGCTTATATCACCTTTCTTAAACCTGGAAAACCATTCACGACACGTCCGCTCACCCATAACCGTTTCCCCATACGTCTGTCATATTGAACCGTATGTTTCACTTGCACGTTTTCCTAAATTAAGCATGAATAACAAACAGTGCCGAAAATGAACTTTACCGACCGCCATGCTTGGCTTCATGTATGAACTGACAGCACAGGTCGCCGGCCTGTTGAACCTCTATAGCGCCCGCTAGCGGGGACGGTGGAACCTTTTGCATACCCTTAATAGAAGTGCAGTGGAAGGAGTGACAGACAAAGGAATATAAGTGTATGTAAAACATCAGAATTTGTACATAGTGTAGGGCACAGCAGCAGTTCAAAACTATACTAGAGAGAAAGAGCAGATAAAAGAATCAAGTATTCCTTCAATTACAAGTAACAACACAGGGCAGCATATTGATATGAGAAACGAAAAGACAAGTAATGTAACAAGTGCATCGCAGAACACGTCTTCCCATTCAGTCAGTACACATGCTTTCCTGTCAGTGAAGTAAATCACATTTAAATTTGTATACCGCCCTTAATAATCACGGCTGTGTTTCTTACGCTACTGATACGAAAGCAATTTTCAGACGGGCCCTTTAGGGCTCCCAGTGTCGACCGACCAGAGCGTGAAAGCCTGCCGTCTTGGCCTGCGAGACCTCGCTGCATCTCCCGGTGGATTTCAAAATTGCTTGTATTAGGACATTACCGACAATCATTGACCTTTTAAACTATAATTATAGTCTGGTAGCGTCGCGCTTGGGTATCCTCGACGCGACAGCACCTCCTGTAGTTTCCACTATGGAAATACCTTTGGTATACCAGCTTTGAGAATCTCGAAATGTGCTCTTCGCAATTTCAAGAATTCGGTGGAATGATTCTTTAATTTACCTTCATTTATTTACAACACATCGTTAAACTTCCCCCTTTAAATCGCCCCCTCCCTTACCTTCCAGCCCCTGCTCACGGGTTACAAATCTTATCCTATTCTTATAATAAATGGAAATTTTCTCCTTTAATCCGCCACCTCGCAGCTCGTAACATCAGCGACATTTACCCTACCGACAGTTTGGTGTTTCTCGTTGGAGAATACCCCGTTGAGACGCCTCTCAAAATATGTGCAATAATGTCCAATGTATTCATTTGCAAAACACTCCAAATCCCCCATTTTATCTTCTTAAATGTGCCCTGAAACCATATTAAACTCTTCAAAGGAGTTTTGCGGAATAGGTGACAGTACAGCCTCCCCACACCCGCTCTTACTTCTCTGAAAAAAAGAATGATGCCGTTAACGAAGCTGCCGAAAACCGAATGCAGACTCTTCTGTGATTTATTGCATTTGACAGAAGTGAGACGACTGGTGTGTGTGTGTGTGTGCGTGTGTGTGTGTGTGTGTGTGTGCGTGTGTGCGCGCGCGCGCACTCCGGTTCAAATGCAGAGCCTTTGTTCCCCATTCTAGAGGCTACCATACCAGTTAAATATCGAAGTTTGCTAAAAGGAGAATTAGGGATTAATACCCTGCCCATATGGTTCCCTTTACGATTTGACCAAATATCAGTGTCATAATTGCTCGGTCTAACATTTCGATAGAGGGTGAACTCCTCAAAAAAATTGCATTGCTTGTCTTACATTTCACATTTTGGATTCTAAAACTGTAAGTTATCCAACGGCTTCAGTAGTCACCGTTTCTCCCAAGGACTGGTTGCTGTGTGGGCTTTTCTTTTCATTCATTCATCAGTTTGTGTTTATTTTAAAGAATCCTGAATTGGGTAAAACATTGTTAATACAACAGCTAAGCGTGGTTCTGTATGTCATTCATTTACCAGAGTATCACTCATTTGGAGCTTGTTGCTAGTGGTCTAGTAATGAAGAAAAAGTTGGGTGATAGTCTGTGCCAATGGCCATTTTGAAAAATCGACGCCATCTTTGATTTCAATATCTCGAAAAATAATGGTTATTGAAAATGCAATGCATAGACATGTGAGGTGTCCTTTTCTATATTTTTTAGGATGCTGAACACGTTTCCGGTAGTAAAAATACTGGAAAGTGGCTACTAATCATTATTTAGTAAGGCAGACGTAAAAAAATATATCTAATAATTATACTGAAAAATATGTAACAGTTATTTCTAAATCAGGTACTAAATGAAATATCAAACAAATGGTAAGATTTTATTTTTACATTTGAATAACATAACTCCTTATTACACTTTTATACAGCAGACATAGAATACTTATTTCGACAATCAGTAATGGCTACACTTCTGCAATGACAGTAAATGCAACAAGATATTCCAGCTGAAAAACACAAACATGGGTCTCTTGCACACGTTAGACATGAGCAACTAGGCACAAGTTCATTGCTGGGAGGAAAAAGTGAACTTATACGTGAGGATTTCATGATATATTAACTACCATTCTGTAACTGTTGCTTTTTTTCAAGTGGCTCCAATAACACCAGACACACTCTTCTTGCATCTGTTTATTGTTTGTTCTAGGCACATATCGGCAGAAACTGCCGTGAACGTTTTGGTAGATCGTTGAACTACAAAAGACCCTTTCTTAAACTTTTCGTACAGCTCTGGTAACGTTTCTTCTAACTTTCTTGCATTTTCTAAATATACAGATGCCCATCGCAAATAATTAGTGCGATCAAAAGCTGCGAATAGCGGTAACAGGTTTTGGACAGTATGCAAATGCAATAGCCAATTTCCTTCGCGATCACTTCGAACAAGGTCTCTAAGAAGAGTAATCATCTTCAAAACGTTATTCCAGTACATGGACAATTCCGATTCGGACGAACCACGTTCTATGAATTTCTCAAAGTCAGAAAGCAATGTAGGTAGGCATTGAATCCAAAGCACCATTCACTTCCTCAGTAGCAATCAATGTTGTCATGGAAACATTTTCGCAAATCACGAATTGCAGCATTGACCTCATAACTGTGGAGAGGATTCTCGTTAAATAAACTCGTTCAGCTGTAGCCTGAACATTGCTTCACCTAGTAGAAGCTTTAAAGGATCGTATATAATTTGTACCATTCAGAACGGCTTCAGTTACATTTACTCCAAATACTGATGTTTCTATAAAAATGTTCTCAACGTTAGAGCCTTTCATACATTGGCGTGCAAATATTAAGGACGACACGGTTTTTCGAATGTAACGTCGTGCAGAAGTGCTCCACATCGACTCAAATCATACCATAAGATCCCCAAGATGTAAGAATATGGGACAAGTGAGCAAAACCGTCCAAACAAGGAATCCAAAGGATAGAAAGGCACTTTATTGAAAAGGTAGCTTCGAGCACAACTGGACAGAAGACAGAAACGTCCATGTGACAGGCGGCTGCTAAGAAAAATCCAGTCTTTAGTAGGGGATATGATCACCCCTGACTGCGTTGCAGGATTTACAATGTCTGTCCATGCTGAGGACAAGGTTGTTAAGGAGGTGTTGAGGCATCGCTGCCCATTCATCTTGTAGCGCCAACCGCAGCTGCGGAATCGTTGCTGGCTACTGGTGAAGTGCTGCCAAGCGTCTCCCGATAAGGTCCCACACGTGTTCGATTGAATTTAGGTCTGGTGACCTTGCGGGCCAATCCATGCGTTGAATATCTTCACTCTCTAACAGCTGTGCGACAGCCACTGTACGATGAGGTGTAGCGTTGTCGTCCATGAAGAGGAACTCAGGACCCACAGCACCTCTAAACAGACGCACGTGAGGCAGGAGAACATCGGTACAATAGCGGATACCAGTGACTGAACCTCCTTGGAATATGTGGTTGTCAGTACGGCTACCAAGCATGATACCGCCCCAAACGAGAACTCCGCCACCTCCAAACCGGCCCATTTCGATGATGTTAGAGGTGTGATTGCATATTTCTTGCTCTTTCCAGATGTGTATACGTCCAGAATCGCTCGTCAGACTAAATCGGCTCTCATCGGTAAAGAGAACTCGACCCTATTGCTGATGTGTCCAGTTCTTGTGTTCCTGGCACCATAGAAACTGCCGTCTCCGATGAGCAGGCGTTAATGGCACACACCGTACTTGTCGTCGTGCAAATAGACCACCTTTGTGCAGCCTCCTGGCCACGGTAAAACGCGATAACGGACGTCCAGTTGTCTGTTGCATGTGCCTTGCGATTTCTCCCGCTGTCTGCCGTCTGTCTCTTCTCGCCTGTAGGACAATATACCGGTGGTCCGCCGCTGTGGTTGCTCGTGAACGACCACTGCTAAACTCTCGGACAGCTGTTCCTGTCGTTTGAAATGTTCTTTCCAAGCTCGTGAAACGATGCTGTCTGCGATCCCGAAATCCTCGGCCACACTAGTCACACTTCGACCATCTTCCAACTTCCCAATGACGCGACCTCGGGTAAAGTCATCCAGATGTCGTCTACTGGATTGCCTCCTGTGTGCCATATCACACGGTGGCAGCAACTCGGCGTCGTTCAAACCGATGTACACCGTGCAATAGCTTTCACCGAAAGTTTCGACAAGCGATTCTTTTTGTAAATGTAAATTTCACTTATTCATTAACTCAATAAATATTTAGGAAACTAATTCCTTTCACAAATTATTTTCGTCAATGAAAATTCTACGAAATATCTCTGATTTTTTTTATAATTTTCTGAATAACAATTCCACAAATTTGTCGGACTGTATTGTGATTTCTTTTAGAATAACAATGAAGTTCAGTTATTTCAGTTACGGTTGTTCAGATGTATCAGTAACGTTGCGTTGCCAAAGAATGTGACAAATGAAGAGCAATTGAATTAGAGACAGCTGGCGTTATGCAAATGTGGCGCTGTGGGCGGCCCTGTAAATGGAAACGACATGACGTATGCAGCGATCAGACAATATAAGGAGTGATGTGACGGGAATCAGTAAGAGTCGGACGCAGTATGGGTAAGACGAAGGATCTAAGCGCATTTGATCGTGGTCAAATTGTCGGGGCCCGACGAATGGGTCACTCCATCTCGGAAGTCGTGCAGGCACTGGAATTTTCACGAGTCACTGTGTCACGGGTGCACCGTGAGTACCATCGAATCCGGTAAAACCATCCCTGCAAGTGCCAACTGCCGTGGACAACAGCGTGTGGATGGATGAGCGGAGTCATCGTCGGTTAGCTTGCATTGTAACAGCGGATAGACGAGCCACAATGCTAGAAATCACTCGGCAATTTAACGCTGGTGCACAAAAACGTGTAAGCAGCCACACCATCCAGATCCATCTTTTCGCTATGGGTACAGAAGCCATCGTCACACGAGGGTACCGCTGCTGACCGCACATCACAGGGTGCAAAGATTAGACTGGGGGCGGGAACATCGCCACTGGACCCTAGACATGTGGAAAAATATTGCCTGGACTGATGAGTCGAGATTCACGTACATGCGGATGGCAGGATACGAGTACGGCGCAAACCACATGAAGCGATGGATCCTTCTTGCCAACAGGGTACTCTTCAAGCTGGTGGAGGTGGCATTCTCGTCTGGGGACTGTTTACGTGGACTGAAATGTGACCCCTGGTACGCGTAACATCGTCCCTTCCAGGTCAACGCTACCGGGATATCCTGGACGACCATTTGCTCCCGTTCGTGAATCTTCAACATCCCACTGGGGACCTCATCCTGCAACAAGACAATGCACCGTGCCATCGCTCCCGAATTGTATCCGAATGGTTGGATGAACACTCCATTGACGTGAACTCGCTTCCTTGGCCAGCTAGGTCATCTGACCTCAATCCCATCGAGCACATCTGGGATGCCATCGAGAGATGTTCGAGGCTCTGACCCCCCTCCATCAAATCTTCGTGAACTGTGGGAGCTTGTTCAGGGGTCGTGGATCCGTATGGCTTCCCAACGCCTCCGGTGTCTTCTAGAGTCCGTGCCGAGAAGAATCGCCGCCGTCATCAGGGCGAAAGGTTGTGCTACACGTTACTAGACAGGTATCTCTAATTCAATTGCTCTTCAGTGTATATTCACAGCAATGCTAATATATAACATTTTCAATTCGGCTGATGGATACCACAATAAAAATTTTTAATACTTACGGAACAAACACTGAAACGATAGCTGACAATCACCAACATGACTTTGTTGTTTTATTTGAGAGGAGACGAGATTTGCAGCGGAACCAGTGGCGCCCTCAGTGAAAGGTGGCCCAGGCCATTCCCATAAGGCATCACTTGGTCGTTCTTTGTTATTGGCTGCTTATTTTTAAACATATCTGTATATGTTTCGAAATATATGTCGGTTTTCGGTATTTGACGTCATGATGGTGAAATGCCGAGATCACTACACAGAAGAACAACCGATGGATGGCGTAAGCATCGGACGTCGGCGCGTCACTAAAACATGCTTCCAGAGACAAGAAGCAGAGCTGCGGAGAGTTCTGTAGCGTAAACACCAAGACAGTGCTGTGTGCCGAAGGGTTGGTGTTCGATGTGTTCACCATGTTTGTATTTCTTAGCGGAACGAGTAGGTTCCGTTGTTAGTGTATTTTATATCAGTTGTAAGTGTACATCAGATTAAATGTGTGTGTGTGTGTGTGTGTTCAGAGTTCGTCCAGCCCGTCCATTACTTAAGTGTTGTGGTTCGATGGAACCGTAGTGGGGAAGTTTCCCAATACCCCACAATTCAGGTGTCGGCAAGTAAGATCTGTTCCGAATCGCCTGTGGATTACGCAGTGGTAAAGACAGTGCTTTTATTTCACGTCTTGAAGGTAGGCTTTCTTGTCAACCATGTATAGAAGACTTGATTCAAGTAGCACAAGAGATCGGTGAAACGGTGCCAACAAGAGCGACGATAGTTGATTTAAAATTAAAAATAGAGAGCACTGAAATCTATAAAAAAAATCCGGATTTTGTAAAAGACGTCTTAAGTTCTATAATAGAAAAGAGGAAGGCGAGAGCTGAAAATGATCGAGTACTAGAGATGTAAAAAATCAAATTAGCGCAATTCGAGAAGGAAGTAGAACTGGAAAGTAATCGAAGCCGTTCGGCATTGGAGTTGAATGAGCGAAGTGATAATACGGGACTTGAGCGGCCTACGTTTAATCTTGAAAATCTGATTAAAAGTGTTCGTACACTGAGTTTAACTATTCCAGTTAAACCAGAGAATCTCAATTTGTTTTTCCAATGTGTGGAACGAGCTTTTGTTATAAAAGGGGTGCCGCTGGACATGAGGTCAAAGATTTTGATAAACCTTCTCGGGGATAAAGCTAGCAACGTATTGCTTTACATCGGAGAGGAAGAGATGAAAGATTATGATAAGCTTAAGTCGCTAATATTAAGAGAGTTTCAATCGACAGCGCAGGAATGCCTGAATAATTTTCGGAAAACTCGTCGACAGCCGAGTGAAACACATATTCAATTCGCATCGAGTTTAACAGCAAACTTTGAGTATTATTGTAAACTGCATGAGGTTAGTGATTTTAACTCGTTATGCAAATTGATGGTGGTGGACAAATTGTACCAAACATTTAACAGAGACATGGCATCTTACATAAGGATTAAGCAGAGAGAAAGTTGGTTTAACTCAGTAAGATTAACGAAAGAGTGCGATGTTTATTTTGTGTCGAAAGGAAAATCGTTAAATGACGTTCAAGCGATTGAGTACAAATCTGTGGAGAATACGAGTAAAGGTGGAAGCGAAAATTTTAAGAATGTACGGTACGAAAGGTCCAACAAAAATAACTATGGGGAAAATAAGGGAAAACCCAACTGTTACGTTTGTGGAGGAACACATTTTGCAAAAGTTTGTTCTAAACGTTTTCGAAGACAACCTGAAGTCGTAAGTGAGCAAAGCGGGTGGGGTGAAAGTTCAGTCAATGTACTGGAATCGGAACAGCCCGTTGAGAGAAAAGGTTTTATAAACGAACTGGAGAATGTTGGCATCTTGATTGATGGTAAAGAAATAACTGCTCTTATTGATTCAGGCGCCCAAATTGCGGTAATGAATAGCAACGTGGTCCCCGCCAAAAAAATAACAGAGGATAGAGTAATTCTTTCTAGTTGTTTTAATGATAAACATGAAGTTTCCCTGGCAAAGTTCCAGATCTCACTAAAGAGTTCTCACGTTGTTTTCCAGGTAACGGCAGCAGTTTCGAATAGCCTCAACGCTCAGTGAATAATCCCTGCAAACCTGTTTGCCAAGGTGAAAGTGGGTCAAGGTCAGATGCTGGCGTCGTGGGAGCCAAGCCTGTCAGAACAGCAGACTGTTATCGCATCTTCAGGAGAGCGATATGAGAACGTCTTTAACAGTTTTTTGCTGCATGTCGCGAGCGTGACGGAAGATTCGGGCATGTTGAACTTGGATTATATACGAGATTTGGAGTTGAGCAGGGAAGTTTCGGATCTTGTGCATGGCTACAACCCAAACAAAACCAAAAGTGCCAATTTAAAAAATAGCACGATTTCAAGAAGTACTAAATACACCCCATTTGAACTTATGACTGTCGTTAAAATGAAGAATGCTGGAGATCTAAAAATTAGAGAACTGTTAGAAGAGGAACATTTAAACTGCACGCTACGTGATAGAGATGATATGCGTGAAGACGCCAAGAGTAATATTTTGAGACTGCATTCAACCGGAAACGAAAACCACCTAAACTGTATAAAGTCAACGATCTAGTTGCCATTCAGAGGACGCAGTTCGGTGCGGGGTTAAAGCTGCGACCAAAGTTCTTTGGCTTTTATCTTGTCAAGGCAGTGAAGCCAAAGGATCGGTACGACGTCGAGAAAGTGGGAAATCACGAAGGACCGAACAAAAAATCTACCGCAGTGGACCATATGAAGCCATGGCCTACAGGGAGTCACTGAAGGACTTTCAATTCCTTTTTCAATGGCTGTGAGTATGTGTTTTATTTAACTGTTTTCTTTTGTTGTCTAAATGCCCAGAACACTAACGGATGCAGGAGCCGCTGAGGACAGCGCCTAGTCAGCATGGCCGAGACTTTGGGTTTTCTGAATGTGACGTCATGATGGTGAAATGCCGAGATCACTACACAGAAGAACGACCGCTGGATGGCGTGATCATCGGACGTCGGCGCGTCACTACAACATGCTTCCATAGACAAGAAGTAGAGCTGCGGAGAGTTCTGAAGCGTAAACACCGTGACAGTGCGGTGTGCCGAAGAGTGTTCGATTGGTGTTCGATGTGTTCGCCATGTTTGCATTTCTTAGCGGAACGAGTTGGTTCCGTTGTTAGTGTATTCTATAGCAATTGTAAGTGTACATCAGATTAAATGTGTGTGTGTTCAGAGTTCGTCCAGCCCGTCCATTACTTAAGTGTTGTGGTTCGATGGACCCGTAGTGGGGAAGTTTCCCAATACCCCACATATATATTTTACTAATAATTGGAAACTCACTTTAATATTGTGGAGATATTTTTATCGCTTAGCAATATTTTGGGAGATGTTTTCTACGGTGTATTTTTATTTGCATCTTCAATATTTTGGGCGTCCCCATAAAGAAATCCTCGGTGCGTCACTGGATAGAACCCACTTCATTTGCTAGAAGTGCTTTCTTCTTCCTAGTTAATGTAAACTTTTATTCCGAATGGAAATATATTTTACAGCACATTGACGAGTGTGTCAGAAACGATTTCAAATTTCATGCTTTTATAATGCATAATTAAATGCTGGAGATTTTCCATGCATTGGTAGAAATGGGGCAGAACGCGGGGTGACACAGTGTCATCCTAGTTGGACATCGTTTTTTAAATGAAATAAAAAAAAATGAGCTTTTAAAGTAAATACCTGCCACTTATATAAGAACAAACCACACAACATTGTGTGCACAAATAATATACAGACGTTCCCCATCTTCGGCGTCCAATTCATTTTTGAAAACATGTATGAAAGAAAAACAATTAGACTTGTAGGTTATTTGCTGAATTATACTAGACGCTGCTTGGGTATGACGTTTAAGAGGCAATTTATATATTATGACTAGCTTTACTACCCGGCTTTTCCCGGGATTTAGGCTTATTAATTTCATATTCCTTTATATGTCACCGAAAAAATCGGGAAAAAAATTGAGCTTGCAAGAAAGGAAAAAGCTGATTTCACAAATTCGGTCATTACAAATTATTTATTCAAACTGTGATTATTTCAGCACTTGGCATTACACAATATTTTTGGTTTCTCCTTCATCGGCGACAAAATATAATTTTGTTGGATCCTTTGCTCTTGACATTCCAACATACAGCTGTCCATGTAAGAAGCATTCATCTGTTAAATCCAAGCCCGTAAGTTTAAGCGATTGTCCCTGCGATTTATTAATGGTGATTGCAAATGCAAGCCGAACAGGAAATTGTAATCATTTGAATGAAAATGGCAAATCAGTTGGAATTAACGGAATCCTTGGAATGAAGCCTTCAAATGGTCCAGTTAGAATCGTTGCTCGATGGCATAAGCATTTAATGCCTACACCGTCAGTCTTGATCCGTTACACATTTTTGGTTTCAGGCTAAATTCGGTTCAGGTGAACAACAGTCGCTCTCGAGTTTGAAGCTCGTTGGTTATCGGACGTTCGGCGCTCGTTCGTCTCTTTAGCAGTCTCATTGCTTCGTCTTGTAGCAGTTTCGTTGCTTCGTCGAACACCTTGTTGAGTTTTGTCCGCTTCACGTGCTTGTGATCTTTCCTCTTCCGATTGCTTGGTTCAGGATATCTTTTGGCGTTTTGTGTTGATTCGTGTTTGATTAAAAATTGGTCTCTTCCTTTTGGGCATTGCTGTCACAAACATTTGTCGAGAATTAAAGCAACAGAATGTACAGAATGTATGGAATTTGTAAAATCAAACGGACCAAAAGCGTTACGAATTATTTAACACGCGTCCAGGAGACACAGCATTAGAACACTGACTGGAAAAAATTCGTTAACAATTTGTTATCGACGATCAAATGCATCACGTACTTTCAGTTTCAGACGTATTTGAGTGGCGAATCTCTGTGATAAAAAAGTTAAAAACGTATCTTTGCGAATATTTTATGAAACTGGCTGAAATTTTAATGAACTCCATAAATCTTTAATAGGAACATGATCTCTAAATTTCGCCTGAATCGGTAAATTACTTTTTAAATTAGCCGTGAAAATTTTATTAACCGTTTCTGCGTATATATTTCTGTTCACCGATAAATTAAGAACTCCATGACTATTTTAAAAAGTTTTGACCGGATTCCTGTGAGATTTTGAGGGACTCCTCTTATTACCGATTCATGGTGTTGATAAAAATTTCAGCCCGTTTCGTTAAGATTTCCCAAAGTTCGTTTTTGCATTTTTTTATGCACAGTTTCTCAAAGAATAGAAACACCTGTGGATGTGCCGTGGTGATTAATGCAGTCACGTGCTTTCAGATTTGGAACAGGATAACGATGACGTAGCAAACGACGCTGATTTTATTGATTAGTTTATTAATTAATTCATAACTCGCAAACGAAACAGCGTAGAGATCTTAAAATAGTTGCGTTGACCTAGAAATTCCAGTATTAATAAGCTATGCAAATTTTACGATGCCACAGTTCGGCGTTCCAGAGTTTTTGCTGCTTCAGACAAACAGACGTTTTCTGTTTTATATATAAGATTGTGTAGTGAATACTACATTCTGAAAGCAACGAACAAGAACACAGATGGCATCGGTAAATACCTGCCCGATAAAAAGTTTGTAAGCTTTCTATATTGAACATATTCTGAGAGTTTATTAAAAAATTTAGTTTCCTAGCATAATACGATTAAAACATTAACTTTAACCCAGATTAGACAGCGGAAAACAGGTATCTCTATTATTAAAATTACCATGTCTCTCTGTCGATCTCCTACAAACAAAGAACTCCACTGAACGTAGACTTAAAATTTGGAAAACAAAAAGATGGCCAAATGGGGGTGATGCATCTCGGAACCTGTTTTCTGATATTAAAATTTTGTGATTTTTAATTAATTAATTTTTTGGGGCATTCAACCATTGTTGAAATTTTATTTTGTGGACTTCTGTACCTCAGCCGCCCTCAACAATAATTTATTTCATTGTTACGCAATATTCAAAATATTTAGACTCTTGCACAACAGTACTTTATGACACCTTGAACAAACGCAACATTATTTGATCGTTCAAAGAAGAAGAACTTCGCTATAAATTTTGAAGATGTGAATCCGTTTTTATGGTTTAAATATGACATGGATGGTAAATCATATAATATCCGAAAACTTGAAATTTTCGTCGAGATTGTCGAGTTTTCGGATATTATCTGACTTACCATCCATGTGATATTTACACCAAAACAACGGATTCACATCTTCAAAACAATTTGTATTGTATTGTGTAATCCCATATTCCATTCATGAAGAACTTTGTTCTCCCAAAGGCAATAGAATTTAATCAGCGTAGAATTGATAGAATTGAATAAATAGAATTGAATAAATAGAATTGAATAAATAGAATGGATTGAGTAATGATGACGAGCGGTCGGTCGTAGTTTGCGATGGGTTTGCCTCCTCGGGGCGCTCCGTGGTAACAATGGCACACACAACAGCAACTAGGGCCTCTGTGAATCTTGGAGAGGTGCCAGCTAGTTCTGTGTGACATTGGCGAAAATACCCCAACTCACTGGGTTTTGCTTCAGAATCCTTACGTTGAATGACCAACTGGAACCGTCAGCTGTGGGCTAAACACCCACACTGATGTACTTACCTGATTAAAAAGACAAAACTAAATATTAAAAATGACTCAAGTGTGGGATATGGTGGACCTACCACACTTGAGAAGGATGGTCCAACACGGAATCGACTTGGGCTTTCAAAACAGCGTATGAGAAAGAGATCTGGGCTGAGTGAATGTGAGATTCGTGTATGGGATACTAGAAGTATAAATGGCAAGATGAATGAGGTGATTGAGGAGATGAATAAGTATAGACTGGATGTTTTGTGTGTAAGTGAAACAAAAAGAAGGAAATTGGGGTAGAAGAAGTGAATGGCACGGCGAGTGTGTGGTCTGGAGTATTGGATAATATGAGAGGACAGGCTGGTGTAGGTGTGATTTTAAGTGAAAAGATGAAGAACAACTTGATTCACTGTAGTTGAATCAAGTTCTTCAAGGTGTCATAAGTGAAATAATTCTTTGGATTCGTTTGAAAGTGAAACTTCAGAGAATTGCAATTGTTGTAGTGTATGCTACTTGTGACTCGGAACCTTTTGATAAGAAGGAAGATTTCTGGAATGAGCTAAAAGCTGTTTTGAGCCAGTTTGGTGCTAAAGACAAAGTTATAATAGTAGGGGATTTCAATGCTAGAGTAGGCGTGCAGAATGCAATTTAATGGTCCTTGTGTGAAAGATAACGGTGAAAGATTAATTGAACTCTGCATTGAGAATGGTTTGTGTGTATCTAATACATTTTTCAGCTACAAGCATATCCACACATATACTTGGGAAAATCGTATCTTGGTCAAAAGAGTGTGATAGATTTTGTTGTCTAAGATCAGCGTCTGAAACACTTAGTTGTTGACACCCGTGTGATGATAGGTGCGGATGTTGGTTCTGCACATTACTTGATAGTGTCACGAGTGAAACTTAATGTTGGTTGGAGGAAAAGGAATAGGAAGAGGCTCAGGATAGAAGTAATAAAGGTTGATAGGCTCTTTGAAGATCATCAGCGTTATTCTGAATTACTCAGAGAACGACTGAAGGAGCTGAAGTCTTGTGAGAAGAATGTAGAAAAGGAGTGGGAATGTTTTAAGAACTGTGTTGTCACTGCTGCTGAAGAGGTCTGTGGCATCACAATAGTGGGTAACAATAGAGGTGATGCTTGGTGGAATAATGAGATTGAAGAGGCAGTAAAGAGAAAGATGGAAGCCTATTTGGGGATGTTGCAAGGTAAAGTTTCTGTGGATGAATATCGCTGTAAGAAGCGTGAAGCTGCTAAGCCGGTTATCCAGAGTAAGGCAGAAGATAGGAAGGAGAAGGTGGAAAGGCATGAACTGGCTTTCTGGAAAAATAGGAAGTCTTTCTGGAAGTACATGGGACTCAAGAAAAATAAGGGAAACAAAGTTCTAAGTTGTGTGAAGAATGACATCGGGGAAATGATATGGGAGCCCAATGAGTTAAGTGAAAGATGGGGTAAATACTTCTGTGAGTTATTACACTGATGGCCACCCAAACTGTAACACCAAGAAGGACACGAGATAGCAAAGCCAGATTTATTGGACACATAACAACAGATACAAAGATGAAACGATTCAGCTCACAGGCCCGTGCGACTTGCGGAACACGCAGACATCAATAGTTCGTGTGGCCCCCATGGCCGGCAATAAAGGCCGCTACACGCCGCGGCATCGGACGAAAGAGGCGTTGGATGTGGGCTTTAGGGTGTCGGTCCAGGCTGCTTCCACACGTTGCCACAGTTCATCAGGCGTAGCAGCGGGTGGTGTTTGTCGGGCCACTCGGTTGTCTATCAGCGACCAGTCGTGTTCGATGGGCGACATATCGGGAGAACAGGCGGACCACGGCATCAGTGACACCTGGTGGGCCATGAAGAATTGTTGCACAATGCGTGCCACGTGCGGGCGCGAATTTTCCTGTTGAAACGTGGCCACTGGAAGGTCCTGCAGGTAAGGGAGGACTTCAGGCTCAAAAACGTCGGAGATGTGGCGGTGGCTGTCGAGTGTACCGGCGATGAGTACCAGAGGAGTGCGGGTGTCATATCCAATCGCGCAACAAACCATAACGCCAGGCGACGGACTGGTATGGCGATGCATAATGCAGGCGTCATACAGTCTCTCACCGCAGTGCCGCCACACGCGGATCCGACCATCGTGGTGTTGCAAGCAGAAGCGGAATTCCTTGGAGAAGACAATGTCGTGCCATTCCGTTGTACAGGGGCGGCGTTCAACGGCCCACTGCCGCCGCACTCGCCGGTGGTGTAACGTCAATGGTAATCGGAGCAATGGGCGCCGTGCGACAAGTCCCCGCTCCTGCAGACGACGTCGAACGGTACGTGCTGACACAGGTTGTTGCACAACACACCATAATTCTTGCGCTAACGTTCGCAATGTGGCAGTGCGAGCCGTCAATGCCCGCCGCACAACACGCCGGTCCTCTCGTTCGGTGGTGTGCCGCGGCTGCGGCAATCGTTCACGTCGGTCCGTTCGTCCCTCCTGCACCCACCGAATCCATACTTGCCTCACTGTGGCTAGATGTCGTCCCACACGGGCACCGATGTCTCGGTACGATAAACCGCTGTCGCGATAAGACACTATTCGTCCTCTGTCGAACTCCGAAACGTGGTGGAATGACTGCCGTATTCTTCGATGAGGCATCAGGAAGCTTCCCACGCACAAGTCCGGCAGCACAACACACTTACACCACTTACACCCCACTTTCTCTGCACCCTTTTTATAGTGCTCCTCGAGGGCGTGCTGAGCGCACATGATTTGCATATGCCCTGCAATGCTAATCGTTTGCATGTCCTCTCGCGGGCGACGCATGCTGCGAATTTCAGGCCAATCGGATGCTTCCTTCTTAGTGCTGCATTTTGAGTGGCCAGCAGTGTAGATCAGGATAGCAAAGATGATTCTGAGACAGACACAGATGATGTCACAGTGAGGGATGGAAACACAGGAGGGATCTCAAGAGAAGAAGTGTGTAAAGCTCTAAAATCTCTTCCGAATGGTAATGCTCCAGGAGTTGATGGCATAACTGCCGAGATGTTGAAATATGGTGGTGTGACTCTGTAACTGACTGGTTAACTGAAATTTGCCAGCTGTGCTGGGAGTTAGGAATGGTCCCTTGGGATTGGAAGGATGCCATTGGTATGGTGAAAAGTTTGGTCATTTGAGTAATTAATAGTTAAATTTATGCGAATATTAAAATTAAGGCAAATGTTGAATTTAGGTGAAAATTAAAATTTGAGAGACGGGTGGATACATTTCGAAAGAAAAAGTAAATTCAATTTATCTAAGCCCATGATAAATGAAAATATAAATAAAATGCAACACTGATATTTGAAAATTCCAAAAGTTACTATTGAAGGTTTGCCTTGTTTGAATTTACGATGAGTTGAGGCACCTGCAAGTGTAAAATAAGTAATTATTGTCTACATGTGTACCAAACTTGTGAACACTATAAATAGATGGTATACAATGCACACGTGTAATAACTTTTGGAGGCTGTAATGATCAATTTTAGTGGATAGGACAAAATGCATTAGTTAAATAAACAAACTTCCATGGACGTTTCCAGCCTTATGCAAGCTAAGGTGGATTAGCATGTGACCTTGCGATGAACTTCAACTGAGTCAACAACTTCTTCACTGCACAAGGTTTGGGTTTTTGAAAGGCCACTTAGCCTGCATTTATTGCCCAAACTTAACCACAATAACAAGAAACACAACAAAATGTTTTAAAGGAGTCGGAGACTCATCAAGACAACACAATGTCGGCAAAATTTTGCTGCTACAATTTAGCAGATATCCACAATTTCTAACCTTGGACCCTGGCCTAGAAACATTCAGATGACACGTTTAGCTTAATCGCTTCACTAGAAACAAAACATCATCCACGAATAAAAATAGAATATTAACTAAATAAGTGTGAGATTTTTTTTTTACTTCACAAAATGATCTTGCCTAACAAGAAGTTACTCCCAAATTTGAGATTAACATAGCAGGCCTAATGCATCACATATTTGAAATTCACAAATTATACAACACTCTTTAGTTTGTATAATATGTTGTTTACGTGAAGTGTCTTTTCCCTCTCCTCTCTCAGTTATTAATTTATGGCTCAAAGTGTGAAAAATACAGATTTCATTTACTTTCTCGAACAACCCCCTCAAACAAGATTTATTAACACATTAATTTTATATATCACTACCACTGACCAAAATTCACAAATAAAAGTTACATTAATAAATGGTTCTACTTTCCCCAGGAATATTTGCCTTACAATTAAATATACTCAACATTCTAGCATTACTTGATACAAAATCACTCTAAACACTCTACTAAACATACTGTACTTAAATACCTTACTCAATTATCTCAGAAGTTATCATTACACCATAATGCTGACAAATAAACTTAAAATTCACCCTATCATCTGGAAAATTCAAAATACTTCACATACAAACTGGCTCTGAGTACTCAATATCGCACCATGCAAATAAAAGGCAAACACTAACTCTCAACACTCCTGGACCCAAATTCATACTTATCTGCACTCCCACTGTTCATAACAATTTAAAATTACACAACTAATTCTGACCAGCAATTTATAAATAAATTAATCTAAAATTTCAAAATTGCACCATGTAAGCTTTTAGTAATTTTACCAACTCATGTAGTAAGCCACTGAGGTAACGGGTAGGCAAAACACCTCAGTTATAAGACTTACTTTTCTTCGAAAATAAAATTTACATCTCGAAGAAAATATCAATCAGGCTAAAGGCTAGAAATTGGGTCGTGAAGCCAATCAAGCCTATGCAACGAAATGGAAAGTGTGACCCATGTGTGACCCATTACCCTGTAATTTCTTTCCTCGCTTTGAGACAAAACTCGAACGCAACTTGACAGGACGGTTTTACTCGGAGCCGAAGACGAATCCCCCAATTCATCCACATAAGCACCCTTTCAGTACCCGAAGTATGTCCACGTAAGGAAAAACTCTCCTGCAAGAGATTTCTTGCCTCCAAAAAAATTATCACTCCAGGCATACAGCTCCCAGAGAAAAACTATCTGAAAACTCACATTATCTCTAGAAAAAATCCACATAAATCTCACTTTCCAGAAAACACATATCTCTATTTTCAGAAATCCTTATCACCTCCCGAAGCACTCTCTATTTTCAGAAATCACTATCACTTCTCGAAACACTCTCTATTTTCAGAAATCACACACTTTGTGAAGAAATCTCACTGTACAAGGTAATGAACAGACCTCACATTCAGACAACCCTAGTCTGCTTGCATACCTTCTTTGATATCCTCCTCCTTATGCAAAATCAAATTTTCAAACCCACTGGCTCCTATTAGCACCAGCCCCCACACTTCTATCAAATATTACAGAAATATTTTAATCCCATTATTAACCAAACTTTAAAATCACTATTTCCTTGTAGGACAAAAAATTTTATATGCCCCTTACTTTATACTTACTACTACCAAATGCAATTTATACAATATTAAAAATTTACCAAGCACACCGAGTTAAATTCCAATAATACTACTAATTACTGGTTTGAGGAGTTTCTCTTTCCTGATAGATTATGACACAATTTTGATAATATATACTAATGCTCCAACACAAGCAAAATCACATTCCCTTTCTTTTACTTTCTACAAGATGACCGAATTAACTCTTAAAACAGCAACAAATACGGCTTGTACAAATTATCATCCTGAATTTTAACACGCACTGAGCAAACTACAGCGGAGACTCATCTTAGCAGAAAACAAGAGTGCCTCTTGGCAAAAAAAAAAAAAAAAAAAAAAAGTAACAGTCTTAACCAAACTTTATCATGATTATCAAAATTTTATTTTTGCAAAATGGTTTTTAGCAGACCGGTTATTTTATGTTACTACACCAGAACCCTGTTATGTCCGCTATTGAGCTACTGTTATGCAAATGCCTAAATATTTAAAATCTCAGCACCACTTTAAAAATGACCCAGAACAATAACAATTTTGCTTTAAGAGCTGAATGCAACACACTTATGAAAAAAACAACAACATATATACGTATGTACATTATATACTAGAGCCATACCTTACGGGGACTTCACATCCTGGTATTGGATACGCAAAATATATACGCCGAACGGGTAAAATTTTCATGAACAGTTCTGGATTTCTTTTCTTTTTCACAGAGTTACGTGGTCGCAGGGGTTCTCAGGTTGCTTGCCTTTACCGCACAAACACTAGAAAAATTCCTGTTGACCTTTTAATTGTTTCCAAGGGGCGCTCGATGATTGCTAGGGGGGGGAACAAACAAATTACATCGGACGCTGGCTCGCCTTGCCATGTTGTTAAGGTTGTCAACTATAGATCCCGGAAGCAACTTCTGCAGTCATCCGTTTAGGGTCCAAGCTCTTTCCATGCGGGTTATAGACGCAGTTCAAGCCTCTTTCTGAGAAGGGTTGTCTCCTTCCCAAGTCACGTCCTCTTGTATCTACAGACTTGCCAACCTCCATTTGCTAGTTACTCTCCTGCTCTAGGTGATATAAAAGCAGGGAAACAGAGTGGCGTGGGCAAGTTTCAACAACAACAAAAAAAATATGGCTACCCGGAAGTATCAAGATGAATCAAAGGTTTCTGCAATCCTCCAATCCAAATTACATCGGACGCTGGCTCGCCTTGCCATGTTGATATTTTCTCTCCTCGCCTCAATGGCGAGGAGAGAAAATATCCTCCCTTCCACTTTCACCGCCTGGTCAGCAAGCCCAACTGGCCAGTCCAGCGTATTTGCTGCCTTTTATTTTTCTTATCAAGTGACATCTCAAGTTAGCCCCTCAGGTCGGGCACAAAGCCCAGCCCTAGGGTGACTAATTCGCGTCAGGCGGTAAAGCATAAGAGAGCGATCTTTTTCTGAAGTCCAGGGACCAACGGTGGCTGACCTCGGCTTCACTCCCCCCCCCCCCATTGGCCAAATACTTGCCCTAGTAACCAACGACTCAGCTGGCAATTGGCTAAAGTTTCCCGCGTTCAAACCGTTGACATTCCACCTCGCCGCAATCAACTTTTTCTCCCGGTGATCGGTAAAAAAGTCCAGGTGAAAAAAAGTCCGAGACTGTTGATAAACGCGAAAAAAAGACCAGGGAAAAAAGTCCGAGGAAATAAAGGCCAGGAAAACACGAGACTGTTGATAAACGCGGAAAAAAGTTCAGGAAAAAAAGTCCGAGGAAAAAAAGGCCAGGAAAAAAAAGTCCGAGATGAGCGTTTTGATTGTCATCATGGGCATACTAATAAGTCGATTTGACATACTGTTTGAACGTTGGGTGGGGGTGGGGGACATACTTTCATTATTTACCTAGTGTGGGAAGGTTGCCGGAAAACAGCCACACGGGCAAACTGCCACACGTCTTTCATTAAGGGGCCAGGCAGAAAGTGCTATTCGTCCGAGGAACACTTTGAATGTGTGGCAGTTTTCCAAGTTTCCTAATTATGTGTGGCAGTTTTTCCAAGGCGCCTAACGACGCGAAGGAGCTCCTTTGTTTGTCCGAATTTTCACGCCGGTTCATACCAGTTTAGGATGACTGGCCACAAAAGTTCAACTGGAGGGAGGGGGTATAAAGATCGCCGTATATTTCCTAAAACTACAGTGTTCGACGAAACAACAGAATTACACACGACTCATGCTGTGTTCAGAAAAGGACGATAAGGTGGGATTTTTTAATAACGTTGCACTTGTGCTTATACACTAAAATATTTACATAACATGTCAGGTTTGTAAAACTTTTCTTTTACTTAATTAATTCATAGGGGCTGTACCTTGGCCTTTTTAACAGCTTTTAATCCGCCGACTTCATATTCATAATGTTTACGTATCAAATAAAATCAATAGCATTGCGCTTTTGCTTAGGCACTAAATATTAATTTATAGGCCCCAGTCCTTAGCATTTTTAACAGTTTTTATTCTACCAATGTAATATTGACAGCGTTTACACGTCAAATCAAGTAAATAATAATGCGCCTTTACTTAGGCACGAAATTTTAAGTCAAGGGACTAGGCCTAGGCCCTTTTACAAGTTTTTTATTTAACCAATGCCATATTCACAATGTTTACACAGCAAATCAAGTTAATAATATTGGGTATTTACTTGAGCACGAAATATGAATTCATAGGCTCTAGGCCTATGCCTGTTTTATTGTTTTTACTCTATGAATGTCATATTCACAAAGTTTACACATCAAAGGAAGTTAATAGCATTGCGGTTTTACTTAGGCACTAAGTATTAATTCATAGGCCTTAGGCCTTTTTAATACTTTTTATTCTACCAATATCATATTCATGAAGTTTATGTACAAAGTCAGGTTAATAGCATTCGCTTTTACTTAGGCATTCAATATTAATTACTAGACCTAGGACCGATGAATTAATAACTAGTGGCTAAGTAAAAGTGCAATATGATTAACTTCAGTTCATACATATACGTTATGAATATGATATTGTTAGAATAAAAACTGTTAAAAAGGCCTAGGTCAAGGGACTATAAAACAATATTTAGTGCTTAAGAAAAAGTGGAATATTATTAACTTGAGTTGATATGTAAACGTTACGAATATGGCATCCGTGGAATAAAAACTACTAACCAGGCCTAGGCCTAGGGCCTCTGAATTGATATTTAGTGCCTAAGTAAAAGCACAATACCCTTAACCTGACATGGTATGTAAACTTTATGAATATGACATCGGTAGAATAAAAAGTGTTTAAAGGGCCTAAATCCATGGCCTATGAATTGATATTTAGTGCCTAAGTAAAAGCGCAATACTAATAACCTGACTTTGTACGTTAACTTTATAAATATGACATCGGTAGAATAAAAAGTATTAAAAAAGGTCTAGGCATAGGGCCTATGAATTAATACTTAGTGCCTAAGTAAAAGCGCAATGCTATTAACTTGAATTGTTAAATAAACGTTATGAATATGGAGTCGACGGATTAAAAACCATTAAAAAGGCCTACGCCTAGGGCCGATAAATTAATATTTTGTGCCAAAGTAAAAGCGCAATATTATTAAATTTATTTGATGTGTAAACGTTGTGAATATGACATCGGTAGAGAAAAACAAATAAATAAGTCTAGGCCTAGGACCTATAATTTATATTTAGTGCCTGAGCAAAAGCGTAATGCTATTCATTTTATTTGATACGTGAATGCTATGAATATGAAGTCGGCGGATTAAAAGCTGTTAAAAAGGCCAAGGTATAGGCCCTAAGAATTAATTAAGTAAAAGAGAAGTATTACAAACTTGACATGTTATGTAAATATTTAGTGCCTAAGCACAAGTGCAGTGTTATTAAAAAATCCCACCTTATCGTCCTTTTCTGAGCACAGCATGAGTCGTGTGTAATTCTGTTGTTTCGTCGAACACTGTAGTTTTAAGAAATGTACGGCGATTTTTATACCCCCTCCCTCCAGTTGAACTTTTGTGGCCAGTCACCCTAAACTGGTATGAACCGGCGTGAAAATTCAGACAAACAAAGGAGCTCCTTCCCGTCGTTAGGCGCCTTGGAAAACTGCCACACATAATTAGGAAACTTGGAAAACTGCCACACATAATTAGGAAACTTGGAAAACTGCCACACATAATTAGGAAACTTGGAAAACTGCCACACATTCAAAGTGTTCCTCGGAGGAATAGCACTTTGTGCCAGACCCCTTAATGAAAGACGTGTGGCAGTTTGCCCGTGTGGCGGTTTTCCGGCAACCTCCCCACACTAGGTAAATAATGAAAGTATGTCCCCCACTCCCACCCCAACATTCAACCAGTATGTCAAATCGACTTATTAGTATGCCCATGATGACAATCAAAACGCCCATCTCGGACTTGTTTTCCTGGCCTTTTTTTCCTCGGATTTTTTTTCCTGGACTTTTTTTCCGCATTTATCAACAGTCTCGGACTTTTTTTCCTCGGACTTTTTTACCTAGATTCTTTTCTCCCACGCAAACTCTTAACCTTTTGCCTTCTTAGGCAGGGAAAATCGTCGCCTTCTGCATGTCGAAGTGACCTCGTTCTAAAAATAGCCTGACGCTTGCTTATGTGAACTTTTGGTGACTTTTCTCAAATATTTCTAAAACTGCCTAAAATGGCGAACTCTGAAATGGAAGATTTTGGGTTTTGCACAATATTTTTACAAGGAAGCTTTCCCTTCATTCCGTGATAAATAGCGAATAATTTATTTTCAAAAAGGGTTGATGGTGACTTCTTGCTCCCCCTTTTTTTTTTCTATCTTACGGGAGAAAAGTAAATTAATCCAAAAATTGTTAATTTCTTTGTCACTTTATTCTTTTTTTCTTTTTCAAATGAAATTTTTGTTCGTCTGGTTAGGGCACTGAAAAATGACAGACTGGCCATTTCTATCATTCCCCAGTCTTTCCCAGAACGAAAATTGAAGTCGTGGACTAGAGAGAATTTTTGTTCTATTTACTTCATTTTTTTTTTCACCCGTAAATCTCAGTGAAGTGATCAGTTTCCCCGAGATCCACGAACATGAAAAGCGATGGCCTCTGATCATTCGTCCGAAAGGGGTCCGGGTTGGAATCCCGGTGAGGCATGGATGTTGTGTTTGTCTTACGGCACTGGCTCTCTCCCTTCCCTGGACCCAGTGACCCAAATTAGAGACGGGAGACTGCTTATAGCCCATTGTGTTGGTCACGGTAGTCGTTAAACCTCCAATCAAAAAAAAAAAGAACATGAAAATTCTATTATTGTTCACTTGTATAAGGGAAAAGGTGATCAGACTGAATGCAAGAACTGTCGTGGTATAGCCTACTAAGTGTGCCGGGGAAAGTGTTTGGTAAGGTTGTTATTGAAAAAGTACGGGGTCTTACATCAGAGAAAGTGTGGGATGTTCAGAGTGGTTTTGGACCTGGTAAAGGCTGCAATAACGAGATTTTTGCATTACGCATGATGATTGAAAAGTATCTGGCTGCTGATAAGAAAGTTTTTGCTGCCATCATAGATTTAGAGAAAGCTTACGACCGAGTAAATAGGACACTTTTGTGGAAGGTATTGAATTTTTTTTTTTTTTTTTTTGATTGGAGGTTTAACGACCACCGTGAGCAACTCAATGGGCTATAAGCAGTCGCCCGTCCCTAATTTAGGGTCACTGGTTCCAGGGAAGGGAGAGAGCCAGTGCCGTAAGACAAACACAACATCCATGCCTGACCGGGATTCGAACCCGGACCCCTTACGGACGAATGATCATAGGCCAGCGCCTTAGACCACTGCGCCACCGGGGCGGCGTATTGAATGAATATGGTGTTACAGGGAATCTACTTAATAGTGCAAAAGCCATGTATGCTGGTAGTAGAGCTTATGTACGAGTGAATGGTGTTTTATCAAAATGGTTTTCTATTGGTGCAGGAGTTAGACAAGGTTGTGTAACCTCACCATGGCTGTTTAATATATTTATGGACGCGTGCATGCGTGATGCCAAAATAGATAATAGTGGTTTATGCCTTGGTGATATTCGTGTGTGCAGATTGCTGTATGCTGATGACACTGTCCTGTTGGCAGAGAGCAAAAGTGATTTGCAGAGTATGTTGTCTCGGATGTACGAAGTTTGCATGAAATTCAAACCGAGTATAAATAAGGGAAAACCCAAAGTTATGGTGTTTGAGAGAGGAACTGGTAGTACTGAAGGTAATGTAGACGACGCTGAGTATATTGTCACACCCAGTGAGACGTCTTCATTTTGATTACACGAGGTGAATCGGCGGACCCACACTCCAAACGTGATATAAGCTATTACAAAAACCGGATTATTATTGGCGTAGCAACTTAGAAGTGTCAATCTTTCACACATCAACGGGCAGCTTTATTGAGGTAGACTAATACTTCAAACCTGTGCAACACATTACTTAAGGGACAATAGAAGAAACAGTGTTAATACGTTGTGCCAAAATGTTTGGGATACACTTCAGAAGTGTTACGTGTATCCTTTCGCTGCAGTTATCGGTGGATTTTTTTACGTTTTAGATTGCTGTGTGTTACCACGCGCTACAAATAGTTCCACGTTATTTCATCGGGAAGAATTTAACGAGGTTTCTTCACACATTGTTTCGAATTTGACATAACACGTTCGATTTACAATTTGAAATTTGAACTTTTTTTTGCTGCGTTAAACTTCCAGATCTGTGAGTATATCCTTCCACCGAAGTTGCTGTTGGATTCGTTTACGTTTCAAACCGCGCCTTTCTGTATGTTACTACGCGCTACAAACAGTTCCAGGTTATTTCTACATGAAGATTTTAATGACATTTATTCAACCATTGTTTCGAATTTGACGCAACACGCGTAATGTACAATTTGAAATTTGATCTTCCTGTTTATAATACAGTCCCTGACCATAAGACCCGTAGGAATTTTGAGACGACTTAACTCTTCAGATCCTGTTAGGGCATACCCAAAGGAAGGGAAAACATCTGGAACCTGGGCATAAGTTTTATAGGAAGCCATTTTGTTTTTGGCATTATGCGCAGTAGTCAGCATTGAATTTCGCAATTTCTTGTCCTTGTCAGTATACCTATATTAAATACAGAATACACTCATCGTAAAAAAAAAATAGTTGTACCCAGAAGGAAGCAACCGACAGAAATGAAACTTGGTGGGTAGGTTTGACATAGTGAAAAATGCAAAGATTCATATATCACACTCGGCCGCGCATGTGATGCAAGCAAGGAGACGTCGTAGCACTGTGCCTGACAGGCTATATAAGGTCGTCCCGTTGAGCGTGCTTGCCATTCTGCCTCGCGCTGTTGTGTTGGTTGCATCCTTTGCAAGTGCAGTATGTCTAGGAAAAAAGTTCGAAAGCAATTCGAGCAGTTGGAGGAGTTCGAGAGGGACCGCACCTTCAGGCTCCGGGAAGTGGGATGATCGTATCGCCGTATTGCGCGCCATACTAGTCATGTGAATATCACCATAGCACTCTGTTGGAGGTATTGGATAGAACAAGGCAAGCAGCAGTGACAGGAAGGATCTGGGAGACCTTCCTGTGGTAGTGGATAGAACTAGGCAAGCATCAGCGACAGGAAGGATTTGGGAGACCTAGACGAACCACTGAGAGAGAGAGGACCGACTGGTTGTCCAACATGCGTTTAGTGACCCAGCAGCCACGATTGCGAATATTCAGCGAGCAGTGTTGCCCTCCATGCATCGCCCGATTAGTGCAAGCACCACTGGCAAACGGCTGCACGACGTAAGATTACGCGCACACAGACCGTTACGACGACTGCGATTAACACCATTGCATCGTCGCCAAAGACTGCAATGGTGTCGTGCCAGACTGTCATGGAGCCATGCAGTGATCTTTAGTGATGAGTCCCACTTTTGTCTTGGAGTAGACGACCACTGAATCCGTGTGCTGAGGCACCGTGGTCAGCACCAAGATAAACGGTTTTTTAGCAAGCGCCACACATCCACAAGACCTGGTGACATGGTGTGGGGTGCAATTCCTTACGATGCCAGATCACCTTTGGTGTTCATTGCAGGCACTTTGACGGCCCAACGTTACGTTACATTACAGTAACGTAACGTTGAGGTCCTGCAACCAGTTGCCCTATCTTTTCTGAACGCTTACTCTGTTGCGGTTTACTAACAGGACAATATTCGTCCGCATACTGCTGCTGCCTCGAGACCTTGCTTTCAAGGCACTGGCACTCTACCATAGCCAGCTGCATCGCCATACCTATCGCCAATTGAAAATGTGTGGGATGTTATTGTACGCGCTATCCACATTCCACCCCTACCGCACAATCTGCAGGAACTGCGTGAGAAGATTCAAGCTGCATGGGATGGCTTATCGCAGGACACCATTAGGAACCTGTACAACTCCATACCGATACGTCTGGCATGCTGTGTGAGCAAACATGGCGGCCCGACGCCATACTGAGAGACACTACTTCTTGGCGCGAAGCTCAATAAATACCGTCCATATCAGTCGCAATGTTTAATCATTTATTGTTCCTGGTAACCCAAACAGCATTGCAATCCGACACGTCCTTCTTGGTGCAACTACGTTTCTGACGATGAGCGTATTTTTTGGATTTTGTACAATTACTATTTTTACTCTTCTGGGACATTTGACTGTGAGTATTGAAGGAGAAAAAAACAGCAACAACAACAAAAATAACATACAAGATAGGAATCGATAACAATGTATTGAAGTATCAGCATTAAATTATGATACACGAAAAACAATCACAAACTATACACAGTGTTACATGGTCATTTCAAGTACTTTATACATGTTACTGAATGTCACAAGACCTGTTTTTCCATTTGCAAAAGGACGTACAAGAAATAATGTTTTTGGGTCACCGGCATTGTTTTGTATGACCGCTTTTGCAAGTGCAGGTACGAATCACATCTTCAGGTAGCTCACTAATGCAAGGGTCTGACGTGAATGATGAGATATCAGCACTGATTGTCCTTTCAAAATCCGTTGAGGCTAATGGTTTGTCCATCGCCAACACTGTAGGGCATGAGTATACCATGTAAAATGATCTTTTCGGGTTACTTTTTAATGAAGAGCTTATGCAAGGGAAGCCTTGTAAGTTTGGATATTAGCTTTAGTATCCAAACTTACAAGGCTTCCCTTGTAAGTTTGTATACTTATTTCCAATCGAAGTGCATAAAATCTAATCGAAGTGCATAAAATGTCTTGCACACTGAGCCTGGTTACAGAACCTTAATTAATTATTCATCGGCTAGATTAAAGGATTGAGTACTTGGAGGAAGAAACCGACCAAAGCTGTGCAGATATTTTTCTGGTACTGCCTTGAGCGATGTCACTTTGGTGCCGGTCTTACTGGTCACATCAGAGCCTGTAAGAAAATTGGTAGCAATAAGGATGTCTGTGGTAGAACCTATCTTGTCTACAAGAGTATGAATTGGTATGAAATCTGATGCCGACGTTCTCATCCATAGTCCAGAGAGTCCATTTTCATTAAAAATCTTGTAGAAATTAAGTAGTATCCTAAAGCTTGAAAGCACAAATATATGGTGCAAGCCTTATTTAACGGCAAGGAAAACGTGAGGAATAATACGTAAGCCGGCCTTCTTAACAGTTACTTGAAAAGTATGCTTGATTTGTGTGAAGCTTTCGTCTTTTATTGATAAGGTAGGAGTAGGTTTGCTTTCAAGCAACACGACGCTAAGGATAGTTTCCCATTGTCGAATAGCTGTTACCGTCTTCAGAAACTCTCTCAGGGCATCTTGAATCAAAATTTTGCTGTCAGCTGATGAACTCTTTGCATCTGCACAGGAAGCTTCGTAGTTGTAACAGTGGAAGTCAATGGTAGTGGTTGCACAGGAGGCCTTTTTTTCTCTCAGAAATTTTGATTGAAGATTGAAGGTAGCTGAAAAATACAGTCCACACGACTGAATTTACAGATATTATTAACATTACCGTCAAGGATTCTAAATAGGGTTTTCGAATGTGTCATTTCCTTTAACTGGCAAATTTCGAAACTGATTCATGACATCAACAACCCAACCGGTTTTCACGGTATGCTCTTTTTGGAAATTTCTGTCTGGGGTATCTAATTTTTTTTGTTAGCTCAGACATGAGTTGGGACTTCAAGAGTTTGGTAGTAGCACCATTCTCATCTAATAAGGAAGAAGGTGAAACATCCTGGGTTAAAATTTCTGCCATCGTCATTCCTCTCTAATTAGCAATATCAACTTTTCTCTGAACCTGAAAATGATTCTTGATGGTAATTTTCACAGGTTGCGTTTTTTGTCTGCATGCTTGGTTGTGCTACACTAAGAAAAGTGGAAAGATTTTGCTGAAGAATAGGCGCCGACAGGGATTTTTAGAAGGCTATAAATCTCTCCTCTTGAAACATGAAGAAAACTTCTTGCGCTGTCGTCAGACATTGGAGAATCTTCTTGGCATTCAATGCTGAAACGCATTCATTGGTTGAAATGTTGTGAAGCCTAACTTCACCTTTTACAGGACATGGGTTTTCTCTGCTTTTCACATACTGGAGCATCTGTTGGATGTTGGCTTCCATTCTATTTCTGAGACTCCCTGTTAACTCATGATACATTATCAACTCATGGTCAACTGGTGTAAGCCGCCCCCGGTGGCGGAGTGGTCCATCTCGGACGAATGCGCTTCTGATAATTCTTCCGAGATGGGTCCCGGTTCGAATCCCGGTGAGGCATGGGTATTGTGTTTGTCTTACGGCGCTGGTTCTCTCCCTTCCCTAGAACCAGTGGCCCTAAATTAGGGACAGGCGACTGCTTATAGCCCACTGAGTTGCTCATGGTGGTCGTTAAACCTCCAATCAAAACAAAATCAACTGGTGTAATGTTCAGCAGCTGTTGAAATGCTTTTCTTATGAGGAGGACTTCATGGTAAACAAATTCCAATTGAGCAACGTGTTCCTTCCTTTTTGTTTGGCCAATGATCCTTCCGGCTGACTAGAGAGCGGTTTATTGTTTGTTTGAGAGCAGATATCGTCCTACGGCATTAAACTTTCCATTTGTTCTTCGAACAACAAAATGACCTTTTTTGAATAGGTCACATACGTCAAGATAACTAGTCTAAAGATTAAGTATTTACTCGGAGAATACTGAACCCCATCTCAAATAGTTGACTCTATCAAAAATTTGGAAAATTGGAAGGACATGCTTCACTGTTTGCAGGTAGAGGTTCCAGTTCCCCTCTCCGTCTGCTCTTATGAGGTTCTTCAAAATACTTATCAGATACAAGAATCGCTCCAGATAGTTGCACTACTCAGAATTCTTAGCATGTTCCTGTGTGAAACCATCCAACGATTTCAATATGCATTCCGATGTTGCGATCAGCTATTGGAATTTTAGTTTTTTTGTTTTTTTTATTGAAGGTTTAACGACCATCGTAATCAACTCAATGGGTTATAAGCAGTCGCCCGTCCCTAATTTACGGCCACTGGTTCCAGAGAAGGGAGAGAGCCAGTGCCGTAAGACAAAAACAACATACATGCCTCAGCAGGATTCGAACCCAGACCCTTTCTCGGACGAATGATCATAAGCCATCGCTTAGACCACTGCGCTAACAGGGCTGCGGAATTTGAGTTGTGCTCCTTGAGTTGTTAAGTGTTGCATAGAATTGAACACATCATCAACTTGTATAGCTAATCCGACATCATCCTTAAGGGTATTCAAAAATGCTTTCCGTTTAAGCCTCTCTGCCACTTCTGAAAGCGCAAACATTCCTTTTACTGAGATTACGTAATTGCTGCCTTTGAGGACACTCTGCACTACTTTTGTACCAAACACATGGTTTTCAATGAGGACGTTTTCTAACTCGCTGTCCTTTATGCATTTTCCAATACATGCAAGTAGAATTTCAGTCATGTGGAAGGATCGCAGAAGTAGCACAAGGCCTGAGAATTCATTTGTAAACAAATGAATTCCTGAGGCAATATGAAAAACGCCTTGATCACATGCAACTGACAGTGCTTGTTGATCGAGATGTAAGAGCAAGCTCTGAAAATTCTTCGTACATGAATACACATTATCATATGCTGTCACTGGGTAAGAAAGTATTGGAAGAAAACGGACATGTTGTAGCGAAACATTTGGCTTTGAGACAATAGCATGGATGCCAAACCCTGCCAATGTACTTTGGCTTGTTAATCCTCCAACAGTTTGCAACATACTTATCCCTGCCTCTTCCTTCTTGATCTCGTCACATGGTAAAAAGTTAGCCTCCTCGATGTTTTTGAAATCTGGAGGAATATTCACGGGTATTAATGGCTTGTAAAAATGTCTAACCTTCTGATGTGGAAGTAGAGCAACATACCTTTTTCTGAGTTTATTATGATCCATTGTAGACAGCTTTGGCTTACTGAGAACTATGCTCGGAGCTTCCTTAAATAAGACCATACCAGCATCATGGGTTCCCGGAAGACCTGAAAGACGTATCTCCTCATGGTCAAAAATATCCACAGCACCTACAAGGAAGTTGCTTCTGATAAAATGACTTGGAAGTTCAGGGTTCATCGAAAAAGACTTCATTGTGTATTGTGCAAGGTTGCGACGAGATTCCAGAATCTCATTGTAGCTGACTGACAATCCGGCTTTGTTGAATAAAGTGATAAGCTGCTTACTCTTACACTTCTCTTGAATTGAGTGGCTAGTTATCAGATGCAGATGAGTCTTCTTTCTTCACATATGGTATTGTAGAACACTATCTGAAAAAGGGTTTTGATTCTGCATGTTATAGCAACTTCTGTTTTCTCACTGATCTCTTCAATTTCATCATTGTCTGTTTATTCTTTTACTTTAGTTGAAGGCGTATATGGTTGACTGCTATCATTAATGTGGGAAAGGATGGTCAGTTTACCTACATCAAATACGGGAGACAAGAAATCAATTAGTGGGTGTGGGACTGGTACTTTCCCCCATGATCTTTCTAGCTGGTTTGCATCCCCGAACACATCGTCAAGGCTGAAATCTGTTTCCAGAAACGTTGCCAGTCTCTCTAACAGAGTTTACAGAACGTAATTTCTGCTACTTGGTCAACAGTGAGCTTTGAAGAATAAACAAGTTGGGACTGATTATTTTGTGGTGGTTTGCAAAACTGCATGTCATCTTCAAACACCCTTATCACGTACAATTTTACCTCTTTATTTGTAATCTTACCCTGTTTTGACATAATCATAAATCTCACTAAGTGTTAGACCATAGACTCAATCCAGAATATCTTGAAGTGGTTCAATGTCCTCTATTCTTTGGATTTCGGTTTGCTTTGGTTGTTCATTAATTGGATGACTTTGTTTTCTGCATCTTTGGAGATAGCTTCAGGATAGAACTTGTGGTTGCATAAATCTGCTCCAAAGAAAGCCGATTGATCTTCAAGATAACAAGTTTTGATGTATATACATCGTTTTTGAAGAACAGAGTAGCTGAAAGAAATATTTTATCACGATTGGTCGCAAACAATACACGGAAGTTTTGTAGGATACAACTTATTAGACGATGACTGGCTATGGGGAATAACATCACCTCTCAATCGTTTGCATGGAGTTGTTACCGGATCTTGAAGTGGTCTTCACTTGATTCTTCCAGTTGTTTATCTTCATTTTCTCTCTTTTTATGAAGTAACGTTTTTTTAGTGTGAAGGATCTATAACACGCATTCAAACAATGATGCAGGTACTTAGAATCACGTCCAAGAAGACTGATACGTTTAAAAACATAATCTTGTCGTATTTAAGCTGCAGCCAAGATTTTTGTCTTCTTTCTGTTGTAGTGTTGTTTTCTACTTGTATATTTGACATAAAATACATCTTGAAATGTCCGCATCTGTTGACCTTCCACTCGCTGGCGCAGATATAGGCCAACAAGTTACGTATCATCCTCTATTTCATTTAGTCAGTCTGAAAACAAACGAAATTCACATGAGTTAAATTTTTTGTACTGGCTAAATAAACATCCTTTCAAGAAATCTCTACATGAAATAAAAAAGAAATGTTAGGTTTTCATCAACTTGTTTTATTATTAGCTGAATAGGAAATTTTATAACGAATCCGCAAAATATGTCGTATTTAATATAGGTACAAATTTTGAAGATGGCAATCCGTTTTTTGGTGTAGATATGACAAGGATGGTAAATCAGATAATATCCGAAAACTTGAAAATTTCGCAGGTTCGATTTCCACGCTCCAGGAGGACGAAATTTTCAAGTTTTCGGATATTATCTGACTTACCCTCCTTGTCATATTTACACCAAAAAAAAAACCAAAAAAAAAAACGGGTTGTCATCTTCAAAATTTGTATTGTATAGTGTAATCCCGTATTCCATTCAGTAATATAGGTATACTACTGACAAGAACAGCAAAATATGAAATTCAACACTAGCTACTGCGTGTATATGCTAAAAACAAAATGGCATCCTATAAAACTTATGCCCGGGTTGCCAGATGTCTCCCCAAGAATTTTCCCTTTCTTTGGGTTTGCTCTAACAGGATCTGAAGAGATAACTCTTCTACCTCAAAATTCCTAAGGGACTAGATTATTACTGTGTTAGACTTCCCATGCGTGTATCTTTCCAGTGCAGTTGCCAGCGGGTTTGGTTACGTTTTAGATCGCGGCTCTACGTGTGTTGCTACGTGCGATAAACTGTTACACTATTTAAAAAATATAGTAACTGGATTCTTTCAGAGAGGAGATGTATTTCAATGAAATGCAAATGAAATACAGGAAATGAAAAGCGAGGAAAATGTGAATTTTCTTGTATTTCATTTCTTAAAAGCTTAACGTTATTATTTCTCCATTCACGCATTCTCTCACCTCATCTTGCCTTTCTCTTTCTTTTGTTTTAATCTTGGCATAGTCTGGGTCTACCAACAATCTGTAATTGAACACGACTGACTGTCAAGAAACGCATGCAAAATGTCATCGAAACTGAGTCACATTATTGTGACCACCAGTTAATATACAGAGTAACCGTCTTGTGCAGCGCGGACAGCAGCTAAATACGCTGGGAATGACTCAGTGAGGTGCTGGAATGTGTTCACAGATATGTGGAGCCATGCTTACTGTAGTGCATCTGACAGCTGCTGGAGGGTGCGAGGTGGAGGATCTATAGAGCAAACAACACGATCGAGGTGGTCTCCCAGTTTCCCAATTGGGTTTAAGTCTGGGGAATTAGGGGACAGGGAAGTACTTTGAAATCTTGAACGTGCTCTTTCAACCACTCTCGGACATTTCTAGCTGTCTGACACGGCGCATTGTCGTGCTAGAAGGTTCATCCACCCTAGGGAAGACAATCAGCATGTATGGGTGTACTAGGTCTGCAAGGATGGACTCAACAAATTCGGTCCATAGTGCCTCAACAGGTATGAGTGGACCCAGAGAATGCCACGGAAACATTCCCCAGACGATAACGCTGCCAACCCCCTCCCCCCAGCTTGTGTTCTTCCAGCCATGGTTGAAGAGTGTTTGTTTTCCGATGTTTCTCGCCTTATACGCCAACGTCCATCTGTTCGATGAAGCAGAAAACGTGACTCATCGGAAAAGGCAATGCTTTGCCAATCAGCGGAGGTCCAATTCCGATACTGCAGGGCAAATGTAAGCCTTTTCTGCCGACGCACCTTCGTTAGCAGAGACGCAGTGTCCATCCGTCTGCATCGGAGCCCCATAAGCAGCAGGGTTCGCTGAACTGTCGTTTTTAGACACACTTCCAGTAGCTCCGTGGTTCATTCAGCCAGTGAGTTGCTCCACTGTAGCTTTGTCGATCTGCCCTCATGTACTTTAGAAGCCGACGTTCACCTCTCACATCAATGGCACTCGGCGATCCGCAGTTTCCACGTCGCGTATTCGCAATGGTGACATTTCTCCAATCACGATACACTTTAACCACAGCAGCACGCGAACAGTTCACAAACTGCGCTGTTCCAGAAATACTGCCACCCTTTGCCCGAAAGCCGATAATAATCCCTTTTTGCAAATCTGATAAATGGCTGCATTTATCCATGACAGCTACGAGTGATATGCTTTCAGAATGCCTTCAGCACACCTTATATACCCTCCAAGCCAATTCACGACACGTGCTTTCTTTCATTGACGCAAAGGAGAAGGCAATCTTTTGCCAATCAGCGGAGGTCCATTCCGATACTTCAACTGCTGTTGACGTCAAAAGTAGGAGGTGGTCACAGTAATGCGACTCGACTGTGTACTATCTGACTCTCATGCGGCACAGAAGACTATGTTTCTGTTCCACGCATTCCAAGAGTTCCGTCTGACCCTTCGTTTAAGTTCAAACGGCAACAGTTTTCTGTTCGTCTCAGTTTTGTCATGAGATCAACAAGACACAGGTTCAATTGTTAAAAGTTGTTGGATTCCATATGCAAATTTCATGCTTTTCCCATGACCAGCTTTATGTTGATTACTCCCAAGTTGGTAAAAGTAAAAACCTCTTCCTCTTGGTGCCAAATGAAAGATCACTCAACGTCGTTGACCTAGAGGATTTTGAAGTATACACTTACTTGCGCTTTGAATGAACTGACCACAATGTAGAAAAATATATATGTTCAGATATTTTGGATTCCTCATATTCACAGGCAATAAAGACTGCTGGCCCATTCTGCCGACACAAGTATAGACTTTGTTCAGTTTCTTTTAATCCTTTTCCTTTCATTACTGGAACACATTTAAATTAAATGTTTCCGTGCAATATATCCTATTCATAAATTTAGGAAGGCTCGATAAACGCTAGCCCAGAAGCTGACTCATGCATTTTTTGTTAAACCCGGGAAACGCCGGATATTTCCTCTAGTATGATATAAATCAATACCCGGACGAATCAGAAAGCACCAAAAAAAAAAAAAAAAAAAAAAAAAACAACCACATAGCACTAAGTGAATGGCGAATTAAAAACGAAAATAGAAAACGTCGCAGCTGCAGTGACCAAGGTATCTGAGGCTTTGCCTTCTGACCATTCATCGGAGATGCGCCTGGATTCAAGTTCCAGGTAAGACATGAGTGATATATTTGTCTGATTGCACTGGCTTTTTGTATTCCCTGGAACCAGTGGTCTCAAATTAGGAACGGATGACTTCCTATGGCCCTTAAAGTTGATCATGGTATTCGCTTAACTTCGAACACAACAGAAAAACAAAAGATGTGACCATTAAATTTCGAGGAAATTTCACAAATGCGGAAAGTGTATGTTTCCAAATTATAAAATTGCTTGCCTTTGTGTATTTCCTACTTTAGCAGCAACATAATTCTACCCTTTTCGGTGCCCCCTTGGTTTAGCACTCTCTCTCCCTCTACCGTTTTGTCTCTACCTGAGCTCCCTAATAACCAAAACTATACGTATATACGTTCTTTACTCATTCTATGCGTGCAAATTTTGTTAGCAATGCGGTAATAATAGCTTTGGGAAATACATGAGTACAGAAAAAACTCAGTTTATAAATACAAAATAGTAAGGAAAATGAGTAAATACAAAATAGTAAGGAACATTAATAAATACAAAATAGTAAGGAAAATAATAAATACAAAATAGTAAGGAAAATGAATAAATACAAATTAATAAGGAAAATGAATAAATACAAAATAGTAAAGAAAATGAATAAATACAAATTAGTAAGGGAAGTTAATAAATACAAAATAGTAAGGAAAATGAATTAAAACAAAACAAAGTCAGCGTGACACTGCATATGAAAAAAATTAAAACACAAAAAAGGAAACAAAGAATAAAACAATCAGCCTATATATATCTTCGGAAACACAGGAAAAAGAGCATGCAAACTGCTTAAAACAGTTTATACCAGCCTTTTCCAAACTTTTTTCATACACGGCTCTCTTGACCTGAACATAAATCCCCGAGGCCTCCTTTGTATAAAAAAAAAAATTACCACAAAACAACAACATTTTTAATGGCTCTTGAATGGGCGTATTTTACAACCGTTGTTCCACAAAGATATGCAAATTGTTTAGGTACTTTATGCACTGCATGACAGAGAAAATGCCACACCACGAAGACGTAACGCAGCGCCATGCAAATTGCAGGGTGGGTGCATACGTGCAAGTTATGCAAATGATTGCATTTGCAGGCTGATCGCACAAATGGCACTCGGGTTATAAGAGGCAACCAGGCCGTGAGGCCATCAGTCGAGAAGTTGTCACAGCCGCGAGAAGTGAGTGGTTCGGCTGTAACCATGTCAAGAGAACGAAAAAGGAGCGACAAACCCATTAAGATGCCGACGCACGCGATTCCGTCAAACGGATTAGTTCACGAGAGGTGTCATCGTAGAACTTTGTATCGCCGGATGGTCCTTGCGTCGTATTGCGGAAGAAACGCAAAGTGATGCCACCACCATCGGTTGCATTTGGAGACAGTGGTCCCAGGAAGGATCTGTGCAACGTCGTAGGTGTACCGGAGCACGGAGACGGACGTCCGATGCACCGATCGTCGCATCGACGTCATGCCGTAGCGGACCCACAGGTAACAGCGGGCGACATTTTGCGGAGTATAAGAGAGGCTTGGATGCTCTGATATCGACGCGGACGTCGTCGCAACGGTTGGCTGCCTCTGGTTTGCTGTCCAGCCATCCGTTGCGAAGGCTACCCTTAACAGCGAGCCATCGTCGTCACCGCTGGGCGTGGTGTAGCTCCAGAGCTGCGTGGGGTGCCGAATGGAACAGTGTGGTATTCAGCCATGAATCGCGGTTCTGTCTCACCACGGATGATCGCCGCGTGAGAGACTGGAGGCGACGTGGCCAACGGGATGATTCATCAGCCATTATGAAGCGCCACACGACCCGGCAACATGGAATCATGGTGTGTGGTGCTATCAGCGCTAATAGCCACTCACCGCTGGTACGCATTACGGGCGCATTGACGTCACGAGAGGCCCGTGGCACTACCGTATCTGCAGGGCATTCCCAAACGCCGTTTGTCAACAGGATAATACCCCTCGGATCAGCCTGAATGCTTTACATGGTGTGCGGATGCTTCTGTGACCATCACGATCCCCGGACCTCTCGCCAATCGAGTATCTGTGGGGCACGATTGGACGTTGGTTGAGTACCCTTCCACCCCCCGCAAAATGAACACGAACTGTGGACTCGGATCAACACCACATGGTCCACGATACCCCAGGACTCTATTCGGACTCTCATTGCCTCGATGCCACGTCGGATTCAATGCTGTATCGCCCAAAACGGAGGCCACATTCCTTATTGATCATCCTGCATATTCGGCCACTGAAGCCTAGACTGTATGTGAAAATTAAATCCTTTGTTCAGGACCTACTTGGCTATATGTGTGTGCAGTTTGGTCTGTTTTCGAGCATTCCTTCATGGTGAGGCATTTTCTTTGTCAGGCAGTGTATGTACATTTTAGAGAAGCGAAGTGTGGAGGTCAATAAACTTACGTTTCAGACACAAATTAATAACATTATGTAACATTATGTCTATTTTGTAAATCAAACATTAACACAATTTTAATCAACTTACATTTTATAACATCTAATTCTCGTAACAAAGCCAATGGAAAGGATAGGCTTTCTTTATCAGCAGGTCTTTAAATCTCAGCATAAATCTGGAACCTGCGATTCGCATCTCTTTCTCGACGTTCGATCGCGACCTGTATTGGTTTTGATTACTGCCACTGCCGAAAGCCATGTCACACATAAGTAGGAATTCGCAAAAGGAATCGAAATTCATAGGGCATTGTTATCTAGTTCTGGATACTCCTACTTCACCAAGCTCCAAAACTCAGGTAGCGACGAGGAAAGGAACTTCGATTTCCAGAGTGGAGTCTGATGAAATATCAACAAGTTGCTCTTGTTCTCCAGTGGTGAGTGTCGATGGGAGTTCTGTACTGAAGGGATCTTTGATACTGAAGGATAGCTGGTCAACATCTTCTGAAAAGTACTTGTCAAAGTAAACACTGGGCAGTGCTAAATGGTCCACAAACACACAATTCAGTTCTTCACTCAACTCCAAGTCACTGTCTTCTAAACAGGTGTGCAGAGCAGGAAGGCAGTAATTTACATCTTATCGCCCAACGTTTTCTTCAACAATATTAATCTCTTTCTGAAGGATGAATTTTTTCTGACAGTTGCAGAATGTGGGTCTCAGTACATTGCAGGGACACATTTAATGAACTGAGTTTTTTAAAGATATCAGAAAGATGTGCTAGCTTTTAAACAAAGTCACCGTCCACGAGCTTTTAGGAACTGGAACGTTTTTCTTCAAAAAGATAAGAATGGATTTCTCTCTGGAGTTCAAACCCTTTTCAAGACATTTCCACGTGAAATCCAGCAAGAGTTACAATAATAAAGTAGGGAAGTGTATCCAGCCCCCATATCAGGGCGCATTTGTTCAGAACACCTGGACTTAGATGGCCAAGTTTGAATGAAGTTTGCCACTTCGATCACTGATTGAAGGACCTCATTAAAGGCAGGGCTGATGCCTTTTTATACAAGTGGTTCCCTGTGAAAGATGTAATGTGTCCAAACAGCGTAAGGAGCTTTTTTACGGATCAGAGCTTGCAGTCAGTCATAACAACCAGCCATAGAACGACCTCCGTCTGTACACACAGACCGTTACACATTTCTCCTAGTTAATATTGTTTTCTTCTATAAAATAATCTAATATTTCAAAGAGGTCTGCTGCTTTTTGTTCCAGATTTTGTAGTTTTGCAGAAAAGATCTTCGTGAAACTTGTTATCGCATAACAAATTACATGCGCATCATTGTGGCTGTCTGTAGCTTCATCCAACTGAATAGCAAAATCACCGTTCAGTTTTGCAATCAACTGGTCGTTAATATCGTGAACCATGTCGAGTATTCGACGACTAATAGTGTTATCTGACAAAGGCATACTTAGCAAGTGCTTGGCTGCAGACTCGCTTCTTATAATAGACACCATGTCCATAGCAGCTGGTGAAAAAGGTCCCGCAATGGTCTGAGGTTTCTTGCTCTTTGCTACACGGTAAAACAACTTTGTAAGATGAAAGAAGAGCCTTTGTAGGAATTATAGCTTCTTTAGAGAAAGTTACTTTCTGTTCAGTCATTTCTTTTAAATTGCGAGAAAAATGCTCCCGTGGTTTATTTACCGAACTACCATGAACTGACCCCAAATGTCGTTGTATTTTATTGGGAAGCATGCTCTTAATACAAATGACGTACTCTGGAAGTTCTTTATTTCCCACAATAGTGCATGTAAACCCGAAATCCAAGTAACTATCGTCATATTTCCGGTATTTTCGTCTTCTTTTTTTTTTTTTTGGTTGGAGGTTTAACGACCACTGTGAGGAGCAACGTAATGGGCTATAAGCGGTCGCCCATCCCTAATTTAGGGCCACTGGTTCCAGGGAAGGAGAGAGCCAGTGCCATAAGACAAACCCAACATCCATGCCTCACCGGGATTCGAACCCGGACCTCTTTCGGACAAATGATCAGAAGCCATCGCTTAGACCACAGAATTGCATGATGTGTCTTAAATGTCGCGTTTTGTACTTCCGTTTAAAAAGTTTATCCACACTGAGAGAAAAACAGAAAGGTCACAAAACACAAGCAAGACTTAAAACGAACTGCATTCGTCAAAACTAATCTTAAATATGCAACGTGGTACGACTCGACACGCAGCTCACCATTGCGAGCCTAACTACTCGTACTTCTGCCAAACCACTGTGACACACAGTTTGAAAACCACAGGTTTACACCATTTAACACAAGTGCTATAGATGTGGAACATGACATGCACTGCAAGAAATCAGCAGAATTAATTTACATCTTGTTTTAAATTCTCCAAAATCATGAGAAGATACTGCAAACCAAATAGAAAAAAACCCACTCGTCAGTAATTCAAAACATTAAAACTCAAAACTTTCTATCGAAGTCGATGGATCAACAATAAACAATGTCAGAACTCGTGCTTTAATTTCTTAAAGAACCGCTGTTGGTGCATCTGATGACCCACTGGTTTCATCTCAATTTGATGTGGCTCATATACAGTGCGATGTAATATAAAAAATGGCAAGCTTTTAGACAGAGACAATTTAGAATTTTTAACCCTATATATCTACAGAAAAATTTAATTTCTAATGTATCTGATGGTGCATCAGTTATGATAGGACAAAATGCTGTTTTTGAAAAATTTTCTCTAGGTGATTTTCATAAATCAACTATTTGGCGTTGTGAACACAGATCTGAACCGAGTCTGAGTAATTCGTTTAAAGTTGTAATTACTTACTAACATTTTTCTGACAAACTATATTTACAGTGTTACAGATTACCAAAAAAAGTTGTCTCTGAAAGTTATCTCAACCATATGTGTTTCCAGATAATTTACATAAGACTATTAGCTATTTGCAGCACAGCTTTTAAGTTAAAAAATGCAGTTTCATCATTTTGTTACTTCAATCAAAAATACGTGTAAAGGCGCTTTAACTGTTATTATTATTTTTTGATAAAAGGTAGTCGTATATTTTTTGATAAAGGTAGTCGCCTTAGCAGTTATTATTTTTGTTCAAAGTCGGCGGCTTAGCTGTTACTATTATTTTTTGGTGAAAGACACTCGTATATAAGCGCTTTAGCTGTTGTTATTATTTTTTAATGAAAGATGTTCGTATATAGGCGTCTTAGCTATTTTTTTCCAAATCACAAATTTGGATACACATACTGATTAAGATTTTATATTTCAAGTATCATCTAAAGTGCCATGTATTTTGATGTACAGTAAGTGAACTTTGTTTGAAACCACACTCGTTGTGAATATCGTGGTCCCTAAGATGATGTTATAACCGAATTCAGCTTCATTTTCGGACTTTCCAGATGCATTTCTTCCTAGCTGGATGGCTCAACACTACTTCTGTCATTAGAACTTTAAATTCGTCTTCAAAAGTAGTATTTGGAAAATTATTTCTGCAAAGACAACTGAAACTATGGCTGATGTTATCCCCGATCTTCCAGTTTTTTCTTCCTGTAAAAAACAACTGCTCTGTAGCTGCACAGCTCAGTCGCTTTGTCAGGTAACTACATGTTTTTATCGAGTGTAATATCTTCGCTTCAAGCTGGACTGACAAGTTATTTTTCAAAAGTGTATCTGAGTCTATGGCGGATATACATATTATTTTCATTTTCCTCCTCCATTTCTGCATGAATTATATGTTCTGCTAGATGGCACAGATGGATATCTATGTTAGGAACGCTATCGTTATTGGTATTTGTTGAATCGCAGAAACTTTTTTCTTTAACTTTCCTCTCTCGCGATCTATAACTGTAACAAAAATTTGCCATGTGCTTTCCAACTTTTTTGCTGCATAACTCTCGGCTCAGTGATGCACGTTTATATATGCATAGTACCTACCTTTATAGTACATTGTATCAGGAGGTGGAATGAAAAAATTCTTTTTGCGTACGATATCAAGCATATTCATATGTTGTCTACAAATTTTTGTTTCTTAAAACAATTAGTTATAACGTACTGAAGTGCCTTCAATACATTATATTTGTGACCTTTGTTCGAAGACCAGCTCATTACATCCGAGAGTTTGGTAGCACCATTTGTGTTTGTAGCATTTGCTGTTTTTCTGCTTTTAGGGTGGGCATGAAATCCAATGCTTGGAACTCACATTTTCCCCATTAGAAAAAACCGTTTCTGAATCTACTGTATTATGCTTTTACAATAAATATTGCTGATTTTTCAGAGAAAAAATAAAAAAAAAATGACTGTGCGAGCACTTCCGGGTCAAGAAATGCTATCTGCTAGCGAAAATTACTTTCAGCGCAATTACGTGTACTATTCACATACCATTTTCAAGAACGAAAATGAAGTATGTACTTCATTTGTTGTTTTTATTTGGAGTCTTTCATTGTTCGGAATTCGGAAAATCTCTCGCTCGAAGCTTTTATTTTGAACATTATTAAAACTGATGGAACTCCTTTATTAAATTGCTACTTTCAGCTGTCAGTGAAGGGAATTTCTGTTTCCCAAGAATTTTACAGATGGCACGATTACTTTTGTTTATGTTCCGTGGCGGGAGCTTGACACTAATTGCCCCAAGAACGTCACATTGCGAAATAAAAACAGACACGTAACTTGACAAAACTCAAGCCGCCCTTTTATATTGATGCAGGCGGATAGTTTAGATGTTGTTACAACAAGACGCTTTCGATCTTTCTAAAAGCTCGGCTGAGGCGAAATGTAATTAATTTGCTTGATAGATCAAAAGAAATTTCGAATTTTAGACGTGAAAGGGAAATTATGAAAACATGGCATCGTATATGTCATGTTTTGCCTGCGTAACGCTGTTCTGACACAATCTGTGATAAATTCTCTCAGCATCGTGCACTGTGAATAATTTAATAACAATAGTGACCACGCTAACGTGGTACGCATATCATGCAACCTTTATACGGTACAGCAGGTTAGAAAGTATCGAGGTTGAATTTATAAAAATAGATACATAATTATTTTTGACCAGCAGGTTTATGTTAGCGACCAAATCATTAAAGAGCAAAATTGCGGAAAATTTAAGAAATGTAAGTAACCCGAGCTGTTGTATCGGCAACAGCTTGAGGGAGATGAGGTGAGATAGCTTTGAGGACTGATGAGGTGTATCTTGCCAGAAATGAGGAAAGTGAGGGAATCTGTAATAAAAAATACATTGGTTTCTTCGAGAAGTGACTTTTCACGAGTGATTGAAGACAACAGCGCTAATTTAGTCCGGAGACTGCGTCTGGTGAATCACTAGAAAATTTGATGGAATGCGTGTGTTTGTAAAAAAGAACAAAACGTTTCAAAAAATCCCTTGAAATAATTCCGGGAAAATATTCGTGAATGTAAGTCCACATTATAAAATTTTCGATAACCTTTAAAATTATAGTGAAGTTTTTCTTGATGATTTTACGAAGTTTGTTTGGCACGATACTAAACTCATAGCATTAAGGAAAGGCTCAAGTCATTAAAAACTTTTCAACAGTTTGTCATTTTCAAAATGAACTTTAACTAAAAATTCGCACGGATCTCACCGTTTCTTCTGGGAAACACTTAAAGCACTATTCGAACATAGTTTCTGAAATTGTAAACCAACTGCTTCGCTGCCTTTTGTTAGTTGCTTCCATATAGTCAAATATATTGTTTTTCAAGATTTGATTTTATTTGGGGAAGACAAAATGTCTAGTACATTAAGATGCTATAACCATGATCCTGGAGTTTCCTTTTTCCAATTGTTTTCTCTTTTTGAATAAGTTCTTCCGCTAGGTAGCGTTAACGTACTCTTATGCTTTGCACGGTAAGTCATGGAGGTAGGAATAAGGGGAGACGCTTGGGCCGCGGGCGGCCTAGTGGGCAACGTTCGTGACTGCCGCGGAAAGGACCTCAGGCTCGATCCCAGGCAGGTACGAACGCTCGATCCACTAAATATCCGCCGTGCGTCGGATGGGCACGTTAAGCCGTCGGACACCGGGTACTGGCTCCCCGGTAATAAATAAGGGCGTCTTTCTCCCCCTTTCTACTTCGCTTCCGTGTCACTTTCCTATCCGGCGCTCTAGACCAAATCTCCTAGCTTCCTATTTCTAAGGGTTGTTTAAGACCTGGAGTCAGACACTCCCTTCCTAAAATCCTCTACATGTGATCATATGATCATCAAGAGGAGACGCTGTCGCCAACTCTTCCCATGCTAGCAAAGCAGTGGCGGCTCGTGGTGTAAAATGCTGGTGAGGCGAACGGTCTTGATGTAAATGTAAAACAGTAAAACGTATGTTATTGAAAAATATATAAATTCGTATAACGTTATACGAATATATATATATATATATATATATATATATATATATATATATATATTCTATAAAGAAGATACCTAAGCAAAAAAATACAAATATAATTTTGACTCACACCTAGTACAACATAGAAAAGGTTATGTATCTACCTGTGTGAGTAAAAGGAGAAAAGATAAAAAAATAAAATAAAACAACTGAATGTAGAAGGTGTCGAGAATACTGAGCCTTGGCTTTATCAAGGACCAGCAAAAACTCTGCATTTTCTCACTTCCACAAAGACCTAGTTGGAAATGGGTTTCTGCAAGGCCATAGATGCAAGTAACATTCCCACCTAAAATAGTTTAAAAAATATATATATGTCATGTCCTCCGTAGAGTTGCATGACCTAGCACTAGTTAACAATTTCGCTTGCATCCATTAACCTTCCTGGCCCGACCCATGCTCTTCATCTGTTACTATTAAACAGAGAGAAGAAGATTAAAGAGAACTCAAGCTGTGAGAGTGACATAATAATTAGAAATGATTTTCAGCCATAACGAAATTCCAAGTTCGTTTGAGAGAGAATTTAAACCTGAAAATCAATGCAAAAGAAATCCAAATTTTTACATTGCAATTAAAAAAGGAAATATTAATTTTTAACGAACAGAATTTTGAAAGAAAACTTGAGTCTAAAACCCCCTACTCTACAACTTATGACAGCACGAAAACGAGAATAAGTTAAAGATAATAATTAACTAAAGAAAACTTTGTGAAAGTTATATACCTTAAACAGTTAGTTGCAATATGTACAAAGTATTTCAGCAGTGCTTTAAGTGCATAATTAATTAGTTATTAAGAACTTAACTACTTTGAAAAAACAGCGCATAGAAGATGAACAAGCTTAGCCATCTTCTGTTCCTAGGTACCCCAAAAGACGCTCAAAGTTACAAAGAAAAGAAAGAGTTAAAACCCGCAAAAATGTTAACAGACAAACCAATGCCTAAAAGCTGAAAAGCTAAAAAACGACAGAGAAAAAGTACATGAAGTACAAACATTGAACTTATAAAACCTAGAACCCAAAAACAAGGAAGAGAGCTTACCTCTTGTGTGACAAAAACTTTTCTCCTCACAAGAGAAGAACATGGCTGACCTCTTCCGCCACTCCCTAGACGCTGGGGGGCAGTGAGGGTGGGGCTGATGGCCTCCTCATACAGCAAGAAACCAACGCGCGGAGATTTTAACCAGAGAAAAAATATATAAACTTAAGCCTGTGGATCTGTATGATCAGAAAGAGCAGAATTAACTCTCCAGAATACATGAGAAATATTATAAAATACACGAGCAGTGTATTTAATAATCTTTGCATGTATTAAATCACCTTAGTGAGCTTCTATAGATTAATCAGAATCTTATTAATTTTAATGTTGGTTTTACTATTTTTAGTATAGCTATCCTAGTGATGAATAACTAGTTTTCTTTTTTATTTGTTTTTATTTTCTTTTATAAACAGATTTTTAAGCTTTTTTTGTGATTTTGTTTATATTATTTAATTTTTTGTTTTAATAGGACCGTCATATCCATAGCACTAAGGTTCCTTTAGGTAGTTAATAGGCATCCTCTAGCCAACTTCCTTACGGCTTTGATTGGTCAGAATCATATTATTAACTGTGTAGAAAATTAAAGCAGATCTGCCAACCTTACTCTATTATTCAGAATAATTTTTCTTAAAGTTCTTTTGATGAAAGAAGAAGGAATTTCGTTCTCTAGAAAACTTTCTAATAGTATATTAATGTGGTAATTGAAGTCTAAATTGTTGCTGCAAATTCTTGAAATTCTTAGGACCTGAGAAATTAGTACATTCTCAATTACTTTGGTTGAAATGTTATTATTCCAGTGTAGATATTTAATTACTTTGAAAGGAAAATTAACTCTTTTATCAAAGAGGCTAATAGATTTTGACTTCAATTACCACATTAATATACTATTAGAAAGTTTTCTAGAGAACGAAATTCCTTCTTCTTTCATCAAAAGAACTTTAAGAAAAATTATTCTGAATAATAGAGTAAGGTTGGCAGATCTGCTTTAATTTTCTACACAGTTAATAATATGATTCTGACCAATCAAAGCCGTAAGGAAGTTGGCTAGAGGATGCCTATTAACTACCTAAAGGAACCTTAGTGCTATGGATATGACGGTCCTATTAAAACAAAAAATTAAATAATATAAACAAAATCACAAAAAAAGCTTAAAAATCTGTTTATAAAAGAAAATAAAAACAAATAAAAAGAAAACTAGTTATTCATCACTAGGATAGCTATACTAAAAATAGTAAAACCAACATTAAAATTAATAAGATTCTGATTAATCTATAGAAGCTCACTAAGGTGATTTAATACATGCAAAGATTATTAAATACACTGCTCGTGTATTTTATAATATTTCTCATGTATTCTGGAGAGTTAATTCTGCTCTTTCTGATCATACAGATCCACAGGCTTAAGTTTATATATTTTTTCTCTGGTTAAAATCTCCGCGCGTTGGTTTCTTGCTGTATGAGGAGGTCATCAGCCCCACCCTCACTGCCCCCCAGCGTCTAGGGAGTGGCGGAAGAGGTCAGCCATGTTCTTCTCTTGTGAGGAGAAAAGTTTTTGTCACACAAGAGGTAAGCTCTCTTCCTTGTTTTTGGGTTCTAGGTTTTATAACTTCAATGTTTGTACTTCATGTACTTTTTCTCTGTCGTTTTTTAGCTTTTCAGCTTTTAGGCATTGGTTTGTCTGTTAACATTTTTGCGGGTTTTAACTCTTTCTTTTCTTTGTAACTTTGAGCGTCTTTTGGGGTACCTAGGAACAGAATATGGCTAAGCTTGTTCATTTTCTGTGCGCTTTCTATGCGCTGTTTTTTCAAAGTAGTTAAGTTCTTAATAACTAATTAATTATGCACTTAAAGCACTGCTGAAATACTTTGTACATATTGCAACTAACTGTTTAAGGTATATAACTTTCACAAAGTTTTCTTTAGTTAATTATTATCTTTAACTTATTCTCGTTTTCGTGCTGTCATAAGTTGTAGAGTAGGGGGTTTTAGACTCAAGTTTTCTTTCAAAATTCTGTTCGTTAAAAATTAATATTTCCTTTTTTAATTGCAATGTAAAAATTTGGATTTCTTTTGCATTGATTTTCAGGTTTAAATTCTCTCTCAAACGAACTTGGAATTTCGTTATGGCTGAAAATCATTTCTAATTATTATGTCACTCTCACAGCTTGAGTTCTCTTTAATCTTCTTCTCTCTGTTTAATAGTAACAGATGAAGAGCATGGGTCGGGCCAGGAAGGTTAATGGATGCAAGCGAAATTGTTAACTAGTGCTAGGTCATGCAACTCTACGGAGGACATGACATATATATATTTTTTAAACTATTTTAGGTGGGAATGTTACTTGCATCTATGGCCTTGCAGAAACCCATTTCCAACTAGGTCTTTGTGGAAGTGAGAAAATGCAGAGTTTTTGCTGGTCCTTGATAAAGCCAAGGCTCAGTATTCTCGACACCTTCTACATTCAGTTGTTTTATTTTATTTTTTTATCTTTTTCTCCTTTTACTCACACAGGTAGATACATAACCTTTTCTATGTTGTACTAGGTGTGAGTCAAAATTATATTTGTATTTTTTTGCTTAGGTATCTTCTTTATAAAATGTGAATTCTGAATTTTCAAAACTGCTGCGTTGCGCGTTTTGATTTTCAGGTTATTTTGCAACCTTCGTTTTAAATTCTAAAGTTTTTCCTTAGTCTTCAGTTTTGCTCTTAAGTATATATATATATATATATCAGTGGCGTAGCAGGGGGGTCGTGGTTTGCACACCCCTTATTAGGCGAGACAGTTAGCTTTTTCTAAGTACGTTTTATAGATAATTTCCCTATTTAAATTCTTTGATTTTTATATAACTCGGAAAGCAATGTAATTTCTTGATAATAGAAGAGAAAGTAAAGCAAAGCGGCCAAAGAAGTTGCTTTATTAAATTTTTATTAAAACAACTATAATTTATTGCATTTTCTTCATTTTATTAAATTAGCTTCATTTTGTATTAATATTCAAGATGTGCGTACGTACCAATAGGAAAATATTTGTCGAAGCGCCCCCCCCCCAATTTTTATATGTACTTATACACAGTTATACAGCAGAAGTGCAGAACCCCCCTTCAAAAAGTTTCATGTCAAAGGCAGTATCCCCCATTGGATATCTTTGAAGTCCTGGGTTCGAGTCGGCTGAATCATTAAAATCCGCTGAGATTCGGAAGTCTCGTTAAGCCATTGGTCCAGGGTAAGCGGCGCCTTGTTATTAACAGCTGTAAACCCCATCCCTTAGGGCTCCATCCCATGTCATTTAGCCCTTATATACAAATATTATTAAACAGTAATGGAATAAAATTATAGAAATATATGAAACACGGCGTGGGGAGTCTTTCTTCACGAAAAAATCCAAAAATTTTAGAGGAAAAATGTACATATACCTCTCTATATATGTGTGTGTGTAATATACGCTACTTTTGCAACAATATTTTTATGAAAACAATTATTCGATAATTTTACAACAAAGAAAGAAATATTTCACCAGTATTCTTTTATGTAATACACGAGCGAAAATACGCAATTTGCGCGGTTTCTTTAGCGAGTCAATGCGTCACTCACATCCCAACGCCAATCGGAGATCCACTTCTTAAAAAATTCAAAGTAAATCATTTGAATATAATTTTTTCTCACGAAGTGTTTCTTGAGCTTGAATAAAAGTCACAGTTCGATTGGCCTATTAGTGAAGGTGCATTTAGCACGGGTCACAAACTGAAGTCCAGGCTCGTGATAACTATGTACAGGAGAAGTCAAGCTAAGGAAGCACATTTCTATATAAAAAAAGTATAAAATAATTTAAACCTGGAATTAAAAACAGGGGAATACGATATTAATTTGCTTTGGTCTCGAACAGAATGCTTTCAGTTTATTTTTTATAAATAAGTTCAATTCTGCGATCCTTTTTGGCTGCAAATTTGTCTATGATCAGATCATAAAATGGTTGAATGGACATTAGATGGTTCAGCAATTCTTTCTCGATTGAAATTTTACCGAGTGAAGACAAACGATCTTGTGCCGTTGTATTACGGAGGTAAGTCTTAATTCTCTTCAAACAAGAAAAAATTCCTTTCAGCAGAAGAACTTGTTGACGCCAGTGTCAATACAAGAGAAAATAATTTGTAGGCTTCTGGTAACACCTCTTTCAGCTCGTTTTCTTTCATTGTTTTCAAGGTTTTCTGAAAACTGAGTTCCCTGAAGTTGTGATCATTATATAAAAAATCTAATTCGTTTTTTAGTCGTTGTGTGTCTGTAAAAATGTTTGGATAAATTTTTTTGAGAGTGTTAAGGGCACTGGATGGAAATGACTCTGAATAACTATGGTATTTTGAGCTGTCAACTAGCTGCAGAAACTCGAGCTTTCCCATATCTTCAAATCTGGTATTTATTTGGACTTTTATATATTCATGAATACACTCAATTAAATCATTCTGTATCGTTTTAGATTGTCCAGAAAATAAGCTTCGTATTTCTTCAAAATGTGCTTTTAATTCTGGGGTGCTCCTACGAAGTAACATTTGGAACATTTCCTTGAAATTACCTTTATTTAATGAGGAAATAGTTTCATCATGTCCTCGAAAAGGCAGTTCTTGCTTGCTTAGAACGACAACTAAATCAATTATATGTTCCATAAAAAGCCTATTTAGTCTGACCTTTTCATTAAACTTGACTTTATGAAGAGCAGCATTTTCTTTGAGCATATCAGAAATAGTGTTTGTTTTTTCCCATTCGTTTTAGACCTACGTGGTTAGTTCTATGCTCTTTAGAGCTTTCGTGCAATTTTGCACTACGAGAAAAGTTTTTAGATCAAAATAACCCGTTGTATTCCACACATTTTTCTTATTGCTCAAAAGTAAACATGGCCAGCAAAAGAGAGTTTGCTTGTAATAGCATCAGAAAGCCAGGGGAAAATCTCGTACTATGATTTATTGAAAGACCTAAAAAACGATTTGCCGCACTTCTTATCTTTAGATATTGAACTTATTATAGGTGTCGGTCTTCCAGATATGAGAACATCCTTGTTATCATAATCTTTCCAGTGTTTAAAAGGAATTTCTTCCAGAACACAAATCATGTCGCTTGTTGGGCCATTCATATTTTCCAACCAAAATCAAAATATGCTGTTTAGTAACAATAACAAAATGAAAAAAGAAAAACTCAACATTACTATGAACTAGCAAACACCCGCAGAAGAGAGGATTGAAAACACACTACAAAAAGTTAGATTCAAATACACTCTGACGAATAGTTAAAGCTACGTAGAAATCTTCGTACTCCAAAGCCTATAGAGGCGAACGGCGTCATCGCCTGTGAAACCACTTTTCACAAGGGTCATCTGCTCATTTTCCCGCGCCCATTGGATACACAATCCTTGGGTTCTCCAATAACAGCGGAGATGCGATTCCAGTGCGAAATGGAGGGTCGCCTCAGAAATTTCCTTTCTCTTACTGGAAGTCCGGCACCTCTTTAGGTAGACCTCGGGCCGTGGGGGTGGGGGGGGGGTTCAGTCTGTAGGGCTCTTCTCTGATCCCCAGTTCCCAAAACCGGCTTCTCATCGAGACGATTCAGCCGGTCGCCTCTAAGCGCTTAAAACATGCAGCTGCTTTGCAAAAATAATGATTCATTCCTCTTCTCGAAAGCCTTTCTTTAACCATTCATGAATCACAATGTGAATTTCAGTGTTTCATTTATCCTGCAAAGTTCTTATATCTTTGTTACTGACAGAAGGTTTTTTTTTTTTCTTTCACTTCTCATTCTGCGGAATTTCAGGTGAGGCGGCGCCTCACTTGCCTCATCTGACGGGCCGCCACTGTAGCAAAGTGAAGCCGTATTTGTACGCTTCCGCGGTGAAAGTAGTACCGCCAGCTTTGGCGTGGTTACCCTCAAGATGCAAAGCAGACGATTTTCCATAGGAAAGCATTAGTGATACCCTGTTCGTTTTCCTAAGATTTTACATTGTCTTAAATTATAAGCGGAATGAAAAAGCAGTTGAATAGGTTTAAGAAATTCTTAGGTTTACATGAAAGGAATTTCAGTACAAAAACTTAGATTTTCATGGAGGAAAAGAGATCTATAAAAGCGTCTTCGTAGCGACTGAGACGTATATGAACTGACGATTTAAAATGTGTTTACACTAAACATAATTTTATAAAGCGTTTAAAATATTTCTCTGTCTTAGCGGATTATCGTAAAATATTGTTTATCATAGAAATTGTAACAGTCGAGCTTCAGTGAATTTGTATTATGAGTGAAATTTTCAAAAGATCGCACTTAAAAGGGATAGAACACTTCTGCCATGTTGTCAGGAGGAAAATTAAAGTAAACAACGCCATTCCACGTATGTTTTACTTGAAGAACAATTATGATTGCTCTTAAGCAAATAAACAAGTGGAGGGGGGGACAATATTCCCATTGAACATTTTTATTTAAAAAAACAAAAATTCATGAAATATCCAGATTTTATTTCCAAGCCTTTATAGAAGAAACGGAGTATCTGCGAGCTTGTTCAAGGAAATTTAAAAAATCAGACTCAAAATATGACGTTACTGTGTCTTCATTTTATTTTTTATAATTGCTTTAAGCACTTGACGGATTTTAGTTTCTTCTGATGTAGATAGGAAATTCCAGCTGGTTTGTTAGAACTGTGATGGGCTTCAAAGGTATGAATGTAAATAATTTTAAAACTACAGGCCTTAATAGGAAGGGAACTTTTTTTCGGGGGGGGGGTACCTTTTTAAAGGGTGCAGTTTCAAAATATAGCAAGAAAATATACAATTTATTAGTTTGTGGAAATAGGATTTACAAGTCCTGCTGATAATAAAGGAAATCTGACTTGATCAAAACACATTTACATAAACAGTAGAAATAATTCCTACTGTAAGATCTCTTTTAAAATAAATCCTGCATTCAAAATATTATACTTCTAATACACATCACTATTAAGAGAGGCACATTCATAATGTAATAAGTTAATAGCTTTTAAGTGGTAAATGAAACAGACGTGTGTATATAATAAGGATTTTTAATTTGGTTTTTGAAATATACGTATACCATTTATGAGCAAGGTTATATTTATTAATAAAGAATTCATTGAGAATAAATCATACAGTTTTTTGTTAGCACAACATATGTTTAAGAATAGGAAAATCTAATTAACACAAGGTGATTAATTTTAGCTCTAATTACAGAGAGCATTGTTAACAGCAGCCCATATGCTAATGCACATTTAACCTACATTTTATGGCCACAAAAATTGATGGATAACTAATCAGAAGTGTATGGGAAATATAGAAGTGCAAATTTTCTGCCATCAGATACTAAATCATCTTTAGTTCACTGTTATCCATGTAGCATCTCCAGTACCAAAATCTGATTTCCAAAAAATAATGCTGACCTTTTAAGCTAGAACTTCTTACGACAGCCTATTTCATCTGATTAGTTAAGTAATAAACTTTTCATTCAAGTAATTTATTTGTTTACCATAACTATACATTTTCACATATTGCAATTAACATCTTTATAATTTTATGCTGTTATATTTTTACTTCAGCTGAATTCAAGATTTCGCCCCCCCTTTCTGTCATCAAAAAGCCTAGCTGAGAGCTGCATTTCACACTCATTATGTACATTGTAAGATGTAGAAAATATGTCAGTACTATCATTTCCTAATGGGGGTTCAATATACCTCTAGTTACACAAGACAAAAGAGAATGAACTAGTTAGAACATGAAGAAATATTATTATGAGTTGATGCCCACATACATATTAAACTTCTTCAAGTAATTTTTATATATGCGAGAAAAGAATAGCTTATCCAACAGTATTTGTAGCTGGAACTTAGCATATTGCTGCAATTCGACCATTAAAGACAAATATATGTATGGAAATTTATATGCAAATCCAATACAAAACACTTATCTCAAATAGTTAAATCTCATCTTCAGTAATCTTTATTAGCAGCAGCAAAATGCTTTCCTTTACATACAATGGGTGCCACACCAGGTATGAGTGACTTTTCTCTTAAAAGGCTTAGTCCTTTAGTCCTAATGGTAAAACAAAGCATGATGGGTGGGGGAGGCATGGATACACAACAAGAATACCAAAGAATATAAAAAATAGAATACAGGAAATCTGTAACAACTATCAAAATATTGGGTACGAAATATTTACACTGATGTGCAAAACAGTACAGGCTAATTATACTGAGCTAATCAGAACATGAACTGTGACCAAATAAACCACAATAAATATTTGAATGTTTCAGCTATCACACATACCTCAGCTTTGAAGAAATTACAATCTGTTGATAAAACAGAGACAGGTTATAAGTTGGATAGACAAAACACACATGCCACACTCACTGTGCAAGGAATGACCTTTTAGCTACATCTCACTGATTTTGCAAAAAAAAAAAAAAAAAAAAAGAAAAAAATAAGATATATAAAGGAAGGAAAGGTAACTAGGAGGACTTTAAATAACAACAGAGAACCAAAAGGGGAAAGTTATGCTGTAACTAATATTAGACAGAAAAAGCAAATTATTCATGAGAGACTTAAAATGCGTGAAAACATATTTCATTCACTTCTGGTACCAAATGTTTTCTTTACCTGATTCAGTTGCTATTCTGTAATGCATGTACATGTTCTGAGCAGTGGCCGCTCGTGGTTGAAAAAATAGGTGAAGAGCTACAAGAGCAATATGAAAAGATATCTGCTGTCTTCAATGAAAATCACTATATGAGGACTGACTTATTTTTTGTATATTAGATAAATTCTTCTTTCTTTTAAAGTTGCAAATTTTTCGATTATGTCGTCATAGAATGGTTGTTTCTTCGAAAGCATCAATAAAATATCTTTCTGAATAGAAATATTTGCCAAAGAAGCAAGTCTGTCTTGAGAAATGGTGTTTCTTGAGTAAGTTTGTATTCTTTTAAGGCAAGAAAAACTTCTTTCCACTGACACACTTGTAGATGGAATGGTTAAAATGAGGGCAACCAATTTATAAGCTTCTGTAAAAATGTCTTTATCTTCATGAAGCACTCGAAGAAGTTCTTGAGTCGATGTATTCCTTAATTTTTCGTTGGCATATACAAGACTCAGTTCAGTTTTAAGGCGCTGGAGTTTAGGAAATATTTTTCCGTAAAAATGTTGTTGATTTTCAAAAGCGTGAGAGGGAAAGCTTGAATTAAATTGTTCGAATTTGGTTGTGTCAGCAAGACAAACAATTTGAAGTTTTTCACAGCCTTGAAATCTTATATCCCTTTCCATAAGAATGTAGTCTAAAATTTCAAAATACAATTCTTTATAATTTTGAAAAATTGTTTCTTGTGTAAGAGCAGCATATTCCCGTTTAGATCTGCTTATTTCTGTGATTTTGCTAGCTTTTCCAAACAGTGTTTCAAATACTTCAACGTTCCTTTTATGACTCAAAATTTCACGAGTTTTTTTAATTTGAGTTACACAGTAGTTTATGTCTAGTGATTTTTTCTGCAAAATTTCGAATAATAGATCGGTGGGGCCAAAAATTTCATTAAATACTATTGCCAAAAATTTCATTAAATACTATTGCCAAAAATGTAAATTCAAAAGTGTTCGTATCATTTAAAAATCTCTTGGCAAGTTGAATTGATTTTTTGTCTGATTGCTCACTATTTGTCAGAAATTCGAATACTTCCTTCAATTTATCCCAATCTTCAACAATTACACTTACTAACTTCGAAGTGGAGGACCATCGAGTTTCTGCTATGGTTGGTATGCGTCTTGCGGTTGTAGATGTGAGTGTATAAGATCGCTTCACTGAGTGGTGAAAAAACAAAAGAATTCCAGTGAGGCTTGCGTAAAATATACGACACTTTGAAATTTTAGAAAAACTCTGCTGTAATACAAGGTTCAAACGATGTGCTAAGCAATGAACAAAAACAGCTTGAGAAGCTTTATCCTTGATTTTTTTCTGGAGCCCATTCAAGTGTCCAGACTTGCCCCATAGTAACATTGTCCTATTAATTTGTGTTGATAATCGAATTGTTCCAAAATTTTGTCTAGCATTTTTTTGTATAAAGCTTTTGACGTTCGATCTCCACTCACGTCGTGGAAAGCCAAAATCGCTCAGCCAATACACCTTCCGAATGAACAAATCTTATTAAAGAGCACTGAGAAGTCTGATTTATGACTGTGGTGTCATCTACTTGAATAGAAAGGCATTGAACTTCATTTATTTCATTTTTAACGTGATCGTTTATATATTCAGAAATACATTCAATTAATTCATTTTGAATAGTTTTTGAGTCACCTGTGAAAACATTTTTATCTTTTCGTATTGATTTTGAATTTCTAAAGGACTTCTTGATATCGACAATGAAAGTAATTCCTTGAAATTTCCACGATTTATCGAGTCCATGCTTTCGTCATGGCCACGGAACGCTAGTTCTTGTTTGCTCAAATATAATACTGCATCAATCACTGTCTGCAGGAAAAGTCTATTTAAACGAACGTTTTCGTTGAAATGCATTTTCAACGAAAACGTTCGTTGAAAATGGTGTTCAGATTTTTTTCAAAATTACTTAGCATTAATTCGCATTTCAGGTGTTCGCTAGAATCACCATGGTTTATGAAGTGAGCGTGTTATATTTAATAAATCTGAGAATCCGTCTTTATTCCACGCCGAATGTTTATTACTAAAAAGTAAGCAGGGCCAACAAAATAATTTTTGTAACACAGAAGTACTACAAAGCCATTTATATTCAGTAAACCAACAATTTTTAAAATTAATATTTTAGGATTTACCGCTCTTCTTGATTTCTTTTTTGGCAACAATTTTCAGTGAATCCGTCGGTTGTCCTTGAAGTAAAATGTCTCTTTTATCTTCACCTTTCCCCCAATTAAATTGAGGTTTGTAATAAATTACAAACAATGTCGTTCACAGGATACATACTTTAATTAAAACTATCACTAACTGTTAAACTGTACACGAAACTACAGTAACAGCTAAACTTTTTGACAAATAATCACAAAGCACGAGAAAACAAATCCCTTTCGGAAAGCATGTGCCACAACACTGCAAGATACCCTGTGAAAAACATAACGTTTCACCGTGATCTCCTTCGAAGGTCACGATTCCATCTGCAGAGCTTCGGAGCCGAAAGATAAAACACTTCACTTGCGCGCCAGATAGGGGAGGTTGACGTCACGGTTACCACAGCAACTCGGTCGAAAGCTGCAGACTTCCAAGGGTTTTCATTTTGGCTCTTCACTTGCACTGTTTTGCGTATGAGGACTTGTTTTCCGTCTTGAACGCGCTATGTGAATTGATATCTAATCAACATTTTGAGTATTTTGTAACACAATAGAGACAAAAAAAATATATTACACAAATTACTGAATAAAACTTTATTTTAAGTAAAATAGGTGAAGAGGCACTTCACCTACTTCACCTGAAAAGCCGCCACTGGTTCTGAGATTAAACATTGTTTTCATGCATTTTAACTCTCTCATGAATAATTTGCTTTTTCTGTCTAACATTAGTTACAGCATTAATGCTCTACAGCATATATGCTCTAATTAAACTTTCCCCTTTTGGTTTTCTGTTGATATTTAAAGTCCTTCTTGTTACCTTTTCTTTCTTCACATCATATCTTACTTTTTGTTTTTGGTAAAATCAGTGAGATGTAGTTAAAAGGTAATTTCTTGTACAGTGGGTGTGGAATGTGTGTTTTGTCTATCGAGCTTATTACCTGTCTCTGTTTTATCAACAGATTGTAATTTCTTCAAAGCTGAGGTATTTGTGATAGCTGAAACATTCAAATATTTATTGTGGTTTATTTGCTCACAGTTCATGTTCTGATTAGCTCAGTGTAATTAGCCTGTACTGTTTTGCACATCTTGTACCCAATATTTTGATAGTTTTTACAGATTTCGTGTATTGTATTTTTTTTAATTCTTTGGTATTCTTGTTATGTGTCCATGCATCCCCACCCTTCATTTTTTGTTTTCCCATTAGGACTGAAGGACTAAGCCTTTAAAGAGAAAAGTCCCTCATACTTGGTGTTGCACCCATTGTATGTGAAGGAAAGCATTTTGCTGCTGCTAGTGAAGGTTACTGAAGATGAGATTTAACTATTTGAGATAAGTGTTTTGTATTGGATTCACATGTAAATTTCGATACAAATATTTGTCTTTAATGGTCGAATTGCAGCAGCAAGCTAAGTTCCAGCTACAAATACTGTTGGGTAAGCTTTTCTTTTATCGCATATATAAAAATAACTTCAAGAAGTTTAATATGTATGCGGGCATCAACTCATATTAATATTTTTTCATGTTCTAACTAGCTCATTCTCTTTTGTCTTGTGTAACTAGAGGTATATTGAACCCCCATTAGGAAATGATAGTACTGACATATTTTCTACATCTTACAATGTACATAATGAGAGTGAAATGCAGCTCACAGCTAGGCTTTTTGATGACAGAAATGGGGAGAAATCTTGAATTCAGCTGAAGTAAAAACATAACAGCATAAATTATAAAGATATTAATTGCAATATATGAAAATGTATAGTTATGGTAAACAAATAAATTACTTTAGTGAAAATTTTATTACCTAACTAATCAGATGAAATAGGCTGTCGTAAGAAGTTTTAGCTTAAAAGGTCAGCATTATTTTTGGAAATCAGATTTTGGTACTGGAGATGCTACATGGATAACAGTGAACTCAAGATGATTTAGTATCTGATGGCAGAAAATTTACACTTCTATATTTCCCATGCACTTCTGATTAGTTATCTATTAATTTTTGTGGCCATAAAATGTAGGTTATTAGCATATGGGCTGCTGTGGCCATAATTGTGCATTAGCATATGATCTGCTGTTAACAATGCTCTCTGTCATTAGAGCTAAAATTTATCACCTTGTGTTCATTAACCATACTTTATGTGATCAGATTTTCCTATTGTTGAACATATGTTGTGCTAGCAACAAACTGTAGAATTTATCCTCAATGAATTCTTCATTAATAAATATAACCTTGCTCATAAATGGTATAGGTATATTTCAAAAACCAAATTCAAAATCCTTATTACACTGCTGGCCACCCAAAATGCAACACCAAGAAGGACACGAGATAGCAAAGCCAGATTTACTGGACACATAACAACATACAAAGATGAAACGATTGAGCTTACAGGCCCGTGCGACTTGCGGAACATGCAGACATCAATAGTTCGTGTGGCCCCTATGGCTGGCAATAACGGCCGCTACACGCCGCGGCATCGAACGAAAGAAGCTTTGGATGTGGGCTTGGGGTATGTCGGTACAGGCTGCTTCCACACGTTGCCACAGTTTATCAGGCGTAACCGCGGGTGGTGCTTGCCGGGCCACTCGGTTGCCGATCAGTGACCAGATGTGTTTGATGGGCGACATATCGGGAGAACAGGCGGGACACGGCTGCAGTATCACCTGGTGGGCCATGAAGAATTGTTGCACGATGCGTGCCACGTGCGGGCGCGCATTTTCCTGTTGAAACGTGGCCGCTGGCAGGTCCTGCAGGTAAGGGAGGATTACAGGCACCAAAACGTCGGAGATGTTGCGGTGGCTGTTGAGTGTACCGGCGATGCCTACCAGAGGGGTGCGGGTGGCCTATCCAATTGCGCCCCAAACCATAACGCCAGGCGGCGGACCGGTATGGCGATGAATAATACAGGCGTCATACAGTCTCTCGCCGCGGTGCCGCCACACTCGGATCCGATTATCGTGGTGTTGCAAGCAGAAGCGGGATTCGTCAGAAAAGACAATGTCGTGCCATTCCGTAGTCCAGGTGCGGCGTTCAACTTCCCACTGCCGCCGCACTCGCCGGTGGTGTAACTTCAATGGTAAGCAGAGCAATGGGCGCCGTGCGACAAGTCCCCGCTCCTGCAGACGACGTCGAACGGTACGTGCTGACACAGGCTGTTGCGCAACACACCCTAATTTCTGCGCTAACGTTCGTGATGTGGCGGTGCGAGCCGTCAATGCCCGCCGCACAACATGCCGGTCCTCTGGCTCTGTGTTGTGCCGCGGCTGCGGCTGCGGCAATCACTCACGTTGGTCCGTCCGTCCCTCCTGCACCCACCGAATCCATACTAGCCTCACTGTGGCTGGATGTCGTCCCATACGGGCGCCGATGTCTCGGTACGATAATCCACTGTCACGATAAGCCACTATTCGTACTCTGTCGAACTCCGAAACGTGCTGGAATGACTGCCGTATTTTGCGACGAGGCATCAGTAAGCTTCCCACGCACAGGTCCTGCAGTACAACAGACTTCCACTACTTACACCCCGCTTTCTGTGCATCCTTCTTATAGTGCTTCTCGGTGGCGTGCCGGGCGCACATGATTTGTATATGCCCTGCAATGCTAATCGTTTGCATGTCCATCCTTCTTGGTGTTGCATTTTGGGTGGCTAGCAGTGTATATACACACGTCTGTTTCATTTACTACTTAAAAGCTATTAACGTATTACATTATGAATGTGCCTCTGTTAATAGTGATGTGTATTAGAAGTATAATATTTTGAATACAGTTGGATTTATTTAAAAATAGATCTTACAGTAGGAATTATTTCTGCTGCTTATGCAAATCTGTTTTTATCAGGACATTTTATCAAGTAAGATTTCCTTTACTATCAGCAGGACTTGTAAACCCTATTTCCACAAACTAATAAATTGTATATTTTCTTGCTGTATTTTGAAACTGCTCTCTTTAAAGAGATACGCCAGCCTCCCGAAAAAAAAAGTTTCCTTCCTATTATGGCCTGTAGTTTTAAAATTATTTACATACCTTTGAAGTTCTAACGAAACCAGTTGGAATTTCCTACCTTCATTAGAAGAAACTAAAATCAGTCAAGTGCTTAAAGCAATTATAAAAAATAAAATGAAGACACAGTAACGTCATATTTTGAGTTTGATATTTTAAATTTCTTTGAACAAGCTCACAGATTCCCATTTTTTCTATAAAGGCTTGGAAATAAAATCTAGATATTTCATGAACTTTGTTTTTTTAAATAATAATGTTCAATGAGAATATTCTCCCCCTCCCCTTGTTTATTTGCTTAAGAACAAGTATAATTGTTCTTTAAGTAAAACATACGGGGAATGTCGTTGTTTAGTTTAATTTTCCTCCTGACAACATAGCAGAAGTGTTCCCTCCCTTTAAAGTGCGATCTTTTGAAAAATTCCTTCATAATACAAATTCTCTGAAGCTCGACCGCTAGAATTTCTATGATAAACAATATTTTACGATAATCCGCTAAGACAGAGAAAGATTTTAAACGCTTTATCAAATTATGTTTAGTATAAACACATTTCAAATCGTCAGTTCATGTACGTCTCAGTCGTTACGAAGACGCTTTTTTAGATCTCTTTTCCTCCATGAAAATCTAAGTTTTTGTACTGAAATTCCTTTCATGTAAACCTAAGAGTTTCTTAAGCCTATTCAACTGCTTTTCCATTTCGCTTATAATTTAAGACAATGTAAAATCTTAAGAAAACGAACAGGGTCTCAGTAATGCTTTCCTATGGAAAATCGTCTGCTTTTGCATCTTGGGGGTAACCACGCCAAAGCTGGCGGTACTACATCTGCTTTGCGATGTAGTACCGCGGAAGCGGACAAACCCGGCTTCACTTTGCTAGCATGGGAAGATTTGGCAACATCGTCTCCTCTGATTCCTACCTCCATGGGTTTTAGTTCCCTATATCAGGAAACGATATAAAAGTTGAGGAATCAATTAATAGTACCATTGCAAGAATCTCCTTTAATAGTGCAAGAGTTAGATCACAGATGGCAGCACTAAAAAAGTTCCAGATGTTAATGTCGAGGAAGAATAACCGACAGGAAAAATATGTAATTGTTCAACAGTAAAATCGGAAGAGAACTTATTTCCTCAGGATTTGTTCAGATTACAAACATTCAAGGCGTTTCATATAATGACAAAGGAAGTACTCACGTTCTAGAATGTATGTCTGTTCCAATGCTGTTGACAGATACAATTACACAGGCTCTCGACGAGGGTACAAAATATTCAAGGACCTAAAACTATGACAAAAAACAGAACTTTTTCCTCCTAATTTCTGGCTTGAGCAATTCGGGTGCACAAAAAAAACAGTTGAAATAAAATATTCAAGTTTTTAGCATATGAAATTATCACTTCCACTATTTTCAGACACAGCACACTAAGAGCTCTCAAAAACACGACTCAACTATAGAAGTTACTTGACTTCCCTAGTAACACAATGGTGAGAAAAGTACTTGTAACGTCTCACTGGGTGCGACAATATAGTTAGCATCATCTACTCATAAAGATTCACATTTGTGATGTTATCCTTACCCAATTAATTCTAATGTCCTTGGCAGAGCGAAGTTCTTTTATTTTTAGCTCTGGAAAGCGATTAAATGCTGTGTTTGTTTAAAGTGTCATAAAGTATTGTTGTGCAACAGTCTAAAGATTTTGCATATTAAGTAACAATGAAATAATATTGTTAGTACAGAAATCCATAAAATCAGTATTCAACAATGGTTGAATGCTTTAAAAATTAAATTAATTAATTAAAAATCACTAAATTGGAATAACAAAAACCGTTTCCGAGATGCACCACCGATTAGACCCTCTTTTTTACTAAAATTCCGGTCTCTACGTTTAGTGGCTTCTTCTGCAGACGACCGACAGGCAGACAAATAGACTGACGGACAGACAGACACGATAATTTAATAAATATAGGACTAGAATTTTGCGCGATATTTCTGTTTCCAAAATTTCCATATGAAAAACACTTTCTACATTCGATAGCCATGATAGTGACTAAATTTCTTATATACTTTGCAACACTTTCTGATAAGAAACTTCTCTGCCAAGTGGCGCAAATTTCCTGCTAAATAGCGTTTTTAGTTCAACGATTTTTTAGTTCAAATTGTTAAAAAAATTCTGTTAACATCTACCAGCTGCATTAAGAGTCAAACATCTCTTGTTTTCCAGAAGCATAGTTTTCCCGATAGAGGGAATTGACAGTAAATCAATTTACGTTGCTTACCTTTCTAAATTTCCGATTTAAAGAATAAATTTTATTTTTATCAGATTGTTGAAACCATTATCAAACATTTTCACACATTTTCATTCTTTTCCATAGCAAAACTATTAGCCTAGTTATAAATTATTATGTTTAGTTTGACAGCATTTCATCTTCTAATTTAAAAAATTCTGTTAACATTTTGTTGGAGTGAGCACAATCATTGATGTTCAAATGCTTACTCATTTCCATGTAGGAAATTTTCCAGCCCTCTTGTATGAAAGATTAAACTTGCATTTGTTATTACTGAGCTTCAAAAATTATCATTATGCAAAATACTTTTTGCAGAAGATATTTGTGATCATAAGAGAAACTTTAATAAATATTGCACTTTTGTGCATGATTTTCTTGCTAGATTGTGCAAACTTAAAATTCTTAATTTGACAAAATCTCAGTTTGTGCAGGTTGTACTGGAAAAAACATTTATATCATCAGTTTGTTAAAACCATGATCTTTGTTACCGATTATAAAATTTCCATTAAAAAAAACTGTTTTGCAGCAGATACTTAATGCTAGTCAAGGTCAGGATTTTTTTTCCTTTATTATTACTTTTTTTTTGATAAAAATTTCTTGCTAGAGAAGGGCTTCATTTTGTCACTTTGTCACACAGCTGCATATTTCGGGCATTAGATATCTTCTTTCTGTTTTGTAGTTTCGGAATAAAGAACTTATTTTACCTTCGGAGATTTGTGATCAACTACCAAGATTTTCTAAGCGTATTCCAACTTTTTCTGTCCCCAAATTTTTGATCCGGTGGAGCACACATATCTTTCATATTCAGCAGAATACCTCTGATGGTAAATTCTGTCAGAAAAAGTTTCTTGCTGTAGAAATTAGGGAACATGCCCAAGTTTATTCACATATTGTTTAGGATAGTTTCATGAAAAATTACTTTCTGCACATTTTAAATTATTTTAAAATATATGTAGTGTACTGGATTTCATTTTGAAAAGACATGCCCATATACTAGACAATTCAGTGGCATTTATATATTTTTTACTCAAAGCGTATGGTATATAAAGTAGACAGACCGATGTCAGTGATATAGTATTTCCTCATCATTGACATCTGTTCATTAATACTTGAGTTGTGCTGCTAAAAATATGAGAAATGAAAACTTGATGGGCCCATGTCAGAAATGTGAACGTTGGAGGCATCGGCCAGTCCAATTTGGAACTTCTGTTACGTTTTCTGGAAAAAAAATTGCATTGGTGAGCAGCAAGGTAGGATGCTTAATTGCATCAATTGTTCAATCAATAACCCAACACTCACCTCGAAAAAATATCCCTGGAAATTCTTAGGGTTTGCCAGTTAAGAAGATAAGATGTTCTTCCGATTTCTTCAAATTGCAGCAAGTAAGAAGTTTTTCTTTTGCTCTCTGGGCATGAAATCTCTTCCAGTTGTTCAGGTGGAAGGGCCTGGAACAAACCACACATAAGATGTTCCGATTTCTTAAAAAAATATAGTGTTCTGTCATTCTGCCAGTGTTCTGTCATTTTGTACGACACGAGAATTGTGAGCACATACTGAAATGAAAGATGAGATTTACGAAAGTATGTCAAGTAAGAACAGAGAACCGATATTTTATTACCAATATTTAATAAGAGCAAACATCAATAGGGTAAGTTAAATTAGCGTATTAAAATTAAATTAAGTTAAATTGGTCAGCCATTTGCTGCTTTTTTGAGAGATGGTACTTTGTGTGTAAAGTGAAGATATTTCGACTTCAGTTAAGTTTCTCGTTTTCTCGATGATTTTTTTTTGGTTGCTACCAGCAGCAAATGCAAATGATATTCTTAACCAACTTCAAAGACTCCAGTCATCAAAGTAAAGCTATGATGCGCTCAAAATCCAAGCTGAAATAAAAGGCGTAATTAAGAAATTAAATATTAGATGTAAAATGAACCAGTTCAACTCCGAATCATTTTCATGACTGTTTTTTATGACAAAAGAGATACTAATAAATAAATCGCTCTTTCCACGTTCTAGAAACACATAGCAACAGAAAAGTTGTTTTCATCCACCGCCGTGGAATTGAACCACGGGACTCTCGATATCTAGCCGAGCGCGTTAAATTCACACCACGGTGGTCATCAATCCCCGGTGCTATGTGTAATTTTAAGTCAGCTTCTGACATCATAAATCCGTAAGATGGGCTCAGCTACTGAGACGCCTCCATCTGTTGGACATTAACGGCACTGGCTATATATATTATAGCAGTTATTTCAAAATATACTTTATTGGCAAAAACATAGGGAATACAGGCGTACCACATATGGCAAAATAAACCACAAAACGATGAATGATACCGATGAAATATTACAGGTGAATGTGATACGGCAGTCAACTAAGGATGACAAAATGTTAAAATCACTAATGAGGAACAATACATGCTTGAGGATGATGATGCACAAGCAAAAGTAATGATTATATATTGCAGCATGCGATGACGTTCACAGTGAGAGCAGAGCACAAAACAACAGGTAAATATATTAAGAAAAATATGGCTGTACAACGCAGTGCACAAAAAGAAGGGAACATGTAGAACACAACAAAAGCATATACTACGATAAAGGTACAGAACTTCCCACAATCGAGGAAACCACACGAAATGTGACAAAAACATGATATGTATTACAGAGTATAATAGAAACTTGGGCAAACTTCCCAAGTGAAACACAAAATACACAAAATACAAACAGCAAGCCGTGCAGTATTGCATCGGTTCAAAGAAACAAGGACTTAGGTCAAGCAAGAAATACAGGAACTTGTATACAAAATCATAGGTACGAACAGAAAACCATATGCCGTGCAAGACAAAACACAATTGAAACAACACAAAATAAAAAGAGACATACAGCCGGGGCAGTACAAGTAGAACACCCAGAGATACCAAACACCACACGCTCCGGTGCAAAAGGCAACAAGAAAAAACACATCAAAGGTCCAAGAGTCTACTAGCCTTGAACACAAACAAAATCTTAAAGCCCAGAAAGCACAATGCGATGAGTGAAGTACAATATTTCAAAATATACTTTATTGGCAAAAACATAGGGAATACAGGCGTACCACATATGGCAAAATAAACCACAAAACAATGAGCGATACTGATGAAATATTACAGGTGAATGTGATACGGCAGTCAACTATGGATGACAAAAGGTTAAAATCACTATTGAAAAAAATACATGCTTGAAGAAGAAGATGCACAAACAATAGTAATGATTAGGATATTACAGCATGTGATGACGTGCACAGTGAGAGCAGAGCACAAAACAACAGGTAAATATATTTACAAGAATATAACTGTACAACGCAGCGCACAAAAAGAAGGGAACATGTAAAACACAACAAAAGCATATACTACGATAAAGGTACAGAAGTTCCAACAATCGAGGAAACCACACGATATGTGACAAAAACATGATAAGTATTACAGAACATAGTGGAAACTTGGGCAAACTCCTCAAGTGAAACACAAGGACACACAAAATACAAACAGCAAGCCATGCAGTATTGCATCGGTCCAAAAAAAAACCAATGACATGGGACGAGCAAGAAATACATGACGTCAAAGAATGTGAAAAAATGCAAGACAGTAATAAGGTATAAATTAAAAGATGCAACACAATGCAGCAAGAAAAACAGAAAGAGCAAAGTCTCGCAGGGCAATACATCTCGTATTGCTCCTAGAGAACAAATACATGGTGCACAGAACATGTAGTAAGGACAGGGGCGACGAAGAAACAAATACAGCACGGTACATGCACACGAAATTACACAAAAGTTGCAGAAAACCCCTACAATACAAATTATAAGCAATTACATGACAAACACTTAGCAGACATTGTGACGAAGCACCAAGAGGAGAGAAGACAAAATCTCAACTGATGCAGTCAGTAGGTCAAAGCTGGGGAAAAACAATCAGAAGGAAAGATCAATGGAAGAGCCAGTGATTTTGAACCATCCGGTCCCTTGCTCCCAAGTAGACCGTAAGGAGGCTTGAGATTGAGGGGTGAAAGCAGCGAAGTTCTCCAGGCGTAGTCGAGACACGATGCGAGTCCTAAAAATCGACCGTAAGGCCGCGCCAGCAGAGAGGACACTAGGTGTGGTAGCATGAGAGCGGAGAGATTGATGATAAAGAAAAATGACATGTTTGACTAGTACAAAGAGATAGGCACAGGCATCCAGCAAAATAGCTGGGGGATGTTTGGTAAGCAGTAACCACTCGTACGCTTGAAAAGGGCAAATAGTGCCTTTTTCATGCGTACGAGTGGTTACTCTAGAGCAGGGGTGCACAACCTTTTTATAAGTGGGGGCCAAGTTTATTTTTACATAATAAGTGGCGGGCCGCAAGTTACCTTTTCACATAGGCACTTGCCAAACCCTACCGCTAAAGCTAATTTTACTATTATCCGAATAACCTATTTTACCAGCAGACAAAAAATGTGTTTCAATACCATTTTTGTGTCCTCTAAATGGTTTAAATCCATTTTTGAAGTTTTTTGGCAAATTGCGTTATTAAGTTATCAAATTACTGATTTACAATCAACTTACTCCTAACTGGAAAAGGTTTAGGGGTATATAAAATAAAATAATACTATCACAAGGTTGTAAAATTTTTATTTTTACAAAAAACAGAATTCTAAACATCAAAGTATATAAAAAATTAAAATCAATATATCGTCAAACTGACCATCAAATCAAGTAGTAGCCTAATGCTCCTAATGAGATGCTTGGCATTGTTTATTTTTCAATAGTCTGTCAATATCAGGTTCAATGTTAGAGATGGTAATGCGCAAGTTTCCCTCCAATAGTGTATCACTTAAACGGGAACGACACTTTGACTTTATTTGTTTCATCAAAGAAAACGATTGCTCGCATAAGTAGGTACTTCCAAACAACGCTGCCGTTTTTAAAGCATGATCTTTGAGCAATTTCATTTCTTTCGGTAAGTAATTTTTGTAAAATTCTAGGAGAGAAACTTCAGAATATTTTGTTTTTAACTCATTGTTACACTGAAGATCAATTAATTCCATCTGGAAATCTAGTGGCACTGACGCAACGTCAGTAGTGAATGGTAGAGAAAACATATCAAACAAAACCTCAAATTTTCTTATATCTTCAAATCGTCTTTTAAAGTCATTGTGAAGGTCCACTACAAGAGATGCATATTTAGCCACATTTACATGGAATTCAGAACTTTCAACAAAACTTTTCATTGTTGGAAAATTTGCTAGTAGTCCATTGCTTAGTTGTGACTGCCATAAACTGAGTTTAACCTCAAATGATTTTAATATGTAACACATGTTGTTGATCATGTTGTTTTTACCTTGAAGCTTAATGTTTAATTCATTGAGATGTTGGGTCATATCAACTAAAAAACATAAATCACTCACCCATTCGCTGTTCTCAAAATGTGCTGCTAGTTGAGACTCATTACGACTGTGTAAAAACATTATGATTTCTTGATGCAAGTCATACACTCGTTTCAGCATTTTCCCAGCACTAAGCCAACGAACTTGTGTAAAATAAATAACATCATCATATTGGGATTCCATGTCTGATAAGAATTCTCTGAACTGGCGGTGATTAAGAGCTCCGGCACGAAGGAAATTGACCACTTTAATCACAACCTTCATCACATGCTCCATACGTATGCTTTTAGCACACAAATTCCCTTTGGTGTAAAATACAGTGAATAGTAACTAGATCACTGCACTCTTTAGCAAAATAGCTGACAGCCCCTTGTTTACTTCCAACCATGGCAGGTGCACCATCAGTTGATATGCCATGTAGTTTTTCCATATTTAAATTAAACTTCTCTGAAATATTTTTCACTTCACGATAAATATCACATCCTTTAGTTGTGTCTTTCATAGGAACCAATGCCAGTAATTCTTCTGAAATATGAAAATTCTCGTCAACACCACGCACAAAAATACAAAGCTGGGCAGTATCAGTCACATCTGTGCTTTCATCGATTGCCAGTGAGAAGTACTTGAAATCCAATATTTTTTCTTGTAGTGTTTGCTCAATGTCCACTGCCATTTCTTCTGCCCTCCTGGAAACTGTCATTCGATTAAGGCTAATTTTTGATATAATACTTTTTTCTCTGGGAATGCCACATTTGCCACTTCTTCCAAGCATTCCTTAACTAGCTCGCCATCTTGAAACGGCTTCATTCTTTTTACTAAAATCTTTGACACAATAAAACTTGCTTTTACCGCAATTTGCGATTCATCGTTAACCTTACGAAAAAGATTTTGTTGAAATTTTAATTTTCTTTGCAGTTCTTTTACTTTCTCTTTTCGCATATTACCAGAAAATTCGTTGTATTTTGAAGCATGTTTTGTCTCATAATGCCTTCTTACATTGTACTCTTTCATAACACCAACTGTTTCTTTGCAAATTAAACACGTTGCTTTGCTGTTGTATTCAATAAAAAAATATCTCTCACTCCAGGTCTCTTGAAACACTTGACACTCGTCCGTCACTTTACGCTTTTTTACAGACATGATACTGATATTATAATAATATTGTAGAAACTCTGTAAACTGCACACAAGCTGTAACAACACACAAACAACTCACAAACGTGAACTCTGCCACGACAACAATGATACTCCCAGTGCACGACGTGGCGTCCAGTCAGAAATAACAAACCTATAAATAGCCTCGCGCTACACCACTTCAAGGTCACACAGCGCCCTCATCCTCCCCTGCCGCACAACGATGAGCACGTGTGTCAGTCACGTGCTCACATCCACTTGTATTGCAAGAGTGACTCCACAGTCAGTCTGAACCTTGCAGCAGTCTGGTTATGCAAAACTTAAAATCTGTCCAATAATTGTTTACTTTTTAATTTATTTTTAACAAACATTTTTATAATTTTCTTATTTCAACTAGGGCCTACAATAATGGGAAAAAATCACAATATATATATTCACGTTTTCAATAGTATTAAATATTTATCCGCGGGCCGCATAAACTGATTTTGAGGGACGCAAGCGGCCCGCGGGCCGCGGGTTGTGCACCCCTGCTCTAGAGCAAATAGTGCCTACAAGACGCAAGGCAGTATTGAGAAGTGGAAGGAGAACGGGACAGGGACAGTAGACATGAGGAACATCTCCTTCAACACCACAAAAGCAGCAGAGAGAAGTAGAAGTAATAGACATGTGAAAGAGAGAAGAAGGAACAGGAAGTCGGAGGTGAAGAAACCGCCATTGGATGTTTCACTCTAACGGGGTAGGAAGGGAAGAGAAAGAGGCAGACCAGATAGACGGCAGAAGAGAAGGAGAAGCATCAGGAAGACCGTGCGGGGAAATGAGGGGCGCACGGAGGCGCGCATAGATAAAAGCAGTAGAAAAAGAAGAAATGGGAGCAGCAGAGTCTCGAAAGGGAAGGAAGAAAGGAAGAGAGAGGCTCGGTCCAGAGACAGAAACAAGGCCAGTGTCAGAAACCAGAAGTGGAAAGAGGTTACGGAGAGCGGAGCGAAGAAGGTCATACTCCTCTTCCAAAGTGTAAGAAGGGTCAGGGAAAAGAGAAGAGAAGAGAGGGATTTCCAGGTCAAATCGGAAGTTAATAAATCTTCGACAATGAGAATTCCTGAGCGGAACCAAGGTGGGAAAAGAAAGTATGGTTGATCAAGTGGATGAATCTGAGTGGAAAAGAAAAGAGGTTCTGCAAGCAGGTCCAGGGTGGTAGAGGGAGGAGCGGGGAGTAGCGGGAGAGAATGAAATACTGCTAGAACGTCGGTAAGAAGTGGTGGGAGGCGTTTAGAAGTAGAAGGAGATGAATCCATCCTAAGAAAAGAGGAAAGTGAAGGATGGATCATGAAGAGAAATAAGAGTATTCAGGGTAGAAGAAAGTGCAGGGGAGGGCGAAAGGTGAAGACGAATGAAGGAGACGATTCGGTGAGCTCTATAATATGTTCTGACATCCGGGAAATGAAGAGCACCAAATGATGTTGGCAGAGAAAGCGTGGCAGCAGAAATCCAATGTCTAGATGACCATATCACTGAACTGAAAATACTATTGATGGCAGAGAAATGATGCGATTTAAACACACAGGAATCCCAGGGATAGAAGCATTGTGAGAAAAGATATCGACGAACAATTTGAGCACGTTGAAAATAAGAGGAAAAGGAAAATGTAAATCGCCAAAAACCAGCCGTGCGATGAAGTCGTGGGAGGAGAGCTTGCCAAGTGACGGTGCTTGCGGTAAAGGAGTGTCCAAAATGAGCCCCAAGAAATTTTTGGGGTCCAGGAGGAACACACTGCTCCCCACGGTGAATCAGTGCGGGCCCTCCAAGAAGGACACCACAGGCCAGCACTCTTCTGAATATTCAGGGCAGCACCAGAGAGAGCAGCATACTGTTCATAACTGGCAAGCAGAGTATCAAATTGGTCATCGCGGCGAAGACAAAAGGTAACATCATCTGCATAAGCAGAGACAAGAAAACGGTGGTTCCGAGTACTAGAGACAATCGGTCCTACCGCAGGTAAGAGAGACGCCCGACTTGCAATCAAAAAGGTCTCAAAGGCGAGAGAGCAAAGAGTTTTCCTGATAATGGACAACCTTGTCTGATACCAGATCGAAAAGGAATCGGGGCCGTCAAAAATGTGGCAGTCCGAATGTGCAAATGGGCGCCCCGGTAAAAGCTAAGGATGAGAGAAACAAAAGCGGGCCGAAAGTGATTTAAAACGGCAGAAAGGTAAGCGTGAGAAACGTTATCAAAAGCGGATTTCTGGTCAAGATTAAACAAAGCTAGGGGTTCGGAATGTTTTAGTGCAAGAAAGGAAATGTTATGAAGAAAAGAGATATTGTTAGAAATAGAGCGACCAGGCACGGTATATGTCTGGTCGGGGGATACAAGGAACGGAAGAACAGAATTTAGGCGGCGAGAAAGGAGTTTAGTGAAGAATTTGCAATCCAGGTTGAGAATGGAGATGGGGCGCCAATTCGACAAGTCCAGAATGTCACCCTTCTTCGGCAGGAGGATGGCATGTGCAACTCTAAATTCCGGCGGAAGCGCAATAGAAGAAAGAGCACACGAAAAAGCGGCAGAGAGAAAAGGCAGGAGTGACGGAAGAAAGGCCCGATAGAACGACAGCGGGAGGCCATCAGGTCCCGGAAAAGAGTGAAGATTGAGGGAAGCAAAAGCCTCCCTCATTTCAGGCAAAGAAAAATCAGCAATAAGAGGGGCGCAGAGAGAAGACGGGACCTGAGGGAGTGAAGAAAGAAAAGAGGATAAAGAAAAAGAAGAACCCTGCGCAACCGCTCGGAATTTCTCCTGAAAGAAGTGACGGACATGAGAGCAGATGAGAGTTGTGTTGCCAGTAACAGTGCCATCAGGCAATCGGAGATGCCTGATGGAAGTTGACGTGCGTCGCATGGATTCCATCTTCGAAAGGACTTCGAAAGAATGCGTAGATGGTGAAATACGTAAGAGCCGAAGACGACGGACTGCTTGCTGAGCAAACGGTTCGAGGCAGGCATGAAATTCATCACTGACGGAGGCATAGTGCGGTCAGACATTGGCGTCGCGGAGAGGAGTCCTCGTAGGTTACTCACCTCCATCGAGCGATTGGTGGAAATAGTAAAGGAGAGTTGACGAACGAGCAAGAGAAGATCCCGTTTGACATCAAGCCACATACGCAAGACGTTTGGGGTCGTTGTGAGCAGCAACTTCCGATTAGAGAGGAACGTCTGAACTTCCTCGCAAAAGGAACGGTCTTGCACGAGAGTGTCATCAAATGTCGAATGACGGCGCGTAGATGAAGGTGCTGGAGAGACATAAATTGACAGTGAAACGGCAGAATGGTCGGAAGATACAGTGGGTGAATGTCGAGCAGCAGTGATAGCAGGGAGTAAGGAAGCAGAAACATATATTCGGTCTAACCGCGCAGCAGTAGTACCGAACGTCGGCAGATTACACCACGTAAAGCAAATGGAATCTCGATTTAGCCGTCTGAAGGAATCGACAAGTTGAAAATCATCAAGGAGCTGAGTCAGCTGTGAAACTAAATTCATGCGGCATTCGCCATATGATGAGTTTCTGTCAAGAGAAGGCTGCAGCGTGCAGTTAAAATCCTCCCAAGAACGAAAAAGTCCCCGGGAGGAATCGCTGCAATCGCTGCATGAATACTACGGAAAAGAGGAGCAACATATATTTCATCAGTAGAGATATATACATTAAAGATGTGAAAAATGACATTATGCACACAAAAAGTAAAACACTGAAGAAAATCAAGGTGTAAGTTTGTCACAGAAATAGAAGTAAGCTGAGTCAAAAAATGCTGGTGCACACCTATAGCTATACCACCATACCGCGAAAGGCGATACGAGTGGTAAAAGGTGTTCGACCAGCGTCTCCATAGGTGAGTGGGAGTGTTACCAGAGCAGTGAGTTTCCTGGAGAAGGAGAACATCTCCACCAGCGGCAGAATTGTCCTCATAAACGAGGGAGTTCAACACTGGTGTCGCGAACCCGCGACAATTCAAGGAAGTCACAGTGAAAGTGCCAAGTCTCTATTCGCAGCGACAATCTTCTCCAAATGGGAACGAAAGTTGTTGTAGCGCCGTTGCATGCACTTCTGAGTGGCAGAATCCTCGGCAGACGGACTCTTGATATTATTGTAAAGAGTTAACAGTTGTGCCAGTTGATTCTGAACTGCTGGGTAGCGACCATCAAATCGGATGACATAGGTGGGTAAATTAGGAAGAAGAGTCTTGGCACAAGCAAAGTCGTGCAATTCGTCATAAGGGAGAGGAGTGTCCGGAAACAGATTCATGTGTAGAGGTGCGGAAAAATCTTCAAGAGGCAGGAGGTAGATGACTGGTTTGGAAGACTTGACAGGGCGACCCGAAGCAGGTGATCTAGCAGGCTTAGTCGGAGAGGTTTGAGTAGAATGACCAGATTGTCGCCGTCGTTTCGTTGAGCCGCGAGGAGGTTTGGCATCCCTTTTGTCAGGACGGGTCCGGAGGTAGCCCTCCGTCCCATCACTCATCGCTTGGTCGCTGACGCTCTGATAGGCTGTGTCATCAGCGGTCGAGGTCTCGGTATCAGACTGGTCAGTCGCAACGGACTCAGCAACTGCTGTAGGGTTCGCAGGAACACGAAAAGATGGTGAAGATTGTAAAACTGGGTAGTGTTCTTCGGAAAGAGAAGGTGGGACAACAATTGGCGCAGAAGTTGCCACTGAAGGTAAGTTGTTCGCAGGAACCCCCACAGGTAATGGAGCGCTACTAGGATCTTGATGAGAAGGCGTCGGTGAGACGGGAGAAACAGACTCTGGTGGAGCAACTGGACGCTGCTTATAGTAGTGACCAACCTGGTGACATTGACTACAATGGAATTCCGTCAGGAAGTTTATTTGCCTGACCTGATCCTCGCACCGAACAGTGAAGTGTGTTGGAAGCCGTTCGATTGCTTCTTGTGATAGAAATATGACCCTCGCAACACGGCGAGCACCTTGGATCGACGCATGTCGTGGATCACGTAATGGGTCGTTTCGTGCAGCAAGATGCATCTGTATGCCTCCAACTACCCGACCAACCAAAGATAAAACAGCTTACAGCATGAGCTGTGCAATGGCATCTGCATATACTCGCAAAGGAGTGTCCGGAAGGGCTTCGAAATGGACGCCTTTCGCAAGATCCTCAGTAAAAGTTGTGCCAGCTGGAGAGCTGGCTGGGATATTAAGCACGATATTATTGCCAGCTTGGGAAATGAAAGATTTCAGCTTTTCAGCGCCAACATAATTACTCTTGTATGCTGGGCTGCTGGGCGAGAGACTTTTGAAGCTGTAACTGAAGAAAACGAAGGTAATGACACGTTGGGCTCGGTAGTGCTAGAAGAGGCTGCATTTCCAGTGATGTCCATTGCGTCATCACCGATAGCGGAAGCCGGGAGATGTGACGTAGCTGGGGAAGGCAAATTGGCACCGCCACGAACGGACGCTTGCGTGGCAACACTCCCATCTGGGGCATCAGAAAAGGAAGAGAGATTAGGGCAATCACTATCACTACCGGAAGTCGCCATCTTTAATGGCGGCTCCCAGTAGCGAGCTTGGCCAGCTCGGCAAAACGTAAACAAGATGTAATACAACAAAATAGGCACTCGTAAACAAGATGTAATACAACAAAATAGGCACTCACCGCGCTCGGAATGAAGCAAAATGAAAGACGATACCTTTATACTTAAGGTGAACGTGAAATTAAGGAGCAAAGAGTCCAATAGCACACCAAAATCACACGACAATCACAGAGCAACAACACGCTGCTCAGTTAAATCCAAAGGGCGAGATCCAAGGTGAAAATCTTCCAAGAACGACTGTTTTCAAGTAAATGTAAGTAGATTAGAATTCCTATTGTTGTGGTGTTGATGAAACCGTACTCTTAGATCTGACGTTAAAAATAACATAGTATTCAGACACTCTATTGAAAGAGAGAACGTTCGTGCCACAACCTATGTAAACAAGCTTTTACCTCAAAGCATATGTCCAACTTCAGGCTGCATGTTAAATTTTGAGTTTCAGAGCCGTCTGATAAGGGTGTGAAATGACGCGTTCTCCATGTTGCATGTTAGTGAAAGCAGATTATCGGAACTCTTGTTACATTCATATCAAAGTATCGAAAATAAAAAACAAAAAAAAAACCAAGAAAGATGACACCGAATTTTCGGTTGTAATGAGCACGTCTTTTTAATCCTTTCTGACGCGAATTAAATTTATCAAAGTTATTCAAAGTTAATGGAGCCGGTTAGGAAAACAATCAACCAGGTTTCTACAATCGATAAGACATCCAGTAATAGAAACAGCTATTGGGTTGGTGCGAATGAAATGTCCGGCAAAGGACCAGCACGCATGGACGGCGAGAACGAAAAAGTAGGACAACTTACCTAGGGAAAATAACCCCCTCGGCATCGACACATAGTTGCCATCTGTCCGGCAAGGCCATGATCCCCGAACGAAAAAAGTCTTGTGGCTGGGACCCGAAGAAGTCATCAGCACCATGTCTGTTGACCAAAGCTGGTTGTTTCTGCAGCAATTTCCGGTGCATCTAGTGTATATTAGCACAATAACTTTCTGCAGTGATCGTTTGGCTTCTCGTGATCAGTGCAATGGACCACCAGACGAAGAGCATAATCTTCTGTGTGTGTAGGGGTGGCTTAGGATGCCGTCCAGCAGGCTGTGCCTTGCTTAACCATTGTGCAGATCGTTTCCGATTATCCTAAAAGACCCACTTCTGGTCGCAGGTGACGATTCGATGCAGTAGAGGTTTCTGTTTATTCCTGGAAAGCAGCGACGTGCAGACGTCCAAACGCCTAGTCTTTTTGGCAGTTGTCAACTCATGCGGCAGCCACATGTCCAGCTTTTTGACCTTACCCAGCGCAGCCAGACGCAGAACAATTGTCGTGTAGTGAACACCTACCTCTGCCGCTATCTCACGAAGAGTTTTCACGTTTTTCGGGGTCCGCTTCAGCCACACGTAACAGAACACCGTCAGAAACAGCAACAGATCGGTGACCACGTGCTTCGTTTTGTAGGTCCGTATCTACGCTTCGAAACTTCACAAACCATCGCCGAATGGTTCGTTCATTGGCTGTATTCTCCCCAAACGCTTTGTTAACGTTTCGAGCGGCAATTTCTGCAGAATGGCCCAGTTTAAATTCATACAGGAAGATGACTCTGAAATCCGGCGTCTGCATGTTTCCTTTGCAAGTCACGTTACGTTCAAACAAACCACGCCTGAACCTTGTTCTTCTCACACGTGCTAGCTATTTATAATAACTCTGTAACGTAATACCCACAACACCTGTGGGTTGTTCCATTCCGCTGTGGTGGTGGCCTGTCTCCACTGCTCGTTCGGGCCAGACATTTCATTCGCACCAACCCAATACTTACGTATTTCCACCAACGGCTAGAAAGTACGTTACGAAAATTAACAAATGGGGCACAAAAAGTTTATCATAGCACATGGAAGTTATCAAAAACAAAGAGATTTTCAAATCGAACTGTTAAAAGAAGAAATATGGATGTAGAAGGAAACATGATACAAATCTACGCCTTCTAGAGGAAGAATTTTGTATAATGGAAACTTTGAAAATAGTTGAAAGATATTCTTCATGGAAAAAGCTGTGCTAAGGAAAAATAACTTTTCAAATACGTCTCCCGGAAGCAGAGAAATCGAGAAAAAGGTTTTGACCTTTACGTCCCCTAGCGGGAAATCTGTGTATTATTGAAAGAAGATATATTTTTTTTTTGATTGAAGATTTAACGACCACCGTGAGCAACTCAATGGGCTATAAGCAGTCGCCCGTCCCTAATTTAGGGTCACTGGTTCCAGGGAAGGGAGAGAGCCAGTGCCGTAAGACAAACACAACATCCATGCCTGACCGGGATTCGAACCCGGACCCCTTACGGACGAATGATCAGAGGCCAACGCCTTAGACCACTGCGCCACCGGGGCGGCAAAGAAGGTAATGCTTCACATCTTTATTGTAATGAATGGCATACAGTAAAGAACGAATCTCTCAATATGGATTTCCTAGCGACAGAACTGTAAACTATAAAACTCCTCAAATACACTGGCGGAAAGTAAAAAAAGAACACCAAGAAGGAGACGTCTGATACCAACGAAATTTATGCAACATACTAACGGAATACAGAAGATAACGTGATCAAAACATCATGGCAAAACACAGCTGTGATTGCTGGTAAACTGAAAAATAACATTTCCATGTAGCATGGATAGTACGAGGTTGAACCGCCATGAACTGCGTCACACTGTGCAGTTCTGGCATGGAGTCTGTCGTACAGATGTTGGATGTAAGTTTGGGTTATTGAGTTCCAAGCATCCTCAACCTGGATGCGTAAATCGGGGATGGTCATGGCTGCATGGCCGTGGAGACCGGATAAGTCGTTGTCCCATACAATCCCACACGTGCTCAATGGGGGGGGGGGGGCAAATCCGGTGAACGTGCATGCCATGGAAGTTGTCTCACACCATGAAGTGCATGTTGCGTTGTACGTGCCGTGTGTGGGCGTGCGTTATCTAGCTGAAATTCACCACGCTGGACCGACCTTACAAATGGCACAACAACGGGCTGAATGATGTTGTTGATGTAGGAGGTGCTGTTTAACGTACCCTGTACAAACACTAGTTGTGTAAGGGAGTGATAGCAACCTGGATGCGTCCTCAACCGATTTACGCATCCTCAACCTGGATGCGTAAATCGGGGATGGTCATGGCTGCATGGCCGTGGAGACCGGATAAGTCGTTGTCCCATACAATCCCACACGTGCTCAATGGGGGGGGGGGGCAAATCCGGTGAACGTGCATGCCATGGAAGTTGTCTCACACCATGAAGTGCATGTTGCGTTGTACGTGCCGTGTGTGGGCGTGCGTTATCTAGCTGAAATTCACCACGCTGGACCGACCTTACAAATGGCACAACAACGGGCTGAATGATGTTGTTGATGTAGGAGGTGCTGTTTAACGTACCCTGTACAAACACTAGTTGTGTAAGGGAGTGATAGCTGATCGCTTCTCACACCAGAAGACCAGGTGTAGGCCCTGTGTGTCGCTGGCGGATGCAAGAAATGTGGAGACGCTCCCCTGTGCGTCTGCGAACACTCATACGGCCATCGGAGGCTCCCAAGCAGAATCTGCTTTCATCGCTGAACACGACAGATTGCCATTGCGTTCTCCAGTGCAGACGTTGGCGACACCACTGCAGTTGTTCCTGACGGTGGGCTGGAGTCAGAGGTACACATGCCAGAGACACACGTGCACGTAGTCCTGCATCCAGTAGACGATTGCGGATTGTTCGCACAGTCACCTCAGGTGCAACAGCAGCTCGGATTTGCGTCGCAGTCGATGTTCTGCTTGACAACGCTGCTCTTTTTAGGTTTCGATCGGTCCGCTCATCAGTCCGTCTGTGTCTCCCGGTCCGACGTCTTCTCGTGTGGGAATGTTCCTCGGAACATCTACGCCACCATCGTACCACCACCGATACTTCCCGTCCAATGCGCTCCGCAATACGACGATACGACCACCCGGCCTCGCGGAGTCCGACTAGACGCCCTCGCTCAAAGTCCGATAACTGCTGAAATCGTACACGTCTTCCATGTCCAGGCATTGCAGCTTCTTAAGGGTCTTCGCACATGTCCGTACGCCGACGACTGATTACATTCACTTCGCCGTACTCCTGAAATACCACCGACGATAATTTGCATATTATGCTGTGCTGTGCCGTAAGTGCTCACCGGCTGGTCCCGAAATTAACATCACACCTACGTAAACTCAATCCCATTAACATATGTAAATTTCATGATCGTCCGCCAATTCCTTCTTGGTGTTCTTTTTTCACTCTCCGGCAGTGTATTAACCTAGATTGTTCTACAAGGTGAATGGCATCCGGTTTTGAAATAATTTTTCAAATCGCATATGCACGTAGAAGCAGAAATATTGCGAAAGCAGATTCAACATATGTGCCACCTAGCGGCAAAATTGGGCATCATTTTGGAAAGAAAATATACACACAGGGTTTGCATAGTTAGCTATCTGACCGAGAAAGAAGATTTTTAATAGGGTTTTTAGTCTCGCAGATGTTGCTGTAAACGGGAATTTTAACTTACGCACTCTGGTGGCAGACAAAAAAAAATGAAGTTATATGAGAAACTTTTCGCACGGGAAACGCTCTCCAACAAAGAAATAATTTTTAAAAACGGACTCTTAGAAGCAGAGACATCACCAAAAATGAGTCTACGTCTGCTGGAGAAAAAGTGTGCATTATTTTACGAAGGAAGCATTCTCAAAAGGTTATCTGAGATGAGCGGTATCGATCCACGAAAGAAATTTTACAATCGAGTTTTCGGAAGCTCAGATTTTGCTGCAAATACATCAGAAGTAGAAATAAACACTCACGCTCCGTGGTGGCCAAACCGTTTTTTATCAGAAATTAGAAATTATATGCAAAACATTTCTCTTCAGGAGCTGTATTCGATGCAGGAAGAATTGTTTAAATCAGAGTTTTAGAAAAAGAGATATCGGGGAAATGCAATTAACCTGTACGCCTCCTTGCGGAAAATCTATGCATTACTTGAAAATTTTGAAATTATATAAGAAATATTTCGCACCGGAAACGCTCTGCAAACAAAGGTAGATTTTTTCAAATTGGACTTCTAGAAGCAGAGATATCGACAAAAATAAGATACACATCTACGCCTTCTGGCGGGAAAACTGTGTGCAAAGATGTCGGGGAAAACGCAATTCACCTTTACGCTCCCCTAGCGGAAAATCTATCCATTACTTGAAAAAGAAACTGTGCCTAAAATAGTCTTTGTTATAAATGGCATTGAAAGGAAAGATTTTTTTTGCAATCGCATATTTAAAAAAATATATAGGCAGTAAATATATTTTGAATTCGATATCATCCGCATTTACGCCCTCTAGCGTCGAAGTTGTGCATCGGAAAAAAACCAGAATGCAGGGATCATCATTTTCACATTTCAACCTTGCCAATGCCAAAATAATTTTCCAAATCGGACTAACAGTTGCAGAGATATGGTGCCCACAGACGGACAAACAGATAGACGAAAGGCCAAACCGATAACATAAGCACGATCTTTTTTACAAAGGACGTGCTAAAACTATGTACAACCGTATTTGAAGCTGAAGGGCCTGAAGACGGAATACATCACATTCTCCTCACACATGCTATGTATTATTCCTTAAACATATTCTCATGTATTACGTTGCTGTGATGAATAAAATGCCAATTTATTTAACAGAATTACTGGTTTAAACATCCTTTTTCCATTGAGAGCTTTTTCAGCTCACCAAGACCAAAGGGGCAATCTTGATCAAGGGAGGCATGCAAATGTTTCCTCATAAAACAAAAAGAGGCCCTGATGTTCTAAAAGCAAAGATTCAGAGCAATTGGTTGAGTACGAAACATGCTTCGTCCCTAGTTCTAGTACGAAATATATTCCCCTGGTATAAGCGCTAAATAAGGAACCATACTGCTTGAAATGAATGCCTGCAAACGCATACGAAACTAGAAAGTTAAGTGAAAGTGCTTAAAATATTTATACAAAAAGAAATATCGTAAAAGCTAAAAAATTTCACGTCACTTCCGTTGCTATTCGTTTGTTTCTTCAGTAAGAAATAAAAGAATAGCAACGGAAGTAAGAAACAAACGAATAATGTTGAAGAAAAAGATTTATTTAATTGACAGTGACAAACGACTAGCATAGAAAAATCTGTTCAACTGTAAAAAATCACTTCCACTCCCAGGGAAGGCACAAAATTTTTCGTGCTGTTCTTCACGAATGTGTCAAGCAAATGGTGGTGATGGCAAAATGGCATGGCCTTCCACTTCCCAGGCGCAGGCAGGCGATCGCAAGCTGTCATGAAACATCAGGCGGTCTTTTATTAATGAGTTCTTGAATATGATTATTGACAATCTTGTTCATAAAGCGAGAGAGACAGGTTCTTTCTCTTTCGTACACTACTTTTTTAGTTGCCTCTTCATTCTGATCGAGATACCAAATTATGGACCACGTTCTCCCGTCTGTACGATTTCCGTGATCTAGGCGGAAGTCAGACCTTTGCTCAAGAAATTTCGTCGCCTCTTCGACAAAAGATGTTTCCGTAACCGTCCAAGAAATAGTCTGAATAAAGGAATAAACGCAAAGAGAAAAACAGGAACTAGACTCCATTGTATGAAAGAGTCTTGGCGAAAGCCGAAAAGGAAAGAGCCGGAGGAAAAAACATTTTGCGTAGTTTTAAACAAACAAGCAAACTCTCAATGGCGTTCCTTTTCCCGCCCTTCGCCATAGCAATCCTTTACTTACATATCTAAAATGCTACAGTAGATTCAGGGTAAGAAAAAATTTTAAGAATTTCAAGAGAAGACAACATGTGCAGAATTCTCTTTCTTTGATTTTGCGGTTGGCAAACATTTCTACATCGCAACTGGCTATTACCACTCGAATATAAATACTTATACATTCCAGTGGTTTAAAGCCGGTTTTTCCTCCGGTAAATTGCGTTGGAATCACATATTCTGATCTTTCCCTTCCTAGGACAGATTGTTCTGAATTAGGGAAAGGGTAAGCTTTAATGTCCAAAAATTGAAGCTAAGAAAAAAAAATGGAAGACCAGTTTTGTAGACCACTTTCTAAATCTTAAATGTTTTCTGGATTCCCGATATGTTGATGGTTGTTTCCTTTTAATTGTGAAAGCACTTAAATACAAAATCAGCACCACGAATTGGAACTGTATTCTACATATTGCTTTTCAGCAAAATATCATTCTTGCGCCATAAATTGTGAATAAATAAAATCTGCAACTAGAATTTTATATCACATGCGTCAGTAAAGCAAATGCGTTTGAGGGAAGTTGGACTGAAGCTGCTCCTTTTATTTCAGAAAGATAACCAAAATATATTGATACAAAATTTGGGGTCTAAAAAAATTAATTATAAAGGGGGACGGGCTCGATAAGCGTGACTAAATTATGTTAATGATTTAATTAAGTATTCGGCCAATTGCAAAATTAATTGGGGAAGTTAGTACGCTTAATTGGGGAGGTCGTTTAATGGGTTTCGGCTAGTTAAAAACAAAGGAATTGTAAAGTTGTCTCTAAAGACCCCACCCAGAAGCGAGGAGACCCCCAACGTTCCGACAGAGCGACGCCGAGGGCCAGTGACAAGCGCCTGTTCGGAGGAGGGAAATCTTGAGAGGTTGACAAAAACAAGAAGCAAATGGTTAGCAACAGAGCACAGAGAAGCACAGGACGAGAAAAGGGGCAGTCTGCTTGCAAACCTCGTGGTGGAAGGGCGAAAATAGAAATGTTCCTCGTCTTGGCAGATGTAAGTCCTAGAGAGAGCGGAGTTTCCCAGAGGAAACGGAATAGCTGTTGCAAGTCTATTCAAGGGAAGATAAGTCGTAGTCTTCGAACGCAGTTGTCAGTCGTTGGACCTACTGACTTAGGAGTCAAAGAAATAGCGATCGAGAATTAACCTGGATGCCAGAGAGTCAGTCCATTCAAGTTGAACATTCCAGCATGGAAAACGAACCGCCTTGGCCAGTTCTTGTTTCGTCGCCGTTTCGTCAAATATCGAAGTAGCAATCAGCTTGGTTCTGGATGCTTTCATAGCTACGGAGGATGCAGAAACGAAATCCGCAAGAGAACGGCTTCGACAATTTGAGACCTCCAGCTTCGCGTGGTCACTGTTCTACCCATCCACCTTCAAGATGCTTTTTGGAGCTTCGCTGGGGGACCATACTTGGTAACAGGAACCAGCCCTGGCGTTTCTTCCTTCCCCCATACCTACGCACGTCCCGTCTAGCCGGGAGAAGCTCTCTGTGTCGCCCGAAGGAAAGAGGGAGAAAACCAGCGAATTCGTGTCGACCCTCTGTGACATACAGGTGAAATTCTCCACAAACTATTAAGGGCTCTATGGACGGCTGCTTCAGTGTGTGTGTGTGTGTGCGTGTGTGTGGGTGTCATGATTGCTACAAATCACTGTGTGGTGAAGGTGAGTCAGCTTTCAACCCATTAGGGCCTAACTTGTGAGGCCAGAGTGCATGAAACGTATTTCACGGATTACCCAGCATCAGCCAGCTGTAGGCAAGTACTCACGTTTGATTATCAGCTTGCGTAGTTTATTTTGGAAATGGGATTCTAACCCGTGCTCAAGCGACATAGACTGAACTTTCTTTTTCCGGCCGGGCACCTGATATCCAGATCTTTAATTGTTCCCAGTATGGTGAACTGGAAAAGCCTACTCTCATGAAATAAAGAAAGAATAAAAACAATAATAAGGGAGATCCCTCCCCTTTTTTTATGCATACCGAATTTACAAAATTTCATACTAGCAGACCAGGTATCTTAGCAATTAAGTAGATTAATGTGTTTACTTTTTGGGTCTCTGTCCTTGTAGTGGTATTTTAAGTTGAAAAGAACGTCTCACCCCATGGAACGGGTCAAAACCTCTCGGACGCGCGTTAATATCTTCAGGGTAAGAAGCTTCGACCCGTAGTAGTATGCAACAGTGGTTACGTAGCAAAATGCTTGAAATTGTTTTTTGCTGTTAAACGAAATCTTGCGAGTTTCTATTAGGTTGTTGCAGATGAAATGTATGATTTTGAGGTAGTCCGAGCAGTTGGTTGTTTTCTCCTTTTTCTAGTATATTGGGTAGAAGTGTGCCTCTTTATAGACCATTCCAGCCACACCTTAACTACGGCGGAGGTCAGATACCCAACAATGCCTGCAGTTGCCAGGTCCCGCCTTCCTCGTGCTGATAATCATTCCCCGATCGAACTCCGATAAGTCCCAATCTTTCACCATTGCACAGGCTTCATACAGATGAACTGATATGCCCTTCACTTACAGTCAATATATACACACACACACACTGTTTAGAGAGACGCAGTGAGCTCATCCACCTACGTGACCCCAGTAATGGGTTTCTCCACTAAGCAAATGGAGAGGGACGCGTAGCATTCTTCTCTTACTCTTTGCTGTGGTGAAGAGGGTATTATGCAACTCACAGCTTGGTGGACAACACAAACAAACAACCAAAACAAACAAACAAAAACAGCTTTCCAACATACATGAAATGCCAATAGATTCATTGATACTGCACTTAGAGGTCTTGCAGTAATTCTTAGCGTCAAATTTAGCTTTGTCCAAAACCTTGGTATTTATGATGCGATCAAAAATATGGATGATTTGTAAATGAATTGCAGTTTGAATGATCCTATTAATACGATCAGAAACCAAATTGTCTTAATTTTAGAATATCACCATAGGAATGGCTTTCAAATATTCTTTTTCTCAGCTCTTTTCTAACACTCTATTTCCTGTTCTTCTCTGAAATGTAATGCTGGTTAATAACATAATTCATTTCCTTCCGCTTCTTGATGTTATTCTCTATGACCGAGAAAATCGTCCTAGGAAAAGTCGTCTCTCTTTCTTTCGTTGTTGGATTAAAAAAATCCTTAATGTTGTGAAGCTTTCCTACATCTGCTGTTAGTAAAGCTTTTGTGTCGAAACTTTCTCTTACTTTATATTATTTCTAGTCATATATTCATACGGTTATATGTTGTTTTTTTCTTTCAAAATTTATATCGGCTTAGAAATAATGTGCTGCGTTTAGTCTATAAATGTTTGGGAATTTCGTGGGGTTTTAAAGTTTCATTTGACAACATTTTGTTAGAAACTACACACAATAGACAGAGACTTGAGTATTCTTCCAGATCAGCCATGCCAAGCTCAGCTTCATTCTGCCAGTACCATTATTTCTACCGCAGTTCTTACTTGCTTGTTTATGTAGTCGAATTCCACATGAAAATCACTAGTTTCAAAGCGCGTTCTTCCTCTCTTAATCTGCCGCAAAAGCATGTTAACCCAGAATAAAATCTTTGCCAATGCTAAAACAGAAAGGAAGAAAAAAAAAAAGAGCCGAATGTATTCGCAAATTAATTCAAAACGAGGCTTCAAATCAACGACATCCGCTTCCTTAAAGACCGATTGTGACACCTACACTGGCAGAGTATTATCAGGATGAAGCCTTAGAAGTTATAATTGGAGGAATAACCGCTCGAAAAAAAACTCTGCTCGAAGTTCGCTCATTTTGAGTGACTCGAAGTGGCAGGACAGTAGAAGTTATCATGCGACAGCTAAAAACAAAACAAAACAAAACAAGAAAACTAGCTCAAATGAGCAATTAATGATTCCAACATGCAAATGCTAGTTTTATGACCCTTTGAAATCATCCTACGAAGAAGAGTTTGGAAACCACTAGTTTGGGTTGTTAGTTGAGGTTGTCCGCCATTGGAAAAAAGTAAGCGAACCAGCCTCAAGCTGATGTGACCAACATTCTGAATATGTTTCAAATGAAACGCGTCCCTAGTCAGTATAATGTACAGGCAGGTAAGTAGTAGAAAAGGGAGAGTTTCATCACAAAGGAGGACCCCCATGGCTCCCCACTGCGGCCCACGTGCTCCCCTCGGCCCCACCCACTGCTGCTCACGTGCTGTCGCACGGACGGATATGGTCAATCATGACGTCAGTCGCCGCCACTTTTTTCCACGTGTTCTTTCCGACTATCTTTTGTACGCCACGTGTTTTGAGATGAGTCATCGTTCTTTCCTACCATACCATTTTGTGTGCCACGTGTTTTGAGATGAGTCATCGTTTTCTCCGACCGTGCCATTTTGCATGCCACATGTTTTTGGATGAGTCACTGGGTGACATCGCCGTGCTAGCAAGCAATACTATGACATCACCGATACAGTCATGATGGGGTTCGCACAGAAACTGGAGGAATTTTTCGTACCAAGCAAATTAGGAGTTGACGTCATTTGAGATTCTGTTAGACACATTAAGCTCCAAGATTGATTTTTTTCTTCAATAATTTGATCATTTTGCAACATATTTATTGCTTATTTTTTTCCCATAATTTCCCTGTTTTATATACAGAAATTTTCACCGTAACGATTTTTTTTAATTTTCTTTGAGGAGATTTCACGCTTCTTAAACGGACGTACCAACATAAAGACGTTTCCCAAAAGTTTTGTGCGGCAGGCATAATCTTAAAACATGATTGTTTATTAATGTATTTATTTACGTGTTCATGGCATTTTCTGTTACATTTTTTAACATTGTACCTGTTTCCACCATACAAAGCCGCCATGTTTTATACATAGTTAAAATATTTTTTTTTATATTTTCGTATTTTTCTTTTATTTCTTCATGATTAATCAGTGAAATGTACCTTTTTCTTTCCTAAATGTTTGCGTACTCGTTAAACTTCTCGATGTACCAACATTATTTTCTTTTCTTACTTTTCAAACTAACAACTACTTTTATCGAGGCTTAATTTTTTCTGATTTGAACAAGCAAACGTTTCTTCATTATTATTTCTCTTTCCTAGGCAAACAAATTTTCTTACTTGCTTTTAATGTATGACTTAATCTGGTTTTCTATATAGCTGTTTTATGTTTGTGCAAGAAATATACAGATCTATAGCAGATATACATAAAATTCGTTCGTAACAGTATCTTTTTTTTTTTCAGATTTAAACCAAAATACGTTTCTTAACGACTTGATATCTGTTCCACAAGATGTGACAAAACTTCAGATTTTTAATTTTTTCCCTCTGAAACTTTTTTTTCTTACTTGCTTTTAATGTATGGTTTAATCTATTTTTCTATGTGCACAAGAAATATATGGATCTATAGTAGTTAAAATTCGATTGAAACAATATTTTCTTCATTCTTACTGTATTTTTTCATCTATAGTAGTTAAAATTCGATTGAAACAATATTTTCTCCATTCTTACTGTATTTTTACATTTCTTTCTAACAGACGTTTTTTCTTCTCAAATCCCGCTATCTAACTTGATCTATGTTTTGAATATCTATGTTCGCGTATTCGTCCATTATTTTATTTCAAACTTTGCAAACGGCCTCATACTTATATTCTGTCTTTATTTTTTTTTTCATTTCAACCAACGTTTCTTAACGACTTGAATTTCCGGATGTGACAAAACTTCAGATTTATTTTTCTCCTCTTAAACTATTTTTTCTTACTTGCTTTAAACGTGACTTAATTTATTTTTTTACATCGCTGTTTCATGTAGTACGAGAAATATACAGATCTATAGCATGTGGATAAAAATTCGTCATCGAAGACCGCAAATAGCGGTATAACTATACCATCGGGATCAGAGGAAATGCTATCCCACACTCACCAACCCGCTTGGCCAGCGTGGTGAGTTATGGCCAAACACCTCCAAAATGACTCTACAACTTAAATCTTGGCCCTCAGTCTCCGGCAGCTGGAATGTACCTGGCCAAGGCAGCGGCCAGTGCGACATGAAGGCAGAGGGTGCTAAGAATCCCCGGAGGACCGGACTAGGCTGCCATTTGATGCTGACCTTGGCTACCTACAACGGACGCTCCCTATCTTCTGATTCAAGGCTTCTTGAATTGGAAGAGGAACTACAAAGGATCAAGTGGGACATCGTCGGGCTAAGTGAGGTAAGGAGAAAAGGAGAAGATCTCATTGAACTGAAAAGTGGACATCTCTTCTATTATCGTGGGACAGATACTGGCAGAACTAGTGGTGTTGGATTTATAATAAACAAGAAACTGAAGGATAAAGTGGTAGAAGTTGAAAGTTCCTCTGACAGAGCTGCACGACTCGTTATCCAACTATCGAGAAGATACCAGGCTCAGATTATTCAAACTTATGCACCCACCACAAGTCATCCTGAAGAAGAAATTGAAGAATTTTATGAGGAAATTCGTCATCTAAATAATAAAGGTAAGCAGCACTTGAAGATAATTATGGGAGATTTCAATGCAAAAATAGGGCACCGGCAACAGAATGAAACTTCAGTAGGTAAATTCGGTCACGGCAACAGAAACCAGCGTGGAAATACTCTCGTTGAGTTTGCAGAGGCAGAAGGATTTTTCATCTTGAATTCCTTTTTCAAGAAAAAGCCACACAGGAAATGGACATGGAGACATCCAATTGGGACGACAAGTGAAATTGATTTTATTATGTGTAACAAAAAATTCGTCATCGAAGACTGCAATGTGCTGAACAAGTTCAACACAGGTAGTGACCATAGATTGGTGAGATGTAAGATGCACCTCAACACTAAACTGGAACGTGGCAAGCTCATAAGACAAACAAAATGTATTGACATAACCAACCTTAAAAAACACCATAATACTTTCAAGTTGGAACTGAAGAACAGATTCTCTGCTTTAGAAGGCCTAACATCGGAAGAAGTGGATATTTCGGAAGTTAACAGAAAAGTAACCAAAGCTCTTATGGAAACAGCAACAAAATTAGCTGGGTCTAAGAACAAGTTGCATGTAAACAAATTATCAGGAAAAACCAAAATGTTGATGCAAAAAAGAAGAGTGATGAGGACAACTAAAGAAGATGTGACTTCCAAAGTGGAATATATAGAGCTATGCAAGACAGCACGAAAAAGTATCACTGAAGACGTAAGGAAATTCAACTGTGAGCTAGTGAGGAAAGCAATTGAAAACAACCAAAGCCTAAAGATAGCAAAGGGACATCTCAGTAAAGGAAGAAAACAGATTATGGCTCTGAGAAAAGAAGATGGTTCTATAACAAGAAATAGAGGCGAAATTTTGACAAGAGTGAAAGATTTCTACTCCAAATTATATGAAAGGGATGATACATGTACTCCAGACATCATGAAAGGTACCAGAGTTCTTCCAGTCCTCCCAGCAGAAGTTGCTCATGCAATCAAGAACATGAAGCGGGGGAAAGCTCCAGGAGAAGATGGAATTACTATAGACATCATACAAGAAGCAAGTGGAGAAATTGAAACAGTACTCGCCCAAATTTTCACTCGATGCCTTAATGAAGGGAAGATTCCTGAGGATTGGAACAATGCTACAATGATCCTGCTACATAAAAAAGGTGACATTGAGGATCTCAGGAACTACAGACCTATCAGCCTCCTATCAGTGGTTTATAAAATCTTCACTAAAGTTCTTTCACACCGCTTGAAGGTAACACTGGACATATCTCAACCGAGAGAACAAGCTGGATTCAGGAGTGGCTACAGCACAATAGATCATATCAACGTACTGAGAGAACTAATTGAAAGAGCGAGGGAATATGAACTTCCATTGTGCATGGCTTTTATCGATTATGAAAAAGCCTTTGATTCGGTGAAACCATCAGCAGTTACCACGGCTCTGAAATCCTGCGGTATTGAAGATGCATACATTAATATTATTAATAACATCTATGAAAATGCAAGTGCAAAGATTCGGCTGTTTGAAAATACAACACACATAAAAATTGGAAAGGGAGTGAGATAAGGTGACACCATATCTCCGAAGCTCTTTAATGCCACATTGGAAAATGTCTTTCAATCACTGAACTGGGAAAACAAAGGGATAAAGATTAATGGAGATTATCTAACCCACCTTCGTTTTGCTGATGACGTAGTCATTTTTGCAACTACCCCATCAGAGCTGCAGAGTATGATCCAGGAACTTGCTGACAAGAGTAAAGAAGTGGGATTAAAAATGAACTTTCAGAAGACAAAAGTGATGTTCAATGCTTTTACAAGAAATGAAGATTTATCGATTGATGGAGAAAAACTGGAGATAACAGATACGTATGTTTATCTTGGACAGCAGATATCAAGTGAGGGTCACATTGATGAAGAAATTAATCGGCGTACAAAACTTGCCTGGAGAGCTTTTGGGAAGAAACAGCATAATTTTCAAGAGCAATATGCCATTATGTCTTAAAAGAAAAGTGTTTGATCAATGCATCCTTCCAGTGCTTACGTATGGTGCAGAGACGTGGACCTTAACTAAAAGAGACATACAAAGGCTGCAGACAACTCAAAAAAGCATGGAGAGGTGCATGCTTGGTATAACCAGGAGAGATAAGAAGAGGAACTCGTGGATCCGAAAAAATGACGAGAGTGGAAGACATCATGATCAGAGTTAAATCCCTGAAATGGCAATGGGCTGGACATACTGCCAGAAGGACAGACCATAGATGGACAGCCGAAATTTTAGATTGGATTCCAAGGGACAGGAAAAGACCCAGAAAAAGACCACATGGGAGATGGGTGGATGAAATTCGTAAATATGCGGGAGTGACATGGAGGAGACTGGCACAAGACAGACCGTTGTGGAGGAAACTTGGGGAGACCTTCGTCCAGCAGTGGATTGATAATGGTTGACAATGATGATGATGATGATGATAGCAGTTAAAAATTCGATTGAAACAGCATTTTTTTTATTCTTACTTTATTTTTACATTTCTTTCTGACAAATATTTTTTTTTCACATTTTCCCCTATTTAACTTAATTTTGTGTTTTTGAATATCATTCTATGTTCGCGTCTTCGTCCATTATTTTTTTTTCTAACTTTACGAACTAACAGCTATTTTTATTCAGACTTTATTTTTTCATTTCATTTCAATCAACGTAAGATGTAGCAAAACTTCAGATATATTTTTTGTTTCTTCATGTAACGTAATATTTTTTCAAAACTCACTTTTTAGTATTCCTAAAAGCTTACATTTATGAGAAATATACAGATCTGTAGTGGTAAAAATTGGACTGCAACAGTATTTTCTTTATTCCAACTTTACTTTTCTATTTCTTTTCAACAAGCGTTTCTTCATTTTTATTTCTTTTTCATATGTAAGCAACTTTTCTTTCTTGCTGTTAATGTATAACTTAATAAATTTTTCTATCTTGCCTTTTCATGGGTATACGAGAAATATACAGATCTATGACAGTTAACATTCGATTGTATTAGTATTTTCTTTACTATGACTTTATTTTTTCATTTCATTTGAGTAAACGTTTCTCAACAACTTGATATTACAAGATGTACCAAACACTTCAGAAGTTTTGTTTCCCTCACTTTCCATCTCACTTTTAAGTATTACTAAAAGCCTGCATGTATGTGAAATATCCATATTTTTTCATTCTATCCAAATTTGCTATACTTCTCTTTAACTGACCCAACAGAGAAAAGCATTCATTGTCAAGACATTAACTTAATCTATTTTTGAAATATCATTCTATGTTCACGTATTCGTCCATTTTTTTTTTCAAACTTTGCAAACTCTTGCATACTTTTATTATGACTTTATTTTTCCATTTCATCTCAACAAACGTTTCTTAACGACTTCATATCGCAAGGTGTGACAAAACTTCAGAATTTTTGTTTCCCTACATAGCATATTATATATTTTTCCAACTCACTTTTAAGTATTCCTAAAAGCTTAGATGTATGTGAAATATGCATACTTTTCTTTTACTGACCCAACAGGAAAAGCATTCATTGTCAAGACATTCATTCTAAAGCATTCTTTCTTATGACAAAATTTATATTCTTTGCGATATATTTTCTGCATATTTTTTCTAAATCAATAGAAAAAACATTCATTCTGGAGACATAGCGACCAAGTCCGTACTTTCACTAAACATCATATTCTTAGCAAACATTTTTTTCTCTACGTAACAATTTCCTAGTTCACCAGAAAAACAGCTATTCTGAACATGTAGCTAAAATATCGAATTTCTCCAAACAAATGTAATCATTTTTAGAAAATGACTTAGTTCCTTTCACTGTATAACGACTTAATCTATTTTTCGAAAAAAACTGCTCTACGTTTACGTAATTTGTTTAACTTTGCTTTGCAACTGCTTTACACTGTACTTCAATTTTTTTCCTTCGTAGTACTTTTTTCCTGTTTCATTCCAACAAATTTGTTTCTTTTCGACTCGATCACTCTCACTTTTCCATACAAACTTTCCTAATATCAGAAATGTAACAAAAACTTCAAATATATTTTATAACTTTAGAATAAGTCTCACCGACATTTATTATCATGACATAAACTAAAATTTCATACTTTCCCCACCAATAATTTTCTTAATGAGTTGTTTTTACACTTTTTTCAGGTATACCCAAATATTTTTTGCTAATTCACCACGTCAAAGTCAGTATGAACACACCTAACCACATTCCTTTTTTCCCAATGTATTTCGCTTTACATCGAAATGCGTCAAAACTTTCCGTTTACTTCATTCACTCAATGATCACTTTTAACTTACCAGACATTACATGCGAAACATCTGTGTTTACGGCATTTCCCTTCATACGTTAACTTTCGTTTACCTTTACATTCATTTCTAAAATTAGCCATTCAAAGATGCAGGTATCAGGACGACCAAATCCCTCGTTGTTGCCTTCTTGTAGCAAACGAGGTGGTGAACTTCACCAATCACGGTTCCATAGTTTTGGAGAAACACATTAAGGTTTATGGAGCAATTAAGCCCACGCCAGTAACCTTCTTCGTTCACATACACTCACATTCAAACAGAAAAAAAATATATATATAAATGAATGAAAACAATATTGAAATAAAGTAGTCCTGAAAAGGACTGTTTTGTAGTCCTAAAAGGACTTTTTTTTCTTTAAACCTCGAAATCATCATCACACTCCATATTTTAAACAGTCTTGAGAATTTCGCAAACATCAAGATCTTCAAGAATAAATCTGGAAACTGAAACTTTTGCAACTGAGCAGGCATTGGCGTAAGCAATCCCAAGTACTTTGGGTTCGATAAGTGCAAATGTCTTGTCAAAGCATCAGTGCCACCGATCGCTTGCTGTGGAATTCATACAGTCATGACCTAGCTGATTATTTGGCATAAGAAGCACTGGAAGATGACACTCCCTACAGTAAAAAACTTTTCTACACTTTCCTTAATGGTAGCTCTTACCACTTCCACGAGAACGTTTTTCAGTTTTTGAATATCTACGGGAAAAGTAGTCAAAGTTCCTTGATGTTGTAACACGGCATTTTGGAAGGTGGGTCCAAACTGTAATTTTTTTACACTGATCCAAAGCTTTTTGCATGCATCTTTCAGTGTTTCAAATTGGTCACATGTTAATGACACTGATGCTCGATTCAACATAAACGAATCATCAGTCAGAACGTGAAGTTGTTGAAAACGGTAAGCAATTTCACGAGGAGAAGGGAAACAGTTCATCATCAATTCCTTGTTGAAAACCGCGATTTCATTACTTCCATCATACATATAGCAGTTTTCCATAAATTCCTTAAATTTTTTAGCTGACATGGTGACTCCGTACTTGGAAGGAAACAGTTTTTCCTTTTTCACAACATAACTTCGAATGTGTATTCTCACAGTGCCTGTGAAATCAGACACTTTTGCTAACTTATTTCCACCCAAGGAAACATGATGTGGAGGAAGGCTTTCTAATGAAATGCCTGATTCAGCATGAGACTCAGGCTTTGTAGGAACACACACCTTCTTTGTAGCAGTAGCAGAGGAAACTTCGACAGATCGCTTCCTGTTCAAGGAAGTTCGATGAGTAACACAGTTCACGGTAGATTGGAGCGGTAGGTTGTAGCGATGATATTCCGTACGATGAAGAGGCAGGTAACACAACGCGTGAGCAGTTCGATGATTGAGAACAGAATGACAGGGAGTGAGCTGATTTGTCCTCAGGCAAAATTGATAAGAGACTTGCGCATGTGCGTCTGCTGATGACGTCCAGTCCTCCACGTGGTAAAATCATGACGTCAGCTACACCCAACGTCTCCCTGACCGACGCCATCTTGAATCACCACGTGCTCCAGCACAGCAGAATGACGGGGAGTGAGCTGATTTGTCCTCAGGCGACAAGAGACTTGCACATGTGTGTCTGCTTGATGACGTCAGTCCTCCACGCTGAAAAATCATGACGTCAGATGCACCCAACGTCGCCCTGACCGACGCCATCTTGGATCGCCGCGTGCTCAAACATATATCAGCTCTCGCAAAACGCTTGGGGTGACGTCACGGATTATCTAAAGGTTGGATTTAGGCGAATATTGGGAGCATTCTTGCAGCGTGGTGATCCACTAAATGAGTAACGGACATGATTATCACCGTAGGCCACATGTTGTCTAGGAATTTTATATGTTTTTCCATAAATCTTAATTTTGCTGAGATCATCACCAAAATATTCAACTTCATTTTCGAGGCGGTTAAGATAATCTGTAGCTTCAGAATCAGAAAATAATTTCTCATATGAAAAATGGAGGCCATCCTTATGACATATCTTAGAAGAATGCATTTCTTCAGACGAAAGAAAATGTAGCAGTAATTGAAAACAGCAGTATCTTCTCACCGAGCAACGAAGCGAGAATGAAACAGACATACTTGAGATAAGACGTACGACTAACGAATGCGTGAGTCATCAGTGATGCAAGCACGAGCACATTACGGACAGGTGCAAATGATCAAGAATTAAGCACGTCGCTTTAAAACCAGTGTCAAATAAGCAGTCAAAAAGTACAATTTCCCGAAGGGGAGAAAATGAAATTGACTACGTGTGTGAGAAAAAAAATGGCGGTGATTGTAAAATGTCGAGCCCCTCCCCCAAAAAATAAAATGGCGGCAACCGCTAGCAGGATGGCAACATCCAATATGGTGACTCACCCACACACGTGGCGCACAATCCACATCTCAAAGAAGTAGATTTTAAACTTACTTCTTCTTATATTGCCACCATCCACAAAAATTTGTAAAATGAGTGAAACAAACGTGAACCATTGTGTTAGAAGATGCCCCGTCTGCATTTTCCCCTCGACTCGCACAAGACCAATCTCGTCGCCCTTCCCGGCAGCAGTTTTCCAAATTTAATGTACATGACCTCTTAATAAAGAATATGCTGCCGAGGAAAAGGCGACGAGATTGGTCTTGTGTGAGTCGAGGGGAAAAATGCAGGCGAAAAGCTTCGGATCAGTGTAAAAAAATTACAGTTTGGATCCACCTTCCAAAATGCCGTGTTACAACATCAAGGAACTTTGACTACTTTTCCCGTAGATATTCAAAAACTGAAAAACGTTCTCGTGGAAGTGGTAAGAGCTACCATTAAGGAAAATGTAGAAAAAGTTTTTTACTGAAGGGAGTGTCATCTTCCAGTGCTTCTTATGCCAAATAATCAGCTAATTCATGACTGTATGAATTCCACAGCAAGCGATCGGTGGCATTGATGCTTTGACAAGACATTTGCACTTATCGAACCCAAAGTACTTAGGATTGCTTACGTCAATGCCTGCTCAGTTGCAAAAGTTTCAGTTCCCAGATTTATTCTTGAAGATCTTGATGTTTGCGAAATTCTCAAGACTGTTCAAAATATGGAGTGTGATGATGATTTCGAGGTTTAAAGAAAAACAAAAGTCCTTTTTAGGACTGACTACAAAACAGTCCTTTTCAGGACTACTTTATTTCAATATTTTTTCATTCATTTATATATATATATTTTTTCTGTTTGAATGGGAGTGTATGTGAACGAAGAAGGTTACTGGCGTGGGCTTAATTGCTCCGTAAACCTTAATGTGTTTCTCCAAAGCTATGGAACCATGATTGGTGAAGTTCACCACCTCTTTTGCTACAAGAAGGCAACAACGAGGGATTTGGTCGTCCTGATACCTCCATCTTTGAATGTCTAATACGAGCATTGGTTTAACAACTCGTTCGGGGGACCTTCAGCCGTAGCAAATTCTTTGCATGTGTGAAATTTCAGTTTTCTTTCTTTGATGTATATTTCTTCCGTTCGATTAACACTAGACGAAATTTATCTTTCTCAAAACTATCCTTATCTAAAACGAAGTTTAAAAAAATAAAAGCAGTCCTTGTCAATTATGAACTTTTTAGAAAACGCTCCCTGTCACTTTTCAAGTGAAAATATTTCGATCTTTTAAGATTTCTAACATGTCTGAAAACGCTCCTTTAAGACAAATGATTCCCCCATGTTATTCTATGGGATTTTCTCTTGCTTTTCAAATCTATGTTTTCCCAAAACCATCCTCCAAGTAAAATAAAGTGAAACATTTTTAACCTAGACGGAATTTAGCTTTCTCGAAACGAACTTTATCTAAAATGAAGTTGTAAAAACGCAATCCTCCTCAATTATGAACTTTTTAAAAACGTACCCCTTAACTTTTCAAGTGAAATATTTTGCTCTTTTAAGATTTCTAACATGTCTGAAAACACTCCTGTAAGGTTGATGATTTTCTCATGTAATTCTATGGGATTTTTGTGACTATATAAAACAAACTAAAATTTAAAAAATCGCCCTCTCAATGAAAGCAACAAATTGGCGGTTTTTTGTTTCAGTGTGTGAGACTTCTTTCTGTCTGTTCCTTTATGAGAATCAAGAGAAAACATACTTAGAATACGATTGGCTGTTCTTTATGTTCAAGATTAATATGTTCTTGAAGTAATTAAATAAATGGTGTGTGATCTTGTATCAGAAAAACAGAGATGCGATGGAGATAACCTATTTAGAAATGAATGTAAGGGGAAACGAAAGTTATATGAAGGGAATGCCACAAGCACAGATGTTTCGCATGTAATGTCTGGTAAGTTAAAAGTGATCATTGAGTGAATGAAGTAAATGGAAAGTTTTGACGCATTTCGATGTAAAGCGAAATAAATTGGGAAAAAAGGAATGTGGTTAGGTGTGTTCATACTGACTTTGACGTGGTGAATTAGCAATAAATATTTGGGTATACCTGAAAAAAGTGTAAAAACAACTCATTAAGAAAATTATTGGTGGGGAAAGTATGAAATTTTAGTTTATGTCATGATAATAAATGTCGGTGAGACTTATTCTAAAATTATAAAATATATTTGAAGTTTTTGTTACATTTCTGATATTAGGAAAGTTTGTATGGAAAAGTGAGAGTGATCGAGTCGAAAAGAAACAAATTTGTTGGAATGTAACAGGGAAAAAGTACTACTAAGAAAAAAATTGAAGTACAGTGTAAAGCAGTTGCAAAGCAAAGTTAAACAAATTACGTAAACGTAGAGCAGTTTTTTTCGAAAAATAGATTAAGTCGTTATACAGAGAAAGGAACTAAGTCATTTTCTGAAAAATGATTACATTTGTTTGGAGAAATTCGATATTTTAGCTACATGTTCAGAATAGCTGTTTTTCTGGTGAACTAGGAAATTGCTACGTAGAGAAAAAAATGTTTGCTAAGAATATGATGTTTAGTGAAAGTACGGACTTGGTCGCTATGTCTCCAGAATGAATGTTTTTTCTATTGATTTAGAAAAAATATGCAGAAAATATATCGCAAAGAATATAAATTTTGTCATAAGAAAGAATGCTTTGGAATGAATGTCTTGACAATGAATGCTTTTCCTGTTGGGTCAGTAAAAGAAAAGTATGCATATTTCTCATACATGCAAGCTTTTAGGAATACTTAAAAGTGAGTTGGAAAAATAAATAATATGCTATATAGGGAAACAAAAATTCTGAAGTTTTGTCACACCTTGTGATATGAAGTCGTTAAGAAACGTTTGTTGAAATGAAATGGAAAAATAAAGTCATAATAAAAGTATGCAAGAGTTTGCAAAGTTTGAAAAAAAAATGGACGAATACGTGAACACAGAATGATATTTCAAAAATAGATTAAGTTAATGTCTTGTCAATGAATGCTTTTCTCTGTTGGGTCAGTTAAAGAAAAGTATAGCAAATTTGGATAGAATGAAAAAATATGGATATTTCACATACATGCAGGCTTTTAGTAATACTTAAAAGTGAGATGGAAAGTGAGAGAAACAAAACTTCTGAAGTGTTTGGTACATCTTGTAATATCAAGTTGTTAAGAAACGTTTACTCAAATGAAATGAAAAAATAAAGTCATAGTAAAGAAAATACTAATACAATCGAATGTTAACTGTCATAGATCTGTATATTTCTCGTATACCCATGAAAAGGCAAGATAGAAAAATTTATTAAGTTATACATTAACAGCAAGAAAGAAAAGTTGCTTACATATGAAAAAGAAATAAAAATGAAGAAACGCTTGTTGAAAAGAAATAGAAAAGTAAAGTTGGAATAAAGAAAATACTGTTGCAGTCCAATTTTTACCACTACAGATCTGTATATTTCTCATAAATGTAAGCTTTTAGGAATACTTAAAAGTGAGTTTTGAAAAAATATTACGTTACATGAAGAAACAAAAAATATATCTGAAGTTTTGCTACATCTTGTGATATCAAGTCGTTAAGAAACGTTGGTTGAAATGAAATGAAAAAATAAAGTCTGAATAAAAATAGCTGTTAGTTTGTAAAGTTAGAAATAAAAATAATGGGCGAATACGCGAACATAGAATGATATTCAGAAACACAAAATTAAGTTAAATAGGGGAAAATGTGAAAAAAAAAATATTTGTCAGGAAGAAATGTAAAAATAAAGTAAGAATAAAGGAAATACTGTTTCAATCGAATTTTTAACTGCTATAGATCTGTATAATTCTCGTACATACATGGAACAGCGATGTAAAAAAATAAATTAATTTACATTTAAAGGAAGTAAGAAAAAAGTAGTTTAAGAGGAGAAAAAATAAATCTGAAGTTTTGTCACATCCGGAAATTCAAGTCGTTAAGAAACGTTGGTTGAAATGAAAAAAAAAATAAAGACAGAATATAAGTATGAGGCAGTTTGCAAAGTTTGAAATAAAATAATGGACGAATACGCGAACATAGATATTCCAAAACATAGATTAAGTTAGATAGCGGGAATTGAGAAGAAAAAACGTCTGTTAGAAAGAAATGTAAAAATACAGTAAGAATGGAGAAAATATTGTTTCAATCGAATTTTAACTACTATAGATTAAAAAAATGAAAAAAATACAGTAAGAATGAAGAAAATATTGTTTCAATCGAATTTTAACTACTATAGATCCATATATTTCTTGTACACATAGAAAAATAGATTAAACCATACATTAAAAGCAAGTAAGAAAAAAAAGTTTCAGAGGGAAAAAATTAAAAATCTGAAGTTTTGTCACATCTTGTGGAACAGATATCAAGTCGTTAAGAAACGTATGTTGGTTTAAATCTGAAAAAAAGATACTGTTACGAACGAATTTTAGTTATATCTGCTATAGATCTGTATATTTCTTGCACAAACATGAAACAGCTATATAGAAAACCAGATTAAGTCATACATTAAAAGCAAGTAAGAAAATTTGTTTGCCTAGGAAAGAGAAATAATAATGAAGAAACGTTTGCTTGTTTAAATCAGAAAAAATAAAGCCTCGATAAAAGTAGTTGTTAGTTTGAAAAGTAAGAAAAGAAAATAATGTTGATACATCGAGAAGTTTAACGAGTACGCAAACATTTAGAAAAAAAAGATTAATGTAATGCATTAAAGGTACATTTCACTGATTAAACATGAAGAAATAAAAAAAAATACTAAAACATAAAAAAATATTTTAACTATGTATAAAACATGACGGCTTTGTATGGTGGAAAAAGATACAATGTTAAAAAATGTAACAGAAAATGCCATAAACAATCGTCTTTCAAGATTATGCCTGCAGCACAAAACTTTTGGGAAACGTCTTTATGTTGGTACGTCCGTTTAAAAAGCGTGAAATCTCCTCAAAGAAAATTAAAAATAATCGTTACGTTGGAAAAATTCTGTATATAAAATGGGAAATTATGGGGATAAAATAAGGAATAAATTCGTTGCAAAATGATCAAGTTATTGAAGAAAAAATCAATCTTGGAGCTTAATGTGTCTAACAGAATCTCAAATGACGTCAACTCCTAATTTGCTTTGTACGAAAAATTCCTCCAGCGTCTGTGACCCCATCATGACTGTATCGGTGATGTCGTAGTATTGCTAGCTAGCACGGCGATGTCACCCAGTGACTCATCTCAAAACATGTGGCATGGAAAATGGCACGGCCGGAGAAAACGATGACTCATCTCAAAACACGTGGCACACAAAATAGTATGGTCGGAAAGAACGATGACTCATCTCAAAACACGTGGCGTACAAAAAGTAGTCGGAAAGAACACGTGGAAAAAAATGGTGGAGACTGACGTCATGATTGACCATATCCGTCCGTGCGACAGCACGTGGGCAGCAGTGGGCGGGGCCTAAGGGGAGCACGTGGGCCGCAGTGGGGAGCAGTGGGGTTTCTCCTTTGTGATGAAACTCTCCCTTTTCTACTACTCAGGTAGCTGTAAAGCTAGTATAATGGCATTCAAACGTCATATCAACTCCAGATGAATGGTATTTGGCTTTAACTGTCAGTTATCATAAAGCAATGAAAGCTTTCTAACTCGTTTTGGCATTTTTTTTCCGTCCAAGAAAGTGAATTTCAAAGTGGACCGTTTATCAAAAGCTGCAGGAAAGGAGTCGAGGTTCAGTGATAAATAAAGTGTGGTATGTGTTTTCCTAACTCCGTCTTATTGAAGAACCTTCTAGAAGCGATCTCAACCTAACCAGTATGAAATCAGACATAGAAAGCGGATGTCGGATGTTTATTTTTACAGGTGAGTCAAGATTCAGCTTAAAAATTCAGAACGTAGGATACAATGCCGCTCCTCTACCTTTAGAAACAGGAAATGAAATGAAGGCTGTGGCCTAATGATATGAGTACATATCTATATCAGTGACCACGCAGACATTTACGCGTCTCACAAGACACCTGACATGTATTGAGACGGGATTCTCGAATCTGATGCTTCCTCGTTTGAGGCCTAAATGAGCTCGGAATATTCGTAGTTGTTAATGAACGATGTTGACTGCTTATACAGGTTGGAATATTCGTAATTGTTAATGAACGATGTTGACTGCTTATACAGGATGGAATATTTTCATCAAAGTCAGAACATTTTTATAATGCAGCACGTGGGATGGTTTGCAAGATTTCCAGGACTTTGTCCTAGATGGATTGCCAGTAGAGTTCCCTTCTTGAAGTTCGTATGTCTTTAGAACATCCTTTAAAAAAATTATCTTGATGCTTTTTGAATTGATAAAGACATTGTTGAATGTAGCATAATCCTGTGACTTCCGCTTAGTTGTTCTTCCTAATCCCGTCATTAGCACGTCTTTTGTAAAAAAAGATCGTGCTTATGTTATGGGTTTGTCCTTTCGTCCGTCCGTCTTTGGACACCATATCTCTGCAAGTCTCAGCACGATTTGAAAAATTCTTTTTGAATTGGGAAGGCTGAAATGTGAGAAGGATGATCCTTGCATTCCTGATTTTTTCCGATGCATGTATTTGCCACTAGTTGGCCTAAATGCAGATGATATCGAATTCAAAATACATTCTATTGCACACATTTGCTTCTAAATATCCGAATGAAAAAGTTCTGTTTTCCTTTCGATGCCATTTATAACGAAGACAATCTTAAATTAATCGTGGACTGATTCCGCTTACCTCGGAAAACCCTTTAAGAATACCTCCTGCTCAAAATAGCGCATAGTTTTCCTAAAGAGGGCTTAAATGCATATCTTATTTTTCTCGATATCGCTGCTTCTAAGCGTACGATTTGAAAAATTCCTTCTTTGTTGGAGAGCGTTCCCGGTTGGAAATGTTTTCCATAAAGTTCAAAAAATTTTCAAGTAATGCTTAGATTTTCCGCTAGGGGACCTAAAGGTAAATTACGTTTCCCCCGATATATCAGCTTCTAAAACTCCGATTTGAAAAATTCTTCCTGAGTCGGAAACAGCTCTTCCTGTGAAATGTAGTACATATAGTTTCTGATTTCTGATGAAGAATAATTTGGCCACCAGTGTCAGTTTCTACTTCTGATATATTCGCAACAAAATCTAAGCTTCTGAAAACTCCATTGAAAAAATTCTTTTGTGGACCGAAATACCGCTCACCTCGGGAACTTTTTGATAGTACAGTATTCTTAAAATAATGCATAGTTTTTCCGCCAGGGGCGTAGACTTCTTCTTAGAATCCGATTTGAAAAATTATTTCTTTATGGCAGAGCATTTCGCTGCGAAATGTTTCTCATATAACTTCAAATTTTTCTCAACACACAAGCTTGCCACTAGAGGGCGTAAGCTCACATTTCTGTTTACAGCAATATCAGCTGGATTAAAAACCCGATAGAAAAATTCTTTTTCGGTCAGGTACTAATAACTATAAAAAAACTTTGTGTATATTTTCTTCCCAAAATAATGCACATTTTCGCCGCTAGAGAGCGCCAATGTTTAATCTGTTTTTCTTAATATCTCTGCTTCTAAGTGTGGAATTTCAAAAAATTCTTTCAAAGCCGGATGAGCAAATATGGTGGCTAGGCGCCATACTGAGAGACACTACTTATTGGTGTGTAGCTCAATAAATATTGCTCATATCAGTCTCAATGTTTAATCATTTATTGTTCCTGGTAACCTTCACCTTCCTCCCAAATAGCATTGCAATCCGACTCGTCCTTCCAGGTGCAACTATTTTTTTTTTTTTTTTGACGTAGAGTGTATTATTTCAAATGTTGCCACAAACTGAATATTTTCCCGTCAGGACTGAACCTGTAGAATTTACCATTTTTTCCTTCGTCTGTTTCACATATAAGAAGAAATAGTGCGACATCCATCCAGTCTTAAAGGTAGACAGTTCTAGTTATCAGTTATTACATGCAGAATCAGTAAGAATGATATAGCTCGCATTTTCATACTTAAGAATCAGTTAATTTTGCCAGTTCTAAAGAACTAATTGCATACAGCAATTATTTTCTCTCTCCTTCTTTTATTCCAAAAATAAAAAAAAATCTCAGAACGGCGCCTTTGATAAACTTGATTTCTTTAATTCTGTCAAAAGGGAACGACAGTTCTATCTTGTGACATTTCTTTTTATTTCCTTTTTCCCCTTGCTCTTGATTCTGCAGACAAGGCAGATGTATCTGTCGGCATCACAGAGTCAGCAGAGAAGAGAAACAAACCATTTCCGGATTAAAAATGTCTGTCTCTCACTTTTATGTGGTGTTTCTGTCCCAGAGACTTCAGTTTCTTTTCACCAAATCACACTGGAAGTCAGACTTTCATTTAAAATTCCTGCAACACGGAAACTTCCTACGAACCCAAGCATTTCTGTTAGTCAATAATAAAGAAAAAAGTGGAATTTCAGGAATATAAACAAATTCCTGAATAAAAATGTATTTGGGTTAATAGAATAAAAACAAGAAATGCAACATTTGATAAATATTTGTTGAAAAAAAAATAAGATGTTTCTTGTACAAAAAATTTGAATCAAAAAATAATTTTAAAATCTTTATTTTACACAATATGTAACCAAAAATATTAAAATTCTTGCGGATTCCATTAGTCAGAAGTGACCTTTTGGACTGCAACTAACCGCTGAAGTATCTCACAAAACTGAGCTCGTAAAACTTTTAAATATCACAAAACTGAACTCAGCAAAATTTCGTAACTTGACGAAATTAGTCATAGGCTCCCGAATTCAGTATTAATTATTTGCGAAATTTGAAGAATGTCCTATTTACTCCAGTGTGAAAGGAAACCTAAAAAAATTTCAAACTGTTTTTTGCCCTTAATAAAAAAATAATTTCCTGGCATTTGCAGCGTGGAATTCTTAAATTTTGAAATAATGGCCATACAGAAAAAATATCAACAGTAAAAAATGAAGTAAGCTTAATAAAATCCATCACGGCCACATGCTTGAAAGAAGAGTAAACAGGAGAAGGAATAATGACTGTGTCCTTTCTTTTCTTTCTGTACCACTTTGACGGAGTTACACCCTACTACGTGAAGAAACACAAACCTGGAAGTTGACATATCTATTTCCTTAAAATTAATACACATTGGAGATGACGAGCCAAACATGTACATCAGATTTTTAAATCCATGATGAATATGGGTTCCATCGACTTCCATTATCAGCTAAAACTTTTTTCCGCTCTGAGGATGTGGCCATCAACGTAGGTATGCAATTAAACTTGTGTACACCTACCGCAACAGCACTTGTCTACGTATATTCCGCATTAGCAGAGTTAGCACCTGTAACCTGTGCGCTAGCCGACAATTTTGTCTGAAACTGTTAATGAATTGGTCAAAATCCGTTACAAAAGGGAAAGAATTTCCTAATAATATATATAGAGTAAATTCAGGGAAATGTGTTCTACAACATCTAACCGCCTTTTTTAAAATTAAGTGTATTCTGTACGTGCTTACTGACAGATGAAATGCGTGGGTGTGGATTAACCATTCCTCCTTTTCTCTATGCTCTTCGATGCCTTATTTTATCAAAAAGACGTGCAGGTTAATCTGCAATAATAAATTGAATGCCTGTCTATTTGTAGGTCATGTACATAAAAAAATTACTAAATGAAGAAGTTCGAAGTTTGGCATGAACTCGCAGACACACTAAATGAGGTGTGCCTCAGAGACGTTTCTTTGAAATTTAAATTTTCAAAATTTTATTTAATTTTTAGGTAATTTTTGCAGTTCTGCGCTTTCAAGTAATTCCCTACTTCGTGTGCACTACACCGCTATACTTATATACAGGCTTCTCGCTCCCAAAATTATGGGGGAGGAGGAAATAGTTACGCCGCTAAAATAAGACAGTAAAAACATAGGATAAAAAATACACATTTGAACATAATATTATTCAATTAGTCTAAGAAACTACTTCACCACCGCACACACACAAAATTTATGAGTAACTACAGTCGAAATTCGTTAGAACGAACTTCATGGGACCACCTAGATACTTTCGTTATAACGGAATTTCGTAAAAACAGAAGCTTACATTTTGCTAAACAACATCAATCTGCATGTGAATTTATTTTGAAAGTTTCCAATCAAAAATTTTAATCACAGAGATTTTGCTTTTAGAAAGTAAAAATAATAGAAATATGCGCAACATATTCAGATGAAAACTTTGCTTGTCACCGTTACTTTCGCATCTTTGTTTGCAGAAAATCAGTTATTTTTAACAAGGCAATTTGCAGCTGCAGATATTAAGGAAATGACAATGGATGCATATGGGAAAACATATCTTCTGAAACGTTAATTTATGATGACACAAAATGACGAATTTTTTCCAAGCACGAATGTGTTTTTGAAGCACTATCATTCGTCAAACAGGTCGTTGCATTTCCTTTTCTCTGCTTTCAACATTTCCTTCATTTTTATTGTTCTTTATTGACTGGATGATATCCGCACTGACCATTCCGTGAGAAGTAAACGCGAACAAACAAAGTTCACCCAATTGCACGTCATTGACGTCTGATTTCCATAGTGATTTCATATTCTTTGATTTCCACGATTTTTGCGCCAGCGCATTTATCTGCTTGAAGCACTGATGCTTTCTTCGGTTGGAGTTGGAAAAATATTCACGCCTTGTTAGCATTAAACACATCATTTGGACTGCATGAGCATAGAAGAGCAGGTGCTTCTCTTCTCCATTCAGTGACGCATGCTGTGAATAAATGAAGTTCCTGGAAATGACTTAGCTATTCAACACTGGCCTGAAAGTTCTTACGGCCAAGAGAAGTGGCGAACTTTCCTCTAAGATGGCGAACTTTCCTCTAAGATGGCGAACTTCAGTGCTTTCTCGCGGATTAACTATTCACTAACCGGCACACTCTAGGAACGGACGTCTCACGTGAACAGCGCTTAGTCGATATCTTAAAATTGTGCCAGCTGGTTAAATAACTGGCTTTGCAGTCGGTGTTCAGAGTTTCTCGATCTTTTAAGAAAAGGTAATTGTGAAAGAAATACGGGATTACGCCATATAATACAAATTTTGAAGATGACAATCCGATTTTTTTGGCGTAAATGTGACAAAGATGGTAAGTCAGATAATATCCGAAAACTTGAAAATTTTTTTTTTTTTTTTTTTTTTTTTTTTCATCGTCCCGCTCCAGGACGATGAAAATTTTCAAGTTTTCGGATATTATCTGACTTACCATCTTTGTCACATTTACGCCAAAAATCGGATTGTCATCTTCAAAATTTGTAAAGCTAATTGTGTTGATGGAGTGATACCATACGTTTAAGCACCTTTCACTCCAGAAACTTCTTTCATGAATGATTATTTTTCTTTTCTTTCAGAGATTTGCTCTCTTTTCGAAGAACTCGTTTCAAAATTGAGCAAAGCACAACGTAAAGAACGCAAACGAATGCAGAAAAAGACCGAGCAACAGGTATGCTTGTTATGGCTCCATAACCTTTCCTTTGTCCCCAAACCAGTTAGAGCCGCTTTTGATACAGTGGGAAGCTCGATATGATTTGCCTGGCAAGGCTGCTCATTTCTTTTAACAAAACAGCGCGAAAATCTGAATTCAGCATTTCTGCTGGAGTTGTAAATATTGTTCAAAATGGCAATGTTTCTTAGAAAGATAAACCTATTTTCTAGTTCTAACGACAAATTCGTGAGAATGAATTTCGTTATATTGAAATGAAAAGTACATTATCTCAATGAGATTTTTGACGGGGATCGATCTCTTTTTCGTTATATGGGATTTCTCTTTAAAGGAATTAAGCTGTATTTCCTTTGCCGCCTAATCCGTTGACCGGTTTGGACGCGTTCAAGGTCTCCCTTTTCTAAAACGGCTTGAACGTGGGTGACCCGTTCAGACAACATTACTTAGGGTCAGCGCCAGAGGTGACCTGGCCAACCCATGTGCCTACCTGTTAAAAATTTGATGCCAGAAAACCGAACTTTGTACGCTGGTCTAATATAGATTCAATGTTTTCCAACCAACGCAAACGCGGTCTTTTATGTGTTCTAAGAACCAGAAAGCTAAGGCACAGTGTTCTCGTGCTGAGAATTTGACACCCACGAATATTCATTGTTCATCGGGGACAACACCAAGAATCGATATTTGCCTTTGCGTTCATACAGAAAATGAGCGGGGCGTGGGAATTCTGTGAGTTAGAAAGGTGAAAGTGAGGTTACAGGTCAGACAGCAATCGGGATGGCATCTCTTTTATAAGGTGCAGTTCCGGCGACGGTGGCTAAATTTAGCATTTCTGCTTGGATGTTTTTTAGCAGCAGCTCGAGCAGATCTATCTGTTGAGTACGTTAACCTTTGTCAGGTGAAAAATTTGTGTGTGGTGTTGTGTGTTAGCTTATGTTTAACGTATTTAATAATGGCTGACTTACCAAAGCGTACAGGTACAATTAGTGCGCAACATTTTTCGAATGATGTGGTAGGAAAACAAAAGAAGTTCAAAGCGAGCGTACCACGTACAAGTGCAGAAAACTTTGAGCATAAATGAGGTAAAACTAATAACCAGTTGTTTAAACTTTAAGGAGTCTTGTCTGAGAATGTTTCACCCAAATGAATGTTTTGTTCATTTGGGTGAAACATTCTCAGACAAGAAACACCCAAATGAATGTTTCCTTCATTTGTACGGTTTAATTAAATTTGAAGTACCTAATCCTTAATCAACCTAGTGAAATAAAATGCAGTGTATATTAACTTGCCTTGGTTTTTGTTAAATGAGTTTAGTACTTTTTCGTAGCTACTTTATGTAATTCAAAAAACGTGGGCAACCCAAATACCTACTGACTCACCCTTGGCCACTGATACTACTTCCAAAGTGATTTGATCGCATGAGGCGTGGCTCGCTTTTCTAGTCCATAAAGCTCTTTGCACGCCTGGAATTCGTTCCTTGTTGTACTGGTGATTAAAGGCTTGAATGCCCCTGGTGCGTTCCTACCTCAGGAGCGAAAATGTTAAATACTGGGCAGTAAGCAAGGGGTAATCTCTATTTCGTGTTGAAAACTTTGCTTAGCTAATCGTCTTATGTCCAAAAACAGGATTTTAAGCACATGTTTTGTGCTGTCACTAACATTGCTAACCTGCATATAATGTAATAGGTAAATTTTTCATGTACTGAATTCTGCATTGAATGAATGCTAAAATTAGTCTCGTAGGTGTTGAGTTTCTCCTGAAGGTAACATGTGATTCAGCTTTACGCGAATTACCAAATATGGATTGAGGGTTGTGCAGAGAAGCCGACAGCAGAAAGGGGAGTTATTTCACACTGCAAGACCAGTTTTTGGATTGACGGAAATGAACAATGCCATTTGTGAAATTCTAGCCCTTCTTGAAGCGGCGATGGCTGCTGAACTATATGGCGTTTTTGAAGCGGCCCGTTCAAATTTCGCAAGCCTGTCGGAGGGTTAATGCTGGCAGTGAGCAGGCTGTATGTAAACACAGCGGAGGGGTACCCCCAATGTTGGGAATTTCTTGAAAGCGCACAGCTGTGGAAGTCCAACCGTTTTTTTTTTTATTTTTATTTTTTTTGCTTATTTTAAGAAAAAGAAAAAGAAATTCCCTTTCCTCCGAAATGAAAAAGGGCTGAAGTATAAGATCCAAATTCGCAAAAAAGAAAAAGACAGGATGTACAAAGAAACAATGCGCAAGAAACAATTCAAGACAGAACAAAAACATCTAGCTGATAGCACAGAGATACAGAACAACCGCGTCCACAGTTTCCGAAGCAAAACAAAATACCAACAGCAAATTTAGCAGTCGGACAGATATAGAACGGCTGCATTTAGAGCTCACAAAAAAAGATGAGCACTGAGAAAAACAGACAGAAAGAGATATTAATAATTTAGAATCGGTGTTTCCAGGAACCAGGCATGGACGAAGAAGGGACGTTATGAACTTCCTTCCATTCCAGCAACAGATTATGGTTCTGATCTACTGGTTACAATTAGTGCGATGTCAGTTTAATACAAATACTGCCAGGAAAGGAGAAACCCCAAATATTTGCTTGTTGCTACTGAACAGTTCTCCTGAGCGCCTTTTGTCACTACTTACAGGCAACTCAAGTAATGCAAGATATATTCCCAGAATGACGGAATATTCAAATCCTATTTTAAATGACATCTTTTGACACCACAGAAAAGGTTATAGGACCTATATCTAAAGTTCGAAACCAAGTGTGTTTAGCGGATTGGCAGTCTGCATCCACTACCTAAAGAAGAGCCGAATTCCTTCAGATGTATTTTAAAAGGTGACAAAGAACAGCATACTCAGCTGCACTACAGGGATGTCGTCCAAACAAAGCGCGAAGTTGTACTGAAGTTGCCAGAAATGCTTCATAGCGAAAACAACAGCGTTAGAAATTTCAAGTGTGCAATGGAAAAGATGCAGAATTCAATTCACGCCGACAAAACTCCAGCTGGTCAAAATGAAGGACGTTTCAATGCCCCGACAGTAGGACAGGTGATTCTTATTCCAGTAAGCGAACAACAAGGAAGTCGAATCATTGTTACAAATCCGAAACAGTATCACCCAAAGAATCCTGGTTACAAAGAAAAACAGCTTCGATGCCGTACAATATTCATTAATCTTCTGACAAAGGAAAGATCAATAACACTTTGAACAGACACAAACAAATCCTACTTTGAATGCACACTGAAAAGATCCCTGCAACAGATTTTTATGCCTTTAAGATGCTGCTGTGACCTTTAAGTTTCAACCTTATACTAAGGTGTAAAGTATTCTTCCACCAATTTTCTGTTAACATGCACATTGATCTAAGATATGCTATCAACAATTTCATTTTTTTGGCACGGTCACTGATGTTAAACAGTTTATCATCTTGCTTTCCAGCTCCACAAATAGTCCTTGCTACGCTTATGAACGTACGCAGGATACCACGGCATAAACCAGAAACTCTATTCTTACGGTTATGGTTCTAAAATGTGAAGAAACTCTATTCTTACGGTTATGGTTCTAAAATGTGAAGAAACTCTATTCTTACGGTTATGGTTCTTCTATTTCTTCAGCGAAATCACTTGCATAAAATGGAAATGTTTGTTTAATTTGTGCCGAAGAGCGCCGAAATAATGTACATAGAGAAGACGGTCTGTTCGAGGAGATGCTAATCTCCAAAAGTTAGAGTTGAGTGATCCGCGTTAACCTTACAAGTTCTTAAATAACTGATAGAGAAGAAATGAGCCTGGTCTGTAGAACTTTATTTAAACATGAGAAATATTTTGATGAATTTTGATCCTCATCAAAAGGAAAATCAGGAATTTTAAAAGTGTGTTTTTAATAAAAGCTTTTAAATTCAAAAGAGTAAAAGAGCAACATTTTTCAAATTGAAAAAATATATTTCATTTTTTCAATATGAAACAGCAACATTTTTTCTACATCACATGTGATGACCCTACAGTATAATTACCAATAAAAAATGAGTAGTTCATAAGGAACGATATTAGAATTTCTGAAGCAATAAATATAATGTTAGTAAAGGGTGAGAATAAAATAGTTACCATTATGAAAAAGGCGATACCCTCTTATTGGACGAAGCAAAAACATTCATTTTTACCACAGAGAGAATCTCATACCATCCATGGAGCGAACCCAAAGCATTCTTGTCATATAGAGTATTAATTTTGCATAATAACAATACCGGTGCATTGTTGCACAGAACCAGTAAAGAGAGAATTATCTGAGGAAAGTTGGGAAAACCTTAGCATGAAAAATCACTATGTGTATACAGGAAGATGCCAAAGCATTCTTTACTTTATGAATTAGAAACAAGAGTGATGGGTCTACGAGGTGAAATCAATGCCATCTCACCGTTAGATTAAAAGAAAAACCGTTGCTTATGTGACGGTAGCAAAGCATTCTCATGATGATACAAGGAAAAAAAGGAAAAGTAAAAGACAGAAAGAAAGAATAATAGAAAGAATATGGACGACCCGTAAGCAGCTTTCTTTCGGAACGAATAAGCGAAAAAAACAAACACTGGAAACCTCGTCCCAGGCCAAATAACAGGCAGCACAATATCACTTGTGGGCTATCATGCTATCAGTCGAATCCAATGTGCAGTTTGAAAAGTAATTCCGCATGGTAAGTTTGTGTATTAGTTGGAAGGAACGCGTAACTGGCAAATCTATTCTATTCGGATTGTTCAGTGGGGAGTTTCACGAAAGGAGGACAATGCTTCACTAACTTCTCGACGCTGACACTTAGTGATAAAACTCTTCTCTTACTTTTCCACATTCCGGTCCCAATGAGCTGCAGGAACGTCGCAAGAAATTACACGGATGTCCTAAGGGTCCACTACTCATCGAGGCTTATCGTCCCCTCTCCCGTTTCCCGACCTTTTCTTCTTTGGCACAGTAATACACATATAAAAAAATGAAAGGAGCAAGGGAGGAAAGGCGCGGAAACTGCAGACAGTCTATGGGACAGAACAGCCATCAAAACAAATGACTCGTGTGATTTCATTACTGACACATTTTGGCAAATAAAGATAGGACGACGAGAACTTCCTTTGGACATCGTTCCACTTCCAAATGTTCACAGGGCATCTGATCGAACATTGGTGATTCACATTTATCGGAAATAAAAACGGTGCTCTACGTGTCGTACTAAAATATCCCTTCATCAAAACTGTGTGTAATAATGTACTGCAATTGCAAAAACTATATATATTCTCCACAGAAAAAATTCTATTTCCGAATATAGATATCTCCGTACAGTAAGGATAAAAACGGGCAAAGCTGGGACTGGATTCGAATCCGGAATAAGGCATGGATGGATTCCGCAGCACAAGAGAAGTGTTTCTCCCTGTAAGCCTACACCTTTCGCCGAAAGACACATAAAGCAACCTTGGGTAGGATCCAGTGTTTCTGGGAGGAATCTTACGGGACGGAAAAAGAACAAAAATGCAAGAGGATGATAAAAAGTGTCTGGAACTCAACATTTGCATAGCTATTGTGACAGAACTATGGACAGACTTTACAGCAATTTGTTTAAATACACTGCCTGACAGAGAAAATGTCACACCATGAAGACGTGAATGCAGTGCCATACAAATTGCAGGGTGGGTGCAGGCGTACAAGTTATGCAAATGATTGAATTTGCAGGCCAATCGCACTAATGGCGCGCGGGATATAAGCGGACAACCAGCCCCGCGAGGCCATCAGTCGCGACGTCGTCGCCACAGAGAGGAGTGAGGGGATGTGCTGTAACCATGTCTAGAGAACAAACAAGGGGTGCCAATGCTGTTAAGATGCCGTCGTACGCGATTTCGTCAAACGGATGAGTTCACGAGAGGTGTCATCGTAGGCCTTCGTGCCGCCGGATGTCCTTGCGTCGTATTGCGGAAGAAACGCAACGATTCATCCTGAGACAGTGCTCTCAGGAAGGATCTGCACAACGTCATAGGGGGACCGGAGCAAGGAGACAGACATCCAAGCGCACGGTTCGTTGCATCCGACGTCATGCCGTAGCATACCCACAGGCCACAACGGGTGACATTTTGCGGAGTATACGGGAATACTTTGATGCTCCAATATCGAAGCGGACAGTGCCGTGCCGATTGGCTGCGTCTGGTTTGCTGTCCAGCCGTCTGTTGCGGAGGATACTCTTAACAGCAAGCCGTCGTCGTCATCGCTAGGCGTGGTGTTGCTCCAGAGCTGCGTGAGGTGCCGAACGGAACAGTGTCGTGTTCATCGACGAATCGCGGTTATGTCTCACCACGGATGATCGCCGTGTGAGAGACTACAGGCGCCCCTGCCAACGGGCGAATTCCTTCGCCATTCTGGAGTGCCACAGGGCCCGGCTACGTGGAATCATGGTGTGGGGTGCTATCAGCGCCAACAGCCGCTCACCGTTGGTACGCATTATATACACTACAACGAAGTAAATTTCTCCATCATTTTTGGTCCACGCCGGGGCTCGAACCTGGGTCCCCTCATTCCGGAATAAGTATCTCTACCAATTGAGCTACGCGGACGTTCGTTATCGGTGCTATCTGCTTTTATATCGTGTGCGTCCTGCTGGGCAGGCACGTCACAGCACATTAATGGCGCGCCGCTATGTTGACGAGGTCCTGCGGGCAGTGGCACTACCGTATCTGCAGGGCATACCAAACCCCGTTTTTCAACAGAAAAACGCCCGGCCGCATACCGCTCGGATCAGTCTGAATTCTTTACACGGTGTGTGGGTGCTTCCGTGGCCAGAATGATCCCCACGACTTCTCACCCATCGAGTATCTGTGGGACAGGATTCGACGTCGGTTGAGTACCCTCCAACCCCCGTAAAATGAAGATGAACTGTGGACTCTGTTCAACACCACATGGCCCATGATACCCCAGTACTCTAATGGGACTCTCACTGCCTCGATGTCACGACGGATTCAACGCTGTATCGCCCAAAATGGGCAATACAGCGTTCGGCCACTGGAGCCTAGTCTGTATGTGACAATTAAATCATTTGTTAAGGACCTACTTGCCTATCTGTGTGTTCAGTTTAGTTTGTTTTCAAGCATTCCTTCATGGTGTGGCATTTTCTCTGTCAGTCAGTGTATTTAAACGAAGTAGATCCCAGTGAAGTGCCTTTTATTGGTTAAGCGTAAAAGTTCTTGCCATTTGCATACATGAAAATCAAAGCTCTTTTCCATTTACACAATCTTTTATTTCAATCTGTGCAGTCTCCATTTCTTCCATTTTTAGTGACAACCGGTATGCATTGTTCGGTTAGATGTTTAATTCCCCTATAGAAGAAAGTAACGGCCTTAGAGTCAAAAACGTTTGAATAGCCATTTCGACCTCTATACTATCTTTCATGGTACTATTACCAGCCATATGATTCCACAGCAACTGCAATAAGCAAATATTCCTTGGTGCCGCTTTCGGTGAACACGGTGGGTGAGACCAAAGTTCCCATCCAAGTTCCTGCGAGTGAAAAGATAGATAAGGCTGCCGTAGGTATCACAGCCTGTGTTGATATATCCACATGAGGTCTAATATATCCACATGAGGTCTAATATATCCACATGAGGTTATCTTGATCGAAGACATCTTCCCTATTCACTAAACTGGGACGCTTAGGCATCAAGGACTCGTTTACTCCACAAAGCTGTTCAGAGTAAAGTCTCACAGTGATTGTTTGGCAAGGCGTCAACAGCAAATGATGAATAATTTCCATGGAATCCCACCAAACAAGAAGAATTACTATCTTTAGGTAGAGATAGCTTTTGGAGTCATCCCTGAAGTTTCCTTCTTTTTTGCAAAAAATATTTGATGCCTTTAATATTCTTGTATAGCACTAATTTTTTCTCTCCAGCTACCATTCGATCCAAAAAAGGAGCGGTTCTGTATCGAGTTTGCAGAGATGCGAGATAGTGTTAGCTGGATGTTACCTTCCAGCTCTGGGTTAGGTCCTATTGCAACTTTTAGTGCATGAAAGATATATGACGAAGAAAATGCGATTACTTGCAGTTCAATTTTGTTTATTTTAAGCTAAAGCTTGTTATCATATAGATTAGTTGGTTGTACAGGAATTATCTTAGTTATACTTATTTACACTTTCACTTATTCCACTACTCATTCTGTTTCCTAGCTATTCACTGTTTCGTATTTCTCTTTGTTTCCTAATATGTATAAACTCATTCTTCTCATATCAAAACTCCCGGACAGTGTTGCCAGAGACTTTTACTTGAAATCAGTAGACCAGAGCTCAAAAATCAGTAGAAATCAGTAGATCAGATCTTGCTAGAAATATGCACCACCTTAAAAATGTAATGAAAAAATTGGATGTAATCTCAATACGAAGAGCATTTAAATCCACTGTTATTTCAAATTATACCAGTTCTGAACAAACTGCTATTAAACACCGGAATAAAATTCAAATAAATACAATCCTGAGTCGCTTTTCTATAAGATATCAGGATCAGCTTCATAAAATAATGGTCATAATTAAAATGAATGTTGGTGTAAATAATCACGGCATTTACCTTTTAATGTAGTCCCAGTTGGATTGGTCCCACTTGTTGTCTTCCTAAAAACAAAGAGTTACACTTTTTTCTTACCAAACGATACCCAGATGTTCCCAAAGTAAGTGAACTAAGTGCTATATTAAAAAAAAAAGTATCACTAACAGTTATCCAGAATAAAATACTATTTCATGAAACTTTTAGTCTTCGTCATAAAATATATAAAATTTTAGTCTTTGTCAAAAAATATATAAATCTCTAATATAACAACACATTTTGGTCCAAAACTGTACATTGTGTAAATAATAATGATGAGGCATTTTAGCTTCAATCCGCTTAAAAGCAGGGTGATTTAGTTCCCAAAGATGCGCGATTTCTCATATCACTTATTATTATTAGTAATAAATTGCTGTTAAAAGAATATCACTTTAACAGCAATTTATAAACCCTACAACTATGCTCAGTTGCGATGAAGACATTGGTAGTACAAGGGCCATCGGCTGAAACCCTACAACTATGCTCAGTTGCGATGAAAACATTGGTAGTACAAGGGTCATCGGCTGATTCAAAGGATGGTCTTTTGTGTGGTGATCGGGTTGCAAAAATGGACAGAACTTGACTAAGGTCTCGAACTTTAGAGGGTTAAATCTTGGTTGGTGAAAGCCAGATAAGGCCGAAGAAGGCAGAAAGGGGTAATGGAATTAATTTATTTTAATTATTTTACCTAAATAATATCTCGCCAACACAACAGCGCAGACAAAAACTGAATTATAAACACACATGGGTGTACATAACATAAGGAAGTAAGACATAAAATAGGACATAAAATCAGATATTCCTGTGAGATTTACACAGAATGTATAAAACTTTGCATGGCCATATTGGTATATTTTGCCATAACCTGTCAAAATTTTGTGGAAGGCAAGATAATGTTCGTTTTGATCATGATAAATGTTGAAAGCATGTAAATGTACAAACTTAGATGTAAGTGTCTCTGAGTCCGCTTGAGTAAATATGGTGTATGATGATCTCCTCCAACTGCTGTACATGCCTCACAACGATCCCTCATTTCTGACAAAAATAGTTTAGGATCTCAGTAGAAAGACGTTCCTATTTCTCCCTTAGAGAAGTTTTCAGCTTACAGGTTGTTCTTAGAGAGGGTTGACAACTTGAAAGTTGCCGTTCTAAAGCATTCTATTCGTAATAGATAAGATTTAGTTCTTAGGACTTGGATGTCCATTCCATGCTGTCTATGTCTTCATTTTCTAGGTATTCATCAACAAACCTTGTCCTGAGAGGTAGAATATTATCGTCCCTGAAAACAAATTCTGGACAACACCTCGAAAAATTTGTACATGGGGTTCTTGGAGCTCTTTTCGGTATCTGCCAGTAGCCAGTGAAATTTCATTTATCTTAGACATATACGATCATGCCCACACCATTAACCCTCTCCCCTTCGAATATCCCTTTTGGTCATACCGGAGAAGTGATTTCGCGTGCTTACTTCTTTCCTGATGTACTGAAGTTGAGTATCACTTGTTAGCGAAAATCTTGACTCACCTGTGAATAGTACATGTCCCCAGTGCTCAGGTGTCTAATTATGATGTTTCCCATTTCGTGCTGATCTCTCTCTCTCTCTCTCACTCTTCTTTTTTTTTTTTTTTGTGGTGGGTAAGGGGATTCAGACCCTAGGTTTCTTGGCATACAGTCCTCTTTCCCGAAGCCTTTTATTTTCTATTTGCAACAGTATGTCCACCTTTATACAGTTCTTTTTATAGCCAAGACAAGCTTCAAGGAGAGTTGACGAGCTATCATGTGTCTATTTCACTTTGTAGTTTAGTTTGGGCTACATACCTGCGTTATCCTCAGCTGTTGTAAAGCCTGTTGGGCTTTAGGAGGTACTTTTATTCCGTATTCCTGTATCTTGGAACTGTCGCCATAGCTTACATTTGGCACTTTTGGACACAAATCTGGCAACATGCACGACTTTGAACAGCTTTTAGACTTCCGATGGCTCTTCGTCTCTGATTGTCATCCAAATGGCGGAGTGAAGACGTTTGGAACAAAAAATGTAAGAAACAGCAATCGCGGTGCAGTTAAATCATGAACGAAAAACATGTTTCACGAATGCTTCTTTTAAAGTTGTCCCTAATATGCACTTTGAGTGAAACATCACAACATGAGCATGAGATTTCACTACTAACTGGATTACCACATACATGTAAGCTAATTGTGACAGTTCATGTAAAAAAAAACCCACTAAAACTTGAAATTTTCTTAATTTAGAAACCTTAGTATATACGTATTACCTCGTACATACTTGTGCGTGTTGTGTTAGTGTTTTCGTAAGGGTATCTCCGTTAATAATAATTACATATATGATGTGGGACACTAAATCAAGTAAAACTTTCTGAAAACGTTTGTAGGAAATGAAAGGGCAATTTATATATTTTTTTCTGTGCTATGTTCCAGTTATTTATAAATTTAATTAACATTTTTCTTCCATTGGAAATTAGTTTTCAAACTTTATATCGAGATATGTCAGTGTATTTTTGCATTTACTTTCTTAATTTCCGCATCAGTGAATATTCGTATATTCCGACATTTTGTTCTGTTTACTATGATTACCTTATCTACATTGTGTTTAATATCATATTTTCGGAAGCACCGGCATTTAAAAATTATTTTCATTTAGTCATATGATTATTATGTTTTTCTTTGTAAGCTTTCATCTACTGTACCGATGTGTTTATGTTGATAAAATTATAACACTTGTTTCAACATTGAGCTTTGAAGTATTCGAAAATGCTGTGACCTAGACTTTTATTCCATACGAATAAATACTCACTAAGATGCCCTCAACTAGGACACAGCCTTTTATTAGCGAATCTATTCGAACGCAACCCTGTAACTAACAAAAAATGGTTTGTCAGCATAACTGTATATAACATAAACATAAGCCTAACTGTGTGGTACGCCTGACTCGTCCGTTCTACTGGAGCTGTCTGCCGAGTTGACGTTGTTTCGAAACAGTACGTGCATTAAAAGAAAACAGCAATCTCGTGCGCTACATAATGTATTATTACAAGCGACATCATAGAAACGTACGTATAAACTACAACAGATAATTTATTTGTTTACATGATCTAGTGTAATATAACATTTTAGAGACAGAAATGTATGTGTAAGTAAAGTACATTGATTATTACATTTTATACAATAACAGGAATTTAAAATTTTTCTTTTTTTGATTGGAATTTTAACGACCACCGTGAGCAACTCAATGGGCTATAAGCAGTCGCCCGTCCCTAATTTAGGGCCACTGTTTCCAGGGAAGAGAGAGAGCCAGTGCTGTAAGACAAATACAACATCCACGCCTCACCGGGATTCGAACCCGGACCACTTTCGGACGAATGATCAGAGGCCATCGCTTAGACCACTGCGCCACCGAGGCGGCGGAATTGAAATTGCAAGTCTAATAAATCACTACGTTAGACTAACCCTTTAAGACGGAAAACCTGCATGCAGGTAAGTTATGTATAAATGCAATTAAACTTATTATGCTTATGGGTCAAAACAGTCAGATCCGGGTAAAGTGGGGTCAGTTCCGGGTCTGATCGATTTCGTGTCGGATCCGGAGGGTCCAAGTCACAAAATCTTGACCCGATTCCACCTCTGAGAGCGACACCGTCTAACTGGAATTAAAAACGTTGCTGAAGCAAGAGAAACAATTTGTCCACAACGATTAACAAAAACTGCTTTTTCTCACATAGACTGAAGTTTTTTGTAGCGCTTAAGGTATAGGGTATACGTTTCTGTTCTCAATAAGAACAGCAAAACAACGCCCCATTATAAGAAAAGAAGAAGATTGTGTCTTTTGTTCAGATACCAATGAAAGCGATGAAAAGCAGAACAAACAGCCAGACAGATTTAATGCATAAGATTGAAAACTTGTCTTTTGAAGTTGAAAAATTAAACACAGACGCATGTTATTTTAGAACGATGGCTAAAACTGCGACTTAGGAAAGATGATCGTAAACACCAAAAGAAAGAAGTTTGAAAATAAGAGCCATGACACGTAAATAAAAATATACCGCATCGAGAACGGTGAAAATTCTGGTGATATGTCGTGGTACAACAGATATCCCCCTTTGAACCGAAACTCATTATTCAAACTCAAAATACTTTGCGGTCGGAGGGAACCTGATATACTCTAGTCAAAACAAAGTCCCGGACCATAAACAAGTGGTTGGTAAGATATTATTCATCTCCTGGCACTTTGAAAGACATTGATGGAAGACTTTTCAACCGAGAGCCTCTAGCTCGTCTACTTCCCCACCAATACATAAGTTCGTGTGTGCTTTGCCTCAAGTCTTGGCGTTTCATAAGATAGGAGGGAAGGAAAGTAGTGGTTTTCATTTACGTAGTTAATTTATCCAATTCTCATTAATTAGTATGCAAATTAGAAACGCAATTTTGTGCATTATAAATTAAAACATTTGGGCAGCAATTCTAGAACTTTTACCATTTCCTTTGACTTGTGCTCTTTAAAAACATATGACATGATTTACCGACACGATATCTTTGCTGTCGAGCGGCAGTTAGAAAATATTATTTGCATTGATGGGTAAACGAAAGCATGACGAAGATCTACCATAAATTCTATACATTTTGCATCTTCTATTGCACAGTTTGCTGAAGAGATGGCTAGTTACATGCATTTACATTTTTTCTGATCAATTCGTTCTAGGAAATGGACTAACAGAATTAGTTTTGTATCGGATGGAACTTATCACACCGAAACATGCACACTTTCATTTTCCTTGGGCATAAGTTTGTGTTAAGATCGAAGTGTGTTTTGTGTTAGACACGGCAGCTGTGTTTGTAGAAAATAGGCTGGGGAAAGAAAAAAAATTGCCCAAAATTTGCCAGCTTTTCTTGATGCACAGTTTTCCGTTTGGTAAAACCAGACATGTAGTTATGTTTCCCACCATATCTCTCTATCAAGAAGACGTACTAGACAAATTCTTTTGGATGGGAGAGAGGGTTAGTGTAAATAACATTAGTGTGAATTCTAATCCCGAAGTACGTGGTAGTTATGTTCGTTCTTAAAGCATTGGTCACTTCCCTGTCCTGAATTTACGGCGAGTAGTTTTTAGTCTCAGATTATCATGGGTTTTGTTGAACTTAAAAATAAGACGCAGATAGAAACTGAGCTTTTTTTAACCTTTTAAAATTTTCTAGAGGAAAAACTTCTTAAATTGAAAAACATTCTTCGCATTTGTAAGCCATTGTGCTCTTTTAATTTGATAAAAAAATGTCGAGTTCAGATGTTTCGGATAATTTTTAACAAATTCGAGTAGAAATCAGCTTGGTGAAACGGATTAAACTATGTCATATCTATAAAAAGAAAACTAAGAAATCTGTAGTGATCACAGCATTGAAAAGAAGTGGCGTTTTACTTCACCAAAGAAATTTATTATTTCCAGCCCAATTTTCATATTCATAATCCGACCAATCACTGCGAGACTTAAAGCGCACGTAAGTTGTGTACACATGAAACTTTGAAATAAATGTTCAGTAAATGAAATTATCCCGCTGAATTGGACAGCGCTGGATTAGTTGAAATATAAACTGTCAACTTCGATCTTCTCGAATGAAGACAGTTGGTCAGTTTCAAATGCGCGGTACTTGATCACTTGCTAGTAAAAGAAGGTTTTCTAGCAGTAAAAGATTCAGAAAGGATTATATGAATGAATGCTAAAAAACTTGCAAATGTGTATGGCAAATATCGAAATCTTGAGATATCCTTATATTCCGTCAGGTGCATAAATAAGAGGCAAAAAAGAAGAGGGAGTGCCAGAAGTGGCATGCTGTAAAATCATTTGACTTCATACAAATAACTCCCAGAACGACTTACACATGTGTATTTCCTGGTTTCGAGCATTTCCTTTCACGAAATCGAAGCCACTCAAAGATGATTGATAAAATTATATTGTCAGTATGTAATTTGCGAAATTTCATTCTAATAACTCCAAGAAGTATTGAGGTGCTTCAAAGTTTTGCGTAAATTTGGAATAATACATTTTCGAACATCGATCATTTTAGATAAAAATAAGGATCGACCTGCTATTAATACGAGAGGTATTCCCACTTGCATCGTTCAGAAAAAGTGAATTTTTTTCAGAAATTACCTAGTGTATTTTAGAGATTAACTTCACAAAGAAATTTAGGGAATTCATAAAGTAGGCCTACATATAAACAGTAGCTAAAATGCCTCACTTTTCAAACCCGGAAGTTCTAAAAATTTTTTCAAAGAATGAATACGATGTATCTCCAGGAAAAGATTTTTTCGACTAACAACACGACAATACTTTTTCGTTTTTCATAGCTCAAGAAATGAAAATGGCCTCCGACTTTTTCTTTCGGGATGCATCGTTTTTATTACACAACATACAAATAAAAAAGCAAAAAAAAATAATTAAACAGGTCACAAAGAGAAAAAGTTTTAAGGTTATGAAAGATATGATACAGATTTTATATACACTATATTGACTAAAGTCACCGGGCACCCCTTCAAAAGCAAAATGAAAGGATCCTATGCGTTGTTAAGATGCCCGTTACAGCTGCTAACGGTATTAAAACAAGCCTGCCGCTGACCGCTATCTATCGCCCTGTGAGGTTGAAAGAAAATATTGTGGCGGGAGAGAACTGGCTTTGAGAAAGGAAAATATTGTTGAGTGTCATATTAGTGGGTTGTCCATAAGAGAAACCGAGAGGAATATGAACATACTCAAGTCAACTGTTTTGGATGTACTGAATAAGTGGAAGACACATGGCGTGCCTGAAGCAGAAAAACGTACCGGCAGACCAAAGAAAATCCGTGATAGAGGACGTCGAAGCCTCAGGAGAGTCGTTACAGCTAATCGATGGAGTACTGCACAAGATCTCAGAGACCTCAGTGTACAGGTGAGTAAAAATGCTGGAACCTCGGTATATACACGTACTATTCGCACAGAACTTCATTCCATATGTTACCGTGGTCGTGCGGCTGTTCATAAGCCTTTCATCTACACTCGGAATGCTACTCGTCATTTAGCATGGTGTAAAGAACATTTATAGTGGACCGTAGATCAATGGAAACGGGTCCTATGGACTGATGAATCCAGATACACGATCCATCAGTCTGATAGCCGTGTGTGGGTATGGCGACAGCTGGGGGAACGCTACTTACCACAGTGTACGGTGAAGTTTGGAGCACAAGTTTTTGAGCAGTTTGTTCCTACGGTCAAGTTTGGAGCTGGAAGTGTACTCGCGTGGCGCTGTTTTTCATGGTGTGGTCCCGGCCCATTGGTTATCGTAGACAAACCTGTTGTTAACCAGCATGTCTACCTCGATATTCTGGACAATTATGCCCTACCAACTCTATGGCAATACTATGAAACCGAGCCTTGTTGGTACCAGCAGGATAATGCACCGAAATATAAAGCAAGGACTCTTACGACGTGGTTTGACGATAATTCCGTATCCTGTGTGAACTGGCCAGCACAGATTCCTGATCTTAATCCCATAGAGCACCTATGGGATGAATTAGTGCGCCGCATAAGAAGTTTGGAACCAAGGCCTGTTACTAAGCAACAGTTAGCGGCAGCATTAAGTATTGAATGGAAGCTCATACCTATCGTTGTTCCAAAACTTTGTCGAAAGCATGTCTCGAAGGATCAGTGCATGCATTAAGACCAAAGGTGGACCGACACCTTACTAATGTCTGTCAATAAATGCTATGTTGTGTTTCTCTCCTAGGTGTCCGGTGACTTTTGTCAATATAGTGTATGTACTATCACCCATGACAAATTTTAGGGTATTTAACATATCTCTTTTCTTGGTGCCATTATTTCTGGGCCCCCGAGGACTATTAAAAAATGCTAGCTGGTATGAAAACGAATGACGTATGAGAATAGGATGACTTTGAATAGCTCACTTGAACAAAATGTTACCTTTATTTTCGGGGTAATGCTATGATTCACCTTTTACGGCTCATTAACACGTTATATGTACGTTAAAGATTCATGGAAAAATAACCTTCACAGGCTGAAAATTCCAAAACTAGACTACCAGAGGTCATTCTTGAAATCAGAGACTAAAATCTTGTGACGATTACATATATACATATTAAGATAATACACCATTTGTCACAAAGTTTTTATTTTTTCAAGTCGACCAAAGTTTCACTGGGTTCTGATTTATATAATAGCTTCATCAGGACGAATGGCATGTAAATATTCAAATTGCACATAATATCATAAATGGTGTTTACAGTCACGGTACTTGGTTAGTTGCTTCCACGCGCTTGATAGAAATGGTGTGGATGCCATGCCATTAACAAGTTGCGAAAAATGCTGATATATATGGAAAGCTTCAAAAATATCAAGTTTGGTGGTTGAATCTGGCTTGTCAATTAGTTCTGCTTCTTCAAATAGAAATTTATTGTCCTTTTCGTAACAGTGTTTACCCATCGATGACTTCTTTCGGTCACAATTCCGAATATAGGTCGTGTGCTCCTTCAATCAAAAGAAAAGGATCATACATTTCTCTTTGAAGAAGCAAAACTACAAACGCAAATAGACGATGACATCGCTCTGTCCATGCCATTTTCTATAAACAACGCATAGCAACTGAAAAATTGCTCACGCGACACCGAACCCCCGAACTCTCGATAACTAACCGAGTGCGTTTGCTTTACGCCACAATCCGAACGATTCACACCTCTATGCGTGATTTATCAGTCAGCAAAGGATTTCGCATCAGGAGCTGTATCCTGTGCAGAAAGAATTTTTCAAATCGGAGATTTAGAAGCAGATATATAGAGAGGAAAGCAATTTACCTCTACGCCCCCTAGCGGAAAGTCCATGAATTACTTGAAAATTTTGAAATTATATGAAAAACATGTCACACTAGAAACACTATCCAACAAAGAAGTAATTTTTCAAATCGGACTCTTAGAAGTAGATATATTGATAAAAAGAAGATATATATCTACGCCACCTGGCGTAGGAACCATGCATTATTTTAAGTAGAAAATGTTTCTAAAAGGTTTGGCGACATAAATAGTATCGGCCTATAAACGACGTTTTTTTCAATCTAGAATTTAAAAGCTCATATTTTGCTGCAAATACATAAGAAGCGGAAATTAACATTTACGCCCCCTGGTAGCCAAACGATTTTTTTTACAAAAATTGAAAGTTTGTGCAAACGATTTCCCATCAGAAGATGTATCCGGTGTAGAAAGTATTTTTCAAATCGGAGATTTAGAAGCAGAGATATAGGGAGAAAAGCAATTTACCTCTACGCCCCCTAGCGGAAAGTCTATGAATTACTTTAAAATTTTGAAATTATATGAAAAACATGTCACACTGAAAACACTATCCAACAAAGAAGGAATTTTTCAAATCGGACTCCTTGAAGTAGAGATATTGACAAAAATAAGATATACATGTACGCCCCGTGGCGGAGAAACTGTGGAATATTTTAAGAAGAAAATATTCCGGAAAGGTTTATCGATGCAAGTGGCATCAGTCCACGAAATAATTTTTTCAATCGATATTTTAGAAGCTCAGATTTTATGGCAAATACACCAGGAGCAAAAATTAACACTTACGTCAACTGGTGGCCAAAGTATTCTTTACCAAAATTTTTAAATTATATGCAAAAGATTTTCCACCAGGAGCTGTATCCGCTGAAGAAAGTATTTTTCAAATCGGAGTTTTAGAAGAAGAGTTATCGGAAAAAATGTAATTTACTTTTACGCCCTCTAGCGGAAAATCTATGCGTAATTTGAAAAAGTAACTATATCTAAAATACTCTTCGACATAAATGGAATCGAAAGATAAAATATTTTGTTCAATCGGATGTTTAGAAGCAAATATGTGGAATAAAACGTATTTTTGAATTCGACATCATCTGCATTTGCGCCCTCTAGCGGCGAAATTGTGCATCGTAAAAAAACAAAATAAAGGATCATCATTCGCTTATTTCAAGTTTCCCAATGCAAAAATAATTTTTCAAATCGGACTAATAGTTGCAGAGATATCGTGGGTACAGACGGACGGAGGGACGGACAAACCGGCAACATAAGCACGATCTTTTTTAACAAAAGACGTGCTAAAAATAATTTGGCATCGAGAAGTTCAAAAATATGTCATTTCGCTCTTCATTATTTCCAAAGAACTGAATTCCTCCTTTTAATCCTTCAATAATTCATATATAAAAATTTATGTAAGGAACCTGCGTCCGAAGTTACTTCCGCTAAAGTGGATGGGGAAATTATTATTGCACTTCGAGATTAGTATCGAATGCTCAAAGCATTATTGTACCTCGAAACCATTGTGGAGTAACCCGGAAACATTGTAGCTGCCCCGGTGGCGAAAGCGTCTGATCATTTGTCCGAGATGAGTCCAGGTTCGAATCCCGGTGAAGCATAGACGTTGTGTTTATCTTATGGCACTGACTCTCTCTCTCTTCCCTTGATCCAGCGACCGCAAATTAGGGACGGGTGATAGCCGTCCCTAATTTATAGCCCATCGAGCAGCTCAAGGAGGTCGTTAAACTTCTAAACAAAAAAAAGAAAGAAGCCATTGTCGCAAAAAATATTTCAGATATGGAAAAGAGAAAACTATTGTAGCAAGAAATTATTTTAGACATGGATAAAAATTTAATGTTTCTTCATTCTGAGCATATATTCAATATCCACATTTGCACCATTTTCATTTCTTCAGTGAGAACAGAGAAATGTTATATGGAAGATGTAAAATTTGTATTGTAAGATGGTGTAATCCCGTATTTCATTCATTGAGAGAAATTTAAACTTGTCTGGACAGTGTCGGTAATTGAGAAAAGTTGTTGATATCAGTTAAATGACTACTACTGATTTATTTACTGCTTCAAATAAATCAGTACACGTTTTTCTGTGGATTGAAATGAGTTTGAACGCCATCAACTGAACAGCCAGTTTTTGAAAGAGCGTGCGTATGTGTATGTGTGTGTGTGTGTGTGTGAGAGAGAGAGAGAGAGAGAGAGAGAGAAAGAAAGAGAGAGAGTGTAAAACTGTCAGTATTCATTAATTAGTGGGAGAAGGTGTCTTCCGCTTTGCAAAAGAATTCAACAGAAAAATTCTGAATCTTAGTAAAACAGCAAATGGCTTCCTGCGGTAAAACAAAATTCGTTTTTGCAGAGCTGCAACAACAAATTTTGAAGAATTTATCGTAGTGTTTAATAATACTAATATATTATCCTAAACGCACTGAGAAAAATTATGTAGACTGCAGGAGCAAACTTTTCGTGAGAGGTACAGAAAGAAACAGAATATAGAAATATCCGCATTTCAGGATTGCTTTAAGACAAATTCAAGTCCACATAGAACAAGCATAAAAATTTGCATTTGTTAACCCTATTTTCCCCCAAAAAATAGGATTATAGATGAAATGGTTCGTTTAAATGGAATTTAGAAAAAGGAATGACATTTTTGTAAAAAATATAAAAAATATTGCTCATGTCATTTTAAATTTTGAAACAATAATCACGAATTTAATGCAATATGAATTAAAAAATAATGTTGTTCCTTCTTCTGGGTGACGGACAGTCAAATTGCATTAAATTTGAAAAAAATTCAGAATAATTAATGAATTCCGTAAGAAAAAAAATAGTAAGAACGAATAAATAGCTGCGGGCGCGCGCGATAATAAAACCACTGTTTGAAACGCTTTCTCGATTTTGTGAGTTTAGGCTTTTCTTTATCCGATGTTCGTTCAAAAGAATTAGCTATCTATGTAAGTTTATGGAAATTACTAAGCCGACAGCGGAATGAAAATCTAGGAAAGAAGTGACTTCCAGATTAAAAACAAAGAGAAAATGCCCATAATTCTTTTTTTCAGTTTGAATTCTTCAGATCGAGTTACGAGAGTAATGAAGTGTAAGTGTGGGCTTTTAAATGCACGAAGCGCTGTTATACGTGTCAGACCTGCTGTTGTTTTACAGGATGACCTGAACTTTCTGGCGCCAAGCGTGCCAACTACCTGGGCGGAGCCCCATTCTGAATTGACCAGTTCTATAGGACAACATGTAAACATCTTCGCGGAAGAAATGAACATATTCTGGAAAGATGACAGAAGCTTGCAAAAAGAAATGGTTCCTTGATGTAACAGATATTTATTTATACCTTATATAAGAGAAAGTGTGCATGTGGTTTTGTAAGTTCTTCACGCCTTTCAAAATTGTTGAATTTAAAACTATTTAGTTTTGGTACAAGAGAGTTGGTCACAATCTGCGAATATGTTAACATATGTGGATAGGAGCTGCTGCTTTCCCCAATTGGTACTAATCAAATGATTCTTTCGCAACAGTATGGGTTTTTGTGGACAATCATGAATATTGAGAAAATTCATTTGAATAGTTTTTAACGTTCTTTTATTTGTATTATAAATTCCGCCAAATAAGTTTTCTTCTCTCTGTCATCAGTAAGAGAATATGTGAGAATATGCATCAAAGTATCAGTGATTTGCGAAATAAATTTAATGTTGAAGATTCGTGTGGTGCACAGCATTAACAAAGGGTGGGTAGTACAGCCCTCCCAAGCGCGACTCACGCACTGCTCAGGGCTAAATAAACTTAAAAAGAAAGCGTTGCACAAAAATTAAGGCTCCACACCACTACATACTCACGAAGTCTCTATTTTTGTTATGCATTTGAAAAAGAAGAAGCGCAAATGTCATTAAGCTTTCGTGAGCTAACTGCACTTCTGCTAAGTAAATAACATAAATTATCTTCGCGAATTATTTTGCAAGGATAATATGTACTTGTGCGGTAGGAAGGAGGAGAAATTTTAATACCTAGCGACAAAGTAGGAGGAAGATAGAAATATTGAAAACAAAGGAAAACAAAGAACAAGGAAGTAGCAGTGTGGGAAGACGGGATAACTGTTTGTTAAAACACTGCCAGCAATACTAAACATTGCCAATGAAAAAATTTACTGCTGAAAAGCAAAACGTTGTCGAAATAAAAATGCTGAGATAAATGTACGATGTTGCTAGAAACGACAAAATTAAAAACGAGAGTTTAAAAGCAAGAGTCAAACTGTTTGAATTTTCGAAGAAAGTACACAAAGATTTCATGTGTCGGTGCGAACATGTACTGAGAAGGAACGGAAGGGACGTGGAACTCAAAGACAGCAGGAAAGCAGTTCACAGGAAAACATTAGACGAGGTGAAGGAACTGTTTAAATATTGACACGAAGGAAAAGAATTTAAATAACGATATGACGCAGGAAAGAACTCAGTATAGAAGGATGATCCATTAATAGCCATCTTACCGACAGAATTTACTCCTGTACAGAACGAGATTTTTTACTGCTCCCCAAACCTAGGCCGTTCTGTACGAGTGAGCGAAGGCTCCCTTGCGTTTCGTGTAGTACATTCTTTTGAATCTACCATAGCTCACGTTATTGCCACAGCAGAGTGATACTAAAATTTTGATAAAATTCGCCTTCAAGGGATGGTCCGAAAACAAGCTTGAGGGAAGTGTGGCTGGTCGCTATTGTTAACACATGTCGAAAGCTCCTCCGCAGTCTTACGGATTTTGTAGTACATGTGTTCTTCCCCTTTACTGATGTCATGATGACACATTCACTCCTTGTCTTATGGGGAAAATAGATCAGGTTTTCACAATAAGAAAAAACTTGAGCGCAAAAACTTCGAAAATCAGCACAAAGCATACATCACAATAGGAGACCACCTGCGCAAAGATGATCCATGACAGGTAGTGAGTCCTATGTGTCACAAATGTGTTTAAGTGGAAGTAGCATAATCAGAGAGATTCATCGGCTAATTGAAAAAAATACAAGAAGTTAATTTTGTGGACAGAAAACTGGCGAGAATCCAAAGTTAGAAAAAGAACTACACTGCTGGCCACCCAAAATGCAACACCAAGAAGGAAACATCCGATTGGCCTGAAATTCGCAGCATGCTTCGCCCGCAAGAAGACATGCTAAGGATTGGCATTGCAGGGCATATGCAAATCATGTGCGCCCGGCACCCCACCGAGAAGCACTATAAGAAGGGTGCACAGAAGGCGGGGTGTAAGTAGTGGAAGGGTGTTGTGCTGCCGGACCTGTGCGTGGGAAGCTTCCTGATGCCTCGTCGCAGAATATGGCAGTCATTCCAGTACGTTTCGGAGTTCGACAGAGGACGAATAGTGGCTTATCGCGACAGCGGTTTATCGTACCGAGACATCGGCGCCCGTGTGGGACGACATCCAGCCACAGTGAGGCGAGTATGGATTCGGTGGGTGCAGGAGGGACGGACGGACCGACGTGAGCGATTGCCGCAGCCGCGGTACACCACCAAACTAGAGGATCGGCATGTTGTGCGACGGGCATTGACGGCTCGCACCGTCACATCACGAACGTTAGCGCAGGAATTAGAGTGTGTTGCGCAACAACCTGTGTTAGCACGTACCGTTCGACGTCGTCTGCAGGAGCGGGGACTTGTCGCACGGCGCCCATTGCTCCGATTACCATTGACGTTACACCACCGGTGAGTGCGGAGGCAGTGGGCCGTTGAACGCCGCACCTGGACTACGGAATGGCACGACATTGTCTTCTCCGACGAATCCCGCTTCTGCTTGCATCACGATGGTCCTACTAATTTCTCCTACTAATTTCACCATTTAATTTGTTTTCATGTCGAACGTGCTCTCAAATACACAGTACAAACTCATTTACCTGGTCAGTAACTGTGCCATTTAGACTTATCCTGCTTTCAGTACTAACCTCGCTCAAAGAACCATGTCTCATTTCAGGAAAATATCCTCTCTCTCAATATATAAACAGTTAAATGTTGAAATTCAAGACACATTTCTTTGACTTGGAGAATCATTCTGTAACTTTATCTACCTTCATGAAGATATCGCGATGTATTATACTGTATAAGAGAGGAAGACCAATTAGACATGTCTTCGACTTCTGAGACCTTAGCCATGTCTTCAAGAAGCGGAGTGTTGTAAAACTTCTTTCGGAAATAGCGTTGGTAACAGAAAGTGTAGCCCAAAAATGAAGAAGCTTATACAAGTATATCACGGGATATATATTCTTGTCGCAATCATCCCATGCATCTAATGCAGTTTGGGAAAACGTAACGAATGGAGCCCATTTTTGCCTGGGTCCATTTTTCCTTCCACAGATATACGAATACTTCACCGTTGAGAATTTGTGTTGATTTTCTACCGCAAACAGATTTCAATAAACATAAGAAATTTTTGAAACATTCTCCTCTAACTGGAATGAGCTGATTTGAGCTATCCGTAGCGGTATAACAAATGCAAGATTGAAGACATTCATCGTTTCAGCAGAAAATCTTGATTAAAGATCATTTAACACATGGTCCAAAAGTGGAACGAACGTGCTAAGTTTGTAGTAATCTTCATGTTTTTCTGAAGAATAATTCGCGCGAACACTTTGTCGACCACAAAGATGGGGAATCTTGATCTCAACCTCTAAAATGTTTGAAAAAATATCAAATTTTTTAAACATGGTGGAATAGTATTCTGTAGCGTTCTGACGTCGATTATCGATCGTAGTTATTGTGTTTCCAATCATTTCAGTAGCTTATTGTAGATCCAAGGTAGATTTTTGTGAAGTCTTGATTAACGGAAGTGTGAGTGAAAGAACGTCAGCCAAAAATGGACTGTCTAAACAGTAAAACCAAAAATGTACTGTCCAGGAATGCCGAAATTAGAGAAGATGCTTTCCCTGCGGTTTTTATGTCAGGCCAATTAGATATGATTTCTGCCCCCGGAATAATCTTTGGAAGATCCTCTGTGAATTGAATCATGCCATCATGTAGCTCTACCGCCCAACTTGTTTCAAAAAGCCCAGAGAGTTGCTTTTGCAGCATGTTCAGTAATACAATGGTCCGTTTAGCAGATTCCTTAAAAAAATGCTGCGGTTTCTGTCATGACTCCTACAGCGTTCCGTATGGCTTGAACCTTTGAAGAATTTGAAAACGAATTGTTCAAATGATGATTGAAAAAGGACATTGAAGTCCGCGAATAGTTTCTTTTTTCATTCCCTTAACAGCCCCACAAATACCAGAAAGCATAAGAGAGCATCCATCTGTACCAAAACCAACGCACTGATCCAGAGGTAAATTTTAATCTTTCAGTTTCCTTAAAACAATCTCGCCCCTGTCACAGTTACTTCAGGGGATATACTCTTGCAATTAGCATTATTGGAATGATTTTATTTAAATTATCAATATCATTGAATCTCTAATAATAATCTGCTAGAGCCCTCATCCTCCATGCCCCTTTTTAAGTCGTCATAGCAACAACCGAAAAACAAATGCTTGTGACGTCACGCTTAGCTTTTCGTGTAGGTGACATCACCTACAAGCGCACAGTCCACGCGTATACCCCTTTGTTTCGTTGCCATAGTAACAAAGAACACAGCAGCTTGTGTGACGTCATCTAATCCAAATCATTCTCACGTGACGTCAGAGATGCGTTATGTCACACGGTCAACTCTAGAGATACGAAAACTTATTTTTTTTTTTTTGGTTGGAGGTTTAACGACTACCGTGAGCTACTCAGTGGGCTATCAGCAGTCGTCCGTCCCTAAGTTAGGGTCACTGATTCCAGGGAAGGAAGAAAGCCAGTGCCGTAAGACAAACATAACATCCATGCCTCACCGGGATTCGAACACGGACCCCTTTCGGACTAATGATCAGAGGCCATTGTTTAGACAACTGCGCCTCCGTGATGGCTACGAAAACTTTTACATCAGGAATTTTGATTCACTACCTGAACCGGCGTTTAGCCATCTGTATGAGGCAACGTGAAGAGTACGACGATCTGACGACGTCAAGATAAAAATAGTTCACGGAAAAGAACAGGGGAATTGATACAGGGTTCACAGTCAGTGTATACGAAAAATGTTGTGTACAAGGAATAGCTGACGAAATAGGTACTAAAGGTTTTACAAAACACATAACAAACAGACAGCCCGTCGTATCAAATTCCATAACCGACTACTCGGGAAATTTTCAGAAAGCTGTGAGCCAACGTCCCCATCTATTGAAGTGGAACTCAAAAACTCAATAAATAAATGTCAATTTCTGTATCATAAATTTTATTTTTCCTCGTCATTATTGCCGGGCTTTCATCTAGTACATCAATAAAATAAATAAAATTCTCTCTAATTTGAACTTCAGGAGAACTGGTACATATCTAAGAACGAAACTTAATTGAAATGTGTGAGAAATATATGTTCTTTCATCAAATATTACGGAATATATCCAGCCGTCTGCACTCTTTTCACAGTTCTGTTATTTCGCTTCCGCAGCAGGCTACCACATCGTCTTGCTTATATAAGCAGTCCTGAGTGGTGAATGTCTAAGATGTTTTTCAAGTTTTAAATCCCCAGCATCTATCTGAGAGCGTAAAAGAGCTCTAAAAGTTCCGTCGGTTATATGCGATTCGCTTTCAGCATTTGAAAATAAATCTCCACCATCTCTATGGCCTCGTAAAGGTGTGTTCTGTCTACCGAGAAAAATTGTTGTTTTTACGATTGGTTGCATCTTTTCTCTGTTTTCCTCAATTTCTTTTAGCCTTTGCTGATCTACACGCACGGACAATGAAATTTGCGCACCTAGAAGAAAACATGCTGCAACTACGAAACTTTGCAAATAACTAGACTGCGTGCTGGTATACAAATGATCCACGTTTGATGCGATTGCGCATGACCGTACATCCTGAAGTGGCGCTGCAAACACGAACCGGCAGCCTTATAAATCAGCGTGTAGTCGATGCACCATGAAAGCGGCCTACGCAAGCAAGAGTACAAAGTGATAAGAATGACGGGTAGACGCCACACTGTAAAAAAATTGACCGTTAATTTTACAGTTTTGGACCGTTAACAAGGTTGCCATCCTTTGACCGTAAAAAACGGTTTTGACTGTATTAATTACAGAAACCACTGCGAAAGAACAGTCAGGAACCGTTATTTTTACAGTTTTGTACCTTATTATTTACAGAAAACAACTGTGAAGGAACAGTCAGAAACCGTTATTTTTACAGTTTTGTACTGTATTAATTACAGAAAACCACTGCGAAAGAACAGTCAGGAACCGTTTTTTTTACAGTTTTGTACCGTATTATTTACAGAAAACAACTGTGAAGGAACAGTCAGAAACCGTTATTTTTACAGTTTTGTACCGTATTATTTACGGAAATAACTGTGAAGGAACTGTCGGGAACCGTAATTTTTACAGTTTTGTACTGTATTTTTTATGGGAAGGGACAGTCAGGAACCGTTATTTTTACAGTTTTGTTTTGTACCGTATTATTTACAGAAAAGAACTGTAAAGGAAAAATTACGAACAGTAATTCTTACAGTTTTATACTGTTATTTACAGAGAGAAGAAACAGTAAAACCGTAAATCTTAGTTTTAAGATCATTAACCTAGAAATCAGATATGCCTGAATCGTGTGATTTTTACTGTTCAATATGTAATATCACATCAGAAAACTTAAATATTACATCTCACTATAGGGTGACATAATTTCTAAGTTTTCTTACGTGATATTACACTGCCGGACAATTGCTAAGGACGGATGACAATAGCAACGATAGCAACCATAAAATTGAAGGCAGGAAAATGTGGAAATTAGCATAAGTGCGGGATACAGTAAGACGTGTTGTGCGTATGCAAATTTTGGATTGCCGAACTTGTTCGTGACGTCATAGCGCTGATAAGAGATATAAAGGATTTGACGCGTATTGACCGTTGTTGTTCAAACGCAAAGTTGAAAGGGAAAGAATCAATTGACGAACTTGCAATTTTCAGTATGTCTTCCCGACATCACCTATATGATTTTACGCGTGGCCGTATTATTGGCAAGATTGAAGAAGGGCGAAAAATAACAGATGTTGCCAGGGAGTTCGACGTCAGCCACAGTGTTGTTTCAAGGCTTTGGAAAGCATTTCAAACAAATGGAGAGTGTAGCAAACATCACGGGGGAGGTCGTGTTCGCAGTATGACACCTGTAGAAGATCGGTACGTAGTGCTATCAACAAAAAGACACCGGCGCAGCACAGCTAGTGAGGTAGCAAACCAGTTTATGGCTGCTACTGGCAAGCGGATCTCCCGAAAAACTGTCGCCAGACGTTTGCATGAAGGAGGACTATACGCCCGCCGTCCTGTTGTGTGCATCCCATTGTCCAAACGTCACCGTACCACCCGTTTGCAATGGTGCCATCAACATCGCAATTGGACTGATAACGACTGGTCTGCTGTCCTCTTCTCAGATGAGAGTAGATACAGTCTATCGTCTGATTGTCGACGACAACTGATCTGGCATGATAGTGGTACTGCATTATTGTCCAGCAAACATACAGGAAAGGGACCGATATCCAACATGTAGTGTCATGATATGGGCTGGCATCATGATCAATGGCCGTACGTCTCTCTATGTGCTTCCAACTGGGACTATGACTGGCCAACGATACATTAATGATGTTCTGCTACCTCATGTTCGCATGTTCCGTGGTGCTGTCGGTAATAGATTCATTTGCATGGAAGACAACGCAACATGTCATCGAACAGTCTCTGTCCAGGAGTGTCTTGAGAGCGAGGATATTCAACGCCTCGTATGGCCAGCACGTTCTCCAGATCTGAATCCCATTGAAAATGTGTGGGATGCTTTGGGGAGGAGTATTGCTGGTCGCCAATGCCCTCCAATAAACAAGGACACCCTCATCCGTGCACTGACAGAGGAATGGGATAAATTACCCCAACAGCTGCTTGATAATGTTGTGCAAAGCATGACACGACGTGTGGAATCTCGCATCGCCCTCCATGGTGGCCATATCCCGTATTGACATCTTACGCCGGAACGCCTGCGGACGGTAATTGCATTTTTTTCACGTTTACGTATTCTGCACAAAATGGCCTGTTTGTCCCTTGAACACGTTCCAAAGCCTTCTGGATTTCAGAGCACAATAAATTGTCTTTCTTGTAATGTCCTGGCATTCTGACATTATTTTATTTTACTTGGCATCCAACCACACTTACTTTTTTATGCGCTATATAGCCGTTTATGATCCGTCCTTAGCAATTGTCCAGCAGTGTACATATTGAACAGTAAAAATCAGGCAATTCAGGCATATCTGATAGCTAGGTTAATAATCCTGTGATCTTGTTCAACATAATAAGGAAAGAATGCATCTTCAGCTGAATGAATACTAAAACTGGCTTTATTTAATGTGTTATTTTAATACAAACACTTGTGAAAAATGAAACAGGTGAAGTAAACAGTGTGCTCACAAAAAACTTTAATGATAATGTATAACAATGAATGCACACTTGTTTTATTGTGCTTATTTTAAACATATGCTACTTATAAGCTTACTTGTTTTGTGTGCTGGCAAATTCAGCATTATCAGTCAGTTCTGAACATGATTAAGTGAAAGTTGTCTTATAAGTAGGGTATGTGTGATATAAAAGCAATAAAAATGTGTTCTCTGAGAACTGCAATCAGTGTGGCGAGGTGTGGAAAAACACAAAGGTTGAAAAAGCAGCTGATGCTCAGATTTTCAGACTACAACATGGAGGGAAAGCACAAACGAATATTGAGCTGCCAAAGGATGATCATTGATTACATCTGAAATGTTAGAAGTATCTAACTTGCTACATAGACCACAGTCACAGCATGATGCAATAACACAAGATAATAGACAGTTCTTGTCAGTATTGTATTACAATTTGGCAGCCTGAACATGGTTTCCCTCTTCACAAAATAACACAGTAATGATAGGGAATTAATTGTTGGCCCTCGACAACATCATACAGGCTGCTTTATGGTAATAGGGACTTCATCCTTTCTATTCTCCAGACGTTGACACAACTTACCTTTCAGAATGTTTCAAAGATAAAGAGCTTTTCAAGAAAGCCACATAGGCATGGCTATAAGAGCCTCATACATATTTTACTGCCACATGAAGTTAAAAAAAATATTTAAAAACATTGTCATAATGGTTTCCTTCTTTACAAAATAACATTTTTAGCTGTGTTTTCTTATTTATATCATCATCATCATCATCATTGTCAACCATTATCAATCCACTGCTGGACGAAGGTCTCCCCAAGTTTCCTCCACAACGGTCTGTCTTGTGTCAGTCTCCTCTATGTCACTCCCGCATATTTTCGAATTTCATCCACCCATCTCCCATGTGGTCTTTTTCTGGGTCTTTTCCTGTCCCTTGGAATCCAATCTAAAATTTCGGCTGTCCATCTATGGTCTGTCCTTCTGGCAGTATGTCCAGCCCATTGCCATTTCAGGGATTTAACTCTGATCATGATGCCTTCCACTCTTGTCATTTTTCGGATCTACGAGTTCCTCTTCTTATCTCTCCTGGTTATACCAAGCATGCACCTCTCCATGCTGCTTTGAGTTGTCTGCAGCCTTTGTATGTCTCTTTTAGTTAAGGTCCACGTCTCTGCACCATACGTAAGCACTGGAAGGATGCATTGATCAAACACTTTTCTTTTAAGACATAATGGCATATTGCTCTTGAAAATTATGCTGTTTCTTCCAAAAGCTCTCCAGGCAAGTTTTGTACGCCGATTAATTTCTTCATCAATGTGACCCTCACTTGATATCTGCTGTCCAAGATAAACATACGTATCTGTTATCTCCAGTTTTTCTCCATCAATCGATAAATCTTCATTTCTTGTAAAAGCATTGAACATCACTTTTGTCTTCTGAAAGTTCATTTTTAATCCCACTTCTTTACTCTTGTCAGCAAGTTCCTGGATCATACTCTGCAGCTCTGATGGGGTAGTTGCAAAAATGACTACGTCATCAGCAAAACGAAGGTGGGTTAGATAATCTCCATTAATCTTTATCCCTTTGTTTTCCCAGTTCAGTGATTGAAAGACATTTTCCAATGTGGCATTAAAGAGCTTCGGAGATATGGTGTCACCTTGTCTCACTCCCTTTCCAATTTTTATGTGTGTTGTATTTTCAAACAGCCGAATCTTTGTACTTGCATTTTCATAGATGTTATTAATAATATTAATGTATGCATCTTCAATACCGCAGGATTTCAGAGCCGTGGTAACTGCTGATGGTTTCACCGAATCAAAGGCTTTTTCATAATCGATAAAAGCCATGCACAATGGAAGTTCATATTCCCTCGCTCTTTCAATTAGTTCTCTCAGTACGTGGATATGATCTATTGTGCTGTAGCCACTCCTGAATCCAGCTTGTTCTCTCGGTTGAGCCATGTCCAGTGTTACCTTCAAGCGGTGTGAAAGAACTTTAGTGAAGATTTTATAAACCACTGATAGGAGGCTGATAGGTCTGTAGTTCCTGAGATCCTCAATGTCACCTTTTTTATGTAGCAGGATCATCGTAGTATTGTTCCAATCCTCAGGAATCTTCCCTTCATTAAAACATCGAGTAAAAATTTGGGCGAGTACTGTTTCTATTTCTCCACTTGCTTCTTGTATGATGTCTACAGTAATTCCATCTTCTCCTGGAGCTTTCCCCCGCTTCATGTTCTTGATTGCATGAGCAACTTCTGCTGGGAGGACTGGAAGAACTCTGGTACCTTTCATGATGTCTGGAGTACATGTATCATCCCTTTTATATAATCTGGAGTAGAAATCTTTCACTCTTGTCAAAATTTCGCCTCTATTTCTTGTTATAGAACCATCTTTTTTTCTCAGAGCCATAATCTGTTTTCTTCCCTTACTGAGATGTCCCTTTGCTATCTTAAGGCTTTGGTTGTTTTCAATTGCTTTCCTCACTAGCTCACAGTTGAATTTCCTTACGTCTTCAGTGATACTTTTTCGTGCTGTCTTGCATAGCTCTATATATTCCACTTTGGAAGTCACATCTTCTTTAGTTGTCCTCATCTCTCTTCTTTTTTGCATCAACATTTTGGTTTTTCCTGATAATTTGTTCACATGCAACTTGTTCTTAGACCCAGCTAATTTTGTTGCTGTTTCCATAAGAGCTTTGGTTACTTTTCTGTTAACTTCCGAAATATCCACTTCTTCCGATGTTAGGCCTTCTAAAGCAGAGAATCTGTTCTTCAGGTCCAACTTGAAAGTATTATGGTGTTTTTTAAGGTTGGTTATGTCAAAACATTTTGTTTGTCTTATGAGCTTGCCACGTTCCAGTTTAGTGTTGAGGTGCATCTTACATCTCACCAATCTATGGTCACTACCTGTGTTGAACTTGTTCAGCACACTGCAGTCTTCGATGACGAATTTTTTGTTACACATAATAAAATCAATTTCACTTGTCGTCCCAATTGGATGTCTCCATGTCCATTTCCTGTGTGGCTTTTTCTTGAAAAAGGAGTTCAAGATGAAAAACCCTTCTGCCTCTGCAAACTCAACGAGAGTATTTCCACGCTGGTTTCTGTTGTCCTGACCGAATTTACCTACTGAAGTTTCATTCTGTTGCCGGTGCCCTATTTTTGCATTGAAACTCCCATAATTATCTTCAAGTGCTGCTTACTTTTATTATTTAGATGACGAATTTCCTCATAAAATTCTTCAGTTTCTTCTTCAGGATGACTTGTGGTGGGTGCATATGTTTGAATAATCTGAGCCTGGTATCTTCTCGAGAGTTGGATAACGAGTCGTGCAGCTCTTTCAGAGGAACTTTCAACTTCTACCACTTTATCCTTCAGTTTCTTGTTTATTATAAATCCAACACCACTAGTTCTGCCAGTATCTGTCCCACGATAATAGAAGAGATGTCCACTTTTCAGTTCAATGAGATCTTCTCCTTTTCTCCTTACCTCACTTAGCCCGACGATGTCCCACTTGATCCTTTGTAGTTCCTCTTCCAATTCAAGAAGCCTTGAATCAGAAGATAGGGAGCGTCCATTATACGTAGCCAAGGTCAGCATCAAATGGCAGCCTAGTCCGGTCCTCCGGGGATTCTTAGCACCCTCTGCCTTCATGTCGCACTGGCCGCTGCCTTGGCCAGGTACATTCCAGCTGCCGGAGACTGAGGGCCAAGATTTAAGTTGTAGAGTCATCTTATTTATATATTGTCATTTATAAAGAGCAATAAAAGGGCTACTTTATTAAAAAAAATTGCTCTTTACTGAGAAATGCTTTTGAATTTTCATCAACAAATCATAAAAAGTTTGTGATTAACATTATAACCATGAGGTACAGTAGAATTCCAGAATTTCAACCTGTCATCAGTATAGCTTGTTCAAAGGATTATGCACTAAAAATTACTTTTATATTGACTGGTTACAATTTTAAAAAGGTGACAATGCTGAAAGGCCCAATAAATCAGCAAACATAATTGCTTTTTATTGCTGTTAAAGGTGTTTTTATTCCCACAATAAAGATTTAGACCATAGATTCAAAATAGTTTATCTTTTAGAGAAGTTATGCGATATAGTACAAAAGTTGCATAACATCAGTAACTAAGCAGACTAGATATTAAACATGAAATAGACTATCTTTTACAAAAATGTTTTTATTAAATAAGTGGTAAAAAATTGTGGTACATAGTTGACATATTTGTTGTAGTGCTCATTTAACACTATTGTTGTGTCCACTCAAAGTCAGTAAAGTCATTCATTTACAAAAGAATGTTTAGACTGTATGGGCCATTTTATCTCTCAATTTTGATTCCATGCTCAGGGTTGATGTTGAGAAGGCACCTAAACAAAAAAATATCAAATTTAGGAAACATATAGAAATATATATATGTACACTATCTACCAACAAGTAATTGGACAACCCTGCAATCGACGATATCTGCGGTCCTGATACAAGTCACGGCCGCAGCCTTTAAATATCGTTTGGGAAACAACAACGCAACCAGTCGCATGCAAGATGCCACGCAGTTCGGAGCTCTCTGATTTCGAGAAAGGTGTATTCGTCGGGTATCACAGAAATGGCCGATCCATACGTGACATATCCAGCGAGTTGAAGTACCCAAGATCGACAGTGGCCTACGTGATTGGCAAGTGGAAGGTGAGAGGTGACTGTCGGAATGTGCCCCGACCCGGCAGACACACAAAACTGGGAGTTCGAGACCGACGGGTGCTGGCCAGAGAAATTCGGAAGAACCGCACCAAATCGATGTTCGCATATGGTGTTTGTGTATTCGAAGTTACTGTATAATCTCTGTTTGCTCCCCTCCCCCACCCCCTCTGAAACCTTAGCTATGAGCGCCCATGCTTCCAACCGCAGCATGCTAACCGCGAACCATTGAAAATTGTCAATTGGTTTATTTATTTGACACATGGGGAGAAGAAAATGCATTCCTAAAACTCCCCACAGTCCACACATATGCCACAAAGCAAATGGAAGCCACATCCGCCAGGAGTTTCAACAGGCATCCGGGAGTGTTCTTTCGATGAATAAAATCCGTAAGGAAGCCCATCTGCTCGGCTATCATGGACGTGATGCCGCCCACAAGCCTTTGATCACCAAGTCCAATGGCGCTGCTCGGCTAACGTGGTGCAAAGAACGTCGACAGTGGACCGTTGAACAGTGGAAACAGGTTCTCTGGAGCGACGAATCAAGGTTCACCCTCTACCGTTCGGATGGCAGGGTCTGGGTTTGGCGTCTGCCTGGAGAACGCCTCCTGCCGGAATGTATTGTGCCAACTGTGAAGTTTGGCGGCGGTGGAATTATGCTATGGGGCTGTTTCTCTTGGTATGACACGGGACCCTTAGTCGCAATTCCTGGTAGACTCAACGCCGAGACCTACTGCACCATTTTGGATGACCATGCGCTTCCTACGTTGTGGCAGTTTTACGGGGTGGACCCATGTTAATTTCAGGATGACAATGCCACCTGTCATTTTGCGAGGTCCACCATGGCTTGGTATGGTGACAATGAGGTTAATCGAACAGACTGGCCTGCGCAGAACCCGGACCTTCACCCTATGGAGCACCTCTGGGACGAGTTGGAGTGTCGACTTAAGGGGTGCCCCCACCGTCCGAAATCGGTGAAGGAACTGACCTGTCTTCTCTAAGCCGAGTGGAAGAAAATACCGCTAGCCGTCGTACAACGCCTGGTTGAGAGTATGCCCCGGAGGGTCGCAGCTGTAATCGCCGCTCGTGGAGGCTCCACCAACTATTGAAGGCGAATATATATATATATATATATATATATATATATATATATATATATATATATATATATATATATATATATATACACACTATCTACCAACAAGTAATTGGACACCTGTGATAGCAAAGGAAAACGAAGTTTATTCACCTTCAATAGTTGGTGGAGCCTCCTCCTTGACAAATGTCAACCCCGCCTTCTCGTGGTGCATCCTGTTCCCACTAAAGGGGCTCTGACGACCGCCAATAGCGGTATAACTATACCATCGGGATTAGAGGAAATTCTATCCCACACTCACCAACCCGCTTGGCCAGCGTGGTGAGTTATGGCCAAACCCCTCCAAAATGATTCCACAACTTAAATCTTGGCCCTCAGTCTCCGGCAGCTGGAATGTACCTGGCCAAGGCAGCGGCCAGTGCGACATGAAGGCAGAGGGTGCTAAGAATCCCCGGAGGACCGGACTAGGCTGCCATCTGATGCTGACCTTGGCTACGTACAACGGACGCTCCCTATCTTCTGATTCAAGGCTTCTTGAATTGGAAGAGGAACTACAAAGGATCAAGTGGGACATCGTGGGGCTAAGTGAGGTAAGGAGAAAAGGAGAAGATCTTATCGAACTGAAACGTGGACATCTCTTCTACTATCGTGGGACAGATACTGGCAGAACTAGTGGTGTTGGATTTATAATAAACAAGAAACTGAAGGATAAAGTTGTAGAAGTTGAAAGTTCCTCTGACAGAGCTGCACGACTTGTTATCCAACTCTCGAAAAGATACCAGGCTCAGATTATTCAAACGTATGCACCCACCACAAGTCATCCTGAAGAAGAAATTGAAGAATTTTATGAGGAAATTTGTCATCTAAATAATAAAGGTAAGCAGCACTTGAAAATAATTATGGGAGATTTAAATGCAAAAATAGGGCAACGGCAACAGAATGAAACTTCAGTAGGTAAATTCGGTCACGGCAACAGAAACCAGCGTGGAAATACTCTCGTTGAGTTTGCAGAGGCAGAAGGGTTTTTCATCTTGAACTCCTTCTTCAAGAAAAAGCCACACAGGAAATGGACATGGAGACATCCAAATGGGACGACAAGTGAAATTGATTTTATTATGTGTAACAAAAAATTCGTCATAGAAGACTGCAGTGTGCTAAACAAGTTCAACACAGGTAGTGACCATAGATTGGTGAGATGTAAGATGCACCTCAACACTAAACTTGAACGTGACAAGCTCATAAGACAAACAAAATCTATTGACATAACCAACCTTAAAAAAACACCATAATACCTTCAAGTTGGAACTGAAGAACAGGTTCTCTGCTTTAGAAGGCCTAACATCGGAAGAAGTAGACATCTCTGAAGTTAACAGAAAAGTAACCAAAGCTCTTATGGAAACAGCAACAAAATTAGCTGGGTCTAAGAACAAGTTGCATGTAAATAAATTATCAGGAAAAACGAAAATGTTGATGCAAAAAGAAGAGAAATGAGAACAACTAAAGAAGATGTGACTTCCAAAGTGGAATATATAGAGCTATGCAAGACAGTAAGAAAAAAGTATCACTGAAGACGTAAGAAAATTCAACTGTGAACTAGTGAGGAAAGCAATTGAAAACAACCAAAGCCTAAAGATAGCAAAGGGACATCTCAGTAAGGGAAGAAAACAGATTATGGCACTGAGAAAAGAAGATGGTTCTGTAACAAGAAATAGAGGCAGAAATTTTGACAAGAGTGAAAGATTTCTACTCCAAATTATATGAAAGGGATGATACATGCACTCCAGACATCATGAAAGATACCAGTACCACAGTTCCTCCAGTCCTTCCAGCAGAAGTTGCACATGCAATCAAGAACATGAAGCGGGGAAAGGCTCCAGGAGAAGATGGAATTACTGTAGACATCATACAAGAAGCAAGTGGAGAAATCGAAACAGTACTCGCCCAAATTTTCACTCGATGCCTTAATGAAGGAAAGATTCCTGAGGATTGGAACACCGCTACAATGATCCTGCTACATAAGAAAGGTGACATTGAGGATCTTGGAAACTACAGACCTATCAGCCTCCTATCAGTAGTTTATAAAATCTTCACTAAAGTTCTTTCACTCCGCTTGAAGGTAACACTGGACATGGCTCAACCGAGAGAACAAGCTGGATTCAGGAGTAGCTACAGCACAATAGATCATATACACGTGCTGAGAGAACTAATTGAAAGAGCGAGGGAATATGAACTTCCATTGTGCATGGCTTTTATCGATTATGAAAAAGCCTTTGATTCGGTGAAACCATCAGCAGTTACAATGGCTCTGAAAACCTGCGGTATTGAAGATGCATACATTAATATTATTAATAACATCTATGAAAATGCAAGTGCAAAGATTAGGCTGTTTGAAAATACAACACACGTAAAAATTGGAAAGGGAGTGTGACAAGGTGACACCATATCTCCGAAGCTCTTTAATGCCACTTTGGAGGGTGTTTTTCAGTCGCTGAGCTGGGAAAACAAGGGGATAAAGATTAATGGAGATTATCTAACCCACCTTCGTTTTGCTGATGACGTAGTCATTTTTGCAACTACCCCATCAGAGCTGCAGAGTATGATCCAGGAACTTGCTGACAAGAGTAAAGAAGTGGGATTAAAAATGAACTTTCAGAAGACAAAAGTGATGTTCAATGCTTTTACAAGAAATGAAGATTTATCGATTGATGGAGAAAAGCTGGAGATAACAGACACGTACGTTTATCTTGGACAGCAGATATCAAGTGAGGGTAACATTGATGAAGAAATTAATCGGCGTACAAAACTGGCCTGGAGAGCTTTTGGAAGAAACAGCATAATTTTCAAGAGCAATATGCCATTATGTCTTAAAAGAAAAGTGTTTGATCAATGCATCCTTCCAGTGCTTACGTATGGTGCAGAGACGTGGACCTTAACTAAAAGAGACATACAAAGGCTGCAGACAACTCAAAGCAGCATGGAGAGGTGCATACTTGGTGTAACCAGGAGAGATAAGAAGAGGAACTCGTGGATCCGAAAAATGACAAGAGTGGAAGACATCATGATCAGAGTTAAATCCCTGAAATGGCAATGGGCTGGACATACTGCCAGAAGGACAGATCATCGATGGACAGCTGAAATTTTAGATTGGATTCCAAGGGACAGGAAAAGACCCAGAAGAAGACCACATGGGAGATGGGTGGATGAAGTTCGAAAGTATGCAGGGGTGACATGGAGGACTGGCACAAGACAGACCGTTGTGGAGGAAACTTGGGGAGACCTTCGTCCAGCAGTGGATTGATAATGGTTGACAATGATGATGATGATGATGATGATGATATATATATATATATTCATTTATTTTATATCTAAACGCTTACATCTAGGAAATATAGCACATAAAACATTAGCAAATGTATAAACACTGCAATCTGAGCTGCACACTTGATAACAAAATGAATTTGTTTATCATGGTCAATTAACAAATATTTAAATTTTTATGCCCAAATATATACTAAAGAAAGAAAAAAATTACGAAAATCTCAGGAACACAATACCCTTGCAACGACACTCACGGACAATGAAATTTGCGTACATAGAAGAAAACATCGGATTGAACGGAAATTTTATGGACGTAATGATACAGATGAAGGATACAAATGGCAAAAACAGAGCTGCAGGATAATTAAAGAGGGATCTGTGGCACGCAGTCCGTTCGTCTTCAATAGCGTGCCACACCTCCTCGTGCCATCTTCGCCTAATGTTTTGCTGCAGACTGGTTCACACGTATTGGGCAGTGTGTTCCAACTCCCGGATAGTGCGGCACGGCGGCAGCTAGCCCCACACATGCTCGATAGGGGACATCGAGCATGTGTGGGACCAGTTGAGCATCGAGCAAGTCCGGCGAGCGGGCAGGCCATGGAAGTGTCTGGACATGACGTATGCAGTCCTGGGCAACCTAAGCCGTGTGTAGGCGGGCATTGTCCTGCTAGTATAATGCACCTGGAATCCCCGCCAGGAATGGGAGCACATGGGGCGGTAGGATCTCATCCACGCACCGCTGGCACGGCAATGATCCATATACCAGCAGGGTTTGAAAAAATGCCATGCCAGAGATGCCCGAGCCATGTAAATTATTGGCCTGGGTAAGTAAAAATGAAATCTAGTAACCCGGTCGGGCAACTAGGTTTAAAGAAAAAAAAAGTTTGGAATGGAGAATTTTCTACACTAGGGGAAAAAAAAAAAAAAAAGACGTCGCGTGTTTTTCATTTTACTGCAAAAATCACCAGAATTTGTTTTATTATTACGGAATGAATGCCAAAGCCAGGAGGAAGCGCTTCTTCAATTATATTATGCTCTATATCCAGAAATTGGGGCCATACGTAGTTTTGCTCAAGATGTTGTTTACAGTTAACGGCAGGATGCTTGCCTCTGATGAAACTAGCCTCCGGTGTTTAGTGACAAAATGCGTAACCTGCCCTGAAACAGGAGGACGCAGACTGATGGGTAAAAAAGCCGTGCTTTATGAGGAGGGAGTGACAACAGAATATTTATTGCACAGCCCGGGGTGGGGTTGGATCTCTGATACAATTTGCGCAAGTGAGGGAGGGGAAATAATGGAAGCTCCCCCACACACACGAAGAACAGCGGTACTACTGAAACAAAGCCTAAGTTTCGTTTAAGATTTAAGAATGAGCCTGTACACTTAGCCGGGAGAAGAGCGAAAATTACCGACACCGATAACTTACCTAGTTTGCCTGAGAGAACAGTAGTTTGTGTTAGCTGCGGATATAAGTTGTATTTAGAAATGGATACGATTTTTTTTTTGGAAAAAAATCTAGCGATGAAGAGTATATTTCATAGTAAGCAATTATGTTGAATTTCCGATCTGTCAGCGGTTGTTACAAATTTGTCTTCTGCATTGTTGAGTGACGTAATTTCAGAATCTGAATCTGTGTCGTTGGCAGAATTTAAACTTACGCAAGCGGACTATGATAAAGTGTACGCAAAAAAAAAACGCCGTTGGACAGTTCAGGAATCTTGGATAAAAACATTTAATTGGCTAAAGTCAAATTATGACAAGACTATTATATGGTGCACTGCTTGCCAAAACCATCCAAAAATTGCAGATACCACCAGCAATTTTTTCAAGGAATGTGTATGTATGGGAGGGGGGGGTTCCAGGTGATAATATAGTTTAATAACTATAAGTGCACACAACAGTAGCCGAACATGAAAGGAGTAAGGATTGCCATTGTTTCTAAACAATTCTTGTGATATTTTATCATGCAAAATCACTTCTGTTGCACAAGAGAAAAAGGTAAATAATTTTTACATTCAAAATAGTTAAAAGTACTTAAAACTGCTGTACAGTTAACTATGACTATTTTTTTAGCAAAACACAAGATGTATATCAAAAATTCTTGAACATGGCATAATCACTAAATTTCTTAAATGCCATTGATTAATTACCTTTCTTAAAACTTAAGATATATGCTTTTGTGCACTTTGAACACACTTTAAAATGGCGATGCAAAAATATGTATAAAAAGTTCAGCATAAGTTTTAACTTTAAAAAAATGAGGTTTCTGTTTTGTTATCTTAAAAGATAAATTTTTCTGGGTATGTAGATTTTACCTCTGGGCAAGTAAATATTATCTGCACTGTCCCAGCTGGGCATTTAACTTTTCAGATATTTTTCAAGCCCTGTACCATTACTAGAGCTGATCGGCTATCATAGGCAATGGCTCTCCAGATCATATTGCTTGCAGTGGGGGTGATGTGGCGCTCGACGGCGAGGTTGGGATTGTGTCATTGACCCGGGGACCTCCACCCCCGGACACGATCATCTGTCACCAAAACGAAGCGGACTCATTGCCAGTCTGTGGTGTTCCATGTGCTCTGGCCTGGCACCACTGCACACGGAGCTAGCGATGATCTAGTGTTAAAGGCAGCACACCTAAGGGCCGCTGGAATTGCAGATTCGGAAAATTTTTCGTGGGCACACAGGAGCAGCTACGTTTGGCTGTATAGCGGACCGGGTCCCCGTGGAATCCGTTTGTGCCTGGCGCAGGATCCGTCGATCATCTCTACCGGTGGCCCCCCTGGTCTGCCCGGAGCCACTCTGCCGTGTGGCAGTGCCGTCACGTATTCACTGCTCCCAACACAGTCAGACGATATGGTCAGAATGGTCCAGGCGGTGTGTATTTTTTAACATTTCAAAATAAAAATTCTAAAACATAGAATTGAATTCAATATTACACAAGTACAATGTCATCACGGCCCCACAAAGATCCAGTGAGTTAAACCTGACCTTCCAGTGTGCAAGGAACACTTTTTTCCAGATTACTTTATAGTCATCGTTGAAAATTTTCTTGGAAATTTCACCTAAAATAATCCCCTCTCTAGGTCACAGGGCTTGACAAATCCCAAGTGCCTAGAAAACTGGCACTCACATTCGTTTTTTTTAAAGTTCTGTAATTTGCACTAAATACCATGATTTTTGTCATATGATCCACAGAGCATCTGTTAAAAGGTTTTTAACCCTATATTGCATACATTAGTCCCCCCCCATTTTTTTAAAACCTAAATGTGTATATACAGTATAATGTTTACAAAAATCACACGAAATTCTGAAAATCATTGAGTTGATAGATTATGAAATATAGGTTGGTGACAAGTTTGGCATTTTGCACGACTAGGGTCTCCATCCAATATACTGTAATAGAAAATTAACGTCCCTTTTCATGAAAATATTTTTACAACATATTTTGAATATAATTTTATTATTAAGGTATGTATGCATTGACGATATTTTCCAATGCAAAGTAATCAATAAATCCCTTATATTGTCATAAAATTCAATCAATAATCATTGTTTCAACAAATAACATGAATTGTAAATTACTACAGTCTTATGTATGAAATTCAATAAAACAATTGCTGTGCTTATTTAAATAAAATGCAGATTGCATTTTATACATTTCACTGCTGACTTTAATTTCCAGTTTTGGGAATTTACATTTTTGTCGATCATTGGGATTGACATCTAGACAGTTTCCATCACAACAAAAGCTCATTGCTAGTACCGCACATCTAGGGCCCTTGTGTTTCTTTAGCTGGAGTTCCTGTTTTACACCATCGCCTGGCCTTCCTGCTGTAGCCCATGGCATGCGCCGTACCGTTTGCTTGCTCAGGCGGCATGGGCCTTCGACATTTAACCTGGATGTGATTTGCTTTGAAATCATTAAGCGGTCAGTATGTATGAGCCAAACATCACCTCATTTACCCACGTTCATCAATTCCAACACACTGTTGAGAAGCCCCGCTGACCACCTATTTATTGTTTGTGTTTGGTTTGGAACTGCTCCACTTCGCGCGATGGATGCCTACGTCAACTGCCCATCACCCTTATCTCTAATGTTTTGTCTACTGAGAGTATATATAACACACTGGAAGCTCTTCTTAGTGAAAAAGTTGCACAGTATTTATAATATTACAAAATATTTGCTGTACAGAAAAATCCCAACGTGGAATGTCTTCCCCCCACACAATACAGAACAAGCTTTGTCGATATTATCAAACAGCTGATTATTAAACTATTTTAAACATGTGAAAATTTTTAATACTATAAAGCCAGCCTTTATTAAGGATTTTAACTTTAACAGTTACAGAGTTAGTCTTATTAACATTCATTGAAATCTTCATTCGATTTCATTGAGACCATTCTCAATTTAAATAATTTAATATCTTGGTATAACAGTACTGTTAGAAAACATTGATAAAGACTTCAAACCTATATATAGTACAACAATATTATCTAAGAGAATTTTACAGATAAGATTTTGAAGAATTTTTTTTTTTTTTGGGGGGGGGGAGAACTTGAAGCACAAAATGTTTTTCAGACTCATCAGAAATAACACAACTTTTCTGAACACACTGTAAAATGTTTTCATCAGCAAGCTTAAAAGCAACAGCAAAATCTATTACCAATTTTGAGTATAAGAAATAGAAATAAAATGGGCAGAACTTAAACACAGAAAATCTGTTCACTAAATGGAATTTTAGAACATTTTTTAAAACTCAAGCCCCCCCCCCTCCCCCCACACATTACTTGCAAAATAAATTTGCTAGCAGCTTCAGTGTATAAAACTACGAGAAATTTTAGTACCAGTTCCGCAACTGTTGTACACATTATAACGAAGTAAATTTCTCCGTCATTTCTGCCCACGCCAGGATTCGAACCCGGATCCCCTCATTCCGGAATAAGTCACTCTACCAATTGAGCTACGCGGACGTTTGTTCTGACTACTATCTGCCTTCATGTCGTGTGCGTCCTGCTGGCAGTTGCGTCACATCTCCCCCCCCGAAAGAGGGCCGGGGGCATGGCCCACGGGTCAGCCGTGACCATGAATCGTTGCCGGCCGCCATCCGCTGCAGAACGTGCACTTGAGAACTCCCAGTCAATCTAGTGTGTGGAATGCAACATCACACATTTTTATTTTTCGAAGCGCTGAAGAAGGGATTCTCTGATTTTTCCTATCTCGCGGTGTGGAAAGAACATCACACCATTGCGAGATTTTTGAACGGCCGAGTCATCCGGAAAGTTCGGGCGCCATTATAACGAAGTAAATTTCTCCGTCATTTCTGTCCACGCCAGGATTCGAACCCGGATCCCCTCATTCCGGAATAAGTCACTCTACCAATTGAGCTACGCGGACGTTTGTTCTGACTACTATCTGCCTTCATGTCGTGTGCGTCCTGCTGGCAGTTACGTCACAACATCAATGTGCATAGAGCATATATTTCTGCAATCTGATTGCCAACCTAGATGAAAATGCTGTTTGCTCACTACACAAGTTTGAAGCCAACTTAGTGTTTACATTATAATGGAATCTTATTTACACACCAAAACCTTTGCTCGCCTTGGCTTTCTCTACAGGAACAAGAGATACCGTTTTTTGAAAAATGCTGAATGATCTTTGCTTTTTTTTTTTTTTTTTTTAAACGTCAGAGCTATTTTAATTTTATTTATTGCAATTTTGCAAGAAGGATACCAGATTTTTTGAGACTTAATTTTCCAAACGACCTTAAACATATTTTATTTAAACAAAAGTTCCGAAAACAATTTCATATGAAGTTGGCAATGAACTATTCATTCTATGATAAGATGAGCACTAAACTAGCCATGCACACAAAACTAACAATTCAGAACTAAGTTGAAGCCTCACCTCTAAATAAATTCCAAGTTGGCAGCAGCATAGCAAATTCCCTTTCAGAACTTGAAATTCCGTCTATTATTTTTTGATCAATGCTGAGCATGAGTGTTGGGTGAGAGTACAAGTTTCTTCTGAAATGGATTAAAACAAGAATCTTAAACATAAGAATTAAAAAGCTGTTAAAAGTTGACAAAAAATATCCTACAAGGTATTTTTCTTAGTGTTCTTTATCTTAGCTTTTTATGCATTAGATACATCTCACAAGAATGAGAGAGAAATATTTATTGTAAATGATGCTTTAAAAATAAAGCTTCCACCATGGAACTTATTTTAAAGCACCATTTATAATAATTTTGACACAAAAATTGATTATTTTAAATAATTTTGACACTTTTTTATAGAAAGAAATTTATACATATTCAGTTACATATGCATGAGGCTATCATCAGAGGTTTGAACTTTGGATTTGCTAATGATCTGTTGTTGGCATTAGTAAATAAATACTGCACAGGACCACTAAACTACTTATTTTACTGGTCCTGTTGGAGAGTTATTTATTTATGTAAAACTATAACTTTTCTTCTCATCCAGAAATTAGGTAGCAGTTTTTGGCTGGACTTCTGAATCTCAATGTAACATGTAATTTCATGTATCAATTCTTGCATGCTTCGTAAGAATTTTGTTTGTTTGGAGGTTTAGCAACTACCATGAGAAAGTTGAATAAGTAAATGTGAGTAACTTTTCCATGAGCAACTTAATGGGCTATGAGCCACATAATTTCGGGCCACTGGTTCCAGGAAAGGAAGCCAGTGCTGTAAAACAAACACAACATCCATGCCATACCGGGATTTGAACTTGCACCCATTGTGGACAAATGGTCAGAAGCCAGCACTAAGCCTACTGTGTCACTGGGACGGCTGTAAATTTTATGCTGTGTACTTAGAAAACATTTCAATGCTGTCATAACATTTTTTGGCGCTAGTTTCCTTTAGCGGCTCCATATAATTTATCTGAATTTCTTTATAAAACTCATGTTTTCCCATTATTTGTGATCTCATGATACTATGTTTCTGCAGAGCATGCACTTTTGTTTTCACAGCACAGGCCATTCTTGGCAATTCAATTGCTGGTTGCCAACCGATCAGCTGTGGATGCGTAAACCTCTGAGCCGCACGCTGTCATATTACAGCCGAGCAAAAAGAGCTTTTTTTTTTTTTCTTTAATTTATTTTGATTAGAGGTTTAACAACCACTGAGCAACTCAATGAGCTATATGCAGTTGCACTGCATATAGATCACGAATGATCAGAAACTATTGCTTAGACCACTGCGCCACCGGGACAGCGAAAGAGCATTCAACTATCAAAGGTCACAGGAAAATGGATTGTGTTTCTTCCAGCCGAATATTAATCTACATATTCATTTTTTTGCCACGCGTGTCTGCTCTACTTTACGAATAGATCTTGCAAAGTTTAAGTAAGATAGGATCAATGCTTTTAAAAATCAGTAAATATTTCCTTTCGACTGCAGAAAGGGTGTGGGACTGTCTAATGAAATACTGGAAGTTTTGGTTGCTTCGGGAATTCTTACTGTGCAAACGATCATCCTCAAGTATTTTGTTTTGCGATATTATGTGGCGCAGTTTGACTGGGCGATTCTCGCTTCCCACCAAAAGCTTCGTATTTTGTGGGCTGTATATTCAGCTACATTTTGTTTTGAGCTTTTCGAAATTCTGCTTCATTATGCCATCTTGCCAAGGTTGTTCGTGGAAATTGCTGCAATAACATGGGGCTTCGAGTTTTACCCATACACTGCTTATCAGTTGGTAACCGGAAGTTCCATGTAGCAGAAGACACCTGTGCCGTGAAAACAACTTGATGTGCTATACATACAGCAAATGATGGTTGCCGAAGCACCACTGCGGGTAGGTACCAATTTTCAAATTTCATTTTGACAAATTTAAACACCAAAAGTGTGTGCTCTGCAGAAACATGTGCTATTATATGGCCACAAATAATGGGAAAACATGGGTTTTATAAAGAAATTCGGGTAAATTACACAAAGCCGTTAAAGGAAACTAGTAGCTACCCAGGGGAAAATACTCCAAATACGTGGCGACAGTTAATAAATAAACAAATACATCGCTCCCTCCACGTTCCAGAAACACACAGCATCCGAAAAATTGTTTTTGGCTGAAAAACAATTTTTCGGATGCTGTGTGTTTCTGGAACGTGGAGGGAGCGATGTGTTTGTTTATTTATTATTTATTAGTAGCTACCCGTTTTTTATAAACAGAAATGCAAGTTCTTTTACACAAAGGAAATACCGAATGATAATAGAACATACGTTTGTTTTTAGCCATCAGCCTGCTGCTTATCTTCTGCTACACATTTAAAAAAATTATTACTGAACTATGTTATTATTCAATAATTTTATTTCAAGAGCTTTCCACCTGGTCCAGGTGTTATTCATGGCTGGCAGAGGTAGGGTGCACTGAGGATATAACCGACAGTTCACAAATCTATATCAGTTACTATTAAAGGGAAAACAAACTACTTTGCAGCTAAAGAATGTCAAAAAATATGGCCAAACACAATTCCAAGTTGTTGTTTTTTTCAAATAGAACTATTACAAACAAATACATAAAATGGAAAAAAACCCTGAGGCATCAGGCTGTGTGTGCCAAATGTTTTGATGTGCAAATGTCCCCAATGCTTGCTTTAGAGCTCTCCAATTTAACATGTTTTGGGGGCATGCTGTTATTTGAAAAAAGAATAGCTTTTTTTTTGTTTAAAAAACACATAACAGCACCTTAATTATATCATTCTAACAAATGCACTGACAAAGTGTAACTAATTTCTGTGGCCCGTGATTGTGGGTGTGTAGAAGTCTAATGCAAATGTAGACTACTCGATATACTAAAATTTGAATGCCTACCCCAGTATTTTACTGAGGTATGTATAGAATATTTTAACTAGAATTGAGATATATATATATATATATACAGCACTTGACAAATATGTTCCAGATCTAGAAGCCAGATGAAGTCAAATTTCAAAAAATAATGCATGATGTCTGTTGATGATGCTGGGCCAAACAATAATAATAACTACATCTGTTGTCAATTTCCTTTTTTTTTTTTACCCAAAGCACTTATTGCAAAACAAAGTTCCAATTTGCTTCATAATTTTGTTTTCCCACTCATCCATTGATGATCTCAAAAAATTAACATTTTAGATTTTGATTTTATTAAAATACTATTTGCAGAAGTCATATTTTGTACATATTAATTCAAAGTACTGTACTTTTACCTTTGTGTAACCTGCAGAAATAATCCACAGAAAATGTGCCACCATCTGTCGTGTTAATCGTGAACCATAATTTCCGGCAGAAAAGCCACGATTCACAGGATGACTGACTCAGAAGTCCAAAGATGAAGAAAAAATTATCAGCTTATAAAAAAGTAACTAATTTTTAAGTACTTTTGAGTTACTTTTAAATAAACGAAACCCACGGATGGAAAAAAATCGCCAAAGCTTTTTTTCCATCCGTGGGTTTTACAGCATTACTGTAGGGTTTTTTTTATATGTCTCAACTAAATAACAAAAAAAAAATTAAAATGTGATATGCAAAATGGTTAAGTGCCATGGAATAACTCTGTGTGCTGCTCACAGCACATAGGCTCTCACATGCACAAATATATCGCCTTCGTTGCATCATATTTTATGTCAGAATGCTTGCAACTAAAAACAAATCTTACAATCTCTTGGCGGTCCTCTATTGCGGCGTTTGTGTTACATTTTTCCTGTTACATTTTTGGTACTTTTCCAATAACACCTCTCTTGACAATACCCTCACAGATTTTTTTAAATGCTGCCCCTATTTTTTTAATTATTTTTACTCTACCAGTATTTGCAGTGCCTAAATTTATAACTTCTTAACAGATAATCTGCAAATTATGCAACACAAATTAAATTATTTACTAGAAACTGCAAAGTCTGAAATAAAAAAATTTTGCTGCCAGGGACAGAAATCTAAGTGCCTGGCACCCAGGATTTGTCAAGCGCTGTTTATGGATGTACATATATATAGCAACTTTGCTAATACTAAGCAGGGGTTGCACTGGCTTTTCTAAAGTTTTTGCCAATTTAGTCGCCAAATTCAATTTTTTTCCCGCCAAAGTGTTATAACATAATGAAACGGTAATCGCCAAAGCTTTTTTTCATCGCCAAAGTGTTATAACATAATGAAACTGTAATCGCCAAAGCTTTTTTTCCATCATCAAAATTATTTCTTTTTGCGCAAATTGCTAAGATGGCAATCGGCAGTGCGACCCCTGCTAAGTTTACATTATAAAAAGGAACAGATTGCTCTAACTATTCAAATTTGCACGTGGTCAAATCTTTATAATACATAGTTAAGGGACTAAGATACCATACCGGAGGTCCCTGGGTCAATTCCATCTAGAAATAGGATTTGATTTTCCTAGGGCACCACCAGACGTGGACAAAAATACCATTCCTCTAGAGGTCTGCAAGGGCCTAATTTGGTGAGCCTGGCCCAAGCATGGGCATTTAAGGCCCAGCCCGTTTCAAATATCAGACATTCAGCCCAGGCCCATCACTTGCATCTCTTATTTAGGCTTGGCTCAGCTTGTGATGTGCAATTTGGTATTATTTTGCTTTTCTATTGTATTTTATTAAAATGTGAAAATTAAGTAATGAAATGAGATATTATTGAAAATCTTAAGTTGAATGTAGTAAGCCTAAAAATATTAACTAAACTTTAACAATTACCAAAAAATATAACTAATTAATAACAAGGAACTGTACACCAATTACAATTAAAATAGTACTAGTGATCCGAATTTCTTGGTTTAGAATATAAATCAGTTTCCAAGCTTTCGCACATCAACCAGATGGCTTTTTCAAGGAAAGTAGACAGCCATAAACTTTAAAAAGAGACAAAAAGGAAGACTAAACACGTTCAGAATATCTCTTTCTCTGAACAAGTAAGGGTAACACTACAAAAGATTAGATTAGGGATAGGAGAAAAAATCCATGTCGTCTCACTCTCATAGAAAAACACCCTCACCCCACTGCAGACACCCTCTGCCCCCACTCTACACATCACACACACTTACAGAGTGTGGCAAATCTTTTTGCTGTCAACAAGCTCCAAAATGGTTTTACCATCTTAACTTCAGATTGGTGAAAACACTGTGCGTACCTCTCGCTGCTTTTCTTACGACGCCCTGGGCTGTCATGAAAATAAGTAAAACCTTCGAAACAGTTTAACACACCAGGAAATCCAGGACTTTTTTCTTCTTTACCATTGCAATAAAAAGAATGGGTCGACTTAGCCCGGCCCGTTGCTTTGTTTTCTAAACTAAAAAAATGCCCGGCCCGTTGCTTTGTTTTCTAAACTAAAAAAAGGCCCGGCCCGTTGCTTTGTTTTCTAAACTAAAAAAAGGCCCGGCCCGTGAAGACCTCTACCCCCCTCGCCCTAATCTGTGCCACAGGGCTCAGTTCACAGTGAACTCTAACTTCACAGTCTGATTGCTCACTAAGTTTAAATACAGAGAGGGCTACCCCCCCCTCCCCGCCATTATACACAAAAATCAATGGTTCCCTTTTTTCAGAGGTAGTACATTAAGGACAAGCTTTTTTTCCCCACCCGTGGGCCGGTAAAGATTTTTGTGTACCACTGATTAACAAAATCTGGTGGTCCAGTATGAAGTTTACTAATAATGCTAATTGATATTTCACTCATAATACTAATTATCAGGTTGTTCAGAAAATAATAGCAGATTTTTTGAGATGCCATATTCAACTTTCCCACAATGCTTGCAAAGTTTCATTCCAGTGACACTAGCCAACGAGAAAGGAATGCTGAGGAGTGAGGACGGCATTCGGTCACTGATAGCGACACTCTGAAGGCAAATCCTAACATCAGTCAGTGAACTCGCCAAACAGTACAATGTGTTGGTGCCAATCATTTCCATCAAATTGGTAAGGCCAAGAAGCTCGATAAGTTGGTCCCACACAAACTAATGGAGCATCAGAAACAACAACGGTTCAAAAAGTGCAGTAACCTTCTGCTTCACAACGAAAAGAAGCCGCTACTTGATCGCATTGTAACTTGTGTTGAAAAGTGGGTGCTATGTCACAACTATAAGCATTCTGGACAGTGGCTGAACCATGTTGAACCACCGAAACATTATCTTAAATCAAGGTTGATGCAAAAGGTCTTGTTGACAGTGTAGTGGATTGTTCAGTGTCATACACTAAAGGTTCTGGAATGCTGATAAAAGCATTGCCTCAGTCACATACTGTAAAGAAATTGACTGAATGCACCACAAGTTGTGTTCCAAGCAGTCATCTTTGGTGAAAGGGAAGGGTCCTTTTCTCCTCCATGATAGCGCAAGACCACATGTGTCACATATAACAAAACAGAAATGATAGGAACTGAGGTTCAAACCCTTCCCACATCCAGCCTACTCGCCTGACTTGGCACCTACCGATTTCCACCTGTTCATGCATTTTAGCAATTACTTCAAGGATAGGACCTTCAGGAATCGAGAGGAGGCTGAAATTGCATTCTGGGAATTTCTTGTATCTAGGAGCCAGATATCTTTTGGACTGGCATTAAAGCACTTGTTCCACAACAAACGCTTGCGAAATGGCGACTTCCGAAGGTGCAGAGCAAGCATGCCGTGTGTTTTGGGTTGAGGAAACAATGTCTGCGACACAAAGTTCAAAGGAATTTTCGCACACAATATGGCACAGAACCTATGAATAGGGGTACATTCTGTGTGTGGCACAATAATTTTGTTGAAACGGGCTGTTATATTTGTCATTTGATGGGGTACCCAAACACCTGTTTTCTAGATGAGTGGATTGGTAGAGGTGAGCCAGTAGCATGGCCCCTTATTCCACAGTTATTCCAGATATGCATAGTTGTATAGCCCCATTCAAAACACCCTGTATTTTTTCAACTGAGTAGTTGAAAAAAATACAGTCCTAGCACTAGGAAGTAATGAGCAGACTGTAAGGTACAAAAGAAACTGCAAATGGTGGCATTTTTTCCCGTGATCAAAATGTCAGTTAAGGAACTGTTATTTCACTTTGTAAATATTTGTTTACGTGCCCCATGAAGGGTAAATGTCTAAGTAATTGCACACATGTATTTGTATTCAGATATTTTTATGTAAGCTTTTTAGATTTAAATTATGTTTAAAAAGTATAACAAGGAAAAATAATAAAAAAAATATTAATCAGCTATGTTATTGTGGGCCACCTTTATTTAAACAATCAAGTTTTATAAACCTATGCTTTTCTTTCTTCATAATGATGCCTTACACAACAGAGTAAGAAAGTATGATTTATTCACTTATTTCATTAAATTAAATTTATTTTCTAATTCTTGTAACTTTCAGTCATGTTAGTGTCAAACGGGAAGAAAAAAAGGAATGTTTCTAAAGTGTGATAGTTTTTCTCTGTGCCTACATTTTTTCAAGGTAAAATTGCATTTTGAATGTTTAAATTCTCATCTACGTTTGATCATATATATATATACAAGAAACTGAAAATCATTGAACTGTGAAAAATAAGGAATGAAAAATGTAAAGTGAAGTATGAATTCTGGGTCCTCACTTGATTGTGCTATATGCAGCAAATCATTACTGAGTCCTTATACATCTAAAAATTAAAAAAAAAAAAAAAAAAGCACAAGCAAAATGTCAGCATAGCTGAGCCACATGGATCACGAGACTCAGACCCAAGACAGTATTTTTTTTTTTTAACTTTATAATTTTATATATATATTTTATGATTGGAGGTTTAACGACCACTGTGAGCAACTCAATGGGCTATAAGCAATCGCCCGTCTCTAATTTAGGATCACTGGTTCCAGGGAAGGGAGAGAGAGAGCCAGTGCCGTAAGACAAACACAACATCCAAGCCTCACCGGGGATTTGAACCCGGACTCCTGTCGGACGAATGATCAGAAGCCATTGCTTAGACCACTGCGTCACCGGGACAGTGAAAAAAGAAATAGAGTCAAGTAGTACAAATTGTGTGTGCATCTGCTAATTACCACGATATCTAGAAATATTGTTCTCACAATAAATTTATAACCTGAGTAAAACCATTTTTCAGATGGTGCATGTTATTCAATTGCATTACAACCCTTTTGTATTTTGTTAAGTAGGTTTTTCTTAGTTTGAAACTGAACATATAATTTTGATATTGAAAAAAAAAACAGTAAGAGAAAATATTTTAATAAGGGGATATTTTTAAAAGGTTACTAAACGAGCACACTAAAATTTAGAATAGTTTTAAGGCATGAATAAAGTATTTTCTTCAGAAACTTTCATTTAGCAAAACTTTAGGCATGTAACAACATTCTGTACAACATTTCAAAAGTTTAGCAGCAAACTATGCTTACCTGTATCATTATTCCAGGCTTTGACTTTTTTGGAAGGTTGAATTCCATGCTTTCTTCTTCTTCTATAATTTTCACAACACATTCAACTAATGAGTCACGTAGAATATTTTTTATTTGGACTTCATCCATTCTGTATAGAGCAGCAAAAGTACATGGCCATGTTGTTATACAAAGCTGATAGTTGACTAATTTAAAATTCGGACAGAGCAAAAGTAAATTTCATTCTTTACTGGGTGGTATGTAAAAAGATTTTGAAGTAAATACAAATGATCAACAAGTTGTTGTTTTTTCAATTTTCCTTGAATAAGCCAGTTGCCTGGATGAAGCAATTTGTCAGATGATGATCATGCATCCCATAAACAAATGCACTGCACCCTGGAGAATTAACCAAGCAACAAAATTACGGGTAAATGTGTACTTTAGCGTCCTGCAAAGTTACGTAGTGCACTATCTACCAACAAGTAATTGGACACCTGTGATAGCAAAGGAAAACGAAGTTTATTCAATTTCAATAGCTGGTGGAGCCTCCACGAGCGGCGATTACAGCTGCGACCTTCCGGGGCATACTCTCAACCAGGCGTAGTACAACGGCTAGCGACATTTTCTTCCACTCGGCTTGGAGAAGACAGGTCAGTTCCTTCACCGATTTCGGACGGTGGGGGCACCCCTTAAGTCGACGCTCCAACTCGTCCCAGAGGTGCTCGATAGGGTTAAGATACGGGCTCTGCGCAGGCCAGTCCATTCGATTAACCCCATTGTCACCATACCAAGCCATGGTGGACCTCGCACCATGGCAGATGGCATTGTCATCCTGAAAATAACATGGGTCCACCCCGTAAAACTGCCACAACGTAGGAAGCGCATGGTCATCCAAAATGGTGCAGTAGGTCTCGGCGTTGAGTCTACCAGGAATTGCGACCAAGGGTCCCGTGCCATACTAGGAGGAACACCCCCATAGCATAATTCCACCGCCGCCGAACTTCACAGTTGGCACAATACATTCCGGAAGGAGGCGTTCTCCAGGCAGACGACAAACCCAGACCCTGCCATCCGAACGGTAGAGGGTTAACCTTGATTCGTCGCTCCAGAGAACCTGTTTCCACTGTTCAACGGTCCACTGTCGACGTTCTTTGCACCACGTTAGCCGAGCAGCGCTTTTGGACTTGGTGATCAAAGGCTTGTAGGCGGCAGCACGTCCATGATAACCGAGCAGATGGGCTTCCTTACGGATGGTATTAATCGAAAGAACACTCCCGGATGCCTGTTGAAACTCCTCTCGGATGTGGCTCATCGATTTGGTGCGGTTCTTCCGAATTTCTCTGGCCAGCACCCGTCGGTCTCTAACTCCCAGTTTTGTGGGTCTGCCGGGTCGGGGCACATTCCGACAGTCATCTCTCATCTTCCACTTGCCAATCACGTAAGCCACTGTTGATTTTGGGTACTTCAACTCGCTGGATATGTCACGTATGAATCGGCCATTTCTGTGATTCCCGGCGATTACACCTTTCTCAAAATCAGAGAGCACCGAACTGCGTGGCATCTTGCATGTGACTGGTGGCATTGTTGTTTCCCACACGATACTTAACGGCGGCGGCCGTGAGGTGTATGAGGACCGCAGATATCTTCGATTGCAGGGGTGTCCAATTACTTGTTGGTAGATAGTGTAGAATTCATTTGTTTCTCACATACAATCCAAAATGTCACCAGTCCAAAAGTTATGAGTTTATCGTAAATGTAAAATTCCATCATTTACACGATAGTACCATTAATAGTACAGGTAGTCGTTAAAAGTACTTTATATCTGTTAGCGGCTAACATACGCTAAAAGCATATAAGTGCCCAGGCTTAATTCATGCGTAGACCAACGTGCAACCGAATATTTAGCGTGTCCACATGAACTTTTCTGTTAAACTGTAATCAAAGTTTCCAAATGAAAATAAGCACGTCTCCTACAGTACAGAAAAACTTTGGACAAACAGATACAAAACGTTAGTGAAAGATATTGAATAGGATTAAAGTGAAGTAATATGCAGCGAACTTAACGTAGAAAGTAAGCCTAACATACAAACAATCCGGCGAAGTGCTCAACGCCAAAGAAAATTGACTGAAATTGAAATAAAAACAAAGAATTCTAACCTCGTAATAATTTAGTGGATCTGAGAATGATTAATAATCAGTCTTGTAATGCTCAGATAGCAAAATAACGAGCAAACGGGATTTGTAAAGTTCTACCAAACTACTTCGAAACACGAGGCTAAGTGCTAGGTAGTTCAGCAGCTCGGCGCGTTGCCATCCCCAAAACTGTAGATTTTAGAGGTTTAATCTGTTAAATGTGGTTACGGCATTTTTCTGTAGCGATTTACAGTAATTTTCTGTAAAAACTACAACTTTTTTACAGTGCAGAGACGTCGATTTATGCAACTTACGGGCTTTGAGAGAGGCCTGATCATCGGGCTGAAAAGCGCAGGGTGATCGGCGCGCCGTATGGCCCGCCACGTGGATCATTCTGACCATACCGTCCGACTGTGTTGGGAGCAGTGGACACGTGACTCCGGACGGACCAGTAGAGCCACGTAGAGAGGACCGGTTGATCGAGCGCCAGGCACGAACGGATTCTACGGGGACGCGGTCTACTATACAGGCAGATGTAACGTCTTCTGTGTGCCCACGAACCATTTCCCGACGCCTCGGGGAAGCGAATCTGCGATCCCAGTTCCCCTTACATGTGCTGCCATTAACACTGGAACATCGCCGGCTCCGTGTGCAGTGGTACCAGGGTAGAGCGACGTTGAACGCCACAGACTGGCGACGTGTGGTGCTTAGCGATGAGTGCCGCTTTGTTTTGGGGACAGATGATAATCGTGTCCGGGTGTGGAGGTCCCCGGGTCAACGGCCCAATCCCAACCTCGCTATCGAGCGCCACACCTCACCACTGCAGGCATTATGGTCTGGGGAGCCATTGCCTACGATAGCCGATCAGCTCGTAGTGATACATGGATCATTGAGGGGCCAACGGTATGTGGATGAGATCCTACGGCCCCATGTGCTCCCATTCCTGGCCGGGATTCCAGGTGAGCTGTACCAGCAGGATAATGCCTGTCCGCACACAGTTCGGGTTGCTCAGGACTGCCTACGTCATGTACAGACACTTCCATGACCTGCCAGCTCCTCGAACATGACCCCTATCGAACATGTGTGGGACCAGTTGAAACGCCAACTGCCGCCGTGCCGCACTATCGGGATTTGGAGCACACCGTCCAACACGTGTGGGCCAGTCTGCCGCAGGACAACATCAGGCGTCTGTTTGCCTCCATGCCGGACCGTATTGCAATATGTATCGCCGCACGAGTTGGTGCGACGCGCTATTGAAGATGATTGAACTGCGTTCCACTGATCCCTCTGTAATTGTCCTGCAACTCGGTTTTTGCCATCATGTGTATCATTAAATGTATCATTACGTACATAAAATTTCAATTCAATCCGATGCTTCCTGCTTGGTGAGCAAATTTCATTGTCCGTAAGTGCAATTGATTTAAAACATCCATTTCAGGATTCCGGCATGTTCAATAAAGTTCTTTCCAGCTTGAACAGCTTTCTTATGGTATTTAGAAATCATATACTGTTCTAAATTATCGGTCTTTCCTGCAAGTTTAGTGAAACTTATCAATCGTTTTGTAATCAATTTTTGAAGTGGAACGCAGACGCGGACTGGGCCGTCGGAATACCGGAAAAACTTCCGGTGGTGCGCTGTATTTCGGGTCGGTACACCTTATGGTAACTGAAGAAAAAAAAGGTATATGTAAGCTTGTACTTCAGTATTCTTGTAGAAGAACACCAAGTTATACTAAAAGGTAAAAGTGATACTTAACGGCTTTAAAAAACAAACAAACGAAAAAACCAAATGAAAAATCAAATCTCATGTTAAGCGAAACACTGTTTCATATACACCACCTTTCCCTTTTTCGACTTTCAAATTTAAGCCTCGTGCCTTTGGGTTGATATCCTCTACCTCGGTTCATTTCTGCCAATTGCAGAAAAATAATCAATACAATCTAAACAGATTTTCTGCGATAGAAATTCGAAGTTCATTGTGTATAGTTCATACATTGAGATTCACCTACCGTAAAATTTTTGGGTTGTTGCTTCTTATATGTATATGTTTTTAATTCGGGCCCATGCCTCACGGTAGGGCCAGATGGAACTTTTACGGGGCCAGGGCCGAAATTTCATAGCGGTGCCAGGAGCAAAATTTCATTGCGGGCCCTAGAAAATAAATGTCATAGTTTAATAAAATCGTTACCTGAAAAATGAAAACACACGAAAATTACCATAAAGAAAAATGATTATCTCAAATTACTGTGAGCTTAAGAAAAAAACATAATATGGATTGAAAGTTCAGAGAGAGAGAGAGAGAGAGAGAGAGAGTAAAAATTGTTCAAATGAATGATTTTCTTTCCGGGGAGAAGGGTTGCCTTGTGATTTTTAAAAAAAACTTTCTCACAAAATGACAGAAAGACAACTGATCTGCGTAGCGAAAATTTTTCCATAGCAAACCTTTTTGTGTAGCGAATAATAACGATCCCTCTTAAATAAATCCGCTTATATTTTTTTTCCGTGGTACATGTTTCAGTGAGCGATATTTGGTGCTAGGTGGGATAACTGACAAATTACTGACTTTTTTATCTTTTACATGCGCTGATGTATGAAAATTGCTTTTTTTGTTTTCTAAATTTCCAGTACCCGTTTTTAAAGTCACTGAACAGTTGGCTTCCATATATAGCCAACTTTGATATTGTTCTTTTTATTTACGTTTTCCAACCGTAGTTTGAAGAAGCGTATATGCTCCAGCTTTGTCCGTCCGTCCGTCAGTCTGTCCGCACGATAACTGGCGTAAAAATGGCTCAATTTCGATGAAATGTTAGTATGTGGTAGGGGACCACCTGGGGACGAACCCTATTGAAAATGGGACAAATGGGGTCACAAGTCACGACGTAGGAGCGGATCCATTCCATTGCACTTATACGTCATAACTTGCGTAAATATGGTTCGATTTCAGTGAAATTTGACTATGTCGTAAGGGACCGCCTGGAGACGAACCCTATTTTGATGATATTTGACAGAAACCAGTTCTGTCAAATATCATCAAAATGGGGTCAAATGTCAGAACACAGGAGAAAGATTTATTCCACAGCTATTATCCTTATAACTTGACTAAAAATGCTTCTATTGTGACAAAACTTTAGTATGTCGTTTCGGAGGTATGCCGAACCAATTCTGTTTAATATAATCGAAATGGGATCGAAGGTCAGGACACAGGAGCGAGATTTATTCCACAGCCATCATCCTCATAACTTGAGTAATAACTTGAATAATGATTTCTGGTATGTTGGAAAGCGTATCATAATCAATGCATTGCATGATTTCACTAACTTGTTCTTAATTGCGAAGCGGAAAAACAGTGAAAACATTTGGAATTCACTAATTGTTTTCCTACCTAATTGTACATAGTAATAATCGTAATAAATGAGCATATTCATTTCATCGACGTTATGCAGGATCAAAAGGACAAAAGCTGCACACCCCGGTGATTCAAACTTACAGAGGAACAACTCAGGGAGCGTCCATTTTTAAATTTATATTATCATACTGATACGTAGAAAAAAATATATATATACTCAAGGTTAATGTATGGATGTCTGATGTTCTAAGAGCATCAGAAACAGTGGTGGCTCGTGGTAGGAAAAATAGGTGAAGAGCTACAAGAGTAATATGAAAAGATATCTACTGTCTTCAATGAAAATCAGTTAATGAGAACTTACCTATTTTTTTATATATTAGATCAACTCTTCTTCCCTTTAAAGCTGGAAATTTGTCAATTATGTCGTCATAAAATGGCTGTTTCTTCGTGACATCAGGAAAATGTCTTTCTGAATAGAAATATTTGCCAAAGAAGCAAGTTTATCTGGAGAAATAGTGTTTCTTGAGTAAGTTTGTATTATTTAAGGCAAGAAAAACTTCTTTCCACTGAAACACTTGCAGATGAACTTGTTAAAATCATGGAAACCAATTTATAAGCTTCTGTAAAAATGCCTTTATCTCCATGAAGCAATCGAAGAAGTTTATGAGTCGATATATTCCTTAATTTTTCATCAGCATATACAAGACTCAGTTCATTTTTAAGGCGCTGGTGTTTAGTAAATATTTTTCTGTAAAAATGTTGTAGTTTTTCAAAAGCGTGAGAGGGAAAGCATGAATTAAATTGGCCGAATTTGGTTGTGTCAGCAAGACAGGCAAATTGAAGTTTCAGTTTCTCACAGTCTAGAAATCTTATATCCATTTCCATAAGAATGTGGTACAAAATTTCAAAATACAATTGTTTATCATTTTAAAAAATTGTTTCTTGTGCAAGAACAGCATATTCCCGTTTAGATCTGCTTAGTTCTGTGATTTTTTCTAGCTTTTCCAAACAGTGTTTCAAATACCTCATCGTTCCTTTTATGGCTCACAATTTCCTAAGTTTTTTTTTTAATTTGAGTAACACAGTAGTTTATGTCTAGTGATTTTTTTCTGCAAAATTTCAAATAAAAGATCGGTGAAGCCGAAAATTTAATTAAATACTATTCCCAAAAATGTAAATTCAAAAGTGTTCATATCATTCAAAAACCCTTGGACAAGTTGAATTGATTTTTTGTCTATTTGTGAGAAACTAGAATACTTTCTTCAATTTATCCCAATCTTCAACTAACTTCGAAGTGGAGAACCATCGAGTTTCTGTTATGGTTGGCATGCATCTTGCGGTTGTTGATGTGAGTCCATGTTTTTTCACCACTCAGCAAAGCGATCGCTTCGCTGAGTGGTGAAAAAACAAAGGAATTACACTGAGGCTTACAAAACATATTCGACACTTAGAAATTTTAGAAAAACTCTGCTGTAATACAAGGTTCAAACGATGTACTAAGCAATAACAAAAACAGCTTGAGAAGCGTTATGCTTCCTTTTTTTTTGGAGCACAGTCAAGTGTCCAGACATTACGCTTGCCCCATCGTAACATTGTCCTATTGACTTGTGTTGATAATCAAACTGTCCCAAAATTTCGTCCAGCAGTTTGTATAAAGCTTCTGACGTTATATCTTCACTCACACCATGGAAACCCAAAAATCGCTCAACCAATACACCTTCTGAATCAACAGATCTTATTATTAAAGAGCACTCGGAAGTCTGGTTATGTCTTCCCATCTACTTGAATATAAAAGCTTTGAGCTCCATTTATTTCATTTTTGACGTGATCGTTTATATATTCAGATATACATTCAATTAATTCGTTTTGAATAGTTTTTTAGTCACCTGTGAAGACATTTTTTATCGTTTCGTATTGATTTTGAATTTTTAAAGGACTTCTTGATATCAACAGTGAAAGCAATTCCTTGAATTTCTACAATTTATCGAGTCAATACCTTCGTCATGGTCACGGAATACTAGTTCTTGTTTACTCAAATACAGTACTACATCAATCATTGTCTGCAGGAAAAGTTTATTTAAACGAATGCTTTCGTTGAAATGCATTTTCAAAAGCCTAGCATTCTCCCTCAGGGCATCAGCAATGCTGTTTTGATTCTTTTCAAAATTATTTAGCATTAATTCTTCGCTAGAATCACCACATTTGTGAAGTGACCGTTTTATATTTAAGAAATCTGAAAATTGTTTTTATTCCACGCCGAATTTTATTACTAAAAAATAAGCAAGGCCAACAAAATAATTTTTGTGACACAAAAAGGGCTACAAAGCCATTTATATTCAGTAAACCAACAATTTTTAAAATTAATATTGTAAGATTTATCGCTCTTCTTGATTTCTTTCTTGGCGAAAATTGTCAGCGAATCCGTCGGTCGTCCTTGAAGTAAAATGTCTCTTTTATTTTCATGTTTCTACCGATTGAACGGAGTTGCAATAAATTACAGACAATGTTGTTCACATTATACATACTGAAAACTAAAACTATCACTATCAGTCAAACTGTACACGAAATTAAAGTAACTAATTAAGTTTATAACAAACAATCACAAAACACGAAAAAACAAATCTCTTTCGGAAAGTATGTACCAAAACACCGCACGCAAGGAAAAAGCCCTAGTGGATTGCAAAGAACCCTTGGCAATCCGTCCCGTTCCACTGCGATCTCTTCGGAAGGTCACGACTCCAGGTGCAGAGCCTTGGCGTCTCAAGCTAAAACACTTCAATTGCCCGGCAGATAGGGGAGGGTGACGACACAGTTATCATGGCAACTCGGACGAAAACTGTAGTCTTCCAAGCATTCTCATTTCAGCTCTTCACTTGAACTGTTTTGCGTATAAGGACTTGTTTTCCGTATGGAACGCGCATTGTGAATTGATATCTAATCAAAATGTTGGGTATTTTGGCACTATATTAATCAAACTTTGGGTATTTTGGCAATATATTATACGAAATTATTAAATAAAACCTTATTTCAAATGAAATAGGTGAAGAGGCACTTTACCTACTTCACCTGAAAAGCCGCCCCTGGTCAGAAACCAATGTACGTGTCTGATGTTCAAAATCATCGATAAAAATGTAACATTGCTAACTTAAACGTTTATTATGCGAGGACGTATGTTACGCAGTAATCGGTATTTTGAACTGATCCACCTGTTGAAATTTAAAGATACAGAGAGAAAAAATCGGTAAACGGCAGTCCCATCCACACCATAATGCGATGCTTTATCTCAGTCGTCTCACAAATATGCCGGCATATGCTGTGATATCATGATCGTGACTTTAGCTGCTTTCATTTTGATTACACGAGATGAACTGGCAGACCCTCATTCCAAACGCGATATAAGCTGTCACAAAAACCCGATTTTTATTGGCATAGCAACTTATATGTGCCAATATACCAACGGGTGGCTTAATCGAGGCAGACTGATACTTCAAACCGATGCGATAGAATACTTACGAGAGAATCGCAGCGACAATAATAAAGGGTTGTGCCAAAATATTTGGTATACACTTCCTAAGTGCTTATGTATCCTTTCGCTTCAGTTGTCGGGGGATTTATTTAGGTTTCAGACCTCGGTTCTGTCTATGTTACTACACACTGCAAGTAGTTACAAGTTATTTCTACCGAAAGATTTCGACAAGGTTTCTTTAACCATTATTTAGAATTAGGCAATAGCGCGTGCGCTTTACAATTTGAAATTTGATATTGCTGTTTATTGCGCTAGATTTCCAATGTGTGTATCTTTCCGGTGAATACTCAGCGGGTTTGTTTACGTTTCAGATCGCGGCTCTACATGTGTTACTACGCGCTATAAATAGTTCCACTATTATAAAGCAACTTTGCCGTCTCATTCACGATATATGTGAGTTTAATATACATAAAAATGAACATTATATACACTAAAACACAAGATAAAAACATTCGCACTTTCAAGCTCGCGTTAGGCTTGTCTTCAGACGTATGTAACACTGCGTTAAAATAGGAGTAATGGTATATATGTGGGTGGTATAACTTATGAGCATGCGCAGTGCGAAAGATGTTACATTATTCAATGCTAGTGCTCCAGGAGAGTTCCGAGTTTTTACACAATAGTTTCCATGATGACGGAATCGCTATAGGAATGTCATCGTTACAGCAATTCTCTCTATGCCATTAGATTAGCAGACTTTCTACCAAAAGTAAGGATGAACAGTTATTTGGGGTATTGAGAGTTTTTGCATTTTGCCAGCCACGTTGATTTTTTCCCTGCAGGCAAAGCCTAGATAGAGCAGTTGCTGAAGAGTGCGTTTTGACACTATATTTATGTTCATTAACTTGCACTCTAAGGTTTCGCAGAGTAGATCCTATGTATAACTGTTTACTGGCATCTTCACAGGCTGTATCCAACCGTATTGCATATACACCATGCCTGGTGTCCATCGGAACTTGATTTCTGTCCTTCTTCAATAAGTCATTGATGTTTCGAGTCTTCAATCCGAAGCTGATTTCTTAGTGCCGGCAAGTAGTTTTTAATCGGTTTGTAATGCCAGGAATGTAAGGAAGCGAGCCAACGTAAGTTACAGGGTATCTGGCTCTTACCAAAGTCAAGCTTGCATTTGAAAAAAATCGGCGAATTATTGCATTAACCAGTGTTTGAGAGTAACCGAAGTGGGAAGCATACTTCTTAATTTGACGAAGTTCACTTTTACGAAATGCGATAGTAGACGAGTGTGATATGGCTCGACGAATCATGAAATGTAACGAAGGCAGTTTCTGGCTAATAGGATGTGCAGGGTTGCATAGTATCATTGTAACTATAGAGTTTGGTTTCATGTAAACTGAATGCGATATTTCACATGTATCAGGATCTCGTACGAGTAAGAAGTCAAGGTAAGGTAGATGGAAATCTGTCTCAAACTCTAAAGTAAACTTAATGGTGCTATATTTGGGTCCAAACAACTCGATAAATTCATTTACATCATCCTGACTAGATTGCCAAAATAATAAAATGTCGTTAATATAACGAATATGCAGAAACGGCAGTTACATGAAAAGTTGACAAAACGCCTTCCTCAATGTCTTGCATTAAGAACTCTGTCAACACGGCCGAGAGGGGGACCCCATGGGGGCTCCCTGACACTGTCGGTATATTATATCGTTGAACTTGAAGTAAGATCTAGAATGAACAAGTCTTAAAGCATTAAGTATGCCCTGTATTTCTTTGGGCGTGGAGGTACCTGCTGATAGAAGTTTCTGTTCTATTATTTGATGCACAAGGAGGACTGGAACACCAGGATGCTAGAAAGTTACATCGAGGGATATAATGACAAACTTCGTGGGTGAAGAAAAAATGGAATGTATCTTCTGCAGAGCTTGAGTGGAGCTTGCCACAGAGTACGAAGAACCAGAAGTTAAAGGTTGTAAAAAATTAGCTAAGGCCTGTCCGAGGAATCGAGTGGGGCTACTTGCAGAGACGAGAGGTCTAAGTGGTTGGCCGACTTTATGGATTTTTACTTTGCCAAATATTTCGGCCAGGAGGAGGGTGAAGAACCTTATTGAAATTCTGAGGGAGTCTTATAGCATCTTGTGTCTCATGCAGAAGCGTTTGATAACACAAGATGTCTTATAGCATCTTGTGTCTCATGCAGAAGCGTTTTGATGATAGGTTCTAGTTGTGGTATTAGTTACACTGCTGGCCACCCAAAATGCAACACCAAGAAGGAAGCATCCGATTGGCCTGAAATTCGCAGCATGCGTCGCCCGCTAGAGGACATGCAAACGATTAGCATTGCAGGGCATATGCAAATCATGTGCGCCCGGCACGCCACCGAGAAGCACTATAATAAGGGTGTACAGAAGGCAGGGTGTAAGAAGTGGAAGTATGTTGTGCTGCCGGACCTGTGCGTAAGAAGCTTCCTGATGCCTCGTCGCAGAATACGGCAGTCATTCCAGCACGTTTCGGAGTTCGATAGAGGACGAATAGTGGCTTACCGCGACAGCGGTTTATCGTACCGAGACATCGGCGCCCGTGTGGGACGACATCCAGCCACAGTGAGGCGAGTATGGGTTCGGTGGCTGCAGGAGGGAGGGAAGGACCAACGTGAGCGACTGATGCAGCCGCGGCACACCACCGAACGAGAGGACCGGCATATTGTGCGGCGGGCATTGACGGCCTTTACCACCACATCACGAACGTTAGCGCAGGAATTAGGGTGTGTTGCGAAACAACCTGTGTCAGCACGTACCGTTAGACGTCGTTTGCAGGAGCGGGGACTTGTCGCACAGCGCCCATTGCTCCGATTACCATTGACGTTACACCACCGGTGAGTCGGTAGCAGTAGGCTGTTGAACGCCACACCTGGACTACGGAATGGCACGACATTGTCTTCTCCAACGAATCCCGCTTCTGCCTGCAACACCAAGATAGTCGGATCCGCGTGTGGCGGCAACGCGGCGAGAGACTGTGTGACGCCTGCATTATGTATCGCCATACCAGTCCATCGCCTGGCGTTATGGTTTGGCGCCCAATTGGATATGATACCCGCACCCCTCTGGTAGGCATTGCCGGTACACTGAATAGCTACCGCTACATCTCCGACGTTTTGGAGCCTGTAGTCCTCCCTTACCTGCAGGACCTGCCAGCACCCACGTTTCAACAGGACAATGCCCGCCCACACGTGGCACGCATCGTGCAACAATTATTCACGGTTCACCAGGTGTCACTGCTGCCGTGGCCTGCCTGTTCTCTCGATATGCCGCCCATCGAACACGTCTGGTAGCTGATCGGCAACCGAGTGGCCCGGCAAGCACCATCCGAGGCTACACCTGATAAACTGTGGCAACCTGTGGAAGCAGCCTGGACCGACATACCCCAAGCCCACATCCAAAGCCTCTTTCGTTCGATGCTGCGGCGTGAAGCGGCCGTTATTGCCAGCCATGGGGGCCACACGAACTATTGATGTCTGCGTGTTCCGCAAGTCGCACGGGCCTGTAAGCTCAAGCGTTTCATCTTTGTATCTGTTGTTATGTGTCCAGTAAATCTGGTTTTGCTATCTCGTGTCCTTCTTGGTGTTGCATTTTGGGTGGCCAGCAGTGTGTGTAGGATCAAGCCTATTGACAGGATACACGGATTTGAGCTCTCGATTAACAGCCATCTCCTGAGCTAGTAAAAGAGTAGTGTCACTTAAGTTGATCCAGCTTGATTGCCAGTTCGAACATTTACGAATGGGTGTTCGGCGTCTGTGCACAGCTCTTCTGTCGACTTCAGATACAAACAGTTGTCTCAACTTTCTAGTGCGAATTCTTTGCCTATTCTGATCCTCGGAGATGCAAATTGCATTGATGACCATCAATTTTTGATTCATCATGATCAGGTGAATTCTCGTAGACACTCTTAAATGCCCATCATAAGCACGGCGGTGTAGAAAACCCAGATACCTGCCCTTCTGCCTAATAACATTAGAGAACCCGGATGTTGCAATAGTAAGCTCGGATAAAGTACCTGAAGTGATCATCATGAAGAAATCAGAATATGATGAAAAAATGAATCAGACTATTCTTCAAATACCACACATAATTTGTTCCCATGACCCAACTAACGCTACTGTTGCAGCTATTTCAAAGTTGAAGTCGTCGGGTCTACGATCTCAGAATTTCAATAAGGTTCTTCACCCTCCTCCAGGCAGAATTATTTGGCAAAGTAAAAATCCATAAAGTCGGCCAACCACTTAGACCTCTCGTCTCTGCAAGTAGCCCCACTCGATTCCTCGGAGAGACCTTAGCTAATTCTCTACAAACTTTAACTTCTGGTTCTTCGTACTCTGTGGCCAGCTCCACTCATGCTCTGCAGAAGATTCATTCCATTATTCCTTCACCTGCGAAGTTTGTCATGATATCCCTCGATGTAACTTCCTTGTATCCTGGTGTTCCAGTCCCCCTTGTGCATCAAATAATGGAACAGGAACTTCTGTCAGCAGGTACCTCCACGCCCAAAGAAATACAGGGCATACTGAATGCTTTAAGACTTGTTCATTCTAGATCTAACTTCAAGTTCAACGATATAATATACCGACAGTGTCAGGGAGCCCCCATGGGGTTCCCCTCTCGACCGTGTAGGCAGAGATCTTAATGCAAGACATTGAGGAAGGCGTTTTGTCAGCTTTCCATGTAACGTAGTTTCTGTATATTCTTTATATTAACGACATTTTATTATTTTGGGAATCTAGTCAGGATGATTTAAATGAATTTATCGAGTTGTTTGGATCTAAATATAGCACCAGTATGTTTACCTTAGCGTTTGAGAAAAATTTCTATCTTCCTTACCTTGACTTCTTACTGGTAAGAGACCCTGCGACATGTGAAATATCGCATTCAGTTTACAGGAAATCAAACTCTATAACTACAATAATACCATTCAACCCTGCACATCCTATTAGCCAAAAACTACCTTCGTTACATATCATGAGTCGTCGAGCCATATCACACTGATCTACTATCGTATTTCGTGAAAGTGAACTTCATCAAATTAAGAAGTACGCATCCCACTTCGGTTACCGTCAAACACTGGTTAATGCAATAATTCGCTGATTTTGTTCAAATGCAAGCTTGACTTTGGTAAGAGCCAGATACCCTGTAACTTAAGTTGGCTCGCTTACTTACATTCCTGGCATCACAAACCGATTAAAAGCTACCTGCCGGCACTAAGAAATCAGCTTCGGATTGAAGACTCGAAACATCAATGACTTATTGAAGAAGGACAGAAACCAAATTCCGGTGGACACCAGACATGGTGTATATGCAATACGATTGAAGACAACATGTGAAGATGCCAGTAAACAGATATACATATGCTCTACTCGGCGGAACCTTAGATTGCGAATGAATGAACATAACTATAGTGTCAAAACGCACCCTTCAGCAACTGCTCTATCTAGGCTTTGCCTGCAGGGTAAAAATCAACGTGACTGGCAAAATGCAAAAACTCTCAATACCGCAAGTAACTGTTCATCCTTGCTTTTGGCAGAAAGTCTGCTGATACAATGGCATTGAGAGAACTGCTGTAACGATGACATTCGTATAGCGATTCCGTTATGGAAACTATTGTGTAAAAACTCGAAACTCTCCCGGGCCACTAACAGTAAATAATGTAACATCTTTCGCACTGCGCATGCTCATAAGGTATACCTCCTACATTTATACCATTACTCCTAGTTTAACGCAGCATTACATACATCAACGTGAACTTGAAAGTGCTAATGTTTTTGACTTGTGCTTTTAGTGTATATAATATTCATTTTGTACATACATTAAACTCATATAAATCGTTTACTAGACGAAAAAGTTGCCGTACAGTATCTACCTGCACGAATAAATAATCTTCATCTAATAGTTCCACTGTTTAGAAAATATAGCAACGCGATTATTTTGGAGAGGAAATATATACTGTATTTCAATGAAATGCAAATTAAATACAATAAATGAAAAATGAGAGAAATGGGAAATTTCTTGGCATTGCACTTCTTGAAAGCTTATCATTGTCATTCTTCCATTCGCGAATTCTCTTTTTTGAAGAAAGGGGAAAAAAGAAAAGCTCATGTTCCCTTTTGCGTTTTTTGTCTAAATCTTGATTAAATCTGAGTCCAAAAACACTCTGCGATGGAACACAGCTGGCTGTCAAGAAACGCAAGTAAAACATCATTGAAGCTAACATCATACTAAGCATACTTCAGAAGACAATGTTTCTATTTCACGCATTCTAATCGTCCCAAATGACCTTCCATTTTAGTTTAAACGCCTACAGTTTCCTGTTGTTCTCAATTTTATCATCAGTATCAACAAGACATAGGCTCAATCCTTAAAAGTTGCTCGACTCAACCTGAAAAGATCATGCTGTTTCTAGGCCAGCTGTGTATTGGTGGGTTCCGAGTTGAAAAAAATAAAAACCACCTCATCTTGTTTCCTAGTAATAGAACACCGAATGTCGTTGACTCAGAGGATCTTTAATGATACGCTTACATGCGCTTTGAATAAACTGTACATTACGTTAGTCACAACATGATAGAAAAGTGTAGATGTTAGATATCTGGAGTCTTGTATTTACAGACAATAAAGACTGCTGGTTTAAGCCAATTGTGTTGGCACAAATATAAAACTATTTTTTTATCCTTTTCTTTTTATTACGGTAGCACATTTCTCGTTAACTGTTTCCGTGCAAAATATCCTATTCATAAATTCAGGGCCGCCCCGGTGGCGCAGTGGTCTAAGCGATGGCCTCTGATCATTCGTCCGAACGGGGTCCGGGTTCGAGTCCCGGTGAGGCATGGATGTTGTGTTTGTCTTACGGCACTGGCTCTCTCCCTTCGCCTGGAACCAGTGACCCTAAATTAGGGACGGGAGACTGCTTATAGCCCATTGAGTTGCTCACGGTGGTCGTTAAACCTCCAACAACAACAAAAAAAAATTCAGGAAACCTCGAAAAAAACTGAACCAGAAACCATGCAGGTAATTTTTATTAAACCCAGGCAACGCCGGGTAGCAGGTAATTGTTTAGTAATTTACAGCACACATTTTAAAGTCAAAACTGTTTTGCTTCCAATACTCACAATGAAATGTTTCATAAAAAACTTTATTACTTTAGTTATTCACGTTTATTCCTATTTGTTACAAAGGAAACTGGCCATAAAAATAATAATGAAATTATGAAACAGTAGAAATATAGAATTTTCGGATGTAATGAGTAGGTTTTTTGACCCATGTGAAACTGTGAAACTAAAGGTTTACGATATGAAACTTAAACTAAAACTAAAAGAAATGAAGTGAAATGTTTCAAAAAAATCTAAACGATATAAACTAAAGGTTTGCGATAATAAAAAAAATACTCGTCGCAGAGAATGGAAGTCGATTAAACAAAGTTTCGGTCCGTCTTTTCGAAGCAAAGTTTTGTGTGGAAAACCAAATTAGTGGTAGAAAATTCAAACAGGATGCTCTTTAGAAAGAAATAATTATTTTCCAGAGTGAAAAGTACTTTGAAGCTGTACTTTTGAAAACAGAGTTATGGTAGCAAACGAAAATACTAATTTTTGTGCCTTCCGGGAAAATCTATGAATTATTTGGAATTTTTTAAATCGAACTCTTGTCAGCAGAGATTTACAGAAAAATGGAATAATCATTTAGAAAATATACAAAGCAAAGCTGTGGCTATCAAATGGGAATATGCATTTCGCCCCTCCCCCCCCCCTCCTCTAGCTACATAACTGTGCGATCCAGGATAGCAAAGATTGCACATGAATTATTCGTCATAGTTGACACTCCCCGACTAAAAAAAAAAGGGATGTTTCAAATAGGACTTTTTCTACAGGAGGAGATCATGCAAATTGAATGTACATTTACACATCATTCAGAGAAATTGTACGTTCTCCAAAGTATGCAAAAAAAACCCTGCATTATTTAACAGAGCACAAAATATAATGACTATCAGTGGCAAAAAAAATCGTAAATTGGGTTTTTAGAAGCGACTATACGATTGCATATGGAAATACACACATATGCCTCCACCAGCAAAATTGTGCTTTACGAAAAATTATAAATGTTCACAAAATGCTCCGCATAGTGAATAATTCAAGCAAGGTGCTCTTTACAGAAGAATATTTTCCGGAGTAAAAAAAATTCTGGAAAAGAAATTTTTTCGAGTCGTACTTTCGAAAGCAGAGATAAAAAAAACAGTTTATAAATTTAAGCCCTGTTGGGAATGCTGTGCCTCATGAAATGGAAAATGTGCACAAAACGTTCATTATAGTGAATGGTAACTTACCAAGAACGAATCACTTTCATTAAAATGTTTGAAGCGGTGGCACTGTTGCAAATAGAAATATGTACTCAAGTTTTCCTAGCGGCAGCACTATTCTTTATGAAAATACTAGAAAGTGTATTCAAAATGATCCGCGCCGCCCCGGTGGCGCAGTGGTCTAAGCGATGGCCTCTGATCATTCGTCCGAACGGGGTCTGGATTCGAATCCCAGTGAGGCATGAATGTTGTGTTTGTCCTACGGCACTGGCTCTCCCCTTCCCCGGAACCAGTGACCCTAAATTAGGGACGAGCGACTGCTTATAGCCCATTGAGTTGCTCACGGTGGTCGTTAAAAATCCAATAAAAAAAATGTTCCGCATAGAATAAGCGATAGAAAAGAAGAAATTTCTCTAATTGAGCTTTCATGAACGCAAATTTTCAGAAAAGTGGAATATACATTTACGCCGCTTTTCAGGATAACTGCATTTTATTTGAGGTAAAAAATGTGCCGGCTCGGTGGCGCAGCGGTCTAAGCGCTGGCTTCTGACCGTTCGTCCAATATGGGCCCGGGCTCGAGTCCTGGATGAGGTGGTGGGCTGTGGTACAGGTTCTTTCTCCGCCCTGAAACTAAGGGCCCCAAATTTGGGACGGGTGACTGCCCGAAGCCCATAAAGTTCATCACGGTGCGGTGCTAGTTATTTGCACACCCTTACAAAAAGAAGTAAAAAATGTGCGAAAAATGTTTCTCATGGTAAAAAGTGTACAGTTAGATTTTTTTTTGTCTGTGTAATTTTTTAGAGCAGTGATATGAAATGAAAACAATATCAAGCCATTTGCATCTTCGCTCCGTATGAAAGCAAAAAAGTTAAAATCGCTGTTAGGGTAATTCAAGTTACCCAATGCAAGAAGAATTTTCCAGACCGTACTAATAAGTGTAAAGATATGATGTTCACAGTGAGAAAGACCGTTGAAAATTTGGATATCAATAGCAGGAAGATTTTATACTTCGTGTTACAAAAGACGTGCAAAAAACTCTTTCGAATTCGCGAATGTTGAAAAGTGTTTTTCATACCTCAAATACAACTTTTATTGTTGTAACAAGGTGTAGTGTGTTTATATTGCAATTTATTCATGCAAGACATTATGTAAATATTGATTGTTCAATTTGCTGTAGAACTTTTTTAACTACTCGTCTTTGAATACCTTTATTTTAAGTTATTTTTAGTTTTTGCTGTCTTCGTCAAATGTATACGCTATTTGTTCGGTTCACGGTGCCTTCGATCTGCCTTTGTAAATCTTACTTATTTGTAAATTTTATATAAAAAGAATACAATAACTGTTGCTACAATCAAGTCATACATTAAAAATAACACATTTTTGGAAGCTTTTGACAAGTTTACGTCAGAAGCTAAAATTAATATTGATATGATCGAGTCTTTAAAAAAAGTGAGAACAAATCCAAAATTCGGAATGTTTCACATAAAAGACAACCACATAGAACCTTATCTACAGAGCACCGTTCTCATAATATTAGCACGAATGTAAGCATAAGAACATGCGGTTTTTTTCCAAACTCTTAAACAAATTTTTACACTGAAAAAATTGGAATATATTGTTGAAGACATTATTTATTCCCAGCTCCAGGAGACGGAAAGAAATCTGCCCATGTTTTAAAAACTCATCAAACAGAGGTCATCGCTCTTTCCACGTTTATAAGTGAGTCTCGGAAAAATTATCATTGGTCGCTAACCGGAATCGAACCCAGGTCTTCCAATTACGCGCCGGATATGCTTCCACTGCACCACAGCGACCTTGAATTCCTCCAGTCTCATACACACTAACTGCCAAGCCAATTTGGCAGATTTCTTGACAGTTAGTGTGTTGTTTGGCAGTTAGTGTGTGTGAGACTGGAGGAATTCGAGGTCGCTGTGGTGCAGTGGAAGCATATCCGGCGCGAAACTGGAAGACCTGGGTTCGATTCCGAGTGGCTGCCAATGAGAATTTTTACGAGACTCACTTATAAACGTGGAAAGAGCGATGACCTCTGTTTGATGTTCCTGGTCCCCGTCAAATGTCTGTATTAATTTTAAAAACCCAGTTATCATAAAAAATAAGGCAAATTTATATTTACCCTAAATCTTGTGGGAAAATTTTACACCAGAACAAGCTGGAAAATACACAGTCGAGTCACATTATTGTGACCACTTACTACGTTTGATGTTAACAGCGCGTAGCCAATGAAAGAAGGCACGTGTCGTGAGCTGGCTTGGAGGTGTACTGTAAGTCATTCTGCAAACATATCACTCGTTGCTGTCATGGATAAAAGGAGCGGTTTATCACATTTGCAAAAAGGGATGATTATCGGCTTTCGGGCCAAGGATGGCAGTATTTCTGAAACAGCGCAATTTGTGAACTATTTGCGTGCTGCTGTTATTAAAGTGTATAGTGATTGGAAAAATGGCATCATTGCGAATAAGCGGTGTTGAAACTGCGGAGCACCACGGGCCATTGATGTGAGAGGTGAACGTCGGATTCGAAGGTGCGTGACCTACGCTAGCGAAGGTGCATCGGGAGAAATGGCTTACATCTGAACGGCAGTATCAAAATTGGATCTCCGCTGATTGGCAAAGGATTGCGTTCTCCGATGAGTCACATTTTTTTCTTCATCGAACGGATAAACATTCTCGTACAAAGCGAGAAACACTAGAGAACAAACACTCTTCAACCATTGCTGGAAGAACACAAGCTGGTAGGTGCAGCGTTATATTCTGGGAAATGCTTTCTTGGCGTTCCGTGAGTTCACTCATTCCCGTGGAATGAATCGAATTCATTATAAATCCATCCATGCAGACCACGTACACCTATACATGCTGATTGTCATCCCTGTGGCGGATGGGATCTTCCAGCACGACAATGCGTCGTGTCACGCAGTTAGAAATATCAGAGAGTGTTTGGAACAGCACGATGAAGACTTCAAAGTACTTCCCTGGCCCCCTAATTCCCCAGACGTAAACCTAATTGAGCATCTGTGGGACCACCTCGATCGTGTTGTTCGCTCTACGGATCCTCCACCACGCACCCTCCTTTAGCTGTCAGATGCACTGCAGTCAGCATGGCTTCACATACCTGTGAACATTTTGCAGTACCTTATTGAGTCAGTCATTCCCAGCCCGTCGAGCTGCTGTCTGCGCTGCACACGGCTATTACTCTGGATATTAGCTGGTGGTCATAACAATGTGACTCGACCGTATACAAGGGTAATCTTAATCTCAAAGAGTAAGCCTTCTTAAAACGAGACATCGATATTAATACTATCATATACTGTATTAGGCCGTTCCAAAAACACTCTGAAAGCTAATATGTATCACTACCAAAATGGTATTTTCCAGTGCATCGTATAGAAACGGAGATCTTATGATAAACACAAGCTGGTATTTACGCCATGCGGTACTTTGTGTTATAATATCACACCAGGGAAATCTGGCTCAAGCGAATATCTTCTCTTTGCGCCACCTGCAGCCTTATTGGTCCTACAGTTCAGTAAAGTAGCTGTCACGGATCTCTTGGCGCGACTGTTTTTGCATATAAGTTCATAATTTCCTTTTTTAACGCACAAATTTGCCACTAGAGGGCATAAGTTTGCTGTTTCACTTACAGCATATTTGCGGCAATATCCGAGCGTCACAAATCCCGATTTGAAAAATATTTTTCCGTTAGATGCTAATAACTACGAAAACACTTTACATCAGTTCTTACCCAAAATAGTACACAATTTAACAGCTAGGAACACAAAAGTTCAATCTGTTATTTCTCGATATCACTCCTTCTAAAGATCTTATAAAAAACATTTTTTTAACACTGGCTGCCATTCACCTTCTGCACGTATATGTGGGTTTTTGAAGTTCTCATATTCAGTGCTAGGTGTTGTAAGTGTGTGTTTCTGTTTGCAAGTGTATATGTGCTTCCAAAAATCCTGTTAAAACAAACCTTTCACATATCTTAAATGGTGTGCAGTCTTCTCGCATGTGGTGTACATATATTCTCTCTTTTTGCTTAATAAAATGATATTTAAATTTTTCTAAAAATCTGCTCTAAAATACCGGGTGATCCAAAAGTCTTGCACATTTTGAAAACGTAATAACTCGCGGAGTTTTGAGAGTAGGGCAACGCGGTTTGTGTAGAAATGATCAGAATGACATCGGGTTTTTATGAAATCCCATACCGTTTTACTCATTTTACTTAAAGTTTTCATCGCCAGATGGCGCAGCAACCACAGGTTGGAAGTGTCGAGAAAAATAGACACCTGATTGTACCAGGTTAGACACCTGATTGTACCAGGTCAGACACCTCATTGTACCAGGTGTTCATTGTGCTGGCCGTCCTGTTCCAGCACTGCCTTCAGACGAGAGAAAACACCATGGACAGCATTGAAGAGCATGTCCGGTTATATAGCTACCACATGGTGTCGAATGGCATCTTTCAGCATGGCCAATGAAGTGGGACGACATCTGTACACTTCTGATTTTAGGTAATCTCAGAGCCAACACTTTGTTGAGCTGACACTTTCCGAAGAGGCTAGGCCTTCGGAAAGTGTCAGCTCAACACACGATTTGTGCCAAACGTCTGTTGCAGCAGTTGCTTAACGGAACGTGCGATGTGGGGTGGTACTCCATTCTGCATAAATGTGCACAGATTCACTGCATCCCGCTCTTGCAAACTAGGGATAAAGTACGTTCGTAACATGTTCGCATAACGTGCACATGTCACTGAAACGGTTTCGAAGGAGGTGCCGCGTACCTTTTCAAATAAAAAGGACCGATAGTGAAAGAAGCCGTGAATCCATACCACACTATCACTTTTGGCTGATGCAGTGGCGCTTCAACGACTGCTCGATGCGGCAGTTGTGCGTGTTTACCGCTCCGTTTAGGGAAAAGTATACCTCATCAGTCCATAAAAAGTTCATCAGCCAGTTCTCGTCGACATCCATTTGTCGAAAAAACAATGCTGCGAACTCCTGACGCTGCACGTAATCGCCAGCTTGCAGTTCGTGATGCCGTTGCAGTTTGTACGGGTATTTGTGCAGAATCCGTTGTAGTGTTCGACATATAGTCCCGTATGGAATGCATGTTTGCCGAGAAACATGGCAAGCACTGGAGTCACCATGTGCGGATGACATTGCAATCATAACCATTTCCTGCGTAATCGTCTCTGCTGCAGCAGCACGTGTTCGTGGTCTACCGCTTCGTGGGCATGCTGACAAAGATCCGGTTTCCTCGAAGTGTTTCACCATTCGCCGCAGCGCAGCACTTTCCATCGGTCCTTTCCCACTGCGATTACCTTTCAGTGACCGGTAGGCTCTCAACGCAGCACTCGCATATTCAGCGTGCAATAGAACAATTTCACCAAGAGCGCTTTCTCCGGTAATACAGCATACTGACATGGACCGCTGTGACTTGTGGTTGACCAGAGCAGTAGGTTTGTCATTTTCATGTAGGACTTCCGTCCACAGGGAGTAGAGTTTAAGTCCCAGCCACCTACAGCGAGATCGCCTTTTGGGCAGGACACAGAAACGGAAGGAATGAGAGCAAGTCTAGCGACTTTTGACAGAACAGTTTGTAGTGAGATACAGTGGATGGCGCCACCGTACAAGTACGATATTGCACATAGATGGGTGAGAGAATTTCAGGGAGGACATAGGAAAGGATACCCATTTAACCAGTGGGTCCAGCCTGGGGGCAGTCACTTTACGTGCTCGTCCGATGCACGGCGGATATTCAGCGATTGTTAGTAAATCACACCATCTCTGAAAGATCAGCCCAGGCTAGAACCTGGGGACCCAGCATCGATAGTCTGAAACACTAACCACTAAGCCATCCGCGGCTCTGACTTGTGGTTGCTTCCTGGATGCTGCTTTTATACCCACTGTCATAGTCCTGTTCGCCTATGGCGCCATCTGGCGATGAAAAATGTAAGTAAAATGAGTAAAAATTTATGTGATTTCATAAAAAACCCGATGTCATTCCGATCATTTCCACGCAAACCGCGTTGCCCTACTCTCAAAACTCCGCGAGCTATTACGTTTTCAAAATGTGCAAGACTTTTGGATCACCCGGTTCAACCTTTGCCAAAAAAAAAAAACAGGGAAAGAAAGAAAGCACCCCGCGAAACTCATTCGATCCTGATGAAACTCCACATGCAAGTTCCTCAGGGCAAATGCATAAAAAATAACGAGCAGCGACTAAATAGTGCCCCACCCCCCACACACAGCGCATGATGGGATCCTTGTATAAAAAATAACGACCAGTGACTAAATAGTCGCCCCCCACAGCGAGGATACCTGCACAATACGAGCGGCTGAGCGAGTTTGAGAGAGGACATATAATTGGACTGAGAAGAGGTCGGTTGGTGAAGTCGCCGTACCACCAGACATTTGGGTCGGAGCGACGCTGCAATTGCCAATGGGTTGAGGCGGGCACAACCCAACGGCACGCCGGCAGTGGATGGCCGAGGGCAACGAGAGAACGCGAGGATTGAGCGATTGTGAAAGTCTGATGAACAGAAACTAATTCGTCGCCCTCAACCATCCGTGGTCATGTGGCGTCGTCTATAGGTTCGGAAGTGAACACCCGGACAGTTGCCAGACAACTTGCGTCACGGGGCCAACATTCGATGAGGTCACGTCGCCGCCTACAACTGACCAGCGAGAACTGCCGACACCGATTGCAGTGATGTCGGGCCCCATCAACGTTAGATAGTGTCCAGTTACGTCGTGTTGTCTTCAGTGATGGGTCACGGTTTGCACTTGGCGCCGATGACCAGCGCATGCGTGCCTGGAGACGAGATGTCCAGTGCATCGGTCCTGCCTTTACCGTGGAATGGCACACGGCTCTTGCACCGGGAATGACTGTCTGGGGAGCCATTTCCTACGATACCCTTGGTAGTCCTCCGTACCACCCTCACTGCTGAACTGTACGTCGACGACAGTCAACGACATGTTGTGTTGCCATTCCTGTCGCAGCACTACCAAGCAATTATTCACCAAAATAATGCCCGTCCGCACGGCTCTCCCAGACCTTCCTCCGTAATTTCGGCGAAATGACATGCAATTTGGATACAATGTAGCATGCTATACCAGACAGCATCCATGACCTGTATGCATCTCTGCCACGCCGGGTAACCGCTTCTAACCGAGCTAGAAGTGGAGCTACAGCGTGCTGACTTGTTCCACACGTGTAGCTATTTTACACGAATAAATGGCCTAACTACTCTGAAATTGCAATTCTTTTCCTATACATATACATTTCACATATCAATTTTCATCTTGATTGGGCGATCCCTTCTGGGTGCTTCGTTGCTTTATCGGCAAAGAGTGCATTTTTTCTGTATAGGAAAAGAATCAAACAACGTTGTCATTACAATCGATAATTCGTTGTCATCTTCCTGTTTTTTTCGCTTCTTACAAAAATCAGTTTTCCATACCGATTGTGAGAACTGAGACAAACAATTTTATCCGGAGGATGAATTGTAACCGCACGTCATTTTTTTGGCTTACATATGAGGCACATAATTCGAAGATAGTTTTGGAAAGTCATGTGGCCTACTTATACATACATTGTGTCATTGTGAAAGGTATCCAGAGTAAGCTTACTTAAGTCACCTGCACTGCTCAAAGGAGGGAACAATAATCAAAAGACAACGGCGAGCAAAAGCTTAAAAGAAAAGCAGAAAGGAAATGAGCGATGAAAAGGAAGAAAGCAAAATATCGATGCACGGAGTCAGTGAGCAAATACATAAGTCATAAACGAAATCCAAGAATTCATATCCGATGTCCATTGCTTTCCTCTGCGATGGAATGTCGACACATTTGTCAAAGAACTTATCGGGAGGAAAGAAGCGTTAGATAACATTCTGTTATTTTATGTCTAGTCTGGACATTTTTCGTCTGACCTCCAGGGAGTAGAAATTTATTTGTCAAGAGGAAGAAGAAATTCCGTTGGCTTGCAGTATTAGAGGAACTTCGTGAAATATGGCCCCGTTTGGTTGTACCATTGGCAAAGTCAGAACCAATATTAAACTAAAAAATGAAACTAAGCGCTATAAGTTTGTCCCTGTGAAAGCACTGCGTAATACGAAGAGCAAATATAGCACTGAAATAAAATATCACCAGTTCGAGTCTGAAGGTGTAGAATAAGTCAGATTTCAACCACATACTCCCAGGCCCGGATTTATAAGAGAGCAAAAGGGGCAATTTCCCCTGGGCCCCCAGCCAAGCCTCCATTATGCAAAAATATAATAATTAAAAAATGCTTTATTTTTTAAAATGAGAAAAAATTAAAAATTGTAAAGAACAATTTTTAACAATGACCTATTTTTTAATTTTCGTCATTAATGCTGTTATACTTTGATGAAACCAATTCGTGTAAAAATCCAATGGTAGATTAAAATGTCGACTGAACACGATAAAAACAAATGCAGTGCACAACGTACCACATGTTAAAATACTTTACTAATAGAAACACATTAGATCTTTCGAAGACACATAATTTTCATCATCAGATGATACAGTGTAATATCACAAGATGGACATTGACTTAAATACTGTTGGGCGACGTCACAAGCACATATACCACGCCATTTATGAGAGAACAATGCTGAAAACAAAGAATTTCAAATACCACCTCAACATGAAGACCTACCAACTAACACATTTGTCCATGGTTTGGCTATTATTTTTAGTACATAATCATTACAACACCTGTGTCCAAATGAGGTAATATACACACTTTCCATAAAAATCATGAGTGTTTGTTTACCTGGAGTGTTCAGGATAGTAACCTCATCCCACTTAGGGAAGTGGGATCCGGACGCCACCAAACGAGACAGAGCAGTTGATAGGCTTCCAGTTTTGAGGCTATACCTGTGCTCTTTTATTCTGGTGCTTAAACACCTTTTAGTGGAGCCGATGTAAACCGTATCCTGTGCCTCCGGGTCGACGGCCTGTAGAGGAACTGAGTATATGCCAGACCTATGTTCCAATGCAGCAGAGTCCCGGTCCTTCCTAATCAAACTAAAAATGTTACGAGTTTTGAGACCAATATTGATATTTAGTGGTTTACACTTGTTTTTAAAAATACTAGTGACTCTTGGAACGTACGGCAAAGAACTTACATATTGAAATGTTGCGGGTCTGTTGACTGAATGTCGAAAGGTTAGTGTTTTTAATATGTCGATATAGTCTGTCTACCACAGAGACTTCATAACCATGGTGTGCAGCAATCTGTTTAATCTTATCCACTTCAAGATACCTCAGCCTAGGGTTGGACGAATGTGTAATGGCTCTGCGTAGTAAAAACCTAATAGCGGAAAGTTTATAACTTAGAGGGTGGAAGGAGGACATCGGAATAATATCAATGCTGGAAGACGGTTTACGATAAACGGAATATTGAATGTGATTAGAGGGGGTACTTTGTAACAAAAAATCCATGAAAGGAAAACAATTATTTTCCTCCATCTCAGGAGTGAAATTAATGGATTCATATTGAGAAGAGAAAAAATCAGAAAATGTAACCAGGTCATCTGCAGAATACGTCCAAAACACCAAAACGTCATCCACATACCTTATAAATAAAAGCGGTGGCTTAGGATATTTGGAAAGGATGTCGTTTTCAAGAGATTGGAGCAAAATTTCAGCGAGAATGGGGGATAGGGGTGAATCCATGGGTGCCCCACTATTTTGACGGTAAATAATATTGTTGTATTTCAAGTAAGACCTCTTCTGTAACAGCCTCAGAGCGGAAAGTACGGCTTGAATCTCAGAAGTAGAAGTACCAAGAGCTAAAAGCCTAGCCTCAATAATATTGTAGACTACATCAGCCGGAACACTAGGGAACAACGCTTCTATGTCCAAAGAAGCCATAAGAAATTTAGAATCATAATATAAAAACGGACGGATCCTTTCTAACGCTTGACTAGAATTTAGGACTGAAAAACTTGAATTAGCAATAAGAGGTTTTAAATATGTAGCTAATGTATTCTCCAGCGGACGAGTAGGGCTAAATGAACTGGAAACGAGAGGTCTTAATGGTTGCCCAGCTTTATGAAATTTCAGTTGACCAAAGAGCTCAGGGACACTAGGACCACAAGGGGTTACTAAAGCTGAAGCTATGGAAGTAAGAAGTGATTGCAGGACTTTCAAACGCGCAACTGCTGAAATAGTAGCCTGGGTGAGATCTGATTGTATGACAGTAGCAGGTAATTTAGAGATTGCAGTAAGCATTTTTTGATGATACTCAGTTTGGTCCATAATAACTGTCTGATTTGGCTTATCTGCTGAGATTACTGCAAATAGTGGGTTGTCACGGAATTGCATTAGGCCTTTACGCTCGTCAATAAATATACCGCTGGCCAACCAAAATACAACACCAAGAAGGACACGAGATAGCAAAGCCAGATTTACTGGACACAGAACAACAGATGCAAAAATGAAACGATTGAGCTTACAGGCCCGTGCGACTTGCGAAACACGCAGACATCAATAATTCGTGTGGCCCCTATGGATGGCAATAACGGCCGCAACATGCCGCGGCATCGAACGAAAGAGGCTTTGGATGTGGGCTTGGGGTATGTCGGTCCAGGCTGCTTCCACACGTTGACACAGTTCATCAGGCGTAGCCGCGGGCGGTGCTTGCCGGGCCACTCGGTTGATGATCAGCGACCAGACGTGTTCGATGGACGACATATCGGGAGAACAGGCTGGCCACGGCAGCAGTGTCACCTGGTGGGCCGTGAAGAATTAGTGCACGATGCGTGCCACGGGCGAACGCGCATTGTCCTGTTGAAACGTGGCCACCGGCAGGTCCTGTGGGTAAGGGAGGACTACAGGCTCCAAAACGTCGGCGATGTAGTAGTGGCTGTTGAGCGTACCGGCGATGCGTACCAGAGGGGTGCGGGTGTCATATCCAATTGCGCCCCAAACCATAACGCCAGGCGACGGACCGGTATGGCGATGCATAATGCAGGCGTCATACAGTCTCTCGCCACGGTGCCGCCACAAGCAGATTCGACAATCGTGGTGGTGCAGGCAGAAACGGGATTCATCGGAGAAGACAATGTTGTACCATTACGTAGTCCAGGTGCGGCGTTCAACGGCCCACTGCCACCGTACTCGCCGGTGGTGTAACGTCAATGGTAATTGGAGCAATGGGCGCCGTGCAACAAGTCCCCGCTGCTGCAGACGACGTCTAACGGTACGTGCTGACAAAGGTTGTTGCGCAACACACCCTAATTCCTGAGCTAACGTTCGTGATGTGGCGGTGCGAGCCATCAATGCCCGCCGCACAACATGCCGGTCCTCTCTTTCGGTGGTGTGCCGCGGCTGTGGCAATCGCTCACGTTGGTTCGTCCATCCCTCCTTCACCCACCGAATCCATACTCGTCTTACTGTGGCTGGATGTCGTCCCTCACGGGTGCCGATGTCTCGGTATGATAAACCTCTGTCGCGATAAGCCACTATTCGTCCTCTGCCGAACTCCGAAATGCGCTGGAATGACTACCGTACTCTGACGAGGCATCAGGAAGCTTCCCACGCACATGTCTGGCAGCACAACACATTTCCACGACTTACCCCTACCCCCGCCTTCTGTGCACCCGTCTTATAGTGCTTCTCGGGGGCGTGCTGGGCGCACATGATTTGCATATGCCCTGCAATGCTAATCGTTTGCATGTCCTCTCGCGGGCGACGCATGCTGCGAATTTCAGGCCAATCGGATGCTTCCTTCTTGGGTGGCCAGTAGTGTAGTTTATCAGGACGTTGCTCAGCTTGATATCTATTACACTGTATAATTTTGGCAAGCTTATACCGAAACACTTCTTGTTCACCTTCCGGAAACACTCCAGGTAATTTGGACACAGGTGTTGTAATGATTATGTACCAAAAATAATAGCCAAACCATGGGCAAATGTGTTAGTCGGTAGGTCTTCATGTTGAGGTTGTATATGGAATTCTTTGTTTTCATCATTGTTCTCTTATAGATGGCGTGGTATATGTGTTTGTGACGTTGCCCAACAGTATTTAAGTCAATGTCCGTCTCGTGATATTACACTGTATCATCCGATGATGAAGACGATGTGTCTCTGAAAGATCTAATGTGTTTTTATTAGTAAAGTATTTTAACATGTGGTACGTTGTGCACTGCATTTGTTTTTATTGTGTTCAGTTAACATTTTAACCTACCATTGCTATTATACTTGAAATGTCAGGGGTGTTTGCTCTGTTGTCATCGATGACGTGCGGTGAACGGTTACCAATTCCGTCACCGTACACTGCAGGAAGAAAATATAGTTATGACTATATTTTCTTTAAGGCAACTACAGGCAGGTCAAGAAAGAGAAGCCAACGTGATGATGCGAATCCAACCTCAGTCTCAGAAGAAGTTGTCCTTTCTTCTAGAGTGAAATTCAGATGCGGTACTCAATATAATTTTAGATCAGTTGTCTGTTACCTTGAAAGAATGCAGGGTAGCGTACTAATCAGTACATGACAGGTTCAAAGCCATAGTCAATTTATGCAGTCTACCTGATGCAGAGATAAGAACTGAAACTGAGAAGCTTATCACTGCTTACCCCCATGGTTTCAGTAATGTGTTCATAGAGTAAATTTTCCAGTTTCCAGTCTTTACCAAGCTCAGGTCATGTCTCACTCCACCTCATCAGGCGGTTTTACTCCATGATGAAGTGCATGGTGATACCTTTCCAAGTCTTAATGCAGCTCTTCGAATATATTTGAGCATGATGGTCGCTAGTTGTTCAAGAGAGAGATCATTTAGCAAACTGCAACTGATAAAGAATTATTTGAAAACCACGATGACCCATGAAAGACTAAGTGCTCTGTACCTACTGAATGTAGAGAGCAGTATTCTAAAGATGATACACTATGAGGAATTAGCTAAAGATTTTTCCGATGAAAAGTGTAGAAAGAAAGAGTTTCTGTTGGTATTGTACTGCTTCTATGTATACTTGTCAGTTCCAATTACATGCAGTAAAATGGTCGTGATGTGTATATTTGCTGAATAGTACTTTTTACTGTGCATTTTAGTTTCTGAGTTCGAGAAGCCAACCGAACCTGAAGTGAGCCCCCCCCGTCCCAGATCTTAAACCCGGGCCTGATTACTGCCATATAAGCGACTTGTATAAAATTCTTCTTTACTCAGTAACACAGTAACATTTCCGCAATTTACTGACTTTTGGAAAAAGAAAAGGAAAGAAAAAATTAACAAGAAAACAGAAATTTGCAAAAATAGTCCGACTTTTGTCATGATTTTCATTTAAATATTTTGATAACTGCAGCTGAAAATTCTTAGCTCTGTAGAAGAAATGTAAAATATTAGTAGCAATTTATTTGTGTGCAGATTCATTTTGCCCTTTTTTGAAGTGGTAAACGGTATTACTTGTTCTTAAAACAAACCCTATATCAATTCATTTGTGTTTAAATTAAATAAAATTTATCTGCATTCTGGAAAGCGGCAGAGCCTCAAAATGGATCCGTTAGGTACAGAATCACAAAGACAAATAAAAGTCCTACAAAAAACTCGAAATTTCCTGCAGTTCCCGAAATTTGAAAAATAGCAATCCCAACACTGTTTTCGATTGCTCATCCAATCCTCACCACTCTCCCTTTGCTTGGTTACTCGTCATTTAATTGCTAATCAGTAAATATTAAGGTACATGAGTATTTGGAGTTATGTTCGCTCCTCAGAGGGGCTTCATGAAGCCGGCTCATCAAAGTGCATTAGACTCGAGAAATTGAAACACCATCAAGCGAGCCTGAAGTGCCCCCCCCCCCCCCCGAATCTAAATCCGGGTCTGATTACTGCCATTATTAAAGTAAAGTCGCAGATTCCACAGACAGAAAATATTTCTCATCCGCTTCCCTTCAAGTTTTACATAGCTATTTAATGGATGTTTGACAGTTTTTCCTGACTGTATTTTACTTAAAAAATGTCAATGAACCACACGCTAAGCTTCAAGGTTTCATCGTTAATAAAATTGAAGCTTTTCTTTTCAGCCAGTTTTTGTTAAAATAAAAACAAGTGAGAGCAAAATCCTACCTACTTTTACTGGAGTATAATTGCGACAAAAAACACAACTTCAAAATAAAACCGTATGCTGAAATGTGATCAAATGTGCACAAACGAAAAGAGGATATTTTTGAAATAAAACTTAAGTTTTTAACTAAATTAAATTAAAATACAAATTAATATTAAAACTGGACATTTAGAAGAGCAAATATTGACATCTAATCCATTCCGAGTGAACATTCGACGATTTCCATTGAAGGCAGAATCTTTTTCAAAAGTGCCAACAAGGCAGCCACAGCAGCAGTATATGGTCACAGTCTCCTATCAACCGACATGAAAAGGAAACAAGTTAGTAAAATCATGCAATTCATTGATTATAATACGCTTTCCAACATACTAGAAATCATTACTCAAGTTATCACTCAAGTTATGAGGATAATGGCTGTGGAATAAATCTCGGTCCTGTGCCCTGACCTTTGACCCCATTTCGATGATATTCTACAGAACCGGTTCAGTATACCTCCGAAAGGTTTTGTCGCAATGGAAGCAGTTTTACGTAAATTATGATGAATAAGGGCTATGGAATAGATTCCGCTCCTGTGTCCTAACCTTTGACACCATTTCGCCCATTTTCAATAGGATTTGTTCACCCCATTTCGCCCATTTTATAGGCAGGCCCCTGCTACATACTAACATTTCATCCAAATCGAAGAATTTTTACGTAAGTTATGACGCATAATGGAGATGGAAGTGATCCCGCTCCTATGTCCTGACCTTTGACCCCATTTCGCCCATTTTCAATAGGGTCTGTCCCCAGGTGGTCCCCTACCACATAGTAAATTTTAATCGAAATCGAACCTTTTTTACGTTAGTTATGACGCCTAGAGCAGTGGAACGGATCCCGCTCCTATGTCCTAAACTATATATAACCCCATTTAGTTCACTTTCAATAGGGTTCCTTCCCAGGTGATCCCCTTCCACATACTAAAAGTTCATCGAAATCGAACGATTTTTACGCGAGTTATCGTGCGACCGGACATACGCACACAACGCGTGACGCAATGAGGCAGATAGGAATCGCGACCATCTGCTCGAAAGAGTGTGACGTCATAAAACTCTAATAGGATCTACACACAACGTGGGACGTAATAAGAAAGATGGCGTGACCACGTGCCAACATCTCAAACGCAAGATTGTGACGTCATAAGATTTTTAAGCATGGGCAACATTAATGGGACGACGCCATGACAGTAAAAACGTGGTAATTCGGGGTGGTTATTCAACCCACTAAACGAATTTTCCTAAAGTCGAGATCAAGCTAAATCGATTTCTAGTACCAGAAAACGGTAGGTTAACGACTTTCATCAAAATCCTTAGAGCCGTTTTCAAAATAAAATTTACATTCATACATGAATTGCTCCTTTAATAGTATGGGATAAGGGCGATGGAATGGATCCTGATCCTATGTCTCTGACCTTTGAACCCATTTCGTCCATTTTCAATAGGGTTTGTCCCCAGGTAATCCGCTACCACATTCTAAAATTTCATCGAAATCGAACAATTTTTACGCACCTTATGGCGTATAAGAGCAATGGAATGCATCCCGCTCTTATGTCCTGACCTTTGAGCCCACTTCACCCATTTTCAACAGGGTTCATTCCCAGGTGGTCTCCTACAATATGCTAAAATTTCATCGAAATCGAACCATTTTTACGCGAGTTATCGTGCCGACAGGCGGACGGACAAAGCTGGAGCATATACGCTTCTTCAACCTACGGTTGGAAAGCGTAAAAAAGAGCAACAAGCATGAGGACATTTTTTATCAGCGGTAGTTATTAGAGAAAGAGATAAAAAGAATGAATAGTTGCCATAGAGTCTATTTCTGCGGCATGTGAACTTCTTAGAATAAACTGACAAATATGGTACCTCCTAAGTTTGTATTCTTCAACTACTCAAATCAAAATGTTTTTGAATAGATCTATAGTTTTAAACAAACAAATTTCAGACGAAGTGCTAAAAGTGTTCCAAATATTTCAGTTTCTGTTGAAGTGGTCAGTCAGCATATTTCTAACAAAAAAATTAATTTTACGTCTTCTGGCAGTAAAAGTTTGCATCGAGAAATATTACCGCCATTTAGTAGAAATATGAAAATTGTGGCCGTAATTACAGCAATCGGATGCTGCAAGAAAACTTTAATACAGCTTTTACAACCGCAAATAAATTGTTAAATGCAAATGTGTTTATAGTTGCGTCCTCCAGTGCATCTGCAAAACCGGAAGTCATATCTTTAATTTTGATTTTGTTCAGAGCTAGCCATTTCAAAAGTATGTTTTCAACACGACATGCCCAACTTTAAGTGACTTAGGAGTGAAAACTTAAATTTACGCAACTTAGCGAAAAGTTGAAAAATGCATGACAAATCGTGATAATGGGCATAGCAGTTTGATTATGAATTTTTTTTTTAAATGGGACTGCGCAGGTAAACATCCAAATCCAAATATATCGCGATCTTAAAAAGCAGGCGGCATGTAGAATTTTGTTGCTGAATTTACATCATACTAAAATAATTTTTATCTTCAGAGCTGTTGAATATATTCCAACGAAAAAATCGAAGTTAACGCCATTTAGTAAAAATTTGTTACATGAAGATGACGGCTGAAAATATATGAAAAAGTTTCATTTTAATTTACAGATACTGGATGCTGAAAGGATTCTTTAATCGAACATTTAGAAGCTCAGATATTATACGAAACGTAAAGTTCATTTTTGATACTGGATGCTGAAAGGATTCAGAAATCTGCTTTAAAGCCATTTGGTGGTAAAACTGCGCACCAAGTGAAACAAAAAATATAAGCTAGTTTCGCTCAAAGTTCCAACTTTCAGTCACAAAGAAACAATTTGACCAATCTAATTTTTAAAATTTAGGTATCGAGCAAAACATAAAAACATACTTATGCCGCTCAGCGTGGAAAACTGCTCATCAGAGACTTTCAAAAATGAGTCGATTGGTGACCTCTGACGGAGAAAAAAGGAAAGAAAAGAAAGAGAAATTTTTATGAATTCGGTCTGTAGTTGCTGTGACATCGTGTTTAAGGATAATGGATAAAATGACGCTAAAAGCATATTGATTTTCATATCTTAAACGATATGTTAAAAATTTAGATGCAGTAGAAACAATATTTTGCTTCATAGCTTCGAAAGAAAAGGTCAGGTGAGGTGACATCTGTGTGTGGCTATCTATGCATTGCATAAATTCAGAAGGGCATAAATCGTCATCGTCACGATTAGAGTTGTTGGCGGCAAAAACAAAATTCCTTATTCGGCTCGCAGAAGCGGAGGCATATTTACAGACGGACAGACAGAAATACTGTACTGTGATACTGTAAGGATGCACTTTTTCAAGACGTGCTAAAAATTATTACGATGCTGCACAGCCTTGACAGCGTTTCGAGGTTAAAAATATCAGAACTTAAAATAATAGAAATAATTGATAAATGTCTTTTATTAAACATCCAACATGACATTCGCATGTCATCGTTTTGTCTGTTTGGCTGCCATCTGTCCCTGAGCTTCTTTGTCTGCTTGTGAATGCAATACCCTATTTTCTAAAAACATTTCTTTTGCCTTAGATAGATAGATTTAAGACCAAGTGTTTCTCATTACACACGATCTCACTTTACGAGTTTTCACTATAACTCCAGATAAAAAAAACCGAAGTCAAAACTGCATAATGACACATCCCGGTAAATTGGAGAAATTGGTTAGTAATTTACATCCGCGTAACGCGATCGATTTTGAATTGGGTTTGGCTCGTTGCGCATGTCAAACCTGCAGCACAAATCAGCTTGTATACGCATCGTCGATTAGGCAGCGTACATTTTTGTACGTAAAATTCTTCCCACAATCGTTACAGATGTTATGCCTTAGTTTTGTACAAGGAAATAAGGCCGACGAATATCTTTCTATTAAATTAAAACGGTAAAAATAAAAGCAATCACTTTCAGCTTAAACACTGCAAAACAGTTCTTACATACACTATATTGACAGAAGTCACCGGACACCTAGAAGAGAAACACAACATAGCATTTATTGACATATATTGGTACGGTGTCGGTCCACCTTTGGTCTTAATGCATGCAGTGCCCCTGCAAGACATGCTTTCGACAAGGTTTTGGAACACAGCGATAGGTATGCGCCTCCATTCAGTTCACAATGCCGCCGCTAACTGTTGCTTAGTAGTAGGCCTTGGTTCCAAAATTCTTATGCGGCGCACTAATTCATCCCATAGGTGCTCTATGGGATTAAGATCAGGGCTCTGTGCTGACCAGTCCACACACGATACGGAATTATCGTCAAACCACGCCGTAACAATCCTTGCTTTATGGCTCCGTGCATTATCCTGCTGGTACCAACAAGGCTCGGTCCCATAGCATTGCCACAGAGTTGATAAGGCATAATTGTCCAGAATATCGAGGTAGACGTACTAGATAACAGGTTTGTCTACGATAACCAATGGGCCTGGACCATGCCACGAAAACCACCCCCACACGAGTACACTGCCAGCTCCAAACTTGACCGTAGGAACAGTACACTGTGATAAATAGCATTTCTCCGGCTGCCGCCATACCCCCACACGGCCATCAGACTGATTGATAGTGTAACTTAATTCATCAGTCCATAGGACCTGTTTCCATTGATCTACGGTCCACGATAAATGTTCTTTACACCATGCTAAACGACGAGTAGCATTCCGAGTGGAGATGAAAGGCTTATGAACAGCCACATGACCACGGTAGCCCATGGAATGAAGTCCTCTGCGAATGGCACGTGTACATACCGTGGTTCCAGCATTTTTACTCACCTGTACACTGAGGTCTCTGAAGTCTTATGCAGTACTCCGAGACTAGCTGTAACGACTCTCCTGAGGATTTGACGTCCTCTATCACTGATTTTCTTTGGTCTGCCGGCATGGTCTTCCGGTACGTTTTGCTGCTTGAGGCACGCCATGTGTCTTCCACTTATTCATTACATCCAAAACAGTTGACATGGGTATGTTTAAACGCCTCTCGGTTTCTCTTATGGACAACACTCTAATATAACGCCCAACAATCTTTCCTTTCTAGAAGTCAGTTCTCTCCCGCCACGACATTTTCACTCAACCTCACAATGCAATATGATCGAGGTCAGCCGCAGGCTTGTTTTTATACCGTTTGCAGCTGTACCGCGCATCTTAACAACGCAGCGGATCCGTTCATTTGCTTTTGAAAGAGTGTCTGGTGACTTTTGTCAATATAGTGTATATCCGTAATCGGAAGCAAATGCTTCGCATCTCGCTCCATGTTTTTTTTAAATTGGAGGTTTAGCGACCACCCCGAGGAACTCAGTGGGCTATAAGCAGTCGCCAGTCGCTAATGTAGTGCCACTGACTCCAGGAAAAGGAGAGAGCCAGTGCCGAAAGACAAACACAACTTCCATGCCTCACCGGGATTCGAACCCGGACCCATCTCGGACGAATGGTCAGAATCTATCGCTTAGACCACTGCGCACCGGAGTGGCATCTCACTCCATGAGTAGCAGGCTCGGATATTACGACGCACATCGAATTAGGAATCTGCCGTACGGCGGAAGAACAGACCGTAATTGGAAATAAGGAATTACACGCTGATTAAGTTGCGCAGCAGTCAGAGGTTAAGGGCATGGCATTGAGAAAAGTCACGCAGCCAAAGATTACGCAATGGCGGCATTATGTAGTGAGACACTTAACAGTTCAGCCTCTTTGCTGCTGAGCATTCCGTCTCATGTGGTGATTATTTAGTTTATCCCATTTGTTTTTCAGGGGTACCACTTTCTACAAAAGAGGAATACATCCATATCTGGAAGTCAGCAAATTATCATTATTATTTTGGAAATATAATGATCAACGTGAGTAACTAAGTGGTGGGCTACAAGTAGTCGCCCGTCCCTATTTTATAGCAACTGGTTCCAGAGAACTGAGAGCGTCATTGCCGCCAGAGAAACACAAGATCCATGCCTCACGGGATTCAAACCTCTGTCCACTTGGTTGAACGGTCACAAGCCATCGCGTAGACCACTACGCCACTAGGGCTTCGCAAAATATCTGCACAGCTTCTAAAGGATAATATTTGACGTAGAGAAGGCAGCGATTTTTAAAGTTCATTTTTAGAATACTATGGCCAGTTAACTTGTTATAATGCTTTAAAAAGTAAATTCATAAATATTGACGCCTCTCTGTAAAAGTATATCGATTACACGTAAAACTGATGTATTTGTTATACCATAAACAATATTTTTGAACATAATGTAATCGATGTCAAGGCATAATCGAAAGGTAGGAACCTGTCTTTAGATGCTGTAAAGTTTCTGTTTCGACAAAATGGAGGTTAGGCATATGTTGTTCCAATTGTATGTTGAAATGCATGTATAACAGAAAATACATATTGCGGAAAGTACCATAGAAAAGGACATGTTTATACTGTGTTTCATAATATTGCAGCTAATTGCAAAGTCTTTTAAACACGCATACGCCTATATACACACACACATGGACAGAGAGACTGCATTAAGTATATAAAGAAAACAGACTTCTGTGGCATTCCGGTTTTAGAAGAGCGTAAAACTTTCTATCGCACGTGCATCATAAAATTACGAACACCCTTATCTTTTGAGGAGAGGCTTGACAACTCCTCGCCGAAAACGACCAACCCAGCGTGGCTTTTACCCGTTTTACCAGTTTAATGGATGATTAGATTTAACCGCCGGAACCTATTCTTGCGTTATTAATCGATGCCCCTAGGGAGAATTTATTAAATTATATTAATTAGACGCAATTACCAGATGCCGCGACAAATGTCGGACATCGACACTATGACAAGCCGTGAACGCCCTGTCGTCACCTCGGCAGTCCCGGAGTCCGGCCGTACCCAAAACTACGTCTTATTTCAGCAACATCGGTTGTACAGCTTGAAAATTGATGACCTGCACTGACGGAATATTAACAGATCTTGTTTGTTCCCAATAACTGGGCAGTTGGACATTTAATCAATGCTTTACTGCAACCTGATTAAATGGTTTGACAAAATGGGAAACAAACTTCGATAACACAGGAAAGCCGCAATTTGCCGCAAGCTCACAGTAAGCTCAGATTGTAGAATTAATTTCACATAAATACAGGGTTACACAAAAAATTATGTTATCACCATTGCAAACGTTATGCATTTAATTAACTAGGAAATATCTGTAAACACATTGCGAACGGCAATTTAGGATATTTGTACAGTAAGTAAAAAATAGTTGGCTCTGTGTTCTATGTACAATCTCGATGCATCTGATGTATATCTCAGCTTCTGATATGTGATCTGCAGCGTTTCTGGAGTGAAATTTGACACCTATTGTGTAGGATGGGCAAACGTGAGCACAACTTTCTGATTGCTTCTCCAAATTGTAATCAGCAGTTGCCAAGGTGGTGATGGTTTAACAAAACCTTCCCTTTGTTTCATGGTACCACAACTTTAAAGTCAATAATTCGTTTACAACGATATGTAAGGCAAATATATCAGACAAAACCACCGATGAAAATGCTTAAGTGGTGTTAAAATCAGTTTAAAGATGCTGGCAATGTGGCAAGGAGCAATCCTACAGGAAACGAGAGAACTTTGGGGGCGCAGAGAGGCTGGTGGTTAGGGCGCAAGACCGAGAGTCGGTGGGCGCCCGGTTCGTACACAGCTACTGCCGAACATGGCCATGGGGCAGAACTCACATGTATGCTTTACTGTGAGGGTATGAACTACTCATTACAAACAAGTCTTTACTTAGGGCTCCGGCGCGTGCCTTTAGTTTGTTGTGCAGCATAAGTGATACCCGCTCGGGGATTTGTAGAACACGGAGAACGTTGATTAGCTACTTTTTCGAAGAAAAAAAGGCTATCATGAAGATTGAAAGTTTAGAGTCCATGTGTCTGATATTCACCAGGTAGTTAACAATGACCGTGGTATAATCTATGTAAATTGCGTATTTCTCAGAAAATCGAATGTTATGAGTTGAGGGAAAGCTTGAAGTTGCAGCTCCCAAAGTATTCTTTTTCATACGAGCTGCACGCTTGAAATTGAGGGCTACCAAAGCATTTTTGTTCATATTAGGTGTACAAATACGTTTCAAGACAATGAAATATGTAAATTGAGAGCAAACAACAATACCTTTACGAATCAAACTATGCGCTGTCATAATCTATTACCTTCCGCCGTCATAATCTATTACCTTCCGCCGTCGATCGGGCATTAGTCGGATTCCAGCCATGAAGATATACTTCGTCGTGTGACGCGATGAAGTCGTCAACACATTTTTGCACTTCGTCACATGTCCGGAACCGTACAGGAAATGAGAGAAAGCTATGTTGCATCGATCGGAACAAATGATAATCTGAAGGGGCTAGGTCGGGACTATACTACAGGTGCTCCAAAACTTCCCAGCCAAGCGTCAATAACGTTTCCTTGACCGATACCGCGACATGCGGCCTAGCGTTGAATAACGGAATCCAGGCGGATACAACTGCTGGACTCGTTGTCGGGGTTGCAAACTAACACTTGAAGTTGCACTGTGCGTGTGTGGAGCAGGAGGTGGAAATTCAGGCGGCGGACGCTTGCTAAGTTTTGAGGACACAGTTGGTGAAACAGGACGTTTTTGCCCTGCTGTAGACTGACTAAATGTTCCTAAAGTAGACATGCTCAATGGAAACAGAAGCAGGTTTTTTCTCACTTGGAGACTGAAGAACCTCAACTATAGTGTCGATGTTTCAGTATCAACAAGAGGTATGACTCTTTTTGACCACAGGAGAGATAGAACTACCTGAAGAAGATCAAATATCAGTTATTCTTCTTTTTAAAGACTTAGATGTAGAACCAAACGGAGGCACCTTGCGTGAAAAAGTAAAAGGAGCAAATGGTTTGTGAGAAGCAGATGAAAATGAACCACGTTGCATATTACGAGAATATCCAGAGGAACTGGAAGTACTTGAAGATGAACTCTCGTATCTTGAAGAGGCAGGAGACTGAGGAGTAAAAATGATTGTAGCACCCCGAGTGAATGGGAGAGTGTCAGAATAAAAATCTTGAAAAGAAGTTGAAGGGAAGACCTACTCAGACGCAGGTAGAGAATCGGGCAGGACAGGGGTGGGGTCAATAATTTCCCCATGAACAGTAGAGGCTTGTGAAGGAGTCCCACCCTCTGCCGGAAGATTTCTACAAGACGTAGGGTCAATAATTGGTAGCAATATGTCTAATAAACCCTTTTTATGCTTTCCAACAGTAGGTTGAAGAAGCGTATATGCTCCAGCTTTGTCCGTCCGTCTGTCCGTCCGTCCTCCCGTCCGCACGATAACTCACGTGAAAATAGTTCAATTTCGACGAAATTTTAGCATGTGGTAGGGGACCACCTGGGGACGAATCCTATTGAAAATGGGCGAAGCAGGGTCAAAGGTCAGGACATAGGAACGGGATCCATTCCATTGCTCTTATGCGTCAAAACTTGCGTACAAATTGTTCGATTTTGCCGCCCCGGTGGCGCAGTGGTCTAAGCGATGGCCTCTGATCATTCGTCCGAACGGGGTCCGGGTTCGAATCCCGGTGAGGCATGGATGTTGTGTTTGTCTTACGGCACTGGCTCTCTCCCTTCCCTGGAACCAGTGACCCTAAATTAGGGACGGGCGACTGCTTATAGCCCATTGAGTTGCTCACGGTGGTCGTTAAACCTCCAATAAAAAAAAAAAAAAAAAAAAAAAATTGTTCGATTTCGATTAAATTTTAGTATGTGGTAGGGAACCACCTCGGGACGATTCCTATTGAAAATGGCTGAAATTGGGTCAAAGGTCAGGACATAGGAGCTGAATCCATTCCATTGCTTTTATGCGTCATAACTTGCGTAAATATGGTTCGATTTCGATTAAATTTTGGTATGTGGTATGGAACCACATGGGCACGAACCCTATTGAAAATGGGCAAAATTGGGTCAAAGGTCAGGCAGGGCATTAGAGCGGTATTTATTCCATTGCCCTTATGCGTCATAACTTGCGTAAAAATGGTTCGATTTCGATGAAATTTTAGTATGTGGTAAGGAACCACATGGGGACGAACCCTATTGAAAATGGGCGAAATGGGGTCAAATGTCAGGACATAAAAACGGGATCCATTCCATTGTCTTTATGCGTCATAACATACGTAAATATAAATCGATTTCGATGAAATTTTAGTATGTGGTAGGGAACCACCTCGGCACGAACCCTATTGAAAATAGGCGAAATTGGGTCAAAGGTCAGGTAGGGCATAAGAGCGGGATATATTCCATTGCCCTTATACGTCATAACTTGCGTAAATATGGTTCGATTTCGATGAAATTTTTATTTTTAACCGGTTTTAGTGTGGTAGGGAGCCACTGTGGACGAACCCTATTGAACATGGGCGAAATGGGGTCAAAGGTCAGGACACTGGAATGGGATCCATTCTTGTGCATCATAACTTACCTGAAATGCTTGAATTGCGACAAAACTTTATCATGTTGTTTCGGAGGTATAGTGAACCGGTTCTGTTGAATATCAACGAAATGAGGTCAAAGGTCATTGCACAAAAGCCAGATTTATTCCACAGACATTATTCTCATAACTTGCGTAAAACTACTTCTATTGCCACAAAAATTTATCATGTTGTTCTGGAGGTATATCATGTTGTTTCGGAGGTATATCATGTTGTTCCGGAGGTTCTGTTGAAGATCATCGAAATGGGGTCAAAGATCAGGACACAGGAGCGAGATTTATTCCACAGCCATTATCCACATAACTTGAGTAATAATTTCAGGTATGTTGGAAAGCGTATCATAATCAATGCATTGCATGATTTTACTAACTTGTCTACATTGCTGCTCATGGACAGAATGTAGGGAGCCATCTGGCTTTCTTAATACTACATTATTGTTGTACAATTCCACCAATTCAATGGGGCCTTCATATAAGGGTGCAAATTTCTTACAAACGTATGTGCAACGGAGGATTGAAAATGAGTCTCTAACATTACCAGATCCCCAACTGCGAGTTTTGGTTCTCTCCTTTTTGTATTATAGTGTCGAGCTTGATTTAACAGAGCTCGAATGATAGCAGCTTGTGCCTTTTCTGCAAGTTGCTTTACAGACTCAGGTGCTGGTCTTTGGTTAATTTCATCCCCAATGGCAGTTAAATTTTTAAAGGGGTGCGAATTTTGCGCCCGAGAAATAGTTCAGCTAGCGTAAGCCGCGTTGACTCATGAAAAGATGATTCAAGGGCGAAGCAAAACATTTCAACACGTTCGTCCCCACGCTCATGATTATTGCCAATGAAAGTTGAGATAATCTTTAGTTAAGTTCGATTAACACGCTCAGTCGGATTGGCTTGAGGGTGATATGGGCTGATAAATTTGTGTTTTATCTGGAGCCTCGCACACATTCGCTCGAATAACTCTGAAATGAACTGAACTCCGTGGTCCAAGACTACGGTACGGGGACAGCCAAAACGAGTAAAAATATTATGTATAAGAGTATCACATAGTACATCAGCAGTAGCTGCTTTAATGGGGAATGCTTCCACCCATTTAGAAAAGTTATCTGTAACAACTAAAATATAACGAGACTTAGTTTTAGCTGATAATGGATAAGGGCCCAATAAATCTATATAGTTTCAAAAACATAATTACTAGAACTAGAAATAAGGTGACAGGCCGGTCGTTTGTTATCGTAATTGCACTCCTAACAGTACTCACAAGAGCGAATGTATGCGAATATACTATCGCACATGCACGGCTAGTAGGCTACGTCTCTAAGCTTAATACGAGTTTTTTGTATGTTTAAATGGCCGGCAAGGGGAATATAATAAAATTCATGCAATAAAGCCATGCAGAGAGACTGAGGTATCGCGGGGCGATACTCCGTTCACGAATTCACAAATTTTTGTAATACAAAATACCATCGATGATCTCATAATTTTGACTACGACCCGCTGAAGATGGTTCACTATGGGCAGAAGAACCAGCGAACAAAAAATTATAAAATTCTCCAAAATCTGGATCATTCGGCAGCTCAGAAATTATCTGCTCCCTTGAAGTGATTTCAGAGATTAGAAATAGGGAGGGAGGTTCAGTATCCTACTGGCCACCAGAACTGACCGGACAGCGAGACAGTGCGTCAAGCAGTTGGTTAGATTTGCCAGAGCGATACTGAATCCGTACATTACATTCTTGAAGTTTAAGTGTCCATTTCAACAGTCTTCGAGAAAGATTCTCAGCAGTATTTAAATATTGTAATGCCGAATGATCCGTGATGACATTGACAGTTAAGTGATTGAGATAGCATTTAAATTTTGTAACTGCAAACAAAATATTTAAGCATTCTCGCTCAGTAGCAGAGTAATTACGTTCTGCTTTGTTCAGAGTTCGAGAGGCATATGCAATAGGATGCCCTCGTTGAGATAATACAGCACCTAGAACAACACCTGAAGCATCAGTATAAATATCAAACATTTCGCCATGGTTAGGAAAGGCTAACACAGGTAGTGAAACCAAAGCATGTTTTAGAGTATTAAAAGCACTCTCTGCCTCCGTGGACCAAAAATAGTGTCTATACTTTCGTTTTAATGCAAATAAGGGTTCGCATAGAGTAGCGTACCCCGAAACGAACTGTTGATACCACCCGGTGATGCCCAAGAATCGAGACAACTCTTTTGCTGACTTAGGCCTAGGGAATTTTGAAATCGGCTTGACCTTAGAGTCATCAGTTAGAAGACCATTGGGGGTAATTTTTATTCCCAGATGTACTAGTTCGTCCCGTCCAATTTTACATTTAGCAGGTTTTTATGTTAAACCCGCGTTATGTAAAAGTTTAAAAACTTGGTCAAACAGAAACAGATGCTCTTTAAAAGTCTCAGAAGAGATAATAATGTCGTCCAGATAGACATAAACATTAGGTCCGAGCACAGGATTTAAGATTGAGTCCATAAGGCTCTGAAAGGCTCCAGATACATATGCCGATCCTCAGGAACTCATATGCTCCAAACGGGGTATTGAATCCAGCCTTCTTCACTGAATTAAGGTAGACAGCAACCTGCCAATAGCCGCTAGCCAAATCTAAAGTTGTTAACCAGTTTGTTGATAATAAATCCTGGAGAATATCGCTTATTATGAGTAACGGGTAATTGATAGCTTTAGTTACAAAATTCAGTTTCCGATAGTCCATCACAAAACGATACTCTCCAGATTGTTTCTTAGCAACAAGAAAAGCAGGTGCTGCCCAAGGGCAAAGTGATTCCTTAATAATCCCCGAATGGAGCATGTCCTGAATTTGTTTTTGGAACTCAGCTTTTTTCTGGTTAAGACATGGATAAGGCTTACATGCTATGGGGCTAGCTCCCTCCGTATCAATGGTGTGATACACCAACTGTGTGGACCCTGGCTTGTCTAAAAACAACCCTGGTCGGCTGTTTAAAACCTGACCAAGTTGGCTCTGTGCTCAGGTAACAATCTCTCGCTCGCAAGGACTGCAGAAAAATCAATAGGCTCTTCTGGTGTAGGAGGACTAACCTCAGGCATTAAGATTAGCCCATGCTCAAAATCTAGCGTAAGTTTAAATATTTTAATAAAATCCACCCCCGGAAGGCAATCAACGGGTAAATCTTGGAGCAAGAGGAAAGTGTGTGAAAGTTGAACCTTGACAATCTTGACAGGTAAATAAACTGAGCCAGAGATTGCAAAATTATCATTATCGGCACCTCGCAGAAATTGCTGGGAGATCTCGACACAAGCATTTGGAAAGGTTGCAACACAGAAATCAAAATTTAAGGCAGAAATGTCAGACTCAGAATCGATTTTAGTGGATATCACCACTTTATCCAAAGTGACAAGAATATCAGGCAACTGCGGAGCTTGAATGGTTAAAAAAGATACTTGAGGTCTTCAGAGATACAAGGAAATAGAATTGTCCCATCTACCTCATGTAGATGTTTAAATTGGAGTGAATTTGATTAGCATGTCTTGGTTGACTTTGAAAATTTGCAGAAGCACCAGAACGTGCTGAGTTGTAATAACGTGCAGGAGAGGCAGCATTAGTATCAGTAGGCCTTCCCTGCACCCCATCACGGTGTTTAGGATATGTTTTGTCTCCCGGGTAATAATTATCCCAGGGACAAGAACTTTGGCTATTATTCTGGTTCACAAACGTAAAATCAGGATATCGCACCTCTGGTGCCCGTCTATGCGGCGGCACGTATCTACTCTGTTGGTAGGAATTATCCACTCTCTCTTGATAAGCAGCCTGTCTGGGCTGATTGAAAAATTGTCTTTGTTTTAGAAAGTTCTGTTTAGGTTGCTGATAATTCTGTCTCTGAAGAGGAGGTTCTTGGACCTACCTAGGTTGACGAAACTGAGACAGGACTTCTAAAAATTCCTGCAGGAAGGGGTCCAGCTGCTGTAGTAAAGTGTCAATAACGTCAGACTCGGCTGCAGCGGGATCCCATAATTTATAAAGCCTAACTGTTTCCAGAGCAAACGAGACTGGACTTTCTGACGCCCGCCGTCACATGGAAAACAGTTGTTCAGCAAGACCGGCTTTATTTGTGCCAAAGGGAAATGCTTCCAAACATTCAGCTCTAAATGGATGATAAGAGCCCCCTGGGTTCATTTGACGCCACTGTCTGTACCAGACCTTGGCAGTGTTTTGTAAACATGTGCCCGCAATAGGTACTTGACAATCCTCAGGAACATTGTAAAAATCGAAGTGATCTTCGAGATCCTCAAGAAACCTAAGCGATCCGCCGTTTCCCCTGAATACATTTGAACCAGCATGGGGTACATAATGAGCAAGGATTTTGCTCCTTCTGACGGGTGGTGGTGGGGTAAATTGCTCTTGGGGTACTGCAGTTGAAGTACGCGTAACATGATTTTCGTACCTTGCGTATACACTGTCCGATAAATCTGAACCGCAGGCCTCGTACAGTGCTAGAGGAGAATTAGATGGTACCGCATAACGCGGAGTGCGTTGAGTATTTGCTGTAGAATTATTAGCACACAAAACAGACCGAGAGGATACGTGGTATTTGCCATTTCTAACTTCTTCTGTGTATCTGTTCGAGCTAGTTTGAGCGCCAATATAACGTAATGTCTTTTTCGAGAGAGATATTGTTGTTACGCTAAGTCTTAAACCATTAGATAAGAATACGATGCAATAGTTCCTAATTAAACTTTTACGGCCAGACGAAACGTGGACAGAAGTCAACTTACGGTAATTATTTCTTTATTCCAGCACTATATCAATAGAACTTCACAACATGGCACTAGAGTTGTTGATTTCACATTTAACTTAACAATCGAACGTCTACACACATCCACCCACATGAGCAACTGTCGTATCGTCCTTTTTATCTATCGTTATTTTCACATTCATACGTAACTTTCACTCTGACCTATGTTGCCAATCTCATTCTCGTTTGAGGTAAAAGATATAACCTTAAGTTTGGAAGTATAACGGAGAACAAACTCAAATTTACATAGAAAAAGGAACTAAAAATTAAAGTTAATTTAGAATATATGTCACACGTTGTAATCAACTAAACAAACACCAAACGTTCGCTCTACGAACGGGAGGCGTCCTCAAGCCAAAAACTGAGTACGTTAGAATACAAGAAAAACAAGAAAAATATGAAAGTAAGCAAAATATTCAAAGATATCATGGTCGCTCATGGAGCGCGCGCTCGTGGGAGACATCATGTGCGGTTAATGTCTCATGTTTTGTCATCTTCGGGTCATAGCGCAGGAAAGAAGATTCGTCCAGGCAGTTGATATCTCTAGCGGCTGATTTTCATTGCAGGCTCTGGGGTGGGTCATTATTTCGATCGCCTCTCGAAAAGATGGTACCTTTGTGGTTTGTATAAGGTCCAAGCTTCTTGATGTTGTTTCCCGAGGAGAGAGCTCCGGGTTTAGTGAAGTCTTCACAAAGAGCAGTTTTGGTTTTCCTATTCTTCACGTCTCCTACGTGTTTCTTGATTCTAACGGTGAAAGAACTTTTTGTCATCCCAACATAGCTTTTCGTTGAGCTGTCGGTGTATCTAAGGGAAATTGCGTATTCTCCTGCATCTGAACCTTGGTCTGATTTCAGTTTTACCGTTCATTACAACAGTTGAAATTGGTTCAGGTGATTTTATTGCTACTCCGACATTATAATGTTTCATAAAGTTCTTGAAAGTAAACGAGAATCTGGGGACGTATGATATACAGTAGATCCCACGAAACGTAAATGATCGTGTTCGTTAAGAATGTTGGAGGTCTGGTGTTTTTTGTACCTGGCTTTGCGCAAAATGGAGCGAAGGGTTTCTTCTTTGAAGCCTGCAGTGATCCCCTTGCTGACGATATTATGTATTTCTGCAGCTCTCGCTTCCGCGGTTGTGCACACTCTTTAACGCCCGTTTGAACCAAGTACTGAAAGCGTTTATTTTGTGGGGTTCTGGGGACCTCGATTTAGGTGCTATGAAATTCGGTGCCAATGACGGTTTGGTACCAGGTCCCTTGTGCAGATGGACGTCTAGGCACGGTAATTATATATTTTCCTCTTTTTCATACGTGAATAAGATAGACGGGTAGGTGGTGTTGGCGTGTTGCCGGAACGTTTCTACACTGCTGGCCAACCAAAATGCAACACCAAGAAGGAGACGAGATAGCAAAGTCAGATTTACTGGACACAGAACAACAGATACAAAGATGAAACTATTGAGTTTACAGGCCCGTGCGACTTGCGGAACACGCACACATCAATAGTTCGTGTGGCCCCCATGGCTGGGAATAACGTCTGTTACACGCCGCGGCATCGAACGAAAGAGGCTTTGGATGTGGGCTTGGGGTATGTCGGTCCAGGCTGCCGCCACACGTTGCCACAGTTCATCAGGCGTAGCCGCGGATGGTGCTTGCCGGGCCACTCGGTTGCCGATCAGCGACCATACGTGTTCGATGGACGACGTATCGGGAAAACAGGCTGGCCACGGCAGCAGTGACACCTGGTGGGCAGTGAATAATTCTTGCACGATGCGGGCCACGGGCGGGCGCGCATTGTCATGTTTAAACGTGGCCGCTGGCAGGTCCTGTAGGTAAGGGAGGACTACAGGCTCCAAAACGTCGGAGATGTAGTGGTGGCTGTTGAGTGTACTGGTGATACGTACCAGAGGGGTGCGGGTGTCATATCTAATTGCGCCCCAAACCATAACGCCAGGCGACGGACCGGTATGGCGATGAATAATGCAGGCGTCATACAGTCTCTCGCCGTGGTGCCGCTACACGTGGATCCGACCATCGTGGTGTTGCAGGGAGAAGCGGGATTCGTCGGAAAAGACAATGTCATGCCATTGCGTAATACAGGTGCGGCGTTCAACGGCCCACTGCCGCCGCACTCGCCGGTGGTGTAACGTCAATGGTAATCGGAGCAATGGGCGCCGTGCGACAAGTGCCCACTCCTGCAGACGACGTCGAACGGTACGTGTTGACACAGGCTGTTGCGCAACACATCCTAATTCCTGCGCTAACGTTAGTGATGTGGCGGTGCGAGCCGTCGATGCCGGCCGCACAATATGCCGGCCGCACAACATGCCGGTCCTCTCGTTCGGTGGTGTGCCGCGGCTGCGGCAATCGCTCACGTCGGTCCGTCGGTCCCTCCTGCACCCACAGAATGCATACTCGCCTCACTGTTTGTGGATATCGTCCCACACGGGCGCCGATATCTGGGTACGATAAACCGCTGTCGCGATAAACCACTATTCGTCCTCTGCCGAACTCCGAAATGTGCTGGAATGACTGCCGTACTCTGCGACGAGGCATCAGGAAGCTCCCGACGCACAGGTCCGGCAGCATAGCACACTTCCACTACTTGCACACCGCCTTCTGTGCACCCTTCTTATAGTGCTTCTCGGTGGCGTGCCGGGCGCACATGATTTGCATATGCCCTGCATCGCTAATCGTTTGCATGTCCTCTCGCGGGCAACGATTGCTGCGAATTTCAGGCCAATCGGATGCTTCCTTCTTGGTGTTGCATTTTGGGTGGCCAGCAATGTAGATCTAGTTCTAGTTTCTAGATCTGGAAACTTTCTGGCGACACGCCAACATAAACTACCCTCTATCGCATTCACGTACGAAAAAGAGGAAAATAGATAGTAACCGTACCTAGACGTCCTTCTTCACAAGGGACCTTGTACCCACCTGGACTCCACAATACATTACAAACTGTCATTGATACCGAATTTCGTGGCACCTAAATCAACGTCCCCTGAACCCTACAAAATGAACGTTTGCAGGACTTGGTTCAACCCGGCGCTAACGGTGTGCACAGTCGCGGGAGCGAGAGCTGCAGAAATACATAATATCCTCAGCAAGGGGATCCCCGCAGGTTTCAAAGAAAAACCTTGCGCTCCATTTTGCGCAAAAGCAGGTCGAAATAATGACCAACCCCAGAGCCTGCAATGAAAACCAGTCGCTAGAGATATCAATTGCTTGGAAGAATCTCCTTTCTTGCGCCACGACCCGAAAATGACAAAACATGAGACATTAACAACACATGACATCTTCCACGAGCGCGCGCTCTATGAGCGACCATGACATCTTTGAATATTTTACTTACTTTCATATTATTCTTGTTTTATTTGTATTCTAACGTATTCAGTTTTTTTCTTGAAAAAGCTTCTTCTCTCGTTCTTAGAGCGAACGCTTGGCGTTTGTAAAGTTTATTACACCATTAAAGCGGAGTGCGTGTACGTAAGTGGTTTATTTGAAGTAAGAAACTAATTGTTCACCCACCACAGATTTTCCCCTCTGGCCATATGCCTTTCATCATAATTTCCGCGTCACATCGGTACTGGAACAGCAGTAAGCTTTCATAACAGGATTTTACCTCTACTTCACAATGTGTAAGAGTCAAAGAGTTAGCTCGGTGTCTTCCAATATGTTACTTTACTCTACATTCCGAACGGTTTCACCTGTTTAACATCCACGTTCCGAATAATAGTGTTGATACTGAAACCCTGCTATTCCATGCTCATTCTGTGCTCACGACAACTCCTGCCTCTGAAAATGTGACTTTTGGTGGGGATTTTAACTGCACGATGTATCCCCGATTTGACCGTGATAATTCTCACGAAAGCCGTCTGATTCTTGTTGCTCAATTTCTGCACTCATCTCAGATTTTGATTTTACTGATGCATTCCGCGAGCTCCATCCAGACCTCCGTGAGTGCACAACACATGGTTTCCTTCATCGCAGTCTACTAATACAGCAGCCCGAGTTGACAGATTTTAGATCTCCAGTTTCCTCCGACCCCATCTTCTTTCTATTATCCATGCACCCAAAATATCTACTGACTACCATCCTGTTTGTCTGGACTTGCATTTTCACGCCTTCAGCCTTCCTCATCCGAAAGACTGAACTAATGATAGTTTCTGCCTACACGATCCAACACTCCAATCCGAAGTCAACCATATGCTCACTTAGTCAGCCACCAAACTCAGCTCATCGAAAGACCCGATGCTCTGTGGCTCGACACTAAGCAACACATTATTGCATATGCAAAACACTTCTCCTTTGCTGCAAAAACTACTTATTCAATGGTATCGTCTTCGACGAGCTTTAAGCATGACTTCACCTTCGTCTCCATCTTTTGAATTATATCAAGCTCAACTTCATCAATACCTAAAATCACTCGCTTCTGCAGTACTCACTGCCTTAAACTCCAATTTCTTCATTTTCATGACGACCCATTATCAGCTCTTCGACATGTTGAGCATCGCTTGTCTAAAAGTACTATGATCTCCTCGATCTCTGTCCCTCGACGGTTCCATCACATCTGAACACAGCATTATTTGTTCTCGGCTACATAATAATTATAAACAACGATTCACGCCTTCAATTGCTTCAACTGCCTTTGATGTACCACTTCTACAAAATATATCTCATTTTCCTGCAAGTTTTGCCTCTACTCTGACAGCTCCCATCTCCTCAGATGAAATTCTTTCCTCCATCTACAGTCTCAATACTCGTTCAGCCCCTGGAGAGAATGGCCTCACAGTGGATTTTTTATAAAGTTTTTCTTCCAGCTCTTCTCCATTTTCTTTTAGCATGCTTTAACTTTATTCTTACTTCTTCTGACTTTTCTTCACCTGCTTTCTCCTTTGCTCTCATTCGTTTAATTCCGAAATCTGGTAACCTCTGCTCTCTAACTGGCAACCAATCTCTCTGCTTAACGCGGACTATAAAATTCTCGCAATTCTCTCCTCCCGCCTCAACCCCGTTCTCTCACGCATAATCCACACAGATCAAACTTACACTATACCTTCTCGCTCGATCGCCACTAACATCACTACCATACGTAATCTTTACTTTCTTGCATTACAGCTTTCTGAACCTCTTGTCATCTTTAATCTCGACCAACGCCAAGCTTTGGACTCAATTAACCATTCTTACCTCTTTCTCAGTTCTTCGACATTTCAGCTTTCCTTATGTCTTCTGTAACTCTCTCTCTCTAATCTTTATTCTCCCGCATTTTTTCAAGTCCGAACCTCCAATTTTCTCACATCAACGATTCCTTTCACGAAAGGGATCCGACAGGGTTTTCCCTGTCGGATTAACTTTTTGCAATCGCCTTCGAACCACCCCGGAACAGCACACGGAACCGCATTCTCTCCTCCATTCCTCTAAGTATCGCCAGACCAGACACCACCAAACTGCGCTGACAGCCTACACGGACGACCTCACTGTTTTCATCAGAAAATCAGCTTCATACCCTTACCAGGATTATGCAGCGATCTCAGGATACTCCATCAAGGCCAAACAATGTGCCGGCCTGTGAGCTGGGACGTAGGCGACCCGCAGTGACCAGCCTTGGTTGGCCCGCTGATTTTCTACGGAAGTGAAACTCCTACGAGTCTTCATTGGTCGTCAAGTCAATGTTTCGTCAGCTACCTGGACGCCAGTTTTGCAGCGAATCAAATCTAGTCTGGCCCTATTTCATTTACTCAGACATAATCTCTCATTCTTCAGCAGACCCTACATCATCAATATTTTCATCCAGTCGAAACAACTTCATGCCTGGTTTGCAGAACTGCGACCACCTTTCCTTCTCAAACACCTACAACGCATGTTCACAAAATTCATTTGGAGTATCAACATCAAACAAAGATCTTCACTCTTCCACGTTTATAAGTGAGTCACGGAAAAATTCTCATTGGCCGCACACCGGGAGTCGAACCCAGGGTCTTCCAGTTACGCGCCGGATATGCTTCCGCTACAGCGCTACAGCGGAAGCATATCCGGCGCGTAACTGGAAGACCCTGGGTTCGACTCCCGGTGGCGGCCAATGAGAATTTTTCCGTGACTCACTTATAAACGTGGAAAGAGTGAAGATCTTTGTTTGATGTTTCTGGTCCACGTTAAATGTCTGTATTAATTATTCATTTGGAGTGTTATTCACTGGGTTCATACATCAACTCTGGTTCTCACGATATCCTTTGGTGGACTTAACCTTGCAGATAGATGTCACCATGAAGCATAAAGCATTTTTACTTACCAACTTCATTTGAGAACTTGTCTTTCTCCTCCTTCTGCTCTCACCGTTGTCGACATCCTCTTCTTCCCCCGCTGCCCATACCTCACTGTCTCTACATTTCTGCGTATGGACATTTACCTCTCATTTCCCAGATTCTACCCTCTATTTACAAAACCGCACTTACCCTCTGGTGTACCCTGAACCCTGTCCGACTCCCTTCCTCCACTACTGACGACCTCCTCGCACAGCCGCTGCCCTTTAATTCTGCTATCCGTTCTCTTTCTACCTCTTACCTTCACTTCCACACTTGGTTCACCAGTGGAGTGGTGAAGGCTTCTCATCTTGTTGGTTTCAATCTTCAATGGAAGGCAATTACCGATATTTCGCCATCATTAGTGAATACTCCGACCCATCGCCAACAACTCAGACTCATTCGACAATCTATTTGCCTGCTGTATCCAAATCTTTCTGACAGAAATGGGCTTATCCCGTATCATTTCGCTCAAATGAGTCTTCCTTTTCTGATTTTTCTTAATGATGTGCCACTCCTCTCACATGCAGTCACCACGAAGCTCCTTTACCACCATTTCCTGACTTATTATGTTGCACCTACTGCCATTGCTTCAGTTCCACCAATAGAACTATCGGTGACCTGGTCAGCTGCCCGTTCTTCCTTTGCCTCTCCCCAAACCATAGATATCCATTGGCTTCTCCTCCACCAAAGAATACTGACAACACGCACTCTCCATAGATTCCGACCCCTTCCATCACCAGACTGTTATTATTGTTCTACACTAAGAGATGTCAACCACTCGTATTCTGCCTGTCTTGTTCTATAACCATTATTTTCCCCAATGTACTCATTACTACTAAAAGTGTGCGCCTCCATGCACACGATGTTGCACTACAAGTATTTGCACAGTCATCTCCCTTCATCAACACATCATACTAGTGCATGCAAGCTCATTATTCTACAAGCAAAGTACACAATTTATCTTCTGTATTATAGCAGCGTTGAAAATCGCTCCCTTCGCACGTACTCTGTGGCTAGGCAGTTTCTCTGCTCCTGTTCCCGGCAGTCAATATGTACATTAATACAAGTCGAATATGACGTCGCTGTTATTAATCGCCCCACTCAGAACTTTTTCACCAAATGAACTCATGGCATTCCATGGTTTCGAGTCACCAATGGCTTGATAGAAGTTTTGGATCATTAATTAGCGCATATTTTTGGACTCTTGCACGGACATTTTCTACTTGGATTCGCAAGTTCGCTGATTTGTATATATGTATACTGTATATGTTACTTAGTACGCTACTGACAAATATTACCATCTTATTTTTGAATCTAACCTCAGAATTCTTATGTTACTCCCATCGAATCAAGGTATGATGAGAATTTATGTTAAATCTTGTTTGTAAATAATTGTATATATTTTATTGTAAATAGGGATTTTATGTATTTATTGTTATTGAACAATTAACGACCTTCTGAAAACGATCAGATTTCCAAAAATGGTCTCTTCTACAATAAAACTGATAAATTAATTTAAATTTTGTGAATTCGTATTTGAAAAATCGGGTTTTAAAGTGCATCATGTCTTGTCAACCTTTGCATGCATACATAATTTCAAGTCTCTACATTCAGTAGTTTTCTCTATAGGCGTTCGACCGACAGACAGACACGGCAATTTTATTAATATAGGAGCGCAATTCACCTTTCTTTTTCATTTAAATATTTTCAGTCTTTTTCACATTTAAAGTATCTGCCGCAACCATAATATTGAAAGTGATCCGCAATGAGCAGGTCTGATTTAAATATAAAATATTCGGCCAAAGTAGTCTTTCAGCTCATTTGTGAAATTGTGTTCGATGAATACAGCCTACGCAGGTTTTGGTTTTCAGACGAACATAAAGGAGGAAGTAATTCATCAAATACCAATAACAATAACAACAAAAAATGCTCTACACATCAGGAAATGGTATTAAAATTTGACCAGGAAAACCTTATTTCATTTGTCTCTTGCAGCGCATCAGGGCGGCATAGAAACAAAGTTGCGATTGTGCGTCAAAGTGAAAAAAAAATCCCTCCAAGTATCTCGAGTGGGTGTGAGTTCTCCCACGCAAAAGCTATGTCTTAATATTGAGCAAAACACTTATCGTGTGCTATATTTGTCTGTCGGCAGCGGAAACAAAGAAGAATTTTTAATATTTTAAAAGCTTATCGAATATGTAAACTGTGAAGCATTGTCTTCTGGGTCTTCGGAAAGTGTCATTTATCTTCCTCCTACATAACAATTGCATTGACTTCCTATCCGCCATATGTGCTCATCCCACGCTGTCACCATTCTTTCCTTATTCTGACACAAAAACGATCAGTCAAAATTGGATACTTTATAATGAAAAATATCTGTAACCCCTGCGGTTCGGAAAGAGGAAAAGTTACTTTCGCGCATAAAAATGTTGACCATGCCTTCGTGACGCACTTTAGCGATGCTGTTGTAGAATGTAACTTCCGCTGGTTAAAATTTCGTTCATAAGCCTTTTCGTTTTTTGGTTTTTATAAAAGTATTTAATCTTTCATGTAGGTTTCCGTGTCAATACTTATTCTGAAGTTCATTAAAATCAAAGTTCGCAATCACCGGAAAACCACGCAATATTCACAAAAACATTCTGAATATTCAATAAAAGAAATTGGAATAAAGTCGTTCAAAAGTTTCAGTGCTCTTGCAATAACAATTATTGGAGTCATAGAGAAACATTGAGCTCTCCCGGTTGTAGCTTTCTTTACTAATTTAAACGTGTATGTATGGGTTACTGAACACCACATAAAGTTAGTTTTTTTATCCACTCATTTTAAGTGAAACAGAAGTCACTCAAGTAAAGTTCAAGAAATAGTTACTTACAGTTCTTCCTTTTATTCTTTCAGTATCTCATAAGCACTACTCATGCAGAACTTGATTCATAGCAGCACTAATTTTTTAAAGCTAATTAACGTAAGTTAGTAAGCAGAAAACTTGATTACCCCAAATTCCAACACTAAATATATAACAACACAACTTGAACGCGCAGCGTAATGTAGCTTCCACGATTATGACATCACACCACCACACACTATTTTTTGCTGCTTGCTCTAACATTATATAGCTCCTTCTTATCTGGCAAAATGCACACGTCACACACACAATCTAACATCAAGACTGTTGCCAACATCATTCCGTGCGAGAGGAAAATGTAACGTTAAGGTTGGAACGTTTAAAGAGAATGAACTCAAAATTTACATAGAGAAGGACAACTAAAAAGGAAAGTTAAATGAGAGGTACCTGAGTGGTCTGAGGCCTTGAGCCATTGAACCTAGATGGGCTCCAGCTTGGGGTGAGGCATGGGTGGTACGCTTGTCTGATGGTGTGTAAAGTTCCATCCCAAATTTGTACAAATTCCCAGCCTAGTTTTATTGCGTTCAGTTATCTTTTATGCGGGCAATTCAAACAAACCAAGAATATAAGCGCGCTTCGCCGTTTTGCTTGCCTCTGAACGATCTGTCCGTCGTAGTGTACCAAGCTCAAAGATTTAACCCAGGAAAGAAGACAAACTGATCACACTGGGGCACCACGCTGCGCTAGGCGTTCGGATTAGAACCCCTGCCGATCATGTGTCTCGTGCTTGTGCCACCAGTTAGGATTACGCTGAATTGATTTCTTTTTTCAATAATTCTCATGTTTCAGTTCACACGAACAGGAAAAATAATTGGGTTATTGTAGACTGACTTCCCTCAGTGTACGTTTATGAATATGGTAGAAAAGTAATGAAGTGTGAAGTGTTGATGACCTGCTGAATGAAGCCATTTTCTTCAGGAACCTATGAGGAAAAATTGGAATTAATAAAAAAAGATAGGTGGTGTCCGTCTCTGCTAGATTTAGTTTCTGTACATAAAGAAAAGAAAGAACACTATACAAAACATTTCTCTAGTACCCAGTTCAAAAGAGTAACTTGGTTCACAGGATATGAAAAACGGAATAAGCTTTCTTGTTGACTTAGTTTATTGTTTTCAAAGGACAAGATTGCATGGATTTGTGCAACTCAGATTTAAATCACTTCTCCAGCTCTCAGCAAAAACATAAAAGGTTCTCATCTTCAGAACTTTCTGTAAATGAAAATATGTGGAAAACATAGAATAGACACCTAGAGAAAAATAAACACAAATCGGTATAATGTGTAATGAAACACTGAAGCAGTTAATCGAAGTAATACACTGAAGCAGTTAATCGAAGTAATACACTGAAGCAGTTAATCGAAGTAATACACTGAAGCAGTTAATCGAAGTAATTTGTTATTTGTCAACTCAAGAGCTTCGATTCAGAGGTGACTCCATTGACTCGTTTGATAGAAGTAATTCTTTAGAATTTTTCAATGTGTAAGGGATTACTACCTGCTTTTGGATAACCACTTAAAATCGTTAAACACGTTTTTCGGAATACATCGCCAACCATTCAGAAAGACTTGATCAGATCTATCAATGGTGACCTCAGGGATTCAATAAAAAATGGAATTGAAGAAGCGACATTTGTAGCTTTCTTGCTTCATTGAACCTCTGATGTTATATGCAAATCCTAGCTTTCCGGTGTTCTGCGGCATGTGAATGAAAAGGGTGAAGTGCGGGAAAAATTTATCAAATGCACATTAAAAGCCAATGAGAAATTTTATAAAAAAATAAGCGAAAACGTTTCTTCACAAGAAAGGAGGATCGCGTTAACATATAAATACACTGAAGATCAATTGAATTGGAGACAGCTGGCGTTATGCAAATGCGGCGCTGTGGACCGCCCTGTAAACGGAAAACGACATGACGTATGCAGCGATCCGACAATATAAGGAGTGATGCGACGGGAATCAGTAAGAGTCGGACGCAGTATGGGTTAGACGAAGAATCTAAGCGCATTTGATCGTGGGCAAATTGTCGGATCCCGACGAAAGTGTTTGGGGCTCCATCTCGGAAGTCGTGCAGGCACTGTGATTTTCACGAGCCACTGCGTTACGGGTGCACCGTGAGTACATCGAATCCGGTAAAACCATCCCTGCAAGTGCCACCTGCCGTGGACAACAGCGTGTTAATGAGCAGGGTCATCGTCGGCTAGCTCGCATTGTAACAGCGGATACACGGACCCCAGGGCAAGAAATCACTCGGCAATTTAACGCTAGTGCACAAAAACGTGTAAGCAGCCACACCATCCAGAATCATCTCCTCGCTATGGGGTACAGAAGCCATCATCCCTCGAGGGTACCGCTGGTGCACAAAAACGTGTAAGCAGCCACACCATCCAGAACCATCTCCTCGCTATGGGGTACAGAAGCCATCATCCCACGAGGGTACCGCTGCTGACCGCAAATCACAGGGTGCAAAGATTAGCATGGGCGCAGAAACATCGCCACCGAACTCTAGACATGTGGGAAAATGTTGCTTGGACTGATGAGTCGAGATTCACGTTAGTACATGCGGATGGCAGGATACGAGTACGGCGCAAACCACATGAAGCGATGGATCCTTCTTGCCAGTAGGGTTCTCTTCAAGCTGGTAGGGGTGGCATTCTCGTCTGGGGACTGTTTACGTGGACTGAAATGGGACCCCTGGTACGTGTGACATCGTCCCTCACAGGTCAACGTTACCGGGATACCCTGGACGACCATATGCTTCCGTTTGTGCGTCTTCACCATCCCACTTGCGACCTCATCCTGTAAGAAGACAATTCACCATGCAATCGCTGCCGAATTGTATCCGAATGGTCGGATGAACACTCCACCGACGTGACCTCGCTTCCTTGGCAAGCTAGGTCACCTGACATCAATCCCATCGAGCACATCTGGGATGCCATCGAGAGAGATGTTTGAGGCTCTAACTTCCTCCATCAAATCTTCGTGAACTGTGGGAGCTTGTTCAGGGGTCGTGGATCCTTATGGCTTTCCCAACGCTTCCAGTGTCTTGTCGATTCCATGCCGAGACGAATCGCCGCCGTCTTCAGGGCGAAAGGTGGTGCTACACGTTACTAGACAGGTATTTCTAATTCAATTGCTCTTCAGTGTAAACGTGAGTAGAAGATTGCTTGCAAAACTTTCTTTACTTTATTCTGTTGCTTTATCACATATAGCGCAATTTTTATTACAAGTTCAATAAAATATACCTCCACATACATAAAACTGCAGTGAACATTGAAGATGCATACATGGGCAGAAATGTTGCCTATATGACACAATAGCGAGATTAAAATATCCCAAGAGAAATACCTTTCGTTTTGTAAAAAGGTATCAGGTAATTCGGATAATAATGGCTAATTTTCTGAGGTGCTGCATTCAACTCGCCCACAATGCTTGCAGATCAACCAGTTCGCAGGGCCATTTGTACGAGTTGAAGGGAGACTCAGACACCACATACACGCTATGATCGGTTGAGCTGCAGTGGTTGCTACTCGTGTGAGAGTGATCTGTACAACATGGTAGGAAGGAGTGAGTTACGGGTGATTCTGCTTCATGAATTCAAATTGGGTCGCAATGCGGCACAAACCTACCACAATGTGGTTGAGCCATGAGGTGAGAAGGCAATATCTGAATGAACTGTTCGTCAGTTGTTTGAAAAGTTTCGTTCCGCTGACACGAGCCTACAAGATGGGAGGGCCGAGGACGACATTTGGTCATTGATAATGACGCTCTGAAGGCAAATGTGAAGGCAAATCCTCGCGTCACAGTAACAGAACTCTCCAAACGATACAGTGTGTCGATGTCAACAGTTTTCGAACATCTTCACCAAATTGGTAAGGTCAAGAAGGGTCCCATATGAACTGACGGAGCATCAGAAACAACAACGGTTTGATATGTGAAGCAACAAAAGTGGGTGCCATACGACAACTGTAAGGGATATGGACAGTGGCTGAACCATGGTGAACACCCAAAACAATGTAAGTGATCTGGACAGTGGCTGAACCATGGTGAACCACCAAAACAACATTCTAAATCAAGTTTAGCTCCAAAGAAGGTTTTGTTGAGAGTCTAGTCGATTGTTCACGGTGTCATACATAACAGGTTTAATGAATGATGCTGGTGAAAGCATTACCTCAGTCACACATTGTGAAAAAATTGACAGAATGCACCAAAAGTTGTGTTCCAAACAGCCATCTATGGTGAACGGCAAGGGTCCTATCCTCCTATATGATAACGCGAGACCATACGTGTCACAAATGACGAAACAGAAACTACATGAACTGAAGTTCGAAACCCTTTCACATCCAGCCTACTTGCCTGACTTGGCACCTACGGATTTCCACCTGTTCACGAATTTTAGCAATTACCTCAGAAATATGACTTTCAGAAACCGAGAGGAGGTCGACATTGCATTCCTGGACCTTCTTGCATCCAGGGAGTCAGATTTATTTTGGACTGGCATTGTAGCACTTGTTCCTCTCTGGCAGAGATGTGTAGCTGCTAAAGGCGCATATTTCGAATAAAACAAGGTTGTGTGCTACGAAGTATGTCTCATTTTTACCCTCTAAATCGGCCATAATTTTCAGAACGACCTGGTATTTTCAACGACACGAAAAGCATTAGACTGAATTTTGAATCTCAAATTGATAGAAAACTAGAAATTGCGCTTCTCGAAGGAAATAACTGGGGATGGGATGTTCGATATTCTCATGAGAACCTGAAGCGATATTATTATATTTTTATTTTTGTCCATATAATACCAATCAATATCCAAAATGTAGCTTATTTCAAAAGTTTTTTTCGTTCTTTCCTGCCCGTTCTCTTCCCTCCCCCTTCCCCCAAACCGCTCTACCTAAGATACTGATAATAAAATATAATTCTTACAAATTGCGAACTTATATAACAGACGAAGCTGCTGCAGTCTGAATCGCATTTAGAACTTTCTTCTGAGAAGACAGACCCTAACAAGTTAGTAAAATCATGCAATGCATTGATTATGATACTCTTTCCAACATACTAGAAATCATTACTCAAGTTATTACTCAAGTTATGAGGAAAATGGCTATGGAATATATCTCACTCCTGTGCCCTGAAATTTTATTCCCATTTCAATAATATTCAACACAACTGGTTCAGCATACCTCTGAAATAACACGACAAAGTTTTGTCGCAATCGAAGCAATTTTACATAAGTTATGATGCATAAGGGCTATGAAATAGATCCCGCTTCTGTGTCCCAACCTTTGACCCAATTTCGACCATTTTTAACAGGATTCGTCCCCAGGCAGGTTTCCCTACAACATACTAACATTTCATCTAAATCGAAACATTTTTACGTAAGTTATGATGCATAATGGCGATGGAAGTGATTCCTCTTCTATGTACTGACCTTTGACCCCCATTTCGCTAATTTTCAATAGGGTTTGTCCCCAGGTGGTCCCCTACCACAAACTAATATTTAATCGAAGTCGAACCTTTTTACGTTAATTATGACGCCTAAGGCCAGTGGAATGGATCCCGCTCCTATGTCTTCACCTTTGACCCCATTTCGTTCACTTTCAATAGGGTTCCTTCCCAGGTGTTCCCAAGGAGGTTATATTACTGGAGACACCACTGGCTCTGCCGCCATAGGTCACAGCTAATCTGTGGTGTGACGTCACAAGCAGGCAAAAATGAACTAAATTATACCGTTGGTGAAACAGTATCATTGATTAAAGATTATTGAATTACTCATTTTATCCGTTTATACGCTTAGAAGCTATTGTTCCATTGGTTTCCAAGCAGCTTCTCTTCTGCGGCTGCGTCGTGCCTCCTCATGACGTCATTTGCAGCACAGACGGTGACTTATGGCGGCCAATGCTGCGTGGATAGGAGTTTTGTCTCCAGTAATATAACCGCCTTGGGTGTTACCCTACCACATAATAAAATTTCTTTGAAATCGAACGATTTTTACGCGAGTTATCGTGCGGACGAACATACGCACAAAACGCGTGATGGGAATCGCGACCATCTGCTAGCAAGATGTGACGTCATAAAACTTTAATAGGATCCACACACAACGCGTGACGTAATGAGACAGATGGCGTGACCGCGCGCCAAACATCTAATGACTCGACGCCTTGACACTACACTAAAAACGTAGTAATTTGGCGTGGTTATTTAACCCACTAAACAAATTTTCCTAAGTCGAGATCAAACTAAATCGATTTCTAGTACCAGAAAACGGTAGGTTAACGACTTTCATCAAAATCCTTAGAGCCGTTTTCAAAATAAAATTTACATACATACAAGAATTGCTCCTTTAAGGTGAGCGTCAAGTAATTTTGCTTCCTATACTTCCAATGGAAAAACTTCTGTATATATTTTCTTCACAATTAATGCGTTCCCAAGGATGAAAATTTGAACATCGATTAAAATATTTTCATTTTATAACTTGCAATACTTAATATTTTCTAAAACATAACCATAATTATGCAATCCAACATTTGTTTGTCTACTGACGTCATCAAAGTACAGGTCGCGCCATGCTTTTTCTGGTTTCAACACCACCAAAGGAAAAGTTATTGATTTTTAATAAAATTATAGTTATGTTTTAGAAAATATTAAGTAGTCCAAGTTATAATATGAAGTTATTTTAATCGATGCTCAAATTTTCATCCTTGGGAACACATTAATTGTGAAGGAAATGTGTACAACAGTTTTTCCGTTGGAAGTATAGGAAGCAAAATTACTTGACGTCCACCTTAATAATATGGGATAAGGGCGATGGAATGGATCGCAATTTTATATCCTGACCTTTGATCCCATTTCGTCCATTTTCAATAGGGTTCGTCCCCAGGTGGTCCCCTACCACATACTGAAATTTCATCGAAATCGAACCATTGTTACGCACGTTATGACGCATAAGGGCAATGGAATGCATCCGGTCCTTATGACTTGACCTTTGATCCCCAATTCACCCATTTTGAATAGAGTTCGTCCCCAGGCGGTCCTCCTACCACATAGTAAAATTTCATTGAAATCGAACCATATTTACGCAAGTTATGACGCATAAGTGCAATGGAATGGATCCCGCTCCTACGCTGTGACCTTTGACCCCATTTGTCCCATTTTCAATAGGGTTCGTCCCCAGGTGGTCCCCTACGACATAATATAATTTCATCGAAATCGAACCATTTTTACGCCAGTTATCGTGCGGACAGACGGACGGACGGACAAAGCTGGAGCATATACGCTTCTTCAACCTACGGTTGGAAAGCGTAAAAAATAGTAAAACGATATAATGGGAAATTAATTTCATCCAATAGTCCAAAGTCCAAATAATGCATTACTGAGTTTCAATTTAATGTTAACAATTTGGGAGGGGAGATAGTGTGTTCCGCTTTCTTAGTACACCTCGTGGACAGGCATTAACTTTTCAAGTACGATTGAGAATTTCATGCACAGCACAAATATGATTTAATAAAAACTGAGTGTACTCTTCGTACACAATATTTCTAGGGGTGGTGGTGGATTCCTATCAATTAAATTCTTGAAACAGTTTCCTTCCGACGTCTCTCGATACAATCTGAGTGTTTCTGTATTGCCCCCCCCCCCCCCCCAGTTGATCTCATGGGTCAAACTAATTCTCTTTTCATTCTAGCTGCAATAATTTTATAATTTTCACTAGAAACACTTTGTTTCAAAAAGGTGATGTTATCATGAATGGAATACGGGATTACACCATACAATACAAATTTTGACGATGTGAATCCATTTTTTGGTGAAAATATGACATGGATGGTAAGTCAGATGATATCTGAAAACTTGAAAATTTGAAAATGGTATAATAAATATTAAAAATAAATTCTGATGGTAACATTCAAATTAATCGGAAACTTGAAACTTTGTCGTTCTGAGTGGTGTAGTGATTAGCATACTCGGGGGCTATCCGAGAGACGCGGATTCGAATCCCGCTCCAGGACGACGAAATTTTAAAGTTTTTGGAAATTATCTGACTTACCATTTATGTCATATTTACACCACAAAACGGATTCACATTTTCCAAATTTGTAAGGTGATGTTATTGTCCCAAGCTTTCCGCTTAAAGAGAATTTAAGGAACATATTCCCGGGAGCGTTTTTAGCTATACCCATCGGATGCTTAACCCGCACTTCAACATTTGGAAAAGGCTACGTCACATGAAACTTCTGCTTATGATGTTATATAGCGTTATCGCGAAATGTTCTCTTTATTCGGGTATCTGTATCTGTATGCAGTTGTAAAAGCAGCATCAAAGGATAATAGCATACCAGGCGAGCAAAAGATTCTACAGCTTATTGTACTATGTTCAGGAATAATTTCACATATGCAAATGTCTTCTGAAAGGACGTTTTACACCAACGGTAATTTCTTTAAAAACAACTGACAATTTGTTTAATAATTTTTTCAGTACTTTAGAATACTGATCTCACGGCAAATGTAATATATAATTCCGTTTACTGATAAATTTCTTTATTACGCTGTTATATCCGTTTACTGATAAATTACTCTGTGCGAAACAACAGAGTATTTTTGAAATCAAGAAATTTGGGGAGAAATCCATGCATTAGGATTACTTGGTAGCGTCTTTGCATTGCAAAAGTTCTCTCATGGATGCCATTAAGTCGTAAGCGGCTGAATTACACATCTGGACCAAACAGCAAAAATGTAGAAATTCCAAGAACCTCACAGCTCGATATTACGTGGTCACTTGCAAACCACGTAGCCTCCGTTTCGCCTCGTGGGTGGTAACTCTGTTAGCAGAAGATCAAGCAAAAAAATCGGAAGTATCTGCCGATCATTAATTTCTCAGGAGAAGATGCCTAGGGGATGTGCTGAGCGTTGAAGACAACTGCAACTCAAAGGAGAAATGTGTGTGAGAGATCATCAATTTCCACTTCCTGTCACTGGTTCCCGAGAATGTTCGATGCCTGTTTCCAGAAGGAAGATATTCTCCGAACTTTATTAGTTTGCCTGATCTGCGTCACGTTTGCCATCAAGGCTATAAAACGAGGAATGCCAGGAAGACTGCATTAAAACCATGGATTCATCCATTCTCTTATTAAGATTTTTTGCTAAATCTCTTATGCCACCCACAGAATTACACTAAAAAGCGTGTGTAAATTTGTATATTTACAAAAAAAGGAAACTCTGAACTAGATGATCACAATACGTTTCTCTTGACTGCAAATCGACATCAACGATTCAATAAAATTTTAGCGAAAGTTAAGAAGACTTCGCCTGCCTTTGGGTGGAGCATGCCAACCCGCTGCTCCTCGAATTAAACAACTTACTGAGCAATAATGTTTTTGAAGTTTACTCAGGATGAAAAAAGTATCCTTCCAGAAATGAATTTGATTTTTTACGATGGCACATTTTCGGGGAGGATGTACAAAGCAGATTCACAAACAATAATGACACCGCATCACAAGAGGCACGTCCTTTGACGAAAGGCAATGTCAGTTTAGGGAGCTCAAATATATTCGAGCATCATGTAAAAATTCTAGGAAATTTGAAAGCAACCAAGAAATCTAAAAAAAAAAAAAAAGAACTTGCAACATGGTATGGTCTGTCCATAAACACAGATAACATTGCCACTTATTCCCCCAAACTATGACATACGTTTCCATCATTTTACAGTAAAAATTCAATCTGCATTACGGTCATGTTAACTTTTAACCAAATAGAAAATTCTCCGTACTCTTCCTAAAAATGTGGATACTTTTTTTGAAAGAGGTGGGGGTGGGGGGGGAGAGGCATGGGCTCTGCTGTTGGTGGGCTACCCCAATTTTCGGGCCGCTGGTTCTAGGAACCATCATGCGTTATTTGGGCTTGAGCATTTAGACCATTGCACCAGCTGGCCGGCAAATGTGAGTCATTGCAAATTAGAAATAAAATTATGCGGAAAATCTCGATGGTGTTTTTCACCACTAGAATCTCACTTTCCGCCATATTGGGAACCAGAAATAATATGTTCACAGTACGTAAAACAAAACGCAAACTTAATGCGTTTTGTTTTTCTAACTGCGACTTAACCAAAGTTAAATTGCATTTATAATGTCTACAAGTTAATGACATACAATGCATAATGTCTGAAAGTTAATTTCGCACATTATCAAAACGAATTAGTGTGAAATAATTGTTCCGTTAACTTTTTAATTCCAGGTACCGTTTTGCTTTTAATGCAACATTAAAAAAAATCATGTATACATGTCAGTCAAAACTTTATTTTTGTACATGGAACTACTGAAGTAGTAAATCATACAATTTCGAGCAAAAAGAAAATTACTGCATATATGAAGGCTTCATTTATTACATATTCTTGAGGGGTGTGATGTATAAATTCACAAACAAACACACAAGCAAAAAAAGGAAAAGAATCATAATGGACTGCAAGCACTTCTCGACTTCTCAACTACAGAGGGTGAGTCGAAAGTTTTGCAATATTTGCATAAACGCATGGGCTGCGGCGGGTATGTCACGTGTTTAAACTAGTTTTTTTTTTTTTTTTTTTTTTTTATTGGAGGTTTAACGACCACCGTGAGCAACTCAATGGGCTATAAGCAGTCGCCCGTCCCTAATTTAGGGTCACTTGTTCCAGGGAAGGGAGAGAGCCAGTGCCGTAAGACAAACACAACATCCATACCTGACCGGGATTCGAACCCGGACCCCTTACGGACGAATGATCAGAGGCCAACGCCTTAGACCACTGCGCCACCGGGGCGGCATTTTTAAACTAGTTCAAGTCACGCACTGCAGTCAGTCGAAAGGAATATAAAGTTGTAGTCGTTGCTGTGAACAGCATTGTACAGTATGTCGCCATTCTGTCTGTGGTTGGGACGCCTAAAAGATGAACAGCCACAACTGGCTAATTAGGGAACTTTTGCTTTACGAAATTGAACTCGGCCATAACGCTGCTCAAGAAACACGAAACATTTGTCATGCGAAAGGGGAAGGTTCCGTGGACCACAGCACCACAACTAGATGGTTCAAGAAACTTCTCTGAGGTGACAGTAACCTCGACGTTCAGCCAAAGTCAGGTAGGCCATGAACCGTGGATTGGAAGGCCGTACGCCATGCCGTACAGGCAAATCCGACACCCAACACTCGGAGATTATCAGGCGAGTTGGGCATATCACAGACCATCCTGGTTCATCACCTTCAGGACCTCGGCAAGGTCTACAGGAGCTGTCGCATTTCCCTCACGATATGACGCAAGCTGAAGCAAACTGCCGAGTGGAAGAATGCACGAAACTCCTAGAAAACTCGCGCGATGTACGTTTCATCAAAATAATTGTTACGTGCAATGAAAAGTTGTTCTATTTCCGTAATCCTAACACACAACGGCAGTGGTTGAGCCCTCACCAGCTTCCTGAACCTATTGCCAAACCTGTGCGCTTCGAGCACAAGGTGATGCTTTTCGTCTAGTGGAATTTCGAGGGGATAATCCATTATAAATTTGTTCCAGGCGGTCGGACCATCAACGCCAACCTCTACTCTGAACAGCTGGAGCGAATGTATGCCGTTTAGGAGGAGAAGTACCCGTTACTGGTGAACAGAAAGCGCGCTCTCTTACAGCAGGACAACGCTCGGCCTCACACTGCGCGAACGACCCTGGCAAAACTCCAGGAACTTGAAGGCATCGAACTGATTCTACACCCAGTATATAGTCCGGATCTTGCTCCGTCGGATTATTACTTGTTCTGGTCCATGGTCCACTTCCTTCACGGACCAGGAGGAGGTGGGAGCTGGGATGAATGGGTTCTTAGCCTCGAAGGACAAGAACTGGCCCCGCCGCGGTATCGAAGAACTGGCAGACGGTGCAATACGATGGCCTAGACTTTGAATGCTAGTCAGCTTTCGTCGTAAAGATACGTATGAAGACTACCTAAAGTGATCCAAATATTGCAAAACTTTCGACCCACCCTCTCTGTTAAAAATTCTATACTTCACATTTTTCAGTATAGCATGGACACTTTTGAAGCCAGTTTTGCTGCAGTCGCTATTAAGGCTGCAGCAAAACTGGCTTCAAAAGTGAAACAACTTATCTTTTAGTCAACATCTTTCAAGTGAACGCAACTTATCTTTTAGTCAACATCTTTCGTCGGCTGGGCACACTTGAGCAAGTACCTCCCAAATTGTATTGTATGTGTGTGTGTGCATGTGTGAAATACAGACGCCATTCAGTTTGTTTTATGTAAGCAGAAAATATTTCAATCTTTGTCAAAAACCGAAAGTGATTTATTAGAGCAGAGAATAATTTGAAACTTTGATTGAAACTGGGAAAAATGCAGCTGGTATTTATGAAGTTGCTGTATATTTGTGGAAACGAAATTATTTGCATAGGAATATACGATTTAATAGGTGGAAAAACAAAATGACCTGCTTGAAGTTTAGCAGGCGAATCAAATAATGGTAAACAAACGGTCGTCCAGTTTTCTCAAAAATTCAACATCATCTTCGGAAAAACTGTACGATTACAGTGCTAAGCACTGTAGATTATCAATAGATTATCAACAAAGTCCGAATTGACTTTATTGATAATCTATTGATAATCTACAAATAAAACCCGATTATCAATAAAGCCCGAATGTTCAAGCATTAAAAACCTCTATAAATAAGCAAGCATTTGTGCATTAAAAAATCAAGAAACATACGATAAAGTAGAAGAAATATGCATTCAACATACCTAAAAGTATTACTGTAGGATTCATATATTTATTATTACATGATGTATATGTATATATATATATACACACACACACACACACACATATATATATATATATATGTGTGTGTGTAGTAACTCGTTACGCCGAGGGGAAATCAAAGCTGCACTACTGATTCAGTCAGCCATCATATTCATACCGTCCTTATTAGGAGAACACATAACACAACTAAAATAAGACGATAATTAACAACTTAAAATGTAAACATTCCATAACGGACAACTTTCATCAACCACCTTCTTCCTTCTGCTCCCAACAAACTTCTGCTGCTCTGTTCTACACGCACTCTCGTTAGACAGTGCTATGCACGTCCGTTATATAATCTGTGAAGCGCTCGCTAGACGGTGCTCTGCACGTGCGTCGTCTCATCTATGACGTGGAATGGTCGTTGCATGTAGTCAGTCCATTGGAATAAGCAGACATCCTACAAATTCGGCCATCCTGGAAGTCCTGGGACATATCGGGTGAAAAATTAAAATCAGGAAACATATTATATAGCACAAAAATGCAAAATGGACAACACATGTGACCATACCATGCCTTATTGCATGATTTCACATTACAAAAAGAAGTGTTGCACGAAATACAAATTCAATAAAAAGCATCGAACAAGTGCATAGGAATGCATTATGAATAATAAAAACATTTCGTAATATGAAAAAAAAATCACAATATTAAACTGTTACACCTTTATAAAAGAGTTTCATCAGATCAGTGGAGGTGGTGGTCACAATATGGCCTGAATGATCACCGACCCTTTCAACCTCATATCTGCTCTGGGATTCACTCTGATCACCTTATATGGAACGAGAAACTTGGTCTTAACTTCAGACCAGCGCCGAATAAAGTTCTTTGGATGGCTACTAAGTCACCAACTTGATATTTGGGTGCCTTCTTCCTTTCCTTGGTGTAAGTCTTCTTCTTCTTTGCTTCTCGTCTGATAAAACTTCTTTGGTCTTGAAACTTCTGTCATCTCTTCTGTTAGGACATTCCTGAGGATGATGTCCTCTCTGCTCCTCACTTTCACACCAGCCAAAAGTTCAAATGGTGTCCACCTTGTGCTACGACTCGTCGCACTATTAAGAACTCTGTAACTCATCCACATGTCTGAACCATCTCGTCGCATCGTCCAAAATCAACTTGGTCAGTACCGGCATAAGAGTACGATGGATTCTTTCATCAAATTCTTCAGGATCCCCATTCGGTTTTTCTTCAACCACTTTCACCACTTCAGCTAAAGATTCTGAATGCTTTTCTTCAATCTGTGGTAGAGATGGGGAAAATCGGCACTTTTCGGTACTCGTTACTTTCTGTATCGGTACTTTTTCGTAACGAGTCCAAAGTAACGAGTTCAAGTACCGACATCTGTACTTTGCTATTACATATATATAACGTCACGCCAGCCATCTTAAGATTGACATGGCCGCCCCTGGTGCGCAGTGGTCTAAGCGATGGCTTCTGATCATTCGTCCGAAAGGGGTCCGGGTTCGAATCCCGGTGAGGCATGGATGTTGTGTTTGTCTTACGGCACTGGTCTCTCTCTTCCCTGGAACCAGTGACCATAAATTACGGACGGAGACTGCTTATAGCCCATTGAGTTGCACATGGTGGTCGTTAAACCTCCAATCAAAAGAGAAAAAAAAAGATTGACATGAGCAGACTATGCAATAGCTGTTAACGTTGTTCGAGGTACAATGTATGAAGTTGGAATTTTTTTATTGGAGATTTAACTGGTTCCAGGGAAGGAGGAGAGCCAGTGCAGTAAGACAAACACAACATCCATGCCTCACCAGGATTCGAACCTGGATCCATCTCTGCCAAATGATCAGAAGCCAGCGCTTAGACTACGCCGCCGGGGCGGCAGTTGGCAATTTGCTTTTAATATTAATGATTTTGCCCTTCTTCATTATACTAATTGTCGATATACTGTTCTTAAGGATATAATTAGTTGTTTATTAATGTTTAGTGCGTTACGGCTACTTCCAGCTATTTAGAATTTAGGAAATATTTCGGCTGGCTTCAGGATGATCACTAAGGAAGTTGCCTGTTTCTAGTTTTATATCAAAAACTATTTATTATTTATTCCTGTTTTTTGGTTATTGTTATCCCTACTGACCGTTATCACACGATACGCCTTCATTTTTTTTATTGGAAGTTTAACGATCACCGTGAGCAACTCAATGGGCTATAAGCAGTCGCCCGTCCCTAATTTAGGGTCACTGGTTCCAGGGAAGGTAGAGAGCCAGTGCCGAAAGACAAACACAACATCCATGCCTCACCGGGATTCGAACCCGGACCCCTTCGGACGAATGATCAGAGGCCATCGCTTAGACCACTGCGCCACCGGGGCGGCCGCCTTCATTTCACCGTTCAGGTTGGGTAACATTTACTATGTTTACTGTTTAATGTTCAGTCAGCACTTTGGTGCACCCAGGTTTTTTCCCCGTTCAATGCCGCCTGTAGGGGGTATTTTTGGAAAGTGGTGAAACGTTTTTGGACCAAAAATACAGTGTATGATTTCTTTTACCTTTTGGTGGTACTCAGTTCTCATTACCTCTTCTGACTTTTTCCAAAATATTTAGAACACATTTGCTCCTGAACACAATTTCCATATTTTCTATTCAGTAAAGTTACTTTTAATGCTATTTGCCAGACAGTGATGTGGGTTTTTATTTTATATTTCCCTTATATATACTAATAAACACCCAGGCAACCGTCCGTTGTTGCATTAGAATTCCTAGATTTTTAATTTAGGGCTGATGAACATATTTTTACAGGAAGGTTCATTTTTACTGTATTTGGAAAAGCAATACTAAATCCTTATATTTGAACACTAGTAAATAAAACTTTAAAAGCGCATGCAGGGTTCAGATATCCCCCAGCTTTATAATATACCTTAAATGTACAATCTAAATGGGAAAATGCCTTTACACCTGTGAGCAAGCATATACCTTGAAAAATCACATTGATAAGGCTTTTCACCTGAATGAACAAGAATGCCTTAAAAGATGACTTTTCTGAGCAAATTGCTTGTAGCACACATCAAATTGGTGACGCTTTTCCCCAGTGTGAATGAATAAATGCTTCGAAAGATCCTTATTTTTCGAGCAAATTGCTTGGAACAAACATCACATTGGTAAGTCTTTCCACCTGTCTGCATAAGCATATGCTCTTAAAGATGACTTTTCCGAGCAATTTGCTTGAAACATACATCAAATTGGTAAGTCTTTCATCTGTGTGCCTAAGCATATGCTGTGAAATAAGAATTTTCCAAGCAAATCGTTTGGAGCACACATCACATTGGTAAGACGTTTCCTACGTGTGAATGAGTAAATGCTCCGAAAGATCACTTTTTCGAGCAAATTGCTTGGAACATACTGTATATAACATTGGTAAGGCTTTTCACCTGTTGTGCATAAGCATATGCTCTGAAAGATGACTTTGCCGCCCCGGTGGCGCAGTGGTCTAAGGCGCTGGCCTCTGATCATTCGTCCGTAAGGGGTGCGGGTTCGAATCCCGGTCAGGCATGGATGTTGTGTTTGTCTTACGGTACTGGCTCTCTCCCTTCCCTGGAACCAGTGACCCTAAATTAGGGACGGGCGACTGCTTATAGCCCATTGAGTTGCTCACGGTGGTCGTTAAATCTCCAATCAAAAAAAAAAGATGACTTTTTAGAGTTTCTATTAGGATTTTTTCCCTCTGTTAGCACAACAAAATGTCATATTGTTCAGTGCCATTCTCTCAATTAAAATAAATTAAGCTGGTCATATCTAAACTGACTTCATGTACGTGCCTGACTACTATCTGCCCTTCGGAAATTAAAATATTTCATATTAAATGTTTCTCCGTTACTTACCTATGAAAAGTAATTCCAGGAGGTGGTCGCCCTGAATTGTTTAGACATTCGTAAGCGCAACAACACGCGAGTTCTAAAAAACATAATAACTTCAAATTTCGAAAATCAAACTTCTCACTTATGTAACCCAATGGCTCAAAACGACTATCAGAATATTAAGATGGTTGTTTTGTTTGTGACCTCATACTTTCTCCCCTTATTCCTAAATCCATGGACCGGACCCATCTCGGACGAACGGACTACTGCCCCACATGGGTTGCAAGAAATTTCTTAAGTTTGTCGCCACGGTGACACAATAGTCTAAGCGCTGGCTTCTGACCATTCGTCCGAGATGGATCCGGCCAGGGTTCGAATCGCGGTGAGGCATGGATATTGTTTGCTTTACGGTACTGGTTCTTTTTATTCCCTGGGCTCTAAATTAAACGGAAAAATGTGTTTAAGTTTCATGACTGTCTGGTACCTAAAGTATAGTTTCAGCCGCTCTCTTTCTGCCCAGGAAGCGCCAGTGGCGCAGTGATCTAAATGCTGGCTTCTGATCATTCGGCCGAGAAGGGTCCGGGTTCGGATCCCGGTGAGGCATGGACGTTGTGTTTGTCTTACGGAACTGACTGGCTCTCTCCTTCCCTGGAGTCAGTAGCCCTAAATTAAGGACGGGCGACTGCTTATAGCCTATTGAGTTGCTCATGGTAATCGATAAACCCTCAATAAAAAATCTGCCCAGAAAATTTATTTTCAAAGCTCACATCCTCTTTGCTATTATGCAATAACAAAATATTAATAAAAGTAAAATAAAACAGATGAGATAAATCAGGTATATATTTCAACACGATTTTCAGAGACTCAGCTTTTTTTTCTCGACTACTTCTGTAAACCAGGTTTTTCTTCGCGAAAAATAAAAATAAAGGACTTCCTTTATTCAGATCTAAGGAACAGCTACTCTGAATCGGTACTTGTCCTGAGAAAGGAACAGTAACGACTTCCATAACCAAGTGAACGACTGCTGTAAATCGGTACTTGTCCCGAGAAAGAAAATGTAACGAGTAACGACTGAAATGTGAAAGTACCGATCTCCTGCACTCATTACATTGTAACGAGTACGGAAGTACCGACCCATCACTTATCTGTAGAAGCATAGTATAGTGACACCAGATAATGGAGATAAATCTGTTAGACAGACTGGAATGGTAGGTTTATTTGATGTTTTTTACACTCCTTGCTATGTTAACTAAATCTAAGTCACTCGTAGAAGCATTCGTGGATTTCTTACTTTCTATTTCATTTTGTTTGCAAGAATTGTTCTTCTGATCGGATTTACTCACACTATTTTGAACACTTAATTCACAATTTGAAGCATTAGCAGCACCTCCCGATACACAATTATGACCTCTAATTGTCTCTGCTGATAAACTCATCTCAGAACAGTCAGTACTGCATGAGAGATCATCTATGGCACTGTTTACCTCCGAAGTGCTATTTTCAAACTGCGAAGGATCGATTATTGAAGATTATGTCACAAAACTATAAGCAAAATCACATCTCGGGTTTTTATCATTAATATCAACTAAAACTGAATTGCGTGCAGCACTTTCATTTGTTTCCTTTAAGCCACTTTCCACATCCACTGCCTCATTTTTGGTTCTCAGACTTTTACTCACTGATTGTGGCAGGGTGTTTTCCTGAGGTTCATAAACTACAGAGGCTAAAGCCTTATTTTGGTCATTAACAGTAACCATAATTATTTCTTCAGATATGTTTGAAGCATGTTCTTCACTTATGACTTCACTGACTGAAGGCACTATTGATTCCACACTTAAGTTACTTACTCCATGATTACTTTTATTTATGGAATTTAAATCACCTACTTCTATATTAAAATTACCTGAAACTGAGTTATTAATTGTGGAATTTTTCATACTTTCTAATAGTATACCGTTGTGGATTTTAGAATTTTGTTCTACGTATGAACTATTTGAAGTATCACCAAACTCTAAATTTTGGTTAGGTAGTACCACATTACTATCAACTGAAGTCAAATGTTTCTCTAATGAAGTATCTGATGCTATATGGGGTGTCTCATATGAATTTTAAGATGCATGTTCTCTCCACCACTGACAGAATTATTTTGAATTTCACATGATGTCTTTCCTAAAGGCAAAGCGAACGATCTTTCCCCACAGTTTTCTTGAACACTGAAAACTCCCTTGAACAATCCTTTGACACATTTTCAAGATTTTCTCTGTGAATGACTTCCAAAGAAACTTTACGTTGTCCTTTATCTTCAACTTCCAATGCCCGTTTATTCAACTTTTTCAACTTCTGTCTTCCTGGAGATGTGTGTTTGTTTGCACATTGAGTTTCAGATTTCTCCTGTTGTAACTTTCTAGCTCGAGGGACATAAAATGGCATATCTGGTTTTTTCTGCTTCACTTGTGTGTCACGAATGTGACGCAGTTCGATTTCATCCTCTTGGGTCAATTCGGATATTTGTATGAGACACGTCTTCGCCTTGTACTTACAAAATTAAGTGTCAATCTTGCTGTCACGTATCGAAGTTTGGTCCAAAATGTCGGCACCAATTACCGCCTGAAAACTTAGCTGCGAAATGGGCGCAACATGCCACGTAAGTAAAAAGTGATGTCCATCTATGGCGACCTCCAGCTCAAAAGATCCCTTAGTCCAAACCTGCGACGTTCGAATTCCGGAAAAAAGCAAGTGTTTATTCTCCAGATTATTCAATATCATCTCTTTGGTTCGAGCCCTCTCTTTCACAAACTCGTTACGCGCTCGTGTGATGTAGTCGTCCAATGCCTTCTCCTTCTCACTGCCTCGTTTCGCTGACGAATCAATATCGTTTCTGGTGAGTTCAGCGCATTGAGACCTCAAATGCCTGCTGTTCCTACACTCAAAGCATCTTATTGGATTTCGTCTTTGGAACTTCTCAGCTTACCTACTTCCAGACATCCCTCTTCGAACAACTTTATTTCTGTTGAACATCGCTGGAAAATCATGAAAGGACGGCCTTAGGAACTTTGGTCATTCATGCTCGACACCAAATGCTGTTTTCGCAGGACTTTACTTTCAAAATCATCGAGCTTTTCGGATAATTCTATGGAAGAGACAATGTTGCTCTATTCATCCAAATAATATTCTCTAAAATCCATTGGAGTTCGTTTTTTTAATTTGATCGATAATGCTCAAATCTCTCAATTGTTCAAAAGGTGTTATTTTTAAGGCCGAAATCCAACCATCATGATACGTAAATAATTCATGATAAAAGTCCCGCCAAGTACCATTCTGTTTCTTCTGATGCGAAGCAAATAGCTGACGAAACGTTTCAGGAGTTAACTTGAATCTCTTTAGTAAAAACTCTTTCACATGGTCATAACGCTCGACTTTTCCCTCTGGCTCACGAAGTAACCAGCTGATTTATTTCATGGAGGAGGAGTCCTACAAGATGAGTGACACATTCCTTCTGCGGTAACGACACACGACGAGCTTGCTGCTCAAAAGGCACTAAGTACAGACTTATATTGTCTTCCATATTAAATCTCTGCATTAAAGTTTTCAACTCTTTACTTCGAGTTCTGGTATTTTCCATTTGAACCCTCTCATCTTGTCTCGATTCAGCATCGACCCTTATATTCGCAAGTTCAAGTTCCATTTCGTTTCTCCTCCGTTTTTCTTCAATGCCATCTTTTCTTGCATTTATGATCGTGCTTAACACTTCCCTACAAAACTCTTCATTATAATTTTCACTTTCAAGAATGAATATCTTGAAATCTATAATTCTTCAATCTGCTGGCGTTTCTGACCCCATTTCATAAGCCAGTATTCTTAAGTCTTCTTTAAGACTATTTGCTAAATACGCCATTCTTAGTTATCTACTAAGTTTACAAATCACCGGTGGTCTTGAACGAAGATCGAAAATATCCACGCACAACACAAATGTTCCGGGCGAGATTGCCCCGCTAAAATATGATATTAGCACTCGAGCAGAATGCTTATTATAACCGTCGAGCCTAAGTGGTTCTTCGGAATACGGAGACGGATTCACATGTGCCAGAATGACACTCTGTAACACTGTCGAATATTAACACTCCATCAGGACGCTCATTATAACCGTCGAGCATGGGTGACTCCTCAGAAGAAAAGGACGAATTCATACATGCGAGGATGACAGAAAACAACACTTCGAATCAAGACGACTCTTCAGAAAAAAAAAAAAAGTTCATAAAATAGGAACAAATCCGTACGTGCTAGGGCAGGGTAAAATAACATGGCTGCTTAGAACTCTATACGTGTCAGAGCGACACAGAACAACATAGCCGATTCAGAAGAACTTTTCATTTCTCCTTGGATTCAAATGCGATTCAACATGGCCGACTCAGAAGAACTTTTTATTCCTCCTTGGATTCAAATCCGCATAGAACAACATGGCCGACTCAGAAGAACTTTTTATTTCTCCTTGGATTCAAATCCCCATAGAACAACATGGCAGACTCAGAAGAACTTTTCATTTCTCCTTGGATTCAAATACGCACAGAACAGCATGGCTGCCTTAGAACTCCTTACGTGTCAGAACGACACAGAAATTCTCAACTTTTCTTGGAATCGAATACGGGACGAGTCCCCATTTTTTTTTATAGTAACTCATTACGTTTAGGGGAAATCAATACTGCACTCTTAATTCAGTCAGCCATCATATTCATAACGTCTTTATTAGGAGAACACATAACACAAATAAAATAAGACAATAATTAATAACTTAGAATGTAAACGTTCTATAACGGACAACTGCCATCAACCACCTTCTTCCTTCTGCTCCCAACAAACTTCTACTGCTCTGTTCTACACGAACGCTCGCCAGACAGTGCTCTGCACGTGCGTCGTCTTAGCTATGACGTAGAATTGCCGTTACATGTAGTTAATTCATTGGAATAAGCAGACATCCTACATGTATATGTATATACATACACATCTTGCTCTTGAATATTTTCACGATTGCGTATGATAACTAAATGCTTTTTCATATTTTAGAAAAAACAATCTGTCCGAGAAGAGATGCTTATATATAGTAGAAAAACGTTCTTCCCACTTCAACAGAGGCTAACAGTGCGTATTTAAAGCAAGAAACGAAAGTATGTTTGCAGACATACTTTCACAATCAATATTTTCTCCTCGAATAGTTTTATAAATTTCTTCAACGTTTTCCGAATCAGAATTTCTAGAGAGCACCTAGAAATACCTTTTTTGAATGACTTTTCCTTATACGCCAAGTACATTTTCAATGCCTTTTTTGTTGTCTTCTAATACCCTGAAAAGTTTACTAAGGTTTCATCTCTTTTTCCAGAATACATGTAGCTGTCGGAAGTTTGGAAAAATAATTATTAATAAATGCCAGTTCACGGACGAAAGTTGATTTTCTTAGGAGTTGTTTTACTCTAAAAGTGAAAGAGGAATCCTCATCCGAAAGGTCTTTCACAATATCTGAAATTCGTTCCATGGGCGAAGCTTGATAAACTGCAGTAGAACCCCATGTTCCCCATCTCGTTAAAACTGGCTGTGGTGGGAGGATTAATTCTGAAGCCATTGCCATAAATAATTGAATCCCAGAAAAAGCTTTTAAGAAAATTTTCTTTACTCTTGTTATCAAGCTGTCAACAACAAGAAATAATATCCTCACGTCTGAAACTCTGTGCAGCGAATGAGCCAAATGCGTGAGATGGATCATATTTGGAAACAGAGCTTATAAAGCCTTATCAGTATTTTTCAAATAACTTGCAGTGTCTGTAATGAAAAATAATACATCATCATAGTTTATCGTCTTAGGCCAGAGGGTGTTTAAAGATTTTGTAAACAGCTGAGCTACAGTAGTGTTGTTAGTTTTTCCTAATACTTCGGCAATATCAGAAATGCTTGAGATGGTTTTTCTGGGTCCGTAGTTCCGCTATTGACTTTTGTTACTAATCTACCAACAGCATCTATAATTCCGATGATGATATTTACTACATATCTACCTACAGCATCCGTAGTTCCGATAATCACATTTCTTACATAACTACCAACAGCATCTGTGGTTTCATCAGTAGAGACTCAGATTTGTTTTTCTTGTGAATTTCTTCTCACATCTTTTGAATGATATATTTGTAAAAACACTCCTCTAAACACTGTTTTCTCAAAATTGGATTAGTTTGAAACTATTTCTTTTTTGTACTTTTCCAAGAAGTGCTTTAAGGAGGAATTTTCTAACTTCCACAGTAGAATTCCTGCGTCGATAAAGACCTTGCTCTAATCCAAAGAAAATTCTGACGAGGGTGTGGTTGTAGATGCATGATTTGAAAACTCTCAGATTTTCTTTTTTGTATTCCGGCTAGCCAAAAACTTGTGTTTGGCCGTCTTGAGATGTAGGAAAACGCTAATTTTTCTTTTCACTGCAGACAGGCTTTTCACACTCTTTGCAAAACAATATCGTTCCATTCTTTGGAAGTACATCTGGATCAAAATCCGTCGTGAATTTATTCAGTCTCGTATTGTTGCGCTGTTTTACTTTAGGCATGTTAAATAAGATCGTGCAGTTACCAGTCAACAACAACAGAAGCGACAGAAATCATGGTACTTCTGTCCTTGCGAGTCACGGCATAGAAGTACTCTTTTATATGAATTTGATGAATAAATGAGAAACTAAAGGTGGATTACAGATACAGTAGTTCCTATTGTTTGTTCATAAAATGACAAAGAAGGGGAAATGGTCACATGACCTTCGCGGAGTGATGCAGTCATCTCTTCACCCTATACTCATGCACTTGGAGCCAGGGAGGTGCTCGATTACAGTTTGTTAACAAACGAGAAACATGACATCTGAACACTTCGTGACCTCACTTCAACAGCCAGTGGCAGGCTGACTTCGTAGCAGACCCAACTTTGTACATATCTCTATAATAGTAACCTTACCATGCACTGCTTGCCTTCTCTCTCGCTGAAAGTGTGGCGCCACTTTCGATAAGCAATTTGTCTAGCTCATGGATTTTGATGCGCGGTAAACGTTACGCATAAACCATTGCAAACACTGACGTTTACGAGTAAAAAGCTAGGAATTCAGTAAACGTGGTCTTCCTACATAAAGAGACATTCACATTGCTAGTGCGATCGTTTAGTGGAGAGAAAGCTAAACATCTCTCTTTTGATTAAAAATGGATCAGTTTCAATGCCACTATTTTATAAAGGAGATAATTTAACAACAGGTTTCGCTATTGTACCACGATGCTGTTAAGTGTTAAGTCTAAAACACAATAATTTCGTTTTTCAAAAGTGCTTTCTTAGAAAATTTCAAGATAGCTGCAAAAATATGCACTAAATATGATAATAAGCTTTTATTCCTCAAAGTGGCTACATGCAAAAACATGCGGACTAAGCATTTTGCTTGAACATCCGGGCTTTAATTATCACACACATTCCTGTTACTAAGCGAATAATTGCCAAACGTTGCAGAAGCTTCGATGAGAAAAAAATCATTGAGTTCTGTTGAATAAAAAGCAGATATGGTATACTGTATCAATCAATATTTGTCGTTATGAAATGGTCAGATAAACAAGCCTTTGCATGAAAAGTCAATGGCAGCATTAGCATTTCTTTAGATAAAATGTGCAGATTTTCTGATAGAAACATGAATTATGAAACTAGTTTCATATCATATCATCTGCTTATCTTTGAAGTAAATTAGGCCTTAGTCCATAACAAAAACTATTTGATAGACTTTTATTCTAGGAAAGTGGACTTTCTGTTAAATGTATTAACTGGAGTACACATTAATATATGTGCCAGAAAAACTGCACCCAAACCCCTTTGGCCGGGAGGCCGGAATAGCGAGTAACTTTGGTCACATTATCATTCTCTGATAAAATTTAACTGACAGATATTTTAATTGAAATGTGCTGAACTTTTCAAAAAGATACTATTCGATAATAACCCTTACTGAAATAGTTGAGGCAGATAGGTCAATGTACAATCTAACAAGACACAGAACTATAATTTGACACTGTGTGTTCAATATTTCTTAAATCAGTGCATCAGATATTTAATCGTTGAATTCCAAGCTAGGAAAGATACTTTTGTCCATTTTGGCAAATAAAACAGACAGGTCAAAACAATGAAGATACGTAATTAGGATTTTATCCATTGATTTTTCTTCGTATTGAACACACAGTTCTTCTCACTGATTATTCTGATAGTATTGCCCTTTTTCTGCGCTGCCCTCTAAAACTAATGAGCCAAGCCAGGTACCTGAAATTTAAGTATGGCAATCGTTTGTTAAGCAATTCTATAATGGTTCGTCGTAACCATCGCAGTGAGATGTCGTAGTGGTGTTAAAAATTAAAAAACGAATGTAAGAAATCGAGCTTTAAAATAACACCAAAAATAGCCAAGAATTCATTCAAAAAAGTTTGAAAATGGCTTTTTATTTCACTCTGAGACTTTTTTTAGTATGACACGCACTTTCACTATATTACTGAGAGAAATAGGACAGCCTCAGATCAGCGATCATTTCATTCTTCCGTTATGGATCAGCATTTGATTTCCCAGTGCCATTGCCTGATAAGAAGCTTCGGCTCTCAGTACATAACGGAGTTCAGATTCCTTTTACAGCTCTCGTAAATCATCGTCACCTGCGTGGATACCTTTCAGGAGGCTTAAGGACAGCGAATTTTCCTTTTATCACTAATCGTAAGAATAGCTTTTTTCGCGCTTCGGGGTCTTGGGGTGTTCCATATCCAGCAGCTTAAGAAGTATTGATTCCCATTTCTAAACGCAGCTCTCTGTGAACTATTACGAAAAATAATAAAAAAAACCTCCAGGAATAATGAACACTATTGCAGTGAATGTATTCAAAAGCGTGATGGATATAAGTGAAGATAAGTAATGTTCATATTGCAATCAAACGGTGGTAACGATGCCTATCTTCTCTTCCATATTTTATCGTTAAAAATACAAATGCTGTAATTTGTTAAACCGGAGAATTTCAATTAAGTATTCAATATTTGATCTAATTAAATCACGAACCAAATAAACAAAAGACGTCTAAAAATCACCGAAAGCGAAGTTTACAATGAACAGACTATAAACGGTATTCTCTTGGGTTTATAAATGAAAGAAAGTTGAACAACCTACTGAATACGTGTGCCAAAATTGAGCACAGTAAAATCAGTGAGCCAATAAAAACTATGCACATGATAGTTATATATGGAAACAGATTTATGCGACACATCTAAAGAGATTGATATCTTTCACGTTGAAAGCTAAAAGACACACCTTTGACCGAAGTGCGTATGTAGAGATGAAAAGGCTTCCGGCACATGGCAGACTAATGCCACCAATCTCAAACAGCATTTATAATTTTTTCTTACCATGCCATCCATTTCGCACCAGCATGTATATATATCTGTATATATATGCATATTTAAATTTCATTCTTTCAAAAAAGTTGTCAGTGTTTACTTGCACATATTTATCAGTAACTGCAGCTACCGGTCAGATGTAAAAATAATTTCAGAAGACAATGAAACTAATTTGAAACCTAATTGAAACCTAATTTGTATAACTTTCTTTCTTCTGATCTGACGTACGGAATTGGAAATTGTTTTTACTAATGCTGATCATTTATTTCGAAATAATTTTATTAAAAACAAGAGTTATTTGTTCATTTCAACGCATAATCAGCGAAATTTCCAATGGGTGACTTTTTGCCGCACAGACCGCACAAATCATTCATGATTTTTCGCTCTTTCCGTTTGACATAATTTTGATCTTATACATTTAAAATAAAAACAAAAGCAATGGACGAATTGCCTAGAAAGTGCACAAAACATATTTACCTAGATATAAAGAGTTGTAAAAGAAATTTAAAATTGCTGTGGTGACAAAAAGTTGTTCCCATTAGTCTTTCAGAACGCTACATTTCGCCGAGCAAGAAATTCAGAGATTCGGATTTCCATTCTCCTGTTCCGTGGAAAGAATTACTTAATGTTTTCATTCTAAACGATTTCCTGCTTTCTTCAGCAAGGGAAGGATGGACCAGTAATTTATTGTAGTTCTCTACGACTTGCATCCTCAAAATACTATGTTGAGCCAGCAAAAGCCGTTTCAAACGCACACGCAATTTATGGGTCTGTCGAAAAGCGGGCAGGAGAACTCGGTAATAAAATCGATCATGAGCGGCAACTCTGAGGCCGGGGTTGTGCATTAGTAGGGTTTCTATTCGATTTCATCCCCTAATGCTTTTTTATTACGTGACTGGGCACTGCAATGAATGTATGATTTTCATGAATAAAATTTTTTAGTGACTCCGTTTCTCTCTGTGTGTTAAAATCTTTTTCCTGATAAAATTAAAAAAAACATATGATCATCCGATTTCGTTGAGTGGGTTTTACATGTTTATCTCTTTTGGCGACTGTGGACGAGGAAATTTACTAAAATTTTTATGTAAAGATTATATTTTAAGCGAAATTTGTTCAAACTTTTATACCAAATACAAACACTGTATAAGGGTACGTTAAGAGGTTTTACATGCTATCTTTTTCTGACCAATTTTTTTCAGATTGTTTTTGTTTTTGTAAATATTTGTGGATATACAAATGCTAAAAATTATTTCTTTTTTGTATTTCAAAATTTTTTCAGTTGGTGGCTAACCGTTCGTCTTTCCGAAAGTGCCATCTATAACGTAAATATCTTGTCGTAGTGCTACGTTATTTTAAAACATCACCATACGATGAAAAAGGTTCCTATATTAAACCTTAACGGCCAGACGAAACATTTAGAAAACGGAAGTCAAACTTACGGAAAAGATGCTTTATTTCTCGATGTAACACTACACATAACAAATCGGTATCAACATTAAACACACCACACACCAACAACGCTACGTTCCACAAAGCTCCACATTAATCGCTCTCCAACACAACGCTCCACAAGCAACAGTTTACTCGTAGTTTATATCTCTGGTTCTTATCAAATAACAGGCATTCGTCACGTTCATTCAACCTCAATTATGTTGCCAACAGTATTCGTTTGAGAGATATCACATTAAGTGTGAAATATAACTGAGAACAAACTGAAGATTTACATAGGGAAAGAAACTAAAACGGAAAGTTCATTTAGAATATACGTCGCATCATCTCCCTTGTAATTTTTTTCCAGGAACCTATCAATTTTGTAGAGGTATACTTTCAAACAATCTGATCATTCATTCATCTCTTTCAGATAAGAACTTACAAAATGGACGAAGAGATTTGTTGACCAGTGGCTGTAGCTGACTTTATATCAATATACAGTCTTTAGACATCAATAGTTCAATATCACTGACATTCATAGAAAAAAAGAAACTTTCTGTATGATATCAAATCTTCATTTTACAAGTCGTGATAAATATTTTGTCAGAATACGTGCGGAGAACTCTCATCAATATACATGTAAGAAGTAGCATAGTTGAAAAAAAAACTGTGTATGGCAGGAAAAAAACTACAACATTGTTAACGTGGAGTTAATTTACACATTCGTCCACCATTGATAACTTCTCAGGGAAGACAAAACATTCAAACTAAGTTAATTGAATAGTTGAATATTGTAACAGACAACATGATGTAAATTTAGTTGAAAAAAAAACGGCACATGCAGAAAAAAATCTACACCAAACACAACAAGTGTCAAGCACACAAAATGGTTAATCATAGAACAACAACACAAAAACCTTTAACTGAACACTTGGCGGCCAGAGCCTACTTCAAACTATTCCCATGCATTCGCACATCCATTTCTGATGGGATAGGGGAAACCGTGGAAAACCCTATCCTGGGAGTGAAACATCTTTATAGATATCAACAAAGGCTATGGCTGATATTTAGGTTATGCCGAAAAGACAACATTTACAAAATTGAAGTGACAAGTATTTTAGTACTAAAAAAAAAAAAATTAATGTGGCGCCACACCAAAAAAAAAAAAAAAAAAAAAAAAAAAAAACGTTACATACTGACAAGGAGATAATGTATGCGATATTTTGTCCACAAAGTCTGTCATAAGAGTTCTGTGATACTTTGAGTACAGAGAAAAGTTCAAATAAATAGTCTTTTAAGGTATTTGGTAATTTTTCCTCAAAGGTTGTCATAAAAGTTCTGTGATACTTTGAGTACAGAGAAGAGTTCAAATAAATAGTCTTTTGATAGAGCAAAGCTCGGTTATGCATTTTGAGTATAAGGAAAGATTCAAATAGTCTTTATAGAGCAAAGCTCTATGTAGCAAAAAGTTCCTTTGAGCTTGAAGGTCAATTCTAATAACAAAAAAAATGTTTTAACAGTACCTTTTACTAGCAAAAAATACCTGTGTGGGGATATGCTTACTTTGCTGTCGGGGCGACAATGGCACTCTCGAAGCTCCCCGTTTCACAGGCTGAGGTTGCAGGTCACTGGATCGCCGCGATGTCTCAGGATTTCTCGTGCACAAGGCAAGTTGACCAGAAGAAGCAGGGTCATCAGGCTGTCGCAAGGAAGCCCTAGGCTGAAGCAAGGAGGTCCCAGGCTGAAGCAAGGAGGTCCCAGGCTGAAGCAAGGAGGTCCCAGGCTGAAGCAAGGAGGTCCCAGGCCGAAGCAAGGAGGTCACAGGCTGAAGCAAAGAAGCCCAGGATGACTTGAAGACCAACCCGGAATCGGAGAAGAGTGTAGATCCGGTCGTTTCTTTGGCGGTCGAAGAAGCGGTGTAAAACTAGAAGGGCGCTTCCGTGGACGATGAGGAATAGTGGAGGAAGGTACAGGCTCCGTCCGTCCCGAGCAAAGATTCCAAGGACGAAATCCTGGCGGATGCAAATGCTGGACTCTATGTCTGGATTGTAGCCCAACACTAGAAGTTGCACTAGGAAACTGTGGAACAGGAGGCGAAAATTCAGGCGGCGGACGCTTTGTAGGTTTAGATGGCACAGATGGCGAAAGAGGATGTTTTTGCCCTACTGCAGATTGATTAAATGTTCTTAAAGTAGGCAGCTGCTCAGTAGAAACAGAAGGAGGGATTTTATTACTTGGAGACTGAAAAACCTCAACAATATGGTCCGATGATTCAGATTCAGCAAGATGTACTACTCTTTTAGGCACAGGAGAGATAGAAATACCTGAAGATGAAATGTCAGTTCTTGTTATTCTTAACTTTTTAGGTTTAAAACCAAACGGAGACACTATGCGTGAAAAAGTAAATGGAGCGATTGAAGTATGAGAAGCAGATGAAAATGAATCTCGTTGCACACGACAAGAATATCCAGAGGAACTGGAAGTGCTTGAACTCTCGTCTTTTGTGAAGGCAGGAGACGGAGGAATTGAAGTAATTGCAGCACCCTGAGTGAATGAGATAATGCCAGAATGAGAATCGTTAAAAGTGGAAGCAAAGACCCGCTCAGACGAAGGTAGAGAATGGGACAGGACAGGAGTGGGGTCAAAAATTTCATCATCAACTATACATACTTGTGAAGAAGTCTCACCCTCTGCCTGAGGATTCCTACTAGATATAGGGTTAATAATGGCATCATTGCATCTAATAACCCATTTCCTACATTGCTGCATATGGGCAGAATGTAGGGAGCCATATGGCTTCTTTAATATGACATTATTATTTTACAATTCCACCAATTCAAAGGGGCCTTCATATAAAGATGCAAATTTTTTCACGAACGTATGTGCAACGGAGGATTGAAAATGAGTTTTTAACAAGACCAGATCTCCAACTACGAGATCTGGTTCTCTCCGTTTCGTATTCTAGTGCCTAGCTTGGCTTAATTGAGTACGACTGATAGCAGCCCGTGCCTTTTGCGCAAGTAGTTTTACAGATTCAAGTGTTGGTCTTTGGTTAATTTCATTGATAATGCCAGTTAAATTCTCATAGGGAGTGCGGATTTTGCGGCCTAGAAAAAGTTCAGCGGGCGTAAGCCGCCTTGATTCATGAAATGATGAGCGAAGGGCGAATCAAAACATTTCAACGTGTTCGTCCCAACGCTCATGATTATTGCCAATGAAAGTTGAGATCATCTTTGGCAAGGTGCGATTAACACGCTCAGCCGGATTGACTTGAGGATGATATGGACTGATAAATTTGTGTTTGATTTGAAGCCTCGCACACATTCGCTCAAATAACTCCGAAATGAACTGAACCCCGTGGTCCGAGACTGCGGTACGGGGACAGCCAAAACGAGAAAAAACATCATGTATTAAAGTATCACATATTACATCAGCCGTAGCTGTTTTAATGGGGAATGCTTCCACCCATTTAGAAAAGTTATCTGTAACAACTAAAATACAACGAGACTTAGTTTTAGTCGATAATGGTTGGTTGGTTGGTTGATGGGTTTTATTGGCGCAAGGGCAGTCGATAATGGATAAGGGCCCAATAAATCTATAGATAGGGTTTCAAATACATAATTATTTGAACTACAAATAAGGTGACCGGCCGGTCGTTTATTACCATAATTGTACTTTTGACAGTACTCACAGGAGCGAATGTATGCGAGTATACTATTGTACATGCCCGGCCAGTAGGCTACGTCTTGAAGTTTAGTACGAGTTTTTCGTATGCCTAAGTGGCCGGCAAGAGGAATATCATGAAATTCAAATAATAAGGCCATGCGGAGAGACAGAGGTATCGCAGGGCGGTACTAAGCTCTCGAATTTACAAATTTTGTGTAATACAAAATACCATCGATGATCTCATAATTTTGACTACGACCCGCAAAAGAAGGTTCACTAGGAGCAGAAGAACCAGCGAGTAAGAAATTATAGATTTCCCCAAAATCTGGATCATTTAACAGTTCAGAAATTATTTGCTCCCTTGAAGTGATTTCCGAAATTAGAAATAGGGAGGGAGGTTCGGTATCCGCCTTGCCACCAGAACCGACCGGACAGCGAGACAGTGCGTCAGGCAGTTGGTTGGATTTACCAGGGCGATACTGAATTCGAACATTATATTCCTGAAGTCGAAGTGTCCATTTTAACAATCTTCGAGACAGATTCTTTGCAGTGGTTAAATATTGTAATGCCGAATGATCCGTAATGGCATTGACAGTTAAATGATTGAGATAGCATTTAAATTTGGTAACAGCAAATAAAATAGCTAAGCATTCTTGTTCAGTAGCAGAGTAATTGCGTTCTGCTTTGTTAAGAATTCGAGAGGCATATGCAATAGGATGCCCTCGTTGAGATAGAACAGCTCCTAGACAAACACCTGATGCATCAGTATAAATATCAAACATTTCTGCATGGTTAGGAAAGGCTAACACAAGTGGCGAAACCAAGGCATGTTTAAGAGCATTAAAAGCAGTTTCTGCCTCCGTGGACCAAACAAAGTGTCTATACTTTCGTTTTAATGCAAATAAAGGTTCGTATAGAGTACCGTACCCCGAGACGAACTGTTGGTACCACCCGGTCATGCCTAAAAATCGAGACAATATTTTTGCCGACTTAGGTCTCGGAAAGTCAGAAATTGACTTGACCTTTGAGTCGTCAGTTAGAAGACCATTAGGGGTAAATTTTAATCCGAGATATACTAGTTCGTCCCATCCAATTTTACATTTGGAAGATTTTAAAGTCAAAGCCACATTATGTAACCGTTCGAAAACTTGGTCCAACAGAGAAGATGTTCCTCAAAAGTCTCAGAAGAGACAATTATACTGTATCATCCAGATAGACATGGACATTAGGTCCGAGCACAGAACATAAGACTGAGTCCATTAGGCGCTGAAATGTTGCAGGAGCATATGCCAATCCAAAGGGCATTTGTAGAAACTCATATGCTCCAAACGAGGTAATAAATCCAGTTTTTTTCTACAGAATTTGGGTGGACAGCAACCTGCCAATAGCCACAAGCTAAATCCAAAGTTGATAGCCAGTTTGTTGACGATAAGTCTTGGAGAATACCGCTAATAATAGGCAATGGATAATTGATAACTTTAGTCACCGCATTGAGTTTACAATAGTCTATCACAAAGCGATACTTTCCAGATTGTTTTTTGGAAAAAGAAAAGCAGGTGCTGCCCAAGGACTAAGTGATTTTTTAATAATTCCCGAATGGAGCATGTCCTGAATTTGTTTTTGGAACTCAGCTTTTTCTGGTTCGGACATGGATAAGGCTTATATGCAATGGGATTCGCCCCTTCCGTATCAATGGTATGATACACCACCTGTGTAAACCCTGGCTTATCAAAAAACAACCCTGGTCTGCTGTGTAAAACCTGACCAAGTTGGCTCTTTTGTTCAGGCAATAATCTGTCACTTGCAAGAACTTCAGAAACATCAATAGGCTCTTCTGGGGTGGGAGGACCAACCTCAGGCATTAAGATTAGGCCATGTTCGAAATCAAGTGTAAGCTTAAACATTTTAATGAAATCCACCCCCAGAAGGCAATCCACGGGTAACTCTGGGATCAAAACGAAAGTATAAGAAACTTGAACTTTGTCAATCTTGACAGGTAAATGAGCTGAACCCGAGATGGAAAAGACATTATTGTCGGCACCTCGCAGACATTGCTGAGAGAGCTCCACACAAGCATTTGGAAAGGTAGCAGCACAGAAATAAAAGTTTAATGCAGAAATGTCAGATCCAGAATCACTTTTAGTGAACACCACTACTTTACCCAAGGTGACAAGAATATCAGGCAATTGCGGAGCTTGAATTGTTAAAAAAAGAGATTTGAGGTCTTCAGAAAAACGAGGAGATAGACTCGACCCATCTATCTCCTGCTGAAGTTTAAATTGTCGTGAAACTGATTAGAATGTCTTGATTGATTGTGCAAATTTGCCGAAGCACCAGAACGTGCTGAGTTGTAGTAACGTGCAGAAGAGGCAGCATTAATATCATTGGCTTGCCTTGCCCCCCAGCACAGTGTTTTGGATATGTCTTGTCAACCAGGTAGTAATTATCCTATTACTACCCGGTTGACAAGACATATCCAAATGGGGACGAGAAACTTGGTTGTTATCCTGGTACCCATAATAGTCAGGATTTCGCACCTCTGGTGCCCGACGATGCGGACGCACGTATCTAGACTGCCGACAGGCGTTCTCCACCCTTGACTGATAAGCAGCCTGCCTAGGCTGATTGAAAAATTGTCCTTGACGAAAGTTCTGTTTTGGCTGCTGATACCTAGTAGTTTGAACAGGAGGTTCATGGTACTGCGTAGGTTGGCGGTACTCTTGGACCTGTGAAGATTGCCCTTTACTGTGTAGTTCTTCATAAACTCGAATCAGTTTTAGGCACTCGTGAATGGAGACAGGACGTCGAACTTCCAAAAAATCCTGCAGGAAGGGGTCCAGCTGCTGTAGCAAAGTATCACAAATATCAGACTCGACTGCAGCGGGATCGCATAATTTGTAAAGTCGAACTGTTTCCAGAGCGAAAGAGACTGGACTATCTGACGCTCGCTGTCACCTGGAAAACAACTGTTGTGCGAGGCCGGCCTTATTGGTGCCAAAAGGAAAGACATCCAAAAATGCAGCTCAAAATTGCGGATATGAGCCCTCTGGGTTCATTCGACGCCACTATCTGTACCAGACCTTTGCCGTGTCTTGCAAACATGTGCCCGCAATAGGTATCTGACAATCTTCAGGAACATTATATAGATCAGAATGATCGTCAAGATCCTCTAAAAACCTAAGCTAACCGCCGTTTCAACTGAATTCAATAGAGCCCGCATTGGGTACGTAATGAGCAAGAATTTTGCTCCTTCTCACGGCAGGTGGTGGGGTAAATTGTTGTTGAGGCACTGCAGTCGAAGTACGCGGTACATAAGCTTCGTACCTCGCATATTCGCTGTATGGTAGGTCGGAACAGCAGGCCTCGTACAGAGCACTTGATGAATTGTTTGGCACTCTATAACGTTGAGTGCGTAGATTGTCTGTGGTAGAATTATGAGCCTCATGATCATGTCTATAACAGTCATAGAAGAGACCAATAGGATCCGTGAGGTTTACCATTTTCCGTGACTTCTACTATGAATCTGTTCGGGGGCCAATATAACGTAAATGTCTTGTCGTACTGTTACGTTATTTTGAAACATCACCATACGATGAAAGAGGTTCTTAAATTAAACCTTAACGGCCAGACGAAACATTTAAAAAACGGAATCAAACTTACGGAAAAGATGCTTTATTTTTCGATGTAGCACTTTACACAACAAATCGGTATCAACATCAAACACACCACATACCAACAACGCTACGTTCCACAATGCTCCACATTAATCGCTCTCCAACACAACGCTCCACAAGCAACAGTTTACTCGTAGTTTATATCACTGGTTCTTATCAATTAACAGGCATACGTCACGTTCATTCAATCTCAATTTTGTTGCCAACAGTATTCGTTTGAGAGAAAAGATGTCACGTTAAATGCGAAATATAACTGAGAACAAACTCAAGATTTACATAGGGAAAGAAACTAAAAAGGAAAGTTAATTTAGAATATACGTCACACGTATTTTCAGTCTATGACTCCATTTGAGAAGCAAACAAATTTTCTTTTGAAATTATCATCTGCATAGGCTTCAGCTGGCGATAGAGAGGAAGTCACAAAAACTTCCAAGTGTAAATCACATGAAATACAGCTACAATACTCACGTGGATGGCACGATTATTTTTTTATTGGTGGTTTAAAGACCACCATGAGCAACTCAATGGGCTGTAAGCAGTCGACCGTCCCTAATTTAGGGTCACTAGTTCCAGAGAAGGGAAAGAGCCAGTGCCGTAAGACAAACACAACATCCATGCCTCACCGGGATTCGAACCCTGACCCCTTTCGGATGAATGAACAGAGACCATGGCTTAGACCACTGCGTCACCGGGGCGGCGGATGGCACGATTACTTCACAAAAATGTTATAAAGAAGGAACAAGGACTCAGATGAGTATCAGAAGGAAAGCACAGCTACTTCTCACGAAAACTCACAGAAATCACAATTACTCCCATCACGGTGACTACATATGGAATTTTTGTGGAAGGTACAAAGATTTCACATAAATGTCCAGGGAAGGCACAGCGACTTCTGTCTGTTCATCATGCTGTAGAGGAAGACACGAAAAACTACAAAAACCTTACAGAAAATATGAACCTACCAATGGGACATTTGCTGTGTTAGAATAAAAAACAGAAATGCAGTAATGCCAGTCGCAGGAGAACTATTATTAGAATCATACATGGAATTCATTTTTAATTTCTATTCTCTGTAATCCTCTTAAAAATAAAATATTTCGAATAAAAATTTTGACAAGTGCTTTTTGATTTGCTCCTGTAAATCCGAATTTCTGAGATGGTGGTCCTTGCTTTCGGAAAAATGCACACAATGTAGGGATATTTCTAAATGTTCGTACGTGTTATTCTGTCGACAATAGTTCCGAAACGTTGACTAGGATATAGTGCGTTACAATGAAGCCATACCAAATTCTATGAGTGGTTAATTGGACTCTCTTTCAGAAGTTTAGAATTTACATTCATTTTTATTGAGGATTTCCTTTTGCTATAGAAAACTGTCACTGATGAGCTTATGAAATGAATTAAGTACGAAATCCACTCACAATGTTGTTGAATCATTTTTTCATAATAAATGTGCCGTGGGCAGTTTTTGATCTCTGAGTAAGGGAACATTTAGCAGTAAGGATAGTTACGTAATTCCCCCTGTAACTAGGTATTCCTTCAACTAAGCATTCCTTCATCTTTTGATCTAGTGAAGCACGGCGTTGTTTAGCTAAAAAGTGAGTTAGAATGATGTGTAGCTAAAAAGTAAATCGGAAGCTTGTTTTTATCAGGTGGTGCGGTGTTTTTATCGAGTGATGCGGCTTGAGCTACGAAATTATTTAGAAGCCTGTTCAGCTAAGACGACTTAAAGATTCTAGATGAAAACACGCGATAACTTCAAGAGTTATCACGTAGTTTCTCCAGAGCTACACCATGCATAAACCGTACTCTAGCGCGCCACGCATAACCAATCGTTGGGAAAGGTTGGGTAATTAGTCATGGGTCAGTAAACCGACGGATGATGAAAGCTAGTGTAGGAGCAATCATTACTGAGCAGAGGCCGCACTATAGCAGCATGATGTTGAAAAATAGTTGCAGAGGATCCTAGTAATTCATCTAAGTTTCTCAGTGAAACTTGGATGAATTAAGCAACTGAAAAAAGGCAAATATGCCCATCTGTGTCACAGGATGACAATTAATGAAACTGTTCTACTTTTAGAATGAAATCACGGGAACTTTTCAAACCCTTGCTTCTGTAACTACTGAGTAGAAGGCGGTAGTAAGAAATGCATCATTAATCATTTACACTTCAACAAAGCAATTGGCCTTTGGCCTCCGTCGGGTCTTAGATGACCACGAGATAGGATGAATCTGATGAATAAAATTAAATATTTTCGCTCTACCGATCTGAAAAATTGCAAAATCTAACTAGAAAAAATTTTTCTACTCAGAAATAAGGCAAAATAAAATGTTGTTGATGAATTATTTCACAAATATATGATTAAACGCATACACAAACAAGAAACAACTTTGTTTCAGAATCTGTTAGAATGACGTTCCTTCAGTTGGAAGGACAGACTTTGAAAATAAATGTGATAGAGATAAGTGGTTTCAATTCAGAGACATGACTCAGAGATTTCATTATTTAACAAATAAGAAGTACAATTGTTGGAACTAACAAGAAGATATGGTATTAATGCAGTAACGACAGATTATAATGCTAAAAACAACAGACGAATTAGAAAGAAACAGTTGGATGACACGTAACTGCTGGAAAGAATGTGAGGCCAACGTCTTAATAAATTCTGCACTGCATAGAGCATGCATAATATAGAAAACGTGGAAAAGTGGTTCAAACAAGTCAAGAAAAATCTGTACACTTGGAAAAATCCTCAAAATGATGATACTCTCATAACCGGATATCAAATCATTTGGATAAACAACAGGCGTTGAAATTCGATACAGTGGTCTAAGCGCTGGCTTATGGTCATTCGTCCGAGAAAGGGTCCGGGTTTGAATCCCGGTGAGGCATGGATGCTGTATTTTTCTCACGGCATTGGCTCTCTTCCTTTCCTGAGACTAGTGTCCCTAAATTAGGGACGGGAGACTGCATATAGCCCGTTGTGTTGCTCACGGTGATTGTTAAACCTTCAATCAAAATAAAAAAAAATTATAATCAAAAGGCGTTGACCAATACAAAAGCATACACTTGTGAAGGTATAGTGTCTGATCGCACCTTAATTCAAAATCTAAAGTAAACTAAAAATTCCGAAGAAAAGAACAAAGAAGCAGAAAGCAATCACAGACGTTTTCAAAGGAAATGGAAAAGGCTTCATCAGCTTTCGGCTGGAGGAAGTTAATGAAATATCTGTTCAAGTAATAAGGGAAATATTCCAAGAAGCAGGCGTTGAAACAGAACAAACATGTTAGGCAAAAGGAACAATAGCAAAAGAAAATCTTTCTATTGATGAACAAAAGCAAAGAATTATAAACTAGGAATACAACTAAACTGAAGTGTACCTAAAAATACACAATGTATGAGAAGGATAAAGAATAAATGGCCGACCAAGTATTTGGTTAACCATAAGCAAAAAAAAAAAAAATATATATATATATATACAAATCAATACAATTTATTCGGGTGGACCAAAAACAAAATTTACGAATATATACAACAGTATACAAGCATCCACCCAGGCAGCAATGGGAAAAAACCCTAAGGGGCCTGACAAAGCCTGGAAAAGGAGAAAAAGAAAAGAAAAACCCATAATTATGTTTACACAATAAACTGAATTACAAATGAACCATATTGAGTCAAAACCACACTAACCACTTTGAGACCAGGTCTGAAGTAAATGCTCCAGTAATTTCTTTTTAAAGTAACGAAAATTAATTAATTTATTTCATTTTTTTCAGGTAGACCGTTCCACACTCTTGGATCGCCAGAGCCCACATTACCTAGTGCAAGATTAGTTCTAGCAAAATTTGGTCGATTATAATTTGCAAAGCGTGTGTTATAATCTTGCAATGGCAACTTCAATGTCAATAAATCTGTGCAAATTTTCCTTTTTATTCTATTGAACATAAATATTATTAATTTAAATTCATAAAGCTCTTTTATAGGCAGTATATTGTATTTCCTGATAATACTGTTTAAAGAATCAGTCGGAGAGTTCCTAAGAAGACGAAGATATCTATTTTGTAACCTATGAATTCAACTAATATTTAATTGTGATGTGGAACTCCAAATTTAAAAGCAGTAATAAACGTAAGAAAAGATTATTAGTATAACATAACAAGAGTATCTTTAGCAAATTAAAAGAAACCCTCCGAATGACACCAAAATTTATAGCAATAGTAGTACATAAAACGTTGATCTGTGAATCCAAAGGATAAAGAATAAATCGCAGACCAAGTATTTGCTTAACCATAAGCAAAAAAAATGTTATGAGTACTGAAGAGAAAAAATACTTTATTAATTAACGATCTTTCAGACGATGACAGGAGAAAAGACAAAGGTATTCCGTCAGCTAAACGCACAAGTATGTCAGAGTCAGAAGCAGAATAAGGTAGCTATCATGAAAACGGAAACGCTCTTGGAGAAAACGGTATTGTGATGAATAATTAAAACACCTTTGAGAAAAACGACTTAAGTTATTCAATCAAGCGTGTAAAAGTGGTTATGCCGCCCCGGTGGCGCAGTGGTCTCAGCGATGGCCTCTGATCATTCGTCCGAACGGGGTCCGGGTTCGAATCCCGGTGAGGCATGGATGTTGTGTTTGTCTTACGGCACTGGTTCTCTCCCTTCCCTGGAAACAGTGACCCTAAATTAGGGACGAGCGACTGCTTATAGCCCATTGAGTTGCTCACGGTGGTCGTTAAACCTACAAAAAAAAAAAAAGTGGTTATATACCTGAAGAATGTCAACATTTGTTATTCTCTGATTTCCCTTACTTTCCCAACAAGCAAACGTTATACACAATAAAGAGCGCTGTAAGCCATACGAGCAAAACTTAAAAGATAGTTCATACCAGAGTACACTGAAGCGCAATTGAATTAGAGACAGCTCGCGTTATGCAAATGTGGTGCTGCAGGCGGCCCTGTAAACGTGAACGACATGACTTATGCAGCGATCCGATAATATAAGGAGTGATGCGACGGGAATCAGTAAGAGTTGGACGCAGTATGGGTAAGAGGAAGACCCTAAGCGTATTTGATCGTGGGCAAATTGTCGGGGCCCGCCGAATGGATCACTACATCTCGGAAGTCGTGTAGGCACTGGAATTTTCAAGAGCCACTGTGTCACGGGTGCACCGCGAGTACATCGAATCCGGTAAAACCATCCCTGCAAGGACCAACTGCCGTGGACAACAGCGTGTGAATGAGCGGGGTCATCGTCGGCTAGCTCGCATGTAACAGAGGATAGACGGACCACAGTGCCAGAAATCACTCGGCAATTTAACGCTGGTGCACAAAAACGTGTAAGTAGCCACACCATCCAGAACCATCTCCTCGCAATGGGGTACAGAAGCCATCGTCCCACCATTGTACCGCTGCTGATCGCACATCACAGGGTGCAAAGATTAGCATGGGCGCCGGAACATCGCCACTGGACCCTAGACAAGTGGATAAATGTTGCCTGGACTGATGAGTCTAGATTCACGTTGGTACATGTGGATGGCAGGATACGAGAACGGCGTAAACCACATGAAAGCGATGGATCCTTCTTGACAGCAGGGTACTCTTCATGCTGGTGGGGGTGGCATTCTTGTCTGTGGACTGTTTACGTGGACTGAAATGGGGCCCCTGGTACGTGTGACATCGTCCCTCACAGGTCAACGTTACCGGGATATCCTGGACGACCATTTGCTCCCGTTTGTGCGTCTTCAACATCCCACTGGGGACCTCATCTTGAAACAAGACAATGCACCGTGCCATCATTCCCGTATTGTATCCGAATGGTTGAATGAACACTCCACTGACGTGGCCTCGCTTCCTTGGCCAGCTAGGTAACCTGACATCAGTCCCATCGAGCACATCTGGAGTGCCATCGAGAGAGATGTTTGCGGCTCTGACCCCCTCCATCAAATCTACGTGAACTGTGGGAGCTTGTTCAGGGGTTGTGCATCCTTATGACTTCCCAACGCTTCTGGTGTCTTGTCGAGTCCATGCCGAGAAGAATCGCCGCCGTCATCAGGGCGAAAGGTGGTGCTACACGGTATCTCTAATTCAATTGCTATTCAGTGTATATTAGTGTGGCTCAAAAGTCATTGCCGTTTTGAAGAGTTTTCCAATGTCAGGCAATTACTCTGCGTGCATGCATTGTGCATATAAGAACAAAACATGACCGGAAAACCAGTATCATCTAGTTGGTATAAATAGAAGCACAACCTGCCGTGATCTATTGGAAAACTTTCTACTGTTAAAAGCTATATAGAAAAACCGTATCGATCCGAGCGCTATTATGGTTTCTCATTTAAAAAATGTTAACCACTGCAGCTGCAGCAAGGGAAGTTTGTGCTGTGGAAGGTAAGGGAAGAACGGCGAGAAACTGGAAGATGTGTCTGAAAAAACGGTAATATTTTGGTTTCAGAAATTTAAAAATGGGGGCTGCAACCTTGAAGACAAAGCACCTGCTGGAAGACCTTCGATGGTGAATTCTGAAGCTGCACGTCACGCTGTAGAGTCAAATCTGTGCACAAGCACTAGACAACTGTCAAATGACCTGGGAATACCTCATCCCACAACTGATTGCGAACTGCACAAGCTCGACAAGACGCACAGGAGCTGTACACAATTACTCCATGAATTGATAGCTGCTTAAGCTCAGCGAAGTGTGCATGTGTGCAGCCAATTGCTGGAAAATCCACAGGACTGCAGTTTCTTTAGGCACATTATAACATGTAACAAACAGCGGATATTTTCCCGAATCCTGACATGAAAAAAATGGTTAGATCCCCAAAAACTACCAGAACCAGCCCCGAAAAGGGGGCGATTTGAGCACAAATTAGTTCGAGATGGCCGAGGCATTAATGTACATGTATACTGCTGCCAGCTGGAGCGGATGCATGCCGCTTTAAGCCGAACGTTCGCTGCTGTGGTGAACCGTTAACGAGTTTTCCTCCAACAGAATGATGCTCCTGCTCATTGTGCTCGGTAAACTAAAGGAAAAATACAGGAACTGGAGGATTTTGAGATAATGCCCCACCACGCTTACATGCTCATATAGTTCGGATGTTGCGCTTTCGGACTGCCACATATTTTGGTTCATGACACATTTTCTACTTGAGAAACACTTCCAAGACATTCACGATGTTTAACTTGAGGTCTAAGATGTTTTCACCTCGAAACCAAAGGAATTTTCTCGCAGGGGGATTAAAGACAGGGCATCACGATGTCGTAGGACCATCGAACACGATGGACTCTATTTCGAAGATTAAAGTTATACGATTATACATTAATACACGTTTTCATGAACTGTTAGAAAACGGCAATGACTTTTGAATCACCAACATATGAAAAAACGTAGATTGAATTTAGTTTGGATTTAGAAATGGAGCAGATGCTAAACATTTAACATTGTAATCATATGTTAAAGAAATAAAAAAAAATATTGAAATGTGCTTATACTCTGTTTTATTGACTAAGAAAAATTACACCACGGTGTCAAGTATAGAAAAGTAATTGAAAAACTTTGTAAAATGAGAATTGATGACATAAATTTAAAGATAACTCGAAGTTTAACTTAAAGTCCGGGAGGTATTCCCAGGGATAAGAAGGAAAACACCAAACAGCCGGTAGAGACGTTTGCTATGTAAAGAGAAACAATCATAAAGGTAATAAATATTTCATAACAACAGACAAATATGTATATATATTGTGCATACAGGGTTATATCCGCAAATCTCACCAAGGTGAGATGTAACAATGTAACCTAAAAATGTCTGAATAAGCAATGTGATCAAATCGTACGCACAGAAAATTCTCACAACGACGATACACAATCATCACCGAGTCTGAATAAGGAATGTGATGACATCGTACGTACAAACAACTCTCAGAACGATTACACACTCATCACCAAGTCTGAATAAGGAATGTGATGATATCGTACTCACAGACAACTCTCACAACGATGATACACACTCATCGCCAAGTCTGAATAAGGAATGTAATCACATCGCACGCACACACGATACACCAATTAACAAATCTGAATAAGGAATGTGATGGCATCGTACACACAGACAACTCTCACAACGACGATACACACTCATCACGAAGTCTGCATAAGGAACGTGATCACATCATACACACAGACAACTCTCACATCGACGATACATACTCATCACCTAGTCTGAATAAAGAATGTAATCACATCGTACGCACAGACAACTCTCACAACGACGATACACACTCATCACCAAGTCTGAATAAGGAAGATAATCACATCGTACGCATAGACGATACATACTCAGCTGGTAGAGACCAAGTCGGTGATGAACTCTGGAGCCAAAGAATTCCATTCCTGGATACGGCTGTGCGTAGCTAGGGAAGGTTTCTGAAAGGGTGATGACGAGCTCCTACGTGTCGTCCCAGAGCATTCCAGGGTTCAGGTCCAGAGACCTGCTGGGTAGCCCATTCACCAAATATTCTCGTTCTGCAGATCATCGACAAGACTAGCTCTGTGAGGGTGAGAGTTATTTTCCATTAAAAGGAACCGAGGGCCAACAGCTTCCGGAAATATGCTGACATATGGTTCTAGGATCTCGTCCCTATAGCACTCAGCATTCAACATTTCCTCCTGCAAACACGTGGAATAGTGTGTGGCTGTCGAACGTAATGCTATGCAATGCTAATACATGAGCAGACCACCGCTTCCGAAGGAGTTTCGTTCGTGGGCGTTTGCAGGATCATTATGAGCTCCCTGTTCCCTTCAGACGAAACGCCGACGCAAATCTGTTTGTAGACCGAATCTTGACCCGTCTGTAAATGGAACACCATCCGCTCGTCTGGTCTCCAGGAAGATCAGATCAGATATGTAGAGGATTTTAGGAAGACAGTGTCTGACCCCTGGTCTTAAACAACCCTTAGAAATAGGAAGGCAGGAGATTAGGGCCAGAGTGCCCGATAGGAAAGTGACACAGAAGCGAAGTAGAAAGGGGAGGAAGACGCCCTTATTTATTATCGGGGTGCCAGCACATGGGTCCCGACGGCTTAACATGCCCATCCGACGTACGGTGGATATTTAGTGGTTCGAGCGTTCGTACCTGCCTGGGATCGAACCTGACGTCTTCTCTATAACAGAAACGAACGTTGACCACTAGGCCACCCTCAGTTCGGTCTCTAGGAACGATGTTGACTGCACCAATTCAGTCGAGCTCTCTTGTGAGATGCGGTTAGTGGGACATAACCCATGGATCTCCTGTCATAAAGGACAATTTCATTAAGACTTCGATGCATTCCCTGGTCTCAGTGGCAACGAAGATCTCCGAAGGCAATTTCCGGTCTGTATGATGCCGTGAGGTTAAAGAGACGTAATGATCCTCACGAGATGTACCCATTGGACGATCTTAGCCCCCAGCGGTATTGTTGAATGCTGCCACATAACCGTGATACACCAATGGTGTTGTTGAATTGCTGCCATAACCGCAAAACCACTCTGGGATGGATATTCAAGTCCTTTGCCACCTGGGCCTGAGACTGACTTGCTTCTAGTCATTCTATCACTCACCACCAAACAGCGTCGGACACACATGTATAAGATATAAGGAAAGCTTTGCGGCCACCGGAACGCTTCTTGCACGCGTTGCCAACAAGAAATACCACTGCAGTTCCCCTTTGGCTTTAAGTATGTAACTCAGCTTATATATTGGATATCATTTTGGTCACTGATATGCAAATTTCATTGTGGGCATTTGTTTCTCGTCTCCATTTGCATATGTCCTGTGAATATAGCAACATTTCATTGAGCGCTTTGGATTATTTGTCGCTATCGGGGTAGCTGGTTCCAGGTAGGTGGGGTATCTGGAAACAGCGATGGCGCGGTGCTGTATGACAAACACACCATCTATGCCTCATCCGGGGTTCGAGCCGCGCCTATCTCGTAAGAGCTATCAGAAGCTAGCTAATAGACCACTGCGCCATCGGGCCTGCTGATGTTGGACTTACGAAATAGATTAAAATCAAACGAGCTTTAAAACAAGATTGTATAACTATTACCTTTGTATAGCATCTAAAAGCCTTTTTTTAATCCAGTAGGGTAGGCATGCTTGGGCTAAGAGTCTGTATAAATAAATGAAGAGTTAGAAGAATACACAGCAGTTATTAAAAGCCCTTAGTGAACCTGTGACTGACGGAGGATTGAGCAAAGAAATACGTTCATGTTCAAAAGGGGTTCCTTTTGAACATATGGTACATGGAGGCTTAAGCTTAGAATCAAATTAAAGAGCCCGCCGCCCGCCTTCTGAACCTGTGGTGAAGGAAAGCATGAGATTAGGAGTTAGAACCCTCTTTGGTGCTTGAATTTTCATAAACCTTTTTAGCTGGGGAGTGCGTCAGAAGCCCCTTTTGAACCTGTGGCTCGGAGAAGACTGAATTAACTGAGTTTAGGAACCTTTTTAGCTAAAACATGAGTTGGAAATCTGTACACTCATAGTTTGGAAATGAATAAGATGCGTGTATAGAACGTAACTGGCTATTGCCCTCTCACGCAATATATTATTGTAAAACGTTGGGTACTTATTCTGTTTATTAAACAAATGAGGACATTTCTAATTTTCTCGATATTACAAATGAGGATATTTTTAATTTAATTTTAATGAGGATATTTCTGGTTTGTAAAATTAACAAACTTTAAAAACAACAAACACTCTTATTTGTTTAATAAACGACGCCTGTAACTTGATCGATTTGGAATGTTCAGATGCTGCATTTGAACTCGATGCATTTTTTGCAGTTTCCGATTTAGTTCATCCTTATCGAGTGGGAACTTTTAAAAATGGGAAGCATTGTGTATCCACAAAGGAAAACTGATAGCATATCTATTAAGCACAAAGAATCATTTCATTACATGACTTTTAAAACGCGCTTGAAAAAATAAACAGTTTTTGTTCTGTGTTAATGCACCATTAAACTTTCACGATTCTATTATTAGGTATCTCACTGATACCGCTACATACTAACGTTCACGTTTCGTATTTTTCTTCCCTAAATGGCCCGTTCAGACCGTTATTTAACAGCAAAATACAACTGCCCTGGTGCTCTCTTAACAACAATAACTTTGAATTAAGTTTACAGCATTTCGTGATGTCAAAAAACCAGTTCAAGATGATTTCTTTGTTACTAACAAAGATGTCCTACGTGAAATGTTTTTTCTGTGAAAGTTAGTCGACAAATAATGTTTATTGTATTTAAATCTAGATGAACTTCATTTTACATATTTCTCCACAATAAGAACCAGAAATCAGGTGTCCATGCATAATTTAGTCCACCTTTTTGGACATATGAAATATGCTGAAATTGTCTTTTAGCACTGAAATCCCCATCTGTCTTTGGCATAACATCTCCGCATCTATCAGCAGGACTTCCGCAATTATTTTTTTCAGCTGGATCGTATTGAATTATGAGACCTATGACCCATATCGTTTTTCATTTTATAGTAACTTCTTTTAATACGTATGTATCTTATTCCATGTCACTGTTTCTAAAATTCCGGCAGAAAAATATATTTTCCTGGGAGATTTGGCAGTACAATTACATTTTATGCACATTTCGTACTTCTAAAACATAATGACCACGCATATTTATGCAAAGTGAAGCAACTGCAGATAAACGACGGTGCATGTGAAAGTCATGAAATGGTATAAAAAACAACTGCTACTGAGCTCGGTTAATGAGTGTTATTCTGGTTCTTCAGATAGAAAGACTTCAGTGAGTTAGACGAATGCCAAATTGAAATAGCCAGACGACTGGGTCAAAGCATTTCCCAGACGGCAAAGCGTGTGGGATACTAATGGTCAACCGTGGTTAGTATCTTCAAAAAAGTGGTCCGATGAGGGGAAAACCACGAACCGCAGGCAAGGTGTGCACCGTCAGCGGCTCATCGATGCTGGAGGTGAACGAAGGCTATCTCGTATGGTACGAGCCAACAGAAGGGATACCGTTGCGCAACTTCCAGTAATTCGAATGCTGGTGACCGAAGTTATGCGTCACAAGACACAGCACATCAAACCCTGTTGAAAATGGGGCTGCTTAGCCACAGGCTGTTTCGGGTGCTCATGCTAACCTCGGTTCACAGTCTAAAGCAACTACAATGCAGGCATCAAAATTAGACCTTGAATGATTGAAAGAAAGTCGCCATGTCCAATGAATCTTGTTTCCTGTTGCACCATGTGGACGTGCGCGTTGTTTACTTGAGGAAATGTAGGCACCAGGATGCACCGTGGGACAAAATCAAGTCAATGGAAGAAGTAAAATACTTTGGGCAATATTCTGCTGGGAAACCCCGGGTCCAGTCGTTCATGTGCAGGAAACTGGGACGTCAACCACTTACCTAAACATCACTGCGGATCAAATACATCCTCTCATGGCACCAGTATTCACCTCTAGTAGTGCTTTGTCTCAGAAGGATAATGCACCATGCCACGCTGTCCGGATTATTTGAGAGTGGTTCGTGGAATATCAGGAAAACCTCCAGGTATTTCCCCGTCCACCAAATTCCCTACACATCAATTTAATCGAGAGTCTGTGGTTTGTGTTGGAACAGAAAATCTTATCTGCGGTGGCTTAACCATGTAGGTTACAAAAGTCAAAGGATCCAAACTAATGAACATCATTGTACATCATGACGTCAAGACACTGAAACTTTATAACTTCGCATGAAGTATGTTCAAATGTAGTCTTCCCCTGATGATGCAAGGGTCGCCCTTGTGAAAGATCTCGTATTTGTATTTTTTAACTTGTAAATATTTTATTCATTAAAGACTTTAACTATCGTGTTTCAGACAGCAAATTACACTCTACCATTAGTTATTCTCAGCACGAAGCCATTTATCTCTTATGTGTGACAGCTGCAACTACCCTGAAAAATGGTATATAATTTCTACCATTTCTTTTGTAATTGGACTACTTTAACGAAGTCAGTGTCTACCTTCCTTAAATTCCTACGAAGAATTCTTGCTAAATTTCCGGGACTTAGGAGTCACCCCTCGTCACTTATCACTGCAAAGCCTCGCCATTTCAATGCGGGATTCACTAGTTCTTCGTCATTCTGAACATAGACGTCTGACCACAGAAATCCGCCAGAAGCGTGGTCTACTAGACATTTTGAATCGCCGAACTTACGTAGCGTATGGTCACCTGTCTCACTATTTGCACCCTTATGCACTGGATCGACTATTCATCGTTCGGGTTGCTTCTTTAGACACTGACCTACGAAATGCCCGTCAGAAGCACATTCAAAAACTACGTATACTGATGGCAAAAACATATGATGGTAATGCCTCTCAACAACAACAGATCCCTACTGTGGATATACCTGTTCAGCCATCTTTCCTGAATTTAAGCAATTTTCAACTTAATCAAACCCAAATCCAAGCCTTGGAACGTGGATATAAATTTAATTACCCATCAAGTCGTGTTAACATCATTAAAACTGTTACTGAGACCGAGAACATTATTCGAAACCTTCCAGAAGACGATCAAGAAATAGCCCGTCATAAAGTGGCTACTGCCATTAAAAGGATACACACCAAACAGCCCTAACCTACAAACTCTCTGTACCATGATGAAAGGCTAAAACTCCAAGCAATCCGTAATAACCCAGACCTTACGATAACCTCTGCTGATAAGGCTAAACAGATTGTAATATTAAATCATTCAGATTACGTTGAAAAAATATTACATCAGATTTCGACTATCCCACATATTATTGTGAATTTTGACCCCATCCCAGCCACCATTAGGGCACTTGGAAAATTGAAAAAGAATAACTTCTTGCCTCCTTCCATTTCTACTAATATGGCACCTCCAAGTGGGGCAAGTGTTCCTGCTCTATTCGGTAAAGTGAAAACCCACAAACAGAATTACCTACTTCGCCCTTTGGTGTCTGGTCAATCGAACCCAACACGGCCCTTTGAAAAGACTTTATCATTGTTGTTGGCGCCACTTATCTCAAACTCTGAATTTTCTATCCTAAATTCACTTGAAGCAGTTCGACGGCTAAAGTACGTACTTTGGACAACCAACAGTGCCTATGATCCTTGCATCTCTCGACGTTACCTCCCTTTACCCTAGCGTGCAAGTGAAAGAAGCACATAACATTATTCACCACCTACTTATCACCCAGGGTCACCTATCTCAGGTTGAGGTACAGAGCGTTCTAGATGCCTTGGTGCTAGTTGCTAAACGTTCTTTCTTTCGTTTTGAAGACACTATTTATAGACAAGACGGTGGCACAGCTATGGTATCACCACTATCTGCTTTGATGGCTGAAATTATTATGCAATCAATAGAAAAAAATGTCTTAACCAATTTTACCCACGCCCCATTACTATATATGAGGTATATCGACGATATAGTAGTACTTTGGCAGCATTGCCTTGACGAACTTGAAGAATTCAGATTAAGTTTGTCGTCGGTATATCCCACCATACAATTTACCATCGAATTGGAGAATGAAGGATTTGTCCCCTACCTTGACTTGAGCATCAGACGGAATACGATCACCAACTCAATTCAGTTTTCTGTGTATCGTAAGCCAACCAGCTCTACTGTGATCATCCCATATAACTCTTATCATCCACACAAATATAAATCTGGGACTTTTAGATTTCTTATAAGCCGAGCATTTTCACACACGTCGAATGCCAGATTGCGGAGAACCGAACTAGAAAAAATAATGAAAATCGCGACCCAGAATGGGTACAATAGAAACTTTGTGAATGCTCTGATTGCTCAACACAAGAAAAAGGTCTGCACAACCTTAACCACCAATCATAGGACTATTAAGTACGTTGGTACTATTGAATACCAGCCGCAAATCTCGCACATTTTGCACAACATCTGCAAGAAACACGGCATTTCATTTGGCGAGTCATCCAGTAATCTTTTTCAGCTGATGCGCAGAGATCGGGACGTCAAGCCTGAGAATGAAAAATATGGTGTGTATTGCATACCATTAAAGAGTCTGAGCTCAGAGTTCAACGATACCTGGTATATAGGCTTGACCCTTCGGAGTCTAGGTATTCGTACAGCCGAACACCGATATTCAACCCGAACAGGTGCCTCTAACACTGCTTTGGCCCGCACAGTCCACGAAGGAACATACACCCCCTCGTAGAATGATGCATATATTCTTCTATGCACCAAAGAAAAAAGATCTACATTGTTTGCGGAAACAATGTTCATCCATCACTATCGTGGACGGTGCTGTAACGATGACATTCCCACTACTTTGCCATATGTATGGAAACAACTGTTTAATGCAGTTTATATTAAAGAAAAAAATCAAGATTTAAAACCCCCACTACACAATCAGTTAACTTAATCTAATACCACCTTTCAAAGACGGAACTACGTAGCATCAGAAGTTAGATAGGAGAGACCAATCGTCATCAACTAATGAACATCATTGTACATCATGACGTCAAGACACTGACACTTTATAACTTCGCACTAAGTATGCTCAAATGTAGTCTTCACCTGATGATGCAAGGGTCGCCCTTGTGAAAGATCTCGTGTTAGTATTTTTTAACTTGTAAATATTTTATTATCGTGTTAGTATTTTTTAACTTGTAAATATTTTATTATCGTGTTAGTATTTTTTAACTTGTAAATATTTTATTATCGTGTTAGTATTTTTTAACTTGTAAATATTTTATTATTCATTAAAGATTTTAACTATCGTGCTTCAGACAGCAAATTACACTCTACCTTTAGTTAAAGGATCTGTTGGTAACGTGTTCGTACCACATATTACAAGACACCTTTAGAAATCTTGCAGCGTCCATGCCTTGCCGGGTAAGAACTATTTTGGCTACGGCACGTGAAGGGACCAACATCATGTTAGACAGGTGGTCATAATGCTTTCGCTCTTCACTGTGTATTTTCCCTCTAGCAGGTGCCATATGTATTTCGATTTGCGACATATTCTGTTGACATTGCATACTACTGTCGGCTAAAATAAATATTTTTTGTGTATTTTCTGCTTTTCTGTGCAGAGGTCTTCAATTAGATATAGGCATTTGCGACCTACTGCAAGTGGTCGCAAATGCCTATATCTAATTGAAGACCTCTAGCAAAGTGCCAATTTAAAAAATTCCATTGCAAAATTTTTTCTGTCCGTATCTCTCTCGCTTTCCATATAATGAACAGTTCTGCATCAAAATAAAGACTCATAAAAAATTTATTTTACATTTCATCAAAACGAACACTTTGCTCACATTATACACTGTTCTATAAATATTGTATAATTTTCTATTTTTGGGAAAAGTTACATATTCGATAAATAATGCCCAGTTTTCTCTTTTGGGGGAAAGTTACATATCCGATAAATAATGCGTAATTTTCTGTTTTGGTGGAAAGATACATATTCCATAAATCATGCATAGTTTTCTCTTTTTGGGAAAAGGTACATATTCGATAAATAATTCATAGTTTTCTCTTTTTGGGGAAGGTACATATTCAGTTTTTTCACTTAACTTTGCTTCTAAAAATCTCATTGAATGATTCTGTTTATGTATGACACAAACATCTAGGAAAAATATTTGTTGTCTATTTCCTTCTTTTCTGTAATGCACAGTTCTGCCGCTAAGGGGCATTAATGATATTTCTGTGTAAAATAAACAAAGACACGGCTGTGCTGTATCTTCATTTATGAAATGACTGTTGGAAAACCTTTTCTATATCGGATACCTATCATTACGAGAAGCACTTGCATTCGTGTTCTTTTCTAATGGTACTGGGTTTTCATTGATGAGCGGTTTTAAAATTTGCAATTATATCTCCTCTTCTAAAAGTCTGACTGGAAAAATCTCCCAACATATCGCAAAAATATTTTATTTTTGCAAATATTTTTCATACACACTCACAGCTTTCTTCACAGCATTCTTCTAAGAGAGGAGTAGATGTATATGCTTTTGAGACAGTATCTTCCAAAAGTGAAACTGAAATTTTTTTGTCCACTTTGGGTTCCATTCTTTATGTCGAATATTTTGATAAATTTTTCATTCTAATGATGCAGTTATCATGCCAAGAAACGCAAATATATATCCCATTTGTTTTCATCTCCTTTTCTAAAAATCCGTTTGGAAAATTCATTTTGCATCAAACATCTTCGGTTGTGAGAAATATCGCGCAGGCGCTTTGTTTCTTTTATCGCACATAAATCTACGCGTAATGAAGCAGGGACACATTTCTTTTTAAGATATTTCTGTAATATGTGTTAATGTATTTTGAGATAAGTGACAACACTGTCCATATATCATTTCCGTGTCAGTGTCGAAGAACAATGAACTTACCGTGTGTTCATTTGGTCCTACTGACATTTATTGGCAAGCGTATCTTATACGTACGGAGACGTAGGTTTGTCTAGTTAGAGGGTACACTTGCGTTTCCTGCAGTGAAAAGAAATCGTGACGCTTTCCACCATTTTTTCTTTGCTGTTCTTTGCAGCTATGCAATGCTTGACATAGTTAATATAGTCAAACAACTTTCTAATTTTCGGGTGTGGGGCTTTCTTCACGATCCTTCCCCATCTTAGAATTCTGACCGAATTCTTATGGAGTTCTATTTGTCTGTCTTGATGAGGAATTAATTCGCTTGTTGACATCTCACAAGTGAGAGGATGTAAAATCTGCCGCCCGCCGCTAGAATTGTGGTCACATTACATTAAAAGAAACATTGAAAAACTCGTAGAACGGATAGGACTTCGATGAGTTTTAGTTTCCGTGTTTTTGCCGCATGAATTTAAATTTCTTCGGAGCACCAACTTATAGTACTCAAATCGTTAATCCTAATGAGGCCTATTGGGCCCCAACCCAAGCACCTACACCCACCTTTAGACGACGGGTGCGGTTCCTCTGTACGTACAGCTGGGCGGAAATTTACGGGCATACACAAGAGTTAGTACCAAATTTTGGCGAAGCCAGAAAACCTGTTTAACTGGTTAGGCACAGGAACTTCTCTGCGGAGCAACCGATAGAATCCAGTCACGTGTCTCCCACCCGATAGCACGTCTGTTCATCGGCAAAGCGCATAGCATTTTCCGTTGCCGCTAAACCTCATGAGATGCTGGTCAGCATAGCGATGATGTTTCGTTACTACCGATTCTTTCTAATAAGCTTGCAGTTGGCTAATGCCGCATACAGCTTAAGCCGGGTTTTTTTTTCAAGGTTTACAAAATAAGTCCTTGAAATGGGTTTTGTGACGATATTTACCACAGTCAGTTTGCTTGGGGAATATTTTATTTTCAGCATGATGTTTGTTGCTTCTCTGCAGCAGTTCAATTGGTATCAGCTGAAGATGATAGATCACTCTACATGAAATAATCAAATTTTAGATAAAATGGGATTTGTAGATTTTTGATTTTGGTTACAATTCAGTTGACAGAAATATATATTGTTTTAGTATTGACATTTTTATTACACCAGGGCTTCCACTTTTCTACTGAAGAAAAGCCGAATCTTGACTTGGAAGGTATATGCAATTCATCATACCAAGTGTTCAAAAAACAGAAGTATTGAATCGCTTTTCATTCTTCTCGAGATCCTTTGGTCTATAGGAAAACAGGATAAAGCATAACTTTTTTTTTGTTTTCAAAGAAACAAAATAATGAAAAACAGTTATGCGCGGTTACTGGATAAAATTCTGCTATTTTATGAGAAGTACTTGAAGCGGAGGTACGTCTAAGCTGTTTTTATCATTTTTCATCGCTACAACCGCAAAAACAGCGATTTTCAAGTTGTGTCATGCTATGTTATTGTAGGGTGCAAGGGGATCGCAAATACGCATATTCCCTGTATTGAGTGCAGAAGGAACTCAGTGGTCATAAGCTTAAAGGTATGAGCTGATTGGTATCGAGAAGTGTACACAACTCAAAGAACTTAAATTGTTCAACACGTCTTGTAGCAGGCCTGTATTATGCTCTTACAATTTTTAAGTGAACAGACTCGTAAAATATTAAAGTATAGCTAGTTAGATCATGTAGCAACCATAGTCCCCGACTAAGTGGGTTCCGAAAGCTCAGGAACCCACTGAAGTCCATCAGTGGCTGCTCTGCACCCATTAAGCCACCGATAACAATATCAGCTTAAAGGACAGAAAGAAAGGGAAAGTCTAACTGGCTACTTAAAATTTTTTAAGAATTAACATTGCTACTTTCTTCTTTTCCACACTTGTCATTATATAATACTAGGAGTGTATGGTATGAACAAATCTAATGCTTAACTCTTTCTAGCTTCTTACGTCCGGGAAAAGTGAAAGGTTAGATATCTGTAGCACATGCAAAATGGAAGAATATAAACAATCACAAAGAAATTCAATCCAAGAGCTCTTACGAAATCTAATTCAGAATCACACACTAACAGTGACGAAGGTAGGGGAAAATAACATTGTCAATAACAACTGTTCAGAATGCACCTATCTACACAGACAAATATCTATTTATACATAAATAATTCAGATGTATAGTTTGATTGAGATATATAGTTATATGCTCCTGTGCGTACTTCTTGTTGGGCACTTACTTGATTTCTAGAAAGTAAGCCGCTATGGTAGCAAACGTGTATCCAAAAGATTTGTAATTTCAACATGTTTTCAGTGTATAGCCTGCCGTCCAATGGACAAAAGTTTGAACCTGATCTGTTGAGAGACTTGTTGATAAACAGACCGTCTTCACTGACAATGCCACTGTAACTTCAGTTTCTCTCTAGCTGATTTTGTTACAAAGTGCTTTCTTTTAATCTGTTAATTTAATTACAGATCATAGTTTGTTTATGAAGTGCTGTTTTGTTTGGGTGTTAATTAGTTTGTGTTAAGTGTTGGTTCATTTGAGTGTCATGAGAGTGTCCTAACATATCTCAAATAATAACTAAAAGTTAAATAAAAGGATAAAAATATTGCTTATATATGGACACAGAGGACAGGTACTTAAAATACATTCGCTCTCTCTCTCTCTAAGTATTTTGTATTTATAATCACAAAACGTATGTCGACAAATATTTGTATTGTAACACTAATTTTACTTCTTTTTCTACTCATAAAAACGCAGCCACAAATCATTAACAAAAATCAGTGTAAAACCATGTGCCAGGAATGAAAATTTAGAAAATATACCGTGTAAAGACTTCATTACACGCTGCTTCGAAATTATAAATAACACTGTGATATCAGATGATCAAGCAACTTTTGACCAGTGTGTATTTATTTTCAACAGATACTATAAACCAAGGCATTGGATAAATTACCTGTTTGCATACAAAAGTTACCTTCATCAAAAGGAGAATGTATTATACATTAAAATGTTGAAAAAATGTCGCGAAAACTAGGAGATATTGGTTGGAGACATTAGAAATTAGTATTTCAGCTATAAGAAATACTAGTGAATATGAGCATCGTAAGTGTACAGAGATTTAACAAAATAATGGAAACACTAACTGTTTGTGAAGACTTTTTATTAATAAGCTACAGGCCCACCTCGGGCTTTGAAAACAGAAGAAATTCGACTTGGAATGGAGTTATACAACTCATACACATACGATAATAAATTTGGGATCATTCGTCATGTAAAATATGTTCCAACTGCGCCAGTGATGTTGGAAATGAAAAGTGTGATCTGACATTATGCCCCAGATATTCCCACAAATGTTCAATAATACTGAGGTGGCCAGGGTAGCTGCGCTACCTGTTGATCTGCCAACCACATCGTGACATGTTTCGCACAATGGAGGAGTGCATTATCTGCTCGGAACTAGCGACTGTTATTAGAAAACAATGCCTACAGCATTGGGTACAGGTGATCCTCAAGAATGGAATCGTGCGTTGCAGATGAGACTCGACCCCGCAGAAGAACAAATGGCCCTAAGAAATGACATGATGTGGCACTCCAAGGCATCTTTTTTATTGAAATTTAAACGACTACCGTGAGCAACTCAGGGGTCTACAAGCAGTCTCCCGTCCCTAATTTAGGGCCACCGATTCCAGGGAAGGAGGAGAGCCACTGCCGTAAGATAAACACAACATCCATGCCTACTCGGGATTCGAACCCGGACTCATTCTCGGGCGAACTGCGCCACCGGGGAGACATCCCACTGCACCAGAGATACACCTCCATGCTTGACAGTTGGAACGAAACAGTCGCGGTGGTACACTTCTGCAGGTTTTCGCCAGACGTACACTCTGCCGGTAGTGGAAAACTATGAGAAGCACGATTCATCAGACTAGCTGACACGTTGCTAATTTTAGCATCCCAGTTTTTGTGTGATTTGTACCATCTTACACGTTTTGTTGCATTAATGCTTGTTATCGGAGGCTTGTGTATTGCAGCACGTTCATAAATACCGACATGATGGAGTTCCTGACGAACTGTTATGACGGAAACGGAATCATTCCAATGGATGTTCAACTCTGCTGCAATTTGAGGTGCCATGGTCTTGTACTTCCGTTGTACAGTTCATGCCAATTTCCAACTATCCCTATCTATCGTATTCGTATAGCGTCCACAATTTGCACCTCTGGAGGTAACGCTGTGTCCTTTTTGATAGGTAGTCGTAATCTGCGATACAGCTCCTCGTGTTACACCTACTAATTCTGCCTTTCTAGTAACTAAAGATAATGCGGTACACGCACTAATGATTGTGTCTTTTGTGAGGTTAGTGATATCTGACATTATCGAACATTTCTCCACAACAGCTGTTTAACTTGTAACTGTGGCAGTGGTACGTGACAGTCGAGATCGTACCCCAGATCGTACCCGTCTATACGCATCACTTCGCGGGTGACGTCCCCCCTGTGATTTGAAGTCAGTGTTTCTATTATTTTTATAAACCCCTGAAATTCTAATTGCCTTTAATCAGGATGCGTTGAATTAGCAAAGGCTCTGAAATAGAAATTCACAACGGTGAGTATGTACAATTGACGAAAACTACAAAATTTAAGACGTGTTCCAAAAAAAACAACAAAAAAAAAACTGAAGCATTTTCAATGCAAAATCTAACAGTGATTAACATCAGATGTGAAATTAAGTGCATGAATAATAAGCAGGTTTAAAGTTCTTAATCCAGTACCAAGTACTGGAAATAAAAGGGAAATAGATTAAGTGATGAAACAGTAAAGCTTACTTTTAGACTTTTCTGATAGACTTTTACAGACTAGATACACTTTTCTGAGACTGATAATACTAGCAGAATAACATCTGGGACAAAGGACTCAAGTAAAGAATTAAAGGAATAAAGGAATCTGTATCATTTCGGTATAAAGCAATGTGCTTAAAAATTAAAGAAACCATTCAAATTCAAAAACAGCTTTTTCTTTTCAAACTTGACTGCATTTAGCTGAAGTACAACATATAAAAATTCCCTTTGTACTGGCGTAGCAACTGATATAAGGTAAGTTTTCCCATTATTACGGGTGGTTTTATCGGAGCAGAAAAATATTACAAACTTATGCTCTATATTAGACTGTCTCGATAAAACAACCTGTAGGTGTTACAAAGATTGGCACATATCGGTTGCTACGCCAATAAAGAGCGGATTTTTACAAAGCTTGTATCAATTTGGTGTGTAATTGTGCTTCTTAGTAAAAATAGATAGTGAACTTGAAACAAAGTTCACTATTTATTTCAAACGATAACAGCTCCGCTTTTATAGATGTAAACGAAATCGTACAGGATCTGCCAAGCTTTCACCCTTGTTTTGCATGTATTTATGCTTTTCAGGGTTTAGTCTACACGTTGTTCTAGAGCCTTGAAAAAGCCGCCCATTGGTGAGTGAAAGCTTGGCAAATCTTGTATACTCCAGTTTGCACCTAAAATGATTATTATCATTAAGGATTATTATCTTTTGAATTCATGCACTCTTATATTTTTCTAATTGTGCTTCTCGTTTTCTTATTTGTTCAGTTAAAGTATTACGCTTTGGGAAGTGCTAGCGGTACACAGTATTTGTATGTTCAATCCATCGGAATGCGAAATTAATGTTAGCAGCCTGTAGTACTAATTATCTTATAAATATTTTATTAACATGGTTGTTTCACTGTATAATTATCTTATAAAAACTGTATGTTTCGTATTTTCATAGAATGTCCAGGGATTAACATCAAAGACGAAGAAATTTGTGACGAGTCTGAAATTTTAACGGATACCATGCATTTGTTGCATTGGAGATTATCAACAGACTGCTGAAAACCATTAACTTCAGTGTAAACAATGGAAGAGTTCCTGACAGATTTAAATGGTAATTTGTCTAAATTAAAATCTGATCACGTCATTGTCAAATATCAGTACTACTCTTAAGGAATGAAAAGCAAGTCATTAATATTTCCGAGTGCATAAAATTGGGGTATTTCTCACAAAACTACATACATTTCTGTGATACAGGATATAATGCAGTCTATCCACTGGGTATTCTTAGAAAGTCTTGCACTCATTCGTTATTTAGCGGGCAGATTTTTATTCTTTTTGAAAGAGTTTTAAGTGAGCATTTGAAAGAAAGAATTCCTTAGATGACAAAAGTTTACCATTCAGTGATGGCTCGGGCACGCAGTACAAAAGGGGGAAAACGAAAATATCTACTACCACCGAGAATTCGGTGTCGAAAAAGAATGGCACTTTTTTTCCTCATCATAAGGAAAGCACTCATGTCAATGTGTAGAGAGGACTTTGAAACGTATTGTCAGAAAAGCTGATCTACAATAAACGGAAGTCATGTTATGTTTGATTTCTGTAAAAATCAAATTCCTGGCATAGTATTTTTTCTTAGTAAAATATAACATTGAACATGCAGAAAAGCTCTTAGCCGCCCCGTTGGCGCAGTGGTCTAAGCGATAGCCTCTGATCATTCGTCCAAAAGGGATCCGGGTTCGAATCCCGGTGAGGCATAGATGTTGTGTTTGTCTTACGGCACTGGCTCTCTCCCTTCCCTGGAACCAGTGACCCTAAATTAGAGACGGAAGACTGCTTATATAGCTCTCTGAGTTGCTCACGGTGGTCGTTAAACCTCCAATAAAAAAAAGCTCTTAAAATGTAAATTTTCAAAGGCACAAATAATGCCTTTCTCACTAGATTGAACAATTACACCAGTTACTCAAAAAAGAATAATGGAAAAAGTAAATGTAGGCGACAGTTTTCCACATCGTGGTCCCAGCACTCGTTCCGAACTTTCCTCAGGGTTCACCGCAAATACATTTTAAGAGCACATTCACTTCCTAAAGTGACAAACGCAAATGGAAGGACACAATATGAATGCCAAACTAAGAGAAAATTTGATGCACTTTGAAATGAAAATTTAGCGCATGATGCACAACTTTCTCTGACAGTGTTCAAAGAGTTTTCAATGTAACCTGTGATTCAGTCCCACAGGTATTTCGAGAAAACGTTTTCAAGCGCTATTTACATTTTTTTAAATGTGAAGGAAAAAAATTATAAATAGCGCTTGAAAAAGTATTTGTGATACTGTATTTACATTTTTTTGTCCTCGACGGACATCGAAACCAACCGTGTCCCCTCACTCCGAAAACTGAGCTACGCGGACAGAATGTCTTGCAGCAGATTTGTCGTCTTCACACATGTTCTCACTCCCGCAGTACGTCATATTATCTCCCACTTAATTTTTTTTTTCATTTCAAGCAAAGTAGGAATTTTCATTAATTCCCGACGATGTGTGAAACAAACATCAAACATCTCTCGAAGTACCCAACGGCCAGTGGAGTCATTTTCACAATCGAGCGCCAATGTAAAAACACAAGTTTGTCCGCGACGGTCATCGAATTCGCGTCCCCTCACTCCGGAGTATGTCGCTCTTCCAACTGAGCTAGGCGGACAGAATGTGTCGCTGCAGATTTGTCGCCTCGACACATGTTTTCACCATTGCAGTACGTCAGTGAATGAATCTAATTGATTGTTCTTTTTTTTCAGGTTGGGGATAAAATATGCATACGTACTGATTTCTATTTGAATATAAACGTTCATAGTTTTTTGGAAATAATAAAATAAAAATTAAGAGGTCGATACACGGGTATGTTTTACATCTCTTTATCTCAAATATTACTACTGTAATTATATTAAGGCTATCAATTACTTACTTTCATACTGAATACATAAAATGCATGTGAGTTGCTCACAGTGATCGTTAAACTTTCAATCAAAAAAATAAAATGCATGTATTTATGATTCCTCCGTGCTTTAAGAAAAAGCTATTGAATTAACAAGACACAACATTAAAAATTCGTTTTTTTGTTTATGTGTGCTTGTGTATGTCCTACAGACTAAAGCTGTGAAAATAACAAAAGTAACACTGAACAACAAAAATAAACTTTTTGTTTGCTACAAAGACTGCATTTTTCGAATCATACAGTATTTGTCATGCTAATTACAAATCTGCTTGCTAAATTGTGCTATCGGGCACAGTTCTCGAGTAATCTGTTGTTCCAGTATACAATAAACCTTCATTTTGGCATGTATATTTCGCTGCAAGCAATTAATTACACTTACCTTAAGAAGTAGTTATTTTAGATTTTGTCCTGTACTTTGGTACATCCTTTTTTTTATAGTCCAACAGTAATCACCTAGCATTTTAGGGGGCTCCCTTTTCCTTTATAGCGGCTTTCTATGATACGCACACTATATTGACAAAAGTCACCGGACACCTAGAGGAGAAACAAAACATAGCATTTGTTGACATACATTAGTACGGTGTCGATCCACCTTTGGCCTTAATGCATGCACTGACCCCTCAAGACATGCTTTCTACAAGGTTTTGGAACACAGCGAAAGGTATGCACTTCCATTCAGTACATAATGCTGCCGCTAACTGTTGCTTAGTAGTAGGCCTTGGTCCCAAACTTCTTATGCGGCGCTCTAATTCATCCCATAGGTACTCTATGGGATTAAGATCAGGGCTCTGTGCTGGTCAGTCCACACCCGATACGGAATTATCGTTAAATGACGCCGTAACCGTCCTTGCTTTATGGCTCGGTGCATTATCCTGCTGGTATCAACAAGACTCGGTTCCATAGTATTGCCACAGAGTTGGTAAGGCATAATTGTCCAGAATATCGTGATAGACGTGCTGGTTAACAGGTTTGTCCACGATAACCAATGGGCCAGGACCATACCATGAAAAACTCCCCCACACAAGTAAACTGCCAGCTCCAAACTTGACAGTAGGAACAGTACACTGTGGTAAATAGCGTTCCCCCGGCTGCCGCCATACCCACACACGGCCATCAGACTGATGGATCGTGTATCTGGATTCATTAATCCATAGGACCCGTTTCCATTGATCTACGGTCCACGATAAATGTTCTTTACACCATGCCAAAAGACGAGTAGCATTCCGAGTGGAGATGAGAGGCTTATGAGCAGCCGCACGACCACGGTCACCCATGGAATGAAGTTCTCTGCGAATGGTACTTGTACATACCGAGGTTCCAGCATTTTTACTCACATGTACACCGAGGTCTTGTGCTGTACTCTAGCTGTAACGACTCTCCTGAGGCTTCGACGTCCTCTATCACTGATTTTCTTTGGTCTGCCGGTACGTTGTGCTGCTTCAGGCACGCCATGTGTCTTCGATGTATTTAGTACATCCAAAACAGTTGACTTGGGTATGTTTAAATGCCTCTCGGTTTCTCTTATGGACAACCCACTAATATAACACCAAACAATCTTTCCTTTTTGAAAGTCAGTTCTCTTCCGCCGTGACATTTTCACGCAACCTCACAGTGCGATATGATCACGGTCAGCTGCAGGCTTGTTTTATTCCGTTTGCAAGCTGTACAGCGCATCTTAACAACGCATCGGATCAGTTCATTTGCTTTTGAAAGGGTGTCCGGGGACTTTTGTCAATATAGTGTATGACCTGATGAAAACGTTTTCCGTGCTCATCGCTTACAGCTCCTAAGTTGTGTGGGAAAAAATCCAGACGCGAGTAAAGGAAATGTATTTTATGGGACGTATTGCATCTCATAGCCTTATAGTTTTCTAGAAACTCAGTAACAAATTATTTATAATTTTCTGCGTTCCGGTTACCTAAAAAGTTAATTATCACATCTTTAAAGGACTTCCATGCAGCAGCTTCAGTCTCATTCAAAGTGCTTTCAAATGCAAGAGCACGCATAAGTTCCCTTATGTGTGGACCAATAAAAATGCCTTGTTTAATTTTGGCTTCAGATATTTTGGGGAAATTGTTCTTTAGAAAACGAAAGGCTTCTCCATCTTTATTCAATGCCTTTACAATTGTTTTATCAAACCCGATTTGATGTGAAGCGGTGGTAAGTACACGTTCTGAGGACTTACTAAAGGCTCAGCAACAACATTTTTATTACCTAGAATTAAGGACTCTATTTTAGGCGAAGTGTTTTTAATGTAATGGGAATTTGTCCCTACTGTTCCGTTTGAAGAGGAAGCACCAGTGTTTTGTGTATCAAAGTTGTAGACCAAGGAGTAAAGCTATTACTTTAAGATCGCCACAAATATTCCGTGAGTGTGTTTTGTATGCTATACTTTGAAGCAACAGTTTCATATTTGCATATGTTGCTTTCATGTATGCATCATATGCAACAGGCACTGACGGATACATGTTTCCGTTATGAAGAAGGACAGCTTTTGAGCTTATTTTTGAGGAATCTACAAAAAGTCTACAAAAGTTTGTGTTGCTGTCCTAAGGCTTCAAACAATAAGTTTATATCATTGCAGTACACAAGATCACCACTCTTCGAAAATAAGTGTTCAATCTCTTGCTGTCGTCGACGAAAACTACATACTTTTGTACTTTGTTGTAAAAGATTCCATCCCTTCAATCTTGAAGCTAATATTTCGGCCTGACTTTTTGCTGAATGAAGGTCACGAACTAGATCATTTAATTCTTCCTGACTTATAAGGTGAGGCACAGAATCTTCCGAGAAATCAGGGTCTTGTTGTACTTCAATATCTTCTTTGCTGTGAGGATTTATTTCATCAGTATCACTATCATCTAAACTCCATGACTGTGGAGATACAGGAACAAGAAGATCTCGACCATGAGGAACAGGTCTTATGGCCGAAAGAATACTGGGATATTGAATCGTGTCTTTGGTCGTAGCTGTAATTCCAGATATCTTAGTGATGCAGAAGTAACAGTCTGTTGAGTGGTATTTCGGTTCTCTCCAAACCAGTGGTACTGCAAGTGCCATTTCACGTGATCCCTTCAACCAGCCAGTCAACAAAGTTACACATGAATTACAACAAATGTGAGGTGCCCAAGATTTATCTTCATCACCCATTTTGCACTGGAAATAAAGTTCATACGATTTTCTAATCAACGGTGTGAATGTCGCCTTTGAGACTTTAAAATAAATTGTCTAGAAATGTAGCAGAAACTGTTTGTATGGTTTACACAAGCACGCGGCACGGCATTATTTAACGTACACTTTGCACAATCCGCACTACTTTTTAAAACCACGAGTAAATTCACGTCCTTCAATACCGATTAAATGCATTCGAATGACGAAAATTTTGCTTTGTTTCTCTTCCCAGAAGGAATTGCACAACAGGAAGTAATGGCGCCAGTATGTCTACTCTCAGAGACACAGTTATCCTGACTGCAGATAAATGTCTCTGTTGGGAAACATAGGGAAATTCCTTTAAGTAACACAACATTCACCCCGATAGAGAGTTCCATTACAAGAAATTGGAGCCCAGTGGAGTAATTGTGACTTCATATTTCGTTGCAGCACCTGTAAATACATACAAAACCGTTAAAGTTTTCTTTGTAACAAAACCACTGTTTTTCAGTGTAATTAATGTTATCTCTAAACCCACCATTCTAAGGATCTGCATGAAATTTTTAGAAATTTGTGGGGTTCCTCTTGTAAAATTTTTTTCATGGACCAAAATCATCGAATTTTCGTGTTCAGCCAACTTTGAACTAGTTTTTGTGCTGTACTAATGTAGTGTACTATACCCCCATAGGAGAAACGTACTGATCAGGTGCAACCAATACCGTGGTCACACAGAATAACCCGCGGGGCGGTCACTGAGCAACACAACTGGGTGTGGAAAGCAAAAGTTTGCACCGGTAGAAATAAAAAAAAAAAAAATTAAAGGGAGCAAATCCGAGAATGAAAAAAGAGAGTCCAAAAATTCCGCCCAACCTCCATTGTCAAAAATTCTTGCATCTATTTTTAAGCTGAAACAGGAGGATTTATGGAATGAAATGACATTTAACGACAATACTGGTCAGAGGGATCATCGCCAGAAGAAAAAAATACGACGAGAAATCTTTGCTCTGTCAATTTTCCTTTACGAAACATTTCCCCATCCATTTTCAATCTGAAATGCAAACATTTATGGAACTAAATGCAGGACTGGTGGAACACCGTGAAAGAGAATTACGATCACGAAGAAATAAATCTTTCCCCCCTTTAGCTTTCTTTGTCGGAACTGTTGAAAAGGAATTTTCCAAAAAAAAAAAAAAAAAAAAAAAAGGATATATATATATTCAGAAATTACTTAATTTTAGGTTTCACATTACACAAAGTCCTTCATTACTTACTGGAACACGTGCTGTGATGATTGTTTTTGTTTGGGAGTTTAACGACCACAGTGAGCAACTCAATGGGCTATAAGCAGTCTCCCGTCTCTAATTTAGGGCTACTAGTTCCAGGGAAGGCAGAGAGCCAGTGCCGTAAGACAAACACAACATTCATGCCTCACTGGGATTCGAACCCAGACACATCTCGGATGAATAATCAGAAGACAGCGCTTAGACCAGTGTGGAATTGCACAAACCTGGAAAATTGTCAAAATTTCTCTTTTTGTCAAAAGAAAATGTGATGCCATGATGCAAAGGAAGATGTAAGCCTTAAAAAAGTATTCTCTGTTACCTGAGGCATGTTAATATTTAAGCAAATTTCCATCAATATCAGAAATGGTTCATTTTTGGAGCCTGTGTGTGTGTGGGGGGGGGTTACTACATTACCCAAATCTTTAACTTCGAACAACCATTCGAATATTTTTTTGTTTCTTGTTTTACTTTCTATCACATGTCATCATCACAGATGATGGGATATGCCATGTTTTCTTTGGATGGCGGATAAACAACCACATAAGAATCTGAAGTATTAGGGAATTCTCATTTCCTGACTTAGTGCCACTGGTTCTAGGGAAGATAAAAACCACCGCGGTAAAATGAACACACCATCCACGCCTCATCCGGAACTCGAATCCAGTGCCCCTCTCGGACAAAGCCCGCGCCTCTAACCACTCGACCACCGGCGCCACTACACGATATTATTACTTTCCTTTATTGTTATGCTTCAAGAATCTGCTTTGCTTTAACGATACTTAGTCTGGCTCTTCGCTTCAATCCAATGTTAACTTTCTGAGCTACAACTCTTAACTTGATCATCTTTTTCTTCGTACCTTCGAGCTGAATCATAAAAATATTTTCCTCTAATTTTCCACAGATGCAGGACGTTTTAATGTGAAAATATCTTATAGTGATATTTCCACTTGCTGCAACGCGTAAAAAAATGCGAAATGTAGAGTGCTTTAAAACAGGAAAATATGTTAGGTCAAAATTATAATCTGACACTCGTAAATAACTCTTAGCAATATGCCGAGCTTTATACCTTCCAATTTCTTCTTTTGCGTTATATTTTGTTTTAAGTGTTTACTTGCGACCTGTTGCTTTATTCCCTTTACGTTATGTTGTTAGTTTCCTTGTTTAATTTTCTTTTGAGAATTTCTTTTCGACATTGACAGCGTTTTGCTATTTCCCCCTGCATTTGTATATGTGCCCTGCATTTTCCCCAACTTTCAGCTACGCATTGGCCCTGTTTTGGGTAAATATACCAGACTTTCACAGGCGGCTTGCTTTTAGTAGATCTTCATGACCTTCAAAGAGTTGTAATGTTTTCTTCTTCTTACATCTGATTATTCTCATTCTTTTCCATTTAATTTATATCATCTGAGAGTGCAATCTGTTTTTAATTTTCAAGAAGAATACCTTGTATGTCTTTAAAACCTTTTCCAGTTGCTTTACATTTCTTTCATTTTCCAAAACTTTTCCACTTTTGCTTATTATTACATTATACATTTTTTAAACAAGGATTCTGCACCCTTTTGACGTTTCACTGTGACTAAGCAGAATTCCCACTTGGGTACGCTCACTCAATTTCATCCCGAGTTGCTTTCGAATCTCGCACAAAGCCCCCTCCTCCCAGTGAACGTTTGATATTTAAATAGTTTGATACAGCATGAGGAGTTTATAAACCTCTAATTCTGAAAAGTAGTTTTGCATATGTAACAGTAGGCACAGATTCGGGCAAATTCTTTTCCAGACGGGCATCCAATAGCACGGACTAGTCATTTCTTGTAAACAATTCATTTCTTTTCCGACACAACACTATGTTCTAGTGAATATGGAGTGGCTATTTGACGCTCAATTACATTTTACTTACAGATATTCTAACATTCAGAATGTGTGTGTTTTCCTTTGCTTTTAGTTTTCATTACTGTGGGCTATCTTTCGAAGTTATTTGTGACAAGAGAAACATTTTCCTTTAGTTTATTAAGAATTTTGCTTTATTTGTTCAGTTCATAAATATAGGGGATACGTAAGTAGCAGTAAAGGTTTTATATATTATGAAATAACTTTTCTCTCCAGATGTCGTCATGCATGGTCCACTAATGCCTCAGGGAATCAAATCAAGCGCCTTAATTGAGTTATAAGAGCCTTTCTTCGAAGGCTCTTCAATCTCATCTTAATGCAATGATCAGCATTTTCTGTTTTCTCACAGTTAGAAAACGTCCTGCGATCGTGTTATTAGAAGTGTGGCTATGGTCAAAAATACAGGATTGAACATAGGGTTGCAAGTTTGTTCTTTGTATCTCATCATGCTTCTTTCGTGTGGCCAATCATTTTCAATTACGGAAAAGTAAGTCTGAGATTCTCATTTATTTTAAAGATGCACACGAAATGCATTGTAATTTTTCCACAACGAATGCCATTACAGAACGTCAACTTTCTCATGAATTAACGCTAAAACATTATAATTTATGTAGATGCCAATAGTATTTCCGCGAAAGTCTCCAATTAGATTACAGAGTGATTTAATCGATGGAAAGGTAATGGAATAAAAAGCAACGTTAAATAGGAACTCTTTTAAAGAAAAAGTTTAAGGGCAACGCAGATGGATATAAACAGTATGGAAAAACAAGGAAGAGAAAAAATTAGTGGTAGTGGGCTGGGTGTTTAAGAAAAACAATAAATATATAATAAAAATGATATGGTATTTGGTGGCTGAATTACTCTACCAGAACTTTTTATCTTTAAAAACTGTATGAAAACGGTTGAGTGTTATTGAAAATGTTCTCACTCTTCGTCCTTCTGGCTCTCACTCCAAATAACATTGTGTAAAAGCTTCAGATCGAATCGAAACTGACGCATAAAGCTGAGGTCTCCTTTTGATCAGTTCAGAGATCAAGGAATTTAGCCGTAAACGACATACAGAGGAATAAATGGAAGTCGAAAACAGAACAACTGCGTAAAAATATCTACAAAGTGGAAAACAAGAGACATCAGCTTAAAAATAAAGAAAAATGTAAGGAAACGAAACAACAAGAGGGAAAAAAAGAGATAGATGGAGGAAACAGATAAATATAAAATCCGAAGGTACCAATTGCAGAAATAAAGGAGAAATAAAAATGAAAGAGATCAGAGGAAAGGAATCAACCATACAAAACTGAAGCATCTTTTATGTAAATGGCAATGCGCATAATATTTAGAATGCTACTTATCTATATCGCTAGCGTTCTAAATTTCAAAAACACTATTTTTTTCCATTTATCATGGATTATCGTCATTTCAATATAACCAGAAGCACACCCAAAATTTTTATTTTAGAAGTTCCCCAAATCGCTTTTTTTAGATATGTAAGTACCTTGACAAGAACTTATAGACAATATGTACACACAAATTTTGCTTATTTTAAGTTCTTGATTTAATTTCATATTCTCTAGAAAAAGGAGATTATCTCCCGGAAAACATGACAATTTTCATGTGCTCAAGCTGTGTTGAAAAATAATTTTTATTGTTTTGAACACAATCTTGCATATTAAACTACGATTTAATAAGATCAATTCTGTAGTTGCTGATGAAAAGGGATAAATAAATTAAGCTATGAAATGAATCTTACAACACACATTTGTTTACTAGTGGATGGGCGAAGTTCCACCTCATCCTGAAATACAGTCACTCGCATCAAGTTCAGTTTGACTCCAGTATAAGTATCATAGCACATGACAATGAAAAAACTGTAGAAAAGTCGAGAACTTGAATGTCTTCATGCATCAGTGATGAAGATATATTTGAGAAAGTGGGAATTATACACGGTAAAAGTGCCACTGTGTATGACGATGAAAAACTCTGTTAAAAAGTCGAGAACGTAAATGTTTTCAAGAATCAGTGATAGGAGACACTTTAGGAAGCAGGATACATTTCGAAATCTTTGAAAACGAAGAATAAGAATATATTTAAAGAGATAGACTATAGATATCTTTAAATAAATCGAGTGTTTTGAAATGTTAGAAAACGAAAAGTCAGTTCGATAAAAGATGAGTAAAACTTTATTTTCATCGTCACCATCATCTACTTTTTCTTCTTTATTTTTCCTAGTGATTCTGAGTTAAAAAAAAAAAGTATTCTCACAGTAGTAATTTGGGGCACGGCTTCCGTGGGGGCATGGGTTCCGTGCGCTTTGTCCTAAGGGCCACGAGCGCCATAGGACGAAGTGCACCCCTCAAGCCTCAATCCGTTTTCGACGCCTGGCTTGAAACCAACGCCTCTGGGCACTCGACCATCGGGCAGCATTTGGTATATTGAAAGGATGTTGTTAGCAAAAGAATGAATGCAATAAGTGAAAACACAAGGGAAAATAAAAAATGCCATGTAAAACATGACAAACAACAAAATGTTATTCTGTACCATGAATTTACGTAAGAGCGTTTTGATTTAAGAGGATTTATAATCAACTCTTTTAATTACCAAATGGTCTGCTTCGCGCAAAGTTCTGATGGATAAATTTTCTTTGAGATGTTTTAATACGTTTGCTTTCTGATATATTGCTATTTCCATATCTCCTAGAATAGAAATAATGTTGCTTTATTATTAACAGAGTCAATTTTTCTTCTAGCTGTTCGAGTTTGAAACCGAATAGTGACAATGTTTGCAATCTGTTCATTGTATGGCAGTATCAGGGTCACTTTCTTTAAATTTTTACTTCGCCTTTGTTCTGATGATGTTGACATTCATGAGGATATATACAAAAACATATTCATATTCATGAACATTTTTACAAACACTGATATTGACATTCATGGGAATACTTACATACCGAGATTTCTACATCCAGATAAAGGAAACATGATGGGACTTACTTTGTTTCCTCTTGACCTTCACCATTCTTTTTTTGTGCATAATTTTTCACACTTTCTCATGTTCCAACAGTTTTTTATTCTGTCTAAATAAACAGAGTTAAAATCGACTGGTGCTGTCTCAAGGTGCCCAGTCTGTTACGTAGAGATTAAGTTTCTTCTATAATCTTCAGTGTATTATAAGGGTATTAACTTATATTACTGATCGAAATATGATGATCCTATAGCAGTAATCATAACATTAGTGGGACAGAAAGCATAAGTCTCAATATACAACCCTTTTCGAGAAGGAACTGCCATTTTATGCCCTGTTCTCAGATACTGAGCTTTATAAAATGATGCTTTTAGATTTAATGATATAGTCTTAACTGCACGTGTTCATACTGAAATTTAACTGGTTCTTAAAAACCGCATGACAGGCTCAGCAAATCTGATTATCATAGACGAGTCAGAGAGTGATCAAGTCACTAACGTTTATCAACTAATTCGGCTGTAAACGATTCTTGAATGCTGGATAGTTTGTCGGAGAATTTTCTGGGACTCCCTGACTTGAGTAGTTCGCCATGTTATTTCGTTGTATTTTTAGCACGTCTTTTGTAAAAAAAGATCGTGCTTATGTTATCGGTGTGTCCGTCCGTCTGTACCCACGATATCTCTGGAACTATTAGTCCGATTTGAAAAATTCCTTTTGAATTGAGAAGCTTGAAATATGAGAATGATTATCCTTTATTTCGTATTTTTTTACGATGTACAATTTCGCCACTAGAGGGGGTAAATGCAGATGATGTCGAATTCAAAAATACGTTTTATTCCACATATTTGCTTCTAAACATTCGATTGAAAGAAATATTTTATCTTTCAATTCCATTTATGTCGAAGATATAGTTATTTTTCCAAATTACGCATAGAGTTTCCGCTAGGGATTGTAAAATTAGATTACATTTTCCCCGAAAACTCTTCTTCCAAAGCTCCGATTTAAAAAAAAAAATTCTTCAGCGGATACACCTTCTGATGCAAAATCTTTTGCATATAATTTCTAATTTTTGGTAATAAATACTTTGGCCACCATGGGGCGTAAGTGTTCATTTTTGCTTCTGATGTATTTACCATAAAATCTGAGCTTCTAAGATATCGATTGAAAAGATTCTTTAGTGGACTAATGCCACTCAAATCGATAAACCTTTTCGGAATATTTTCTCTATTAAAATATTCCACAGTTTCTCTGCCAGAGGGCGTAGATGTATATCTTATTTTTGTCAATATCTCTACTTCTAGGAGTCCGATTTGAAAAATTCCTTCTTTGTTGGATAGTGTTTTCAGTGTGACATGTTTTTCATATAATTTCAAAATTTTCAAGTAATTCATAGACTTTCCGTTTGGGGCGTAGAGGTAAATTACGTTCCCCTATATCTCTGCTTCTAAATCTCCGATTTGAAAAATTCTTCCTGCACAGGATACAGCTCCTGATGGGAAATCGTTTGCACATAATTTCTATTTTTTGTAAAAAAAAATGGTTTGGCCACCAGGGGGTGTAAGTCTCAATTTCCGCTTCTGATGTATTTGCAGCAAAATATGAGCTTCTAAAATCTCGATTGAAAAAAAGTCTTTTGTTGACCGATACTACTCATGTCGACAAACCTTTTAGAAACATTTTCTTCTTGAAATAACGCATGGTTTCTACGCCAGGGGCGTAGATGTATATTTTATTTTTGTTAATATCTCTACCTCTAAGAGTCCGTTTTGAAAAATTCCTTTTTTGTTGAATAGTGTTTCCGATGCGAAATGGTTTTCCTATAAATTCAAAATTTTCAAGTAAATCATAGACTTTCCGTTAGGGGGCACAAAGGTAAATTGCGTTTTCTGCGTTATTTCTGCTTCTAAAACTCCGATTTGAAAAATTCTTCCTGTATCACATACAAGACCTGATGGAAAATATTTTTCACATAATTTCTAATGTTTGGTAAAGAATGGTTTGGCCACCAGGGGGCATAAGTGTTAATATCTACTTCTGATTTATTTGTAGTAAAATCTGAGATGCTGAAAACTCGACTAATTTTTTTCTTCTTGGACCGATACCGCTCATATATATAAACCTTTTGAGATACTTTCTTTTGTTTTCCATACCGGTTCCATTGACTTTGAATAGCTTTGATAAATTTAATTTGTGTCAGAACGGATTCAAAAGACGTGCTTATTACACCCGAAAATTCGGTGTCATCTTTCTTGTTCATTTCGTTTCCGTTTCCAGCGTTGTTATATTTTGTGTTTTTTCCAGTATGTTTGGATCCCGTATAATTTTCTCGTTGCCGATAAATGATCCATTGCCTTAATATTGTTTAATCTGTTGCCTACTGAGTATGTAATAGTTACACACTTCAACATATCAAATCCTTTCGTATTTTATGAAATGCTGACTGTGAACCCTTGGCTCATGATTTCAAGACTTTCTCTTCTTGTGTTTCCCGGTTATTCTTAGCGTGTGTGTTTCTCCAAGCTTCCTTAAATTGCTCCAATATCTGTTCAAGCATTTTATTTTGGGCGGTAATGGTGTTTGGAAACATGATTTCTCTTTCATCTTACTTACACTAAAAGTTTTTTTAGCCATTGCAACCACGCTACATTTGAATAATTTCATGGCATTTTTTATCCATATCCAGAGAGACGACAATATTACCGGGTATAACTATTGCAATTAAGCAATTCTACAACCAGATGCTATCTGTCCTCCCATTTGAAGGATACACAGGGAGAATGTATGGTATGAATATATTCAGAAGTAGCCATGAAATGTACAAATTCTGTTGGTGATCAATTGATAAACGTTTCGTGTGATAAACGTCCTGCAAAGATTATACAGGGTACAGAAAGATGTCCCGCGCCAGCTGTTTTTTGGGCATTCTGTCGGTTTTTTGAAAAATTCAAAATATAGTTGTTATTAGATGAAGGAGCTATCTGCTCACGTGTTATATTGGGGTGTCCGGAAAAAACGGCATTTTTTCATATGGAAGCTTCAAGAAGTAAATATGCAGATTTTTTGCAGGGCAGTTTTCCTGCGTTTCAGACGACAAAAAGTGCGTACTGCGGGATATTAAACGAGGCATGCCACGAACCATGCCTTGAACTTATACAGCGGAATGCTGACTGTGAACGGCTAAAAAGTGAAATAATGGTTCTATTGGGACATTACTGGAAACATGGGTTTAAAGATGCTGAAGCAGTCCGAAAAGTTAACGGATTTAAAGGTGAAGAAGGCCTGGTGATGACTCGGACCATGCAAACACGGTTCAAGAAGTGGCTTAAGCTTGAAAAGAAAGGAAGGTTCGGATAGGACCTCTGCTGTTGATTCGGACGCCCTGCAAGCCACTGTGGAATACAATTCACGAACAAGCACTCGCAAATTTCCAGAAAAACTGCTGGAAGTTTCTAAATCTACCACCGTTAAGCAATTGCACAAGATCGGACAGGTTTAAGACGAGCCATGAGGTGCCTCATGAGCCTACACCAGCTCAAGCTCAATGACGTGTCGAGGTAAGCAAGAAACTGCTCAGAAATCCACGCGATACTCGATTTATCAAACGAATAGTTACTGGGGATTAAAAGTGGATATATCTGCGTAATTCAGATTATTCACAACAGTGATTGAATAGAGGTGAGCCAACTTTGTCTACCCCCAAAAGCGGACGTTTTAAGAAAAATATAATGCTGTGCTTCTAGTGGAATTATTGTATGAAGATGTAATGTACTTTAAGATCATTCCGAATGGTTGATCTATCAATGCCGAACTGTATTCTCAGCAACTGGACAGTATGCATGACGAACTTCATTGGAAGTATCCTGCCTTAGTCAACCGAAAGGGAGCACTGCTGCAACAAGACAATACAGAACCTCATACCGCTAATTGGACCCAAGGTAAACTTCAAGAACTGCATGGAATCCAGCTATTCCGTAATCCAGAATACAATCCTGACCTTTCACCTTCTGACTTGTTTCGGGCGATGGCGCATTTTCTCCCTGACAAGAAGTTGTCTACTTTGGACATTGTCGAACACGAGTGCCAAGAGTTCTTTGCCTCTAAACCGAAAGCTTGGAACCGTGCAGGAACTGAACAAATGGAAAATAGATGGGCTTATATTATTGAACATGATAACATGTACTTTGAAATTTAACTTGGTTCTTCCGAGGTTCTGAATAAGTCAAACTGTTGTATCAAAAACGCCGTTATTTTTCTGACTCGCCAGTTTTTCTTCCATTGGGTTACGGTTACGGTCATAGAATATCGAACTTTATGCCTACGTACTTAATTTTTTATCAATGCGAAAGTCGTTCCTAATACAAAATAAGCATTGTATGCATTGGAATAATGTTGCTGTTTGTAAAAATGACAGAATGTCGGTAATTAAAAATCTGTCCGTATCGGCGTAGATAACGGCAATCGGAGATCTGCCCTAACGGCGGAATTTTCCGCCGCACTCCGCTTTGCTTTAGGAGCTGGAAAATTACAGAGCGTTTGACAAAAACAACATCCTTGCAGCGTTGAGTGGGAGTCAATTTGCGTTCTTAGTTAGTCTGTAAAACAGTCAGACACTGGGTCACAGCGACTTATCCTGTAAGAAGTACGACATGAAGCTTCATTATTTGTACAGGGGCCGATTATTGGAAGGGCATTCGGGCACGTGCTCAGAACCCCTGATTTTTGGACGGCTCCTAAAGCGTTTCACATCTTAAAAACAATAGTGTTTTGCGAGGATTTGTATCAGCAATTATCTGAAAGCTTCTTGAATCCCAGAAAAAGAAGGATGGCGAACCTTTTGCGTTCCTCAATCAAAATTCACTGTCATGGAGTGGAAATTGATTCCCGCTCCAGGACATTAAAATTTTTCAAGTTTTCTGAATGAAGTAAATACAAGGAATACAGTGAAAAGATGCCAATAATCAGTGGAATATTTTTCTAGCCATGATTTGGCGATTGTGGATGTGTGCGGAGGAACATCAGCATTATTTGCAGTATCAGTCGCAAATTTGTGCAAAGATCCTGCGTTATGGACTTATATCGCGGAGCAAATGCGAATGCATTTTACAGAACTTTTAAAAAAGCAGAGCGAGAAATGTTTTTTAATAAAAAATAATCAGATGTACTTCATACTAAATCATGTTTATAGATGCAAATGTAACATTCAGAAAGTGAAGAGAGGATGACTTGTTATTTCTGAATAGGCTGGCATTTTTCTATGGGTGAGCTAGTTATGTAGCAAAAATATTCATTTTATCAACGAGCGTTTTTTTCTAATTCGAAACATGCCAGTGAATGTTTTTCTGAACAGGAAAATTCGTGTTCTCATATAAAGAGGCAGTTTACGGTGTTAATTGCGGCAAGAAAAAAAAAGGCTTGTGTTGATGCAAAATTTGTAGACCTTCCAAAATCTAAACGAAATTACAGGTAAGAAGTGCTAAAATGGATTTTCCGGTAACGAAGAACTGGGCACGTAGAAGACTGCCGCTTTCTGGACGTACTGAAAAAATTGTTTCTCTGAATACTTTGAATTTCCGTGGTTGCTTAGAAGTGCTAAGCGAATTATACCCTTTCTTGGCCAAACAACTTCAGAAATATAGAAACTGTGGTGCTGGACATATAAATTGCCTAGCACCCACTAGTACAAATGAGTTCAAAAGTTTCTAATAACATTATAGTGGAAAAAAGAAATGCAAAGTATTATTTCATCATTGTGGACTAAGTAAAAATAATTATTCTTGTGGTTGCCACAAAGCATTTTCAGTTATCAATTTTGCTGTAAAATTTTAAATTTTCTTGTGGATCATTATGAAACTACAAAAACGAAATATATTTTCTTGCACCACACAATATCATCATTTTGCTAGTATGTAATGTTTTCATTATTATTTCTGATGTAACAGCCTACTACCGTACTTACGAGAATATAAGACGATTTGTTTTCCATAGCGGGCGGTCGTAGTGAGCGATGGGTTTGCCTCTTCGGGGCGCTCCGTGGTAACAATGGCACACACAACAACAACTAGGCCTCTGTGAATCTTGGAGAGGTGCAAGCTAGTTCTGTGCGACATTGGCGAAAAGACCCCAACTCACTGGGTTTTGTTCCAGAATCCTTAGGTTGAATGACCAACTGGAACATTCAGCTGTGGGCTAATCCCCCACACTGATGTACTTACCTGATTAAAAAGACAAAAATAAATCTTAAGAATGACTCAAGTGTGGGATATGGTGGACCTACCACACTTGAGTAGGACGGTCCACCACGGAATCGACCTGGACTTTCTAAACGGCGTATGAGAAAGAGATCTCGGCTGAGTGAATGTAAGATTGGTGTATGGAATACTAGAGGTATAAATGGCAAGATGAGTGAGGTGATTGAGGAGATGAATAAGTATAGACTGGATGTGCTGTGTGTAAGTGAAACCAAAAGAAGGAAATTGGGGTAGAAGAAGTGAATGGCACGGTGAGTGTGTGGTCTGGAGTATTGGATAATATGAGAGGACAGGCTGGTGTAGGTGTGATTTTAAGTGAAAAGATGAAGAACAACTTGATTCACTATAGTTGCGTAAGTGAGAAAATTCTCTGGATTCGTTTGAAAGTGAAACTTCAGAGAATTGTAATTGTTGTAGTGTATGCTCCTTGTGACCCGGAACCTTCTGATAATAAAGAAGATTTCTGTAATGAGCTAAAAGCTGTTTTGAGCCAGTTTGGTGCTAAAGACAAAGTTATAATAGCAGGGGATTTCAATGCTACAGTAGGTGTGCAGAATGCAATTTCTGACAATGTTCTGGGTAAGTTTAATGATCCTTGAGTGAATGATAATGGTGAAAAATTAATTGAACTCTGCATTGAGAATGGTTTGTGTGTATCTAATACATTTTTCAACCACAAGTATATACACAAATATACTTGGGAAAATCGTACTCTTGGTCAAAAGAGTGTGACAGATTTTGTTGTCTGTGATCAGCATCTGAAACACTTAGTTCTTGACACCCGTGTGATGAGAGGTGCAGATGTTGGTTCTTATCATTACTTGGTAGTGTCACGAGTGAAACTTAATGTTGGTTAGAAGAAAAGGAATAGGAAGAGACCTACTATAGAAATAATAAAGGTTGATAGGCTCCTTGAAGACCATCAGCGTTATTCTGACTTACTCAGAGAACGACTGAAGGAGCTGAAGTCTGGTGAGAGGGATGTAGAAAAGAAGTGGGAATGTTTTAAGAACTGTGTTGTCACTGCTGCTAAAGATGTCTGTGGCAGCACAATAGCGGGTAACAATAGAGGTGATGCTTCGTAGAATAGTGAGATTGAAGAGGCAGTAAAGAGAAAGAAGGAAGCCTATTTGGGGATGTTGCAAGGTAGAGTCTCTGTGGATGAATATCGCTCAAAGAAGCGTGAAGCAGCTAAACTGGTTTGCCAGAGTAAGGCAAAAGATAGGAAGGAGAAGGTGGAAAGGTATGAACTGGCTTTTTTGGAAAGATAGAAAGTCCTTCTGGAAGTACATGAGACAGGAATAATAGGGGAAACAAAGTTGTAAGTTGTGTGAAGAATGAGATTGGGGAAATGATATGGGAGCCCAATGAGTTAAGTGAGAGATGGGGTGAATACTTCTGTGAGTTATTAGATCAGGAGAGCAAAAATGATTCTGAGACAGATGCAGATGATGTCACAATGAGGGATGAAAGCACAGGAGGGATCTCAAGAGAAGAAGTGTGTAAAGCTCTAAAATCTCTTCAGAATGGTAAGGCTCCAGGAGTTGATGGCATAACTGCAGAGATGTTGAAGTATGGTGGTGACTCTATAATTGACTGGTAAACTGAAATTTGCCAGTTGTGCTGGGAGTTAGGAATGGTTCCTTTGGGATTGGAAGGATGCTATTATTGTTCCCTTGTATAAGGGACAAGGTGATCAGACTGAATGCAAGAACTATCGTGGTATTAGCCTACTGAGTGTGCCAGGGAAAGTGTTTGGTAAGGTTTTTATTGAAAAAGTACGGGGTCTTACATCATTGAAAGTGTGGGATGTTCAGAATGGTTTTATGCCTGGTAAAGGCTGCATTAACCAGATTTTTGCATTACGCATGATGATTGAAAAAGAAAGTTTTTACTGTCTTCATAGATTTAGAGAAAGCTTACGACCGAGTGAATAGGACACTTTTGTGGAAGGTATTGAATGAATATGGTGTTACTGGGAATCTACTAAATAGTGTAAAAGCCATGCATGCTGGTAGTAGAGCTTGTGTACGAGTGAATGGTGTTTTATCAAAATGGCCTTCCATTGTTGCAGGAGTTAGACAAGGTTGTGTAATGTCACCATGGCTGTTTAATATATTTATGGATGCATGCATGCGTGATGCCAAAATAGATAATAGTGGTTTATGTCTTGGTGATATCCGTGTGTGCAGATTGCTGTATGCTGATGACACTGTCCTGTTGGCAGAGAGCAAAAGTGAGTTGCAGAGTATGTTGACTCGGATGCACGAAGTTTGTATGAAATTCAAACTGAGTATAAATAAGGGAAAACCAAAGTTATGGTGTTTGAGAGAGGAATGGGAAGCACTGAATGTAATGTAAGTATAAATGGCACTGTGATTGACCAGGTGAGTGAGTTTGTGTAATTAGGAAGCATGTTTGACAGAGAGAACAAGTTGGATGGTGAAATTAGTAGGCGAGTGAATTCTTCTTTGAAAGTCATAGCTGCTCTGGGAGGTTTTCACAGGAATGATGGGTTCTCTAGAGAGTCCCGCATGGCTGTGTATGAAACAGTAATTGTTCCTACTCTGATGTATGGCAGTGAAACCTGGGTACTGCAGAAGAAGCATAGGAGTCGTTTGTGTGCTGGATAAATGCGTTACTTACGTGGGGTTTGTGGCAAGACACGGTCTGATTGATTGAGTGAGGAATGAAGATGTATTGCAGTTGTGTGATGTGAAGCAAAATGTTGTTAGCAAGGTGGAGACCAATATGCTTCGGTGGTTTGGCCATGTTGAAAGAATGAGTGATGAAATGCTTACTAAGAAAATATTTTCAACCCAAGTGGCAGGAAGGAAAGGCAGAGGAAGGCCAAGGAAGACATGGGTGGATCAGATTCAGGAGTGTCTGCATGAGAAAAAGATTATGAGTATGAAGTATAAAAGATCTTGTGTACGGCGTGTAATGGATATCAGTGAAGCACCAGTTGTATGTCAAGATCGCTGTAAATGGCGAAGTTTGATACGACAACAATAAGTAAAAATATCTGGAAGTTTGTATTTCTTTTTGGAGCTAACCTCTGAATCTCAGAGAACAGCTTAGTGATATGTATGTATGATATTGTTTTCCACATTTAGTCCTTCCCGAACCATGGGTCGTCTTATATTCGCATACTAGAAAAAAAAAAACTCCGTGAGAGCCAACGCTTTTACTTATGATAGCGCCTAGTCTCTTGGTTTCTGACACTGACAGAATTAATTGCAATTCGTTGTTTGTATTACATTCCGTGTTATAAATGGAAATGTTTTATTTAAAAGAAAATTAAGTTTGTCCTTTGTGATTTGATTTTGCCGTTTGATTTACGAATTAAGTCGATGTGTACCCATAAGTATAATGTATGCTTTTTCCAACAAGCACTATATAATTTGAGAGAGAAGGGTCATTTTATATTAATGTAAATACGGTGATACATGATACTACCTTTGTATGTACAGAACAGACCAGAAAAAGCTTCAGATGGCATATAAAGATTATTGGTATGGATACATAAATTTTATTGTAATGTATGATGTTATGCAAGATTATTACTGAAACATTAAGTGACAGTGTGGGATATCAGTGGAACCAACTATGTGCTTGGCTATCAGCATAAGTGATATTTCATATTTATGATTTTATATTCAACACTTCAGGAGAAATATACGTTCCTGAATGTTCTGTAGTATTTTACCTTAAAATGTTAAATAACAATCCATAGCAGACAAATAAAACTATAGAAAGTTGTTACACCGATAAAAACTAAATTGTATTAGTCAAGTGAAGAATAAATAAATAAATAAAAAGTGATAGTCACTGAAACAATGCGAAAGTACCTTTTATTTCCTGGTTAAGGAGCTCTTTTTCAGACTGTTTTTAGTCATATATGCACGTAACACAGGATGGATGGAGGAAGGCCCTCGAAGGACCCTTGCACAGGGCCTCAAATTCTCAAAGGCAGTCCCTGGTTTTGTGACTAATATTGAAAATAACTTGCTCATTAAATGATAGATGTTTGGAATTTAGAGCACACGGTTTTATATTATTTGTGCACTCACGCGGTTATTGCGTTAAATGCATTGGAGTCTGAAACCAGCCATTTTTGTTTTTTTGTTAAACCACAATGCAACTAACAAATATATTATGAACCCGCCATGAGACGCTACGATATTGCAGTAATAATGGCATGTTTTACCCGAATCCGAATTACAAAACTAAATATAAAGGTCTAGTCAGCTTGCGATAGGTATACGAATAGGAGCATATTTCGACGTCCCTATCTTACACAGACCTCTACACCGATGCTATCTGTCCAAGAATACAAACATAGCATAGAATAGTCTATAAAATTTGTATGGAGATGAAACTTCTGCATCACAAAAACTGAATATGGATGGAGGTGTCCTGAATATGTTTTTCCCAAAGAGCCACAGCACCTACTTCCAGTGTCGCTATTTCATCAGTCTTCAACCAACGTAACATGAAAAGTTGAGTGGTACCTTACGAGCCGGTTTAGAGCTTCGCCATTTCTTCAGCTTCAGACTCTTGAGGCTTTGGCTGAAGTTGTTTATCCTAATGAGTAGAAAATCTTTGACTGGGATTTCACACCATTTTGTGGGTTGAACTTTCGTTTTTCTTTCTTTCATTTTTTTCGTTTTTCCTTGTGTGTTTCAAAACGGGAATATGTTTTTAAAGCTCTATGGCCTCTAAAATCTTTTGTGTGCCACTATGATACCACAAATACTCCGCTTGAAATGATGAGCACCTATGGCTGCATAAAGAAAGTGGGTTCAATGCAATACCAATGCCTAGGGTGGGACCCTAACCCAATCCCAAATATTATGACCAAATAGGTACGAGCACCTCTGAACTCTGAACAGTCATCTAATTTATGCTGAAGGCCTGTGGAATACTGAAGCCACTTTCATAGATGTATTAAAGCGCATCACACTCGAATACGATCGTTCTGCAATTTGATGTTAAAATATAAAATGGCATTTTTGTGTGAGAACATTTGTAGTAGCGCACAGGAAGTGAAAACAGACATAAGTACACAGGAAGCGTAATCCAAGGGAAGAAATAGAACATGTGATCAGACAGTCTCTACCTCTAATCACCACATTTGGGAGTTTTTACATAATCGAAAGGGTTCCCGAAAAAACAGTTGGTGCGGGGCATCTTACTACACCCTGCATAAGTAACTAAGACTCTTTCCTTCTATTCAAAGATCCTAAAGAACAGTCAGAAAATTTGCTCAGATAGAACAAAAAGTTCGTTGGCTTTATTGCATTGCCAGTAACATGTCACGAACAAAATATAACAATAGTAACTTTTTTGATGGCAATTTTATTTGAGCGCGAAACAAGTACTGTCTTGGTCTTTATCTCAAAAAGAGAAAATTTTGTATGTAGAGGGGTGTAAGGCGGTTGCCCACAGGAGCATGCTCTACGTTACACAAATCAATTTTCGTCTGACATAATACAGCTCAACTGTGCTCATGAGTCATGTCATAAGCTGCTTTTATGTTCCACCACTCATTCCTCAGTATGTGTCTCTGAACAATTTGTTGTTGCGTTACAGAGTCGTTGTGCAGCAGTAGAGCAGCTTCCCCGATGGGCGAATGTTACGAATCGTTAGCTTCCAGTAATTCTTTCGAGACTGATCCGGGTTCTAATCGCGAGTGGGGCATAGATGGTGTGTTTTTCTTGTGGTGTGTTTTTCTCTTTCTCTTTCCAAGAACCAGTTGCCCCAACTTAGAGACAGGCGCTTACTGACAGCCACTGCATTCCTCAGGACGGTCGTCAAAACCCCGAAACACAAAAAACAACAGCGTTAGTATGAATAACAACAAAATGTGTTCGTGCGGCGTCTGATTAAAGGTGAATGCGTTCTAAAAGAAATGCGATCTCCACACTCTCTAAGATATACTGCATTTTCCCATGAAAAACCAGCAAGCTTTTAGCAAAAATCGTATTAAAAAATTAAGAGTGCTGATCTTGCACAAAAGGTTCGGTTGCGAGGTAATATATCTGGTAAAACCAGGCTGCGATGGGGCAGCACCACTATCCACTCCGTCTGTCTGTTCTCCGTATCTCATGTGCGTGAAAACAGAGAAAAAATAGCTCGCTCTCTTTAGAGCGCTCTTTTCTCTTTCACGCGTACTTTGAAGATCAAGTAGCCAACGGTATCAGTGCTGATCCTCACGACGTCGATAATATAATATTCAGAATTCCCACGGCTTTTGTTGAAGTTAGAAGTCTTGATTCTCGTTAAGTAAACGCGATATCAAAGTGTGGTTTGTGCGTGGTGTTGAAGTTATCGAAATATCAAACGAGTAAAGGAAAGAGTTTGCAGTGAACTAAAAATTGAAAATTATTGAAGAAACAAAAGAGATACGAAACCGTGCTGCGGGAAGAAAACGCGAAGTTAATGAAAGAAGAAAAATACTATTATCAGAAAGCAGTTTCAGCCAAAGGGCGTTTCGTGGAAAGAAACCACTGTGCACAATTCTTAAGCAACAACTATACAATTGCGTTTCGGAGAAGCAATAGTTTAGTTGTGATGGTCTGGTTGAAAGCAATGCAATTTTCTAGAGAAATTAAAGTGGAAAAATTACGGCAATTTTCTCGTAGACTGAAACGCGTACGTAAAGGTACTTTGTTTACAGCGTCGTACCTCTATTGGGCAGCGCCTTCCAGATTCTTACTGTAATAAGATAATGAATTTCCAGCAATTCATAATACGCATGCGGAAGATACATTCCTATTTTATGTCATAAATCGATAATGCCAGTGAAACCTCGGTTTATTTTGAGATACTTTTGGACGCAAAAATGAAAGAAAAAGGAGAGAAACATCTGACCATTGAGACTGGAAAGAACGATAAACAGTAGTGCAATGTAATGTTATGCATTTCTTCTGAATGTCGAAAACTGTCGCCGCACGTCTTATTTTAAAGTAAAACTCTGCCGAAAGAAGAAGTAAAGGGTGTTGATGAAGAACTCAGGAAGCAGGCTGGTAGGCCAGATACTCATGGAAGACTGGACGAAAGTGGTGTGGCAGTGACGACCAGGTACCCTTCTGAAGTTGCTTAACATGCTTGTACTTAACAGTTTCGGCGTTCACACAACGGAAATGCAAAAGGTTTTATAAACGGCCAGATAAATTCCTAGCGGACCTATGTCGCTTTTTCAGACTCTTAACATTTGTACAAATACGCCGTTGAAGGGTCCATTGAAACAGCTATACCCGCAGTGGTTGGATTCTAATGAACATCGAGTGATACATACAGACCGCATGAGGATGTAAGGCGCGAATATCGTGTGCGACTCTGGAAAATTCCCTGCCGAACTCTTCCTCATGAGCTTTCGAAAATTTGGATTTCGAACAGTTCTGATGGGGGAGAAGATGACTTCTATCAGGATGGCAGCTTGGAGGAAGGCAACACGTCCGCTAATAAGAGCAGTGCTGTTGTCTTCGAAGAACATGCAATGATTTCTTTGGTCTACTTTTATGATTTCTGTCCCGATAACACAGTATTCCATTAGTAGTTGAAATCTTTTTTCTGGAGAAGTGGAAGACACAGAGAGTTAAATCCTTGCTCTAAATTTCTTTACTGACTAACCCCTTAATGCACTCCTGCTATAGCTGCATTCTACTTACGCTGATACCTTTGTTACAGGTTCTGACGAAACAGCTGTATCTCCGAAATTTCTAGGAAGAAAATCCTGATGCAATTATGTGGTTAATTCAAAGAGGAAAATAACAACTTATGTTTTATACGTATAGTTTTCTTCAATGTCACCTCCTGACGTCTCATCGGCATGATATGCATATGCATTTATTTTTAAATAAGGTTACTTAGTGGAATGTATATCACACTGTACATTACCGGAATTTTTTGACCCGTATGTTCAAGAAAGCAATGGTTCACAATAATGTAAATTTGGAACATAACGAGCCTGAATACGCATTCATATTTGTTTTATAGATGTTTTAAAGATTTGACTTTTGTCTAGAGAAAATGGATGTACGTGAGGGAAATGGATGATTTAAAGAGCGCGTAGATTGTATGTGCGAAAATGGATCTGGAAAAATGTATATCTCTGGAGCAAGTGATAGTCCTCGGAAAATTGATGCACTTTGAGACCGAAATCTATTTATAGATCTGTCCAAAATGGATGGATATGGAACAAAGGGATAGATCTAAAGAAATTTACTAACCAGGAGAAATGTAAAATGCAAGGTAAATGAAGTAAATGACCAAAACAGTTTGGACCCAAACAGGAATTTAACATGATTGGCCCTAATCAACAGATCAAGATGTTTTTTTTAAAGAGCTTAAGTAAATACTCCAACAAAATTAAATGCCGGAGCTGTAGCTCTCCATATACAATTAAAAAAAAAAACTGACTTCGGGCTTTCCGTTGATTTTGGAGCAAAAATATCCTAAGTTTTTCTTCTGTGTTGATTCACGCTATTTTCCTGGAGGTAGGTATTTAAAATTAAGGGTGGTAGATTGTTCCTAGCCTTTGGTGAGCACGGAGGGTTTTACATAAAAAAAACATTGAAAAGATCCCTTTCTTGCCTTGGGTATCACCAACGAAATATAAATTTTGTGCTGGGTGTTACAATATATAAAGACATTAAGTTCTTGGAAATGTACACATGGTTAGAACATTTCATTAAAATTTAGTAAACGAAAATAACGTAATATCACTTTTAGGGTTTTGAAAGCTACACTACTGTTTGTGAAAATTGCGATACAATGAAGTACTACTGCTGTTAGCTTGAAACATACATACAGGATGTGTACAACAGGTTAGGACATGCAAATGATTAAAATATTAGTGAAAATGCGCATGCTGCTTTAGAGCAGCTCCCTCTGAACTATACGGTTTTGGGTATAAAGAGCAGGCTCAAACGACATGTTGCAGTCAGAGAAGAGTCGACATTGAATCGAAAGGGTGTTTCTTGTGTCTCACTATGCCCCGTCGCCAAAGAAGGTCGTGTTATGAACATCTGACGAATTTTAAGCTGAAAATGATTGTTGGAATGAAAGAAGCTGGATTTTCGTACCGCGAAATTGCCGTTCGTGCGGAACAAAACGCCGGTACAGTGATGCGAACGTAGAATCAGTGAACAGATAAGACTCGGATACACAGAAATCTGAAAAATGGACCGCAAAATCGCACAACTGCTTCGAATGACAGACACCCCTTCTGCATGGCAGTGATCGATCGCATAGCAACATTCACGGTGTTAGCGCAGCAGTGGAACACTGTTACAGGTCAGGCTTTGTCCTCCATCACATTTATTTGCTTCACAGAGCACTGGTGGCTAGCAACCCATTGCTGCACATTCCTGTGACCCTCAACCGCAGACGCCCAGGCAACAGGTCGTGTTTTCTGACGAGTCACGGTTCAACTTGGTGCACCATGACGGTCGCATACGTGTTCGAAGATATCGTTGTGAACGGCACCTTGCAGCGTCATACCGACCCAACGCCAAGTGTCATGATTTCAGCCACCATTGGGTTCGATTAGCGATTTCGCCAAATACGAATTGAGAGGCACCGTCAACAGCCAGCGATACATCAGGTATGTTTTAAAGGCCGAGGTGATGCCCTTCCTTCAGAGTTGTTCAGGCGTCATATTCCATCAGGACAATGCTCAGCCACATGTGGCCTGGAATGTGCAAAACCTCTTCCATGTACGTGCAGATACCGCTTCTTCCCTGGTCTGCACGTTCGCCGGATATGTCCCTGATTGAATATGTCTGGGACACAGTTGCTAAGAGACTGTCCCGCCAAGCGCTTCTGTCAGTCACAACAAATGAACTCTGGTGTCAAATAGAAGCAGCCTGGCAGGCCGTTCATCAGGACGATAATAAAAACCTCTTACATTCAGTGCCATACCGTGTGGCTCTTATTTTTGCTCGAGGTGGCTTCGCACGATATTGAGTTTTGAAGCGAAAAAATCTTACATAGCTCTTCTAATGTAATCAGTTATCTCCTGTAACATGAGGAACCTGTGATATAAATTTCATGTGAACAGCGCGATTCTTTCTTGGTGTTGCAATTTTCACAAACAGAAGTGTATATGTGCCCTACACAGATAGAATGAAACTCAGATGTAGCTAAAATGTGAATTACGATCAAGAAAACCTTTCTTTTGAGAATTTTTGATATATAAGTACATCATAATAATTCCATCCTTGTTTTAAATCCGAAGAATACCGAAATAAACGCCGTGAATATTTTATTCTGTTTTCTGTATCACTTTCTCAATGGCAAATGCAACTTGCAGTCGAGCCGCGTTTTACAGAATTTGAACTTTCCAAAGTAGAAGAAACATGACCTTTTTTCCTTTCCCGGGTTTAAGGAATCATAATACTACCGAACTGCCATATATCCTCTGCACTGAGCGAATATTAAGTCAGATATCATTGCGCTTCTCCTCACGTCAAGTTTTCGAAAAAGTAAGCCCAGTCAATAGAATTCAATGCTTGAACGAACAGCAGGGAAAAAAACAAAAACAAATGCAAGATGTCCGAGAAATCTACACTTCAAAATTTCATACCCAATGAATTTACAAACACACTATATTGACAAAAGTCACCGGACACCTAGAAGAGAAACACAACATAGCATTTATTGACATACATTAGTACGGTGTCGGTCCATCTTTGGCCTTAATGCATGCACTGACCCTTCGAGACATGCTTTCGACAAGGTTTTGGAACATAGCGATAGGCATGCGCTTCCATTCAGTACATAATGCTGTTGCTAACTGATGCTTAGTAGTAGGCCTTGGTTCCAAACAGCTTATGCGGTCCTCTAATTCATTACATAGGGGCTCTATGGGATTATTATCAGGGCTCTGTGCTGGCCAGTCCACACACGATGCGGAATTATCGTCAAACCACACCGTAACAGTCCTTGCTTTACGGCTCGGTGAATTGTACTGTTGGTACCAACAAGGCTCGGTTCCATAGTGTGTGCGTCCGGCTGCCGCCATACCCACATACGGCTATCAGACTGATGGATCGTGTATCTGGATTGATCAGCCCATAGGACCCGTTTCCTAATAAATACACAGTTGACGTGGATTAGGAACATCAAATAAAAGTCATCGCTCTTTCCATGTTTATAAGTGAATCACGGAAAAATTCTCATCGGCCGCCACCGGGAATCGAACATAGGGTCTTCCAGTTACGCGCTGGACATGCTTCCATTGCAGCACAGCGGCCTCGAAATTCTCCAGACTTACATACGACAAACTGCCAAACCACTTGGCAGGCTGCTTTCTTTGGAGCCCCGCACAATGCTCGGGATTCACCAAAGATGAACAGCAGCAAGTGAACAAATAACTGGAAGGCGAATGAATAATTAATACACAGTAGACGTGGATTAGGAATAAAAAATAGAAGTCATCGCTCTTTCCATGTTTATAAGTAAGTCACTGAATTATAGTTATTTGTTCTAGTTATTTGTTCAGTGGCTGCTGTTCGTCTTTCGTGAATCAGCGGGGCTCCAAAGAAGCAACCTGCCAGGTAGTTTGGCAGTTTGTCGTATGTGAGTCTGGAGAATTTCGAGGCCGCTGTGGTGCAGTGGAAGCATGTCCGGAGCGTAACTGGAAGAACCTGGGTTCGATTCCCGTTGGCAGCCGATCAGAATTTTTCCTTGACTCACTTATAAACGTGAAAGGAGCGATGACTTCTATTTGAAGGACCCGTTTCCATTGATTTACGGTTCACGATAAATGATCTTAACACCATGCTAAATGACGAGTAGCATTTCGAATGGAGATGAAAGGCTTATGAGCAGGCGCACGATCACGGTCACCCATGGAATGAAGTTCTTTGCGAATGGTACGTGTACATACCGAGGTTCCAGCATTTTTACTCACCTGTACACTGAGGTCTTGTGCAGTACTCTAGCTGTAACGACTCTCCTGAGACTTCGACGTCCTCTATCACTGATTTTCTTTGGTCTGCCGGTATGTTTTGTTGCTTCAGGCACGCCATGTGTCTTCCATTTATTCAGTACATCCGAAAGAGTAGACTTGGGTATGTTTAAACGCCTCTCGGTTTCTCTTATGGACAACCCACTAATATAACACCCAATAATCTTTCCTTTCTCAAAGTCAGTTCTCTCCCGCCGTGACATTTTCACTCAATCTCACAGTGCGATATGATCGCGGTCAGCTACAGCTTGTTTTTATACCGTTTGCAGTTGTACCGCGCATTTTAACAACGCAGCGGATCCGTTCATTAAATTTTGAAGGGGTGTCTGGTGACTTTTGTCAATATAGTGTATATTAACTAACAGTTTTCGAGATATTAAAGCCAGTTTTAGGGATATTAAAACTAACAAAGTGCTTTTTAGAATCGTTAGTACGTATCGATATGTGATAATTTCTTTGCGCGGAACACAATCCATACATATCAAATTTCTCTCCAGGTATTGGGAAATATATCCAGCGTGAAAGTAGCAATTATGCCTGATATTTGAGCTTTTAGGGCAGCTTCGTTTGGTACTGCTGTCTGGTCTCACATAACCCTCATATCCTGAATAATCAAAAGTATGCGGACACCTTTTTTAAGTAGTGGATCTACCCATATACCTCACAGCCATGGTCCATAAAGGTATAAAAAGTTGGAAGTGGAATGTTAAACATCACATACAAGTATAGAAATTTCTATCTTGCTGCACCTGCGCCGATCAACTATAAATGATGTTATTGTGAAATAGAAATGTCTATGCAGCAAAAACAGCGTAGTGGCGACCAGGTAAGGAGTTGATACGACAAAACTGTCCGTCCCCGATTGCAACACTCTCCGCAGAGTTCGAAAATTTCTATCTTGCTGCAGCTGCGCCGATCAGCTATAAATGAAGTTATTGTGAAATAGAAATGTCTATGAGCAACAACAGCGTAGTGGCGACCAGGTAAGGAGTTGATGCGACATAACTGTCCGTCCCCGATTGCAACACTCTCCGCAGAGTTCGAAAATGCTTTCGGAAGCAACCACAGCACCATAACGGTTCGTCGAAAGCTGAAAATAATTGCCGCACACCACAAGCTCGACTTCAGCAAGATGAATACCAAGCGGCGTTTATAATGGTGTAACTCTCGGCGCGTGTGGGATCTGGAGCAGTGAAAACGCGTTCTCGGGAGTGATGAATCACGCTTCACCATTTGGCAGTACGACGGACAAGTCTGTGTGTGGACGATGCCAGGAGAACGCTACTTGCCACACTGGGTTGTGCTAACTGTGAAGTTTGGTGGAGGAGGAATTATACTCTCTGGCTTTTTTTTTCACGATTTGAGCTGGGTCCGGAAGTTCCAGTGCCCGGGAATCTTAATGTTGTAGTTTATAAGGATATTCTCGACAATTCCGCACCCAACATTATGGCAACAGTTTGGTGAAGTCCTTTTCTTTGCCGTAGAACAATGTCCCAGTCCACAAAGCGAGGTCCGTGCAGGAGAAAGGGGCGAGGAAGAAATTGGCTGGCCTGCCTAGTGCGCATAGGCCAGATCTGAACCACACGAAACAATATCTGGAATGAATTGGAACACTGACTGCATGTCATCCCGAACCGCCCAACATCGGCGTCCGAATGGCTTATTCTCTTGTGGCAGAATGGAAGGCAATTCCCATAACAACGCACCAAAATCTAGTGGGAAACCTTTCCAGCAGATCGAAGGCTGTGATAGCAGCAAAGGGTGGACCAACTCGATATTAATTCTTTTACTTTTCAATTACAAGAAGTTTGTGCATAGGAAAGTGTTAGGATATTTTTGATGAAATAGTGTATTTCTGTTACAAATCTCATATCATTAGCTTTCAGTTTCCTAAAAATGCCTTTACGGCTCACTCATGTCCCATCGTCGTGCCACAAAAAAATGTTGGCCTAAATCAGCGATGGCCAATACAAGTACGGCAGTTTACGTAGCCTGCTGTAAAGTATCTCAAATCGAAAATTTATAAACAAAAACAAAGTTGTTGAGCAAACAGTCTACAATTTTAACGCTATTCAGGTAATTGCAGGAACCACAAAAGCAGTGCAAATTGCTATTTGAAGAGGAAGGCAGCCGACAACCTTTCCTAGTTAGTCACATTACTACATTAGCTAACAATTTTAACTGTTCAGCAATACATATGCAGTTTTGTTCAAACAATAATAAATATTAGCAACCACTTAATGCTTGCATTATGTTATGCACACACTCTCAACGATAAGCGAGAATGTAAAATAATCGTCCCCTATTTTGCATTGGCTATAAATTTAGGTAAGGCACTCAGCACCTCAAAAGATTTAGTTCTGGCACTCGGGAACATCGATGCTGCCGATCCTTGATCTAACTGAGGTATTGTTTATAACGAATTTAGCTTTTTTGGGGCACGGGTGAAAAAAGATTTTTTACAATTGATAAAAGATTTTCTCTCTTTTGATGGTAATTTTGCTGTCTAATATGTTACAGAATTTCAATAATCACACTCAATAATTAAAATTTGTTTTCTGCTCCAGCAATTCCTTGGCATTACGCTATTAAATTGTTTGCTCTGTCTCTCGAAACTGTTGTTCGAGAGACAGAGCAAACAATTAATAGCGTAACATTTATCTTTGAACATTTATCGGCGAACATTTATATTATCGTCGAACATTTATCTTTGTCCAAATGTTGGACACTAAGTTGATTAAGATTATACTGCAAATTGTTGTCGACGTTCTTAGGAATTACAGCTAAAAGCATCGAACACAGCAAACGTTTGATTCAAGAACCGCCAATTCCAAGCATAATTTTTGATGCTAGCACCGCCAAAATGTATTCATTTTTGGCTGCTACCAGAAAGATAAATTATGTAGTAAAAAGTTCATGCAAAATGTTATTAGCAAAGAACTCCGAAATTCCGCCTGAAAAAATTTCCGTCGGAAGCGAAAGAGCTTTCTTGGTCGATGAGTCAGAAATATAGTCGCGAAAAGGAGAAAAAATCATTCACGCCCCTAGCAGAAAAACTGCGTGTTATTAGGAAAAAACAACAACAAGAAATACACATAAATCTTTGTCATGGTTTCCGGTATCCTATACAGTAGAATTTTTTTAAATCGATATTTTAGAAGCAGATATTTTCTGCCTCTTAGTAGAAGAACTGTGCATTATGGAAAAATAAAAAGTGTACATGAAAAATTTCCCAAAATGGGAGCTTTGCGACATGAAATGAATTTTCAAGCTGATATTTAGAAGGGAAAATCTTCAAAGAAAATTGTGCTTATAATAAATATTCACATGAAATGACACCTAGTACAAAGGGGTCTATTTCAATCGGCTATTTAGAAACTGAAATACACGGTAGAGACATGTAGAAATATTTCATATTTCATGGTTTTACCTCTATAAAAAGTCTGAAACATATGCAAAGTGCCATTTGCGGTGAAAGACATACTATCCAAAATAGCTTTTTCAAGTTAAAGTTTTTAAGCAGAGACGTCGCGTAAAAACTTTAACCTGAAAAATCTACTTTGGATAGTATAAGCAGACAAAAACATAGTATATTTTTCTGCCATGTAGTGCAAAAATTGTGAATTGCATTAAATGTACGTAAAATGTTCTCCGCCTTGAAAGGTATTCAACCAAGAAATATTTCTTCAGTTTGTTTTTTAGTGCCTGTGATATCGTTATAAATAGAAATATAGGCTAATGGTACATAGCGGCAGAACTGTATCTTATGAAACAATAAAAATATGTATATAAAGAACATTCTTCATACTTGAAACCATGCGACAGAAACAGAAAAAAAGCTGAAATATAAAATACCTATATAACTGAAATATAAAATACTTAGTGGAAAACCTGATTAATTTCAAGAAGGTGTGTCCAAAATGGTATGCATGATAAAATAAATCAGCTGAAAAAAATTTCAAAGAGAATTTTCGAAGCAATGGTATAGAATAGAAAATATTTCGACGTCAGTAAGCTCTCTAGCAGCAAGATCATACATCGGGAAAAAAACAAAAGGTGTTGACCAGCGTACTCACGGTCCAAGCTTCTCGAACCAAACAAAAATTTTCCAAACGGACTAGCCGTGCACGTATGTATTGCTCCAGAGAGTCGAATAGACGGAGGTAGTGATACTGTAAACACTTGCCTTTTTTCCAGAAGCCATGCTTAAACCAAATGTAGAGGTAAAAAATATTTCCTTCCACAATTTTTCATCACACACATCAATTGGTTCTGAGGTACCCTGTAAAAATAATAATAACAATAATCACCAGGGAACTGGGGTCGGTAAGTGGGATTTATGAAGAGTAGGTAGCCTCTCTTCACTTGATATGCAAAATTAATTAAGGAGAACTCATTACATCTTAAAAAGCTAAAGTAAGCAGCCTTACACAATAATTTAAAAAAAAAAAGACAAAGAGAAACATCATATCATCATGCAGCATCTCCAGCAGAAGAGAAGAAGGAAAATGAAAGAAAAACAAAAGACAGACACAGTGAATCAAATACGAGTTTTGTAAGTGACTAACATCTGATCACTGTCAGGTGGTGAAGAAGCAATCAAACAACAGAGCCGATGAAAAGCAGCATGACGCCTTTCCGTCTTGAACGATCCGCTTGATTTTCTGTACTGTTCTTGCATCAAATTCTTTTTCTTCTAAAGAGAAAGGAAGAGAACGCATTAAGAGGATGAATTCAAAACGCAGCCCAGTGAGAATATCAGAAAGCATAAAGTTGGCTGCCTCGAAAATGTTGATACGAGTGAAGAGAGGACAACGCCTAAAGACAATTAACGGGTGTATTTATAAGAGTTCAGTGAATGAAATATGAAGTTGATAATTAAAAAACAACAACAAAAACTCCTTTACGGGGTATGAACCTAAACGAAGGTTCATTCTATTGGAAAGTCAAGTATATCTTAGTCAACCAATGAGAACTAAGATTTAACAGAGAACAGCCTACGGAATGTCGAATATGGGGATTGATTCCTACGGAGTGTTGAAAATGCACGAGAATGTATCAAATGGTAAGTGAATCCCGGGAAGAGTGCTTAAGAAAAACAAAAAGGAAAATTGACACCTCATGAACTAAGAATGATAAAATTCCATTTTAAAGAAGAGAGGGGTTAAAGAAAGGATTTTTTCACACTAAACGGTGCCTCCTCAGATAGCCAGAAGTGGAACGCCAGAGAATATGATCGTCGTATTTAAAATGTACCGTGTAAAAACAATTGAAAATTTGATGGTTATTGATTAAATGACATAACGTTTCAAGGGGTAGGGGATGAACAAAAAACACCAAACTCAGAAATTAACGTCATATGTAAAATTACAAAGTGCCACATAAAGTGTGAGTATTGAAATAATTCCTGAAAAAACAGATGAATTATTTTTTTTAAGAAAATTGAAAGACAATTTGCTAGTATTTCAAAAATAAAATCTGAGGACAGAGATTTTTTTTAGAGGTAGAAATATCATAACTGATAGCATTAATAAGTGGATGATTAGGAACTTGTCGAGTCTTTAGTAAAGTTTAATTATGAGTGAGCATGTCCCTCTGCGGAGAGTTTCCAAGTTCGGTTGTCCCGATTTTCGTGACAATGAATGCATGAAGAATTTCTTGTGAATAAACAGAGAAAAATTATTTGAAAAAGTTCAAGTTTTCACACTGCAAACTTCCATTAGCCACGTCTCCCAAACCGGGAATCGAAGCCACGTCTCCCAACCGTTCTGTACATCCTTATAAAAACGCGAGGGAAAATATGCTTTATAAAGCAGTAATTTAATTCTGGGAGAATTTGTTTTTCTTCACGAAAATGTCATGGAGATAATGTGTTAGTCGTCTGGCTTTAAAAAGTATGTTTTTAACACGGAGTGCCCAAGAAAGCGTTTGATCAAAATTTACATATTTTTTTGCGCAACGGAATTTTTTAGCAATAATTAGGAGACGAAGGAATTTATTGAAATTCTGACAAAACGTTTTTTCTAGAAAGAATCACAGCAGTTGATTTGGTACGACTGACTTCAATTTTCCATTTCTCTTAGAAAAATTCTAATTCATGAAATCAAGAATGCAGCATTAATCAGTGTATTTTGATTAATGGAATGAGATCTAATTGCAGTGTCGTCCAAGTCAAGAACTAGGGCATATTCTTTTCCTGAAATAGGAGCATTGTAAAATATACTAGGAAGAGGATAAGTGCACTTCCGTAAGAAACTACAGCTTCACAATGAAGACTTGCAACTAATGATTTTGATGAAAATGACCTGTTGGCTAAATACTATTGGATTAAAATAATTATCCACTTAGGAAAGTTAAGCTGATAGGCCAAACTTTATTAAATACCTTTGGAATGTCTAAAAGGGCAATCCCAGGTTTTTCAACATCGTCCTTTTAGTCTGATACACCGACTCATTCACGCACCAAAACTGGTGAACAGTCTATTAGTTTTAAACAGAACCAAAAAGATATTCTTACATGAATCATTCTTACATGAATCATGAATGCAATCCTGTATTCACAGGATTGCACCATAAAATACAAATTTTGAAGATGACAATCCGTTTATTGGTGTAAATATGACAAGGATGGTAAGTCAGATAATATTCGAAAACTTGAAAATTTTGTCATCTTCGTGCGGGAATCGAAGCCACGTCTCCCACGTAGCGCCTGGGTATACTAACCACTGCACCACCCGGAACGAACAAGTCTCAAGTTTCTGGGACTTGGTCGTTCCGGAAACTTTATACTTGGTCGTTCCGGATGGTGTAGTGGTTAGCATACCCTGGCGCTAACTGGAAAGACGCGGTTTTGATTCCCACCCCAGGACGACGAAATAAAGTTTTCGGATGTTATCTGACTTACCACTTTGTCATACTTACACCAAAAAACGAACTGTCATCTTCAAAATTCTTACATGAAGTTGTTTAACTGAATCACTATTTCAATTCTATCAAGTAATAATTTTTCATGAATTTTAGTTAGAAAAAAATATAGAAATTAGCCTGTTATTCTGATTAAACATGAGATTAGTCTCTGGTTTAAGAATTACGGCAATGTCTGAAGATTTTCACTCACTGATGGACGCAGGACCAATATCACAGTGGAATAAAAGCATTACAAATGTTTCTCGAGGGTATGATAAATCTTGGAGGAAATAACTAAACAGCATAAATACTGATACGGTGTTTAGTAGGTGCCCTACCTTTTATTGAATTCTCCCTCCTTGAACAATATTCTTGATTTTCACCGTCTTTGAACAGTTTGCTTGATTTGTAGAAGCAGAAAAAAGAAACAGTTTTATGGAACGCATCGATATCCGAAAGATTACCAGTATTCTCACGGATCTGAAACTATTTCTCCAAGGTATTGGCAAAAGCTTCTCGTTTCCTTTCAATGGAAAGAATAATGTCGTTTTGTGCATGAATACACGGGATTTAATTGTCCTTCCTTTGAAAACTTTTACAAGGTGAACGTATTTTCGTTTTGGTTTACTCCAACCTCATTGGTTAAAATATTTTCTATAATTATTTTTGAAAAATGTCTGCGTAAGCTTGGGTTATATTCAATCGCTTTAAAGTACTTCGGAATCTTAAGCGTTCACTTTTTCTGATATTTGTAGCGAGAGCAGTGTTTTTTCTTCTGAAGAGTGCTTTTAATCAATCAGGGAACTCATAAGAGTTATAGTTTTTGAAATGTTATTAATTGAAAACTTAGAGGACGCGCTAATACTATGAATTACAGACAATTCCGAGTGAACAGGATTATGATAAAAGTTTAAGCAGGGTAATACTTTCAATTAGCAGAAAAAAAATTAAATTCTTGAAACTAGCGAGGCCAATGATATCAGGTCAACGCTCGGAATAAAGAAATTAGGTGAATTCAGGGGAACCATCCACATACAAATTTTTTCTGAGAGGCAATTTGACAAATTTCTTGCTGTGTTTTCATTAAAGAAGGAGTCCCAGACGTCATATTTCAGTCTTAGTCTCCGGCCGCCGTAATGGTGAGCTTCTCCGAATAGACGGACTTACGATCACTGTAGTAAAAGTTCAATATATACATACTGTATATACATATATATGAACACCAAAACACTTAGGAGATAGTCAATGTACATTGGGACTAAGTCCCATAAAATGCGGTTATATACGTTATTGTACATGAGCCCAAAAACGACAAGTTGACATTGATGACAATGCAATATTTATATCTGAACCTAAGAACATCTCTACATATTCAATATATTTCTATCAAATTTTGTAAGCTTGTTTTAGTCAGTGAAACAAAAAAAAATCGTCGGTGAGGGATATTGAGCTACACATATTAGGCTCACTTTATTTCAGCTTCAGTTCTCCTGGTTTGCACATGTTAGGTGTAAGCATACCTATTACATTTCAGTTCAACTTTGACACTTGCCCAGTGTCCACTGTTGCATTACACCATTAAAGGATATTCAATGTTCACAGTTCAACACAAACAGGAACAATTGCACAATTCTAAAAAAAAGGGGGGGGATGAGTTAAAATCATTCTATGACTATTGTTAAGACCAGACTACATCAACGCAGTAAGAATTTCAGCAACTCAAGTGTTTCATTGTTCGATGCCAAATTATTGCGAAGGATCAGAATTAAAATAGTCAATAAGTCGTTCTACGCTCGTATCACCGGACATGTTTCAGGCTACTCTGTGCCCATCTTCAGCGGTCGGGTGCAAGAGACACCAATCTGCTTTTATTGCACTACCTACCTCCAAGCCACCAGTCAACCCATCGCCCATTGGTCCTGCGTCCATACGTACGTTGGTCTCGTGACTTTCGCCACTTTCTGTTGTTGCACTATCTGGTGTTCATCCTATGTAATCTCATTACTCATCGTTATTGGATGCGACATTTCCTATAGATTTAGTTTTTATGATCTTTCCTTTTGTTTCTTTTTCTTTTGTTATTATGCACCGCCAGGCAAAGGGCAATTCAAGTGGTGTCTGTACATTAAAATTATATCCCCTGGTTTTTTCTATTATAATAAACTCAGAATACAAAATCTTCTTATGTATATTAGGCGTAGTATATATTTTTTAATTTTCCCGTACGGGGATAGAATTATTATTAATGCAATAGGTAATAAGAGATACTTGTTGTTTACCCTTTTTCCAATCCCTCTTAGGCTCTTCTATTCTTGTATGTAGTCGTCTTTTAGTACTACAAATGGAGGTGAAATCTATATTACCGTCATCATTATTCTCAGTGGGTATGCTATATACTCCTGCTCTATGCATAATTGCATTATTACTGTAATCGGCAGTAAGGAATTTGTTGTTATCGACGACAATATCGGCGAATCTTTTATTCACTTTATTACATTCCTTTTTTAAAATGTTGCTTAACTGTGGTATATAAGGTAAGCGCCCGCAGAACTGTGTGATGCTCTCAACGTTATTTTCACTTTTAGGTTTATTAATACTGATTTTATAGTTTCTGTACATTTTCTAAATATATCTTTTATCATAGCCAAATGCTGTGGCAGTTTGCAAAATCTACTTCATTTCAGAATGTTCGAAACGTCTATTCCACGTATGGGAAACAGTTCTTCTAATATATGAGTGAAATGCAGCCTCTTTATAATGTTTAGGGTGGACAGAATCATTCGGTATAATTACTGGTACGTAACAGTCTTTTCTGTTTACAGAATAGTTAATATGTCCAATGTAGTTACAAAGCAGAATGTCTAGGAAGGGTAATTGCCCATTACTTTCTTTCTCGACTGTAACCTGTATTGTTACTTTTTTTCTCGACTGCGACCTGTATTGACTGTAACCTGTATTGTTTTTATCCATTAGTGGGATCTTCCATACCTAGTGTATTTGGAAAACTTAAAACACATAAAGGTGATAGCCCTATACGTATTATACGTAGTTAATAAAAGTATTGCACCTACCATAAATCTTGAAAAAGCTCTGCTTGGATATCTTACCCCCTTTTTTAAAATTCACGAATATACAGCTAATAGTTCTATAGAAGTCATAAAGAAAATTAAAAATATAGATATTGGTGACTGTATAATGCTTAGCCTTGATGTTGTTGCATTATATCCGAACACTCCCGCACATGAAGCTATTAATCTTGTGAGTAAGAAATTAATTTCAGTTGGAGTTCCAGAGACTGAAGTTAACAGCATTATATCTGCACTCAACCTAATTACAGAAAATATTTATTTCAGATATAATCAAGTAATATACAGACAGAAATTTGGATCCCCTATGGGCTCTCCAATTTCGGGTCTGTTCTCAGAAGTCGTATTGCAGAACATTGAAAGCGAAGTACTTAAACAAGGACAAGATAATTTGCCGATGATATTCCTTCGATATGTGGATGACATTCTTGTCATCTGGCAGTATTCAGAAGATAGCTTAATGAAGCTTATAGAAAACTATAATGAATACTACCCAACAATACAGATTACAGTCGAGAAAGAAAGTAATGGGCAATTACCTTTCTTAGACATTCTGCTTTGTAAAAACCGTGGACGTATTAACTATTCTGTATACAGGAAAGACTGTTACGTACCAGTAATCATACCGAATGATTTTGTCCATCCTAAACATTATAAAGAGGCTGACTTTCACTCATATATTAGAAGAGCCGTTTCCCATATGTTGAATAGACGTTTGAAACATTCTGAAATGAAGCGGATTATGCAAACTGCCACATCATTTGGATATGATAAAAGATATATTTAGAAAATGCATAGAAACTATAAAATCAGTATTAATAAACCTAAAAGTGGCAAGCTTACAATTGACATGTGGAAACCAGGAAGACTGAAGCTGAAATAAAGAGAGCGTAATATGTGTAGCTGGATATATACCTCACTGACGATATTTTTTGTTTCACTGGCTGAAACGCACATAAGCTTACGAAATTTAAGGGAAATACATTGAATATGTAGAGATGTTCTTAGGTTCAGTTATAAATATTTCATTGTCATCGATATCAACTAGTCGTTTTTGGGCTCATGTACAATAACGTGTGTAACAGTATTTTATGGGACTTTGTCCCAACATACATTTACGATCATTGACTTGAACATACTTGACCAGTGTATTGTACATACTCATTAATTTGATGCTGCCCTGAGAAGTTTGAACTTCAAAAGATTTAAGTAGAGAAATAAGAGTTTCAAAATGATTGTAGTTGTAGTTTTAACAATCATAGCAGCCCCTCCAGTAGATCAACTATTATCCATCCTGTATGCATACAGTATCTGGTGATATGATAATGAACCTTATTTGTAAGGTGAGTTTCTCAAACGGGGCCAACATATATATCATGCTCAGTAAAAAACTGCTAGAATCTAATTTTTATCATTTTATTAAATGAGAACTCCTAAAAATAATTCAAAGTTTGCTAGAAGCATGCGTAAGCCATTACCAGAGCACTTCTGTGATGTTATCCAGCAAAAAAGCCATTACTAGAGCACCTTAGAACATTTACGGTCAATTTCCAGAACGATCGGAGAATACTCTGTAAAAAGTCTTTTTTACACTCAATAAATACCATACGTTTACCCTGAAGAATCTCACAAAACTAATCAGAAAGCCACCCTGACACAACATACTTCTCCTAAAACACCACTTTCCTTAGCACATCTGTTCATCTATCATCTTTCCAAGCAGTTAATTAAATTGTGTTCAAAAAAAAAAAAAAAATCAGTAAACACAAAGCAAGGACATGCCACAACAATTATAACAATCCTTTCTATTCCATTACGTCTAGATGGCACAGTGGCTGGTCTATGACAATTTTCAGAAACCGTAAGATGTTTCTCGTGCTATCTTAGTAATTCCACGTAACCAAAGGATGTCTGTCACTTCCCCATGGTTAAAAAACACGATTAATTTGGTCATAAATTGCAGCTTTACCACATTCCAGGGAAAATTCAGCATCTGTCCCTTCATGAAAATTTACCTCTCCTCAGTCCTCCTAATCATCACCTCTGATATCTTCATCATTAATTATTAACAGGTCTTCAAAACATTTACTCATCTCTTCAACATATCCTTCTCAGATATGACATGCTGCTGCTCATATGTTTGTCAGAATAGCTCTTGATTATAGACATTTAACGTTTAACGGGATTTCAGAACATTTTAATGCGGTCTTGTTTTTTATTTTTCACACAACTACGTATGTCTACAGTTGTTCTGTTTTTCGTCTTCAGGCAAGGCCCTCTTCAAATTTCTTTCAGAACCTGTAGCAAAGAACTTAATACCTTACGTAAGCATTTTTGTTCCCCTTGACAGCGTTAATCCTTCTGCTATCCACCAAGGGGATTTTCTATCGTTATATATTCTCACATCATGTACTTTCCTTGCAGACACGATAATTTACCTTGTTCTACACTCAACTTAAATGTCTGAATTTTAACAAGCTTACCTTTCGAGGACATGATATCATTTTATTCTATTTCAATACTTCTTCAACAACCTGTTTCTGGAAATCCTGTTGACTTCTCAACAGAGTTTATCATGAAATGTTAAGTGTTGAAATATTTTTACCTGGATTTTAAGTACTTGGCTAAAGGTAGATGCTACTCATTTTGTCAAAACTTTCTGTATTACTTAAGCAAAATGAATAAGGATTCTTCCTTATTCGAGTTCTATCCACTATGATATGTTCATTTATTCTTTGCCTATTTCTTACTTGTTACTTCTTGCAGAACACCTTAAAGAAACTAGGGCTTAGTTTTGGAATACGCTCACCGAGATCGATATCACGCCACCTGCTTTCATCCCGGAACACCCATACCTCTCTGACTGATGCGGGAGTGTACTCCATACCATTGGAATACATGGATGGTACCACCAGGTACTACATCGGAATGACAAAACGCTCTTTTGCTCTTCGACTTATCGAACACAAACGGGACGTCTCGCACGGAAGATTGACAACCGCCTTATCCAGAGAAGTGGTTACCCATTCAGCCATCCCGAAATGGGACCAGATAAAGCGAATCGCTCCTTATACTACCGTCAGGGGCACTGCCGTCAGGGAAACCATGGAGATTTTGAGTAACCCTGTAGTTTGCAACGAAGACGTCTCATTTGAGCTTCCCCAAATATGGCGCACATTCCTTCACGCTTAGCACGTTCCTGTTGACATCTCTCGTTGTCGCATGCTCTCGACGCAACATATCACTTTCTCAAATTCTGTTCATGTTTATTTTATTTAAAATCTTCTATTCTTTGTTACTTTTGCCTTAACTAACCACGAACAAGTCTGAAGAAGGCACCCGTTGGTGTTGAAAGCTTACGCTTTATTCATAACGTTTGTACGTCAATAAACGGATATCTTATTTCTTTTGCGTACTGATTATTTGACGTAATCTACCTGAACTTTAGGTAAATAAAATTGTGATAGGTATGAATATTAACGGGGAAAATCAACAGAGAAAGGGCAATAATTATACGCTTGTATCATCCAGTTTAAATCTTATTTGTAGACCCTTTATTATCGCATGCGAATTGTGGTATGTTCGTACACACAGTTCAGCATGCATGCACTACGCTTTCACGTTTATCAAATAAACCTCATCTGATAAATATGAAAGCGCAATGTACACGTGGACATACCAGCAGGCTGCAGTTTTGTATGAAAGGAAAATATTTTAAATTTAAAAAGAACATCGATTTGGTAAGAAACTTTACGGATGGGTTGCAACTTGATGCGTGTGATCCAAGTTTGCAATATGTGACTACTGCGCAAACCACTAATGTTGCCGCGAAGCACAGAGAAAAGAGGGTAGCATTGAGTACATTAGTCTCAAGTGAAATTGTGGCTTGTTGACAGATTGTGAAATTACACGAATCAACGGTTATTTCATTATGATGCAAAAACAAAGAAAATTCGAATTACCGTGAAAATAATTCTTCTCCTGAAGTATTACAAGTCCCACGAATTAGTGGGGTCGCTTTTGAGTATATCTCTACCTTTTTTCAGTCCTGCTCAGTTCTTAATTTTTTTAATTTTTCAGTAGTCTGGAATTAACAGTAATCATAAAGGACTTAATAATTAAGCAAATAAGTAATAAATCATCGTTTCTTACAACATTTTATTTGTGCATAGACGTGAGGGAAAGTCACAATGAATATTATTTCGATGCTGCCCGACTTTTTGACCGCTCTTTGTCATACCGTAGTCAAGAGTGAAACGTACTTCTGACATACACTTTGCTGATACTGATCAGTTTATTTATGAAGTTATAAAGATGAACATATTTTCTACATATTTTGCATGACATATCGTTCTTCTAATTTTTGGAATAAATATATTGTAATAGAAAGTCAAAGAAAGAAAGAATGTTAGTGAAATCCTAAAAAATACGATTCACAAGGGATAAAATACCAAAAAGTGTTTTTTTTTTCACAAATCAGGTACACCTTCTAATTCTTTAAAATCTTTAAGATGCGATGCTGAACTACGTTAGACGTGTTGATACACGATGATTGCCAAAGAACGAAGAACAATTGCTGCATCCTTGGATGCTTATACACCAGCATATGTTTCAATTTGACTTCATACTCGTTTTGGACAATTATCAACGATCTGTGCTTTGCTTTGCCTTCAGCTTTACTTTCTGCGCCAATTATAATGAGGTTGCATTTGAATATGTCTTATTTTGAATTATTAAATTATTACGAACCATTAAAAAGCTAGTGTCAGAAAGAGCATCCATATTTTAAAAGCGTCCACAAACTTTGGTGTGCCTCTCTTTCTTTTCGTTATAAGTGTTTGTTTTTAATTTTCATTTTGTGATTTTTTTTTCAGTTGTAAAAAATGCTTGGGCAGTGATTATTAAGGACACCCAAAGAAGTTACACAAGCTATTGCTTCCATGTCACTAAGGTTTCTGGCGACCTGTTCCTTTGCCCGATTTTTCGGGGATCTTGCTTGTCAAGCGGGCGGGAAGGAATCAGGTCCTTCGCCAATTAGAAAAATGGTGGCAACGGCGCCCACCCCTGTGCTAAACAACAACCGCTCTGGCTGCCTGACTGCACTCAAGGGCTCTTGTTTCTCTCTTCTCGTGGCTGAGTCAGTCGTCAAAAGAAGTCTTAATAAATATGTTTCCGTTTAACGTTGAAGTTCCTTCCACGCCGCCACCTGTTACACCACACCAGCTTCCATTACGCTTTAATCATTATTAATTTTCACACCATTTAATTAGACAGCTGTCTACATTTATTTCGCTCGAGCCCCTTATCTGAAAGATTTGTATTCAATTCGAGGTTCCAGAAGCAATAAAACGTAACGATCAGCTTGTTTATATTCTCTACCTGGTCTATTATATTTTAATTTTACAAGCCATAGTGATTCACTCACATTAAAATATATAAAAAAATCACAGTAATGAAAACTTAAAAAAAATATTAAATAAATAATGTCGAGAGCACTACATTGTCCTATTCTTTTCGAATAATGGCAGCATATAAAAAAATATATATACATTTCTCTACCAAATATCACTCCTTGGTATCTAAAAGTTACAAACGGGCTTTTTCTTTGCATTAAAAATTGAGAAGATTTGTTGGTATTGCTGTTTCATATTGATATAATATTGGTGGAAGAAAACAGCAAAAATAAGATATTAACAGGCTGTTTTGCATCCATAAAATTAAAAACACATGGAAAGAATCCAGTTTCATAACAAAGATTTTATAAAAAATTCACATTTTTATTAACTTCCCTCCAGACACAGAATCCTCGACTCACGAATTATAAATACGTAAAATTTTACTGTTCGATATAGTGATTTTCTTGGGAAATTTTTTCTTCACGTCCCATCGCTAATCTGATTCAAGCTGTTAGTGCAGGAGTTTGTTGAATGAAAATATGGCCTATGTCAATCCTATTTATTTCTTGGATTTTCGTTTTTAGATTAAAAATTATAAAAAATATTGGTTTGCTTAGGTCACGATAAGGTGGCCAAAGCAAAAATATTTTCTCATGTGCAACAAGAATGTTCTGGTAGTTATCGATTTCTCACGATACTGATTTAAGCAAACACATATATAATCAGTAATTTGCTTCTTAAACACAGGTTTTTAAGCTCTTTTTTCTTCTTCTTCTGCAAGCAATGTTATGGCAGTTTTATGTCCCCTCTGCTACCTTATCGTCATTTCTGTTTAGTACGTCTTTTGAAAGAACGTCCTTGCTTTTAATATCACTATGCCCGTCTCTATGGGCGAAGGCGCTTACTAGCTGAAAGCAATGGAAGGGGTGGGGGCTTTGGTATTTGTTGGGACGTTGACCTAATTCAGGCAGATCTGAAATGGTTTCCACATTCATGCTGCAGAAATCACTGAAGGAATAACGAATACTGAAAACTATACTCAGCTATACTATAGATATACTATTTCTACTGAAGGAATAATGAATTTGCGTGTTAGTAGGGGGGTGGAGTAGGGAAATTTTTGACTCAAAATAAAAACTTTCGTACAAAAAAAACATCACTGTTAAAGAGTACAAAAAACAGCAAAAATTTAAACATAATTTTAAATATTTATATTGTTGAAAAAATTAAATGATATTTTTAAACACCTATAGCTATAAAAAATTATATTCTCCCAGTACAACCGAGATTCAAGTTGAATTATCAATTAATACATTATTAATTGTTTGAAAACAGGAAAAGTGATAAAAATTATAACACACAGAAAGGAAAATAAAAAATAATGCACAGAAAGAAATAAAATATTACTACAGATAGGAAAGTTATTGTAACAGGAAAGTAAACAAAAAAGACGACAACGAATTTTTGGTTGTGATGAGTACGTCTTTTGAATCCTTTCCAACGCGAATAACATTTTTTTTTCAGAGTTATTCATAGCCAATGAGTAACTATTTCTTTCATGAAACCGATTAAAATAATAAAAATCAACCGGATTTCTACAATCGATTTCACCTTCAAAAATAGAATCGGGTACTTATTCCCAATAGCTGCGGAAAAGTATTTTACGAAAATTAATAAATTGGAGAACAAAACGTTTCTTGTGGCTGAAGGAAGATATCAGAGACAAAGGGATTTTCAAATCGAAAAGTTCGAAGAAGAAATATAGAAGGAAACAGGATATAACTCTATGGAAGGAGTAAGTGCAGTTTCTATGTGATTGACCAATATAGACTAAGTTCTGTTGTTACTCTGCTCCGAGCTTTAAACAAGAAAGATGACACCGAATTTTTGGGTGTAATAAGCACGTCTTTTGAATCCGTTCTGACGCAAATTAAATTTATCAAAGCTATTCAAAGTCAATGAAACCGGTATGGAAAACAATAGTATCTGACGGAAGAAAGAAGTTTTTCTATCAGGTCTTTAATCCCTCAGATATTGCTGTAAACGGAATCGTGAGCTTAAGAACTCGTGGAAACAGAGTTATCGACAAAAATAAGATGTGACTTTACGTCCCCTGGTGGGAAAACCATGCATTATTTTAGGAAGAAAGTATTCTTAAAAGGTTTATCCATATGAGCGGTATCGGTCCAAGAAAAAAAAATTAGTTGAGCTTTCAGGAGCCTAGCTTTCGCTACAAATACATCAGAAGCAGAAATTAACACTTATGACCCCAGGTGTCCAAACCATTCTTTACCAAATATTAGAAATTATGTGAAAAATATTTTCCATCGGGTCTTGTATGCGATACAGGAAGAATTTTTCAAATCGGAGTTTCGGGAGCAGAAAACGCAATTTACCTTTGTGCGCCCTAGCGGAAAGTCTATGATTTACTTGAAAATTTTCAATTTATTGGAAAAACATTTCGCATCGGGAACACTATCTAACAAAGAAGGAATTTTTCAAATCGGTTTCCTAGAAGTAGAGATATTGACGAAAATAAGATATACATCTACGCCCTCTGGAGTAAAAACCATGTATTATTTCAAGAAGAAAATGTTCCTAAAAGGTTTGTCGACATGAGTAGTATCGGTCAACAAACGACTTTTTTTACAATCGAGATTTTATAAGCTCATGTTTTTCTGCAAATACGTATCTGCTTTCATTACATATTGCACCTCTTCGAGAAAACTTATACATGTAGTCGTGTATACTGTGAATAAATACCCTGTAGTTAGGAATTCAAATGTTAACGAACACTTCCTGCGGTATCAAGAGGTAACAGTACTCCAAAACGTGCAATCTGTGATAACAAAATTCATTGTGGAGTGAGACAGCAGTTTTGCCTCTTTCTTCCCTTTTTTTTTATTCCTTTTTGTTGTTGTTGTTCTCGCTCTTTCCCTTTTTCATCATCAGGAATGTATAACTTCTCACAGTCCTCGATTCTCGTGTGATTCATAAATTACTGAAGAAACATTTTACATTGTTTTACATAGTCATAAACTGAGTTGTATGCTGCTAATTACCAAAATACTCGTATATGAACATGAATGTTAAAGACTGCCAACCTGATTTTCATCTCTGAGTAATTGGATCGAGACATACTGTATATGCTGTGCTTATTATTCTGCTTTGGCTGTCTCTCTTCCTTACCAAGAGAGCGCAAATTAAAAATGATAAAATGATGATGATCTCACGGGCATCCTAAAGCTTCGAAACTACCAACATTTTAAAATTCTATGCAAAATGAGAACTATTTTCTTAAATACTTGGAAAACAAAAAAATATTCAGAAACATTTGCATTTTTAAACAAGATGAATATGAATTTAAATGCAATAGTAAAGAGCGAAACTATTCTTTCCCAGGATAATCATGAAAACTATGATTGAAAACATGAAATGCGTCTGTTACAGTATTAGAACTTTGCAGTACAGATACGAAACAGAAAATAGTATAACTTATGGATTAAGCAGAAATTAAGGAATTTAAATCCTTCCGTAATGTATAGGATAATTCAAACCGCTGAAACGTAAGTCGTACTTCTTTTCCCACCTATAAGTATGTATGCGAATATATAAATTATGCGAATCACCTCGCATGCTGGAAAAGTGGCCAGAAATGGAAGCCTACGCAATTCGCTGGGAACAAGTATTCGTAGTCTGACCGTATCTGTCATTCGAGATGCAAGAAATATATAACGTACCGAATTGATAAAGTTGTCACTGAAAATTTATTGCAGCTATTAACTTTGATTATATAAAAATGCAAATCAGAATTTTTGAGGTACATATATATTCATAACACGAAGAAAAATGTTAATGAAATATAACCGTCATCATTTACTCAGCGAGAATTTTTTAAAAATGTCTGCGGACGTTACACCAATACTAAGATCACAAAGTATTCATTCGTCGTTTAGCTGCCAACTTAAGGTTACAAAAGTGAAAGAGAGAGAGAGAGAGAGAGAGAGAGAGAAAGAGAGAGTACCGACTTCGAATTTCGGGAAAAATGCTCTCTTAAATGATATTCAATGTTTTCATACGTAATTCCCTACGATACATTAATAGTTGCAAGAAGTTTCTATGCATGACTTAACAGACGCAGATTGACCAGAAAGCATCGATTACAAGGTATGTGTGGGTTTCTTTAAACGGTGTACTCAACTGAAATTATTTGAATCAATATAAAATGAAGTGAAGCTTAAAGGTAGAGGAGTATAAAAAGAAAAAAACATGAAATAAAAATCTTTACAAGGAAAAACATTTTCTTACAGCGATAGAAACAACGTTACAAACTTCTTCGCTGCTGTTCCGGAGCAGAAAGTGTAGCGCCTGCCTGAGATCCCCAAATAACAAATACACTTTTGTCAGTGGCCAACGGAAATGCCGGGCAACTGACTTCTGAATCCGCTGCACTCAGGTGCGAATCTCAGGGAAAACGTGGCTTCTACGTTTGATTTGCTCTTTTTCACATAATCAGAGCCCCTAACTTTGAATCGGGCTACTTCTCACTGCTATAGATGCCGCATCCTCGGTGGCCGTGTGGTCAGAGGCGTAAGTTTCTGGTTCATCGTTTGACGTGAGTCCCGGATGAGGCTTGGTGATGCATGTTTCTTACGGTATTGGCTCTCTATCTTTCCTGATATCAATGGCCATAAATTAGAAATGGACGATTACTTTCAGCCTCAGGATTGGGTCGTGTTGGTTGTTACACATCGAAACGAACAAAGACACTTTGCTGTAGATGCTGATGGGGACTTGAAGCTGAAAAGATCCCTTTTATTATTTCTGCATATTTTTATTTGCGTCTCATAACCATAAATTCATGTCCTATGATTCTGGTACAACGCAATTGTTTTCGTCGTATAAATCACTGTAAATATGTATATTTTTGAGAATATTTCTATTGATAACCGACTTTAAAAGGCCAAGGCATTATCGACACATGATGCAACACATCATTGTTAAATCTGGATTACATGATGAAAATATTTTGTAATAAATTTCCCACCACTGCAAAATATAGCTACAATGTGCACGTATGCTTTCACTGAAACTTTGCTTTTTTAATTTTGAGTAATTAAGGAATTAAGAAATATAAATCACCCGGCACTTGGAAATGAAACATAAAATACATCAACTGGAGGAAAATTTGGCTCTTTTTTCGTTACTAATAATACTGAGCTGAGAATTTTAGAATTAAAGTCAATAACGTTATTTTTACCACAATAACAAGTAGCTTTAATTGAAAAAAGCTGTGCCTGTGGGCGAGTGCACTAAGGCTTTGACTTCAGCTAATTTGTCTGAAATGGGCCCGGATTGGAGTTCTGCACGAAGTATAGGTGGTTTGTCTATCCGATCGCGTTGGTTCGGTCCCTTCCCCTGGAACCAATGGCAAATTCTTATAGCCCATTTATTTGCTTGCGGTGGTAGTTAAATCTGGAATTTAAAAAATGAATACAAACAGTGTAATAATCGTTTGCCATCGAAATAAAGTTGTCACTCCAATACCAAGCAGCCTTAAAAAAAGGGCTATCTTAAGAATCGTAGGGAGCAGCTCAAAGAAGGAGAAGCGTGCAATTCAACTATATGTGCTGATATGAATTAAATTAACTGATCATGGTTAATACACTGAATTATCTTTGCATCAGGAACACCTACTGTTTTACATATCCGGAGCGATAACGAAGTACCACGTGATATCAAGGTCACGCACGGCTACTACATCTCGTATTATACAAACCTATTTTCTGCACGTAATCAATAAACGTTTACTAGTAATTGGGAAAAGGGGGCGATGTTAAGTCAATTTGACCGCGGCCAGATAGTTGGGGTCCGGAGGGCAGATGCCACTATTTTGAAAACAGCCGCACTTGTTGGCCGCTCTCGTACTACTGTATCAAAGTGTACCAGGACTGGATTAGCCGTGCACAGACATCCAGCAGAAAGGCTCACGTTGGTCAGCCACTCGCAGTTGATACTAGAGGTAAGCGTCGGGTATCACGACTGTTATCTCAGCAACGATGTGCAATAGTCACCCAGCTTGGTCAGGCTCACATTGGTCAGCCACTCGCGGTTGATACTAGAGGTGAGCGTCGGGTGTCGCTACTGTTATCTCAGCAACGATGTGCAATAGTCACCCAGCTTGGTCAGGCTCACATTGGTCAGCCACTCGCAGTTGATACTAGAAGTGAGTGTCGGGTGTCACGACAGGCATCTCAGCAACGACGCGCAACAGTCACCCAGCTCACCCATCAGTACAACAGTGGTGCACTTTGGCCTATTTCTACATGCACCATGTGACGTACCTTGCTTAGTCTGGGGTTCCACAGTCGGAGACCAAAGAGGGTACACATGATGAGGCCCAATCATCGCACACAATGCCTCGCATGGGCCAAGAACCGTCAGCAATGGAACCCCGACAGATGGAAGAAGGTCATCTGAACAGATGAGTCCCGTTTCTTTCTGCACCATGTTGAGGTCCGGGTTCGCATATGGCATAAACAGCAGGAAGCTCTATCCCCTGGCTGCACTAACCAGAACATTGCCTCAACCTTTAACACGTCTGTGGAGGTAGTGCTCTGGCCAGGGGAATTTTTCCTGGAAAACCCTAGGTCCGTCGGTTATCATTACACAAACACTGAATGGTGGGTTCTACAGGGATCTGTAAGCCGACCATCTCCATCCATATCTGTAGCAGATTTACCAGGGCCGCAATGCCATCTCTCAACAGGAAAAAGCACCGTGTCATTCGGCTCATATAACTACTGAGTGGTTGTAGGAACCCAACAACGAATTCGCCAAATTGCCCTGGCCCCCAAACTTCCCTGACTGTAACCAAATTGAACATTTCTGGGACATTCTGGAACAAGGTATGTGAATTGCTGATCCTTCTCCACGGAATGAGGGTGAACAAAGGGAGCTGCTGCAGCCGACATAGGTCAAATTAAGCATGGAGGATGTTCAACACCTTGCAGAATCTGTTCCTAGGCGTCTGCGAGCCGTAATTGCACAAAAAGAAGGACGAACGCGCTATTAGTTAGGTGTTCCTAATGGAAAGCTAACTTAATGTATAACGAAATAAAATACTTCAGGTGAATATGCATAAACTAAGGAATTGAAAGTCGGTAAAACTGTGGATTCTGCTGTAGGGCTTACCTTGGTGGACAACATGAATAGAGTATCTTTAAATGAAGATTTGCGGTCTCGCCAATGCACTCTCCCTGCACTATCCGGCCTTTTTTATATTATGAAAACTAGTTTTCGGGGAATAAGGTGGTTATTAAAACAGACCATGAGTTTCCAAGGACGTGACCTAACGCCTCAAGTTAAAAACTTAACAACTTGATTCTTCAAGATCTGAAATTGTTTCGCGTTTCAGAAGGATACCAATGTTTACGCTAGTTTTAACTGACTTTCAGACAAAATTCATTTTCTTCACACAGATGGAAGAGCTCGTTTGTCTTTTGACATATGTAGTAAGCCACCTGCGGCAACGGATGCCGCACTCATGTGAAACGTCCGAGCCTCCGCAATCGTAATCAACGTCTTCTCTCGGCAAAAATCAACGCCTAGCCTCCCTCCACGTACTCCAACCCTACTGCTTCTTCCTACCCATTTCTTTTTAATGCACACTTCATCGCCACAAATCTATAACAGTAAAAATATTCCTCTTGTGGCTTCATGAGAACTTGTTGTGCTTCAGTGCCTACAAGCGACAGCATCAGCGTGAAACCTTCAACTGCCTACAAGCGACAGCGTGAACCCCACTGCTCAACGAGCCGCAGTTTAGAAGATTCACTTTAAAACTGTAACAGAAGATTTACAGAAATGGGGTTGCAGTTTTTTCGTTTTGCAGATGACATAAGAAAAATAACTTCCGCTTTCTTTGCTCGATTTAATCATGCGCTTTCACTTTTTTTTCAGTTTATGAGGGATTGAAATGTCCAGTTTGCACAAGAATGTTTATGATACATGGAAAGCACATCAGCGTGAAATAAAAAAATATAAAATGCATATTCAAAAGTAACGATGAGCGTGGGTAGCGCGAAATCTACATCTACGTTTGGCCACGAGCAGAATGCAAAGTTTTCTTTTGAATTCTGCAAAGTAAATCAGCAAACAAACTCATGTTAGTGTAATTAAATAAAAAACAAACAAACTTAACGCAGTGTTTTCTTTCTTTAGGTTGTTTCTCAATATCGAGGTGTTTCCCTCTCTGTCAGCAATGATTTATTTTGCATGAGTTTGCGTTTTGTTTTTCAATGACAGAAAGTGTCCTCTGAATCATTCACCGTTTAGTTTTTTTTTTATCAATCGCAGAATGTCTTTTTTTTTTTTTTACCGCAACGAATGTTAACATTTACTTTCTTTTAGGGTTTTATTTTTTCAACGTCAAAAAATATGTTATCTCAGTATTAATTACTTTCGCTGAGTATTTCATTTGTAGCATCGAATGTTTTCTTTCCTTGAGCAGCATTGAATACTTTTCTTGCAGTGTAGAGACATCACATCCTTTTCTTGCCGAGATAATTTTCCGTACTTTTTACTTTTTAAAATGTTTTCTTATCAGCAACAGGAGGTTATATATAAGTATACTATATTGACAAAAGTCACCGGACACCCCTTCCAAAGCAAATGAACGGATCCGCCGCGTTGTTAAGATACACGGTACAGCTGCAAACGGTATAAAAAGCAAGTCTGCAGCTGACCGCGATCATATCGCACTGTAAGATTGACTGAAAATGTCGCGGCGGGAGAGAACTGACTTTGAGAAAGGAAAGATTGTTGGGGGTTATATTAGTGGGTTGTGCGTAAGAGAAACCGAGAGGCGTTTAAACATACCCAAGTAAACTCTTTTGGATGTACTGAATAAGTGAAAGTCACATAGCGTGCCTGAAGCAGCAAAACGTACCTGCAGACCAAAGAAAATCAGTGATAGAGGACGTCGAAGCCTCAGGAGAGTCGTTACAGCTAGAGTACTGCACAAAATCTCAATGTATAGGTGAGTATAAATGCTGGAACCTCGGTATAAACACGTACCATTCGCAGAGAACTTCATTCAATGGGTTACCGTGGTCGTGCGGCTGCTAATAAATCTTTCATCTCCACTCGGGATGCAACTCGTTGTTTAGCATGGTGCAAAGAACATTTATCGTGGACCATAGATCAATGGAAACAGGTCCTATGGACTGATGAATCCAGATACACGATCCATCAGTCTGTTGGCCCATCAGGATATCAATAAGCAACAGTTAGTGGCAGCATTATGTAATGAACGGAAGCGCATACCTATCGCTGCGTTCCAAAACTTAGTCGAAAGCATGTCTCAAAGTTTCAGTGTATGCATTAAGGCCAAAGACGGGCCGACACCGTACTAATATATATATATATACACTATCTACCAACAAGTAATTGGACACCCCTGCAATCGACGATATCTGCGGTCCTGATACAAGTCACGGCCGCCGCCGTTAAATACCGTGTGGGAAATAACAACGCAACCAGTCGCATGCAAGATGCCACGCAGTTCGGAGCTCTCTGATTTCGATAAAGGTGTAATCGTCGGGTATCACAGAAATGGCCGATCCATACGTGACATATCCAGCGAGTTGAAGTACCCAAAATCGACAGTGGCCTACATGATTGGCAAGTGGATGATGAGAGGTGACTGTCGGAATGCGCCCCGACCCGGCAGACCCACAAAACTGGGAGTTAGAGACCGCCGGGTGCTGGCCAGAGAAATTCGGAAGAACCGCACCAAATCGATGGGCCACATCCGCCAGGAGTTTCAACAGGCATCCGGAAGTGCTCTTTCGATGAAGTGCTCTTTCGATGAGCCCATCTGTTCGGCTATGATGGACGTGCTGCCGCCTACAAGCCTTTGATCACCAAGTCCAATAGCGTTGCTCGGCTAACGTGGTGTAAAGAACGTCAACAGTGGACCGTTGAACAGCGGAAACAGGTTCTCTGGAGCGACGAATCAAGGTTCACCCTCTACCGTTCGGATGGCCGGGTCTGGGTTTGGCGTCTGCCTGGAAAACACCTCCTGCGGGGATGTATTTTGCCAACTGTGAGGTTCGGCGGCGGTGGAATTATGCTATGGGGGTGTTTCTCCTGGTATGGCACGGGACCCTTGGTCGCAATTCCTGGTAGACTCAACGCCGAGACCTACTGCACCATTTTGGATGACCATGCGCTTCCTACGTTGTGGCAGTTTTACGGGGCGGACCCATGTTACTTTCAGGATGACAATGCCACCTGTCATGTTGCGAGGTCCAACATGGCCTGGTATGGTGACAATGGGGTTAATCGAATGGACTGGCCTGCGCAGAGCCCGGTCCTTAACCATATTGAGCACCTCTAGGACGAGTTGGAGCGTCGACTTTAGGGGTACCCCCACCGTCCGAAATCGGCGAAGGAACTGACCTGTCTTCTCCAAACCGAGTAGAAGAAAATACCGATAGGCACCGTACAACGCCTGGTTGAGAGTATGTCCCGAAGGGTCGCAGCTGTAATCGCCACTCGTGGAGGCTCCACCAACTTATTCCTTTGCTATCACAGGTGTCCAATTACTTGTTGGTAGATAGTGTATATACGTATATATTGGTGGGTTTTTGAGTGTCGTACAGTTAACTTTAATTATTTTATTTATGGAATGTATCTTTCAGCATACAGAGTTTTGATTTTTTCATATCGAAATGTTTTTACCCATTGTAGGTTTCCCATTTCTTTCGTCGAGTCCATACTTTCGCTGCTTCCAGATAGTCTACGTAGGTCATTCAAAAAGTAACGACACCGATGTCACAGCGCTAAAACCAACCCACGCAGAAAAATGCAGCAGCCTGTGTCAGAACACCTCCTAGGTCAGTCACGTGATGATGCGCGCTCTGCTGGTTCTTTCTTGTAGTAGACGGAGTAAATTTCAGACGTGTTTCTGTAACCTAGTATGGATTTAAAACTGGAGCAAAGCGCAGCTATAAAAATGTTCACGTGTTTCAATAAAACCTGCACAAAAACGCACGAAAGGATTAAAACAGCATATAAGGAAGATGCTTTGTCCCGTGCAAGAGTTTTTGAATGGCACAAAAAATTTGTGAATGAGGAAAAGTGTCTGGAAGATGCGCCACGCTCCGGGAGGCCTCCGACACCAAATACGGAGGTAAATGTCAATACGATCAAGATACTCCTTCGCAAAGTCCACCGAATGACCATTGAGGAGGTTGCTAATGTGACGCAGATGTCCGTTGGTTCCGTTGATGCCGGTAGGGGTGCCGAAAAGTCGCTGCAAATTGGATTTCCCACCTGCTCACAGATGAACACAAGGCAAATGGTGTTATCACTTGTCAATGGAAGTGCCGGCTACGACGTGAGCCACACGTTTTTGGATAAAGTCGTCAGATATAATGAAGCATTTTTTCACCATTTCGATCCAGAAACAAAACAACAGAGCACCCAATGGAAACACCCACATATTCCCCGATCCAACAAAGCAAAGGTTCAAGCAACTGCAGGGGAGGTCATGCACCTGGATTTCTTCGATAAAAGGAGAATTTCACATGACCATGTTGTTCCATGAGGGAAAACTGTTACTCTTGCCTATTATTCTGAAGTTCTCAATGGTCCTCTAAAGAAAAAAATCCTCAAAACGCCCAGAATATTCACAAACTGGTTGGATTCTGCATCAAATTAATATCCTTGCACATCATACTTTGCTTCCCAGCATATCATCCAATATCTGCGCATCGAAATGACGGCGTACCTCCGTATTCACCGCACCTTACGCGGTGTGGCATCCACCTATTCCCTAAAGTGAAAAACTAACTTCATGGGCATCGGTTTGCATCAAATACTGAATAGAACAATGCTGTGATGGGTAACCTAAAACACATATCGAGGAAGGACTCCGAACACACCTTCCGGAAGTGGATAAAAAAGTGGAACCGGTGCATTCAGATAGAGGAAGAATACTTCGAAAGTATGTAAGTGCGAGTACGCTCACTGCATTACACTTCTGCCTCATAAAATCAGTCTCGTTAGTTTTTGAACGACATTTGTAATAGTCTATATGCTAGTATAATGCTGAAAATCTTACAGCAGTGTTAAAAAGAGAAAAGAAAAAGCATATAAAGAAAAGCAAGATGTTCTGAGTTCTGGACAGAAGCAAAACTATAGCTAGACATGTTCGTTTTTCCTTGCTGACCGCTGTATCCATTAGAAGGCCAAGCAGACCAACCTTTGCCAATATTTATACACTCACTGCTATGGCTGCAGCAACGACTCACATCATACCGCTTCCTCAATGAAGCTGCCATATTGATTAAAGACTACTGATGAGTTTGAACTTTCGGCTGCAGAAACTGTTCTAATTCTGTAGATCAAAGAGTGCGCACACCCTTTCCCCTTCTGGAGTCTATTTTGTTCTTAGAAAGCTATTGAGATTAATACAAAAACTATGTATAACGTTCAGTGGAATCCCCTCTAAGTGCTTGCAAGAATTGATGTAGTCCACCAGTGTTTTTTTCACCATATCTTGAAGATTATGGAACTGTTCACTAATCACTGAAGCTAAACACCAAACACATCGAATTCCTCGACTGTTTAGAAAGCAACCAATTACCGTTCTGCAAAATGTTAACGGACACAGGCAAATGCAACAACACAGAACATTCATCTTTGGGTTGCGATTCTACTCTAGTTGCAACAACACATTTTCTATTACCATGATACCACTGACAACTAAGTGGGACCTTAGTTTTGTGTTTGTCATTCAGTTTTGATTTCTTTCCCAGTAGTAGGTCCATTATCACTAATTCGGGAAACCGAATAAACAAGGAAAAAATGGCCTGTGCGATTTACCAATGTGTCAGTGAGTGAGCACGTGTGAAACTAGACTGGGCCGCCCCGGTGGTAAAAGCTAGTTTCTAACCATTCTGCCGAGGTGGGTTTGAGTTCCAGTTACTGTGAGATATGGATGTCGTGTACTGGCTCTCTTCTTTATGCATGTCGTCAACTTACGGCACTGGCTCTCTTCTTTTCCGGGAAAGAGTGGTCCTAAATTAGGGACGGGCGACTGCTTATAGCCCATTGAGTTGCTAACGGTGGTCCTTAAAGCCCCGAACAAACAAACAAAAAGGAAAAAGAAACAATGTAGGTAAACATTTTCAATTGGATAGTTTTCGCTCGAGTGGCAAAAGTCATGGATCGGTTACCAAAAACCGTACGATTGCAAATATTCGCATCAAATACGTCATCATGGATGCACATCATCAAAAGTGACATCACACAACGTCATGCACGCCACTCTGTACATCTTCATACCACTACGTCGGATGAATATGCTGCCAAACAAGATTTGCTTCCAGCAAACACATGATTATACGTTTACATTGGTTTTATTTCCGCGCCTGGAGAACGGTCTACAACTTTTCAACTCCATTCTTTAAGCATTATAATTTCAACCTGGCAGTAATATCAGATAACGTAGTGAAGCCCTACTTTGAATAATTTTCATTGAATATCCCTGGAACTACAGATTAAATTTCTTCATTTCGAAAACCAGATTTTTTTACTTAATTTCATTGCAGATAAGCCGAGGAACTTTTGTTCCAGTATCGGCTTCGTTTTTTGGATCGCAGCCAGTTTCTTTCTGGAGTGAGTTCATCGGGGAGCTGTGATCCAAACATGTTCTCGAAGCACAAGGTCTTTCCACAACGCAAAGTCACGTGATCATTGGACAAATGCTCCGAACTATCTGTAACAGTCATTACTGGGAATGCCTGAATATAAAAATCACCTCTTAGTTACCAACGCATCTCATTAAGCATTACTGGGAATGCCTGAATATAAAAATCACCTCTTAGTTACCAACACATCTCATTAAGCTTTGGAAAAACCGCCTCGGTGACGCTTACGTCTAAACTCTGGCTTCTGACTGTTCTTTCGAGTGAACCTGGTTATAGTCAGAAATGAAGCATGGGTGATGTGTTTGTGTTACGGTAGTAGTTTTCTCCGTTTTCTGGGATCAGTGGCCCAAATTTAGGGACAGGCGACTGCTTATAGTGCATTGAGCTGCTCACTTTAGTTGTTAAACCCCCAAAAGTAAAAAAAAAAAAAAACTAAAAGAAAAGAAACTAAAAAAAATCTTTGTAAAATGGAGAGACCACCTCATTGCCAAGTGCTAAGATGCGTAGTTCTCTGACTAGTGGTTCGAGTTGCTTGGTTTGCGTCCCCGCTGAGATATGGGTGGTGAGCTTGTCTTACGGCACTGGCTCTCTCTCTCGCTCTCTCTTCTCTGGAACCAGTAGTTCCAAATTAAGGACGGGCGACACTTTATATCTCTTACAGTTGCTCACGTGGTCTTTAAAGCGCGAAAGAAAAACTTGTCAAGATTGAGAAGTGAGTTTTCTTCATCTTGCTCACTCAGTATTCCTAATAAATATGCAGTTTGAAAATCTACATAATATTTGTGATGTGAATTATGGTTGTTCGGGTCGTGTTTTGTTTTGTGCTAGCGGCCAGTATCATTCATCTTTGTATGTGTTGTGTTATGCTTCAAGGAATCACCATAAATGTTTACAGGCATATACAGTATAATATCTTATGTTCATGATTTCACTATTCTATTTTAGCGTTAAATGCGTAATCATCCATTAATATGCTGAACAGCCATGGTGACCTTACACAACGTTATCTGACCAGTCATCAAACAGAAAATCATTCCTATCTGCGCATGCTCTACGCTATTTACATCTACGCACGCTCTACTGTGCCAGCATAGATAGCTCTCAGATATTCAAGATTCTCAGTTATACCCTAATTATTCAAGACCTTCCACAGAACCAGCCTATTCACTCGGTCATAAGCTTTCTCCAAATATACAATGGCAGCAAAACTTTCCTACCAACAAACATATACTATTCAATCGTCATTCGTAATGCAAAAGCTTGGCTATTTTTTGCCTGATAATCAACATATTAATCAGGCAAAAAATTGCTTTCTACATCTCACACCTTCTCTATTACCAAGCGTGGTGCCGTATCAATAATTACTTTTCCAAGGCCAACTTTTTTCCTGGCGCACTCAGTAGATTCTAGTTCTTATATTTTCACCTTTTCCCTTATACAAAGGGACAATGATGGTATCCCTCCAATCCTGAGGGAGAACTCCCAGCACAGCTTACACATTTAAGTTAAACAGTGAATGAAAATTGTCCACCATATTTTAAGATCTCAGCTGTTATGGTATCTACTCCCTATTCAGTATCAGCTTTACCAACCTGTTCTTTTGTTACCCCTGAGGTGCTTTCTTCTCTCTCTCTCGCTCTCTCTTTCTATGGCATTATCTCTTCTACTCTCCAAATTCTTTTTTCTTTCATGTTCTAATAATTAACAGAAATATTCTCCGATCCCGTTCTTCTCACAATTTAGAACTTTCTTCCACTGTTCCTTTTACATCTTATGTTGCTTCAGAACGATGTCATATATACTTCTCGACATAAAAATCCCCCTCCCTTCCCCAGAAGGAGGAGTGTTACAAACATGCAAATCGCAGGGTGGATGTACCCACTCGAGATATGCAATGGTGTTAAACCGGATCCGATGAGGTCACACGTTAGTGAGATAAAGGTGACAGGAGCAACAGGGATGTTAATATGTGATCGCTGGTGGAAGAGTTGCGGAAGTTTCAGATTTGTTGTGTGTGCTGGGAAACTGTTCAGCGAAGAATGAAAATGCTGGTTGCACGCCGTTGGCAGGTTTATCGCCAATTGGATTCGTTTCAGAGTGGACGAAATGTTGGCCTGTGTGAAGCGGAATGGTTTACACGTCGTATCGCTGCGCATGTGCAACGGGATGCACGAACTGTTGGACGTTGTTGGCACCAGTGCCAGCGGGAAGGTTGTACGTGCGTCGGAGATGCAGTGGCGCAGTCTGACAGACAGCATGCCTGGACCAGCGGATTGTTTGACACGCTCGTTTTTCACCAGAAAGCACTGTTTAACATGCTCGTTTGTCACCAGAAAGCACTGTTTCACACGCTCGTTTGTCACCAGAAAGCACTGTTTCACACGCTCGTTTGTCACCAGAAAGCACTGTTTCACACGCTCGTTTGTCACCAGAAAGCCATCGCAGGGCTCGTCTGTCTTGGAGCCGAAGTCATGCGAACTAAGGTCACAAATGGACCTCTGTTTCTTCAGTAATGAATCACCCTGATGAGAGAACGTATCCTGATGAGACAACACCTGATGAGAGAACGCATCCTGGTTTAGTTCGCGACAGCTACACCGCTCGTTAGGCAGGCATCATGGTATGGGGTGCTATTGCGCATGACAGTAGGTCGCCTCTTGACAGCTGCACGATACGTGAGCGAGGTCTGCAGCACGTTTTGATACTGTTCCTGAATGGCCTACATTACCCATTCTCTAGCAAAATAACGCCCGTGTTCGCACTTCTCGGGTGTCCAGACAATGCTTGCAACATGTTCAAACACTGTCATTGCCAGCAAGACCGCCCGATTTATCCCCAATCGAAAACCTGTGGTGCCACATTGGACGTCATCTGCAATCGAATCGGCCCGAGCACCATCTTGATGAATTATGGAAGCAAGTCAACTGTGCTTTGTGTTCCATTCCTCAGGACGATATCCGTCGACTATATGGCCCATTGCCACGCCGTATTGCTGCATGCATTGCTGTTCGTGGCGGTGAAACAACTTACATTCTGCTGTATTATCTCATCTGATAAACACTGTACGGGGCTAAAAATAACAACAGGGTGAACCCTTATGTATTCCTATTTGCATGCTCAATTTCAATCTTCTATCTTCACTCGTTCTGAAGTGGAGCAATTTCTATGTCGAGCAATGTATTTCCAAAAAGCCGATTCAAGCCTGTATACTTTATCTTTCTTACCTTTTGACTTACTCCGACTATATACACTGCCGGAAAGTGAAAAAAGAACACCAAGAGGGAATTAGCGGACGATCATGAAATTCACATATGTTAATGGGGTCGAGTTTATGTAGGTGTGTTGTTAATTTCGGGACCAACCGGTGAGCGCTTACGCCACAGCACGGCATAATATGCAAATTATCGTCGGTGGTATTTAAGGAGTACGGCGAAGTGAATGTAATCAGTCGTCGGCGTACGGACACGTACGAAGACCCTAAAGAAGCTGCAATGCCTAGACATGGAAAACGTGTACGATTTCAGCAGTTATCGGACTTTGAGCGAGGTCGTCTAGTCGGACTCCACGAGGCCGGGTGGTCGTATCGTCGTATTGCGGAGCAAATTGGACGGGAAGTATCGGTGGTGGTACGATGGTGGCGTAGATGGTCCGAGGAACATTCCCACGCGAGAAGACGTGGAACCGGGAGTCACAGACGGACTGATGAGCGGACCGATCGAAGCATAAAAAGAGCAGCGTTGTCAAGCAGAACATCCACTGCGACGCAAATCCGAGCTGCCGTTGCACCTGAGGTGACTGTGCGAACAATCCGCAACCGTCTACTGGATGCAGGACTACGTGCACGTGTGCCTCTGACTCCAGCCCACCGTCAGGAACGGCTGCAGTCGTGTCGCCAACGTCTGCACTGGAGAACGCAATGGCGATCTGTCGTATTCATCGATGAAAGTAGATTCTGCTTGGGTGCCTCCAATGGCCGTATGCGTGTTCGCAGACGCACCGGGGAGCATCTCCACCCTTCTTGCATCCGCCAGCAACACACAGGGCCTACACCTGGTCTCCTGGTGTGGGGAGGGATCAGCAATCACTTCCGTACACAACTAGTGTTTTACCGGGTACGTTAAACAGCACCTCCTACATCAACAACATCATTCAGCTCGTTGTTGTGTCATTTATAAGGTCGGTCCATCGTGGTGTTTTCCAGCAAGATAACGCACGCCTACACACGGCACGTGCAACGCAACATGCAGTTCAGGGTGTGAGACAACTTCCACGGCCTGCACGTTCACCGGATTTGTCCCCCATTGAGCACGTGTCGGATTTTATGGGACAACGACTTATCCGGTCTCCACGGCCAGCCACGACCATCCCCGATTTACGCGTCCAGGTTGAGGATGCTTGGAACTCAATACCCCAAACTTACACCCAACATCTGTACGACAGACTCCATGCCAGAATTGCACAGTGTGACGCAGTTCATGGCGTTTCAACCTCGTACCAACCATGTTACATGAAAATGTTATTTTTCAGTTTACCAGCAAATACAACTGTATTTTGCCATAATGTTTTGATCATGTTATCCTCTGTATTCCGTTATTATGCTGTATAAATTTCGTTGGTATCAGACATCTCCTTCTTGGTGTTCTTTTTTCACTTTCCGCCAGTGTATATACATAATATTTTGTATTTTATTTCTCTCCTGATTTTTGGCTCTGTGGTTTTTAAAGTGTCTTTTCGGCTTTCTTATATATATATGTTATCGTTAAAGTATGAAATCCGTTATTTCATAGAATAACTAGTTATTTCATGAAATAACTGATCAAGTCATTTAAAGCATAAAACTCACTTGTATTCTATGGTTTAACTAGTTATTTCATAGAATAACGATCTACACCCCGTTAAAGTGTGAAATAACTGAGTAAATAAATCTCAAATTTAAAAAGCTGTAAAGTGAGAACCACTGGTCAGAAATAGCGCACCATTTTCAACCCACTATAAAGTGTTATATAATAATAATGAAGATCGCACCATACGGAGATGCAAGAACAGCTACCATAAGGGAAACAGTTGAGATATTAACGCAGCAGGATGTATGCAACACAGATGTCTTTTTCGAACTACCGGTAGCTTGGAAACGTCTGCTAGGCATCGCAAGTTGGACTACATGATTCTACACTGACGGAAAAAAAATCCCAACACCACCAAAAAATAGATGTAGAGGAATGAAATGGCGACAATACATTTGTATAGGTAACATATTTAATCGATTAAGGTTTCAAGATCACATTTTAATGTAAGAGCGAGAAGAGCCATTTTAAATGTGAAATGCTGGTACATTAATAACCGGTGTAACCGCCAGAATGTTGAATGCAAGCATGCAAACGTTCATGCATTGTGTCGTACATGTGCTGGATGTCAGTTTATGGGATGGAGTTCCATGCCTGTTGCACTTGGTCGGTCAATACAGGGACGGTTAATGCTGGTTGGGGGTGACGCTGGAGTTGTCGTCCAATGATGTCCCATACGTGCTCGATTGGAGAAAGATCTGGTGATCTAGCAGGCCACGGTAACATGTCGACACTCTGTAGAGCATGTTGGGTTACAACAGCAGTATGTGGGCGAGCGGTATCCTGTTGGAAAACACCCCGTGGAATGCTGTTCATGAATGGCAGCACAACAGGTTGAATCATCAGACCGACGTACAACTGTGCCGTCAGGGTGCGTGATATAACCACGAGAGTGCTCCTGCTGTCATAGTAAATTGCTCCCCAGACCATAACTCCAGGTGTAGGTACAGTGTGTCTCTGCCGCAGACAGGTTGGTTGCAGGCGCTCACCTGGATTCCTTCTAAACAACACACGGCCATCACTGGCACCCAGGCAGAACTGGCTTTCATCAGAAAACAAAACAGATCTCCACTCCGTCCTCCAATGAGCTCTAGCTTGACACCACTGACGTCGCAAACAGCAGTGGTTTAGAGTAAGTGGAATGCACGCTACAGTGCATCTGGCTCGGAGCTGTCCTTCAAGTAACCGATTTGTAACAGTTCGTTGTGTCACTGTGGTGGTAACTGCAGCTCGAATTGCTGCCGCAGACGCAGTACGATGCGTCAGGGCCATACGCCGTACACGGCGGTCTTCCCTCTCAGTAGTGCCACGTGGCCGGCCGGAACCCGGTCTTCTTGAGGCAGTACCTTCCCTTGACCACCGCTGCCAACAATCATGCACAGTGGCTACATTCCTGCCAAATCGTTCTGCAATATTGCGGAAAGATAATCCACTTTCTCGTAGCCCTATTACACGACCTCGTTCAATCTCCGTGAGCTGTTGATAATGGATTCTTCGTCTTCTTAAAGGCATTCTTGACTAACATCAACACACTACGTCGAATCTCAACGATAACTAACGCTCACGAACGTTACAGCGCTTATTTACAGCAAACCTGCTTTGCATGTTCCGAGGGGTGCTACTAGCGCCACACGTATGCGCCGAGCGCGAAATTTACATAGGCGTCATCTTACAGATGTACTCTCACCGCCTACCAACTGTCGTTTATCTAACACAACCCCTTCTTGGTGTTGGGATTTTTCTTTCCGTCAGTGTAGTTTCTTCCTAAAGTTTACATTTTTTGCTTTTGCATTTACTTTTAAAATATTGTATTCACCACATTCCATGGATATTTATGCGCGCGGTCTTCACGCATGATTTCATTTGTTATATTAGAATTTACGTTCTGTCTACAATAGTTTCTTCCTAAAGTTTACATTTTTTGCTTTTGCATTTACTTTTAAAATATTGTATTCACCACATTCCATGGATATTTATGCGCGCGGTCTTCACGCATGATTTCATTTGTTATATTAGAATTTACGTTCTGTCTACAATTTTGATTCTGTATTCTCTATGTAACCGCCTGATGAAGCCGTCCGTTGACGGAGAAAGCTTGCGGAGTGAAATTCGTGTGATTTCTTACTTTGACACCAATAAATCAGATAATTATATTTATAATTAGCTTTTCTGGTGTTAGCTTCCCACAATCTATATATTTGTTTGCTGTTTCCTGGCATATAATGGGCGCATATCATAAACTCAGAACATTCAGAAACAAGCTTGAGATGGAACGATCGCACTTTGACTTCTTGCAAGACTGCAGAGCGCGGGACCTGATTTCTCCTTTCCTCAAGTTTAAATCGGCACTTGACAATCCTTGGTTCCGACGTAAAAAGTTAATATTCCAGCAGCAAACGCTGAAGCACCTCATTTGCTCCAAAAGAGAATCATGGAGCTGGAATCCAAGTCCTATAGCCTGCACGCTGCTCTAACGCATCTAGTCTCACCTTTGGAGCTAGATATAATGCTAAGAAAATTAGACATGCTGGCCAGCAGAGAGCGTAAAACCCACGGAGCTAGCCACAAGAAGAAATTAGATAAGCTCTGGGTAGAACAGCACCCGAACGTTCCTCAGCATCAAGATTTCATAATTCCAGTCTTTAATGTTTCTTCTAAGACATGTACCCATTCAGAGCTTGTGATCCTGCAGAAAGGCCCGAAATTTACATTTGGTAGACCTCTTAGACACAAAGAAGTGGTGCAACAAATCGAAAGTGTCCTACGGCATTTGCCAGTTGCTGAGCGTGACCTTATCAGATACAAATGCGCAGTCATGCTTACAAGGATCACGAAGACACGGAGGAGAAATTACATTCAGAAGCTCCCTAATGAATTAAAGACGCTCAAAGATGACAGAGACATTGTTTTCCTACTAACTGATAATTCGGGGCAGATCGCCATAACGACATAAAACTTCGTTCTTTCATTGATTCGAACGCCGTCATGCAGACAAAGGACCATCTCAACAGATGGAAAGCAAGAGTCAGGAAAGCTGCTAATTTTAAAGCCGTTCCAGACACCATCAAGCGAGGAGAGAAACTCCCTCCTGGAGCATCCATACCCAAATTATTCGGGATATTAAAGCACCATAAAGAGGGCAACCCAATCAGGCCGATCGTTTCAAGGAAGAGATCACCATCAGCACACCTTGAGAAAGCCCTAGCAACTTTTCTTATGCCATTCCTTCCGAACACAGACAGAGTCCTTAGCTCCTCGAATGAGTTCATCTCCAAGCTAAAAGGTACCACCCTTGCACAACATGAATTTATTGGAAGCTTTGATGTTATCTCCCTCTACCCGTCTGTTCCACTACCGGAGGCTACGCAAAACATCAAACGAACCCTGACTGGAGCTAACCTTTATGATAAAGAAGCTCTGAAAGATATCTCTGCTGTTATTGATTTAGCTGCAGAATCCAACTTCTTTGCCTATGGCTCCCACATCTACAAGCAATCGAAAGGAGTCCCGATGGGTTCAGCCTTGTCTCCAATACTCGCTGAAGCGATCATGAGACCTATTGAAGATATCGTACTCACCACTCTTCCCAGGACACCAAGAGCATGGCTACGCTATGCAGATGAAATCTGTTTTGTCTGGGAGCACGGAGAAGCCTACTTGCAAGACTTTATAGTAGACATATAAAACATACATGAAGACATTAAATTTGCGATAGAAATGGAAAATCAAGGAGAGTTACCTTATTTAGATGTACTTGTGACGAAATCGACTTCAGGTACACTCTCTACCAAAGTCTACTACATGTATAAACCCATGCACATACCTAAACCCTATTCCACTAGTATCAGCCAACCCAACAACACACAAGTATGCTCTATTCAAATACCTGGCTAAAAGAGCCAAAGATCCTTGCACCTTGAAATCTGACTATGATGCCGAAATTAATTCTTTAAAAGATCTTGCCTTTGCAGGAGGGTTTGACGTCTCCCGCGTTGAGGACACAATAGCGAAAGTTGAAGCCAACTCACTTGCTACGCTGAACAGAAGAGCACCTTTACAATTTGTTGGTTCGATCCCGTACATTCCCAAAATATCGTATTTTATTAAAAATCACTTTCAGAAGAAAGGATTGGATGTCGGCCTAAAAGCTTCAAAACCATGGCAACCTCCTCAGCACAGCAAGAGGTAATGGTACTTTGAAGCTCACAGATGCGGGCATCTATTGCCTCCCATTGTTATACCCAGACTCCTCTACTAAATTTTACCTAGGTTTCACAAAAAGGTCATTTGAGATGAGAATGAATGAGCACAAGAGGGACGTTGCATAAAAAAAGAAGCTTTCTACATCCTTTGCCAAAGAAGTAGCTGACCATCAGGCTCAACCCCAATGGCAGAATATCTTGAAGATCGCACCATATGGAGACGCAAGAACAGCTGCCATAAGGGAAACAGTTGAGATATTAACGCGACAGGATGTAGGCAACACAAATGTCTCTTTCGAACTAGAAGTAGCTTGGAACCAACTGCTAGGCATCGCAAGTTGGACTTCATGATTCTAGTTTCTTCCTAAAGTTTACATTTTTTGCTTTTGCATCAACTTTTAAGATATTGTATTCACCACGTTCCGTGGTTATTTATGCGCGCGGTCTTCACGCATGATTTCATTTGTCATATTAGAATTTACGTTCTGTCTACAATTTTGTCTCTGTATTCTTTATGTAACCGCCTGATGAAGCCGTCCGTTGACGGAGAAAGCTTGCTGGAGTGAAATTCGTGTGATTTCGTTACTTTGACACCAACAAATCGGATCATTATATTTATAATTAACTTTTGTGTTTCGTTCAAGGATATGGAAATTATTACTTTCATTTACACGCAATATTTCTGTAATTAATGATAATTTCCTGAACTTAATATATAGAGATTACTGTAGCCGAATATTTTTTTGCGCCAGACTCTCAGAACATCAGCGAGAAACACATTTACTTTCCAACCCTACTGAATTTATGAACTCTTCCAGACCGTAGGAGTGGACTTGTTTGGTAGACCGTCTAGTGTGTTGTGCAGCTGTTGGCGTGTTGGTGCTAGTTCATTCAAATTAGTTGATTGCTTCCATGTGCCGGCTGCTGTGCGTCTAACGCTGCTTCGATGTGTCAGGTATTGAGTTAAAGTTATTTTCTCAAGTTTCATAACTACGTTAATTTAATTAAGTTTCTTACGTTAAAGTACAACTTTTTAAAAACCTCAAGTTGACTTGAACGATGAATTCTTTAAAATGATGTAAAAAAAGACGCAATGAAAGAAAGGTTTGAATCTTTACTAAATAAGCGTGATGTGAAAGAGAACAGTTCTTTGCTCATCTTGTTTATTTTACACTTTAACTGTCTATCATTAGTCAATTTACAGAATACCTAATTATTTCATAGAATAACTAGTTAAAGTGTGGAATTATTAATTTATTACACGCTTTAACTAACTTAATTAGTTATTTCATGAAATAACTAGGTGTTCTATGAAATAACTGGATTATACACTTTAACGGTAACATATACACTGCCTATTTCCTATTTGCCGCTTTTTTAATAACAGTGTTCCACCAAGAATCACATTTAATGTTACTGTTGCAGCACTACAAAACTCTTCAAGAACAGTGACAGTACTGTCCTTAAAAGATATTCACTTCTTTTCTACATGTCTCTCATATTCTTTTATATAGTTGTTCACCGAGCATTCAGAGTAACACCGATGTTTTACAGCATACCCTTCGACATTTATTATTTGGCATCTTCCCATTACTCTTTCTCTAACCAACATTCAACTTCGCTCGTGACATTAAGCTGTAATAATCCAACCCAACATCTGCTCGTCTTATAGCACGAGTGTCAAAAACTAAATGTTTCAGGCGCTAATCATAAATAACAAAAATGTATTGCACTTTTCTGCCCAAGACTGCGATGTTAACACGGATATACTTGTGACTGCAAAACGTATAAGATCCACACACCGGTTACACTGGATGCAAGCTTCAATGAATCTTTCAACTTTATCATTCAAACTGAAATCATTAAACTTATCCAGAACATCAACAGAAATATCATTCTTAACACCTATTCTAGCACTGAAATCCCGATCTAGAATAACAATCTCTTTAACATCAAACTGGCTCTAAATAGTTTTCTACTCATTCATTCCAGATATCATTCTTCTTATCAAAAGGTTAAGAGCCACAAGGAGCATACACTGCACCAATGGCTATTCTCTGAAATTTTACTTTCAAATGCACCTACAGAATTCTCTCACTTATGAAGCTACAGTGAACAAATAAAATTTTCACCTCTTCATTTAAAATCACACCTACACCCTAAGTCACCTAGCACTCCAGAACACACTGGAGTGAAGATGGTGTAAAAGGAAAAACTGAGAAGCTCCCTTTGCTTCTACAAATTGTTTTATTTTACTTTCACAAAGCACATCTGATCCATACTTACCCATTTCTTTAGTCATCTCATTCATCTTTCTATGCTTCCTTCAAGTATTTCACATACAAGTCTTACATTCACTCTACCGAGATGCATTTCTCATACTTTATTTATTAGCTTCGTGTCGATTCCGTGGTGTACCAGGCTTCTAAAGTGTGGTAGGTTCACCATATTCCGCACTTGAGTCCTTCAGTATCTTTCTTTGAGTAGGGTGTTGAAACGAAAAGAGCCGATTAAAGAGGACAAACGCTGAAAGTATTGAAATGGTTAAATTTAATGCACTACTGTTTGTGAATATTGCAACACCAAGGAAGAATCGCGCTATTCAAATAAAATTTATGCCACAGATTCGTCATATTACAAGAAATAACTGATTGCATTTGTCGAGCTATACAAGATTGTTTTGGCTTCAAAAGCCAGTATCGTGTGACGCCATCTGGAGCAACAATAACAGCCTGTGCACGGCGTGGCATTGAATGGAAGAGACTTTTAATATCGTCTGGAGAAATAGCCTGACAGGCTGCTTCTATGTGAGAGTGGAGTTCATTTGTGGTGACGGGTGGAGGCGCTTGATGGGCAAGTCGCTTAGATACCATGTCCCAGAGACGTTCAATCGCGATCATATCCGGTGAACGTACAGGCTAGGGAAGTACTGGTATCTGCCGTGCATGGAAAAGAGGTCTTGGATATTCTGGGCCACATGTAGCCGAGCATTGTCCTGCTGGAATATAGCACCAGGACAATTCTGAAGGAAGGGAATCACCTCTGCCTTTTAAACATCCCTGATGTATCGGTGGCTGTTGAGTGTCAGAAGAGATCGCAAACCCAATAGCGCCCTAAACCATGACGCTTGGCGTTGGGCAGGTATGGCGCGTCAAGGTGCCATTCACCACGATGACTTCGAACACGTACTTGGTGCATCAAGTTGAATCGTGATTCGTCATAAAACACGACCTGTTGCCAATTAGTGCACCGATGCCTGTGTTCCAGACCCCATGACAGCCTGTGGCGTGTGTGGTTGAGCGTCAAAGGAAGGTGCAGCAATGGGCTGCTAGCGACCAGTCTTCGATTAAGCAAATGACGTCGAACTGTGCTGGAGGACAAAGCCTAACCTGCGATAGTGCTCCACTGCTGAGCTAACACCGTGGATGTCGCTGTGCAATCGGTCACTGCCATGCAGTCGATGTGTCTGTCATGCCATGCAGTCGTGCGATTTTGCTGTCCATTTCCGAGATTGCTATGCGTCCGAGCCTCATCTGTCCACTGATGGCAAGTTCACATCTCTGCATTGGCGTTTCGACCCTTACAAGTGGCAATTTCGCTGTAACAAAATCCTGCTTCTCACATCTTAACAATTCTTCCTCGCTCAAAGTCCGTCGGGTGTTCATAATGCAACCTCTTTCGGCGATGGAGTGCAGTGAGACACAAGAAACACCGTTTCGAAACACCAATTACAACAAATATCTCGTATGAGCCAGCTCTTCCTTCCCCAAACCAGCCAGTTCAGATGGCTCTGCTCCGAAACTGCATTCGCATTTTCACTGATATTTTAACTACATATACTGTAAGTTTCAAGCTAATACCCCGCCCTTGATGGTGTTGAAAATTTAATAAACAGTACCCAGCAAAAACAGTCTTGCTATCCCAGCACCATGTTGCCGCTGCCGAACAGTCAATAAAATGTCCGGGCGGCCAACAGAAGGGCCAGCAGTTCAGGCCAACAGTTGGTACCCCATCAGTTGTCATATGCCACAACAGGGCCATCAGTTGTCCATCACAGGCAGTAGCTGCCACAAGTGGCCCTTCAGCGGCACTGCAAGCACGTGCCAGAAATGACGGCTAGCCTAATGTGGTCCGCTAGTTTGCTGGTAGTGGCAGCCGGCAACCACGTGACGTAACCGGTGGCTTGCCGAAATTTGTCCGCTAATTTCCCAGTAGTAGCCATACAAAATCAAGGATAACCGCAATTCTCCAAAGCTACAACTTCTTTTTTCCTACCCTTACAAAACTTGTGAATTATAGCACTCGGCTGGGGAAATTTTCTCAACAGACCGGAACAACGTCCGTTTGGATCTGAGTGGATACGATCCAAGGCCATCTGCGTGGGAGCTGAGCTCTCAACCGACTGGACTAATTTGCCACGCACGAGCCTGTGCACGCCCGAGCCTCTCCGTTTCGTACGGAATGTGTAATCGAATGGTTCCCTTTTTCATTTTACAGTATTGCGAGCTATTTTTCATAAAAGTCAGTTTCATATAATTGATAAATTAATTTTTTCAACGTAACGATAGTTTTTTTTTATTTTAGAGGAACTTCACTCATTTTCAAGGAGTGTACATACTTAGAGTCGCTTTCCAAAGTTTTGTACTGTCCTTGTCGTCTTGAAAGGAGATTGTTGAATTAATATATATTTACCAGGGTTCACGTCACATTCTGCTACATTTTTAACGTTGTATCTTTCCTTTCCGTTGTCCGAAGTTACATTTGTTTTAAAGAGGAAAGATATTTTATTTTACTTCTCGTTATTTTTAGAAGCGAATTCCTCCCAGTCTTATTCAACCCATGGATGAGTACATTATATCCACATAGCGTTGCTTTTTTTCTTTCAAATAATTAATAAATTTTGTACGCGTATAGTTCTTTTTGTTTTCAACAAACGTTTTTTTAATGGCTTTCCAGGACATTTGTTTCAAGCGGTTTCAAATTTTTTCTTGTTATTCACCCACTCCATTCCATGAATTGTTATTCAAGGGAACGCAGTTGGTGTATTTCATGGCTTAATCTGATATCTTCGTCGACGTAGAATTTCATTAGGAAATTAATTCGCCTCTCTACATATGGAGTTTTTTTCTTAACATCCACTAAAATAACACGATGGCGAAGCATTGTCTTCAACTAACTGGTACCATGAGAGACACAGCAAGTGTTGCTTCTCCGCATGCGCAGTCCCGTTGCTTCCACCTGCTGTTGGGGTTGCATTGGTTGCCAGCAACGGGCCACTAGTGGCACTTGCTTGGAGGCCCACAATTCACGGCGATGCTGCAGGGCCACCAATGGCTCGCCAACTGATAGCGCTGCGACCAACGGACCGCTACCGGGCCGTGAGCGGCAGATTTCATCCAGCAGTGACCCATCACCGCCAGCTGGTGGCCAGCAGTTTTCCAGCACTTCTGTTTTTGCCATGTAGTGTACAACTTCAATGTCAGCCCCTCACAAACTTCCTTTCAAAGACATTGTTTTCAAATTTTGTGACATTTGATTCCCTTTTTGCTCACTAACATAAGCGGAAATTAACACTTTGCAACGTACTGATGAAAAAATAGTTTTGTAATACAGCGAATCACCATAACAATACCTCCATATAACGATAAGTCGCATGGGTTACATAATTTCTGCTTAATAGTGACGGCTTTTCTTTCCTCTAAGAAAACTGGAGGCGGGCATGCGATCTCTTAGTGACAGATCGTTGACGTAAATGAGGCGGGTAAATGTGTTGGTAGGTTATAGTACACTTGATAGGGGGTATGAAATACAGGAATGAAATTTTCTAGGGGAATGCTCTGTATGTAGAACATTTTCTTTGTATTTGTACTGTGCGCATGTGAGGGATCTAGGAGGCACCGTAGTTGTCCAGTAATCTTTTTTAGCACGTCTTTTGTAAAAAAAGATCATGCTTATGTTATCGATTTGTCCGTCCGTCCGTCTGTAGGCACGATATCTCTTCAACTTATTGTCCGATTTGAAAAATTATTTTTGTATTAGGAAGCTTGAAATGTGCGAAAGATTACCCTTCATTTTGTTTCTTTTTTACGATGCACAATTTCGCCTCTAGAGGGTGTAAACACACATGATATCGAATTCAAAATGCATTTTATTTCATATATTTGCTTCTAAGCTTCCAATTCAAAAAAATATTTTGCCTTTAGATTCCACTCATGGTTAAGATTATTTTAGGTATAGTCACTTTTTTTAAGTTACGTGTAGATTCTCCGCTAGACGGCGTCAAAGTAAATTGCGTTTCCCCCGACGATATCTCTGCTTCTAATACTTCGATTTGAAAAATTATTTCTGAAGCGGATACAGCTTCTGGTGTGAAATACTTTGCATATAATTTCTGTTTTTTTTTTTTGGTATGAAAGGGTTTGGCCACCAGGGGGCGTAAGTGTTAATTTCCGCTTCTGATGTATTTGCAGCAAAATATGAGCTTCTAAAACTCCATTGAAAAAAAAGTATTTTGTTGACCGATACTACTCATGTCGACAAACCGTTTAGGAACATTTTCTTCTTGAAATAACGCATGGTTTCTACGCCAATGTCGTAGATGTATATTTTATTTTTGTCAATATCTCTACTTCTAAGAGTCCGATTTGAAAAATTCCTTTTTTGTTTGATAGTTTCCTGTGCGACATGTGTTTTATATAATTTCGAAACTTTCAAGTAATTCATTAACTTTCCGCTAGGGGAAGTAAAGGTAAATTGCGCTTTCTCCGATATCTCTGCTTCTAAAACTCCGATTTGAAAAATTCTTCCTGCACCAGATACAGCTCCCAATGGAAAATGCTTTAATTGTAATTTTTAATTTTTTATAAAACATGGTTTGGCCACCAGGGGGCGTAAACCTTAATTTCTGCTTCGTAGGTATTTCCAGCAAAATCTGAGCTTCTAAAGGCTCGATTGAAAAAATCTTTCGTGAACCGATACCGCTCATGTCGATAAACATTTGAGAATATTTTCTTTTGTAAAATAATGCATGATTTTTCCGCCAAAGGGCGTAGATGTATATCCTTTTTCTACCAATATCTCTGCTTTTAAGAGTCAGATTTGAAAAATTCCTTCTTTGTTAGATAGCGTTTCTGGTGTAAAATGCGCTCATACAATTTCAAAATTTTCAAGTAAAACAGAATTTTCGCTAAGCGGCGTTAAGGTAAATTGCATTTTTCCCGATATCTCTGCTTCAAAATTCCAATTAGAAACATTCTTCCTGCACCGGATACAGCTGCTGATAGGAAGAATTCCTAATATTTGATAAAGAATGGTTTGGTCACCAGGGGTCGTAAGTGTTAATTTCTGCGTCTCATTTATTTGTAGCAAAATCTGAGCTCCTGAAAACTCGATTGAAAGAATTCTTTCGTTGACTTGTCCTCCAGAGGGACATCGAAAAATATTTGAAAATATTTTCTATACCGCTGACATCGAAAAATTTTTGAAAATATTTTCTTCTTAAAATAATATATGGCTTTTACGCCAGGGGGCGTAAACGTGTATCTTATTATTGTCGATATCTCTGCTTCTAAAAGTTCAATTTGAAAAATTCTTTCTCTGTTGGAGAACGTTTTCGTGGGAAAATGTTTCTCATATAATTTCAAATTTTTCTTAGCGCACAAGTCTGCCACCAGGGGGCGTAAGTTCACGTTTTCGTTTACATCAATATCTGCGGGACTAAAAACCCGATTGAAAAACTTTTTTATTCGGTCTGATACTATTAACTATGCAAACTGTGTGTGTATTTTCTTTCCAAAACAGTGAAACATTTCGCCACTAGGGGCGCATATGCTTATTCTGTTTTTCTCAAAATCACTGCTTTTACATGTGCGATTGCAAAGCTTCTTTCAACACCGGATACCATTTACCTTGTAGAACACTTAAGGCTAATATATGAAGAATTTTGTAGTTCACAGTTCTGTCGGTAGGCGCTGATTGTGTACTTCAGTTTGCAGCTCTATCGCCGCTTCTAAAAACGTTATTGAGAAATTTCTTCTTCACTGTATGCCATTCGCTACAACAGAGATGTGGAGCAGTATCCTCTTTAAGTAACGCAAAGATTTCCCGCTTGCTGCATAATAAAGGCCGAACGCCTTTTCCTTGAAGAATAATTTTCACCTATTTTCAATATTTCTGTTATGCAAATTTTTTCCGCTAGCTGATGTAGACTTATATCATGTTTCCTTCTGTATTTCTCCTTTTAACTGTTTGATTCAAAAATATCTTTGTCTCTGATACCTTCCTTGTAGTATGAGAAACTTTTTGTTCCCCATTTATTAATTTTCGTAACATGCCTTTTAAAGCCGCTGGCGGAACTAAGTAGATGTTTCTATTTCTGGATGTTTTATCGATTGTTGGAACCAGTTGATTGTTCTCCAAACAGGACCCATTGACTTTGAATAGCTTTGATAAATTTTATTCGCGTCAGAACGGATTCAAAAGACGTGCTTATTACATCCGAAAATTCGGTGTCATCTTCCTTGTATCGAGATTGTGATAGCAGAAAGTTATGTAGAGCGTGTTGGATCATACGAAATCCGTAGTTAGTGATACTGGTGTGGATCAGTGATCACAATGTGGATCGTAAATATACGATGTCATCGCTCTGTCCACGTTATTTTTATAAACAACGAATAGCAACTGAGAAATTGTTCATCCGACACCACTGGGATCAAACCCCAGATATCTCGATAACTAGCCGAGTGCGTTCGCTTTACGCTACGGTGTCAACAATTCACAGCGCTATTCGTGGTCTATCAGTTAGCATCTGACTACACAAAACCATATTGATGCGCTCAGTAACTGATGTGTCGCCATCTAGTGGCATTCAACAAAGCAAGCTGTTTAAATTACAGCTGATAAATCCAAAGGGCGATAGAAACGGTGAATATATTTTAAATACGTGGAGATAATGTAAATATACGATGTCATCGCTCTGTCCACGCTATTTTTATAAACAACGAATAGCAGCTGAAAAATTCTCACGAGTAAAAGCCGTCTTTGTGCGGATAATTGAAAGTAAAATAAAACTCGGCTTAGCTTAAATCAAATTAACTCATATTATGAGACATCAATTTAATAAAACCTTATGTTATCTTAAAAACAGATTAAAAGACATGAGTACTTTCGGGCCATCGCATGGCCCATCTTCAGATGGAACAGCCAAATTGACAAGATCCGCATAATCTCACGAGTAAAAGCCGTCTTTGTGCGGATAATTGAAAGTAAAATAAAACTCGGCTTAGCTTAAATCAAATTAACTCATATTATGAGACATCAATTTAATAAAACCTTATGTTATCTTAAAAACAGATTAAAAGACATGAGTACTTTCGGGCTATCGCATGGCCCATCTTCAGATGGAACAGCCAAATTGACAAGATCCGCATAATATATACACACATGAACACGTCAAAGTCGGTTGTTGTACATATATGCAAAGAAGGAAGATATTCCTCCCGGCACATTATCCCACGGTTATAGGTAATTTAAAGCCCCTAGGATTAGAGTTAATTAATACCTTATAGGCATTGGGGAGCTCATACGGCATATAGTCATTACAACAAATATTTTGTGAGTGAAAAATGAACATGCTCTCAGTAAGAAACAGCGTGCTACGATTTTTAGGGGTAACCACAATTTTAAAATTTTCCCAGTCCGGGTATAAAATCCCTTTTGTAACTTCCCTAGCAAGTGCAGTGTTGGTACCTCCTGTCTGGATATTATATTCATTCCTTAGGGCACCCACTTACTGAGATTTCAGCCATAATGAATGCGCTTCGGTTTGTTAAAAAACGGTCCTATTTCCAATTCCAAGATAAAATTTATCGCCAAACCGATGGCGCGGCCATGGGATCACCGCTTTCTGGCATTTTAGCCGAAATCTTCATGCAGTACCTTGAAAATACATTTTTGACCTCTTATCCCCACCAACCTCTGTTATTTCTCAGGTACGTAGATGATATCTTATTACTCTGGCCCCACTCGATATCTGAATTACAAGTATTCACGAATTCTTTCTCTTCACAATTTCCGTCAATTCAATTTACCCTAGAAATTGAACAAGACCTAAAACTCCCGTTTCTTGATATTTTGATTACCCGTCATCCAAACCAGGTTACACCATTGCATTTTGCTGTTTATAGAAAACCGTCCTGTACCCCAACTATGATCCCATACTCCTCTAATCACCCACAAAACCAAAAGTTAACGTCTCTTCACTTTTTTATTCGTAGAGCCTACACCCATTCCTCGACTCGTACTGCACGCGTTACAGAACTACAATGGGTCTCGTCGTTCGCCTCCCAATTTGGATATCCTGAATACGTTTTTAACCGGATCCATTCCCGAGTTAAAAGTAAACTTGCTACTACATTACAACCGTTTTTGCCCACACCATTTCGTTTCATTGCTTCCATCGATTACATCCCTTCAATTACTCAACCTCTTCGTAACATTTGCCGGAAATTTGGATTGGATTTCGGCACTCGCTCCCTTAATATACTACCACTTGTTAGAAAGGACAGGACCCCGACGGATATTTTACAAAGATGGGGTGTCTATTGTGTTCCATTGAAAGATGTTTTCGGAACTACTCAATCTGTCTATATAGGATCGACCGGACGGAATTTGTCTTGCAGGGTCAAGGAACATAAATATAATATCCAGACAGGAGGTACCAACACTGCACTTGCTAGGGAAGTTACAAAAGGGATTTTATACCCGGACTGGGAAAATTTTAAAATTGTGGTTACCCCTAAAAATCGTAGCACGCTGTTTCTTACTGAGAGCATGTTCATTTTTCACTCACAAAATATTTGTTGTAATGACTATATGCCGTATGAGCTCCCCAATGCCTATAAGGTATTAATTAACTCTAATCCTAGGGGCTTTAAATTACCTATAACCGTGGGATAATGTGCCGGGAGGAATATCTTCCTTCTTTGCATATATGTACAACAACCGACTTTGACGTGTTCATGTGTGTATATATTATGCGGATCTTGTCAATTTGGCTGTTCCATCTGAAGATGGGCCATGCGATGGCCCGAAAGTACTCATGTCTTTTAATCTGTTTTTAAGATAACATAAGGTTTTATTAAATTGATGTCTCATAATATGAGTTAATTTGATTTAAGCTAAGCCGAGTTTTATTTTACTTTCAATTATCCGCACAAAGACGGCTTTTACTCGTGAGATAAGTTTGTGCGACTCATCAGTATTGGCTGAAAAATTGTTCATCCGACACCGCTGGGATCGTATTCGTGCCGCAGGCAATTACCATGTGTACCATAGCAATTATATTGTGCCAGGTGTTCATAAATTGTGAGCGAGTAGCCCTATTCAGCAAAGCATAGGGTAAGCCAGAAGCCGCTAAAATCTAATACCTTATAAAATCCAATACCGAAAGCTACTTCCTTGTATAGCGGGGCTATTGAGTTTATGCCGACATTCCAATCAGGCAGATCATATAAGTTATTCTTAATATTCCAGGATTACTTCTTCATGCTTCGATGACTTTCGCAAACATTATTAAAGACGAGTATTTCAGACACGTACATAGTGATATATTCAGGAATTAAATATACCGGCAGTGAGAACTGAACAGTACTTGTAGACGTAAATTGCGGTTATCTATTTTTAAACAGACATTTAGGTACAAAATTTGTGAACTAAATATCTTTAAGTTTTACAATGCACGTTGTTCTTTCTATTGCCTATTAGAAACAACTCCATGAATTCATTGATTTGTTAAATATTCACATTAATTTCGTTACTGGAAAATATACAATAACTTTTGTAAATTTATAAGTATACCTGTACATTGAAATAAAAGCAAACCATTTGCTCTGAGTTTTTTTAAATTTTATGAGGGATGATCTAAAAGTTTCCGTTCGAGATCGCTGCAAGGCCGCGTATCACGTAAACGTTGACCAAAGTCAGGCAGTTTAAAGGCGGTTAGCAATCTGTTAGGGTATTAATCGAACTTTGGCGTAATATTGCGTTTATATAATTCAGGGTGAACTGAAAAAGACGTAAATCGCGGTTAACAATTTACGTTAACCGCATGTTACAAAGACATTACTATTTGTAATGTCTTTCCCACATTACAAAAATTAATATAAAAATGTATTACAGGTAGAAGAAAGGGATTGCACGACAATGATGGTGCTCAAGTAAAGTTTTTTCCAGTATCAGTACACCTCCACATTGGCGCCATTTGTGGCCCGGAGGACATCTAAGCGGTATTCTATTTCACGACATGTTTTGTTTAACATCTCAGCAGTGACAGTACGAATGACGTCCGTTATTTTGCTCTTCAACGTCTCGACATCCGGAACACTGATAGAATGTCTTGGTCTTTCACATAACTCCAGAAGAAAAAGTCTAGAGGGGTTATGTTGGGTGATCGGGGTGGCCATGTCATGGAACCGTCGCGGCCAATCCATCTGTCCGGAAATGTGGTATTCAGGAACTCACGAACAATTATTGACGAATATGGCAGTGTGCCGAAAGTTGTAGTGCAAGAAAAAGGCAACTGAGGTGCTACAAAAAGTTCCAGTATGTCCAGTTACACGTTATATGTTACCGTAGACTCTAAAAAATAATAGTCCGATGATTCTGTCATGCATCAGGCAGCACCATACATTCATTTTCGGGCTAGCCCTCTGTTGTTCGATGACATAATGGGGATTTTCTGATCCCCAGATTCGCACATTGTGCCTATTTACTGTACCACACATGTGGAATGTGGCTTCATCTGAGAAATAGACACGGCGCAGATAAACACTATCATGAGCTATGCTCTGCAACATCTCCGTCGCAAATGCAGCACGGCAAGGTCGGTCATCAAGCTGAAGAGCTTGAATGATCTGTACCTTATAAGCATACAGATGAAGAGGTCTGTGTAAACTTTTGTGAACCGTGGCACGGAGAATCCCAGTTTCCAGTGAAGTACGACGAATGGATTACCTGGGGCTTCACAGAAATGTCTCCTGAACAGGTGCAATTGTCTTTTGTGTAAGCGGTGGTCGGCCCGCTCAGGGGAGATCGCCAACACTACCCGTCGCTTTAAACTTTTCATACAAAGCTTTTTTGATTTTTAGGTCCGGTAGTGATCGCTTGTACTCTTTTCTGAAATGACGCTGGAGAGTAACCCCCGATTTAGTCTCACGGAACCACAACACGCACCCCGCGTTTTCTTGCATGGAAGCCATTATCGATGAAATGCTCCTTTTATGGAGCAGTAGCGCTCACGTAAAGAACAGAAAAAACTTTGTGAGTGCTGCTATATTATGTTGTCAACCATTTTATTTTAACTTATATAGATTGTTTTATATTAATTTTTGTAATGTGGGAAAGACTTTATGGACACCCTATATATATTGTACACGTATTAATGGCATCATTGTTACCGAGCGCGTCCAAAGCAGATCAACGAGCTGTTGTTCTGTTTGTATCCGCTGAAGGAAAGAAACCTGCAGAAATTCATCGCAGAATGGTGGCGGTGTACGGTGATGCGTCTGTTGCGGAATGGTGTCAAAAATTTCGTCAAGATCGCGGTGCGACACACGATTTGCAACGGTCTGGGGGTCTATTTACAATAAACACTCTCGAAAATATCGAGAATGTGAAAGCCGCTATTCTCAAAGATTGGAGAGTAAACCATTCGTCAAACAGCCAGCGACTTCAACATGAGCTACGGAAATGTTCAAAGCATCATACAGGATTTAGGGTACCGTAAAGTGTGCTGTCAATGGATCCCGCAAGGCCTTAATAGTGATCAGGAAGCATATCGTATGACAGTCTCTCTGCAACAATTGCTGCGTTTCAACGTGATGGGCAACGCTTTCTTGGAGCGCATTCTTGCCGCCGACGAAGCCTGGTGCTTCCACTTCCAACCAGAATCCAAGCCTGCTAGCTTGCAAAGGCGGCATCCGTCCTCTCCCCGTCCGAAGAAATTCAAGGGGAAAACATCTGCTGTAAAAGTGTTGGCGACAGTGTTCTTCGACCACCGAGGCACATTGGTGGTAGAACTCAAGAAACCAGATGTCAGTATCAATGCAGCACGTTATTGCGGGAGATACTTAATCGTTTGCGTCTTGCCATTAAGAACAAACGTCCTGGAAACCTCAGTAAAGGGGTAATCTTACTGCACGACAAAGCGCGCCTACATGTTGCTGACGTTGTAAAAGACAAATTACAAGCCCTTAAATTGCGAACCCTGGAACACCATTCTCACAGTACATATACGTAAGGAGGGTGCTTGAGGGTCGCTTGCGAGTTCTACTTCTTCGGTTTGCTGAAAAAAACACTGAAAGGACGTAGGGTCTAGTCGGACCATGACGTGAAGCAGGCTGTATTGGATTTTTGTACGCATCAGACTCCTACCATAACGACATCATCGACCTTGCTCGTCAATGGGACAACGTGCTTAGCGCATACAGAAAGTACTTTTGAATATCTGTAACCTATCTGAACTTACTGACTCCGAACGGAAACTTTTTGCTCACGCTTTATAATTATCAAACATATTTTGAAATGCATGCATATTTTTTCTTTCTTTATGAACAAAACAATTAAAAAGAAAATTGATTTTTCAATGAAAAAAGCTTGTTCCAAGATACAACAAAATTATTTATCTAAAAAATCATGGAGGACATTTACATAAGAGGTCCAAATTTGATAGAGCACACAATAACAGCTGATGTTAAGTAAAGGATATCACCTACGTTTCTGTCACAGCAAAGAAAAGAATTTAAGATCCATTTATAATTAGTGTCCTTGATAAGATTATATTATAATCCTAGGTTGTACCTACAAAATCATGGAAAATGTTTCTGTTTTAATATTAACATATATATGAAATACCTTCACGCGATTGTTATTAAAAATAAACAAATTTTGAAGGTATATTTCATTTTTCATTCAGTGTTACTACTCGGAAGTTCAGCAATAAAATACACTATCTACCAACAAGTAATTGGACACCTGTGATAGCAAAGGAAATCGAAGTTTATTCACCTTCAATAGTTGGTGTAGCCTCCACGAGCGGCGCTTACAGCTGCGACCCTCCGGGGCATACTCTCAACCAGGCGTTGTACGACGGCTAGCGGTATTTTCTTCCACACGGCTAGGAGAAGACAGGTCAGTTCCTTCACCGATTTCGGACGGTAGGGGCACCCCTTAAGTCGACACTCCAACTCGTCCCAGAGGTTAAGGTCCGGGCTCTGCGCAAGCCAGCCCATTCGATTAACCCCATTGTCACCATACCAAGCCACGGTGAACCTCGCAACATGACAGGTGGCATTGTCATCCTGAAAGTAACATGAGTCCACCCCATAAAACTGCCACAACGTAGGAAGCGCATGGTCATCCAAAATGGTGCAGTAGGTCTCGGCGTTGAGTCTACCAGGAATTGCGACCAAGGGTCCCGTGCCATACCCGGAGAAACAGCCCCATAGCATAATTCCACCATCGCCGAACTTCACAGTTGGCACAATACATTCCGACAGGAGGCGTTCTCCAGGCAGATGCCAAACCCAGACCCTGCCATCCGAACGATAGAGGGTGAACCTTGATTCGTCGCTCCAGAGAACCTGTTTCCACTGTTCAACGGTCCACTGCCGACGTTCTTTGCACCACGTTAGCCGAGCAACGCTATTGGACTTGGTGATCAAAGGCTTGTGGGCGGCAGCGCGTCCATGAAAACCGAGCAGATGGGCTTCCTTACGGATGGTATTCATCAAAAGAACACTCCCGGATGCCTGTTGAAACTCTTCGCGGATGTGGCCCATCGATTTGGTGCGGTTCTTCCGAATTTCTCTGGCCAGCACCCGTCGACTCCCAGTTTTGTGGGTCTGCCGGGTCGGGGCGCATTCCGACAGTCACCTCTCATCATCCACTTGCCAATCATGTAGGCCACTGTCGATTTTGGGTACTTCAACTCGCTGGATATGTCACGTATGGATCGGCCATTTCTGTGATACCCGACGATTACACCTTTCTCGAAATCAGAGAGCTCCGAACTGCGTGGCATCTTGCATGCGACTGGTTGTGTTGTTGTTTCCCACACGATATTTAACGGCAGCGGCCGTGACGTGTATCAGGACCGCAGATATCGTCGATTGCAGGGGTGTCCAATTACTTGTTGGTAGATAGTGTATTTGGACACACCGTTGCTTTAGTAGCTCCCATCGAGATATAAGTTCGCTAACATCACTTTGATCAAGAATACTTTTTTTAGTAAACAGTATTAACAATGAGTCTAGACGGCTGTCAGTCGAAAGCGAACAAGTCTTCACAAATTTTAATGTTCGTCACGGGAGATATACATAGAAGACAAAAGTGATTTGCTAAAGCGATGACAAGATTCAGTCACGGGAGATGTACATAGAAGACAAAAGCGATTTGCAAAAGTGATGACAAGATTCAGTCATGGGAGATGTACATAGAAGACAAAAGCGATTTGCAAAAGTGATGACAAAATTCAGTCACGGGAGATGTACACAGAAGTCAAAAGCGATGACAAGATTCTTTTGACTTTTCCGGATTTTTCTATTATACCGGCCGATAAAAAAAAGAAAAGGAAAACGAAATACATCCGTACACTCGTCGCGCATAATTCTCCTTGAGCTGAACGTACGACAAAAGCACCACCCATGTCTCTCCCGGGACTCGAAACCGGGCCCATCTCGAACGAATGGCAATAAGCCAGCGTCTCAGACTGCTGGGCAACAGGGCGGCTCATAGGCTGAATATATTCAGCCTATGAGCATGTAAGGAACATTGTATCCTGAGATCTGTGTCCCATAACATCATGAAAATTGCATAATTCACCAGACATGGATATTGCATAATCGCATGATTGAAAAGCTATGCTTCCTACATGCAACTAATTCCTAGTCAAAATACTAACAATTTGCTTCATTTGCGAAGCAAATTGTTGGTATTTTGACCAGGAATTAGTTGCATAAGGTAGGAAACATCAGAAGTCGTGTCCACCGTTATTGCATATACATTAGCTTTGTAAATTTCTTCCACAATGTTGTTACGACTGCGAAGGTACGCAAATCAATAAATCATATCAATTACAGATGTGGGAGAAAAATGGAATCTTGATGCCATATTATCATAACAAACCAGTGCCTTCAGAGAAGATGAAAAATCTCATAAAAAATTCAAACATGTCTTTCTAATGTACGAGAAACGTCCATTAACGCAACCAGTGCTTATTTATTAAAAGCATTCTCTTGCTCTCGCATTAATATCTTCAAGAATACATTAACATGACCGTCTTTTGTGATGATGTAATTATTTTCGAGAACAATTTTATGCACAGTTGCAGAGAAATGTTATGAAAGTTTCCTTTCCTTTTCTCCAAAACTTTTCCTTTTTTGCCATTTCCTTACACCAATATAAATTCAAGATGAACCTGCAAGTGCAAAGTTTTATATTCTTTAGGAAAAAACTGGAAACGAAACAAAATGCAGCATCTTTTGGAATGCTACATTCGATGTGAGGACATTCCTCGTACCAATGTGGTCAGACGGGTTTGTTTTTGTTTAACTTTCATCTGTTGAAATTCTAATGAATTTAAGCAGATGAGGGCCAATATAAACTAAATAGTGTATTTGGCTAGCTGAGGAGATTTTGATTCGCTTTCCAACATCATGCTCCTACAAATCATCACTTCCATTTGCACTACTTTTTCGTATGATTCATTGATGCATTCGTTCACAGTACATTATTTTCAGAATCCCTGTAGCATTTTTTAAATACATCTACCTTTTATCTTGGGTGCTTTTGATAATTTGGATAACATCCATCAAAAACAAAATTCGATTCGGAACCGTAAGTAAAATTGATTTGACGTTTTCGAAATCGTTTACAAATTCTCAAAATTGTTTGGCGTATGTTACCCAGATGTTCTTTATGCCATCATCATTGTCAGAGTAATCAGTATTATTGTTGCACTCAAAATTTGTATTGCAGTACTTACTTTCTTATAGCTTTCAACAGCCTGTGTACTTAAATTGTTGGGTTTAAACATTTGTTCACATCTTTTGTCATATATCGATTGTGTTGGTGCCTTTAGCGTATGATTACATGATATTTGTTTAATTTTCCATACTCTGTTAATGATTTCTTTTACAGCATTTCCGAATTCATTCATTGCATTGTCCTTGTCTTTGGCTGATGGTACACAAGAAGGAGATAGCTGGCATTACTTTAAAAAAGCAACGTCTTCCTAGAAATGAACGATGAAGATATGTCTCAAGCGTAATCAACGGTAAAGATTCTTCATTCTTCATTCTTAATTTACAATAAATGCAATGTGCAAACCACAAAACTACGGTTCCCACTCTTACCGTATCTGCTGTATCCATCATTTAGTAGCCATAAAACCATGAAACCAAACAGTCTTATTCATAAATATTCAACGCATGGAGAGAAAACGTTAATAACTCAACCCAGACGACCAGCCTGTATGCCCTAGCTTGTGACATGTAACTGTGAGCTATGCGCCTTTATGCAAGAAAGGAAAAGGATTGTAACCCTCAGCTCCTTCCTTCTCTCTCTAACAACGGATCCTGCTTTATAGTTTGCCTATTCGTCTGCCAAAGACACCGTGACGTTGGCAACTAATTATTCAGGGAAGAACAACTCATCAACTCACAAATGTTTGAGTTTTTGTTTCCGAACATCATCAACAACTCTGAGTGCTACAAACAGTCGCTCGTCCCATCCACATCCACATCTCTTTCTTTCTGCATTTTATGTTCCAGGGCAGGGGCGGAGCCAAAGCCTTCAGACAAACATACTATCCATGCCTTATCGGGAAGAATCAAAAGGAGCTACGTCTCAGCCAACTGGACCACCGGGCCTTTACAACTCGCAGCGATTGAAGTTCACTACAAAACTAATCAAGGTAGAAATTTTAGGACTTAAATATATATTGTTTTGGATTGCAAAAGGGACGACACATCCACATCTCCTACTCTCGGCATTTTATGTGTAACTGTTTTTCCAGTTTGCAATAGCATGCATAGGCCACATCAAAATGTAATTCCCCATTCCTCCGGAAAGTAAAAAAATTCAGGTTTAGCTACCGAACGTCAACATCTCTTATTTTCTTATGTCTTGCATGCAGTTATTGATCGATATATTTGCTGGCCTTGATTTTGAGTCCCCTCCCTCCTTCGGATCGGGCCTGAATATGGGAAATCAGTTCACAAGAGACAATTGCAGTTATTTTATTTCACCTAAAAACTCCGAAAATTTTTCACTTAGCTGGAGACTTTTGGCCAGTTTCACACAGAACTAGCTGGTACCTCAACAATACTGAAGCTTAATTTTGTGTCATCTTCTCAGATTCATAAAACACCCTATTAATGTCATGCGCGCCATTGTTTTGCCCAACGAAGCGCCCCTTAGAAGCTGACTCATCTCGAATTAAGACCTCGCGCTTGTCTGCTCATGCAGATAATTTACATTTAGATAAATTAGAGACGATTCCCGACGAGTAGTCCGTACTGAACTAGAACATCTCTCTGGCTATTTCGACAAGAGGAATTTCAATAGCTGGGATTTCTGCTGTACAGGCCCGTAGCAGACGCCTTTGTAAAGAAGTAATTTTGAGTGATCATTCATCCATTCTTTGTAAGATATAACAAATTCATAAATGCTTTTAAAATGCGAGGATGTTCATAATTGGAAATGAACATTCGGTTATCTTTTATGAATTAGAATCCTTGTATCTTTCGTCGGAACATTCATGAATTACCACTACTCTGTTCCTACACATGGTTGAGCCACATTATTTTGACCATCCGCTAATATCCAGAGTAACCGCTGTGTGCAGCGCGGACAGCAGCTAGATGGACTAGTAGTGACTCAATAAGGTGCTAGAAGGTGTTCACAGGTATGTGGAACCATGCTGACTGCAGTGCATCTAACAGCTGCTGGAGGGTCTGTGGTGGAGGATCCGTAGAGCGAACAACACGATCGAGGTGGTCACACAGATGCTCAATTGGGTTTAAGTCTGGATAATTAGGGGGCAGGGAAGTACTTCGAAGTCTTCATGGTGCTCTTCCAACCACTCTCGGACGTTTCTAGCTGGGTGACACGTCGCATTGTCATGCTGGAAGATCCCATCCGCCCTAGAAAAGACAATCAGCCTGTATGGGTGTACGTGGTCTGCAAGGATGGATTCATAACGACTTCGGTCCATAGTGCTTTCCACAGGTATGAGTGCACCCAGGGAATGCCACGGAAACATTTCCCAGACCACATCGCTGCTCCCACCGGATTGTGTTCTTCCAGCAAGGGTTGAAGAGTGTTTGTTCTCCAATGTTTTTCACCTTACACGCGAACGTTTATCCGTTCGATGAAGAAGAAAACGTGACTCATCGGAGAACGCAATCCTTTGCCAATCAGCGAAGATTCAATTCCGATACTGCCGTGCAGATTTAAGCCTTTTCTCCCGATGCACCTTCGCTAGCGTAGGTGCAGTGAGTATCCGTCTCCATCGGAACCCCATTCGCAGCAGCGTTCGCTTAACTGTCGTTTTAGACACACTTTCGGTAGCCCCTGGTTCATTCGGCCAGTGAGTTGCTCCACTGTAGCATGTCGATCGGCCCTCACGCATCTTCGAATCTGACGTTCACCTCTCACATCAATGGCACGTGGTGCTCCGCAGTTCCCACATGGCTTATTCGCAATGGTGCTATTTCTCGAATCACCACAGGAGCGCGCGAACAGTTCACAAACAGCGCTGTTTCAGAAACACTGCCACCCTTGGCCTGAAAGCCGATAATCATCCCCTTTGCAAATCTGATAAATCGCTCCTTTTATCCATGACAGCAACGAATGATATGTGTTCAAATTGCCTGTAGCACACCTTATCTACCTTCCAAGCCAGCTCACGACATTTGCCTTCTTTCATTGGCCACGTGCTGTTGACGTCAAGAGTAGGAGGTGGTCACAATAATGTAACTCGACTGTGTATTTACAATATTTTTAAGGAACAGAAAAAAGTAAACCTTACCAGATCGATAAAATAATATATCGAAGCCTGTATCCATTTAGAGGTCTTTAAAAGCCATTAGCTGTTTTTCTAATAAAACGCGCCCACGGGATCAAAAGGGTTGCCCAGAATTCTGTTTATTAGGATCCCAGACACCCTCGGTGAAGTTCAGGGCTCTTATGTTTTCCTACTGGTTCTTCTGTTCCTCGGAGGCAGTACCACTAAATTCCAGACGGGTAACGTCTCCAAACATCTGGTGAATATGTCGGATTCTGTGTTTCTAATACAAAAAAGTGCACTTTTTTCCAAGTTGAACATGATTATTGTTTATTAGTGTGAAGAATAAACTACTTGAAATTAATGCTTTTTTCAGGAGCTCTTGACTATATGACCTTGAAATAATAAGTGCAAGTCTTTCAGTTTCGATGTATTCACTTTGCTAGCAACCTTAGGTTACAAAATTTTAATTTTAATTAATTTCACCAGCAAGCTGCCACTAATCTCCTGCTGGGCTGAGATGGGCGTGATCTAAACACAAGAAGAGCATACGTTGAACTTAATGATAAACACGACAGAGAAAAAAAGATAAAAATCATGCTCTTGCTCAGCTCTTCTTCAGCGAAGTAACTAAAGAAAAAAAAAGAAAGAAAGGAAAGAGAAACAAGAAGAAATTTATCTTCGGAAACACTTGCGATGAGTGCTCATTTGACATGATAGATCTTAAATACAACATGAAAGGTCTCATCTAAACAGACACCACCTTACACGACAAAACTCTGGTTTATGATCCTCATAAAATGCTTTACTTTTTTGGCAGAAATAATTATAGTAAACTAACTCTCAACTTTAATGAGCATATATTCTGAAGAAAACCCCAGGTAACACAAATTATATATTTATTGACATGAAAGGCGCGTGATGAATAAATAAACACAGTTCATGCATTGATTAAGCATTAACATCACAGCCACAGATCCAACAAACAAAATACTTCTTTGAGCGCATGTTGTCACCCAGTGATCCAGTTGTCACGGGTTTCTGCTTTCTCATATCGCTGGACAGGGGTTGTGAGACGTTAATAACATGTCGGTCCTGCAGACAAGGACCGACATGCTGTCACTAATCTGCCTTCACCGGATTAGTGACACTAAATTAGGAATCTCCCTTCATCATTATCACTTCATCTTCATCACTACGCACCCTCCAGCAGCTGACGTGGTGGAAGATCTATAGAGCAAACAACACGATCGAGGTGGTCCCACAGATGCTCAATTGGGTTTAAGTTTGGGGAATTAGAGGGCTAGGGAAGTACTTTGAAGTGTTTATCGAGCTCTTCCAACCACTCTCGGACATTTCTAGCTGTCTGATACGTTGTATTGTCGTACTGGAAGATCTCTTCCGCCACAAGGAGGTTAATCAGCATGTACGAGTGTACGTGGTCTGCAAGGATGGATTCATAACGAATTCGGTCTGCCCCGGTGGCACAGTGTTCTAAGTGATGGCTTATGACCATTCATCTGAAAGGGGTCCGGATTCGAATCCCGGTGAGGCATGGATGTGGTGTTTGTCTTACGGCACTGGTTTTCTACCTTCTCTGGAACAAGTGACCCTAAATTAGGGACGAACGACTTCTTATAGCCCATTGAGTTGCTCATGGTGGTCGTTGAACCTTAAATTAAAAAAATGGGCCCATAGTGCCTTCCACAGGTATAAGTACGCCCAGGGAATATAACGAAAGCATTCCCCAGACCTAACGCTGCCCCCACTAACTTGTGTTCTGACAAATGGTTGAAGAGTAATTGTTCTCCGATGTTTCTCACCTTATACGCGGGCGTCCACCCGTCCGATGATGCAGAAAAAGTGATTCATCGGAGAAGACAGTCCTTTGACAATCAGCGGAGGTCCAATTCCGATAATGCCGTGCAAATTTAAGCCTTTTCTGCAGATGTACCTTCGTTAGCATAGCTGCAGTAAATATCTGTCTGCATCGGAGCCCCATACGCACCAGGGTTCGCTGAACTCTCATTTTAGACACACTTCCAGTGGCCCCCTGTTTCATTCTGGCCCGGGAGTTCTCCACTGTAGCATGTCGATCGGACCTCAGGCACCTTCGCAGCTGACGTTCACCTCTCACATCAATGGCACGTGGTGCTCCGCAGTTTTCACGTCGCTTATTCGCAATGGTGCCATTTCTCCAATCACGATACACTTTAACTACAAGAGCACGCGAACAGTTCACAAAATGCGCTGTTTCAGAAATACTGTCACCCTTGGTCAGAAATCCGATAATCATCCCTTCTTGCAAATCTGACAAATCGCTCGTTTTATCCATGACAGCAACGAATGATATGCTTGTAGATGATCCTGATGATCATGAGTAGAGGATTTTAGGAAGGGAGTGTCTGACCCCAGGTCTTAAACAACCCTTAGAAATAGGAAGCTAGGAGATTTGGGCTAGAGTGCCGATACGAAAGTACGAAAGTGACACGGAAGCGAAATAGAAAGGGGGAGGAAGACGCCATTATTTATTACCCGGGGGGGGGGGCAGTACACGAGGTCCGACGGCTTAACGTGCCCATCCGACGCACGGCGGATATTTAGTGGATCGAGCGTTTGTACCAGCCTGGGATCGAACCTGAGGTCCTTTCCGTGGCAGTCACGAGCGTTGCCCACTCGGTCACCCGCGGCCACAGAGTAGAATGCCTACAGCACACCTTATATAACCTCCTAGCCAGCTCACGACACGTGACTTCTTTCATTAGCTATGAGCTGTGGACGTCAAAAGTAGGAGGTGGTCACCATAATGTGACTCGACTGTGTATTTTGATTGGTGGCATTAAGACAGTTCAAATAAAAACATTAAAAATTCCATCATACGAATGCAATGACAGATACAATATAAGTAGGATTTTTTTTTTAGTACTACCTTAGTTCTGCAAACACTTGTTGCCAAACATTATTTCCCTTTGATCAACTCTGCCACTTGCGCGCCGCTTTACGATGAACTTCTGTTGCCTTATGATCATGAACCACAAGACGAATGTTTTAGTTTTCATATAAGGTTGGTTAACTCCACTCGAATATCAGGAAATTTTCCACTTATTTCTGAATATATTTTTTCAAGACAATTCAAACAATTGTTATTTGAAATCACGGTCATCAGTAAAATATTTAGAGAAAATTCTTGATTTTGTTTCTTTAAAGTTATCTTTTAGTTTGTATTTCAGTTCTCAGATTTTTCACAACTCAGAATCTTATAGAAAACTGTGGCGAACTATTTCCGAACTCCTCTGGTTTTCCTACTATGCGATAAACAGCATGCTTTATACACTATCTACCAACAAGTAATTGGACACCCTTGCAATCGGCGATATCTGCGGTCCTGATACGTGTCACGGCCGCTGCCGTTAAATATCGTGTGGGAAACAACAATGCAACCAGTCGCATGCAAGATGTCACGCAGTTCGGAACTCTCTGATTTCGAGAAAGGTGAAATCGTCGGGTATCACAAAAATGGCCGATCCATACGTGACATATCCAGCGAGTTGAAGTACCCAAAATCAACAGTGGCCTACGTGATTGGCAAGTGGAAGATGAGAGGTGTCTGTCTGAATGTGCCCCGACCCGGCACACCCACAAAACTGTGAGATAGAAACCGACGGGTGCTGGCCAGAGAAATTCGGAAGAACCGCACCGAATCTATGTGCCACATCCGCGAGGATTTTCAACAGGCATCCGGGAGTGTTTTTTCGATGAATACCATCTGTAAGAAAGCCCATCTGCTCGGTTATCATGGACGTGCTGTCGCCCACAAGCCTTTGATCGCCAAGTCCAATAGCGCTGCTTGGCTAACGTGGTGAGAAGAACGTCGACAGGGGACCGTTGAACAGTGGAAACTGGTTCTCTGGAGCGACGAATCAAGGTTCACCCTCTACCGTTCGGATGGCAGGGTCTGGGTTTGGCGTCTGCCTGGAGAACGCCTCCTGCCGAAATGTATTGTGCCAACTGTGAAGTTCGGCGGTGGTGGAATTATGCTATAGGGGTGTTTCTCCTGGTATGGCACGGAACCCTTGGTCGCAATTCCTGGCAAACTCAACGCCGAGACCTACTGCACCATTCTGGATGACCATGCGCTTCCTACGTTGTGGCAGTTTTACGGGGTGGACCCATGTTACTTTCAGGATGACAATGCCACCTGTCATGTTGCGAGGTCCACCATGGCTTGGTATGGTGACAATGGGGTTAATCGAATGGACTGGCCTGCGCAGAGCCCGTACCGTAACCTTATCGAGCACCTCTGGGACGAGTTGGAGCGTCGACTTAAGGGGTGCCCCACCGTCCGAAATCGGCGAAGGATCTGACCTGTCTTCTCCAAGCCGAGTGGAAGAAAATACCGCTAGCCGTCGTACAACGCCTGGTTGAGAGTATGCCCCGGAGGGTCGCAGCTGTAATCGCCGCTCGTGGAGGGTCCGCCAACTATTGAAGGTTAAAAAACTTCGTTTTCCTTTGCTATCACAGGTGTCCAATTACTTGTTGGTAGATAGTGTATGTATCATCATCATCATCATTGTCAACCATTATCAATCCACTGCTGGACGAAGGTCTCCCCAAGTTTCCTCCACAACGGTCTGTCTTGTGCCAGTCTCTTCCATGTCACTCCCGCATACTTTCGAATTTCATCCACCCATCTTCCATGTGGTCTTCTTCTGGGTCTTTTCCTGTCCCTTGGAATCCAAGCTAAAATTTCGGCTGTCCATCGATGGTCTGTTCTTCTGGCAGTATGTATAGCCCATTGCCATTTCAGGGATTTAACTCTGATCATGATGTCCTCCACTCTTGTCATTCTTTGGATCCACGTGTTCCTCTTCTTATCTCTCCTGGTTACACCAAGCATGCACCTCTCCATGCTGCTTTGAGTTGTCTGCAGCCTTTGTATGTCTCTTTTAGCTAAGGTCCACGTCTCTGCACCATACGTAAGCACTGGAAGGATGCATTGATCAAACACTTTTCTTTTAAGACATAAGGGCATATTGCTCTTGAAAATTATGCTGTTTCTTCCAAAAACTCTCCAGGCAAGTTTTGTACGCCGATTAATTTCTTCACCAATGTGACCTTCACTTGATATCTGCTGTCCAAGATAAACGTACGTGTCTGTTATCTCCAGCTTTTCTCCATCAATCGATAAATCTTCATTTCTTGTAAAAGCATTGTACATCACTTTTGTCTTCTGAAAGTTCATTTTTAATCCCACTTCTTTACTCTTGTCAGAAAGTTCCTGGATCATACTCTGTAGCTCTGATGGGGTAGTTGCAAAAATGACTATGTCATCAGCAAAACGAAGGTGGGTTAGATAATCTCCATTAATCTTTATCCCTTTGTTTTCCCAGTTCAGTGATTGAAAGACATTTTCCAATGTGGCATTAAAGAGCTTCGGAGATATGGTGTCACCTTGTCTCAATCCTTTTCCAATTTTTATGTGTGTTGTATTTTCAAACAGCCGAATCTTTGCATTTGCATTTTCATAGATGTTATTAATAATATTAATGTATGCATCTTCAATACCGCAGGATTTCAGAGCCATTGCAACTGCTGATGGTTTCACCGAATCAAAGGCTTTTTCATAATCGATAAAAGCCATGCACAGTGGAAGTTCATATTCCCTCGCTCTTTCAATTAGTTCTCTCAGTACGTGGATATGATCTATTGTGCTGTAGCCACTCCTGAATCCAGCTTGTTCTCTCGGTTGAGCCATGTCCAGTGTCACCTTCAAGCGGTGTGAAAGAACTTTAGTGAATATTTTATAAACCACTGATAGGAGGCTGATAGGTCTGTAGTTCCTGAGATCCTCAATGTCACCTTTTTTATGTAGCAAGATCATTGTAGCGTTGTTCCAATCCTCAGGAATTTTCCCTTCATTAAGGCATCGAGTGAAAATTTGGGCGAGTACTGTTTCGATTTCTCCACTTGCTTCTTGTATGATGTCTACAGTAATTCCATCTTCTCCTGGAGCTTTTCCTCGCTTCATGTTCTTGATTGCATGTGCAACTTCTGCTGGAAGGACTGGAAGAACTCTGGTACTGGTACCTTTCATGATGTCTGGAGTACATGTATCATCCCTTTCATATAATTTGGAGTAGAAATCTTTCACTCTTGTCAAAATTTCGCCTCTATTTCTTGTTACAGAACCATCTTCTTTTCTCAGTGCCATAATCTGTTTTTTTCCCTTACTGAGATGTCCCTTTGCTATCTTTAGGCTTTGGTTGTTTTCAATTGCTTTCCTTACTAGTTCACAGTTGAATTTCCTTACGTCTTCAGTGATACATTTTCGTACTGTCTTGCATAGCTCTATATATTCCACTTTGGAAGTCACATCATCTTTAGTTGTCCTCATCACTCTTCATTTTTGCATCAACATTTTGGTTTTCCTGATAATTTGTTCACATGCAATTTGTTCTTAGACCCAGCTAATTTTGTTGCTGTTTCCATAAGAGCTTTGGTTACTTTTCTGTTAACTTCAGAAATATCCAATTCTTCCGATGTTAGGCCTTCTAAAGCAGAGAATCTGTTCTTCAGTTCCAATTTGAAGGTATTATGGTGTTTTTTAAGGTTGGTTATGTCAATACATTTTGTTTGTCTTATGAGCTTGCTACGTTCGTGTTTAGTGTTGAGGTGCATCTTACATCTCACCAATCTATGGTCACTGCCTGTGTTGAACTTGTTTAGCACACTGCAGTCATCTATGACGAATTTTTTGTTACACATAATAAAATCAATTTCACTTGTCGTCCCATTTGGATGTCTCCATGTCCATTTCCTGTATATATATATATATATATATATATATATATATATATATTATTGCGTATAAAGGCATATTGAACTATACTGACGTTAGACAGGAAAATATCTAAGAACGATCACCGTTCAAGAACTTGTAAAAACACCGTAACTAGGAAATAAATATCCCCTCAATCTCTTGCACAACAGTATTCAAATATAAAACACGAAGATTTTGCGATTAACTGAAAACAACAACAACATATTTTTAGAGTCTGAAAGACTGCAGAATCATGTAACCCCGTATTGAGCGAACTCCCATCCGACCGAATTGTAGTGATTCGGATTTTATATTTAACTTAGGTAGATGTCATACAAAACAGAAGAAATGCAGTCTTATAACAGCCTAGATGTTTCACTGGAATTTCGGAAGCCTTTTTAGTCAGTATGCTCGAATGTAAGATATAAATGTATAAGACAGTAGTCAACAAATGAGAATTCAATTCAACCATCGCGAGAGTCAATGGCTCTGTAGTGCAAATAATATATTATGTAGATAATTTTTTCAGTCTAAAGTGAAATTTTTCTGGCTTGTCCATTCATCTTTTAGAAACACAGAAGTAATATTAGAAACAAACACACATACGATACCGGTCGGTATTTCTCTACCAAGAAAAGATGGACAGCATATAATAAATTCAAAACATGCCCTCTGCTATCCAATGGATATAATAAATTTTCTAATTCAGTTTCCATATTAAGACATGGTGTCCACAAGAAGGCAAGGTACCTGTCTGAACCGCATCAGGCACTAAACTAGAATTTTCCGACTCAGGTTTCTAGGAACAAAGGTATTGTATTCACAATTATACACTACTAAGTACGAGTACAGTATGAAAAAAGTTCTCAAATACGAATGAAAAAAGACTGTAAAATATTTTACCGGAGGTTCTCACGCAAAAAGTATGCCTGATAAAATGTGTGCCATCATTTTCTATTTTTGAACTGAGGATTCCTAAAGAGTTGCCTCCTGGTGCTCTAATTTCTAGCACGAATACATCATGACGTCGTTTATCGGGAAATTTGGGCATCAGAAAAATCTTATGTTAGCTTCCTGTAACAAGTGAAACAAACACGAGAGAACTGAATGATTGAACTACAGAGATTAAAAAATACTTGAAACTCCACAAACTATATATGCCTTAACAGCAACTAAAGCAAAAAGTATTCTAATTCAAGAGGAACTATTTCCATGCTCAAATAGTTCGAAAAGAAGTACAGCAGATGAGCCCTTAAAATGTCAAACTGCAACGATCGATTGAAAAAAATAACTGCTGAAAGATCATGGAATTAAGGAAAAGGCTGACGAAAAGTTCGTCTGATGCAAAAAGTCTAAGTAGAACTGATCTGGATTATGAAACAGAATAAAGTAACGAGAGCAAGTTAACAATTTCACGAAATGTGCTCATTGGCTGAAAGCATGCATCAGAGAGTAGAGATGCCAATAAGTGGGTAAACAGCTTTCTTCAAGATTTACAATTTTGCGATCTACAATGTACATTTGCGGAACGAATTGGTACTGCAAATGAGATACAGTTACAAGTATTTCATGATGTATTGCGAAATTAGAATAATATTCCTACGCTTAACATTTTCTCTCATTTACTTTGTTTTACTAAGATTTTGATTTGACCCATAAAGACATCAGCAATATGTTTTTTCATTTAACGCTCCTCTATCTTACTTTCCTTTTTTTTTCAGAAAATATTTCAGAGTGAATTATTTCTACCTCGACATTAACATTGATCTTTTCTTTCAAGTAATAGCTTGCTCTCTTTGAAGTGTTACAACCAAGGAAAAACATTTAGATCCATTTGAGGTTTCAAACCGCTGCTACCGCTTATGAGACAGGGACGTTGTGTTTTCCAGAAAGAAATAGCGTCATATTTTTGATCGTATCTCATGTTTCAAATGTAAATGGAGAGGTAATTCTTTTTCCTAACACATATATATGAAATTTTAATTACCTCAGATGCCAGCATTAGTCGGAAGCACTCAATTGAGCAAGACTTATATGCTTGAAATTTAAAAACTTTCTAAGCAGGCAAAGTTGTTTCTTATACTTGTGGTTTATCATGCTATCTGAGAGTTATTTCGGAAAAACAGAAAATTGTTCACGGCTTTCGCTACTGCTAATTTGAGGACAGTCATATTTGACAGAAATACCCTATGTTTGTGCTTTATCCCGCAGTCTTAGAGAAAATTTCATTTATTTGAAATTTATCGGAAATTATTCATGGCACTGATAGAAAACGAGTTGAAATCCCTAAAAAGCCAAGTTTGACACTTTTAGCAATAAATATCCTTTTAGCGAACCGAAACGGCAGAGGCATCATCTGCATGAAAACACATAATATCATTGCCACTCGCTGAAGCTAAATCGATGTTACTGATACAATTTATCGTCATACAATTTCTAATACTTATGTAAATAAAAAAAATGTAAGGGACAAGGCACAGTGAAATCACCTTGTTATCAGATAACAAAAGATTTCGTGCATCAAGTAATTAACTACTTTAGTTTAAATAAAAAATAACATACAGTATTTTCCAGGACACATTTGAAAAATTGGATTGCTCCAGCTAATGAAGACTGTTGAACCAATGAAAAATGTCTTCTCTATAGTTTGATGCAAGACGTTGGTGGAGACAGTTCACGGCACAGTGAAAAACTTGTAAAAGAATAAGGTTGCCGCCACTGAAAAACGAAATAAAAGACTAGCGAGTTTTCCCGGTTTGAACTCATACTTAACATACAAGTGCAACGATTAGTCTACTGATGTTTCGAAAACGTAAGAAAATGCGTTATCTTAAAAACATGAAAAAAATTGAATTTCAGATACGCCATCAGTTTAAAAAGTGTGAATAATACCTGAGTATAGATCTGTCCTCTGCGTAGATATAAGGAGAAAAGGATGAAAACTGTTTGCTAATACAGTTTACTGTTTACCTGCTTAAATACCATCATTCGTTTTAACGAAAGTCAGGCAATATTTTTAACTACAAATTTTGCAATCTATCTTCAGCCTTTCAGGCGTGGTTACAAATGCTCTTTTAATACTTCTATCAAGGTTCTTTTGTATAAAGAGCTAGAATAGCCAAAGCATGTCAGGAAATTTCATATTAGCTTGATGTTCTCAATAAGATGTACCTAGTATAATCATTAGCGTCTTTTACTAAAAATCCTATTTCTAAATACTTTAAATTAGCTGGAATATTTCGTCAGGGAATTGGAAAGACCAAAATAAGGAATTAAAAATAAAATGGTTGCGCGTTCTATATCGGATGACGAAATGTCTGTTGTTTTATGAACCTTAAATGAAAATCTTACAACGTTAGTTGCATTTTTTATTGCTGAATTACGTAGACAAAGCCTAGCTGTTAATAGAGACAGCGAAAGGGATTCTGAAATGTAATCCTCTAATGCGTCACTTTCTGAGAAACAATATGCCATTTCAGAAATTAGCTTTTCTTCCCATTTCGCTAGTACGTACTCAATATTTGATTTTCTCTGCCATCCATAAAAAAAGAAAGAGAAAAGAAGCTTTCTTGGTTAGTGAACGTTCGAGAACAAACAAAAGTATGATATATTTTTGAAATATATAAACATTAAGCATGATTTAATTTTCGTGACCAAAATTAAGAAATATGGAGTTAAAAACATGTAAGTGCGTGAATTTTTAAAATTTTACTAAATGAAATACTAATTTTAAAATTTTCTGACACTTGCTTTCTTAATTTATTCGAGCTGATAATTGTACACTGTTTAATGCTTATAAAACAGTAAAAGTCATATGAATCATATTTGTAGCTGCACAAAAAATGATGGATTGAGAAAACTCACGTTAAATTTACAGACACCGGAAAGCTTGAATCAGTTGGTTATAAAAAGACACAGACAACTGTTTACCGCTTTAGCGTTTTTAATCCCCCTCAACGTGCATAATTCTTAATCTTCTCTTGAAGCGTCAGATTGAAACACTTTTAAATTACACTGTGTAGAAGTATATTACCTGATATACGTACTTCTTTGCTTTGTTAGGCATGCCCTCTTATATTAGGAAATGAGCATTCATGGTTAACATAACACTTTAATTAACAGTTACTTAAGCAAAAACGCGTTGATTTTTTAAATTGCAAAAACCAGGGTGATTCAAATTTTGGTACTGGTTTCTTCAAAATGGCCAACTTCCTACTGATTTAAAAGGTAGAGCTTAATAAAAGGTTTTCGCACAAACATTCACATGTACTGCTATTATGTAGCCCATGACTTCACTGTCTTTTCATTCATTTCGATCAAATTTAGGAAGAGGATCTGTTAACCCGAGAGCTGATTTCGTGCAGAATCCATACTTTTTAAATGTGATAAAAATATTATGACAAATGTGTTTTACGTTGATTATTTATCCTGGTTAAACATTCCACAATTTTTGGTGAATTTATATAAAAAAAATTGTACAGCTTACTTTCCACAAACATACTAAGAGGGTGAACCTAAAGCACACACACATGACAGCGCGCGCGCAAATGTTTGTGTGTGTGTGTTTATCAGAAAATAAGTAAGCGCCTGTTACTAGGTAAGGCGATCATTCTGCATTCCTCCAGCTTGCCCCTTTCGTCATACGAAGATCTTTCCAAACACATCGTACTAACTCCATCGTGATCTATTACCCAACTTCCAGAGAGTGAAAATCGTTTGGCGAAAAAGACATTACATCGTTGTAAAAAGAATGTGAGCATGTTCAGTGAACTCTTGTCACTCTCATACTGAAGTAAAGAGAGAGAGAGAGAGAGCCCTAGTGCCGAGCTCTCCTCCCATTCCGGAGGATACACGCGTAAACCAGATCGCGCTCACGAGGCTTCAGACCAGCTAGGACCGCGATGAGTAGTAGAGGCGGCTGTGAATTGCGCCGCTGCTGCGCCCGCAGCATCCCCCGACTGTTGTCGGCAAGAGCATGAACGACAACGACGACCACTCGCCGCTCTCGACATCATGTTTTCTCCACCGACCGACGACACACCGTCGGAAACGGCGCCTTCTAACGCGGAAAGGATCGACTCTCAGGATGATGAACCTTCGGTGTCCACTACTTACCGGAAGAAATATAGGTCCAAATCAGCTGTATCCAATGACCCTCGAAGTCCCTATTATACCAGTCAAGGAATTCGGGGAGGGTTATCCTTGGAGGCACGGTTCTGTAAATCTCCCAGCGTATCCTGCGTACCCGGGTATGATGGCAGCAGGTACGCAAGCGTAGAGCGGGAATACCCGTTTAATGGGGCTATACCGGGAGTGAATCTCTCCCCTGATGATCCCAAAGCAGCTACCATCAGGCAGCATTACTATCCTGAAGGCGGATGGGGATGGATTGTGTGTGTTTGTGCTGTGCTTGTAGAAATCATCGCCACCGGACTACATGCCTCATTTGGTTTCCTGATTGTCATCATTCAGAAGAACTTTGGCGTGGAAGCAACGATAGTTCAAGCTGGTAAGTGATGTTACTTATACTTCCAGTTCTGCCTTTGAAAAAAGCAACTACGCACCGAAATTCCTGAAACTTCTTATTCTCATGAAATCACACTGATTTTATAGTATTCACGAATGTATATATTTGGTCAATCTTTTCGATAACACTCCTTATCATGTTAGTCTTTTTGATAACACCTCCTTATCATGTCAGTCATGCGCAGCAAACACAATGAAAGTTCACTCTGAGAGTTTCATGTGTTTTCTAATCTTGCTTTGAAATTCTTAAATGTATTTTGGTTAGTACAAGTCGATGGACTGGATATGAGCTCAGTGGTATGACAAAATCCTCAAAAGAAAGCCGCGACCTTATTCAATCAAAGGACGATGACTCTGTTAGAAGCCAAAGTGAAAATTCTTGTTAGAACCCGGTAGCGAAATTTCATTTTACATTTACAGTATGAAAAATCAAAAACCAGGCTGCAAATTTTGAAAACCGAAAAATAACGTTGATGTCTTAAGAAGATCCCTGTTACGCTTTTCAAAATGTAAGGTAAACTCATCCGGTAGTTATCCACCACGATTGACTGATTTTAATTTAAACGATCTTTTTCTGACTTCGTGCTAGAATCGACAGTGAATAAAACTTCATAAATTTAGAATATTGCGTACCTAATTTAGGAGGCCGAAGAGTTATGTTTATAATTAATTAAACACTCAAATTAATTTTCAGTCAAAACTTAAATGGCAAATTTCACTCTATAACTTTCAGAATTGATAATAATGTTGGTAAAAAAACTCGGCACTGTCTGTTCCTTTCCTGGATTCAATGGTATTAAATTACGGAAGGGCCACTGCTTATAGCCTATCGAGTTGTTCTCGGTGATCGTTAAATTTCCAACAACAACAAAAAAAGGAACGAATAAGAGAAACTAGCTGCTTTATTACAAAGAGAAACTAGCTGCTTTATCAATACAGATACCGATGACTAACAGGCACAAAAGCGACATGGTTATTGTAATTTTAGTTCGCAGCGCGTTTGTGTTTCGCGAGTCTGTTCACCTGGAAATATATGCAATCGATATTTCTATTAAACACTAAATTTAAATTATAGTAGTATTGTGCAATAGCTGAATCTGATTTTCTTAATTTTCTAACAGAAAAATATTTTACACTTTTAACTCTAACACTTTAGAGCAATACTTGCGCACGGACATAGCAATTGCTTACATTTTTTTCTATCATTTTTTTTCATTTAAATCCCATGAAGTGAATATCATAGCATGTATACTTTTTAACTACGAAATACAAAGGCCCAAATATATTGTATGACCTAAGGAATTTGGCGTTAAGTATGAACAGAAGCTACTAGTGTTACTGTTGTGTTTTGTTTCATTTTCTGGCTAAAGCTCTTCAAAATAATAATGACAACTTTTTTTTCATAGAAAGGCAAGAAATGAAATTGAAACCCATTGTAATAATTTCTTAGCGAAATTGTAATAAGGTGAGGTGAGCAGTAATGGAAATAGCATACCATATATACATGTTTTACGCACATTTATGGCGCATAGACTGAAAACGTTAAATGTATTAATAAAACAATGAAACACGTTAATAACAAGATATCGCCTTTCATAAATGGTTTTCCGTTTAAAATAAAAAAAAATCCAATCTAATTATCACGATCTGTTAGTATTTCTCAGGCAGATTGCCGCGAAAAGTACAAGTCCCATGGACACTGCCTTCCTACTGCCGAAGCTGGGCTGCAATCTCAGATAAGAAATGACAACTGTATTTATTCTTACGACACTAGTTCTGTCTCTTCCCTGAGACCAATGGCCCTAAATTAGGAAAGGATTCATTTCCCCAGAAGATACTAAGCATATTCTCCTAAACATATTAGGCCAGCAGGACTAGTCTAATATGTTTTATTAGAATATGAAGATTTCTTTCTGACACACATACACACACACACACACACACACACATACAGAGAGAGAGAGAGAGAGAGAGAGAATGTGGCTCCTTAAAGTCTTTTCTTTTGAAAAGAAGATAAGTAATGTTCTGAATAACAGTGGAATGTAAGAAAGAATGCCGAGCAGACAAAATGAACGCAAAAAGCTCGAATTTATTATACATTACTTATAGCATCTCAAGAATATGGAAATTTAAGCGGAATGAACCAGTTCAGTTTCCAGATTTGATTCACCTCGAAGTACAGCAACGATTGCATTGCATGACTTCAACAAAACAAAATCTGCGATTGCACATAATTTCGGGAATTTTTACCAATATCAGAGCAAATGCCTTTTCGGGAGAAACTTCTGTCGACTGTTTGAGCTCATACATCGGCGTGCAAAAATTAAGAACGAGACGGTTTTTCGAATGTAACGTCGTGCAGAAGTGCTCCACATCGACTCAAACCATACCATAAGATCCCCAAGATGTAAGAATATGGGACACGTGAGCAAAACCGTCTAAACAAGGAATACAAAGGCACTTTATTGAAAAGGTAGCTTCGAGCACAACTGGACAGAAAACAGAAACGCCCATGTGACAGGCGGCTGCCAAGAAAAATCCAGTCTTCCCCTGACTGCGTTGCAGGATTTACAACGTCTGTCCAGTCCATGCTGAGGACGAGGTTGTCAAGGAGCTGTTGAGGCATCGCGGCCCATTCCTCTTGTAGCGCCAATTGCAGCTGCGGAATCGTTGCTGGCGGCTGGTGACGTGCTGCCAAGCGTCTCACAAGAAGGTCCCACACGTGTTCGATTGGATTTAGGTCCGGGGACCTTGCGGGCCAATCCATGCGTTGAATATCTTCACTCTCCAACAGCTCTGCGCAGTCACTGTACGATGAGGTGTGGCGTTGTCGTCCATGAAGAGGAACTCAGGACCCACAGCACCTCTAAACAGACGAACGTGAGGCAGGAGAACCTTGGTACAATAGCGGACACCAATGACTGAAGCTCCTTGGAAGATGTGGAGGTCAGTACGGCTGCCAAGCATGATACCGCCTCAAACGAGAACTCCGCCACCTCCAAACCGGTCCTTTTCGATGAGGTTGGAGGTGTGATTGCGTGTTCCCTGCTCTCTCCAGATGTGTATACGTCCAGAATCGCTCGTCAGACTAAATCGGCTCTCATCCGCAAAGAGAACTCGACCCCATTGCTGATGTGTCCAGTTCTTGTGTTCCTGGCACCACAGAAACCGCCGTTTCCGATGAGCAGGTGTTAATGGCACACACCGCCCTGGTCGTCGTGCAAATAGACCACCTTTGCGCAGCCTGCTGGCTACAGTAAAACGCGATAACGGACGTCCAGTTGTCTGTTGCATGTGCTTTGCGATTTCTCCCGCTGTCTGCTGTCTGCTGTCTGTCTCTTCTCGCCTGTAGGACAATATACCGGTCGTACGCCGCCGTGGTTGCTCGTGGAAGACCACTGCTAAACTCTCGGACAGCTGTTTCTGTCGTTTGAAATGCTCTCCAAGCTCGTGAAACGATGCTGTGAGAGATCCCGAACTCCTCGGCCACACTAATCACATTTCGACTTTCTTCCAACTTCCCAATGACGCGACCTCGGGTAAAGTAATCCAGAGGTCGTCTACTGGATTGCCTGTTGGCCATATCACACGGTGACAGCAACTCGACGTCGTTCAAACTGATGTACACCGTGCAATAGCTTTCACCGAATTGCTGAGCGTACACCGCCCGCGTGCTTTATACCCTTCCGACACTCCCTCCCCCCACCCACGTCATGCTGCATATATGCGCATGTCCTACCGTACCGGACCCTAGTCTATCTCCTGAGCGGTCTTTCGGTCCGTTCTGCCTGCTCGTTCCGCTGTTATGCTAATTTCTCCTCTTCGTGCTAAATTTTTGCACACCAGTGTATATGCTTTCAAAAAAAAAACAACTTTTGTTTTAGAAATATTACGTGCAAATTTTGATTTCCTTCAGTGCGTTCTTGTGAGAAAAACTGCCATTTCAAAAGTTTCCTGAGTGTTCATTTCCATAGACATCCACTCAGTAGACGAAATATTAGAGATAAGGGTGAACGGCAGTTGACGAACATGGATAAACGTGGTGATCTGAGAGACTTTGTTCGTTGATGCATTGTCGGCTCAAGACAAATGAGTCCTTCTGTCGCCTAAGTGGCAAGAACCCTAAGGTTCCCGAAGACACCTGTAATAAGGGTGTACCACGAGTACACCATCGACGCACTTACCAGAGTCCACAGAGTATGCGCTGGCCGACCACACGCCATTGATGACCGGGGTCGACGTAGACTATCAAGGATCGTATAGACCGATCGCTTGGCTATAGATACGCAAATCACACTCAGGGTAAATGTAGGATGTCCAAGCAGAATCAGCGAGTGAATGGTACGGTACACGATGCATACCCTGTGCTACGGGAGCCGACGCCCTACTTGTGTGCCTCCTGTTGACTTTTCGTCATTGGACATTACATCTCGCCTGGTGCCGGGAACAGCAAAACAGGACCTCTGGAGAATGGCGCCGCGTCGTGTGGTTAGATGAATCCCATTTTCAGCTGTACTGAGCTGACGGGAGGGTGCGGTTGTGGCATCGACAGCCTGTGGCCATGGCCCCGTCGTGCCAGGTCGGCTCTTTTCAAGGCTGTGGTGATTTTGTGATGGTTTGTGGAGCCTTTTGATGTGACACATTAGGTCCCTTAGTGTGTCTGGAGAGGTCGTTAACCGCTGCCCGTTACCAGCACGTGCTGCACAATCACCAACACGCTTTCATTACCTTTGCGCAACCTGCGGCCGTTGGTCTGTTTCGGCATGACAATACATCACCACACAAGACCACAACCATTCCGACATGACACGAGGAACAGTTTTCTGAGTTTCGAACTATCCAATTGCCCCTAAGGTCCTTGGCTTTAAACCCTGTGGAAGCTGTCTAGGATACTATGGAGTGCAGCATCCATGAATCCTGAACCGACGTTTCGGGCGGAGTTGTGGACAATGCTGCAACAGGCATTACCTGTGGAAACCCTCCGGCATCTGGTGGAGTCGATACCTCGGCGTGTATAGGCAGTTATTCGCGCTAGAGGAGGACCAAAGCGCTATTAGGTAGGTATCTCTAATGCCTGTACTATGCCTACAGAAAGGCTATGGGGATGTCTTATGTCTATAGAAAAGCAGCTTTATGAGATGTAGCTCATAAAATGGACCCTAATTGCGTACGCACACTCAGGTACACACATACGTACGCAAACATGAAACATATCGTTATAGTACCAAGTAATACGCATATCTATGTTAACCAACCTATTAGTAATCTTGGAAAACTGATGAGAAACCAAAACGTGCTAAGTGCTAAAGATACAGTATTTTAGCAACAGAAAGCAAAAACCAATACAGACTGAAAATTTAGGTCAGTTCGCCAGTTTAAAAATTAGGCAATTACTATGTTGATACTTTTCTAAGGTTTAAATACACTAACACATGTATGACATTATAAATTGGTAGAAATATTAAAGTTAATAGAACTCATTCAACCCACAAAAGAAAACAGTAAAAATGAAAAGACTCTCATGACTAGTTACCATTAAACTCAGAAGAAAAGATAGAAAAAATAATGTGACTAGTAAATCGCAAAAGACAATAATGATGTCTTATACAAATTTTGAAGATGACAATCCGATTTTTGGTCTAAATGTGACAAGGATGAATAATCTCCGAAAACTCGAAAATTTCATCGTCCTGGAGCGGGACTCGAATCCGCGTCTTCCAGATAGCGCCCGGATATGCTAACCACTACACCACCCAGAACGACCAAGTCGCAAATTTCCGATTAATTCGAATATAACTGCTTCTCTGGGCAATCACGAGATAGGATTCTTATTTTCCACATTCGCTAAACATGAATGCCGGTTGCTTCGACTAGCAAATTCTGTGATGATTACATTCAAATTAATCGGAAACTTGTGGTTAGCATACCCGGGCGCTATCTGGAAGACGCGGATTCGAATCCCGCTCCAGGACGATAAAATTTTCAAGTTTCTGGATATTATCTGACTTAACATCCTTGTCACATTTACACCAAAAATCGGATTGTCATCTTCAAAATTTGTATTACATGGTGTAATCCCGTATTTATTTCATGAATGATGTCTTATTTTCAGATAATGAAATGCAAATCCTTATTTTTATTCCATAGCTTAGCAGTAAAATGATTAGACTGTTATTCTTGGGGCATAGGAGTGAAATGCGCAAAAATGAGCAATCAAATCAACCTTTGCTTTCTGAACATAGGAGTGGGATCATTAAAAAAACAAGGAAGATGAATATCTCAAAGACGAAAAGCAAATTTCGTACTTGTCTGGTTTCAAAAACAAAGTTTAAGTATTCAGAACAGCTTTCTCAACTGAACTACCTTCGATAAATAATGCTTATAAGTAATATGCATATAGGGATAATCTTTATATGCGTATTCTAATATTATATATCGCTAATGTTATTTTTCAATGCATTTGGACATTCATGTCTATTCTCTAAATGTTTGCTTGGATTGTTTTTTATAGCAAACGTGTTGAACGAATGATTCCAAAACTTTGAGCATAGCTTAGCATAAATGCAAAAATTGCAACCTTAATAAAAACCCTTTCGATAATGTTGAACAGATTAGTACCGAAGTGCCGAAATTAGTAGAATCTCCATTGCACATTTATTACCATAGGAAATCGGTGAACAGAAACTTGGCAAACCCTTTAATATAATATACAAGTTCAAATAACTATGCTTTGCAATTACGTAATTTTTCATATTCCCATATCCTTCACTGTTGTTCAGCAGTCCGGACTTAAGTTCTTTCTCTAATGTGAAATAAACCCCTGAAAGTTTATACAACATAATTATCTAGCGTTTAGTAATGCGAATGTCCGACTAATACTAATCAACGTTTCTGATTGTCCTTTCATCAGTTTTCTATATTTTTCTTTTAAGTTTCAGAGAATTTGATGGCCACCGTGAGCAAATCTATAGGCTCTAAGCTATCTCCCTTCCCTTTTTAGTGCCACCGGTCCAAGGAAGGGGAGAGTCAACGCCGTAAGAAAAAAACAAAATCCATACCAAATCGAGGACTCGAACCTGGGCACACCCACTCGGACGAGGAGTCAGAGGCCAGCGATTAGATTCTGCGCCACCGGGATGGAGAGTTTCCTTTCAGTTTGCGCCACCGTGTTGGAGAGTTTCCTTTTAGTCGTTCGTATTCGTATTTTGATGTTCCAAAGAGTTTTGGGGCAGGACAAGGTTAATCATAGGAAGAGTAGAATTCATTATGTTAGAATGTTTGGTCTTGTGATTTAAGCCGCGGATACTGAAACAATGGAAGTATCCTCAACTTCGAGATAAATAACGTCAAAATCAATCCTTGGTCGTAAAACGACGCACTTCACCCTGACGATACATAAAAGTGATTTCGGCTGGCAGAAATTTTTTCAGAAAATCTACAGTCATGAATCGTGTTTCATTGCATGGTCAATGTTTTCGAAAGGGGGCAGTTTAAAGCTGAAAATAAGCACAATAACGACTCCTTTCTTCAGCAACACCGTGTGATGAGATATGAAAGATAACAGATTGGGTTTGTAAAAATTATGTTGCATCGTAATGTTGCGAAGCAGGATCTTTAGAAGTGTGCTTTAGCGTTATAGTAAATGTAGTATTTCGACACAATATTCTCATGATTGTGTTACTGTACTGAAATGGAATTTCTAACCGTAGCGATTGATTACAATAGATTGTTTTCTAAAAATAGGAGCAACTATATTGCGCTCAGTCATCACTCCCGCCGAATTTCATTTCATGACGAATACATTTTTATCTGCAATGCTGTGGAGAGAGTTATTGAAGTCAGTTTGTCCTTCGTGTCTCAGGTTTAGCACCTGTGAATTCTGGTGAAATGATGCAGTCATTAGACTCTAGGCAAAAACTAACAATGTCAGTTCGACATTCTCTTGCTACAAAGTGAATTGTTAGATATAGCCTGAGATCGCCACGTACTGCAAATAACTTTTTCACATATAGTTTCACCATTTCAAATCAGTTGACGTAAAAGAATTTTGATGCAGCCCAGACTATGTTTTCTAAGCATGGCGATTTTTATGATAATGAACGATACATGATGCATCACCCCTACATCTGTAAATGTTTGTCAAATATGTATAACAGATATTTTCAAGGAAAGAAAGGTAGCTTAAAACTAATGCCAGCTGTGTTTAGAGTAATGTGGCATAATTTTCAGTACTTACAAATGGAAGGGCAGTTTGCAGCTATTATCTCATAAAGCGCATAAGAATGTTGTACAGAGAAGCGTTTTCGCAACCGGCGGGACAGTCATGAAACTAACAATGCTATTTATAATAATCAAAACCGATTGCTATAAAAAACTTCGTAGAATGCCAGAATTTGTTGCGAATTTAAAATGAGCTGACGTCTTGTAGATTTCTCATTTTGTTCTTGGGATAAAATATCGGAGTTCTTCCCCTAGGCCACTCCGCTGTCACATGCTAATAGTTGTACAACAGAACCGCTGTTTCTGAAGAACAGGGACTGTAATGGAGTACAAAATTCACAACAATGGTTTATTTATGAATTCGTGTGTGGTACAGTGCCATGTCTAAGAAAAATATTTTTAAATTGCCGAACAATTCATAATTTAAACGAAGTTTTTCCTGGGCTGCGCTGCGTAGGAATTTCAAAAGAAACTGCTTATTCAAACATTCTGTCTATTCCTAGCTGGAATACAGAACATCAAGTTGGAGTGTTACCTCCCTACACGCTGGAAGTCCATTTCTCATTTTCAGATCTATAAAGCTTTTTGGGCTAACAAGAAAAGCAGCTGAAATCGATGGAGAAAAACGTTCTTAATCATTCGAATGGACAATACCCTTGCGACTGGTTTCATTAGCTGCTTTCTATCTTGATTTCCAAATAACTATTGGAAGCGTAAACGTTTTCCTAGCAATAACCTTTGAAAGCGTAAACGTTTTTCTAGGAAATTTCTACATACAGAAGGTCTTAAAAGTATTTTGCTTTGAGATCACTGATATTTAATTTATACCACGGGGTGCTTTGTTTTGTCAGTCGTAGTTTTAGTCACAGTTGGTTCTACTTTCTTTACTTTTTCTTTTCTCTTTCGGGTTTAACAACCCCAGTGAACATATGCGGCTACAAGGAGTCGCCTGTCTTTAATTTTGGTCCATTGGTTCCAAGGGAGGGACAGAACTAGCATCCTTTCACAAACACACCAATGATGACTCATCCGGGATTCGATCTTGGGATCCAACTAGGAGGAGTATCTAGAAAACTGCGCCTCTGAACACCGGTCAACCAAAGCGAGGTTTCAAATTTTCTTCGGTTTGGACAAAAAGAAAAAAAAATGCGGGCACGATTTGCAGCTGTCGCGCTTTTGGAACTAAATATACTGTGCATGTGAAATTAATTTTCGGAAGATGCTATTTATTGTCAAATCCTCTGTTAAAACCCAAATTTTTTTTGTTTTTTGTTTTGTTTCGGAGTTGAACGAATTTCTTGAGGATCAAAAGCTATGAGAAATTTTCCGTTCCTAATTTAGGACCACTGGTGTCAGGAAACGGACGAAATCAATGCCGCGGAGCAAACACAAAAACCATGCATCTTTCAAGAATCGAACCAGCGCCCAGCTGTGACTATTAATTAGAAAACAGAGCTTCTGATCACTCGATCACGAAGGCAATTTTTGATTTTCAGCCAGAAAACTCTGGCAATCTAATCGTGATGATCTAAAACGTTCTCATCGAAGTATGATTGACTTGGATTTCAGGTCATTCAGAATTTGATGTTGTTGTCGGGAAGAAATTCAGCATTCCGAATCTTCCCGTCAGTTAGTAATGAGTCATTGCGTCTTTCAAACGGGCTTCTGGATGATTCTTCAAAATAAAAAAGGAAACAGAATGGCCAGCTTTATATCCAAGGTTCTGTGCCCCATTAGAAATATGGCAAGCTAGTCTTTATGATATAGTCAGCTAGTCTTTGATATAATTCGATTCTCACTTTGCATCGTTTTGCGAAAAATAATTATTTACTGACTCCACTTGAAGAAAAGCTCATCCTAAGTGTACATCAAATTACAGTTTCACTCTAAGGATACAACAAAATATAAATCACTGGATCCGAATGGACTCCAAATGTTTATGTTGCTAAGTTGTTACTCCACATTTTGAAGATTTCGATTATTACTTGTGGTGTCTTTTTGAATGGTGGTTCTCCACTTTCTTTAAGAACACCTCCTTCGATTTCATTACGCCGTGAATTGTAACTTTTTGGATGGAACACAAAAGAATGATAGGAAAAACGTATCTTTCTTTTTCAGTAAGCTCACGTTGGTAAATGGATTTTCTTGAAGAATTCCGCAAGAAGCAGACAGGTTATTATTGACTATAATAATACGATGCAGCTCAAAAAATATTGGTAGAAGTGCATCTAACGTTTTCATTAAAGTTCATTCTCTTGCCAGTAGCTTGCTTAATCTTCATTACGGAGAATTCAGAAGACTCTTTTCACGATTCCTGGAGAATAAAAGCGTCATGTCTGTTGCTAGATACGTCCATATATTTTAAACACTTATAGACAGTGGTCAAGAAAATCGCCATTTCCATTCCCAAGAAAAAAAACAAAGCACTCTTCTTAAAACGAATGTTCTCCTGGAAGTTGTGATAAGGGACTGTTGAATCCGATATCAGACAGCATAGAAAATCCTGACATTCAGGGCTATGTTTTTTGATGACTGTGCTAAATTCTTTACTTTTCGAAAGTATATATAATTATTGAATAAGACTCTCTCGTGATGCTTCTTATCAAAATTCCTAGAACAGTGGAACTAATAAATTATTCAATGTTCCACTCGTGAAACCTGACAGGTTGGACAGATTGAGACTGACATTTTCTTGCTGACGCCTTGGCGAATTTCTTTCATGATGGTTGCCTCTCAAACCACAAGACGACATTGACAATTGTCTAAAATCCCAGCGATTCTGCCTTTTACAGTTCAATAGCAAAGCTCTCCCTTGAAAAATGTTTTCATTCATTTCATAAGTCAAAGTAAGATCTCGAGCTCAGAGTTCCTTTAACTGATGCAAGATTTCTTGGTTTAAACGCCAACGGTATTGCCTTTTTCTGTGCAGTCGCAATCAACATAAGCATTAATATTCTTAAAACAGACCTTGAAGCTCAAAAATTACACGTGTTTCTAAACTGTCATATGTGCACGTAAATCCACAGTTATATAGATGAGCATCAGTTGCCTGTGACCGACGCCACTTAAAGCGATTATCGATTTATTGGCATACATGTTTTAAGCCAACTTCACTTCATTTCAATGACATTAGAAGTGTTTTTTTTTTCTAAATTTTTTTTAAAGCCAGCTACATGGTTTACATTGTTAGTTATAAATGTGAGTTGACACGACCCAAAAACCGTAATCGTTATATTTACTATGTTTTAAAGTCTAATAATGAAATCAACATTTATATAACAGAGTCACAAATGTTATGTAGAATCATGCATTTAATTCCATGCTGTCACAAATAGTCGTCTGCACATCAAATTTCATGGAAGACATTTTTAGCCTTGTAATTATAAGAAAGAGTGATGATACGTACTAAGTATAGCTTGGGAAAATCAATGTGTAGTACTTTTCTGGGAGGCTACTTAAATGTCTTTCAGATATTAAACGAAAAAAACCCCTGCAAGACTAATGATTAACACAGAACAGAATTTGAATTTAGAGATAAACAGCTATTTCACAAGTTTTTTAACCATGACAACATGAGCTGTTGTGAATTTAGTCATCCGTAAACATTTGAAGGATTACCATTTATGTGCTGTGTGGAATTAGAATTGCATTTAAAGTAGCGAAGTCTGGTTCAAGATTTTTGTTCGACTATATGTCCTGCTTGTAAGCATTAGTGATGAAATCTAAACAGAGCAATATAATGCTTTCAGTAATGCTTGAGTCGTGGTAAAAAATAATTTTAACAGATGTTTTTGTTTTTTAATACAAAGTAGAAATGATAACTGCCACAAAAAAAGTAGCATTCACATAGTAGATTCATCTTGATTCTTTCAGCTTTGATACTTCATCAGTTTCGCATGATAATTAAAGCAAAGAAACCTCCAACCAATAATAAGTGAGAAATTGCTCTTCCGCTTGAGAACGTTCAAGAGAAGTTCGAGAACTGTTCAAATTTGAAAGAAAAATGACATTGATTTGTGAATTTGAATGAAGACATTTTAAGTAAACATTTGAATTATTTTAAAATGAAAAATTTAAAACTCAGAAAAGATCTGAGTTTTAAATTTTTTGAGGAAATTGCTGTTAAACCACAAATTACCCACACTCTGAGAAAGCAGTTACAGAACGTTTACAGTATGTAGACGTTTATATATGATCGCACCTATGTTTTCTCAGATTTCTAAAATAACAGCTTTTATTCCGGTAAAGAATGTAACACGCAGTGTTTCAGAACATATGAAAAACATTCTGTCACTTTTAAAAGCAGCGTGACACTTTGTTTTAAGCATTACCAATGAAAATAAGAGAATTAGGTAGAAATATACATGTAATAGCAAGCTGAACGATGGTAAACTGATATCCAGCTTGAAGGCAGGTGCGGATTTAATCGTCCATTAGTTTTGTTATTTGATGCAGCGTACATTTTCAGATGTGGTTGAAGCAGCTGGTTGAACCAAAAACATGACGGTGATCTCTGACCTGTCAGAATCTGATAATGATAACAAAATGAGACACGCATCATTTTATAATCTCTCTCTATATAAAATGAAAGTTTGTATGTTTGTTCCGCATAAGTTCCTAAACGGTTTGATGGATTTGCACCAAAATTGGCATACCTACTCTTCATCAACCAGATTAAAATACAGGCGGGACGATTTTTAGAGATTCCATCTCTAAGGGGGTCAAATGTGTTTTTACGGGGCCCTCCATAAACTGGGTGCAAGTCGGCTGCTGCGGTACTACTCCGCGTGTCATAGCAACGGTCGTCAGGTAACGCCTCACTCCTCGCAAGCTTCCGCGGTTCAGGCATACAGGAAAGAGTTCGTTTTTTGAAAACGCAACGTACAGGCGGAACATATTGTCATAAGTATTTTTTTGTTTATGTTACCATGGCATTTTCTTTGTAAGGATTAGGTTTCATTAGACTCCCAACAATTGGCGCAGGAATCTCAAATATGGGTGGAGCTACAGATTGCCACCAATAGGCGTGGTCCTCTCAAATAGCATCAAGGTTAAGTTGAAGTTAAAACAGACGGTCTTCTTCATACATAAAATTTAAATACAAGATTAGTATTGGTAAAAAAAAATAGCCTATGTCCACCTGAAAGAAGTAAGCTTCCCAACGGTGAAAGAATTATCCGAATGGGTTTAGTTTTCGAGATTAGTAAAAAAAAAAAAAATCTGTATATTATCGTGAACTACTTTCTTTCACGTTGGGTGTGATCAGGTTGTATGTGAACAAAGCGGAACGATACAAGGGAAACTGGAAACCACTTGAAAGCGATGTTATTTGGTAGTACAGCCAAAAATAATAAAAAAATAATAAAAAATTAATGAAAATTAATAATAATAAACGAAATAGCCTATGCCCTCCGGAAAGCTTCCCAACGGTGAAAGAATTATCCGGCTTTCAAGAACAATGAAAAATTTTAGGCTGTAAAGTGTAAAAAACGTTTTAAAAATAATAAATGTTATTACAAAATTGGCCATATTTTCCTTCATCTCTCTATTTGGAAAATCCTCCATTACAATAATATTCTTGGGAGACAATGAAAAACGCCACTGCCCACAGAGAAAGAGGGGTAAAAATGCTAACAACCTCATATCTCATAAAAACTGATCATCATGGTAGGAATTTTTTTTATAGTGCGATTTACATTGTTACGTGAAAACAAACTTTATGTCTATCCCGGGCAACGCCGGGTATCTCCGCTAGTTTAAAACTATAGTATGAAACAAAAAGATTAACATTGCGAAATACCTATATTCCAAAACTGCCAATTTTGCTGCAGATGTGAAATGAAAACCATTTCTCCTGCGATGTAAATATTCTATAACGCGAATAATACCACGTATTTTATAAACCCTTCATTTCGTGGAGATGACGAAGAATCTTGTTTTTACGTGGTACACGTAACGGCAGATGGAGGAAATAAGCATGAGTCTTGGTGCGGTACGTTTCAGAACATTAATGATTCCTGACAATCAGCACTTTGTAAGTGTGGTTTAAGCTCACTTCCTGGAAATACGCGAAAATTGCATAACGTCAAAGGGGCCTTTTAGATAAGCATTCCTTTCCATAGCATATACAATAAATGACATGATTAAGCCGATTATATACCTATCGTCAGATATGAACTTGGAATATGTGGTCGCGTACGAATTCTAGACAGATAAATTTGAAGTTGACTTTGGCTGCAATATGCAACTGCTTGGATCTTAGTGCAGGCTAAAACTGAATCAGATGAGGAAGTAGTAATGCTTTTGTGCAACTACGTTGGCATAAATATTCTTCTAAATCATACATTTTGTAATTGATTTTCCAGGTTACGATGCAAAAACAAGTTTTAAAGCTCTGATGAAACTGAACATGATTTCGTATTCTGCGCTCAATGCATCAGCAAAAATTTTGCTTGAGTTGAAATGGAATTCGGGATATTCTGTGCATTAGGCAAAAATGCAGCAGCCATTATTTTGTGTAACCATATACGTATTTTACTGGAGCAGTCGAAGTGGGCTTAATTTCCAGGAAGGTTTGTTAGCAGAAACAACTTTTCTTAAACATATACTTATTTTAATTGTACATAGTTTTTTATCATTAAAGTGTATCGTGCAGGAGGCGGCGTTTTCGATTTAATAGCTATTGCATATTATTATATTTTCTTAGGTACCAAATGTATAAAATGAAAGAGAGATTTTAAGTACCTTATCAGTATCAAAAGAATACTATTTGTCATTTAACTCTGAAGCTAATAGGTTATTAAAGTCGTTATATTTGTAATAACTCACTTTTTACTTTATAACAGTATGCATGAAAATTACTTTGAAAATTTATTTAAACATTACACAAGAATAAGAATCGTTAAACTTCATGCAAGAAACAACAACAGCAATTTCGAACGGCGGCCTCCAAATCAAAATATAATTTCTTTGTAACGACCTCTCTTAAAAAATTGTATTGATTGTGTGAGCAACAAATATTTAAGTTTCACTATATAGAAGAAAAAAGTAACTTCCATTGCCATTTCAGAGTAAAACCCTGAAATGGCAATGGGCTGGACAGGTTACCAGAAGAACAAACCACCGATGGACAGCAAAAATTCTAGACTGAATTCTAAGGGACGGGAAAAGACCCAGAAGAAGATCGCATGGGAGATGGGTGGATGAAATTATAAAACATGCAGGAGTGACATGGAGGAAACTGGCACAAGATGGACCGTTGTGGAAGATACTTGGGGAGACCTTCATCCAGCAGAGGATTGATAATGGTTGTTGTTGATGATGATGGTGATGATATAGAAGAAATGTTACGTTTGACATGCATTTATGCCAGAAATGAAATTTCGGTTTGACTGTCTCTAAAAATAAAATTACAATCTTAGTATTTCTGTTCCGCTTCTCTCTCTTTTCTTTTTATTTTTAAATTTTCCAGAGCTGGTAATACTTTTCATGTTTCGTCTCTTCCTGCAACTTTTATTTTTCAGAGAAATTCCTTTCTGATACATGTTCTTAAATTGGCAGTGTACCCTAAGATTTCTGTTTTTTCATAATAAAAGCGCAAATCGCAAATCGCAAAGCAACTAGCACACGCAAAAAAAAAAAAAAAAAAAAAAAGAAAAGAAAGAAAGAGGAACATTTGCTGAAGAAAGAGAGTTAAGGCAAAATTGATACTGTTTTTTTTTAACGTATCAAGTCATGTAAAACGTGTCATGTAAACAGTCATAAATAAACACGATGTTCACAAAGAAATACCCTTTTCGTCAAAAAAAACTCCAACGCAAACAACGGCTTTACCATAATAATGGGTTGAGGTCAGGAATACGCTTCTGATAGAATTAAGTATTCTTATCGGTAAAAAAAGTCCTGAAACTTTCTCTCCAAGGCGTCCCCGCTTACAAATACAATTGTCTAATGCCCGGAATACTACTAACACGGGTTCTACTAACGCTTCATTCCGTTAGTAGAACCCGTGATGCGGCAGAACGTTTTCATCCTAGTTCAGCTTTGTGTTACTAATCAAAACAGAATTGTGCAGCTGGGTCACTGTTGTTACAGAACTTCCTGTAACACCACTGACCCATGACTGTTCTTCAGCGCAGACTGTAACTGATCTTGAGTCTAATATTCGCAAGTCGCAGCATCTCCGAGAACAAGACAGCAACGATGGTTTCCTCCAACTATAACAGCTCATAATTTACAATATCGGCCGCTGCCCAAAACACAGTCAACAACACCTTTCGGGGATGCAGATGGGACTTTGGGATAAATAGGATTTTTCCTCTGGTAATAACCACCGATACAACCGTCGGCTATTGTCTTACAAGATTCATTTTTCATCAGACGTCTGGATCCTGATTAGTAGAGATTTACAATTGAGGCGTGAGATGTGGGAACTGCAGACGCTCAGCTATTGCCCTTTATTCTATTCAGTAAGAGAATAAAGTACCCATTTGTCCAACTTTCTTACCTTTCCTGACTGGAGCAAATGGCTTCACACAGTCTTGGCACATGTACGAAGCTTAATGACAATATCATCAAACGTGTGACGGAGATCGATATCGAGCCTGGTACTTAGGACTGTCTATATATTCGCAAGACACCTGCAGTTCTGGCATTTAGTCCAGAATTTCCGGTGGTTGCGTCACTGATGCACCATGAAGGGTATAATAGTCTTAACAAAACTATTTTTTATTTTACTTTTTTTTTTTTTGATCGAAGGTTCAACGACCACCGTGAGCAACTCAATGGGCTATAAGCAGTCGCCCGTCCCTAATTTAGGACCACTGGCTCCAGGGAAGGGAGAGAGCCAGTGCTGTAAGACAAACACAACATACATGCCTCACCGGGATTCAAATCCGGACCTTTCTCGGACGAATGATCAAAAGTCATCGCTTAGACCACTGCGTACTACTACACATATGGTTCAAGCCGAAACTGCTTGAACCATATGTGTATCGTACGAATTATTACAATCTCCATATGCATTGCTCGTATTCCGGCTTGCTAGACCACAGTATTCTCAACTTTAAACTCATACAGTACTGCTGGACGAAGTTTCTTCTGCAAACTGAAACGCTGAAAAGGCTCACATGACCAGATACTTTCCATGAAACACAGGGGAAAAGAAATGAGAAAGTATATGATCATTTTTATTTTTAGGAATGCATAGTTCTTTTCTTTTTCTCAATGAAATGTGAAACATAGCGATAGGCAGCCCAGTGGCGCAGCAGTCTAAGCGCTAACTTCTGACCATTCGTCCAAGATGGGTGTCCGTTTGAATCCCGGGTGAGGTATAGGTGTTGTGTTTGTCTTAAGTCACTGGCTCTCTCTCTTTCCTGGAGCCCGTGGCCATAAATTAGAGACCGGCGACTGCTTATTACCTATATAGTTGCTCAAAGTGGGCGTTAAACTCCCAAACAAAAATAAAACAAGAAAAATGACACCCAATTTTCGGGTGTAATAAGCACGCCTTTTGAATCCTTTCTGACGTAAATTAAATTGATCAAAGCTATTCAAAGTCAATGGAGCCGGTATGGAAAACAATGGTATCTGACGGAAGAAAGAAGTTTTTCAATCGGGTTTTTAATCCCTCAGATATTGCTGTAAACGGAATCGTGAGCTTACGCCTTCTGGTTGCAGACCTGTGTGTTAAGAAAAACATGAATTTATATGAGAAACATTTCGCACCGAAAACGCTCTCCCACACAGAAATAATTTTTCAAATCGGACTCTTAGAAACAGAGATATCGGCAAAAATAAGATGTGACTTTACGTCCCCTGGTTAGAAAACCATGCATTATTTTAGGAAGAAAGTATTCCCAAAAAGATTTTCCATATAAGCGGTATCGGTCCAAGAAAAAAAAAATTTAGTCGAGTTTTCAGGAACCCAAGTTTTGCTACAAATACATCAGAAGCGGATATTACCACTTATGCCCCCTGGTGACCAAACCATTCTTTACCAAACATTAGAAATTATGTGAAAAATATTTTCCATCAGGTCTTGTATGCGATACAGAAAGAAGTTTTCAAATCGGAGTTTTAGAAGCAGAAATAAAGCAGAAAACGAAATTTGCCTTTGTGCCCCCTAGCGGAAAGTCAATGATTTATTTGAAAATTTTGAATTTTTAGGAAAAACATTTCGCATCGGAAACACTATCCAACAAAGAAGGAATTGTCCTAATCGGACTCCTAGAAGTAGAGATATTCACAAAAATAAGATATACATCTACGCCCCTGGCGTAGAAACCATGCATTATTTCAAGGAGAAAATGTTCCTAAAAAGTTTGTCGACATCAGTAGTATCGGTCAACAAATGACTTTTTTCAATCAAGATTTTGGATGCTCATATTTTGCTATAAATACATCAGAAGCGGAAATGAAGACTTAGGCCACCTGGTGGCTAAACCATTTTTTGCAAAAATTTGAAATTATATACAAAAAAAAAAAAAAAAAAACCATCAGGAGCTGTATTCGGTGCAGAAAGAATTTTTCAAATCAGAGATTTAGAAGCAGAGATACAGGGGTGAAAACAATTTACTATAACGCCCCATAGCGGAAAGTCTATGAATTACTTGAAAATTTTCAAATTATATGAAAAACATGTCACACTAGAAACACTATCCAACAAAGAAGGAATTTTTCAAATCGGACTCCTAGAAGTAGAGATATTGACAAAAATAAGACATACTTCTACGCTCCCTGGCGTAGAAATCGTGCATTATTTTAAAAAGAAAATGTTTCTAAACGGTTTGTCGAGATGAGTGCTATCGGTCTACAAACGATGTTTTTATCAATCGAGATTTTAGAAGCTCATATTTTGCTGCAAATACATCAGAAGCGGAAATTAAGGTTTACGCCCCCTGGTGGCCAAACCATTTCTTCACAAAAATTAGAAATTATGTGCAAACGATTTCCCATCAGAAGCTGTATCCGGTGCAGAAAGAATTTTTCAAATCGGAGATTTAGGAGCAGCGATATAGGGGGAAAGCAATTTACGTTTACGCCCCCTAGTGGAAAGTTTATGAATTACTTGAAAATTTTGAAATTATATGAAAAACATGTCACACTAGAAACACTATCCAACAAAGGAGGAAGGAATTTTTCAAATCGGACTCCTCGAACTAGAGATATTAACAAAAATAAGATATACGTCTACGCCCCCCCCCACTCCGCCCTTTGCGTAGAAACCATGCATTATTTTAAGAAGTAAATGTTTCAAAACGGTTTTTCGACATGAGTACTATCGGTCTACAAACGACATTTTTTTCAATCGAGATTTTAGAAGCTCATATTTTGCTTCAAATACATCAGAAGCGGAAATTAAGACTTACCCCCCCCCCCCCTGGTGGCCAAACTATTTTTTTACAAAAATTAAAAATTATGTGCAGACGATTACCTAATCAGGAGCTATATCCGGTGCAGAAAGAATTTTTCAAATCCGAGATTTAGAAGCAGAGATATAGGGGGAAACGCAATTCACCTCTACGCCCCCTAAAGGAAAGTCTATGAATTACTTGAAATTTTTCAAGTTATATGAAAAGCATGCACACTGAAAACACTATACAACAAAGAAGAAATTTTTCAAATCGGACTTCTAGAAGTAGAGCTATTGACGAAAATAAGATATATAACTACGCCCCCTGGCGGAGAAACTGTGGAAATTTTAAGAAGAAAATATTCCGAAAAGGTTTATCGATGTGAGTGGCATCAGTCTACGAAAGAATTTGTTCAATGGATATTTTAGAAGCTCAGATTTTATGGTAAATATTTCAGAAACAAAAATTAACGCTTACGCCCCTTGGTGGCCAAAGTATTCTTTACCAAAAATTAAAAATTATATGCAAAAGATTTTCCATCAGGAGGTGTATCCGCTGAAGATTTTTTTTTTTTCAAATCGGAGTTTTCGAAGAAGAGTTATCGGGAGAAATGTAATTTACTTTTACGCCCCCTATCGGAAAATCTAAGCGTCATTTGAAAAAGTAACTATATCTAAAATACTCTTCGACATAAATGGAATCGAAAGATAAACGTTTTTTCAATCGGATGTTCAGAAGCAAATATGTGGATTAAAACGTATTTTTGAATTCGACATCATCTGCATGTACGCCCTCTAGCGGCGAAATTGTACATCGTAAAAAAACCAAACCAAATAGAGGATCATCATTCGCATATTTCAAGCTTCCGAATGCAAAAAGTATCTTTCAAATCGGACTAATAGTTGCAGAGATATCGCAGGTACAGACGGACGGACGGACGGACGGATGGACTGACTGACGGACGGACAAACCGATAACATAAGCACGATCTTTTTTTACAAAAGACGTGCTAAAAAAGAATAAAAGAAAAACATCGCGATCGGGATGGGACAATCACTTAAGTTTGCAGTAGGTCTGAATGGAGGATCTGATTGTTTGCTTGTAAGCCTAAGATCCAGTGTCCTGCAAGCAAACAAACCAGACTTGTTTGTTTGCTACCATAATATAAATTCCCATCTCTTCCACGATTTTAATTTCCTCTTTGTCATGTGTTCCAAACTGAATCACAGTTTCCGTCATTGTGCTATAAACTGTTTCATGATTTTCACTTTACTACAGCTGTATTTTCGTTCAGCACTTCTCTTTACCTATTCCAAAATAACGGGTCAGCAAAAAGGCAGGAGGGTGATTTGAATACTGGTGACGCTGTATTATTTTGTATTACTGGTGACGCGTTATTAATGAAATGCATAAGTGTTCAAGCATGAATCTTAAGAAAATGAACAAGTGCTCAAGCATAAATCTCAAGGAAATGAACAAGTGTTCAAGCATGAATCTTAAGGAAATGAACAAGTGTTCAACCATAAATCTTAAGGATATGAACAAGTATTCAAATAAGGATACGTTCATACACTTTTATTCTCCTCAAGTACTACTTACTACCATTTGTTCAAGTATCAATGAACCTTTTCGATGGGAAGAATGCCGAATAATGTGAGATGAAGAAATAATGGCATTTTATTACGATTGCATCAAAAAATTATAAAGAGAGGAGAAATGATTTATTTGAATAAAAAATTAGCTCGTGCATTCATAAATTAAAGTACCTTTGTTAAGGAAGACGTCTGGTTTGTGAGCAATACAGATTTAATTTTCGAAATTTCTAACTATAACTGAAATTAGTTTTGAAGTCACGAAATACCTTTATTACTTAACGCTAATAAAATTGATGTAATATGAAACGCACTTACAAATAAATATTCAAGATGGATCTGTTATCAATAAATAAATTAGCGATTTCTTATTTCAAACAGATACGGTATCATAAAAAAAATTTAATTTAATATTTTCGTAATAAATGCACTACACAGATTTCTATAAGTAACAAAAACCCACTTATTAAATTGCACCAAACTCATACACAAAAACAGCGTTTATTTCGCCTTGAATACATACTATAACTACGTATTAGGCTCTGCTTGACATTTTACAAGCCAAAATACAAGAGTTTTTAAGAGTAGTTCTTTTCAATTATTTGCTGCGTTCGTCATACATTTTTTCCCAAGAATATATTTATGCCACCTCATGTTACTCGTGTTTTTTTCGAATTAATGAAAGGGATAAACAGCTCTCCTGAGAGGTGTGGTTAAACCGAAGACGATAGTAAAAGACTAAGTAAACTCTGCATTGCTTATCTCTTTTTCTAAAAAGAACGGCATGGGTTAATTCCGATTAAAGAGTTTTTACGTATCAAAGATATCATTAAAGTACATCTCCTGATAACATAATTTATATCCCAAAAACCTTAAGAAAAGACTAAAAAAATTAAATTCATCGCAAAGTAGTTGCTGGTTGAATGAAAACACGAAAAATTTCTGAAAAAAGTTGCCTTTTTCCTTTCCTAATAGGTAATTGCTACAATTCTTCCTCTTTCGCTCTGATTGTTTTACCTTGTTTTTATAAAAATTGAATTACCGCAGCGGGCGAGACATCGTAAAAGCAAAAGAGAATGATCCGAGAGAAACAACTGATTCCAAAATGAAGATGCATCATTCCGTTTTCCTATCAGCGCATCAGAACTCAGAACCCTAAGCAGCAGCTCCTCAGAGAACAGATACAAGAAAAATTGTGAAAGGAAAGCAAACGATCGTTTACTTAAACAAACAGAAAACAAGCACATCTCAGTTTTCTTTATGGAGTTTTTTCTTATTCTTATTTTAAATTTGTCTTCCATAAAATTCTGGTTTATGTAGAAAACCTGAGTAACGGCACTCAACGTTGCACCACAAAATTATTTTGAAAACGCACGGGAGTATCAGTATACGAAAAGCATCGGAGTGCACGTTCGTAAGACAATTGATCGGAAAGTAAGAAGACTATGCTCGGAAACTTAGAATTCTTTCAAAAATGGTGATTTTTTTATAAAGACATCGCTCTTTATAAAAATTAAAACATGCATAATATGAGATGCAAAGCTGCTTTTCATTTGATTTTTATTCCTGCAAAGCTGCTTTTCATTTGATTTTTTATTCTTGCAAAGCTGCTCTTTGCACGTTTTAACACACAGCAACCGAAAAATTGCTATTCGGTCAACGGCGGTGACGGAATAACAATTTTTTGGTTGCTGTGTGTTAAAACGTGGAAAGAGCGATGTCTTTGTTTGTACACTGACGCCACGTATTTGGAGGATTTCACATTGGATCTCGATCTTTGGATTTAACTTCTATAATTAATATATAGCTAGTGCCGTTAATGCTCACCAGTTGGAGACGTCTCAGTAGCTGAGCCCATTTTACGGATTTATTAGTCAGATGCTGACAGAAAAACGCACATAGCGCCGTGGGTTGTTGGTCACCGTGGTGTAAGGCTAACGCGCTCGGCTAGATATCGAGCGATCTGGGATTCATTACGCCGGCGGTGACCGAATAACAATTTTTCGGTTACTGTGTGTTAAAACATGGAAAGAGCGATGTCTTTGTTTATACACTGACCCACGTATTTGGAGGATTTCCACGGTGATTTGTTATTCTTGCAAAGCTGCTTTTCATTTGATAAATTTCCTGGTATTATTGTCATGACAGAAATGAGAAGCAAATTACGTTTTATCGGCACTTTGAATCTGCAGTTACTTTTTAATTTTTTATGCTAGTTGGAACATTTAAGGTAATTGCTTTTCTTACGAGCGCACCTGCCAAAATTTAAAATAACAATAAACCTGTTTTTTATATGATATCAGTCGTTATATTAGCAATTTCCTGCTGTCGCGAGGTCTTTGGTAATAATTAGCATCTCATATTATGCATGTTTTAATTTAACAAAGCTGCAAGAGCGACGCAGGCTTAGAGAAACATTACCAGCTCCTGTGAATACGTTACTAGTCTGAAAAATCCAGATTCGTCTATTGCAAATCTTTCAGATAAGAAACGTTCCGGTGGTTCATCAGCACACCATGAAAAATGATGAAGAATATGTTGGAAGTTAATTCAATATCATGGGAGACAGAAACAGCCGTCCAACTACGATCAACTCATTCAATCATGTATCGTTATCTTTCGGCAACAGGAAAAACGCCCAGTTTAGTCGGTGGGTCCTACATGAAGGCTCGTCGAAAAACAGCTTGCAGCGAGTCAACACCCTCCTTTCTTTGAGAATCGGGCAAAGCAATGGTGAGTTTTTTGGACAGAGTTTGACCTGAGAAATAAAGTAGATCCTTTGTGTCAGCGTTAAACATAGGCAGATGTATATTGGCAGAACCAATTCAACGCCCTTAGAAGTCAGAATTGGTCTGCAGCCATAATTTAATATTTTATGCATTTTTGTATTTTGAGTACTTTGAAGGATATCCAAGAATTTGTTCCCTTTGAGTTGCTACTATCAAACGAATCTATTTTCTGCATTCATCAGGTCAAGTGTTTCAGTACCGTCTTAAATGTACCTGCTGTTCAATTGGAGGAGAGTCATGTTTCACTTGGTAACTCTCGCTCATTTACGACAGAAAGAACCTTTCAAAAAACGAAGCACTTTGTCTGAGAGTTAATAATCCATTCATCATATTCGCCGTAACTCGCGCCTTCCGATCTTCTGTTTTAATGTCATGTTCTGTAACGGCAAGCATTTAAGAGATAATAAATATTTACCTCACATTAAGGCGAAAACATTCGTTAAATTCATATGAAAGAAAAATTCTTGAACCAGAGAAAACATTTCAAACTTATCTGTCCGTTTCTTCTGGTCAAGATGCAATTTCGGGCACGCATTGTCATTGTATCCGCAGATAAAAAAAATCCTGTGCAACATGAGTGCACGTCGTGTAATGCCTATTGAATCCGAACAGATCAACCTAATATGAATTACGTATGTCATATTCTAGTGTACGTACATCTATACTTCTGGCACATTGTCAGCGGTTGCCCATCGAAGTTCAAACTTGCGATTGATTTTATGCATTCTTATTCCACATTGCATTCAACCGCACATAATCTGTGGGAAGCACACTTTGCTCTTTTAAGTAGTAAGTGGTTGGGATTTAAAACTTTGGTCTTTTAAGTAGTAAGTTGCTGGGATTTAAAGCTTTGGTCTTTTAAAGTAGTAAGTTGTTGGCATTTAAAACTTTCGTCTTTTAAGTAGTAAGTTGTTGGGATTTAAAGCTTTGGTCTTTTAAGTAGTAAGTGGTTGGGATTTAAAACTTTGGTCTTTTAAGTAGTAAGTGGTTGGGATTTAAAACTTTGGTCTTTTAAGTAGTAAGTGGTTGGGATTTAAAACTTTGGTCTTTTAAGTAGTAAGTGGTTGGGATTTAAAGCTTTGGTCTTTTAAAGTAGTAAGTTGTTGGCATTTAAAACTTTCGTCTTTTAAGTAGTAAGTTGTTGGGATTTAAAACGTTCGTCTTTTAAAGTTGTAAGTTGTTGGGATTTAAAACTTTGGTCTTTTAAGTAGTAAGTTGTTGGGATTTAAAACTTTGGTCTTTTAAGTAGTAAGTGGTTGGGATTTAAAACTTTGGTCTTTTAAGTAGTAAGTGGTTGGGATTTAAAACTTTGGTCTTTTAAGTAGTAAGTGGTTGGGATTTAAAGCTTTGGTCTTTTAAAGTAGTAAGTTGTTGGCATTTAAAACTTTCGTCTTTTAAGTAGTAAGTTGTTGGGATTTAAAACGTTCGTCTTTTAAAGTTGTAAGTTGTTGGGATTTAAAACTTTGGTCTTTTAAGTAGTAAGTTGTTGGGATTTAAAACTTTGGTCTTTTAAGTAGTAAGTGGTTGGGATTTAAAACTTTGGTCTTTTAAGTAGTAAGTGGTTGGGATTTAAAACTTTGGTCTTTTAAGTAGTAAGTTGTTGGGATTTAAAGCTTTGGTCTTTTAAAGTAGTAAGTTGTTGGCATTTAAAACTTTCGTCTTTTAAGTAGTAAGTTGTTGGGATTTAAAACGTTCGTCTTTTAAAGTTGTAAGTTGTTGGGATTTAAAACTTTGGTCTTTTAAGTAGTAAGTTGTTGGGATTTAAAACTTTGGTCTTTTAAGTAGTAAGTGGTTGGGATTTAAAACTTTGGTCTTTTAAGTAGTAAGTGGTTAGGATTTAAAACTTTGGTCTTTTAAGTAGTAAGTGGTTGGGATTTAAAACTTTGGTCTTTTAAGTAGTAAGTTGTTGAGATTTGTTAGTAAATTTACTTTTTTATCTCCATAGCAAATGTCAGCACTATGTCTCTTGCTTTTGATTTTCTTTTCGGTTTTTTTCCTTTTTCCTCAATGTAAACAATTACAGCCTAGACAGTCTTTTACTATAACACATTCCATCCGCCATTCCTGTTCCGATGTAACGAAGTTAATGGCTGATGGCATTATCGAATTATAAATCAACTTTGGTTGTTCATTTATATACACCTATCCTTGAATGCCGACACCGCTGCTACATCTGCATCCACCATTCTTGTATTACGATAAATTCGAACAAATACTCCAGTCTTCATTTCATAGCTTAATATCTGACCACCACAATAATAACAAAAATTCAGAAATTTTTACACTTTTTAGTAGGTTCACTTTCTTTTAGTTTTCACCTTCTGTACGTTGTTTTCCTTCTGCTGTTACTATTTCCAACAATTCAGTTTTTGCATGTTACTTACATACACATGTTATTAGTTAAAAAGTGTTTGCGTTATATGTATATGCCATTCCTTTTGAATAACTCTGTAAAATTCTTCTTCTGATCACGGAAGATACTGTTGAGTATACTTCATCCTTCATTTTGGATCATTTGATTTATGTAAATACACTATGTTGTCAAAAGTATACGGACACTACCAACTGTTTGCGCAAGTGCAAAGAACGGTTGCGCAGGTAGGTGCTCTGTGAGTGGGGAGGTACATAGTACGTATAAAAAGCACAGATGTTCTGTCATGTTATCAGTAAATTTGAAGTGGTTATGATGCGTGGACGTGAACTTTCCGAATTCTACCGTGGGCTGGTCACAGGATGTCATTTGAATAACGTTTCCGTACGGAGCATTGCAGCTAAACTAAACATACCAAAATCAACTGCAAGTAATATCATAAAGAAATGGAAGCAGGGCAGTTCAACTACAGCAAAAGAGCGTCCAGGAAGCCGCACAAACTGACGGAACGTGACAAATGAATCATGGTAAGAAATGGTATAAAATTCCAGTCTCTCTCTGCCGTTTACATCGCTGCTATAGTAGGAAATGCTTGAAATGACTCTGTTAGTACCATAACAATTAGCAGAGAGTTTCAAAGTGTGGGTTATTATGGTAAAGCAGCTGCACACAAGCCACACATCACTACTGTGAATGCGAAGCGCCGTTTGGAACGGTGTGTCTCCCGTCGTTCATGGACTTTGGATTATTGTAAAGCTGTTCTTTGGAGTGATGAGTCACGCTTTTCACTCTTCCAATCTGATGGGCATATTAGAATTTGGTGACAGCCCTCCGAACAATTTTCGTTGGACTGTGTTCTTCCACCTGTTAAGTTCGGTGGAGGCTCCGTCCTGGTATAGATTCGGTTTTTCGTGAATGGGACTCGGCCCGTTGGTTATTATACCACAAACCATGAACTCTAGAGTGTACCTCGATGCTCTGGATAATTCTTCCTACCAATAATGTGATAGTATTATGGAAATGACCGTTGTCTCTTTCAACACGATCAAGATTCCTGCCACATTGCACCGCGTGTACAGGACTGGTTTCTTGAAAATCAGGTGGAATTGTTAGACTGGCCTTCTCAGAGTCCTGATCTTAATTCGATAGAACACCTCTGGGATGAATTGAGCGACTCATGCGAAATCGACCACAACGACTGTCTTCGCTCTCCACTCTAGCAACAGCTTTGTAGGACGAATGGCGAGCCATTCCTGTCGAGACCTACTGGAAATTAGTTGATAGTACGCCTTGACGTGTTGCCGCTGTCATACAAGCAAAAGGCTGACCAACTAACTGCTAATTGCGAATAAAGCCACTTGCCCCAAAACATTGTAGTGTCCGATTACTTTTGATAATATAGTGTATTCAAGGCTTTAACAAGGTTTGTCCAAGGTACTCCGATTGAGAAGCATTGGAGAAGAGACTGAGTTCGGCAAGGCTCAAGCGGATGTACAACCCGAAGCTGAAGTTTCTTCCTGTAGCTCTGCGTTCAACCAAAGTCTCATGTTCTGACTTAGATGCTGGACAGTGCTGGCAGAAGTGCACTCGAACCCATGACATATGCATTTTGAAATAACTCCAGGGTCTAACATATACAGTATATGAAAAATAAGATCACAATAAATATTTGACTGATAAATCAAAAACTTGCCACATGAACGATATTTTCCTTATAATTAAAACGCTAAACCAAATTAAATAACACCAAAAAATTTGAAGCATTTGCTCTAGCTAAGGCTACAGCTAACTTTGATGAAAATCATTTGAGAAGTTCCTTGAGCACGCACGACGACATAAGGGCAACTTGAAAAATATATCACTTGATAGTTTCTTGTGATTCAGGCAGTTTTATTTAAGACTATACACGATCGTATCGGAATACCTAATAACAGGAATAAACAACCTTGCCCCGGATGACAGCCGGGAGACGGCGTGTCATGGACGCAATGAAGCCCTAGAAGATAGCCCTAGGCACATGTTCCCATTCGGACTGCAGCAAAGCACGGAGTCTTGGAGATGACGTGGTTGTGGGTCGGCACGTCAAACCTGTCTATGCAAATAGTCCCACAAGTGCTCCATGGGATTGAGGTCGAGCCATTTAGCCGGCCAAAGGAAAACGGAAACATCGTTGTCGTATTCCTGTAACCAGTCACGGATCCCTTTAGCGACATGGCAGGGCACATTCTCTTGTTGGTAGACACTATCACCACCAGGGTAAACGTCCAGCATGATGGTCAGCGAGGATGGACAGGTAGCCATTGGCGCTCAGGGACCCACCCAGTGGTATCAGCGGTCCCAGGTCATACCAAGAAATCATCACCTAGACATGCACACTGCAACCGCCGGTTTGTATTTAACCGACAATCGTGTCCGATTGTTGGTTCTCATGTGTCTGACACCGTATCCGCCACCGCATATCACTTCTGTGGAGTAAACACTTTGATTCGTCGGAGACAGCAACCTTTCCCCACTCTTCCACAGTCCAATGACGGTAATCCCATGCGAACTATAGGTGTCTTTGCCGATTGACCTAGGTTAACATGGGCGCTTTAACGCAGCGTCGACTCCGGAGACCCATGAGGAACAGGGTTCGCTCTACTGTTATCGGGGATATGTACCTGGGTGACCCAGCGTTCATTTGCATCGTCAATTGCTGCACTGTCGCACGTCGATTGCCCTTTACCAGTAGACGGAGGCGACGTTCTCCCCTGGGTCGGCTGTGTCGAAAAAGAGCCAATTTGTGTACTATCGGATATCATGAGTAAGGCAGCATCACGTTTGGGATGTGCATTGGTTTGTAGTAGACACTTGTCATTGTCTTCCCTTGTGGTGCCTTCTTGATAAGTACATGTAGGAACGGGAGTAGTACGCAAAATGACCCTTTTTGACACAGGGCACGATGAGCCTTCACATACTGTTCCGAGCTACCTATGCGCCTGAAGGAACTCAATGACTTACGAACACTTGCGATCAGAGCAGGTTACGATGCACAGAGGATTGAAAGGATTATTGAAAGGGCAAAAGTAAAGTCCACCAACCCTGGCAACCGGACACGTGACAACCCATTCTGCTACATAGGATCCTGCCCCTACATACAATATTTTACTTATTTCTTGAAGAACTCGCTCCAAACATATGGACTTGGCATCGGAGTAAGAGGACCTAAACCACTTGCCGCAATCCTCACCTAAAAAAAAAAACAAAAAACAATAGCACGCCGGAGTTTATGCTATACCGCTTTCTACCCCGACGGATCCAAGAAAGAATATTTGGGTATGACCAAGCGCTCTTTCAGGGTAAGACTAGTGGAACATAAGAGAAACGTACAAGCAAGAATACTGAACATAGCATTAGCGAAAGAGGTCACAACCCATTCAGCAACTCCGCAATGGGACAACCTAAAAAGAATCGCTTCCTACAAAATGCAAAGGCCACTGCTATATAAGGGAATCTATTGAGATTTTAAACAACCCGCTGACGTGCAATGAAGAACTCTCAGTTGACTTACCTTTTGCATGGCACGTGTTTCTAAGTACAGCACGCACCTACGCAATGTCCTTTACCCGCCTGCACGAGGAACATTTCACTTCTAGCTTTGTACTTAGTTTTATGTTTATATTAATGTTGAATTGTATTTTAAATCTTGTTTATTCTTTAGACGTTACTTCATCCTGAAGAAGACACCCGTTGGTGGCGAAAGCTCGCATGTTTCTTTAGTGTTCATTGCGCCAAATAAACGGATGTTCTCTTTATTTGTTATCATCTGGTGTAACTACCCATGTATAGTATTTCTAGGTACGTTATTTGTTGTGTTCTCTTACTTTCTTTGTAGCCTACAAAAACGACTAGAGCTTATGCTCACTCTTAATACATATATCCAATTGGGTACGGTGGTATAATAGCTGCAATGACTTGGCATATTTGTATAGCTCGTTTTTTTTTTTACATTTATTCTTGTTAGAGAACTGAACAGTTGACGTGCAGTCGACGCCATTTGCTTGCATGGAGAACTTGACTTCTATATATACACTGAAGAGCAATTGAATTACATACAGCTGGCGTTATGCAAATCTGGTGCTGTGGGCGGCCCTGTAAACGGAAACGACATGACGTATGCAGCGATCCGACAATATGAGGAGTGATGCGACGGGAATCAGTAAGAGTCGGACGCAGTATGGGTAAGACGATGGATCTAAGCGCATTTGATCGTGGGCAAATTGTCGGGACCCGACGAATGTGTCACTCCATCTCGGAAGTCGTGCAGGCACTAGGATTTTCACGAGCCACTGTGTCACGGGTGCACCGTGAGTTCATCGAATCCGGTAAAACCATTCCTGCAAGAACCAACTGCCGCGGACAACAGCGTGTGGATGAGCGGCTCATCGTTGGCTAGCTCGTATTGTAACAGCGGATAGACGGGCCACAGTGCAAGAAATCACTCGGCAATTTAACGCTGGTGCACAAAAACGTGTAAGCAGCCACACTATCCAGAACCATCTCCTCGCTATGGGGTACAGAAGCCATCGTCCCATGGGGGTACCGCCGCTGACCGCACATCACAGGGTGCAAAGATTAGCATAGGCGATGGGAACATCGCCACTGGACCCTAGACATGTGGGAAACTGTTGCCTGGACTGATGAGTCGAGATTCACGTTAGTATATGCGGATGGCAGGATACGAGTACGGCGCAAACCACATCAAGCGATGGATCTTTCTTGCCAGCAGGGTACTCTTCAAGCTGATGGGTTGGAATTCCCGTCTAGTGGCTGTATACGTGGACTGAAATGGGACCCCTGGAACGTGTGACATCGTCCCTCACAGGTCAACGTTACCGGAATATCCTAGACGACCATTTGCTCCCGTTTGTGCGTCTTCAACATCCCACTAGGGACCTCATCCTGCAACAAACAATGCACCGTGCCATCGCTCCGGAATTGTATCCGAATGGTTGGATGAACACTCCACCGACGTGACCTCGCTTCCTTGGCCAGCTAGGTCACCTGACCTCAATCCCATCGAGCACATCTGGGATGCCATCGAGAGAGATGTTCGAGCTCTGACCTCCCTCCATCAAATCTTCGTGAACTGTGGGAGCTTGTTCAGGGGTCGTGGATCCGCATGGCTTCCCAACGCTTCCGGTGTCTTGTCGAGTCCATGCCGAGACGAATCGCCGCTGTCATCAGGGCGAAAGGTGGTGCTACACGTTACGAGACAGGTATCTCTAATTCCATTGCTCTTCAGTGCATATTTCTTGATTTATTTTATGCATTTTAGATGTTTTCTGATATATATATATATATAGTAAACACGCCGGCACTTTAGACTAAAAAGGGAAGTGCGAAAAAGGGAAATACTTTCTGTTGGTTGTACTCTTCGGTCAAGGGTGGATAGACATCACCAGCAGAGATTTATGATGGACAAAAAGAGCGTCGTTGAAAACTTTGTGAAGAAACTGAAGCAGTTGACGAAAATCTCGCAAGAGATTCGGAACTCCTCGTGTTGTGGAAACGGCTGCCTGGGCGCCGTCGATGTTCTACTGTTGTACGGACAGCATGCGAGCGTGTCACTACCCCCCCCAGCTACCCGAGTAAGAGAGTTTCACTAACCATGATTACGAAAGATGTGTGGATTATTACGCTATGCTCGCTGTTCGGACTTTGTGTGACTAATTCATTTTTCCTTCATTTCGATACAATTCCCTTCCAGGAAGATTGAATGAAAATAAGGCTTTCACTTATTTTTATTCCTGGGCAGGAGAAACTTTGATAACTGATAGGCGCATATAAGGCCCGCCATCCGTATGTAAATAGCCATTCATGTACAGAAATCGCGTCCTATTCGCTTTGTAAATAAACGCTGTAAATAGAATTTGCATCCCTTTCTGCATGTTTAGAGCTGGCTGCGGGATTGCCTGAAATAACGAGCGATGCTCTAATCCAAAGGTACGTGCCTAGCCGGGACATTTCATCCGATAAAATACATGTCAGAAATTTGGATGGTTCCAGAAGCTTAAGTAGCTCTGCCATACCGTTAGTAATTGGTGTTCAGAACGGGGAATAGTATCATGAAATGCTGCTCTGTAATCGAGTAAGGCAGCCAACTCTAGCAGAAAAACAAATGGAAGAACTGAAGGAAATGATAAACATAATGTCGGACTCAATTAAAGCCAAAATGAAGGCTATGTCCGAAATGACAGATCAGCAAATGAAGCCTTTTCAGAAAATTCGGTCACAAATTGGAAGCTTTATCCGAAGAATCTTTTCAACAAAGACAGAGCATAGAAAATGTTACTGTTCGATTGGATGAAGAGGCACAGTATTTTGCTATCAACAAGCCAACTTTAGTGATGCAAGTAGTCTCCAAAAAGTTCCCATTGAAAGTTGACGAGCAGCAGTTCGAACAGATAGGCTTTCTCAAGCAGACGAGTCGTCAGTGTGCGTGAGACATCCAGTGAATGCAAAAATATAGAAGACTGCATTGCGAAAGAGTTAAACAAAGTTCAAACTAAACAGGTGCAACAGACAAGGGGTTCTAGGAGAAAATAGAAAGAGGTTACGACCGCTGGAAGGCAGGGTTTTAGTTGCGGGTTCACAGACATCCGAGGAATCAGCAGAATGTGGAGATAGGTCTGTTAAATTAAAGCGTTGCACTTATGACGAAAAGAGTACCTGTAATGTTTTGAAAACGCGGTTTGAAATGGTGGATTTCTCCAGCGATCAGGACGAAGCCGAGGCTGCTGGTGTGCAAGTGGCATCAACCGTTGAAAACGTAATGGGAGGTATTGGGAAGGAGGAAAACGGCTATGGTAGTGAATCAGGTAATGAACTGAGTTGTGTGGAAAAGGCTCCCAAGGCGAAGAGTGGGAAAGTACAGTAGGAGACAGGAAAAGTGGAAAAATAACTGGGTGTTGAGAGTGTTTTCACGTGTAAGAGCACTAACGATAGTGGCGTAGAGCGCCGATAGCTTTCCAACATGAGAAGTCCCCGTCGGACGACAGACAGCCGGCTGCGGAGGAAAATGCCGAAGTCTTTAGTTTGTCGTGCTGGGGTGACTAAACGTAGTACTGGGGTGACTAAACGTAGTACTGGGGGACTAAACGTATTGCTGGGGTGACTAAACGTATTGCTGGGGTTACTAAACGTAGTGCTGGGGTGACTAAACGTATTGCTGGGGTGACTAAACGTAGTGCTGGGGTGACAAAACGTAGTGCTGATTACGTAGCCACGTTAAAGGTATCTCAATTTAAGGGATGTAAATTTAAGAGAGTCCGGCCCAAGGGGCATTGCAAATGCAGAAAGTAAGTTGTGATGGGAAGTTTCTGATTTGTCGGACCTGAGCGGACCAAAAAAATATTTTCGGGATAACGAATAGGATAATCATATGATGTGTAAATATTTGTGTACAAGTATTTGTTTGTAAAATTAAATTTTACTGCGTTTATAGGCAAGCATCGCATGCATGTTTAGGGAAATTTTGAAAGGATAAATTCGGGATAAGACGCAAATGTGATGTTGAGGCATGTCTTCGGAGCGGTGAGTACAAGGCTTCGTGTTGATGTTTGTGTTTTTCTTTTTGTTGAGCGTACCCTCATGGATGCCAGTTTGGGCAGAGGAAAGGGGGAAAGAAAGAAAACAAAAGAAAACATGGTCAGTAAAGCTAGTAATCGCGGAAGAACAAATGCGTAGTAACCGAATTCATTGCTGGCTACAGGTGAAGAAAGACTGATGCGTTGAGGTCATGTTTCGGGTCTGACAACTTCCTTTCATTTGGGCTGCTGAAATCGGTTATGTTATGTGATCGGCTTTGATCGCTCAAACGAATGTAGATTTTCATGGGCTGAAAATATACGCGTCTTATGTGGAAAGATAACTGAATCAATGTCTGGCAAATGGGGTGGAGATTTTTATTTCTGTCGGGATGTCCAAGTTGTACACGTAGCAGCGGAAAGACCGTGCGGGGAAGATTCAGGGTGGCTGAAGGCCACTGAAATTTTGTTGAATTTCCGGGAGATTTCTGTTCTTGGCATTCCGAAGAAATTAAAGATTTATTGGGGCCTTTGATGAAGTGCCAGAACGCACCGCAAAATTTTTTCGTGACCTAACGGCGAGCACTGTTTCGGATCCAGTACCAGTAAATGTGTTGTGCTTTTAGTTTGTTGTGTGTGTGCAGTCGCACGGATGGCATAGCGTTGCCCTTGGTAGAATGTCGGATTCTCAGAATTCAAAATTTTGAATTGTTTCTTTTTGATTGGCTTATCATGGGCTAACCACCGGAGGGCTAGGATCGTGTCATGCCGGTAGGGGTAAAAATTATGAATGAGAAAATGCGAAGTGCGCATGCGGTAGGCGTTTACTGAAGGATCCTGTAGAATTTTTGTGGGAGCTACGGGATGAGTCAGCTCCTGGTTTGCATGCGTAGTGAAAGCCTGAGTAAGAATTTTCCTCTGATATTAAAAGTGTTCCCGTGGGTTGAAGAAAAGAACCCCGTGTAAATAAGAAATTGTTTCTTTGCTTGGTTTTATTATGAGATGAGCTTGGCTTGCTGTTGTATTGATGTGAGTACCGTTCGTGTAGTTTTCGTGGGATTTTTCAGTTTTTGGAATTTTTGTGGCGTGGTTTACTCTCCGATTAAGTGGGAGTGGTCAACTGAATTATGTTTCTTTTATTTAGGAATTTGTGAGGCGTTCCCAAAGTTTCTGTGGAATGGGGAGGAAACATAGATGATTCCAGCGAATGTGCGACATGCTGTGCTGAGTCGAATTTTGGTAGGAGACCAAGTAATGTGATGCACTTGAAGTGGCTCTACAGTTGGTGTTGAGAGGTCGTATGATAGGCCTGCGTTAGGATAGATCTAGTCCTGGGAATAAGAAGGGGGTGACGCCCTCGTCATACGTAAAGTAATGACGAAAACGTCATGTTTTAGAAGAAGGAGGGTGATGTTGCAGATTTTTCGGTACTAAAAGTGAAGCAGAACGCTTTCCCTGGAATGCAGCCAGGAGGGGCATTCTTTAAATCTTCAGTTTGATTGGAGTAGGACGGGCCGAGATGTATGTTTACAAGACTAGTAAACACGCCGGCACTTTAGACTAAAAAGGGAAGTGCGAAAAAGTGAAATACTATATGTTGATTGTATCTCGGTCAAGGGTGGAAAGACATCACCAGCAGAGATTTATGATGGACAAAAAGAGCGTCGTTGAAAACTTTGTGAAGAAACTGAAGCATTTGACGAAAATCTCGCAAAGGATTCGGAACTCCTCGTGTTGTGGAAACGGCTGCCTGGGCGCCGTCGAAATTCTATCGATGAACTCACTACCCATGATTACGAAAGATTTGTAGATTATTACGCTGTGCTCACTGTTCGGACTTTGTGTGACTAATTCTTTTTCCTTCATTTCGATACAATTCCCTTCCAGGACGATTGAATTAAAATAAGACTTTCACTTATTTTCATTCCTGGGCAGGAGAAATTTTAATAACTGATAGGCGCATATAAGGCCCGACATCCGTATGTAAATAGCCATTCATGTATAGAAATCGTTTCCTATTAGCTTTGCAAATAAATGCAGTAAATAGAATTTGCATCCCTTTTCTGCATGTTTAGAGCTGGCTGCGGGATTGCCTGAAATAACGAGCGATGCTCTCTCATCCAGAGCTGCGTTCCCAGGCCGGATATTTCATTTGATAAAATACATGTCAGAAGTTCGGATGGTTCCGGAAGCTTACGTAGCTTGGCCACACCAGTAATAATAATAATACTAATAATAACAATAATAATAGCAATAATAATAATAATACTTGGGATGCAACCATTATGCGCCATTACTTTATGACCACCCACCTAATAAGCTGTAGGACCCCTTTTATGCCGCAAAACAGCGGCCACTCGACGAGGCATCGATTCATTGAGATGGCGATACGTATCCTGGGGTATCAGGTATACCATAATATCTGCAGCATGTCCTCCAGTTCCCGTACATTTCAGGGTAGTAGTGATTTAGCGCGAACCCTCTTTTCCAAGTTGAACCACAAATGTTTGATTGGGTTCATGTCAGGTGAATTTAGAGGCTAGGGCATTAACCAAAAGTCACCAGCATGTTCCTTGAACCACTCCTTGACAATGCTGGCAATGTGGCATGACGCATTATCCTGTTAGTAATGACCATTACCAGTAAGGAACAGAGTTGCCATGAATGGGTGAACTTGGTCCGCAACGATGTTCAGATAATTGACAGTTGTCAGGGATTGTGTTTTTGGGATAATGGAGCTTAAAGTGTCCCAAGAAAACATCGCCAACAGTATAACACCGCCGCCGCCGGCCTGTTTACGCCCAACAGTACATCAAAGTGACATAACCTCCGTTGGTAATCAGCGTATCCGCGCTCTGCCGGCTACGTGAAGCACCAAGAATATTGATTCGTCAGACTAGTCCACTTTCTTCCAATCATCCACGGTCCAATCTCGATGATCTTGAGCCCATTTGATGCGTTGTTAGCAATGACGTGTAGTGAGCATGGGGACCCGGCTGGGTCTTCGGTTATGCAGCACATGCGCAGAAGGCTGTGATGAACTGCGTGCTATGACACATTGTCCTGATCACCACTGTTGTAGCTGCTGGTCATCTGTCGCACTGCGGCCGTGCGGTAACTGTGAACAATGCGCGACAGTCTCCTCTCCCCTCTGGCATCAATGAGATGTGGACGGTACACGGATGGACTACGTTTCGTCGTTTGGCCATCTGTGCCCCACTTTTGATACGTACTCACTACAGAGGCACGTGGACAACCCCAAGCCGCGGCGTTTCCGGGATCGTGATTCCGAGGCGCCATGCCATCACAATTTGTACTTTATCAAACTCCGATAAATCGGCAGCTTTGACCGTTCTGACTCCGACCACTCTACTAACCGAAAGCCGGTCTTTGGGTTGTATATGTACTGCTCTGTGAACTTCACCTGCGCCACCGTTCGATTTCCAGGGGCGCTCTTTTCTCTAGGCTCGGAGTGGTCATAATGTAATGGCTCATCGATGTATATCTATGCAATCGTGACCAAAAGTTCTGCACCAGTAGACCGAAAGTCAGTTTTTCATGTTTGACGTCAACTTATACATCGTACACGTGAAGTCAGAAATACATATTATACATCATTGTAAGGGAAATTTTTTGCTGAATTCAAATATTTTTACAGAATATTATGACCAGTAATAGAAGTGAAGTTACAACCGAAAATGTGCAAATGAGGAAATACAAATCCAGTTCTGAAAAAGCGTTCGCGCTCCTCCAATCCCCTATAGCTTTCTCCGACGTCCGCTAGTGAGACATAAAAGGATGTAGAATCGTCTGTCGACTTAGAACGCATCTGCTTGTATTCAGTTGACGGAAGTTTATGCAGAATTCCTGGTGATATTTGAATTTCGGAATGTCAAAGACCCAAAAATGGGTCCTGTCTCTTCAAACCAGGGCAAAAATCATTACTTTGCTTGAACTTGGATTCAGTAGTCGTAAAATTGCTGTGATAAGTGGCTGTGCTCATTACACTGTCTTGCGCACCATTAAAAGAGTTGCAGAAACTGGATGTATGGGAAACAGAAAAAAAAACAGGTCGACCATAGCTGTGTACTGAATGTGATGATCGCATGCTGATTCGTCGTTCCTTAAAATCAAGGTTTAAAAGAGCCACTGATTTAAGAAATGAGTGGGAGAATGAAGTAGGCATTATTACATCTGCACGTAGTTCGTCGTAGGCTAAAAGAAAGTGGACTGACTGCACGAAAACCTTTCCTTACTGAACAACAACGGCTCAAAAGAATTGTTTGAGATAAGGCACACAAGAATTGGACTGTTGATGAATGGAAAAATTTTATTTTCAGTTATGAAACAATTGTTCCTGTTTCCGCTAATAATGGGAATAATTATATTGGGCTGGTGAAAGATATAAGGCATGCTGCACTCAGCCAACAATCAAGCACCCACATTTAATGATGTTATGGTCCTGTATTTCAGCCAGTGGTGTTGGCCGTCTGCACATTGTTGATGGCACATTGAATGGATCGAAATAGTCCAAACAGCTGCCATTTGCACAAGACATGGGTTTGCGGAATTTTATCTTTCAGGACGAAATCGCGCCTTGACATCGGTCAAAGTTGGTTGGCGAGTGGTTTAATTGAAAAGGTATCAGAAAACATCAGTGGCCGGCACAGTCACCGGAACTTAATCCCTTAGAGAATCTGTGGATGATATTGAAGCAAAAAATCCATCAACAAGGACCCACATCTAAAACAGCATTAATTCTGCCTGTAAGGGCCGTATGGCACCGTGTTATCACCAATGGACAACTAGAGAAGTTCATTTTTTCCATGCCGAAAAGACGCACTTTGTTATTAAGAAACCGTGGTTATCCAATTAAATATTAAATCGTATTTTGCTTGTTGGTAAGTTATTTCAAGTCTCCTGAAACTTTCAATAATGTACTTTTACAGTAGTTTTACTTTAAATGCCTTGTGCACTAATTTCACATATTCCACTATTTTTTGCTTTTTATGTACTTTTGCTTGTAATTTCCCTTCTATTATTGGTAATAACATTCTGTAAAAACACTTGAATTCAGCATAAAATTCCCTTTAAAATATGATGTATAATATGCATTCCTGCCTTTACCATTACGCTGTATAAGTTGACTTCAAACATCAAAAATTGACTTTCGGTCTACTGGTGTAGGACGTTCGGCAACGACTGTATATATAGATACACACATTATCTATCAACAAGTAATTGGACACCCCTGCAATCGACGATATCTGCGGTCTTGATACACGTCACGGTCGCCGCCGTTAAATATCGTGTGGGAAACAACAACGCAACCAGTCGCTTGCAAGGTGCCACGCAGTTCGGAGCTCTCTGATTTCGAAAAAGGTGTAATCGTCGGATATCACAGAAATGGCCGATCCATACGTGACATATCCAGCGAGTTGAAGTAACCAAAATCGACAGTGGCCTACGTGATTGGCAAGTAGAAGATGAGGGGTGACTGTCGGAATGTGCCCCGACCCGGCAGACCCACAAAACTGGGAGTTATAGACCGACGGGTGCTGGCCCGAGAAATTCGGAAGAACCACACCAAATCGATGGGCAACATTGCGAGGTGTTTCAACAGGCATCCGGAAGTGTTCTTTTGATGAATATCATCCGTAAGGAAGCCCATCTGCTCGGTTTTCATTGACATGCTGCCGCCCATAAGCCTTTGATCACCAAGTCCAATAGCGCTGCTCGGCTAACGTGGTGCAAAGAACGTCGACAGTGGACCGTTGAACAGTGGAAACAGGTTCTCTGGAGCGACGAAACAAGGTTCACCCTCTACCGTTCGGATGGACGGGCCTGGGTTTGGCGTCTGCCTGGAGAACGCCTCCTGCCGGAATGTATTGTGCCAACTGTGAAGTTCGGCGGCGGTGGAATTATGCTATGGGGGTGTTTCTCCTGGCATGGCACGGGACCCTTGGTCGCAATTCCTGGTAGACTCAACGCCGAGACCTACTGCACCATTTTGGATGACCATGTGCTTCCTACGTTGTGACAGTTTGACGGGGTGGACCCATATTACTTTCAGGATAACAATGCCACCTGTCATGTTGCGAGGTCCACAATGGCTTGGTATGGTGACAATGGGGTTAATCGAATGGACTGGCCTGCGCAGAGCCCGGACATTAACCCTATCGAGCACCTCTGGGACGAGTTGGAGCGTCGACTTAAAGGGTGCCCCCACCGTCCGAAATCGGTGAAGGAACTGACCTGTGTTCTCCAAGCCGATTGGAAGAAAATACCGCTAGCCGTCGTACAACGCATGGTTGAGAGTATGCCACGGAGGGTCTTAGCTGTAATCGCCGCTCGTGGAGGCTCCACCAACTATTGAAGGTGAATAAACTTCGTTTTCTTTTGCTATCACAGGTGTCCAATTACTTTTTGGTAGATAGTGTATATACAATCGTATATACACTCACGGACAATGAAATTTGATCACCAAGAAGGAAGCATCAGACTGAACTGAAATTTTATGTACGTAATGATATAGGTGAATGATACACAGGATGGCAAAAACAGAGCTGCAGGATAATTACAGAGGGATCTGTGGCATGAATTCCAGTCATCTCCAATAGCGCGTCGCACCGCCTCGTGTGGCGATACATGCTGCAATACGGTCCGGCATGGAGGCGAACGGACGCCTGATATTGTCATGTGGCAGACTGGCGCACACGTGTTAGGCAGTGTGCTTTAATTCCTGGATTGTGCGGCACGGCGGCAGCCAGCGTTTCAACTGGTCCCACACATTCTCGATAAGGGATATGTACGGGGAGCGGGCAGACCATGGAAGTGTCAGTGCATGAAGTAGACAGTCCTGGGCAACACGAGCCGTGTGAGGGCGGGCATTATCCTGCTAGTATAGCGCACCTGGAACCCCTGCCAGGAATGGTAGTACATGGGGCTGTAGGATCTCATCCACATACTCTTGGCTCGTCAATGATCCACGTACCACTACTAGAGTTGATCGGCTATCGTAGGCAATGGTTCCCCCACCATAATGCCTGCAGTTGAAGAGGTGTGGTGCTCGAGCGAGGTTGGGATTGTGCCGCTGACCCGGAGACCTCCACACCCTGACACGATGATCATCTGTCTCCTAAACAAAGTATCACACATAGCTAAACACCACACGTCGCCAGTCTGTGGCGCTCCAAGTCACTCTGGCCTACCACCACTGCACATGGAGCCGGCGATGTTCCGGTGTTAATGGCAGCACACGTAAGGGGCGCTGGGATCGCAGATTTACTTCCGCGAGGTGTCGAGAAATGGTTCGTGGACGTACAGGAGCCGCTACATCTGCCTGTGTAGTGGACCGGGTCCCAGTGGGATCCGTTCATGCCTGGCGCACGATCCGTTGATCCCCTCTACCGGTGGTCCTCATGGTTCATCCGGAGCCACTCCGGCGTGCTGAAGTGCCGTCACGTGTCCACCGCTCCCAACACAGTCGGACCGTATGGCGAGAACGATCCAGGTGGCAGGCCATTCGGCAGGCCGACCACCCCGCGGTTTTTAACCCGATATCACAGGTCTGCAAAAAATATTATGTTTTCAAGTGTGCTGAATCCAAAAATGACCTCCATTTCCCTCCATCACGTACAGGTTTTTAGCAAAATACAAGGTGTTTGCATAAAAAAAGCATAACAATAACGAGAAAACCACCATTTCATTACAATGAACTAAAAAATATTTCTTATAATAAACAAACAATTTCTTCATTAAATGTACTTAACATTCCGTGTTCATTTTTTTTGCCTATGAAACCTTTTCTTCTTCTCTTTGATACTTCTCCGAACACGCTTCCGCTTTCCACTTTCTGTTTCCCGTTTGAGCATCCAACAGTAGTCATCAAGCATATTGACGTCCCATCGTCCTTGGTAGCGTCTCTCGATATCACGGACATCCTGGTTAAATCTTTCACCCTGCTCTTCACTGAGGGCTCCCAAGTTTTCGGGAAAATAGTCGACATGGGAGTGTAAGAAATTAACTTTTAAGCTCATCTTGTATCCTTGAGCTTTATACGCAGCCAACATGCGTTGTACAATGGTTTTGTAGTGAGGGTCTTTAGTATTACCCAAAAACTTGTGCACTACGTCTTTGAAATAGTCCCACGCTTCTTTTTCTTTTTCTCCCATTGTTTCTGAAAAGAGGGGATCGGATAACAGTTTTCGTATGTCGGGGCCACTAAAAACTCCCTCTTTCAACTTGGCTTCAGACAGTTTTGGGAACTTGGAACACAGATATCTGAAACATTCCCCATCTATTGGCAGTTATTTCACAAACTGCTTCATAAGCAACAATTTAATATGAAGAGGTGATAATAAAACCTTTTCAGGAGGAACCAAGGTTGTATTAATGACGTTATTTTCGCCGGGGATTAAGGCGTCTCGAAGTGGCCAGTCAGTTTTTGTCCAATGGAGATCTCTGGCTCGACTGTCACACAAGCAAAGGAAGCAGGGATATTTCGTACAACCTGCCTGCTGGCCCAACAACACGGTTAGTATTTTGAAGTCTCTACAAAGCATCCAGCGATGTTCTTGATATTTTATTTTCTTAAGAATCATTTCCACATCGTTATAGTTTTTCTCCAAATGCACCGAGTGTCCTACAGGAAGTGATGCAAATTTATTCCCATTATGCAGCAAGACTGCTTTGAAGCTTGTTTTTGAGGAATCAATGAATAGGCGCCACTCAGATGAATCATATTCTATTTCAAAACACTTCATTAGCCCTTGAATATCACTACAAAAAACGAGATTTCTCTCTTTGGAGAAAAATGTAGTGAATTCTCTCTTTCGGTTCCTGTACCACGAAAATGAGGTTCCGGGTGACAGCAGGTTTTTATTTTTTAATCTTGACCCCAGCAATTCGGCAGCATCTTTTGAAAGGCTTAAATATCTAACCAGGTCATTGAGCTCGCTCTGATAAAAAAAGTTGGGGTCCCTCATCAACAGAAAAATCTAAACTAGATTCGTCCTGGGGAGGTAATGTGTTTCCGTCCTCAGAATCACTCAGGATATCATCCAAACTGGAAGGTGGGTGTGGAACTGGTATTGCAGAGCTATGAGGCACTGGACGAATAGCTGAATTTAGGTTTGATTAAGATATTTTATTTTTATTTTTTGTATTGAAACCTTTCACATCTACCGAACAGAAATAGCAGAAATAGAAGATAGGGAGTGTGGTTTTGCTGTTCACGCCACATCATAGGAATGCCAAAACGAAATGAGTGTTTCTTACCCGTAAACCACAAACGAAGATCTTCCTCGCACCTTCTGCACACCTTATGAGGAGCCCAGGCTTTATCTTGATCCCCCACTTTCAATTTGAAGTAAGCAAAATACACTTCCTTCACGAAATCACTTATGTTTCTTTGTTGACTTTTAACAGTGTATTCACCACAAATAAAACAAAAGTTGTCAGGAGAAATAACACAACCTCTTGGAGCCATAATATATAACTAAAAACATGAGCGCAGTCACGTTTGAATGCTAAATGTAAAATGAGTGTGGCTCCTTGCTGTTTGTATACACCACATTGAGTACACACACTGACTCTCCGTACATCTAGAAGCAAACGCTTTTCCTGTGGTGAAGCAGATGGAAACTAGCCTCGCTCCCTTCAAAAAGACCAGTGAAATAACACGTAAAACATAGGTGAACACGAGAGCGAACGAGGTTATGTTGACACCTGCTGATCGTCTCTCTCTGCAGATGGGCAGGTTAATCGGCAACACCTGCTTCTTCCTCTGGTTCGATAAAAAAAAATCCAAAATGGCGCTGCACATAAATAAAAGAAAACAACAAAAAGTTTCTTTTTTTCCCGTTCTTAAAGATAAAAATTAATGCTTTCGAGGGATTCTCTAGGCACTTTTAGCCTCGAATATCCACAGTAATCATCTATATAAGCTATGCAACATAACCAAAGCAACATAGATCCTAAACTTATTTAGCATGTTGACACATGATCAAATCTGACAATGCACTTGTTTATATTCATTCCTAATACCCTAGAGAACGTGTATAAACATGCTGAACCCAGCCAGTAAGATTCCTCACTTTTCGCTATAAACAAATTAAACCGGTTGGGACATGATCAACCTGAGCTACCTCACACCGCCAACACTACCCTTGCCCTGCCACCCTTCCACTGCCCCCCTCCCCCCATTCCGCTCATTTTCTCCTTGTATTTATTCTTGAGTCTCACTCTAATGCATATTAAATGAAAGTAAGAAATCACTTTTGCATAGGATTTTTAGAATCAAGAATAGGATACCAGATTTCGAGTTAAACGGGAGTTTCACTCTAAATGAAACTACAAACACGAGTTTTGTAAGAAAACCTGACGTGATGGAATTTTTTTAGTATTTTTCCCGGTTTCAGTGAGTAAAAATCTATAAGAAACAGTATAAAAATCCTGTGCAGTTTTTTGGTTGCAGACCTGTGTAATCAGTCTTCTCTCAAAGTCCGTATGTTGGGTAAATCGACGTCTCTGGCATCTACCCAGCATTCCTGTTACTCTGTACTCTTTCTTGCGTCGGCGGGTGCTTATCGCTTTCATGGGGCATCGACTACACGCCGGTTTATAAGGCTGCCGGTTCATGCTTGCAGCGCAACCACAGGGTATGCGGTAATGCGCACTCACACCAATCGTGGACCATTTGCATACCCGCACGCATTCTAGCTATTTGCAAAGTTTCGCGGTTGTAGCATGTTTTCTTCTAGGTGCGCAAATTTCATTGTCCTTGAGTGTATATATATATCAGAAAACATGCAAGCAAATGCCGTTGACGGTACTTGCTTGCTTGGAGAACTTGATATATATATATCATCATCATCATTGTCAACCATTATCAATCCACTGCTGGACGAAGGTCTCCCCAAGTTTCCTCCACAACGGTCTGTCTTGTGCCAGTCTCCCCCATGTCACCCCTGCATACTTTCGAATTTCATCCACCCATCTCCCATGTGGTCTTCTTCTGGGTCTTTTCCTGTCCCTTGGAATCCAATCTAAAATTTCGGCTGTCCATCGATGATCTGTCCTTCTGGCAGTATGTCCAGCCCATTGCCATTTCAGGGATTTAACTCTGATCATGATGTCTTCCACTCTTGTCATTTTTTGGATCCACGAGTTCCTCTTCTTATCTCTCCTGGTTACACCAAGTATGCACCTCTCCATGCTGCTTTGAGTTGTCTGCAGCCTTTGTATGTCTCTTTTAGTTAAGGTCCACGTCTCTGCACCATACGTAAGCACTGGAAGGATGCATTGATCAAACACTTTTCTTTTAAGACATAATGGCATATTGCTCTTGAAAATTCTGCTGTTTCTTCCAAAAGCTCTCCAGGCAAGTTTTGTACGCCGATTAATTTCTTCATCAATGTGACCTTCACTTGATATCTGCTGTCCAAGATAAACGTACGTGTCTGTTATCTCCAGCTTTTCTCCACCAATCGATAAATCTTCATTTCTTGTAAAAGCATTGAACATCACTTTTGTCTTCTGAAAGTTCATTTTTAATCCCACTTCTTTACTCTTGTCAGCAAGTTCCTGGATCATACTCTGCAGTTCTGATGGGGTAGTTGCAAAAATGACTACGTCATCAGCAAAACGAAGGTGGGTTAGATAATCTCCATTAATCTTTATTCCCTTGTTTTCCCAGCTCAGCGACTGAAAAACACCCTCCAATGTGGCATTAAAGAGCTTCGGAGATATGGTGTCACCTTGTCTCACTCCCTTTCCAATTTTTACGTGTGTTGTATTTTTAAACAGCCGAATCTTTGCACTTGCATTTTCATAGATGTTATTAATAATATTAATGTATGCATCTTCAATACCGCAGGTTTTCAGAGCCATTGTAACTGCTGATGGTTTCACCGAATCAAAGGCTTTTTCATAATCGATAAAAGCCATGCACAATGGAAGTTCATATTCCCTCGCTCTTTCAATTAGTTCTCTCAGCACGTGGATATGATCTATTGTGCTGTAGCCACTCCTGAATCCAGCTTGTTCTCTAGGTTGAGCCATGTCCAGTGTTACCTTCAAGCGGTGTGAAAGAACTTTAGTGAAGATTTTATAAACTACTGATAGGAGGCTGATAGGTCTGTAGTTTCCGAGATCCTCAATGTCACCTTTCTTATGTAGCAGGATCATTGTAGCGGTGTTCCAATCCTCAGGAATCTTTCCTTCATTAAGGCATCGAGTGAAAATTTGGGCGAGTACTGTTTCGATTTCTCCACTTGCTTCTTGTATGATGTCTACAGTAATTCCATCTTCTCCTGGAGCTTTTCCCCGCTTCATGTTCTTGATTGCATGTGCAACTTCTGCTTGAAGGACTGGAGGAACTCTGGTACTGGTATCTTTCATGATGTCTGGAGTGCATATATCATCCCTTTCATATAATTTGGAGTAGAAATCTTTCACTCTTGTCAAAATTTCGCCTCTATTTCTTGTTACAGAACCATCTTCTTTTCTCAGTGCCATAATCTGTTTTCTTCCCTTACTGAGATGTCCCTTTGCTATCTTTAGGCTTTGGTTGTTTTCAATTGCTTTCCTCACTAGTTCACAGTTGAATTTTCTTACGTCTTCAGTGATACTATAACGAAGTAAATTTCTCCGTCATTTCGGTCCACGCCAGGATTCGAACCCGGGTCCCTCATTCCGGAATAAGTCACTCTACCAATTGAGCTACGCGGACATTTTATTCTGATTCCTATCTGCCTTTATGGCGTGTGCGTCCTTCTGGCAGGTACTTCACATCTCCTGGTACGTTACATCATCTCCCCTTATTTATTATTTTTTTTTTCGAAGTGCTGCTCTTATTTTTCCTATCTCGCGGTGTGGAAATAACATCACACCATTGCGAGATTGTGAACGGTCGGGTCATCCGGATAGTTCGGGCGCCATTATAACGAAGTAAATTTCTCCTGCATTTCTGTCCACGCCAGGATTCGAACCCGGGTCCCTCATTCCGGAATAAGTCACTCTACCAATTGAGCTACGCGGACATTTTATTCTGATTCCTATCTGCCTTTATGTCGTGTGCGTCCTTCTGGCAGGTACGTCACATCTCCTGGTACGTTACAATACTTTTTCTTACTGTCTTGCATAGCTCTATATATTCCACTTTGGAAGTCACATCTTCTTTAGTTGTCCTCATCTCTCTTCTTTTTTGCATCAACATCTTCGTTTTTCCTGATAATTTATTTACATGCAACTTGTTCTTAGACCCAGCTAATTTTGTTGCTGTTTCCATAAGAGCTTGGGTTGCTTTTCTGTTAATTTCTGAGATGTCCACTTCTTCCGATGTTAGGCCTTCTAAAGCAGAGAACCTGTTCTTCAGTTCCAACTTGAATGTATTATGGTGTTTTTTAAGGTTGGTTATGTCAATAGATTTTGTTTGTCTTATGAGCTTGCTACGTTCGAGTTTAGTGTAGAGGTGCATCTTACATCTCACCAATCTATGGTCACTGCCTGTGTTGAACTTGTTTAGCACACTGCAGTCTTCTATGACGAATTTTTTGTTACACATAATAAAATCAATTTCACTTGTCGTCCCATTTGGATGTATCCATGTCCATTTCCTGTGTGGCTTTTTCTTGAAGAAGGAGTTCAAGATGAAAAACCCTTCTGCCTCTGCAAACTCAACGAGAGTATTTCCACGCTGGTTTCTGTTGCCGTGACCGAATTTACCTACTGAAGTTTCATTCTGTTGCCGTTGCCCTATTTTTGCATTGAAATCTCCCATAATTATTTTCAAGTGCTGCTTACCTTTATTATTTAGATGACAAATTTCCTCATAAAATTCTTCAATTTCTTCTTCAGGATGACTTGTCGTGGGTGCATAAGTTTGAATAATCTGAGCCTGGTATCTTTTCGAGAGTTGGATAACAAGTCGTGCAGCTCTGTCAGAGGAACTTTCAACTTCTACAACTTTATCCTTCAGTTTCTTGTTTATTATAAATCTAACACCACTAGTTCTGCCAGTATCTGTCCCACGATAGTAGAAGAGATGTCCACTTTTTAGTTCGATGAGATCTTCTCCTTTTCTCCTTAAGTCACTTAGCCCCACGATGTCCCACTTGATCCTTTGTAGTTCCTCTTCCAATTCAAGAAGCCTTGAATCAGAAGATAGGGAGCGTCCATTGTACGTAGCCAAGGTCAGCATCAGATGCCAGTCTAGTCCGTTCCTCCGGGGATTCTTAGCACCCTCTGCCTTCATGTCGCACTGGCCGCTGCCTTGGCCAGGTACATTCCAGCTGCCGGAGACTGAGGACCAAGATTTAAGTTGTGGAATCATTTTGGAGGGGTTTGGCTATAACTCACCACGCTGGCCAAGCGGGTTGGTGAGTGTAGGATAGAATTTCCTCTAATCCCGATGGTATAGTTATACCGCTATTGGCGGTCGTCAGAGCCCCTTTAGTGGGAACAGGATGCACCACGAGAAGGCGGGGTTGACATTTGTCAAGGAGAGGCTGTGATGTTACGCATCACCTGACCTTACATCCCATATATATCATCATCATCATCATTGTCAACCATTATCAATAAACTGCTGGACGAAGGTCTCCCCAAGTTTCCTCCACAACGGTCTGTCTTGTGCCAGTCTCCTCCATGTCACCCCTGCATACTTTCGAATTTCATCCACCCATCTCCCATGTGGTCTTCTTCTGGGTCTTTTCCTGTCCCTTGAATCCAATCTAAAATTTCGGCTGTCCATCGATGATCTGTCCTTCTGGCAGTATGTCCAGCCCATTGCCATTTCAGGGATTTAACTCTGATCATGATGTCTTCCACTCCTGTCATTTTTCGGATCCACGAGTTCCTCTTCTTATCTCTCCTGGTTACACCAAGTATGCACCTCTCCATGCTGCTTTGAGTTGTCTGCAGCCTTTGTATGTCCCTTTTAGTTAAGGTCCACGTCTCTGCACCATACGTCAGCACTGGAAGGATGCATTGATCAAACACTTTTCTTTTAAGACATAATGGCATATTGCTCTTGAAAATTATGCTGTTTCTTCCAAAAGCTCTCCAGGCAAGTTTTGTACGCCGATTAATTTCTTTATCAATGTGACCCTCACTTGATATCTGCTGTCCAAGATAAACGTACGTGTCTGTTATCTCCAGCTTTTCTCCATCAATCGATAAATCTTCATTTCTTGTAAAAGCATTGAACATCACTTTTGTCTTCTGAAAGTTCATTTTTAATCCCACTTCTTTACTGTTGTCAGCAAGTTCCTGGATCATACTCTGCAGCTCTGATGGGGTAGTTGCAAAAATGACTACGTCATCAGCAAAACAAAGGTGGGTTAGATAATCTCCATTAATCTTTATCCCTTGTTTTCCCAGCTCAGCGACTGAAAAACACCCTCCAATGTGGCATTAAAGAGCTTCGGAGATATGGTGTCACCTTGTCTCACTCCCTTTCCAATTTTTACGTGTGTTGTATTTTCAAACAGCCTAATCTTTGCACTTGCATTTTCATAGATGTTATTAATAATATTAATGTATGCATCTTCAATACCGCAGGTTTTCAGAGCCATTGTAACTGCTGATGGTTTAACCGAATCAAAGGCTTTTTCATAATCTATAAAAGCCATGCACAATGGAAGTTCATATTCCCTCGCTCTTTCAATTAGTTCTCTCAGCACGTGGATATGATCTATTGTGCTCTTGAAAATTATGCTGGCCACTCCTGAATCCAGCTTGTTCTCTTGAAAATTATCCACTTTGGCCACTCCTGAATCCAGCTTGTTCTCTCGGTTGAGCCATGTCCAGTGTTACCTTCAAGCGGTGTGAAAGAACTTTAGTGAAGATTTTATAAACTACTGATAGGAGGCTGATAGGTCTGTAGTTTCTGAGATCCTCAATGTCACCTTTCTTATGTAGCAGGATCATTGTAGCAGTGTTCCAATCCTCAGAATCTTTCCTTCATTAAGGCAACGAGTGAAAATTTGGGCGAGTACTGTTTCGATTTCTCCACTTGCTTCTTGTATGATGTCTACAGTAATTCCATCTTCTCCTGGAGCTTTTCCCCGCTTCATGTTCTTGATTGCATGTGCAACTTCTGCTGGAAGGACTGGAGGAACTCTGGTACTGGTATCTTTCATGATGTCTGGAGTGCATGTATCATCCCTTTCATATAATTTGGAGTAGAAATCTTTCACTCTTGTCAAAATTTCGCCTCTATTTCTTGTTACAGAACCATCTTCTTTTCTCAGTGCCATAATCTGTTTTCTTCCCTTACTGAGATGTCCCTTTGCTATCTTTAGGCTTTGGTTGTTTTCAATTGCTTTCCTCACTAGTTCACAGTTGAATTTTCTTACGTCTTCAGTGATACTTTTTTCTTACTGTCTTGCATAGCTCTATATATTCCACTTTGGAAGTCACATCTTCTTTAGTTGTTCTCATCTCTCTTCTTTTTTGCATCAACATTTTCGTTTTTCCTGATAATTTATTTACATGCAACTTGTTTTTAGACCCAGCTAATTTTGTTGCTGTTTCCATAAGAGCTTTGGTTACTTTTCTGTTAACTTCAGAGATGTCCACTTCTTCCGATGTTAAGCCTTCTAAAGCAGAGAACCTGTTCTTCAGTTCCAACTTGAAGGTATTATGGTGTTTTTTAAGGTTGGTTATGTCAATAGATTTGGTTTGTCTTATGAGCTTGCCACGTTCAAGTTTAGTGTTGAGGTGCATCTTACATCTCACCAATCTATGGTCACTACCTGTGTTGAACTTGTTTAGCACACTGCAGTCTTCTATGACGAATTTTTTGTTACACATAATAAAATCAATTTCACTTGTATATATATATATATATATATATATATATACCTATCTAACAGAGTGTTCGTCCTCCTTCTCCTTTAGCGCGAATGACATCCTGCACAAGGCGAGGCACTGACTCCGGTGGCCTGCACACGGTGGCCACAGGCTATCGATGCCACAACCGCACGCTCCTATCAGCTCAGTACAGCTGAAAACAAGATTCATCTGACCACACGACGCGGTGCCATTTTCCAGAGGTCCAGTTTTGCTGTTCCCGGCACCAGGCGAGGTGTAATGTCCGATGACGAAAAGTCAACAGAAGGCACACAAGTAAGGCGTTGGCTCCCGTAGGGCAGGGTATGCATCGTGCGCCATACCGTTCACTCGCTGACGCTGCTTGGGCCTCCGACATTTAACTTGAGTGTGATTTGCTCCGCTCTTGCTAAGCGGTCGGTCTGTACGAGCCTTGATAGTCTATGTCGACCCGGTCATCAATGGCGTGTGGTCTGCCAGCGCATAATCTGTGGACTCTGGTAAGAACGTCGATGGTGCATTCGTGGTACACCCTTAATACGGTTGTCCTCGGGAATCTTAGGGTTCTTGCCACTTAGGCAACAGAATGACTTATCTGTCTTAGGGCGAAAATGTTTCAACGAGCAGTCTCTCAGATCACCACGTTTACCCATGTTCGTCGATTGACATATACTTTTGGGATGCCCTGGTGTCCGGCGATTTATCGCCTTCGTTTGGTTTGGTTCCGTTACACTCTGCGTGGTAGATGGCCATACCAACTGCCCATCAACCCTATCTGTAAAGTTGTTTTTTCTTTTTTGGATTGGGGGTTTAACGACCGCTATGAGCAACTGGATGGGCTATGAGGGCCCTTGGTCCCAGGGAAGGGATTGAGCCAGTGCCATAAGACAAACACAGCATCCATGCCTTAATGCGATTCCAACTCGGACCCATCTCGGACGAATGATCAGAAGCCAGCGCTTAGACCACTGCGTCAGCAGGGCGGATTAAAGTTTTGTCTTCTGAGTGTACATCTATCTTTGACCTTTGTACCCCATGTCTCTCTCTATATATATATATACATATTTGTTACCGTTAAAGTGTATAATTCAGTTATTTCATAGAATACCTAGTTATTTCATGAAATTACTGATCAAGTTAGTTAAAGCGTGTAATAAATTAATAATTCCACACTTTAACTTGTTATTCTATGAAATAACTAGGTATTCTATAAATTAACTAATGATAGACATTTAAAGTGCAAAATAAACAATTTCACTGAATTATACAGCATACAAAATGTTATTAATATAAAGACACAATAAAATCATTTGTTACAACAGGGATTATTCAAATGGCATTTGGAATTGCATAGAACATTATTTCTAAAACAAATACATTTTTTGTTGACACACTGCGTTTTACATGAACATTATTTAATTTCCTGACCGGTACCTAAACTTTGAGCTGTAGCAACCAACCGGAGCGATTTCTCTATATCCAGCACTTCTTCGATTTGAATTAGTTTTTGTTCACAGACGCTGAACTGGGATCGGGAATATAGCTGTTTTATGCGGCCGTTTCTTGTTCCCAATTGAAAAAATCCTTTTTCGGTTATTTTCATGATAACAGCTAAAATAGATTTGGCGTCACCCCTTCCTCTGTCAACTTCAGGTACTGGGATACGGACTGTAAGCCCCACAGAGGCTTCAGAATGAGATTTGTCTGACATTAATTAGAGTTTTCTCTTTCCCTCTAAACATTCAGTTCATTAAAACACAATTTGCAGATCTTCTGTACAACTTTGTCTTCCAAAACATAGTCTTCTAAACATGACGTCGACAGGCTCATTACATTTCGAACAAACTACATTTTCACTGCATTCTTGTGAACAAACTATACATACTTTACTAATGGCATTATTTAACCTTGTTTTTTCAACCAGCACTTCTTCATTATCAGGCTGAGACGAAGTACTCATTGCAGTCAAAGCACCTTGTAATTGATCTTCGTTATCCAGTGAATCAAATGCTTCCTTCGGAAAAAGAGTTGTTGACAGTCCGACTCTAGCTGCGCAACCAAACATAGCCTCGTAAGTGGACCATTTAATACCTAAGTGAAACGCTCTGTTTTTTATGAACTGAATACATTTTAGCCCGTTACTCCAGGAAGTGCACTGGTTGTCTTGCATCCATGTCGTCAACATGTTTTCTATGTCCTGATTAGCTCTCTCAACACTGCCTTGGCTTTGGCTATGTCTTGGTTTGCCATGCACGATTTTAAGCTCTGGCCAGGTTACTTTTAAGTCATTAATAAGTCTGTTACAAAATTTTCTTCCATTACAGTCGGATGTAATATACATGGGGCTCCAAACAACAGGAATATATCAAGCAACTGTGCTACAACTTCTTCTGCTCGTTTTATTTGAAGAGGTCTTAAAACAACAAACTTAGTAAGATGGTCCTGATAAACTAAAATAAATTTATAGTTTCCATCAGGCTGTGATTGAAAATCTATGAAGTCTAGCTGACATCTTGAGTTCATATGTGAAAAAACCATAGGTTTAACAACAACACCTCTCTTGCCTGTTTTCCTTTTTTGTTGACAAGGCTCGCAAAAATTCAGGAAAATCTTAATATCATTTTGCGTAATATTTCTATAACGACGATGAAGTTCTTTTATCATTCGATCTCTGCTACCATGCCTAATAGATAAACGAGTTTCGTATAAAATGTCAAACAAAGAATCACTTGAACAATAAAACACTACATTTGGTTTTGCATTTGTCACTGGGACTATTTATTTTTCTACTCCTTGAACTTCAAGGACATCATAATGTTGAAGTAACCAATAATCACGTGGCACTTTCTTATCTGATATTTTAGATTTCTTTAGATCAGCTATCAAACGTAATAACTTTTCACAGGTGAGCAAAGAACTGTTTTCTTTCACACCACGCTTACTTAGTAAAGATTCAAACCTTTCTTTCATTGCGTCTTTTTTTTGCCATCACTTAAAGAATTAATCGTTCAAGTCAACTTGAGGTTTTAAAAAAATTGTACTTTAACGTAAGAAACTTAATTAATTTAACGTAATTATGAAACCTGAGAAAATAACTTTAACTCAATATCTGACACATCGAAGCAGCGTTAGACGCACAGCAGCCGTCACATGGAAGCAATCAACTAACTTGAATGAACTGGCGCCAACACGCCAACAGTTGCACAACAGACTAGACGGTCTACCAATCAAGTCCACCCCTGCGGTCTGGAAGAGTTCATAAAATCAGTAGGGCTGGAAGGTAAATATGTTTCTCGTTGATGTCCTGAGAGTCTGGCGCAAAAAATATTCGGCAACAGTAATCTCTATATATTAAGTTCAGCAAATTATCATTAATTACAGTAATATTGCGTGTAAATGAAAGTAATACTTTCCGTATTCTTAAACGAAATATAAAAGTTAATATCATTATTATTATATAACACTTTATAGTGAGTTGAAAATGGTGTGCTATTTCTGACCAGTGGTTCTCACTTTACAGCCTTTTGAATTTGGTATTTATTTACTCGGTTAGTTTACACTTTAACGGGGTGTAGATCGTTATTCTATGAAATAACTAGTTAAACCATAGAATACAAGTGAGTTTTACGCTTTAACTGACTTGATCAGTTATTTCATGAAATAACTAGGTATTCTATGAAATAACGGATTTCATACTTTAACGATGACATATATACATAGGCTAATTGAAACAGACCAAGGAAACCCACAAACACCCAAACGAAACACACAATACATACTACCAAAAGAACATACAATTCCCACGTACTTGCAATAAACCCTGGACCCAAAAACACTTAAGTATTCGAACCCATTACACGGCTAACGTACCGAATGGAGCCAAAAATACAAGCAAAAAACTGATACCGAACAGCACTACAACCGCCTCACTTTAAAAGAGGTGAAACACAAAACCAACAAAGAACCGAGACAATACTCAAATCAAATTAAAACGGTCGTCATCAGGTTTGCATTTTATTAGATTTCGTTTAGTCTTGTGGCTTCGGGAGCACGACCAAGGGGACATTTCGATTTTGTCCGTCCCTTTCTTGGTTTCAGAAAAGCCACTTACAAAAAAACAGGTGTTTCCCTGATGACGACCGTTTTAATTTGATTTGAGTATCGTCTCGGTTCTTTGTTTGTTTTGTGTTTCACATTTTAAAGTGAGACGGCTGTGGTGCTGTTCTGTATCAGTTTCTTGCTTGTATTTTGGGCTCATTTCGGTATGTTAGCCGTGTAATGGGTTCGAGTACTTATGTGTTTTTGGGTCCAGGGTTTATTGCAAGTACGTGGGAATTGTATGTTCTTTTGGTGACATGTATCGCGTGTTTCGTTTGGGCGTTTGTGGGTTTCCTTGGTCTGTTTCAATTATTATTTGCCTATATAGCCTTTCTGCCCGGATTGCTGCTTTGCGCATCAGGGGGCTTGGGGCGTTTTTATGATTTGCATTGAACTGCTTTAGCTTTCTTATTAATGTTGCCATATACACTGCTGGCCACCCAAAATGCAACACCAAGAAGGAAGCATCCGATTGGCCTGAAATTCGCAGCATACGTCGCCCGCGAGAGGAAATGCAAACGATTAGCATTGCAGGACATATGCAAATCATGTGCGCCCGGCACGCTACCGAGAAGCACCATAAGAAGGGTGCACAGAAGGAGGGGAGTAAGTAGTGGAAGTGTGTTGTGCTGCCGAACCTGTGCGTGGGAAGCTTCCTGATGCCTCGTCGCAGAATACGGCAGTCATTCCAGCACGTTTCGGAGTTCGACAGAGGACGAATAGTGGCTTTTCGCGACAGCGGTTTATCGTACCGAGACATCGGCGCCCGTGTGCGACGACATCAGCCACAGTGAGGAGAGTATGAATTCGGTGGGTGCAGGAGGGACCGACGGATCGACGTGAGCGATTGCCGCAGCCGCGGCACTCCACTGAACGAGCGGACCGGCATGTCGTGCGGCGGGCATTGACGGCTCGCACCGTCAGATCACGTCCGTTAGCGCAGGAATTAGGGAACAACCTGTGTCAGCACGTACCGTTCGACGTCGTCTGCAGGAGTGGGGACTTGTCGCATGGCGCCCATTGCTCCGATTTCCATGGACGTTACATCACCGGCGAGTGCGTCGGCAGTGGGCCATTGAACGCCGCACCTGGACTACGGAATGGCACGGCATTGTCTTCTCCGACTAATACCGCTTCTACCTGCAGCACCAAGATGGTCGGATCCGCGTGTGGCGCCACCGCGGCGAGAGACTGTATGACGCCTGCATTATGCAACGCCATACCGGTCCGTCACCTGGCGTTATGGTTTGGGGCGCCATTGGATATGACACCCGCACCCCTCTGATACGCATCGCCTGTACACTCAGCAGCCATCGCGACATCTCAGACGTTTTGGAACATGTTGTTCTCCCTTAGGACCTGCCAGTGGCCACGTTTCAACAGGACAATGCGCGCCCGCGCGTGGCACGCATCGTGCAACAATTCTTCACGGCCCACCAGGTGTCAATGCTGCCGTGGCCCGCCTGTTTTCTCGATATGTCGCCCATCGAACACGTCTGGTCGCTGATCGGCAACCGAGTGGCACGGCAAGCACCACCCGCGGCTACGCCTGATGAACTGTGGCAACGTCTGGAAGCAGCCTGGATCGACATACCCCAAGCGCACATCCAAAGCCTCTTTCGTTTGATGCCGCGGCGTGTAGTGGTCGTTATTGCCATCCATGAGGGCCACACGACATATTGAGGTCTGCGTGTTCCGCATGTCGCACGGGCCTGTAAGCTCAATCGTTTCATCTTTGTATCTGTTGTTATGTGTCCAGTAAATCTGGCTTTACTAACTCGTGTCCTTCTTGGCGTTGCATTTTGGGTGGCCAGCAGTGTATATACATATATATCAAATTAAAACGGTCATCATCTGGTTGTATTGCCAAGTTACAATTGTATCATCAAGGTACAATTGTGTGTGTGTGTGTGTGTGTGTGTGTGTGTGTGTGTGTCTGGCTTTGGAATGTCTGCTTATATAAATCGGGTGATCCAAAAGTCTTGCACATTTTGAAAACGTAATAACTGTTTTGAGAGTAGAGCAACGCGGTTTCCGTAAAAATGATCAGAATGACATCGGATTTTTTTATGAAATCACATCAATTTTTACTCATTTTATTTACATTTTTTCATCGCCAGATGGCGCCATAGGCGAACAGGTCTGGGATAGTGGGTATAAATGAAGCAGTTGGGAAGCAACCACAAGTCACAGCGGTCCGTGTCAGTATGCTGTCATTACCGGACAAAGCGCTCTTGGTGAAATTGTTCAATTGCAACGCTGAATGTGCGAGTGCCGCGTTGAGAGCCTACCAGTCACTGAAAGGTGATCGCAGTGGGAAAGGACCGATGGAAAGTGCTGCGCTGCGGCGAATGGTGAAAAAATTCGAGAAAACGGTATCCTTGGCAGCACGCCCACGAAGCGGTAGACCACGAACACGTGCTGTTGCAGCAAAGACGATTACGCAGGAAATGGATGTAATTGCAATGCCATCCCCACATGGCGACTCCAGTGCTCGCCATGTTTCTCGGCAAACAGGCAATCCATACGGGACTGTATTGCAAACACTACGACAGATTCTTCACAGATACCCGTACAAACCGCAACGGCATCACGAACTGCAAGCTGACGATTACGTGCAGCGTTAGGAGTTCGCAGCATGTTTTTGACAAATGGATGTCGACGAGAACTGGCTGATGACGTTTTATGGACTGATGAGGCACACTTTTCCCTAAACGGAGCGGTAAACACGCACAACTGCCGCATCTGGGCCACGGAACATCCCCGAGCAGTCGTTGAAGCGCCATTTCATCAGCCAAAAGTGACAGTGTGGTGTGGATTCACGTCTTCCTTCATTATCGGTCCTTTTTTTTTTTTTTTTTTTTTTTTTTTTTGAAGAGGTGCGCGGCACCTCTTTCGAAACCGTTTCAGTGACAGGTGCACGTTGTGTGATCATGTTACGAACGTACTTTATCCCTAACTTGTAAAAGCGGGATGCAGTGAATCTGTGCACATTTATGCAGGATGGAGCACCACCCCACATCGCACGTTCCGTTAAGCAACTGCTGCAAGAGACGTTTGGCGCAAATCGTGTGCTGAGCCGACACGTTCCGAAGGCGTGGCCTCTTCGGTCACCAGACGTGACACCCTGCAATTTCTGGCTTTGGGGTTACCTAAATTCACAAGTGTACAGATGTCGCCCCACTTCATTGGCCATGCTGAAAGATGCCATTCGACACCATGTGGCAGCTATACCACCGGACATGCTCTTCAATGACGTCCATGGTGTTTTCTCTCGTCTGCAAGCAGTGCTGGAACAGGAGGGCCATCACATTGAACACCTGGTACAATCTGGTGTCTATTTTTCCCGACACTTCCAACCTGTGGTTGCTGCGCCATCTGGCGATGAAAACTTTAAGCAAAATGAGTAAAAAGGTATGGGATTTCATAAAAAACCCGATATCATTCTGATCATTTCTACACAAACCGCGTTGCCCTACTCTCAAAACTCCGCGAGCTATTACTTTTTCAAAATGTGCAAGACTTTTGGATTACTCAGTATATCAGTATATAAATGTAGATACATGAAATAAAAGATTTTATGTTATAAGTCGTGTATCTATCAAGTTACAATTTCTAATTGAAAATTTCGGGAGCTTTATCAGGATGAAATGACCAAACTATCTTTTTCGAAAGTGTTATAAATACTGTATTGAGACGGCACATGGTTAGCCCATACAATGAGAGGCCTACTTTATAATAGTCTAATTCAAAATTTGATAATACGCATTATCGTTAAGCAGATTTTAGAAAAGCATTTGATCATGAAATTGTTTCTTTCGTCCGTATGCCATGTCTGAGAAAAAAATGTACTAGAATATTTACATTGGAAGCAAGAAAAGAAAGAAAAAACTATTTCCCTTATACGTCTTTAAAATTTCTCATATTGCATTTTACGTAGCACAAGTGTTAAATTTCTGGCTCTTAAGTGAGAGGAAATCACTACCGTAGAAGGAAAGCATACCATCAGTTCATTAGTTTTAACGGTGTGGCCGTTTTCGTTTTGCAAATGACTCGTAAATGATTATGTATGAGAAGATCAGTATTCAACCTGAAAGTACGTGGGAAACTTCCTCCAACTCAGAAAACACTGGTTCAGAAGTAAGTAAATTCATGTTATCAGCGTAATCTGAAATGGCTGTTCATGAATATGTTTATAGTTCAATTCGTGGTAATAGCGCTTGTATGAAGCAATGAACAAGAAAAAGATTGATTGATTACTGCTGAAAGAGAGATATCAGCCATCTTTAGGGAAGGCCGGATTCTATCGATTTTGATGTACAGATCTCTTAAGCAGATTAATAATATACAAGCACAGAAAACTGAGCAAAAGTGAAATCGCTTCATTATGCTGTCGATTGACGGCAGGCGAATTTTTAGTAAGCCAATCCCCTCCTTTTCCCCCTCCCCCTTAAGAGTTATTGAGGTAAGAGGAGTAAAGGAGCATGAAAGTCAAGCAGATAAAAATCATTAAGCGGTGCAATTGATGCTTTCAGTTCTGTATTACTGGAAAACTATCTTGTTAGAACTGCGAATGCAAAATATTTAAAATTAGCAAGACATGAAATTCACTTTCTTTTTTTCAACGTTTAAAAAATTGCTACACCTTATAATGATTAGAACACATTTCTTATCAAGTTTCAATTATAAATCTAAAGTGTATGATGACTTTCTGACTGAAAAGCACGGAATACTTCAGTTTTTTTTAAACGTTTGTCATTGATAAATTTAAGATCGAGTGGAATGTATGCTTATTCTTCTCTCTTAAAGACTGTCTATGAAAAAGGTTGCGTGCTCGTGCGGGAATCAGGGGAGAAGGCTCGCTTTCCTCTCCAGAACAGTACAATTTTCAAGTTTTTTGAAGAATTAGTTACCTGGATTTTTTCTTTTGTGATTGGGGGTTTATTCTTTCGTTTCTATGCCATAAATAAGTAGTTCCCGCGCGTTCCATATGAATTGAAAAGTATATTTCCTTGTGATGTTACATAAAGGTGAAAAAATAATTGTTCTTTAGATGCAAATCACATCACTACTCGATGGCAGCATGTATCAGAATGACAACTTAAGAGTGAAAATCAGTAAAATGCTGTTGGTTCTATGGTAGCATGCATCAGAATGACAACTTAAGAGTGAAAAATCAGTAAAATGCTGGTGGTTCTATTTCGAGACAGATGCTGCCGAACAACATGTGTCGCAAAACATTAAAACAAATAAAACAGATGTAAATGTAAATGAATTCATTTTTAAACGTTCAGACAACCTTTCTTCAGTTAATAACGTGTACAGTGAATGTTAACTATTTCGACATCCTTGATTCACGTGATTTGGTCATTATGTGTTTTTTATATGAAAACCTACGTGTAAGTTTTACATTATGAAATCAGAAGATCCAACTTCGACCCAGGATTGATAGTTTGAGGAAATATTTTACACACCTGCTGTAAACCTACACTGCAGAGCAGTTGTATTACAGACAGCAGGCGTTATGCAAATGTAGCAGTGTGCGGCCCTGTAAACGGAAACGACATGACGTATGCAGCGATCCGACAATATAAGGAGTGATGCGACGGGAATCAGTAAGAGTCGGAAGCAGTATAGGTAACACGAAGGATCTAAGCGCATTTGATCGTGGGCAAATTGTCGGGGCCCGACGAATGGGTCACTCAATCTCGGAAATCGTGCAGGCACTGGGATTTTCACGGGCCACTGTGTCACGGGTGCACCGTGAGTACATCGAATCCGGTTAAACAATCCCTGCAAGGGCCAACTGCCTTGGACAATAGCGTGTGGATGAGCGGGGTCATCGTCGGCTAGCTCGCATTGTAACAGCGGATAGACGGGCCACAGTGCAAGAAATCACTCGACAATTTAACGCTGGCGCCCAAAAACGTGTAAGCAGCCACACTATTCAGAACCATCTCCTCGCTATGGGGTACAGAAGCCATCGTCCCACGAGGGTACCACCGTTGACCGCACATCACAGGGTGCAAAGAATAGCATAGACGCGGGAACATCGCCACTGGACCCTAGACATGCGGGAAAATGTTGCCTGGTCTGATGAGTCGAGATTTACGTTGGTACATGCGGATAGCAGGATACGAGTACGGCGCAAACCACATGAAACGATGGATCCTTCTTGCCAGCAGGGTACTCTTCAAGCTGGTGGGGGTGGCATTCTCGTCTGGGGACTGTTTATGTAGACTGAAATGGGACCCCTGGTAGGTGTGACATTGTCCCTCACAGGTCAACGTCACCGGGATATCCTGGACGACCATTTGCTCCCGTTTGTGCGTCTTCAACATCCCACTGGGGACCTCATCCTGCAACAAGACAATGCACCGTGCCATCGCTCCCGAATTGTATCCGAATTGTTGGATGAACACTCCACCGACGTGACCTCGCTTCCTTGGCACCTGACCTCAATCCCATCGAGCACATCTGGGATGCCATCGAGAGAGATGTTCGAGGCTCTGACCCCCTCCATCAAATTTTCGTGAACTGTGGTAACTTGTTCAGGGTTCGTGGATCCGTACGGCTTCCCAACGCTTCCGGTGTCTTGTCAAGTCAATGTCGAGACGAATCGCCGCTGTCATCAGGGCGAAAGGTGGTGCTACACGTTACTAGACAGGTATCTTTAATTCAATTGCTCTTCAGTACATTACAGCTGCACCATAAAAGCTGGGGGAAGAAATATCGCACAGTTCAGTTAATCCCATAAGTCCTCCACAGAATTAAAATCACGTCTGTGTTTTGTCCAGATGGTTTGAACCGTTTCATTCTACTCATACTGTATAGATACAATCCCGTCTTTGTATCTCAACCTTTAACGCGCTTGAAGTTGCAGTAATCGTTCACGTAATATTGGCGCTGCACTTACGTCCAGTAAGACATATTTGTCTGCGGTTGTTCTTACCCTCTTTCTACCTTCTTTGTTTTTCTTTGTATTCTTTTTTGTTGTTGTTGTTTTATTGCTTTGAGGTTTAATAAACACCACGAGCAAATCTGAGGGCAATAAGCAGTTGCTCGTTCCTAATTGAGGGCCATTAGTCCCAGGAAAAGGAAAGAGCCAGCGCCGTAAGGCAAGCATATCACTTATGTCTTATCCAAGACTGGAGCCCTGGACCACTCGGACGAGTGGACAGCAGCCAGCGTTTAAAAAACTGCGCCACGTGGGCAGCCTTTCCATTTTTATCAGAATTTCCCGTTCTATGTTGTGATATGGTGCTTGTGTGCAAAGACTCGGCCGTGAAAACCACGAAGTACAGCTTCATAGGAATTGAGGAAGTGCTTGTCATCAGCCCCCGCGCCCTTACCCCATCCCCGGGCTTCTGCATACGGTTATTCCCCAACAGATTTTACGTGCAGGGAAGAAGTGTCCATGGCTGGTGCTGTTCTCACTGTCTGACCATCTGTAACCAGAATGATCTCTAAATCCCAGTCTTGGGGGCATTAGACCTTGAATCAGGGATGTTGAAGTAAAAGGGTTAGACTTTCCCCTGTGCTAAGCTGGTCCCCAGCTGGGAAGGTTTCCTGGCTGCTGTAACGATTCCAGGCTGCCAGACGAGAAAGATGGATTTTGAGTTTCATTGAAATACATTCGAGACAGAGATCGTTGCTGATGATTTTTGGCAAAGCAAAGAAGAATTGTTTGTCTTTTGCGACGGAAATTAGACAATCTCTGTATAGCCTCTGGTGCCTTTTTTATTTGCTGCAATAGCTATAGGAATAAAAATAGGAGAATGCAATCTTTCACTTTTTCCTCAGAAGAACCAACAAGTACTCAGAGAATGATAAAGAGATTCAGGAAACGAAGACTGCATCAGTGCAAAGAATGCCGGGTTTGCAATGAACATTTTTCAAGCAATTATTATAATAATGACACAATGAATTGTTTACTTGGTTTCCCGAAAACAAAAATTCTGAAATCTGGTGTATCTAATATTAATTTTTCAGCACTGAATTCAGGAAAAATAGCTCTACCAAGATAAAAGCCATCAGAAGAGAAAGTTTTACGTCACAAGTACTTCGGACTTATGTTTTCATATACATTTCGCCCGAAACAGGAGGCAGTGCACTTGAAAGCGTCTCACCTGTGCACGGTTTTCCGTTGTCGTAAATGTTTATTGGGAATTAGTCATTTCTTTCCTCATTTTTTAAATATTTAGTAACATTTTTAAAATCTTTATTAACGGGCTCAAAGGGCATCAAGCGGCATAATGCTTACATTGCCATGAATTTCTAAAGAACCCTCTGGACAATTTCTGTCGTTATTTCAGCACTTTGAAGCAAACGGCTAGTGAAGTACTTTTCTGATGATAAAGATCTTCATGTCTTCGTTACTCCTCTAGGAAAAAGAACAAAGGCAGAAGATAGGTGTTCTCATGATGCCAGTAAGCACATTTCGTTGAGTTCTACCAGTTTTGATCACTGAAAGCTTTATGTTATGTTCAAAATGTTATGTTCAAGTTTTTCAAACCCCAGATTTCACTATGTACTGAAGTTCTATTCCCTTAACAGCGATGAAATATAGTACGTGTTACTTATTCCTTTAGCAAGTTAGGGAATAGTATTATTAGTATGTTCCTTCTTATTGCCAAACCAAACAGTTGGACAACACTGCATGAACGCTTCTGATGTGTAGGAATAACCTAAATTCTTTACACTGCTGGCCATTAAAAGTGCAACACCACGGAAGACAAAATACATCAAAACCATACTTATTTTATAGAAAGCAGATGATACAAGAGTGCCTTGATTAAAAATACAGCACGGTGAGACGAGGGGAGCACGTAACAATAAGTATCTGGTGTAGCAACCCTGGGGGGCAATTACAGCTGCTATATGTCCCGGAAGCGAGAAGAAGATCCGTTGGACGTGTGTTTGGGGAATCGACGTCCACACAGCTTCGATACAATGTTCCTCTGTTGTAGCCGGTGGTAGTCGCTGGCGTACCAGTCGTCCGGCGATCATGGACCACACGTGTTCAATATTTTATATATCCGGGGACCGCGCGGACTGAGGAGTACGTGGTACATGCTGGCGATCTAGAAAGTTTTGGACGTTGCGTGCCACATGTACCATTATCCTGTTGGTAAATGAGACCAGGCAGTCCCTGAAGATATGGTATAACAACAGGCTCCATCACCTCAGTGATGTAACAATGGCAGTTCAACGTACGGGGGATACGGTCGAGGAGCGCGCGAGAGTGGAATCCAATCGCACCCCATACCATAACGCCAGGTACAGGGCCAGCATGGCTCAGCATAATGCAGGAGTCACTGAGCCGGTCGCAGCGGTACCGCCAGACACGGATTCGTCCGTCCTAGAGTTGCAAACTGATGCGGGATTCATCGGAAAACATGATCCTTTACCATTCTCTCCTCCATGCGCGACATTGTTGGCACCATTGCAGTCCCAGATGCCGGTGTTGTAGAGTCGAAGTAATGGTGTTGGCAGCCGAAGCAATAGGCGCGCAATGGACTGACCGCGAGCAGTCCATTGCTGTGCATTCCTTTGACCCTCAACCACAGACGCATCAGTCTGCAGTGGGATTTCGAACACAGACATTGGCAACAGGTGATGTTTTACTCTAGAATTCAAATCTGTCGGATGCACGATTAAAAAGTTGATGAAGAACTTGCAATTAAAATTGACATTTGTTTACAAGTCAAAACTACAGATAAAATCACCCATAATGGCCAGCACTTTCAAAGCTACTTAGCTTCATTATCAGGTCAAATGCACGAAAGGACGGGAACAGGCAGTTATATACAATTATGGAACGATACAAGTGATCAGTGTTGCAAAACGGAAAATGGTAATACTACAAATATTATAAGTAAATGGAACTTACATATCTGGAGAATTACCAGGTGTTAAACTCAGCTGATTCTACAGCAGCATCCAGGGGAGAGGTATGGTCACAGGCAAGTCGTCATTACAACAGCTGGAAAAAAAGCGTGTTATACAAAGACTTTCCTCAAGTAACAGATAATGTTTATCAGGTGCAGAAGCTAATAATGTAGTACGACTCCAGTCTGGATAAATGTTCACCATGCGCAACTGTGCGGTTAAGGCAGAAGAGGTTGAACCCATTCGTACCGCGTATTTGTGCTCCGTAACACGGACTTCCATCGAACGTAGAGTGGAGTCTGTGTAAGAAGTGTCCTCAGAGTCCGGAGTATTAAACGCAAGTTGAATATTATAAACACCATATTTGTGTAATGGGTGGACCTTAACTCGGTCCTTGCGTAACAAATTAAAATAAATTATAAGTACGTATTCCAAAAGAGATGCGCAACTTGGCACATTTATTCCTAAGAATGTTGGCAATGAATGGATCGCACCCATATATCGTGTTGTGGGTGACTCCCGTTGTAACGTCGTGAAATGACGGCGATTCATCCTTCTGTCAACGCGAAATATATCATCATAGGAAACTTGGAAACAATGGTCAGAATCCTCTGAAATTCTGCCTGTTGTAGACATGGGGTCGAAGAGTGGGAATAGGAGTGTTTCAGTAAAAATCTGAAGAGAGCTAGCTTATGGCTCCAGGGTTGTGAAGAGTCTCGAGAATGAGGACGGGACACGCAGATGGTTTTCTATACACCGAGAATTTTAAACTTGCAGGACTGTGTGAAAGAAGAAAGTCCAAAAAAGGGAGGGAGCCCTGTACCTACAACTCAATCATAAACTTAATCGTGGGATACTGAGTGGATGAAAAATCTGTAAAGGAATGCAATTGTTCAATAGAGAAAAACCAAAAAACCAGAATGTCATCTACATATCGCATATACAAAAGGGGTTTATAAAGAAAAGCAGAAAGAGCGGTATCTTCTAATTCTTGCAAAAAAAATTCTGCAAGAACTGGAGAAAGGAGGGAACCCATGGGTGTCACCCTCTTTTGTTGGTTGATGACTATATTAAATTTAAAAAAGGAACGTGTAGCTACGAGCTGTGAGGCTGAAATTATGGCCTCAGCTTGAAGGGGGAAAAACCAGGGTAAGTAGAAAGCTTCTTCTCGATAATGCCATGCACGAACGAGATAGGAACATTTGGAAGTAATGACTCCACATCCAAAGAAGTCATAATAAATTTGCCTTGAAAGGAGAAAGTCTTGCTGTAATAATATCCAGGACTTGGGTAGAGCTCCTAATAGAATATGTAGAATATCGTGTCAAAGGAGCCAAAAACTTCGCTAAAGCAGACTCTAGAGAACGAGAAGGGCTACTGGCACTGGAGACCAGAGGGTGAAGAGGATAACCGGGTAAATGTAACTTGATTTTTCCAAAGGCTAGAGGTATTCTGGGTCCAGGGGGCGGATGCATATTCGTAGAGATAGCCTGCGGTAAACAGCCTTGACCTTTGAGTTTGCTGATGGCCGAAATTAAGGCTTTAGTTGGAACATGAGAGAACACCTTATGAGGAATCTGTTGAATAGGTGTATGCATTTTGGCGGAGTAGTCACTGGAATCCAGGATAACCACCTGTTGCAATTTATTCGCACTGATAACAGCCAGAGCAAGATTACGAGCAATTGCTTCATGCTGACATCTCTCATAGCACAGGTGAGAATGTTCTGGAGACAAAGATTGTGAGTAATGTGACCTGGAAGATTCAGAGTCATACCTAGCTAAAACTTTGGAAATGGAGCGCCTAACAGGTTCCTGATGAGTTTCCAGTAAAGCCCTAACAACACGTTTGACCTGGGTAATAGTATTAACATATGACCCAGAGAAGACTGGAAAAACAAATTTAAATCCATAAAAATAATTCCTTTACTTGTGGTTGAGTCAAGGGAATGGAGCTCAGGTTAATGAACGGAAGTGAGGTAGATGAAGTTGTAACAGAAGGTTGTGATGTACTTGAATAATGATGAGGGGCCTCGTCTGCCGAGACAAAAGACGAAGCTTAGGAATATGTGTAGCTTGAATGCGTTGTGTGTCCGCAGCAATCATACTACTAATGAGAGACATTGATCTGCAAAACGTGATAGAGTTTGTGCGATTGGGAAAGATCTGGTATGCCAAGTAGGTTCTGTGATTAACGTAATCCAAATATCCCCGTTTAGCCCTAATCTCCATATGAAGGCGTTTGGTCACTACAGTAGTAAGCACCCAGAGGTCCCGTCGTGAACGAGGTTTGCAAGAGAGTTCAAGAAACTTAGGAATCACCTATAGTGATTTGCAATTCATTAAGAAAGACAGATGCAAGTCTTCAGTGGATAGTTTTTTCCGAAGATTATAAAAAATCCTGTAAGCTCGATCCATTCGTGCAAGGCAGTACACCAGGTAATAGATGACAACCTGTCGAAAAATTTTAACAGCAGCAAGAGTTAAGTAAAATAAAAACTTCGTGCTAGACGGTATACTCAAGAACTCAGAACTGTCGGATGTGCGATTAAAAAGTTGATGAAGAACTTGCAATTAAAATTGACATTTATTTACAAGTTAAAACTACAGATAAAAAACATCCATACTGGTAAGCACTTGCAAGGCTATCTTAGCTTCATCATCAGGTCAAATGCACGAAAGGACGGGCATAAGCAGTTACAATCATGGATTGATATAATGATCATATATACGCACGATCATGGATTGATACAAATGATCAGTGTTACAAAACGGGAAATGGCATACTACAAATAATATAAGTAAATGGAACTTACATATCTGGAGAGTTACCAGGTGTTACACTCAGCTGATTCAACAGCAGGGTCCAGGGGCGAGGTATGCCCACAGGCAAGTCGTCATTACAACAGCTGGAGAAAAAACTTGTTACACAAACACTTTCCGCAAGTAACAGATAATGTTTCTTAGGTGCAGAAGCTAGTAACGTAGTACGACTGCAGTCTGGAAAATGTTCACCATGCGCAACTGTTCGGTTAACGCAGAAGAGGTTTAACCGATTCGTACCGCGTATTTGTGCTCCGCAACACGGACTTCTATCGAACGTAGAGTGGAGCCTGTGTAAGAAGTGTCCTCAGAGTCCGGAGTATTAAACGCAAGTGCAATATTGTAAACACCATGTCTGTGTAATGGGTGGACCTTATCTCGGTCCTTGTGTAACAGATTAAATAAATTATAAGTACGTATTCCAAAAGAGATGCGCGTCTTGGCACAGTTAATCCTAAGAATGTTGACAATGGATGGATTGTAATCAATCGCGCCCACATATCGTGTTGTGGGTGACTCCCGTTGTAACGTTGTGAAATGTAGGCAATTCATCTTTCTGTCCACGCGAAATATATCGTCATAGGAACATCCAAGGTGGTGTTTTCTGACAAGTCACAATTCAACTTCATGAACCATAATGGTCGCATACGTGTTCAAAGACATCGTGGTGAAAGGCACCTTGTAGCGTCATTCCGGCCCAACGCCAAATATCATGGTTTAGGGTCCCATTGGATTCAATTCATAATCTCGCCTAATACGAATTGAGGGAATTCTCAACAACCAGCGATACATCAGGGATGTTTTAAAGGCAGAAGTGATACCCTTCCTTCAGAGTTGTCCGGGCGCTATATTCCACCAGGGCAATGCTCAGCCACATGGCCTGAAATGTTCAACAGCACTTCCATGCATCGCAGATACCGCTTCTTCCCTGGACTGAACGTTCGCCGGATAGGTCCCCGATTGAACACGTCTGGAACACAGTAGCTAAGCGACTGGCCAGTGAAGTGCCTCCGCTAGTCACCACAAATGAACTCTGGTCACTCATAGAAGCAGCCTGGCAGGCTATTCTCCAGGACTATATTAAAAACCTCTTCCATTCAATGACAGACCGTGTAGAGGCTGTTGTTATTGCTCGAAGTGGCTTCACACGATACTGAGTTTTGAAGCGAAAAATTCTTGTATAGCTCTACAAATGTAATCAGTTATCTCCTGTAACATGAGGAATTTGTTTTGTGATATAAATTCCATTTGAATATCGTGATTCTTTTTGGTGTAGGAATTTTCACAAACAGTAGTGTATGTTTGATGTCATAGTCACGTTTCTAGCTGTGCGGAGATCACACATAACCCAGTGCCTCGAGACAAAATCACCAGATCACGAAAGACCCTGGTTGATTGCAATAGCTTCTTTTTGAACTAAGTTTTGCTCAGGTTATTAATTTATATGAGATGCATGTTTTCAAAATTTTAAAATGTATTCAAATGAACTTTGATGAACTTACTAAATACGAATTAACATGCTAATGTGGAACTCATGTGATTAATTTCTAAGGCTTTGCTTATGGAGATGACGAGACTGTAGAAATAGGCTTTTTCAGTCTGTATGGAACTGATTCAGTGTCGATGATGGATCGAAAATTAAAATAGGACTCGGAGAAGAGGCTAACAAATGAAAAGATCAGAGCAAAGAATGCGCTTCTTACGGGTCAAATTCACGGGTTACTGACCTTCACTGCTGTAGGAATGTAAAACGAAAAATCAATTTTTAGTTCCTTTCCTGTTGCCTGTTGTACGCTGCTTTTGAATAATGTCTTCCCAAACATTCTAAAGTTTTCAAAGAAGGGCTTTACAACACGAGTTTTATAAGTGTGAATACATTTTCGTACTAATTCATGCGGCCGCGAACCAAGTAATATTTGTCGGTATTTTAGTTCTGCCCACTAATTCAAAATCAGTGTAGTGAACTTTTGGTACGTTTAAACTATAAACGGAAATTCTTTGTTCATTTGTCTGGTATTCCTTAGAACTCTTTCATCGTCCTCTATAAAAACCTTCGATGTCATCTTTAATCACACCGGAGCTATCTACCCTTAACATCTTCACAGAATTCACCGATTCAAATCATTCAAATCAAGTTCAAGATCTTCGCAATACACAAGCCCCTTGCAGCCATTTTATGATGTACTGACAGCACAACAGCTCTTCTATCTCATCATCACTGTCTGTGTTTCAATCCACCATAACATCCTCCTTCATATTCTGCTTCAGCAGCGTTTTATAGATACAGAGATGGCCAGGTCTATGGTCTTCACGAAAGTCGTGTTAAGAGGCAAAAACACGGGTAGGCATTTTCCATTCGTTCTGCACAGTTGTTTACAATGTCAATAACATGGGCAGTTATGCAAAATGCTTACTGTGTTCATGTTTTCCAGTGATGTGGTGTAACCTAAGCGGCGTTTAATAACTTATTGCATCGCTTAATTGGGGGATAATAATTTCTGAAATAAATCAAGTGTTACTGTTATTTCTGTAATGCTTTATTGTTACATGAAGATGACTTGAAATTGTCGTGGCTTAGCACAGTTCCCAACAACAATGCACTTAAAGTGATACCTTCTCTCAGTGTTTTCAGTAAAAAGGATCTAAAATCCTTTTCCTGTTCTTTTCACCTTCTCATCCTTAAAAACCGAAAGTTTTCAGAGAAAATAAAAAGTCGTTTCCTCTGCAATATAAATGCAACTTTTGTTACGGAACTGTCCTCAATCATTTTCCCTAATATACAGTATGTATACCATGTGCATCAGAACTCTCTGATTATCCATAGAAATTCCTGTTTTTTTTGGCTCTGCTGCCAATGAAAATTGAACTGTTTGATTTGCGATGCAAGAGTTCTTTGCTGAGCTGTGAATTTCTGTCGCCGTTGACCTAACAGCAGCAGCTAGTTTTGGCTCATACCACTTTGGAATGACATCATTTAATTCAGTGTGGACTGGTGGCATCAAGTTTTTTTTTTTTTTTTGGCTTTTGTATGTCTCCCTATCTTCTTTCAGATACATCATGTTTTATATCGTTGGACTGCATTTTGCCTTCACATTTACGGGCATACCTTTCAATATACTAATTTCCGTACTACAGCTCTTGGACATTTCAGGCCATGTGGAAAAAGGAACAACAATGATGGTACTTCCTTTTCTTCTTCCATTATTATTCACATTTTGCTTTACAGAAAGCCAGCATAATTACTTCTAACACAATTTTTGCCCGCTTTGCGAATCATAATTTAACTTTTCGGGCACACGAATTTACAAAAAGCGCCAAACATGCTGTTATGTTATAACGTACAACAAAAGACTTAGTGTGATTTCTCAAAGAGAGCTCGTTGGGTTTTTGTTTTTTTGCTTTCTTTTTTTCCGGAGTTTAACAATTCTATGAGCAACTTTAAGGGTTATTAGCAGTCTCAGATCCCTAATTTGGCGTAACTGGTTTCAGGGAAGAACGAAAGCCAAGGCCGTAAGTCAAACACCCCACCCATGCCTTATCAGTGACCCGATCCCGGGCCCAGCTCGAACGACTGATCATAAACCTAAATCTTTGACAGTGGAGCGGCTCGTTGGTTTTTCATGTTTCCTACCTGCTGGTTTTGCATCAGTTTTATGATCATTATCATTACAATGAGGTAAGTGGTTTCACAAAACTTTTCCTTGCTGATGACAAATACGTGACAATAATGAGCTCCCCTGATATTTTTTAGAACGGATGAACATTTCTGTCTGTTTGTACAGTGTGTGCTGGAGTTATTCCCTAACCTAAGTGAGAATGGATATTCTGGAAAGTGTGGAATTTCAAGCTAGCTACTTTTACCTGAAATATGTTGTTTTAATTCTGTTTAACTTCTTAATGAAGAGAAAATATGATGCATTCAGAATTCTCATTGCCTAAATTGTATTTGAAGATGATATACATAAAATGTTCGACATTGAAATTAATCCTAAAAGTTTGCTGCAGGCTCTTAGCAGCTGAGGGACACAGCCTTAGTAGTAGTTTCGTGATGATCGCCAGATGTTTAGTAGCATTAACCGGGGGCTAACGTTAGAAGCCAGGTAATCGATGAGTTGATTGTCTTTATTGGTTGGCAAGGATTGTTGCTACGGTCTATGGCTGTTACTTTTATTTTCTGTAAATTCTTCGACTAAAATGTAAGTTTACTTAGTTTTTGACAAAGAGTGAAAATTAATAATTTTGTGTCTTTTCTGTCTATTCATCTTCGCAATTATAATTCGAGGCTGACCATCTGTAAGGTGCAGCCGTCATAGTAGGTAACCATGTTTGGTAAACACGAATAGAAATGTATCTTCTTTTGACAGGATTGTTATGCTACATAATATTTTTGTAGCATATCATCGATGTACTCGTAACTGTTCTTAACTTTTGCACAACCGTGTTCACAATGTGAAGTTAATATAAAGTATGAGATTTTTCTTAACTTATCCTTTTGCTTTGATAAAAATGTATCCTGTCTTGTCTCTTTCCCGTCTTCTCATCAGTATGAAACTCCGTAACTTATTTAGTGTGGGGATGATTTTCTTGAAAACTAGCTAAAATATATGTTTTTTTGTTTTTTTGTCGTTTTCATTCAGACCTAATGATTTCAAAGTGTTTGCAAAGCAGATAAATTTAAGTTGACAGAAGGATAAAGTATTGTTTGAGGAGAAAATAGTAATTGTTTTCTTTTTAGACCCTAGCGTCTTCAGATATTTAAATTTGCTCAAGGTGTTGAGAACCTGACATTATGTCTACTATTTTTCTGCAAATAAGAATTTATTTTACTTCGTGCTCTTCCTGTGTTGTGGTAATATTATCATTAACTTGTGTACGACAACTTATGCGTGATAAAAATGCTGTGAAAGTCAGGTGTCGTTAAACTCTGAATAAAAAACAACACAAGAAATAAAAAAAAAAGGTCAGGGGTTTTGTAAACATCTCATATTTCACCCTTCTTTTTCTTACCTGTATAATTGTCTTTACTTTTCAAAACAGTGTATGCAAAGAATACTATTGTAAGGTCGTTTTTAATTGCGTTTTTTTTTCAATTTCGGCAAGCAAGTAAAATTGTCGTTATTTTATCTGTTCCGTGTATTTTCGTCGTTAAAATTGCCATTATGTTTGCTAGAAAAAATCAACAGGATAATGTTAACAAAGAAAAACTTTTTGTAAGAAAGAAAAAAATCTTCTTTGATCTTCCAGCCTTTATAAGGCAGCGCATGCTGGAAGTCTTATGACCCTAAACGTGACACTTTTCAAAATGAAAGCATACACTTTATTTAGGAAACTTTGTATTCTCATTGATATAATTTCGATGTTGTATGAGAGGGTGGAATTTGAGATGAAGTGTGAGTTTATTTTTTACTTACACTAAGAAATCTTAATTCAATTTCTTCCTTTTCCCCATCCTTTCAAAAAAGAAGATTCTCCAGTTTCACCTTATATTCACTTTTTTAATAGACTACGCGTGGTATAACTTGCAGGAGAAAGTTTTATAAGTGAATGGAAATTAATTTTTCTTTGATTTTTCTGTCCTTAAATCGGTCCTTAAAATCCGTAAACTTGATATGAGACGGAATATTTTCCGTAAATGAGTGCCGCGGAGGCAAATCGATTTTGGAAGTGTCTTTATTTTCACTTACAATTAGAGCAACGATAAGTTCAGAGATCTGGGTATGTGTGTATTCCATGCGCCTGTTCTATAACCCTGAAAACATGCTGAATATTCCATGTACAACATATCTCTCATAAGATGATTTTCTTTCTCCACTGAAATTCAGTGGCTCTCACACAGTACTTCTGAAAATCAAGGAAGGTCTTTTGTAATTTAAAAGGAGCCCCTGACATCTTGGAATGCAATGCAGTTTCTTAGCATGGAAAGGGAAAGGTCTGATACCACCACGAGCAATTCCATGGACTATAAGAAGTAGTGCGTCCCTGATTAGGGGCCACTGGTTTCAGAAAAAGGAAAGATCCAGCTCTATAGGTTATGCGACAGCCCAAGCCTCATCCAGAATCAAGCCCAGACCCAGATCAGACGACTAGCCAGCGCCTCTAATCACTCTGCCACTCTGACGGATCTATATACACTGAAGAGCAATTGAATTAGAGATTCTTGTCTAGTAACGTGTAGCACCACCTTTCGCCATGATGACAGCGGCGATACGTCTCGGCATGGACTCGACATGACATCGGAAGCGTTGGGAAGCCATACGGATCCACGACCCCTGAACAAGCTCCCACAGTTCACGTAGATTTGATGGAGGGGGTCAGAGCCTCGAACATCTCTCTCGATGGCATCCCAGATGTGCTCGATAGGATTGAGGTCAGGTGACCTAGCTATCCAAGGAAGCGAGGTCACGTCGGTGGAGTGTTCATCCAACCATTCGAATACAATTCGGGAGTGATGGCACGGTGCATTGTCTTGTTGCAGGATGAGGTCCCCAGTGGGATGTTGAAGACGCACAAACGGGCGCAAATGGTCGTCCAGGATATTCCGGTAACGTTGACCTGTGAGGGACAATGTCACACGCACCAGGGGTTCCATTTCAGTCCACGTAAACAGTCCCCAGAAGAGAATGCCACCCGCACTAGCTTGAAGAGTACCCTGCTGACAAGAAGGATCCATCGCTTCATGTGGTTTGCGCCGTACTCGTATCCTGCCATCCGCATGTACCAACGTGAATCTCGACTCATCAGTCCAGACAACATTTTCCCACAGGTCTAAGGTCCAGTGGCGAAGTTCCCGCGCCCATGTTAATCTTTGCACCCTGTGATGTGCGGTCAACAGCGGTACCCTCGTGGAACGATGGGTTCTGTACCCCATAGCGAGGAGATGGTTCTGGATGGTGTGGCTGCTTACACGTTTTTGTGCACCAACGTTAAATTGCCGAATGATTTCTTGCACTGTGGCCCGTCTATCCGCTGCTACAATGCGAGCTAGCCGACGATGATCCCGCTCATCCACACGCTGTTGTCCACGGCAGTTGGCCCTTGCAGGGATGGTTTTACCGGATTCGATGTACTCACGGTGCACCAGTGACACAGTGGCTCGTGAAAATCCCAGTGCCTGCACAACTTCCGAGATGGAGTGACCTATTCGTCGGGCCCCGATAATTTTCCCACGATTAAATGCGCTTAGATCCTTCGTGTTACCAATACTGCGTTCGACTCTAACTGATTCCCGTCGCATCAATTCTTATATTGTTGGATCGCTGCATACGTCATGTCGTTTTCGTTTACAGGGACGCCCACAGTGCCACATTTGCATAACGCCAGCTGTATCTAATTCAATTGCTCTTCAGTGTAATATGACTGTACTAGGAGAAACAACAAAGATCATATCGAATTCTCAAGTGTAAAGAATAAATCTCTTGAACCTTTCCTGGCACGAAAAGAATGTTCCAAATAAGAAAATCAGTAAAAGAAGAGAATTCATTCACACACTCTACTGGAAAAGCTGCACATTATGTCTCAGAGATACACAACGTGCGCAGCTTCTTCAGGATAAACGAAACCTATCACGAAAAAAAGAAGTTCAACCGGATTACTAGAATCGGCAAATCACCCAAAAGTAGAAGTATTTACCCCCACTAACGGCTGAAACGTGCATTACGAAAAATTACAAATTATCGATAAAATGTTCCTCATAGCGGAGGATATCCGATGCATAAAGAATTTTATGAATCGCACAGTTAGAAGAACAGATATTGGGGGAAAGCTATTTATAGCTCTGCATTAATTAAAGAAAAAATAGGCCCAAAATACACTGATGTTCAAAATTAAAGCAACAACTGCAACGAAAAATTAGTTAATAGGGAAGCCCTGCCCCCAAACCAAATGTAAATAACACACAAAAAGCCTGTTATGTACAGCAGCAAATGTTGTGGCCAATAAACGACCAACGATTATGTGTGTGAGCAACTTCCATTGATTATGTGTGTGAGCAACTTTCATTGATTATGTGTGTGAGCAACTTCCATTGATTATGTGTGTGAGCAACTTCCATTTGTGCGTGGCATTTACAATGTCACACACAAATAGATTTTGTTTATAAGCTATTGGACCTAAATATGTGGGCAGTCTTGCTTCTTGGACTGTCAGATTCAGTAATAATAGGTCATTATGTCTCAGAGAGTTTGTTTAGATGATTCTTTGCGGTGGAGAGCTGTAGGGAAATAAGAAGCAGGACAGTCTTAAGCTGAAATGGCCAGTTGGTTAAATGCCAACAGAACACTCAACAAGATCACTTACTGGCGTTAACCGCTCGGCAGAATACAAGCAACAGCGCACGTCAATCGGCCTAGATGCTCACTGAGGCAGCTGGACACACTGTGTTGAGACGTTTGGTATACCGAAGATTGTATATCAGTGTCCTGTATGCAAGATGGCTTGTTGTGTGTGTGTTTTCCCTCGAGCGTATCCCAGAGGTGAGTAAGCTTCGAATGGTGTCGTCAACATGTTCATTGGACCCACCATGAATGGGCACGCTTCCTTTTTCTAATGAAAGGAGATTCTGTTTGCAACCAGATTCTCAAAATAGCGCATTGATTTCATTGCCTTTTGAACAGCAGTCCGAACGAGAGCCCCTTCCGATGCTGTCAGTAAAATAAATGCACCGACACAATAATGAGAGGTGTGTGCACCACTATTTACGTCACCTTATTGCTTTTGTGACGTCAAGAAAAATTGTTCAACTAACACAACAGCTGACTACGCCCGGCTTGAGAAAGATCTCGCTTGAATCTGGACAAGAAGAGCTTTCTGACAAGCATACGACCTCACGAGGAGTCATACGCTGGGCAGCCCTGGTGGCACAGTGGTCTAAGCGATGGCTTCTGGTCATTGGCCCGAGAAGGGTCCGAGTTCGAATCCCGGTGAATCATGGATGTTATGTTTGTCTTATGGTGCTGGCTCTGTCCCTTCCGTGGAACCAGTGGCCCTAAATTAAGGACGGGCGACTGCTTATAGCCCATTGAGTTGCTCCCGGTGTTCGTTAAACCTCCAATCAAAAAAAGTATCGTGCGCTGGAGCTGATTGACACGATTAAACCAGACCCTGTTGCATCGATACGGCTTCGATGGTAGACGATTTGTCAACACGACCTCCTTACGAAGAGGTCCCACTCAATTCCGCTACTTTGTTCGTAGTCTTCTAAGGCTTTGTCGAGGAATGGTTAAAGGCAGCTGAAGTGAACGCACCCGATAATGGGGCCAAAATGCTCACAGCGAGCGTCTGACACCTTAGACCACTGGGTGCGCTATACAAATGCGCTCTAAGAACGACATGGACGTTCCCTGGCAGTGAAACTTTGGTCATTTGCATTTCTGGCCAAGAGGTATTTACATGCCGGGCTTCACAGTTCGTGGATGAATTTTTCGGGGTGCATGGATTTTTTTACCAAGAGTGTGTTTATAAAAAAATGTCTAATACCAATAGTTCAGACAAATGCACGAGCGTACATGATATGATACAAATGGTTTTCCAAAAGCATTCCAAACCTTTAAAGTTCTACTTGGATATGTATTTTTCAAACGTTACATTCTTTTTATCTATTTAAAGAGCTTTGATTCTCATTGCAATAAAATAACCCCCATAATATTACGGCACATTAGAAAACATTTAGTACATGTGCAGTTAGTTGCAAGACTATATGCACAGGTTGACAAAATTGTGATTCCGTGGAAGGCACTTTTGTACTTAAACTTTTGATTTCACATCATCTTTGAAAATGAAAGTCGATATGTTCAAGTTGCGGATTCACTTCAGTGTCTTTATACGGTTTTGAAAAGGTTAGCGAATGTTGGAAGCCAAAATTGCCTTTCAGAGACTGCTGAAGCTCTTCATTCTGCTTTACAAAATAAACGTTATTTTATTTTACTATGCTGAAGTACACTGCTCGAAATAGTAAAGTTCACACCATAAAGTAATGCAAGAAACAATACTAAACTTTCCGCGCATGAAGACATGTAGGTGGTAAACAAGTGATTTGATTTCTGAGGGTTTCCTGGAAAGCGGTAGGCGAGGAGACTGTGTAATGTCGCCTGAGTCAGTCAGTCGTATGACTGCCATGCTGAGCTATACAGTAGACAACACAGCTTGACATCGAGTGGAAAAGTCTCAGGATGGTGTCTGAGGTATCAATGACCATGCGTAGTTGACCGATGTCTACAATTCTACTGCAAGGTTGCAGAGGCGTTAAGTTGCCTGCCAATGGCTTCCCATGCGGAAGAAGTCTTGTACTCATATGAATACGAAGAGTGAACAGCTACAGCTTGTTAGCGCGCCAAACCATGACACCAGGCTGAAGAGTTGTATGAAGCTTACAGATGGTAGTCAGATCATACCAGTGATCAGATAGTCTCTAAATTCTCAACCGGCGATAGGCTGCGCTGAGACAGAAAAGAAATTTGTCAGTAAATATGACATGGTTCTATTCGTCCTACCCCATATATCTTGTACGGCACCAATGCATCTTTGCGCGATATGTGGAGCGATGAGGGGCAGCCAGTGCCCAACCATCAATTTACGGACCCCGGGACAAGCACATGAGCGGGCCCCCACCCCTTCTTTTGAAATGTCAGTATCTTCCTACTATAAAAAAAATAGTTTGTGCAACAAAAACAAATGGAAGAAGTATATAACGGTGGTTCCGCTTTACTGTGATCTATTGACTGATAAATATAAGCATTAAGAAACTTTTTTTACACATTTCTGATCACACAGTAAAATATTTAGGTACCATGTAGCAGTGGTTGCAAATAGGAGTGGATGGCGAACATCTTTTTACGTTTTATACATACTTGCTTCCGGTTCCCCCTCCCCCGATACCAAATTTTGCAATTTCACTGGCTTAGCCTCTAATTAGTATGCACTAAATTAAATTTAATCGATCAGAACAGATACATCGAAGGGCAAAAGCATTATGACCAGCGCGTCTTTATGCAAATCGAAGCAACAGCGGGACACGACGGCGCGTGTGATGGTCATGAAACGGTATAAATAAGACCTGACACTGAGCTCTGTTAATCAGTGCTATTCTTGTTCTTCAAATGGAAAAGGCAGAGGACTTAAGCGAGTTTGGCAAAAGCCAAATTGTAGTGGCCAGACGACTGGGTCAGAGCACTTCTGAGACAGAAAGGTTTGTGAGGTGCTCACAGTCAGCCGTGGTTTAATACTTTGAAAAAGTGTTCCGTGGAGGTAAATCAATAGAGCGCCGGCAAGGTTCGGGCCGACCACTGCTCATCGATACCAGAGGTGAGCGAATGATATCCCATATGGTATCTAGCCAACAGAAGGGATATTGGGGTACAACTCGCCGGCAATTTGAATGCTGGTGACGTGAGTAATGTGCCACAACACACGGTGCATCGAACCTTGTTGAAAATGGGGCTGCGTAGCCGCTATGACGGGTGCTCATGCTAACCTCGGTTCACTGTCGAAAGTACTTAAAATGAGAACGCGAGCATCGAAACAGGAACTTGAATGAAACAGGAACTGCAAGAAGTCGTCCATCCAGTCCGATGAATCTTGTTTCCTGTTGCACTACGTGGAATCCGGGTACGTGTCCTTTACCTGGGAAAGTGTTGCCGCCAGGATGCACCGTGAGATGAAACCAAGCCGGTATAGAATGTGTAATGCTTTTGGCAATGTTCTGCTGGGAAACCATGTGTCCAGTCATTCATGTTCAGGAAATTCTTATGTCTACCACCTACCTAAACATCATTACAGACCGGATAATCCTTTAATGGCACCTGTATTCCCCTATATTAGTGCTTCCTTTCAAAATGATAATGCGCCTTAACACGCTGCTCGGATTGTTCGAGAATGGTTCGCGGAATATGAGGTAGACTTCCAGATATTTGAAAGACTTCGGGAAGACTTCCCTGGCCTCCAAATTCCCCAGACACCTATCCAATCGAGCATCAGTGCTTTCACTGTTAAAAATTTTGTGGAAGGTTGCACCAAAAAGTGGAGCTACATCAGCTGCACCACTCTCTGAGGGAAAAAAATACACCATTGTGTGATGGAAACAAACCCAAACAACATAATGCAACTTTGCTCCACGCTTTAAAACAAGGTTGTATGATATTTTGCACCATGTTTTTGGTTCTTTTGCAGCACACAATGGTGTATTTTCCCCAAAAAAGTGGTACAGCCTACCACAAATTTTTTAACAGTGTTGTGTTGGAACAGCAAATCCAATCTTCGGCGGCCCAACCACATAATATACAGGCGTTATAGGATCTGCTAGTAACGTCTTGGTACCGGATAACTGAGGACATCTTTAGAAATCCTGTAGCGTCCATGCCTCGACGGGAAAGAACTGTTTTGGAGACACGTGGATGACTAACATGATATTAGGCAGGTGGTCATATTGTTTTGGCTTTTCAGTGTGATATTAACTGTTCCTTTCAAGCTCCAAAGTGGATCGTCTATGCACGGTTTAAAAACAAACAGAAAGGTTTGGCTTATCGATAGAAGAATAGTTTAGAAGAACGTCTGTAGTAACAATGCAAAGGAAAAGTTCAAGAGTAATAAAAACGTTTAATTCCCAAGAGAAAAGATAAGACGTTAAACAATAAACGCCAGCCACTCTTGCCCCCGCCCTTTCTCTCACAAAGCAATCTCCACTTAGTTGGGTTTTTTGCTCAAGAGAAATTTGATCTGCGCACAAGTTGTCAAATTTACGGAGAACTTTAATAAAGTTCAAAAGTGAATGTCTATTTACCATCTTCTTGCCAAATATTTTGAAATCATTAAAAATCGTCCACACACACACGCGCGCCCACGCACGCACACACACACGCACAACCACGCACAAACTCATGGGTAAATGCCCAAATCTCGTAAATATGCAAAAATTCTCATAGTATTTCAACATAATAAGTATTGCTTAGCTTTGATTAACGTTCTTAATTTACTGGGTGCGACGACATAGTTTTAGTTTTGAAAATGTAAATCAGTTATAGTTTCTATTAATTCCTATCTCATCACGCCTTCTCAGTAACTGTGCTTGTTAATAAAATGTACCAAGAGAAAAGATGGACTTACGATTAACATACTTTGATGCTTTAAAAATATTCCTGAAACATACATTTCACAAATACGGTAGATTTATGTGTGAAAGAAACAAGGTGACGAGGCTTTACCCTCTTTTAATAAAAACACATTTAACGATTTGTCCACTTGTTTTGATGGGGTATCTTTTGCATTTATTTCTACGCAAAAATTTTGTTCGATGCGAACACTGTCTCACGTAAATATCACAGTACGCTACCGTGAATGGTGCAGTAGTGTGCTGAAAATGTTGCGTGCTGCTCAATTCTGAGTTTAGGCACATAGATTCATAAAGAAACATGAGACGCAAGGAGTAGCCTAATATAACTGTGGACATTTCCCCCATTTTGAATGCGGGCACTTTTTACTTCAGGTATACCAGGTATATGCATTTCCCCAAATTTTGAATGCGGGCACCCTTACTTCAGGTATACCATGTATTCGAGGAAGTAGATGTTAGATTATGAAATAGAGGAAGTTCGTCTCGTGGAATTTCCGTCAGATATAGATACATCAGATGAAGACAGCAGTTCGGATGACGAAGTCAATCCTCATTCTGCTACTCCTGCCGACACTTCTGGACCATCGGGTATTTTGCAAGAACAAATGGTACCATAAGAAAGTGACAGTTAAGAAGATGACGAGCCACAACTGACGCGGAAGTGGGAAAATGTGACAAAGCAAAGTGTATTTCACTCGTCAGAAGGGCGTTGTACAGCCACATTTTATTGATTATGATTCACCTGCTGACGTCTTTCTAACTGTGTTGGGGAACTCATTGTTGTAACATGTGGTCCACCAAAGTAATCTGTACATTCAACAAAAACAAAATCTTTGCCTCTACAGGAACTCCAGCCGTTTCTAGTTTTACAATTCTTGTTTGGGTACCATCGTCTCCCGCAAATGAAGCAAGCAGTATTGGTCCGGTGACAATGACCTAGCAGTCCAAATTGTTCCAAAGACAATGACCAGAGACAGATTCTTTGAAATTCTTTCCGCTATTCATGTAAACGACAACAGTACTGTACCTACTGCCAATAAAGACAAGCTATACAAAATCAGGCCAATGATTTCTGAACTGAACAGGAATTTTCAAAAGCTGAAACTTCCAGAACAAATACAGTGTATTGATGAGAGTATGGTTTTGTTAAAAGGGCGCTCTTCAATAAAGCAATATAATTCAATGAAACCGATCAAAAGAGGTTATAAGCTGTGGTATCGCGCGGATATGAGTGGGTACATTACCGAATTTCAAATTTATCAGGGAAAATCTGAATATATTAGAATGTTTGGATTAGGTGGTCATGTTGTCGAAACGTTCACTCGATCACTCAAAGGTGGAAATTATGTTGTTATGATGAATAACTTTATATAGCTTTAGTTCCGTGAAGCTATTTGAATTTTTGAAACTCCATAACATCTTTGTATGTAGTACTGTGCTCCCGAACCGAAAAGGGCATGCTAAGATGAAAGACGACAAACAGCTCAAAAGAGGGGATATTGATTTCAAAGCTACAGATCGCGGCATATCATTCTACATACAAATGGAAGTACAACAGATCAGTACACCTGTTGTCAAATTACCATGGTTCAGAAACAAAAACTGCGTCACACCGTGAAAAAGATGGTACACACATTGAAGTACCGGCTGCAACAATTGTAAAGGACTACAACTCACACATGGGTGGGGTTAATAAAGCTGATATGCGACAAAGCTGATATGCGACAAAGCTGATATGCTGTATGACCGAGACAGAAAAACGAGGAAATGGTGGCATCGTCTGTTCTTTGCTCTACTTGAGATTACTGCTGTAAATGTATTTGTCATTTACAAAGAATTGAACGGGCAAATTACATACTTCGATTTGAAGAGAGCTGTCACGCAAGGTCTCATAACTTTAGGTACCAGCGCTCCGAAGAAACGTGGACGACATATCCAGACAGGATCTCTTCTCCAGGGTCAAACGAAACGCAGAAAACAAAATTTCTCTGTGCCAAAAGGTGTTCGTCTGCAGAACTGTGGATCGTATTGGCCCGAATTTGTTTCTAACAGGGGAGGATGCGAAATGATTTCACTGAAGAAAATACAATCTAAACCTCATTCCAAGTGTGTTTTCTGCAAGGTCTTTTTTGCTGTAATGACAATAAGAATTGTTTTGCAGAATTCCACTCAAAGCGAAATAAATAATAAGATATCATTTATTCCACTCAAAGCGAAATAAATAATAAGATATCATTTCTGATTTTCTGTTCCCTACGGTCCTAACGGTACTTCTGCGTACCACTAGTCAAAACACTATGACATATTATATAATTCACTCTAGGAAAGCAAAAACCATTATTACAGCTTCAAAGCTAGGTACCAAACCATAAGTTTCCAAAAATTCACAGTCTCAATTAATTCAGGACTGAAAGAGCTAAAATGAAATATTCACATTTAGCTGAAGTCACAGCTGCTTTCTATATTCAGAGACAAACAATTCATACAAGATGGTGTCATTAATTGAAATGTATAATGCATTGCGAAATATTTCATTCAAATTAAATGATCCGTTTCTTTTGGTGTCACATCGCTCTCGGAACGGGATTCCGAGAGCGAAATTCCACGTATTTCCATCACTGGTAACGGGTAATGTGCACAAAGTCCTCAGAGCAATGCACATTTCATCAAACACTAACTACAGTGTTTTGTCATAAATTTTTCTCAGAAGAATTAATGATGCTAGTTCAGAATTGTGAACTTTAAAATTCTTTCCTAATGTGCATCGAAATATTTTCTTAGGTGCAGTATTTCATTGAAGCAGTTTTCAGTAAGGTTCGTGGGATACATTTTCACAAGAAGTTTACATTTTCTTTCAAGAGCATCATCTGTGGAACTCAGGTATGTAAATATAAGGCAAAACACTTTGTTTATATTATTAGCAGCCGCGAATCTGTTCTTCAAGTCATTTCTAATGTAATCCAGAGTTACATAGAATACATTAATTCTAAATGACGATTCACATTCACCATTATTATACACAGTATCAGCTTATCCCAAGGCAGCGTCATCACATATTTTTTTCTTTTCTTTATCCTTTTTATTGGGAAATGTGATGCGAGTCCCACGTTATCTACAACTGTGCGTGATTTTGACATTATTACAGACCATTGGTCTCTTGTCACAGTCTTATTACTGTTCCAACTCAGTAGTAAGATTATGAATCTAATCGTACATGCGTCCATCGTACAAAGGTCACTTGCTCTCAAATAATGGGTAGGATTTGGTCATTTGTACATTGCTTCGACAGTCCCACAGATTGGAGGGAGCATAATCTCCAAGGAAAATGCACTTTACTGGTCATTTCCAAAAGCACAATCTTTCTGAATTTGTACAATTGAAAATTTGGTTAAATGTTATTTTCAGTCTCACCCACATTTTTGTTTTTCATAATTTGAATTGTCACTTGACACGCCGTGCTGAGCCGCGGGCACCCTGGAAACCCGGGCCCCGGAAATCTGTCCCTCCCCTCCATGGCTGCGGACTGGGGGAAGCCATCGCAATGGCTGGAGAGAACGCACACCTACCTCAGCCAATCTTCGATTAACAGCTCGTGTAGACACGAGGATGTTCATATCTGCCTCTACATCTCGTCGAATGTCATCTAGCACGGATTTTGGGGCTGCTGCGATTTGCCGTCGAATGCGGTGATTGAGGCATTTGGACGGCCCCCTACATGCATCATCCCGATGCGCTTCCGACGCAAACACCGACCAGTCGTACGTACCCCTATGATGAAGCCTCTCGTAAAGGTGTTCGTGTGTCGACGTCATCGGGAAAAGATTCTCGATGACGTGGGCCCAGACATTCTTGCTCCTTGCACGTGATTCTGGCCAGGCAAGATCACTCCGATGCGCTGGTTCACATGCCTAGGTGAGGACGACCAAAAGTAGTTAAGCCCAGCTATTTTTTTTCTTTTTTCTTTCTTGCCTATTACATGATTGGTTCCCAATGCAATCATTTTTAGAACTCAACTATCGACACATACCCACCAGTTTGCATGGAGCTCCGACAAATGTTTCCTGATATGGCATTTTCTATGTCGAGCTGTGTGTTTTGTGAAAGTTTGAATATGGTAGGATCGGCAGAAATGTGGATAATCTTGGTCATTCTGTAAGTTTCGACAATGGAGAGTATTTGGCTCTTCGAAAAATTTGTGCAACGCGCAAAATTTGGTGAAACACTTAAAATACAAAAGCCAGAAAATTTTAATGAATGGTTTTTACTATTCATTTATATTCACAGTTAATAATGTTCGTCCTCAACAGAGTGCTCGCAGTAGTAAAACAAATGAATCTGTAGCACTACATAATATTGAGATACCTAGCAGAAGAGGAGCAGCGAGGTAACGCATGTATGGGCGTCCTTTCTTGGTCTGAAACTCAGAGCGAAAGTAAGCACATATTAGCCCGACGGTCAACATTCTTAAATTTACCAAAATCAGGGATTAGAATGATAATATAAATTTGAGCTCCCATCTTTCTGCAATTTTGTTAGTAGTTAACGTGATATCTCAGTGCTTTAGATAAGCTGCATCAATTTTGGCAGTGCATTTTTAAAAATGTCACATTATTTAAAAAGTAACATTCACTATGTGCATATAACATTGAAGTGATCTGGCTGCATACATTGTCAGGAATAGTTCAGAACCACGGAAATAGGAAGTAAGAGGAAAATGTATTTCTTACTTAGCTTTAAGTCTTACTCAGAAATATTTTCCTTTATTTTTTATGACCTTCCAAGGAAGTAAAGGGTAAATTCTAATGACAGCGCACAATTTAATGCAATATTTGTGTGAAACGACGTTTCAACGATGAAAAATTGTATCCGCTCTTACGATTTTCAAAAGAAATCTGCTTGGTAAGAAGAGTTGTTTTCCGTTGCTTAATTGCGCGAGATTAGTTGTCATTATCCTTAATTATTTCTCTTCATTGTCTGCATAGTTTTGGTTTTTATTCTAAGGAGGTGTGTGGCTCATTTTCATGGTTTCCGCGCCTGTCCACAAAGTAAAGGTCCCGTTAAATGGGACAGACAACACACAAGGAAATTTTGTTCTTTTAGTGGGGACTCGATGAGGAAACCAGTTTTCGGCTCAGTAGTTGCATTCCTTCGGAACATTATTTATAAATGACAACTGCCGGGACGCAAGACCCACCAAAACTAAGTTAGCCCTGCGAATGAAGCAAGAAACAGAAGCAAGAAAAAGCAGTCTGATTGATGTTCGGAGCTCACAACAACAGACACGACTTGAAATATTTTTTCTGTGTGTGGATAGTTGTTCTCTGTACAAGTACTTTGTCAAAAATGGTGAGAGAAGTAAACAAAGTGAAAGAACACTGAAGCTGAATTTTTTTCTTAATTTAGATGTCATTCACAGAAGAAGAACGCTATGAAAACTGAATGTCGTACACTTTAAAAATTTAATTTAACTGTAAGGTATTCAAAGATTAAGGTACATGAAAATGCTCTATTTTCCTAGATCATTGAAAAAGAATATAAATTCTAATTCATTATAATTCTAATAATAGCTTGTATTCTTTTCAAAGGCTCTGGTACTGTGTGAGAAAAGAACAATCAGAAGGTATCCTAGTATTTTTGTTGAAAAATATGAGAAATTCTAATTTTTTATGTCATCGATAAAATATAGATTTAATATAATCCTAGGGCAAGCGCATACCACCTAAAGAATTTAGAAGGCAGGAAGATAGCAAAACAATAAAAGCATTGTTATCGTTGATTTTAGTAATAATAGTACTACACAATACGTTACATATCACATTAAATTATGTTATTTTTACAATGCAGATCAAAGTTATTGTAGAATTTTTATGCTTCATTAGGTATCATCTTATAAATCATATATCAGCGTGAGAAACAGAAGTAAAACTTCGCTACATCAACGTAAGTTCTACTTAGCTGAAAATTCAAATAAATTCTTCAAGCTATTTGATTTGTATTACTAGAATTTTTTATCAGTCTGAGTCAAGATCTTGAATAAAAGCATTGCGTTCAGTGCTTTATTCAGGATCACTGCGTGCAAGATCTGATTTACCTTAGAAGTATTATAAAAGAGTCAGATAAAGGTTAAAACTACGTTTTCATAACTTTGAGCAACAAAACTGACTGCTTTCTGAGAGGATAATTTCTGTGCATATGCATATAAAAGATAGTGGGGTGAAAAGAAATAGTGCTGAGTGACACCAATATGTTATGGCAGATATGACGAAAAATGCAGACAAAGGTAAACTCAGCTCAGCATACTAAAATGCTGTAAGGTAGCATCATAACATTGTCAAGACTGTTATTTTATCACATTCCATTATTTAGGTTAGAATAGTTTAAGGAGTTAAAAACATAATATTCTCTTATTTCCTGGCTGAATAAATTAGTTAGACACAGGCAGCACTTTCATCCAGTTTTCCGAACTACAATTTTATGATTAATAATCAAAATTATTGTACCTAAATAAACTTCGAGGCGTTACCAAATTGGACAATTAAATCAAACATTTATAAACATTTTGCTCACAGTTAACTGAAGAATTATAATGAATTCAATGCTTCTTCTAATGGTTGTTCTAATGGTTGTTGTGTTGTTAATTATATCATGAATAAACTTTCCTGCTAGTAGTGTAGTAATAATAATGAACAAGCTTTTTAACTGGTAGTAATGTTGTAGTAGTAATTAAGATGAATAAAGTCTTATGCTGGTTGTTACTAATAACACTTAATGAAATAAACCTAACAGCCAGACAGAGATCTGACAAAACTATGAACTGAGAAAAACGTACTTACTAGAACAACTTTTTATTAGGGAAACTCTTGATATGATCCAACATAAACTTCATAGATCACACAGCTACTCAATAAAACGTAGCTCCTTGCACATGAACGAAGCTCTACTAACATAAACGAAGATCTCTTTACACATAAAACAAAGCTCTCCCTACGCACATCAACAAAAAGCTCTCTCACGTAACACAAAAGCTCTCTTAGGTATCGTTGAACGCGCCTATTTATACTGGCTACCACCACGTCATGACTTACACTCATTGCCAGATCTCATTCAGCGGGAGAAATAACATCTCGTTCAGTAAGAAGATAATTTACATAGTAAAATAAAATAACCAGAGATAGTAAAAATCAAAAGGAAAGTGAATCTAGAGTATACGTTACAGAATCCATAATGGCTTTTATTTATTATTTTTTTTTTTTGCTTAACATTATCCTTTGGCTACTGTCAGTTTTAATACACGCCTGCTCTAAATTAGGAGCTAACAGCTTCTGTGGTTCAATTTTTCGTATGGTGCAACGAAAAATTCCACTTACACATGTGATTTCTGGAAAGTCTCTGTTTGGAATATTTCGTCAGTGTAAAATACTTCTTTTGGCAATACTTCATTTCTTTTTCTTCTCTTGAACGCACAGAAATGGAAAATCCAGGCTTCTTTTTCGGCGTACTTAGGGTAAACATATCAAGTTATGTGGAGTGACACTTCACAAAGTCACAGCTCCTGTTCTGTGAATCTGATCTTTGCTACTTGACGTGTCTAATCTTCTGTTATTACTTTTGTATCAATGAGTAAAAACGAATTAGAGCAAATTTTTCTCTTCCGTACAACTACGTGTTGTTCAAAACCCAGGGCGTTATAGAAGGCTATTTGCAATAAAGCGGAGGGATCTTAAATGTTTGGTTTTCGTTATATGACTCGAGGAGGCCATGCTTAATCTGTGTTCATGCATTGAAGATATTATTTTGTTTATTTATTTGTAAGAGAACCGTGAAAGGTCCACATCAGGCCAAAGAGCGCCGAAACATATGGCAAAGTATTATACAAATATTAGCACAGACCGGAAGGACGCCAATGCACAATCGTCTGGAACAAACGGCTGCGTGTGTGCGGTTGCACTGAAGACATCTTTTTCACTTTGTGTACATGAATACTATTTACAGGTGACGGTTTTAAAATGACAATCTGCACAAGATGTGTTACTTAATTTTGAATGAAATACTGCTAAAAGGCACAATAAGTTGAAATAGTTTCTAACAAATTTGGCCAGCAGTTTTCAGGAAAGCTCTCTCTCTCTGAAACAAAATGAGAAAAATAGAAAAAATAGCTAAATTATTCCTAATGTTCTCTGAGACCTTTGGGAAGCCAAAATACGTTGCTTTCTTGGATTACGACACTCAGTCTTACGGAACATTGATTTTTGCCTGTGTGGCCCTAATTTCCAGTTATGTTGTTTGGAAGTTTAACGACCACCGTAAGCGAAATCGATTGGCTGTAAGCAGTCTCCAGTCCCTAATTTAGCACAACTGGCTCCAAGGAATTGAGAGAGCCAGTGCCGTATGACAGAAACAACATCCATGTCTCACCGAAATTGTAGCCCGGAAGCAGGGTCGTAAGCCAACGCTTAGATTACTGCGCTACCGGGGCGGCGTTGTGTTGCTTGTCTGGATTAGTTCTGAAAAGACGAAGTCTTCAGTTTAAGTACAATTTTATAAATATTGATCCTTTTTTTATACCGTGAAGTTATATTTTGAACATGTTATTAACATTCTATGTTTTTTTCTTCTCTAGGATAAATTGTAGAAAATTCACTACTGATTTTTGAACTTCTGACTGTATCTGTTTCTATCAAAATTTAATCGCGGAAAGGAAAATTTTCAAGAAACCCGTAAGTTTCAAACTCTCGTGCTTCTTGTTTTACTCAAGTTGAACTTCAAATAGACAAAATATTGAGTTTACTTGTGTCTCCGTTATTTTATCCCCCTCTTATTAGTATAACGAGTAAATTGAAACTAGCCGAACCGACGAGCACGCTGTTGATTCCGGAATCTTTAAAAAATCTTGCTTTTCTGGGTGACAAATTTTGGAGGGAGGGAATTTTCGAACTTTCTGAAGAAGATATCATGTACAAATATTTCTTACTTTTAAACTATTTTCTACATCTCATATGCATATCAGGATGAGTTATGGAAAGTTCAAATAACGAGCTTATTAAACATTCTCTAACTTCCGACCATTCCTGTTTCTCTCCGGAATAAATTGTGAAAATGTACGAGGGGAAGTCAGAAAGTAACTTTCCCTATTTAAAAAACTTAAAGTGCTGCATATATTGAAAATGTTTTTTCTGACGTATAACTTGACATGTTCAGTTTTAGGTGGCTGCAGTTTGATGCTACAGACACATTACGTCCCTGAACTACACAGATTCAAAATGGCTACTGTACTGATTGAATACGCAAAGGAAGACGTCTGGTCCTTGGTTCATCATGGACACTCAGTCTATCATGACTCAAATCATGACACCAGCTTGAATTTCACGGTGAACTTTAATAGGCGGCGTCCCTTTTGCTCACAAGAAGAGAATGACTCCTCAGACTTCTTCCTTTGTCTATTCAACCAGTACAGTAGCCATTTTGAATCTGTGAGTTCAGGAACGTAATGTCTCTGGAGCTTCAAACTGCAGCCATCTAAAACAGAACATGTCAAGTTACCTGCCAGCAAAAAACATTTTCAATACATGCAGTACTTTTAAAGTACTTCAATAGGAAAAGTTACCTTCTGACTTCCTCTCGAAGGATTCTACTTTGCCCTTGAGCACCAAGCTTTTTCTGTAACTATCTTGGTTGCTAACTAGAGTTAAATTCCAAGAGACAGAGTATCACATTACTACTGTTCACGGCTGTTATGAGCAACCTTTCGTAGTGTGTTCTGTACCTTGACAATATATATATAGAGAGAGAGAGAAAAAACAGGGGCAAAAGTCGTGCCATTTAATTCTGCTGGAAACAATTTAAAACTTGAGCTATTCAATATCGTGATTTTTATGAGTTTTTATTAATCAGCATAGTGAAATTCGTTTAAAATAACATCATATAGTAGTCATTAAGTAAATTTTAATAAGTCCTACTCCAAATAGAAAATGCATAGGGGCTAGGTAATGCACAACGCAGTTCTAAAGAAGGGATTTATGTGGAGGAAGACAAAATGAAAAGCAATATATCACGCTATTTCGATGTCTGGAATACGCAATACGCGCAGGTTTACATCATTACGACATTTTTTTGCGATGATAGATGAGAAGCAGGAGAAAAATGAAATGAAAAAGGATGAAGAAGGGAGAAAAAAGATGAAAAGTACTTGATCGATTCTTGATAAGAACGGCAGATCAGTGGCACTCGTCATTAGGCAGACAGAGGTAATTTGTGGACATTTCTTTGAACCTGAATCGCCGAGCATGGCCGCCTGGAACGGCCCGCTGTCCAAAGAATTGACAATGTTTATCACAATCACTAGGAATCTTGCTTAACCAGAAGATAAAAACAGCAACAAAATAAATAAATCTATTCGAAGGAAAGTAGCCTGATAACCTGGGAATGCGATAGGTAAATGGTTGTGTTTAGAATGAAAATATTTTCAAATAAATTTGCTTAATTTTTCAAAGATTTGCATGACTTTTTTTAGCTTTTTATCCACAATTACTTAATTTAGGAATAAACTAATTGTGTATTTTAAATCGAAAACCTTCCGTGCAAAAAACAGTAGATGTCAACGAAATTTAAATGAAATCTTAATGGAAAAATTATCGACATTTTTAGAAAATAATTTTTCCCTGTTTCAGGAAAAATGCGTTTATCACAAAGGAGGTAACTGCATTTGTTTGATTCAGAGAAAAGGTATTTCTTCCTTGTGTTTTCACAAAAAGTGGATTTGGTTAAATACTCACGCTTTTCAAAATGGAAGGTCAAAATTGAGACTTTGCCTTTGAAACATCCAAATGAGCGAAAAATATAATGTTAGCTAATTTTACGATAGCGAATCGCATACAGTATAGAAAGATTTTTTCAATAGGATATTTTTTAAAAGGGAAGATGTGGTATCAAATAGAAATGCACAATAACGCCGCTTAGCATCAGAACTGCACACTACGAAAATTCCAAATATATGCAAAAATAGAAAATGCATTTGCTCCCTTAGCAAGCAAACTGTATTATTTGGGGCAGGAAATGTACAGAAAATGCTTTCGTTCAGAACGATATTTGACTGAAACGTATCTTTTCAATCAGGGGTTTGCCAGAACAGATGCAACTGCAAATATATTGAAAACAGAAATATGCCCTTAATGCTTTCAAGTGGAAAAAATCTACGTTATGAAAAATTTGAAATACATGCAAAACATTTTTCACCTCGAAATTTATTCGACCCCAAAAGAAGCTTTCCAAGTGGGTTTTTAGAAGCAGAGCTATCGGAGAAAATGCGACACGTATTTACGTCCTCTAGCAGGGAAACTTGTATTATTTGAAAAACAAACTACATTGAAATATGGTCTTTGTTATCATAACTTCTCGACTAGAAGGCGTTAATTCAGATGTTATTGAATTCAAAATGTATTTTATGCCATATAATTGCTTCTGAATTCCCGATTGAAAAATTTATTTCTGCAATTCGATGCCATTTATAACATACACTGTTTTATGTAAAGTTTATTTTTCATGTAATGCTTACATTTTCCGTGGCGTAAAAGCAAATTAGCCGCCCCGGTGGCGCAGTGGTCTAAGCGATGGCTTCTGATCATTCGTCCGAAAGGGGTCCAGGTTCGAATCCCGGTGAGGCATGAATGTTGTGCTTGTCTTACGGCACTGGCTCTCTCCCTTCCCTGGAACCATTGACCCTAAACTAGGGACGGGCGACTGCTTATAGCCCATTGAGTTGCTCACGGTGGTCGTTAAACCTCCTATCAAACGAAAGAAAAATAAAATAAAAGCAAATTATGATTTTCCAGATATCTCTGCTTCTAAAAGTCCTATTTGAAAAATTCTTTCTGCATCGGATAGAGCTCCTTATGCAAAATGCCCTGCATATAATTTGTTATTTTTAGTAAAGGATGATTTGGCCATCAGGGGCGTAAGTGTATATTTCTGTTTCTGATGTACTTGCAGCAAAATCAGCGTTTCTGAAAACTCGACTTGAAAGGTTGTTTCGTGGATCGATACCACTCAGCACGAAAAAACTTTTGGAAATACCTTCTAATTAAAATAGTTATCACTTTTGTCGCCTGGTGGATGGGGGGGGGGGGGGGGTAGATATATATCTTATTTTTGTCAATATCTCTGCCTCTAAGAGTCTGATCTGAAAAATTATTTCTTTATCGGAGAGCATTCCTGATGCGAAATGTTTTGCGTATAATTTAAAATTTTTCTTAACGCAGTGTGCCACTACAGACCGGAAGTTCACATTTCCGTTTACAGCATATCTGCAGCAATATTTGAGGGAGTAAACAGATGATTGAATTTATTTTTCTCGTCTATACCACTAACTATGAAAGCATCTTGTGTGTTTTTACTTCCCAAAATAATGTACAATTCCCCGCTAGAAGCTGCAAATATTTAACATGCTTCATTCGATACCATTGCTTCTAAATGTCCGATTTAAAACATTCTTTTAAAACTGGATACTAATTACCTAGTGAAACACTTTACCTGTACTTGTGGAGTTTTGTGTAGTTCACAGGTTTGTGGCTAGGCGGTATTTTCCTATTTCATTTTGCAGCTGTGTGCCTGCTTCTAAAGCTCCCATTTATTTTTTCTCCATTGTATGGCCATTCAGAGATGAAAGCGGGCCACGGATCAGTGGGTCAACGGGTCGACAATTTCTTGCTGGTCAAACGGGTTCCTAACCCAATTTCGACCCGGTTTTATCTCCGGATTTTTTTTTTTTTTTTTGAAAAGAAAAAAATATTTCAAGGAAAAGTGCGTACTGTGGAATTTTGTGATCGATACTGGTGCCAGCGGAGTGAAGAATGATATGTCATACAAAAATGTTGCCGTCTTTTTCTTAAAGCAACGAAGATTTCCACTGACCGACGATACTCTGCAGACGCCAGACTCACGGATATCATATCGTAAAATGATAGTTCTTTTGCGTTCGTTTTCAGTGCGATTGCCGGAGCAAGATACAGACAAAATCCTGTCCCCTGTTTCTCTGGTGATTCATTCTCTCACACTCCGGGTATCACATTCTATGTCTGAGAATTACTTTTTACACTGCATCTTTTGCATTGAGCATTCAGGGGTTTTCGTTTGACGTGTTAACGTCCCGTTTCATTGTATGTCGGGTCCGAGTTAATGCCTTATTTGTTAATATGGATGAATTTAATATTAATTTTTAAAAAGGCATGAATTTAACATATAATTTAAAATTTAAAAGATATGAATGTAATATATAATTAAAAAAGGCGTCGAGAAAATAAAAAAGGGGAAGAGTGAATGCTGGATGTTGTTTCGTCTTATTAAAAACCAATAATAGGTTTCCCAAAAAACACTTTCACAAGCTTATGATGACTTGAAATTTTCGAAATGTGAATGTTGATTTCATGAGTGTTCTTTCCTTCTGAGGGGCAATGATGAAATCAACATCCACATTTTGGAAACTTTAGACTCATCGCAAGCCTATGAAAATAGCTGTTGCTGTGAAACATATTCTGAAGCTTGATATGTTACCAAGAAGACAGCAAAAACTGAAATTAGGCATACAACAAATTACTTAATACAAACATTTTGACTGTAGCACCATTAAAATTAAAGGGAACAGCTTTAACATCACTGGAAAGGGACTTTTTGACTCTCTCAGATGTGTTCGGCAACATGTGTCTAAAGTTAGGCTATGTGAAGGACGACAGTTTCAGCACCTTCTGTAAATTATACGATCCCGTAATACATTTCTATTATTTCTATAGAACCTACAATACCCACTGCGAAGAGATTTTTTGAACGCTCTGTGTATGTATACCGTATATGCATATATAGTTAGAAATCATACATATAGAATTATACGTACATTATACACTACACTCTATAAAAATTATGCATACATATATATACTCAAATTTGCAGAATAATAATGAATAACTAAATTAAAATATCTTAATTAAAAAACAGAACGAAAGAAATAAAGCTAGTACTATGAGATTCGCCAAATGCAGCTGTACTTCATGTAATAACATATATAGAGTGAATGTTTAAGAAATATAATAAAATTTAAAGAAACAATTTTTTACAAAATACAAAATTGAAGTTCAGAATTGAAAAAAATAAAAAAATAAAACAAAAACTAGGTTGCCGTCGTCAGGAGAGCATCAACCTGCGGGAGTGGCCTTTTTAGTACCAACAAATGACAAGGAGAACCAAAAAATATCGGTTGGTCATGCTCCCAAGGCCACCAGACCAAACACAAAACTGACCCAAGATCTCATAATGCTATATGTAAACAATGATAAAAAAGGCTTACCGGCAGACCAAAGAGACGAATGAAAAAATTAAACACTAGACCGACGATCAACAATAACACAAATGAAAAACACGAATGAAACCCCAAAACATGATCGTCGGTCCAGTGTTAAGTTTTTCATTCGCCACGAATGAAAAACTAAACACTAGACCGACGATCAACAAGAACACAAATATATACTGAATCGTAAAAGAAGTGGTCGTGGTTAAATAACATCCTAGCAACACAAAACAATGTGTGACATGACGAGATGCAAAACTGTGTATGTAAATGAAAATCTTCAGCCACTAGGGACCTACCAGGTGGCACTTTGCATTGCTTGATTTACTTAATATTGTAAGGTCCTGGATTAGTAAAGCATGTCTGTGTGTAATTTGAAACTATTTGAAACTAAATTGAAATTCAGAATTAAATGTTTTAAATAGTGCTTTAGAAAATTTATGGGAAAATCGTTAAATTGCAATTTAGTTAGAAGTGTTTTAAGATTTTTTATCATTAAAACCTATGTAGAACATATTTTTGCTATTCTGAAGAATTAGAAAGTTATGATGTACTTTTTTAGAAATGTTTGAGGACCAATGCGTGTAGTGAATGATATTGAAATCAAAAGCATTTCTTTTATCGTAAAGATTCACCACTCCCTATCCCCCTCGTCCACCAGCACCTCCAAATCGAGGTGACGAACGCAAGTAGATGAGCCATTGGTTTTTTCTAAGGTGAGGTCCTCAGGATACAAGTCAGCAGCGCATCGCAAAGTCCGGCATGTTATTGACAATAATGTCATCAACATAACTCAGAACGATACCAGGCAATGGACGAGCAGCAGTAAATCTATCTTCACAATAGTGCAGATAAAGATTGACTAGGCTACTTGGGAAGTGACTGCCCATTGGAGAGTTTGGAGGTACAGCCCATCGCCCACGGTAACAAAATTGTTATTAATACAAAACTGTTATTATATACAATTTGAAAACCTTTTTCCACACGGGCTCAACGAACTATTCAACGGTAAACAGTTAAACCAGGAGGATTGTGTCTATTTAAAATTCGAATTTAAACCATTTTTTGTTTCCCGTGTAAAAATGAGGGAGAGGAGGGGCAGTGAAAAAAACTCAGGTGCATCAGTAAACTTAATGAATTGCTTCGACAGCTTGATTGTTCCGATAGTTTTTTCTTTGCCGTTCTAGGATTTTTGCCTTGAACAACAGTAAAATCAAAGTTCTTGTCCAGTTGTTTCGGGGTTATGCGTTCAATTTTGAACACATAGGGTTTCTGATTGGTGACCTTCTCCGTCTTTCTACTTTCCGTTCCAAGACCTCCGATGCTCACCTTGTCAAGAAACACTGCGTAATTAATTTTTTGTCGTGAGGCCATTGACTAAATTTGTTTAAAGTCAATTTTTCGCAAAAGTTTGGATTTATTTCCCCTTGGTAATGGGGCGAAGTTGGTGACCTGTTATCGATACGAAAAACCGCTTGGTCGCCGAATATTGAATTAGTGACAAACCATAGCTAACCTCAGTGCTTCTCACGATAAAGAGGATGATCGTTGTCACTGTCATTCTGACAGATTTAAAAAAATTGTCGATCCTCACCATGACCATATCATTATCAGTGACCTCGATATCGTGCCTTTCAAGGAGTTACGTTCCCTCATGTCTTTGGGCACCAAGTACAGGTTGACACCTCGTTTCAGTATAAACAAGAAAGATGACACCGAATTTTCGGGTGTAATAAGCACGTCTTTTGAATCCGTTCGGAGGCAAATTAAATTTATCGAAGCTATTTAAAGTCAATGGAGCTGGTATGGAAAACAATAGTATCTGACGGAAGGAAGAAGTTCTTCAATCGGGTTTTTAATTCCTCAGATATTGCTGTAAACGGAATCGTAAGCTTACGCCCTCTGGTTATAGACTTGTGCGTTAAGAAAAATATGATATTATGTGAGAAACATTTCGCACCGGAAACGCTCTCAAACACAGAAATAATTTTTCAAATTGGACTCTTAGAAACAGAGATATCGACAAAAATAAGATGTGACTTTACGTCCCCTGGTGGGAAACCCATGCATTATTTTAGGAAGAAAGTATTCTCAAAAGGTTTTTCCATATGAGCGGTATCGGGTCCATGAAAAAAAAAAATTAGTCGAGTTTTCAGGAACCCAGATTTTGCTACAAATACATCAGAAGCAGAAATTAACACTTATGCCCCTGGTGGCCAAACCATTCTTTACCACACATTAGAAATTACGTGAAAAATATTTTCCATCAGGTCTTGTATGCGATACAGGAAGAATTTTTCAAATTGGAGTTTTAGAAGCAGAAATTACGCAGAGAAGGCAATTTGCTTTTGTGTCCCCTAGCGAAAAGTCTATGATTTACTTGAAAATTTTGAATTTTTTAGGAAAAATATTTCGCATCGGAAACACTCTCCAACAAAGAAGGAATTTTACAAATCGGACTCCTAGAAGTAGAGATATTGACAAAAAAAAGATATGCATATACGCCCGCTGGCGTAGAAACCATGCATTATTTTAAGAAGAAAATGTTTCTAAACGGTTTGTCGACATGAGTACTATCGGTCTACAAAGGACGTATTTTTCAATCGAGATTTTAGAAGCTCATATTTTGCTGCAAATACTTCAGAAGCGGAAATTAAGATTTACGCCCCTGGTGACCAAACCATTTTTTTCACAAAAATTAGAAATTATGCGCAAACAATTTCCCATCAGGAGCTGTAAGAATTTTTCAAATCGGAGATTTAGAAGCAGAAATATCGGGGGAAACACAATTTACCTCTACGCCCTCTAGCGAAAAGTCTATGAATTACTTGAAAATTTTGAAAATATATGAAAAACATGTCACACTAAAAACACTATTCAACAAAGAAGAAATTTTTCAAATCGGACTTCTAGAAGCAGAGATATTGACGAAAATAAGATATATATCTACGCCCCCTGGCGGAGAAACTGTGGAATATTTTAAAAAGAAAATATTCCGAAAAGGTTTACTGATGTGAGTGGCATCAGTCCACGAAGGAATTTTTTCAATCGATATTTTAGAAACTCCGAGTTTATTGTAAATATATCAGTAGCAAAAATTAAAGCTTACGCCCCCTGGTGGCCAAAGTATTCCTTACCAAAAATTTGAATTTTATGCAAAAGAGTTCAGGAGGTGTATCCGCTGAAGAAAAAAAATGTTCAAATCGGAGTTTTAGACGAAGAGTTATCGGGAAAAATGTAATTTACTTTTACGCCCCCTAGCGGAAAACCTGTGCGTGATTTGAAAAAGTGACAATATTTAAAATACTCTTCGACATAAATGAAATCGAAAGATAAAAGATTTTTTCAATCGGAGGTTCAGAAGCAAACATGTGGATTAAAACGTATTTTAGAATTCGACATCATCTGCACTTACGCCCTCTAGCGGCGAAATTGTACATCGTATAAAAAAAAACGAAATAAAAGATCATCATTCGCATACTTCAAGCTTCCCAATGCAAAAAGAACTTTTCAAATCGGACTAATAGTTGCAGAGATATCGCGGGTAAAGGCGGACGGACGGACGGACAAACTGATAACATAAGCACGATCTTTTTTCAAAAGACGTGCTAAAAAATGTGTCTCCATTTTACGTAGTGTGTACTCAAACGTTCTTATGAGTACGGTCTGCCTTTGCAATGTGTACTCAAACGTTCTTATGAGTTCGGTCTGCCTCTTGAATCCTTCAACGAGTGGTTGGGTGGAGTGCTTTATGACATTCGTCACGAGCTTGGTAAACTGACACGCTCTAAGGTTTGCACCCAGCAACCACATAACCTATCATTGATTAATTCACAAATTCGTTCACTCCAAAAGTTATTCACTGTTTCTCCAGTAGATAAAACTACCAATAATTTTGCCATTATTTGCTTGCCATTATTTGCAAACAGTTTTACCAGAGTCTTTTATTGTAGGAGATGAATACTACGGATACATACATCCCGGCTTCTCAAAACCGTAAATATGTTATTAAGAAAATCATTGCTCTACATAAACGGGTTAAGCTCACTGTCTCTGACACAAATTTTTCTTTTGTTTATGCAATTTCGAAGTTCTATAAGAAACCTGTTTCTTATCGGTTTATTACCAGTGGACGCAACTGCTACAATAGTAAAGCGGATGGGTTGCTTTACTATTTTAGCAGTTGCGTTCACTGCAGTGTTTCGTAAACTAGATTCGACCTGGATCATCGGGGACAATGACAAAGTTTTAGAAGCGTGGAACTCTTCAACAACTGTCTCATCTATTGATACCTACGATTTTAAAAACCTATTAACTTCGATTTCATTGAAGGGTTTATGGCAGGTAGCCTTAAATTTACGTACGAAGCTTTAGTCCAAAGTTACAGAACAATGTTGGCACTTTTTAGTGGACTTTTGTGTTAATAATAATTTTGTTACCGTGGGCGATGGGCTGTACCTCCAAACTCGTGGTATTCCAATGGGCAGTTGCTTCTCAAGTAGCCTAGCCAACCTTTATCTGCAGTATTTTGAAGATAGATTTACTGCTGCTTGCCCTTTGCCTGGTATCGTTCTGATGATATGTTGATGACATTATTGTCATTAACATACCGGACTTTGCGATGCGCTGCTGACTTGTATCCTGGGGACCTCACCTTAGAAAATACCAATGGCTCCTCTAATTGCGTTCGTTACCTCGATTTGGAGGTGCAGGTGGACGAGAGGGGAGGGGTGTGGTGAATTTTTACGATAAAAGAAATGCTTTTGATTTTGATATCATTCACTACACGCATTGGTCCTCAAACATTTCTAAAAAAGTACATCGTAACTTAATTCTTTCTCAATTCCACAGAATAGCAAAAATATGTTCTACACAGGTTTTAATGATAAAAAATCTTAAAACACTTCTAACTAAATTGCAATTGAACGATTTTCCTATAAATTTTCTAAAGCACTATTTAAAACATTTAATTCTGAGTTTCAATTTAGTTTCAAAGAATTTCGAATTGCACACAGACATACTTTACTAATCCAGGACCTAACAATATTAAGTAAATCAAGTAATACAAAGTGCCACCTGGAAGGTCCCTAGCGGCTGAAGATTTTCATTTACATGCACAGTTTTGCATCTCGTCATCTCACATATTTTTTTGGGTTGCTAGGATGTTATTTAACCGCTACCACTTCTTTTACGATTCAGTATATATTTGTGCTCTTGTTGATCGTCGGTCTGGTGTTTAGTTTTTCATTCGTGGCGTTAACCTATTTGGTCTACCGGTAAACATTTTTTATGACTTTTTACATTATTGCATTATAAGAGCTTGGGTCTGTTTTGTGTTTGATCTGGTGGTCTTTGGAGCATGACCAAACGACATTTTTTGGTTCTTCTTGTCGTTCGTTGGTACTAGAAAGGCCACTCTCGCAGGTTGATGCTCTCCTGAGGAATGCAACCTGTTTTTTGTTTTATATTCTTTTATTTTTCAATTCTGAATTTCAATTTCGCATTTTCTAAAAAACATTTTCTTTACATTTTGTTATATTTCTTAAAAATTCACTCACTCTCTCTCTCTCTCTCTCTCTCTCTCTCTCTCTATATATATATATATATATATATATGGGATGTAAGGTCAGGTGATGCGTAACATCACAGCCTCTCCTTGACAAATGTCAACCCCGCCTTCTCGTGGTACATCCTGTTCCCACTAAAGGGGCTCTGACGACCGCCAATAGCGGTATAACTATACCATCGGGATTAGAGGAAATGCTATCCCACACTCACCAACCCGCTTGGCCAGCGTGGTGAGTTATGGCCAAACCCCTCTAAAATGACTCCACAACTTAAATCTTGGCCCTCAGTCTCCGGCAGCTGGAATGTACCTGGCCAAGGCAGCGGCCAGTGCGACATGAAGGCAGAGGATGCTAAGAATCCCCGGAGGACCGGACTAGGCTGATGCTGACCTTGGCTACATATAAGAATCCCCGGAGGACCGGACTAGGCATCTGATGCTGACCTTGGCTACATATAACGGACGCTCTCTATATTCTGATTCAAGGCTTCTTGAATAGGAAGAGGAACTACAAAGGATCAAGTGGGACATCATCGGGCTAAGTGAGGTAAGGAGAAAAGGAGAAGATCTCATTGAACTGAAAAGTGGACATCTCTTCTACTATCGTGGGACAGATACTGGCAGAACTAGTGGTGTTGGATTTATAATAAACAAGAAACTGAAGGATAAAGTTGTAGAAGTTGAAAGTTCCTCTGACAGAGCTGCACGACTCGTTATCCAACTCTCGGGAAGATACCAGGCTCAGATTATTCAAACTTTTGCACCCACCACAAGTAATGCTGAAGAAGAAATTGAAGAATTTTAGGAGGAAATTCGTGATCTAAATAATAAAGGTAAGCAGCACTTGAAGATAATTATGGGAGATTTCAATGCAAAAATAGGGCAACGGCAACAGAATGAAACTTCAGTAGGTAAATTCGGTCACGGCAACAGAAACCAGCGTGGAAATACTCTCGTAGAGTTTGCAGAGGCAGAAAGGTTTTTCATCTTGAACTCCTTTTTCAAGAAAAAGCCACACAGGAAATGGACATGGAGACATCCAAATGGGACTACAAGTGAAATTGATTTTATTATGTGTAACAAAAAATTCGTCATAGAAGACTGCAGTGTGCTAAACAAGTTCAACACAGGCAGTGACCATAGATTGGTGAGATGTAAGATGCACCTCAACACTAAACTCGAACGTAGCAAGCTCATAAGACAAACAAAATGTATTGACATAACCAACCTTAAAAAACACCATAATACCTTCAAATTGGAACTGAAGAACAGGTTCTCTGCTTTAGAAGGCCTAACATCGGAAGAAGTGGATATTTCTGAAGTTAACAGAAAAGTAACCAAAGCTCTTATAGAAACAGCAACAAAATTAGCTGTGTCTAAGAACAAATTGCATGTGAACAAATTATTAGGAAAAACCAAAATGTTGATGCAAAAAAGAAGAGTGATGAGGACAACTAAAGAAGATGTGACTTCCAAAGTGGAATATATAGAGCTATGCAAGACAGTACGAAAAAGTATCACTGAAGACGTAAGGAAATTCAACTGTGAACTAGTGAGGAAAGCAATTGAAAACAACCAAAGCATAAAGGTAGCAAAGGGACATCTCAGTAAGGGAAGAAAACAGATTATGGCACTAAGAAAAAAAGATGGTTCTGTAACAAGAAATAGAGGCGAAATTTTGACAAGAGTGAAAGATTTCTACTCCAAATTATATGAAAGGGATGATACATGTACTCCAGGCATCATGAAAGGTACCAGAGTTTTTCCAGTCCTTCCAGCAGAAGTTGCACATGCAATGAAGAACATGAAGCTGGGAAAAGCTCCAGGAGAAGATGGAATTACTGTAGACATCATACAAGAAGCGAGTGGAGAAATCGAAACAGTACTCGCCCAAATTTTCACTCTATGCCTTAATGAAGGGAAAATTCCTGAGGATTGGAACAACGCTACAATGATCTTGCTACATAAAAAAGGTGACATTGAGGATCTCAGGAACTACAGACCTATCAGCCTCCTATCAGTGGTTTATAAAATATTCACTAAAGTTCTTTCACACCGCTTGAAGGTGACACTGGACATGGCTCAACCGAGAGAACAAGCTGGATTCAGGAGTGGCTACAGCACAATAGATCATATCCACGTACTGAGAGAACTAATTGAAAGAGCGAGGGAATATGAACTTCCATTGTGCATGGCTTTTATCGATTATGAAAAAGCCTTTGATTCGGTGAAACCATTAGCAGTTGCAATGGCTCTGAAATCCTGCAGTATTGAAGATGCATACATTAATATTATTAATAACATCTATGAAAATGCAAGTGCAAAGATTCGGCTGTTTGAAAATACAACACACATAAAAATTGGAAAAGGAGTGAGACCAGGTGACACCATATCTCCGAAGCTCTTTATGCCACATTGGAAAATGTCTTTCAATCACTGAACTGGGAAAACAAAGGGATAAAGATTAATGGAGATTATCTAACCCACCTTCGTTTTGCTGATGACATAGTCATTTTTGCAACTACCCCATCAGAGCTACAAAGTATGATCTAGGAACTTGCTGACAAGAGTAAAGAAGTGGGATTAAAAATGAACTTTCAGAAGACAAAAGTGATGTACAATGCTTTTACAAGAAATGAAGATTTATCGATTGATGGAGAAAAGCTGGAGATAACAGACACATACGTTTATCTTGGACAGCAGATATCAAGTGAGGGTCACATTGATGAAGAAATTAATCGGCGTACAAAACTTGCCTGGAGAGCTTTTGGAAGAAACAGCATAATTTTCAAGAGCAATATGCCATTATGTCTTAAAAGAAAAGTGTTTGATCAATGCATCCTTCCAGTGCTTACGTATGGTGCAGAGACGTGGACCTTAGCTAAAAGAGACATACAAAGGCTGCAGACAACTCAAAAAAGCATGGAGAGGTGCATGCTTGGTGTAACCAGGAGAGATAAGAAGACACGTGGATCCGAAAAATGACAAGAGTGGAAGACATCACGATCAGAGTTAAATCCCTGAAATGGCAATGGGCTGGACATACTGCAAGAAGGACAGACCATCGATGGACAGCCGAAATTTTAGATTGGATTCCAAGGGACAGGAAAACACCCAGAAGAAGACCACATGGAAGATGGGTGGATGAAATTCGAAAGTATGCGGGAGTGACATGGAGGAGACTGGCACAAGACAGACCGTTGTGGAGGAAACTTGGGGAGACCTTCGTCCAGCAGTGGATTGATAATGGTTGACAATGATGATGATGATGATACATGGGAGTGACATGGAGGAGACTGGCACAAGACAGACCGTTGTGGAGGAAACTTAGGGAGACCTTCTTCCAGCAGTGGATTGATAATGGTTGACAATGATGATGATGATGATGATCATCATCATCATCATTGTCAACCAGTGTCTTCAGTGATACTTTTTCGTACTGTCTTGCATAGCTCTATATATTCCACTTTGGAAGTCACATCTTCTTTAGTTGTCCTCATCACTCTTCTTTTTGCATCAACATTTTGGTTTTTCCTGATAATTTGTTCACATTCAACTTGTTCTTAGACCCAGCTAATTTTGTTGCTGTTTCCATAAGAGCTTTGGTTACTTTTCTGTTAACTTCAGAAATATCCACTTCTTCCGATGTTAGGCCTTCTAAAGCAGAGAATCTGTTCTTCAGTTCCAATTTGAAGGTATTATAGTGTTTTTTAAGGTTGGGTATGTCAATACATTTTTTTTGTCTTATGAGCTTGCTACGTTCGAGTTTAGTGTTGAGGTGCATCTTACATCTCACCAATCTATGGTCACTGCCTGTGTTGAACTTGTTTAGCACACTGCAGTCTTCTATGACGAATTTTTTGTTACACATAATAAAATCAATTTCACTTGTCGTCCCATTTGGATGTCTCCATGTCCATTTCCTGTGTGGCTTTTTCTTGAAAAAAGAGTTCAAGATGAAAAACCCTTCTGCCTCTGCAAACTCTAAGAGAGTATTTCCACGCTGGTTTCTGTTGCCGTGACCGAATTTACCTACTGAAGTTTCATTCTGTTGCCGTTGCCCTATTTTTGCATTGAAATCTCCCATAATTATCTTCAAGTGCTGCTTACCTTTATTATTTAGATCACGAATTTCCTCATAAAATTCTTCAATTTCTTCTTCAGCATTACTTGTGGTGGGTGCAAAAGTTTGAATAATCTGAGCCTGGTATCTTCTCGAGAGTTGGATAACGAGTCGTGCAGCTCTGTCAGAGGAACTTTCAACTTCTACAACTTTATCCTTCAGTTTCTTGTTTATTATAAATCCAACACCACTAGTTCTGCCAGTATCTGTCCCACGATAGTAGAAGAGATGTCCACTTTTCATTTCAATGAGATCTTCTCCTTTTCTCCTTACCTCACTTAGCCCGACGATGTCCCTCTTGATCCTTTGTAGTTCCTCTTCCAGTTCAAGAAGCCTTGAATCAGAAGATAGGGAGCGTACGCTATACGTAGCCAAGGTCAGCATCAGATGGCAGCCTAGTCCGGTCCTCCGGGGATTCTTAGCACCCTCTGCCTTCATGTCGCACTGGCCGCTGCCTTGGCCATTTACATTCCAGCTGCCGGAGACTGAGGGCCAAGGTTTAAGTTGTGGAGTCATTTTGGAGGGGTTTGGTCATAACTCACCACGCTGGCCAAGCGGGTTGGTGAGTGTGGGATAGCATTTCCTCTAATCCCGATGGTATAGTTATACCGCTATTGGTGGTCGTCAGAGCCCCTTTAGTGGGAACAGGATATACCACGAGAAGGCGGGGTTGACATTTGTCAAGGAGAGGCTGTGATGTTACGCATCACCTGACCTTACATACATATATACATATATGAATAGTGAAGTTATTTAAAATCAGAATCACAAAATATGAATTAATGAGAATATAGGGAAGTACCATAAGACAGCGCCACAGCAGCATATCAAAATGAATCCTATAATGATATCACACGCATTTAAAGGCACTTATATACATTGACATACATAAAAAATTGAGATTAAAACCCTAGTACAGTAAAGGGAAGTACAAAAGTAAAATGAAATGATGTATGGGATGCATTCAAAAAACTTAACTCTCCAGAAACTCCCAGTAAGAAACTTGCAATACCAGTTCAACTAGACTGTTCTCCTCGGGGAATACCAGTCTAAGACTGACCTATCAAAACAGGAAACCGGTTTGTAACACACAAAAGCCGCCTATGTGTTCCCTAGGTCACCGAATTACAATGGTAAATCAATTGGAACGAAACTCAATGACAGAACAAATGAACTAAAGATGAAATGTACAGAAATATTAAGCAGTAAATCAAAAAAGCAGTACATAAAAAAACCAAAGAAATCAAATTTGTTCAACCTGCTTACCTTTTAACAGTCACGCAGTATCCGAAAAGTAGCAATCCAACAAATGTAAGAGCAGCATGTCCTCCTATTCCCCTGACCACTCAGACTGAGAATACTAAATACGTAATCCCACAAGATAACCCACATAGGAGTATTGGTTACGGTTAAAATGACATTAAGGGTAGAATACATATATAACCAATACTCTTATGCGGGTTATCATGTGGCTGAAGACTTCTTATTAATAAGAAGTCTTCAGCCACTTGTGAGCCACTACCCTCCAAGGTTTCTGCTAAAGGTTTTTTGTCAATTTTTGAATAGCGAAGTATCTAGGTGATTTTCGGACAAACATTCAGCAATAAATATTTGGCACATCTTTAACCAATGACCCTACAATATTAAACTGCCTTCCTTTTTTCTCAAGTGCCGCATGATGGGTCACATGTGGCTGAAGACTTCTTATTAATACTTTGTTGTTTCTACACTTACTGTCAGTTTAACCGTAACCAATACTCCTATGCGGGTTATCTTGTGGGATATCTTGTGCGATTACGTATTTAGTATTCTCAGTCATAGTGGTCAGGGGGATAGAAGGACATGCTGCTCTTACATCTGGTGGATTGCTACTTTTTGGGTTACTGCGTGACTGTGAAAAGGTAAGCAGGTTGAACAAGTTTGATTTCCTTTGTTTTTTGATTTACTGCATAATATTTCTGTACATTTCATCTTCAGTTCATTTGTTTTGTCATTGAGTTTCGTTCAAATTGATTCATCCTTGTAATTCGAGGACCTATGGAACACACAGGCGCTTTTTATCCATTACAAACCGGTTACCTGTTTTGAAAGGTCAAGCATTAGACTGGTGTTCCCTGAGGAGAACAGTTTAGTTTAACTGGTATTGCTACTTTCTGACTAGGAGTTCCTGGAGTGTTAATGTTTTGAATGAATCCCATACGTTATTTCATTTTACTTTTGTACTTCTCATTATACTAAGGTTTTAATCTCAATATTTCATGTGTTTCAATGTATATAAGTGATTATATGTATATACACTGCCGGAAAGTGAAAAAAGATTTCCTTTTTAATGCGTATTACAGTGTACAGAACGCACCTTATAATAAGGTGCTGTACCTCCTCCAACAGCAATACAAGCTTCCAATCTGGCCTGCAATCGGTCCTACAAATACTGGATATCAAGCTGGAGGATAGCAATTTGTGCGTTTTTAACTTGGACGCGTAATTTAAAGATGGTCGCTGCCTGCCGGGGTTCGCAGAGGAGTCTTTGTCAGATCCAACCTAAGACATGCTCGACTGGAGACAAGTCCGGAGAGAGTGCTGGCCAAGGGAGTTGATGCACAGTCTGAAGAGAATGTTGAGTTTCTCGAGAGGAGTGTAGGCAGGCGCTATTCTGCTGGAATATCGCACCACCGATCGCACTCAAAAATGGCAGTGCGACCGGCAACACGATGTCGCTGACGTATGTACTGCTATTCCGTGTACCCCGTACAAACACCAGACACGTACGAGAGTTATAGCTAATCACTCCCCACACCATGATGCGTGGCGTGGGGCCTTTTTGTCAATGGCGGATGCCCAATGGCAGAAGCCTCTCGCCTTGTCGCCTACGGACACGTACACGACCGTCAGACGCTCCCAAGCAGAATCGGCTTTCATCACTGAAGACCACTGACCGCCATTTTCCCCTCCAATGGACTCCTTCTTGACACCACCGCAAACGTGCTCGACGGTGACCAGAGGTCAGTGGTAACTATGCCAGCGGCACTCATGCCCTTAGTCCTGTTTCCAACAAACGATTCCGAATTGTTCTGGTAGACACCCTTGGTATGACAGAGGATCAAATTTGTAACGCCGTAGCCGCCCTCCTGATACGCCGATCCTCTCATGCGCCCGTAACTCTGTGTTGCCCAGAACCACGTCTGCGAATGTGAGAATGCTCTTCTGACCACCGACGCCACCATCTTACCACGGCCTATACCTCTCGTCCCACCCGGTCCGCAATTTCACGGAGGGACCAACCTTCTTCCTGCAGACCTACTATATGACCTCGCTTGAAATCCGATAATAATTGAACAAATGTTGCTCGCCTGCGCCGTCCAGGCATGGTAGCTTCTTCAACGAGTACTGTACAATACGACACCAGACGAATGACTTCGTTCAGATCAGATCAGATCATATGTAGAGGATTTTAGGAAGGGAGTGTCTGACCCCAGGTCTTAAACAACCCTTAGAAATAGAAAGCTAGGAGATTTGTGCTAGAGTGCCGGATAGGAAATTGACACGGAAGCGAGGTAGAAATGGGGAGAAAGACGCCCTCATTTATAATCAGGGCCCAATACCTGGGGGGCCAATACCCGGAGCCCGACGGCTTAACGTGCCCATCCGACGCACGGCGGATATTTAGTGGTTCCAGCGCTCGTACCTGTATGGGATCGAACCTGGGTCCTCTCCGTAGCAGTCACGAACGCTGACCTTTCGGCCAAATGACTTCGTTCTCCACGTCCCAATCCTTAAATATGCGTTGCGGACATTTGCATGTTGTCTTCCGCAGTGGCGTCATTATTTCATCCAATGGTATTCCAACTTGGATCGCAGTTTCTTCTGCCCTTAACAATTAACATAATTTAATATGACGTTCCTACCAGCATTCCTTCTGGGTGATCCTTTTTTCACTTTCCGGCAGCGTGTATATATAAATAGCTCGTTGCGTCTAGGGGAATTCAATCTTGCACTATTAATACAATCAGCCATCATATCCATAACATCTTTATTAGAACATACAACACAAGTAACACAAGACAATAATTAATAACTTAAAACGAATTTATTCCATAACGAACAGCTGCGACCAACGACCTTCTTCTGCGCTGCTCTGCGCGCGCCTCGTCGCATCTGTGAAGCGCTCGTTAGACGGTGCTCTGCGCGTGCGTATTCTCACCTGTGAGGTAGAATTGTCGTTACAAGTAGTTAGTCCATTAGAATAAGCAGACATCCTACAAACTCAGCCATCCTGGAGGTCACTGCCTGCAGGGACATATCGGATGAGAAATTAAAATCACAAAACATATTACATAGCACAAAAATACAAAATAAATATCAGATATGACCATACCGTGCCTTATTGCAAGATTCCACATTACAAAAAGAAGTATTGCACAAAATATAAATTCAATAAAAAGGATCGAACAAGTGCACAGGAATACATTATGAATAATGAAAACATTTCGTAATATAAAAAAAGTCACAACATTAAACTGTTACATCTTTATAAAAGGCCTTCGTTAGATCAGCGAAGGTCACAATAGGACGTGAATGATCACCGACCCTTTCAACCTCATATCTGTCTCTGGGATTCACTCAGGTCACCTTATATAAACCGAGAAACTTGGGTCTGAACTTCAGACCAGCGCCGAATTCAGTTCCTTGGATGGCTACTAAGTAGCCAACTTGATATTTGGGTGCCTTCTTCCTATTCTTGTAGTAAGTCTTCTTGTTCTCAACTTGAATCCTTTGAATATTCTTCTTTGCCTCTTGCCTGATAAAACTTCTTTGGTCTTGAAACTGTTCTATTATCTCTTCTGCTTGAAGATTCCTGAGGGTGATGTCCTCTTTGTTCCTCATTTTTACACCAGTAAAAAGTTCAAATGGTGTCCACCTTGTACTACGACTCGTCGTACTACGTATTAAGAACTCTTTGCAATTTATCCACATGCCTGAACCACTTCGTTGTATCATCTAGAGTTAACTTGGTCAGGACCGGTATAAGAGTACGGTGGACTCTTTCAATTTGCCCGTTCCCACGTGGGACACCTGTAGCAATTTGTAAATGTAGGATTCGTTCTTCAATGCATAGTCACTAAAATATTTTGGGGTAAAAGCCGGACCTCTATCGGTTACGGTCCTGAGAAAATTTCTAAAAGTTCGCTGCTGTAACTTCAGTTTATCTAATGCATTTTCTGCCGAAGTTGATTTAACTGGGTATAACCAAGTGAATTTCGTGAATGCATCAAATATTGTTAAGATATGTTGATAGTTTTCGTTTGTAGAAGGCAGCGGGCCGATAAAATCGACATGATATGTAGACAAGGGCATGTCTTCTTTTGGGATGGGGTTCAGAAACCCTTCTTTCTTCCCACATTTCTTATTGGCTAATATGCAAGGGACGCAGTTGATGATTACACTTTGGGTTAACTTACTCAGATTAGGGATAAAAAATTCTTGTTTGACGACTTCTTCTGTTTTAACGGTTGAAAAATGGCCCCTTTCATGTACCAATTTAATTAATCCAGCCTGCATGTCTCTTGGCACTACAATAAGCTCACTACCGTTGGCAAACTTATAGAGAATGCCATTCCGGACGAAATACTCTTGAGACTCATTATCGGATAAGAGTGCTTTGAGGACGCAAACATAATAAATAAATGCATCGCTCTTTCCACGTTCCAGAAACACATAGCAACCGAAAAATTGTTTTCAGCCGCCGCCGTGGAATTTTTTGGTTGCTATGTGTTTATGGAACGTGGAAAGAGCGATGTATTTATTTATTTACTGACGCCAAGTATTTGGACGATTTTCACCTTGGTTCTCGCTCTTTGGATTTAACTGCTATAATATATATATATCCAGTGCCGTTAATGCCAACCAGATGGAAGCGTCTCAGTAACTAAGCCCATCTTCCGGATTTATGTTGTCAGAAGCTGACTTAAAAATGCACATAGCACCGTAGATTGTTGGCCACCGTGGTGTAAAGCTAACGCGCTTGGCTAGATATTGAGAGTTCCGTGATTTATTTCCACTGCGGCGGCTGAAAACAAATTTTCGGTTGCTATGTGTTTCTGGAACGTGGAAAGAGCGATGTATTTATTTATTTACTGACGCCACGTATTTGGAGGATTTTAACGCAAACATTTTCGTCTTCCAACTGGGCGTTTCTCAGCTTTGCAGTCAGAGTATCGTTTCCTATTATCATGACTGGGTGCCTACTCAAGGCATCGACATGCTGCATCCCCTGACTCTGTCTATGTACTGTCTCGTAGTCGAATTCCTCCAGTAACAGGGCCCATTGTGCGATTCGTGCGACAATGTCTTTCTTGTCCATGGTCTTCTGGAATGCGAACAATCAGTGACGATTTTGAATCGATTGCCTAACAGATAAACACAGAACTTCTCCAGGGCTAGGACGATGACCAGGACCTCTAGCTCGTAGGTGCTGTACTTCTTTTCAGGTAAACTCGTTTTCTTCGACATATAATAAACAGGGTGCAATTTCCTATCTTCAGCTTCCTGCAGCAGCGTAGCCGTGCTTGCTCGCATCTGTATGTAGTTCTGTTCTAAATCCTTGTTTAAAAATGCTCAGCACAAGACTCTCAGCTAGTAATTTCTTAAGATCTTCAAATGTTTCTCTCTGCTCGTGACCAAAAACAAACTCCCCACTTTTCCTCAGTAAGTCATTCAATGGTTTCGCAACTTTGGAATATTCTGGAATAAATTTTATAAAATAGCTTGTTAGTCCCAAAAAGATTTGCACATGTTTCACGTTTGTTGGGACAGGAAACTTCTTAACTGCCAGTGTCTTCGCCGGGGATGGACGAATAGTGCCATTCTTTACCACGTGACCCTAAAACTCTACTTTTTTCTTCAAGAACTGGCACTTTTTCATCTTTATTTCGATTTAATATTTAGATGCGACTTCAAGCACAGTTTCTAATTTCTTTAAGCCTTCCTCTTCATCTACCCATGGATGATTAAGTCGTCCATATAAATGATCACAATACCTTTGGACATGAGGTCTCTAAAAATACTATAAACATACCTCTGAAAGACACTAGGGCTAGTGCTTAATCCAAAAGGAACTTTTGTGAATTCAAAGTGCTCATCTGGAACGATAAAGGAAGTATACTTTTGACTGTCTTCATCGACATTTACATGAAGAAAACCATTCTTCAAGTCCAGTGTGGTGCACACTTTGGCTCTTTGTAGTCTGTCCAAAACACCTTCTATTAAAGGCAGAGGGAACCTATCTTTGACTAGCTTTCTATTTAGATTTCTGTAATCTACACGTAACCTGGTTGCGTTATCTTTTTTTTTACAACACCACAGGCTTGGCACAGTCAGAAGAGCTAGGCCTAATTATCCAATGCGTGAATCTGTCTGTCAACCTCTTGCTTCTCCAGTAACGACAGGCGACGGGCTCTCTGGTACATCGACACTTCATCATTTAATATGATTCTCATAGAGACGTCGGTTTTTTCGGTTTTCTCTGGCTTGTGTGCCGAAACCATCTTTCTCAACCTTGCCTTTACCTGTGTGTCACGAACGTGACTCAGTTCGATTTCATCTTTCTGGGTCGATTCGGATATTTCCATTAGCCACGAGTTCGCCTCGTACTTACAAAATTCAGTGTCACACTTGCTGAAATTTATCAAGGCTTGGTCCAGAATGTTTGCACCAATTATCGCCTGAAAAACTTAGCTGCGGTGTGGGCACAACAGGACACGTAAGTGAAAAATGATGTCCATCTATGGCAACCTCCCAATCGGAAGATCCCTTAATCCAAACTAGCTGCGCTCCAATTCCGGATAAAAGCAAGCGTTTGTTCGCCAGCTTCAGAAGGCCAGCAACTTGTCTATATACATCTTCACGTAGAAGGGATACTGAACTACCTGTGTTGATAAGTGCAACAACAGTAAAATTATTCAATGTCATCTCTTTGGTTCGAACCTTCTCATTCACAATCTCGTTACGCGCTCGTGTAATGTGGGCGTCCAATGTGTTCTCCTTCTCACTGCCTCGTTTCGCTGACGGACCACTGTCGTTTCTGGTGAGCTCAGGGCATTAAGACCTCAAATGCCTGCCTCTCCCACACGCAAAGCATCTTATTGGACATCATCTCCGGAACTTTTCAGCCTGTCTGCCTCCAGAATTCCCTTTTCCAACAACTTTATTTTTGTTGAACATCTCTGGAAAACCATGAAAGGGTGCCCCTGAGAACTTTGGGCGTTCATGCTCGACACCACATGCTGTTTTCGCGGTTTTTGTTTTAACACTTTCATAATCATCGAGCTTTCCGGATAATTCTACGGGAGAGACAATGTTGTTCCATTCATCCAAATAATATTCTGTAAAATCCACTGGAGTTTGTTTTTTAATTTGATCAGTGATGATCAAATTCCTCAATTTTTGAAAATTTTTTATTTTTAAGGCCGAAATCCAACCATTAAAATACGTAAATAATCCATGATAAAAGTCTTGCCAAGTACCGTTCTGTTTTTTCAGATTTGAAGCAAATAACTGACGAAACCTTTCAGGAGTTAACTTGAACCTCTTTAGTAAAAACTCTTTCACATGGTCATATCTCTCGACTTTTTCTTCTGGTTCACGAGTAATCAGCTGATTTATTTCGTGGGGGAGGAGTTCTAAAAGATGAGTGACCCATTGCTCCTGCGGTAAAGACACACGACAGGCTTGCCGCTCAAAAAGCACTCGGTTAAGGCTCATATCGTCTCCCATTAAATTTCTGAATTAAGTTTTTAAACTATTTACTTGGAGTTCTGGTATTTTCAACTTGAACCCTCTGATCTTGTCTAAATTCAGCCTCGACTCTTATTTTCGCCAGTTCAAATTCCATTTCGCCTCTCCAAAGTTTTTCTTCAATCGCATCTTTCCTTGCATTTATGATCGTGCTCAACATCTCCCTGCGAAACTCTTCATTATAATTCTCACTTTCAAGAATGACCCTCTTGAAATCTATATATTATTCTGCAATCTGCTGGCGTTTCTAACCGCAACTTATAAGCCAGTATTTTTAAGTCTTCTTTAAGACCTTTTGCTAAATACACCATCCTTAGTTATGTACTAAGTTTACAAACTACCGGACTGGAAAATTCATATATTCAAATTTACTGCATACCAAAGTGCAGTGTAGGTTACATTCAGTGAATTAAGCACTTGCACGCATAAATTCTTACACGAACATTGCGAAACAGATAATTCAACGCGAACAAAATATTAAACACTGTCATTCGTTAAAGTCAATATCCACAAAATATTTCAATAAAAAATAAATTGAAAATTATTTTCACCATTGTTAATAGAAAAAACTTACGGTCTTGAACGAAGATCGAAAGTATCTACGCACAACACTAGTGTTCCGGGCAAAATTGCCCCACCAAAACTTGAATCTTTCAGGCAAAACTGCCCACTAAAATATTATATTAGCACACGAGGAGAACGCTCGTTATAGCCGCCGAGCCTGGGTGGTTCTCCGGAATACGGGAACGGATCCACACGTGCCAGGGTAACACTCAGTAGCACTGTGGATGGGATGACTCCTTAAACAACAGGAACAAGTCGAAATATTTGCACTCGAGCAGGACGCTCACTCTAATCGTCGAGCCTGGGCGACTCCTCGGGAAAAAAAACCGAATTCATACGTGCCTAGCCAAGATGACTCTTCAAGAAAAAAGCACAGGAAATAGGAATAAATCCGTACGTGCCTGAGTGACACAGAACAACATAGCTGCCTTAGAACTCCATACGTGTCAGGGCGACACAGAACAACATAGTCGATTCAGAACTTTTCATTTCTCCTTGGAATGAAATCCCGGACGGGTCCCCACTTTTCTCGGGGAATTCAATCTTGCACTACTAATACAATCAGCCATCATATCCAAAACTTCTTTATTAGAACATACAACACAAGTAACACAAGACGATAATAAATAACTTAAAACGAATTCATTCCATAACGAACAACTGCGACCAACGACCTTCTTCTGCGCTGCTCTGAGCGCGGGTCGTCTCATCTGTGAAGCTCTCGTCGTTAGACGGTGCTCTGCGCGTGCGTCGTCTCATCTGTGAGATAGAATTACCGTTGCAAGTACTTTAGTCCATTTGAATAATCAGACATCCTACATATATATATATATATATATATATATATATATAATTATAAATTGAGTTTCGAATTTATAGTTCAAAGCAGATTTCTCCGGGTCGGGTCCAATTATGTGACGTCCAGGTCCAAAATTTTTGACACGTTTCCAACTCTGATGTCATTCGCTACCATTAAGGTTAGGAACATTATCCTTTTAAAATAATGCACAGCTTTCCCGCTAGGGGCGTAAATGTCAAATCTTTTTCTCGTAACACAAGACGATAACACATCCAGAGACGTATTTGAAAAACACCTTTTCCTTCGCAAAGCTTTTTGTATAAAGAATATTTTTCGCATATTTCCAACTTTTCCATTATGCAGAATTTCTACGTAAGAGGCCGTAGAGCTACATCATGTTTCCATCTATATTTATTCTTCTAACTGTTCGATTTGAAAATCCCTTTATTTCTGATATCTCCCTTCTGGTGTGAGAAACTTTTTGTGCAGAATTTGTTAACTTTAATAACATACTTTTCAGCTGCTTGTGGGAGTATGTAGCTGTTTCTATTTCTGGATATTTTATCGATTGTAGAGAACCGGTTGACATTTTTCCCTAACCGATTCCATTGATTATGAATAACTTTGATTAATTTTATTCTCATCGGAAAGGACTCAAACGACATGCTCGTTACAACCAAAAATTCGGTTTCATCTTTTTATTGTTTAAGGTATCGAAGGAAAAGCAAATTGCCTCAGTCTGACTTTTAAAAAAATGATATGGGCCAAAATTTATTTTGAAATTGGTGGTATGTACGTTTACGACCCTTAGCCGCAATGTTATGCGTAAAATATAGACCAGAAAGCAAGAATCATCGTCTTCGCAGTTCAGGCTTCCCAATGCAAATAGAAATTTTCGATTCAGATCAATACGGCTGAAGATATGGTGTCCACAAACGGGCGGATAGAGTGATAACATAAGCATATCCCTTTTTTCCCCGAGACATGTGCTGAACAAAAAAAAGATGACACTGCATTCTTGGGTGTAATGAGCACTTCTTTTGAATCCTTTCCAAACCAAAATTAATTTTTTTAATGAATTTTTACCAAAAGAAGAAATGAATTCAGCAAAGATGCAATTCATTTGCGCAGTCTAGTAGAAAAAAGTGCGGATTGTTTAAATCATTCAATCTGAGCAGTATTTTTATAGTAAATAGAACCAGTTAGCAGAAAAAAAGTAAAAATAAAATAATAATAATAATAATAATAATAATAATAATAATAATAATAATAATACAACAAAACTTGAACGACATTTCTACAATCGGAAAAACCTCCACAAATTGGAAATGTTACTTACGTCCAGTAACAACAAAATTGCGTGTTACCAAGAATCACAAATCGTATTAAAAATGTTTCTCATGGTGGAAGAAATGCTACACTGAAAGAATGTTTCAAATCAGATAGTTAGAAGAAGGGATATTCCAGAAAACTCCAACTATCTTCGTGATGGAAAATAGCTGGAGAGCTGTGGGTTGTTTGAAATAAAAAATAGGAGCAAAATATTCTTCACGGTGAAAAGCCAGGGCAAGGATTTTCCCAGATATTTTTAGAATAAGAGATACTTTTTTAAATAGAAATGTACGCTGACGTCCCTAGTGGCAGCACTGTGAGTTATGAAAATGTAGAAAATATGAGCAAAATATTCTTTATAGCAAAGGCTGGGCGATAGAAAAATACTTTTTCGAATATTACTACTTGAAGTACAGTAGCGAACAAAAATATTTGGTGAAACACTTTTTCGACCATAAATTTTGTTCTGCAGGACCAAATCGGGTCATTTTGGGATATGATATGTGTTGATTCGTGGGTTACAATGCCACGTAGTTTCTCTCAGAGCGAATTTGTGGTTCGAAATGGGCCATATTCAAGAGTCGCAAATTATTACCCATTTGTTTGCTGCATGTATTAATGTTTTTCCTGTGATTTCTGTGGGTTTTGTGATGTGTAGTGTGAAAATAAATCAATCTTAGGTTTTCAGAAATGGGTAAAAAGGCGGAGATCCCTGTTGGAGCTCGCCAGGCGGCTGTGAACATGATTTAATCCGGAATGTGCGTCACCGACATTGCGAGGGCCCTGAAGATCCGACACTACTCTATTTCCATTTCAGCTATCCTGCAACGTTACAAGAAGACTGAGACCGTCGAGAACAGTCCGCGATGTGGTAGGCCTCGTTCCACTACGTTGCGTCAGGATAGACGCATCCTCCGTCGATCTCGTGCTGATCCCACCTTGACTGCTGTGGACATCGCCACCGAATTCCGCGACAGCGACGACCTGAACGTTAGCCGAATGACTATCTCCCATCGTCTCATTGCTGGTGGATTGAATGGAAGACGCCCCACCAAGAAACCACTCATCGGAGTCAAGAATCGACGAGCCACAGTCGCGTTCGCGCGCCGTCATCAACACTGGACCGCGGCGGACTGGAGTAAGGTGCTTTTCACCCACTAGAACAAGTTCAATTTGTTCGAAAATTATGGCATCCGATACGTACGACGTCCGTGTGGCCAGAGATTCAACCCCCAGTTCATTCAGCCGACTGTCAAGCACGGAGGAGGATCGCTCATGGTTTACGGCGCCTTCTCTCGCAATGGAATGGGTCCCATCATCAAGATTAATGGAATAATGACCGGCCAGGGCTACACGAACATGCTCATCAACGATATCTTCCCATGGGCAAACCAGAACATGCCACCCGGATGGATCATGCAGCAAGACAACGACCCGAAGCACACCTCCAGAGTAGTGAAGGCAGCCTTCCAGCAGCAACAGGTTACACTTCTAGACTGGCCAAATCAATCTCCAGACCTCAACCCCATCGAGCACATGTGGGAGGAGCTGGAGAGACGATGTGCGAAGAAAACCTGTTGGAATAGGGCCCAGAAGTTCGACCAGCTGTCTGCAGAATGGGTGCGAATTCCGCAGGTCACCGTCGAGAAGCTAGTGGACTCGATGCCGGCCCGTTGTGCAGCTGTTATTAAGTCTCGTGGTTATCCCACTAAGTATTAGTTATTGTTTTGTCGTTTTCTCGTACTTGTTTTCTGTTATCGTTGCATTAAATGAATGTGATACACACCTACTTTGTTGGTCAATTTGTATGATCTTTGCGATTAAGCTCGGTACCTGATCTGTGTTAAGGTTTCCAATCCATCTGCATATGGGTGATGTTTACAACTGAATAACACATACCTGATCTGTGTTAAGGTTTCCAATCCATCTGCATATGGGTGATGTTTACAACTGAATAACACATATCATATCCCAAAATGACCCGATTTGGTCCAGCATAAAAAATTTTATGGTTGAAAAAGTGTTTCTCCAAATACTTTTGTTTGCTACTGTACGTTGGTGCGCAAAACGTAAAGACAAACCAGGTTTTGACCTGCAGTGTGGCACAGGAGCGGCCAGGATATGTGAAATTCAACCATAGGAACATCATTACTTACCGCAAAGATGACGGTAAAAACACCGAATCAACTGCAGATAGTAAAGAATATAGTGGAACTTTATACAGAATTGGCTACATAGCACTGGGTACCATGATACAGCTACATCACTGCCAATGTCGATACGAAGGGAATAGAAAATTGTCAGTAAGGTGTATGATCACCCCTACGTGGATGCATGATTTGCACCGTCTGTCCACACTGCGCACTAGGCTGTGATCAGTTCTTGCGGTAACATCGCCCATTCTTCCGTCAGCGCCGTCTTCAGCTGCTGTACAGTTTCCGGTGTGTGCTGACGTGTCACACCGTGTCTTCCCAGAGCGTCCCACACGTGTTCTATGAGATTTAGGTCGAGGGGAACGTGCTGTTCAATCCATTCACTGAATGTCTTCGCTTTTTAACAGCTCATCAACAGGCTCGGTATGAAAGGGTATGGCGTTATTGTCCATTAACACGAACTGTGGGCCAACAACACCTCGGAACAGACGAACATGGGGAAGGATTTCCTCATTACAGTAGTGCTTACCGGTTACAGTACCTCCTTCCAGTATCTGGAGCTCCGTACGTTCATCAATCAGAATCGCTTCCCATACGAGAACACCGCGACAGCCATATCTGTCACTTTCATTGCTGTTATCGAAACGATACAGAGTGCCTACCTCACGCCAAATCAGCTGACGTGCAGAATCGCTAGATAGAAAAATCTACTCTCATCAGTAAAGAGTACCGTATCCACTGTTCTGCTGTTCAATCCTTATGTTCTATGGACCACTGTAAACGGTGTCTCCGGTGAGCAGTTTTAATGGAACACAGCGTACTAGTCGGTGGGCAAACAATTCACTTTTGTGTAGTGGCTTGGCCACTGTAAACCACAATACTGTGCATCTTGTGCTCATGTTCAGTTGTTTTGCAAAGTTACTTGCTGTCCGCTGTCGACCCCTCTTGGCCTGTAGGAGCAGAGAGTGGCGGTCCTCACTGGGGGTCGTTTTTGGTGGACGACCACCACCGCGGGTTTTTCGCACAGCCGTTCCTCTAATCCTCAAAGCTTACCACCCACTCGATACGATGCTATGAGCGATACCGAACTCTTGGGCCACATGCATCATAATTCGACTCTCCTCGAGGCTCCCAACTATTAGATCACGAGGCAAACCATCAAGATGGCGCCATTTCGTTGTCTCTAACATAAAACAAATACAATAGAACGACTGTAACACTTATGCACACCGTCCAGTGCTTTCCATACAACTGACGCTATCGGACTGCGTGAGCGCAATTTGTTCTAATGTCACGCAAACCACACGTCATGTTTCATTATTACGCATATGCTGTTGTTCCTGTTCCCAGATGCGGTCCTGAGTTAATTTGTGTTTGGGTGCTGCTGTTATTTACGGTGTTATTTTACTTTTTCCACTTCGTCCTTAAGTTTTGCACAGTAGTGTACAAACACCAAGAAAAAGCTATTACATGTGTGCTTCCTAGCGAAAAAACTGTGCGTTTTATATAAAGAAAAACGTTCGCAATCTCTGTCGTAGCGAGACTGCGAATGTTTTCTTTTTTACAATCAAAAGGAAAACGTTCGAAAGAATTTTTCTTTTCTATTGAAAAAAGCAAAAAAGCTCAGTAGAATTTTTAGGGTAGGAAACAGTTGCTAAACGGAAATACAGCACCCTACAGCCATGTAGTGTCTCAACTATGCATCACGAAAATCCAAAAGTATACGCACATGGTTCCACGAAGTGAATGGCATCCAATGTTAAAAAAAATTAAATCGGTCTTTTCGAACCAGAAATACAAATTATATATATATTTGTTCCTTAGCGGACAAATTGTATACCATTTAGGACAGGAAATACGCATAAAATGTTCTCATAAGGAAAGTTATCTGGCGTAAAATAAAATATTTCAATGGGATTTTAGACGTGCTGTAATAATGTCACAAAGAAAACTATGTGCTTACGCCCTTTATTTGTAAAATTGTAGCTGAAGGAAAATTAAAGATTTTATGTTAAACATTTTAACCATAAAGTCTGTCAGAAGAAAAACTAATTTTTCAAGTCGGACTGTTAGAGGGAGATATATAAAAAAAAGCACAATGCATAAGTACTAAGCCCAGTGGCGGAGAAACTGGGCATCATAATGAGTAAGAAATATGTGTAACAAGTCTTTTGTCATGAGCGGTAGCTGACAAGACAAAGGCCGCCCCGGTGGCGCAGTGGTCTAAGGCGCTGGCCTATGATCATTCGTCCTTAAGGGGTCCGGGTTCGAATCCCGGTGAGGCATGGATGTTGTGTTTGTCTTACGGCACTGGCTCTCTCCCTTCCCTGGAACCAGTGACCCTAAATTAGGGACGGGCGACTGCTTATAGCCCATTGAGTTGCTCACGGTGGTCGTTAAACCTCCAAAAAAAAAGAGAGACAAAGTTTTTTTTTCGTTTGAGCTTCAAAGACAGCAAATACTGATGAAAATATATGAGAAACAGAAATATGGACTTACTGTGGCTAAGTTTTGAATAATGAGATATTAGACGTTACTCAAAATTCGCAGTATTTGGAAAAGATATTGTGCGCAAAATGAGCTCCGGTGTAAAAGGTATCCAAAGAAAAAATAATTGTTTTAATCAGATTTTTAGAAAAAATGATATGCAATGAAATATGTTTTGAATTCGATTGTATCTGCCCTTTACGTTACGTGCCTTAGCTACGCCAGAAAAGTCCAAAATGCAAAACTCATTGTTCGTGTAGTTCAGGCTTCCCAGCTCAAAAATAATTTTCAAATCGGATTAAGAGGTGCTGAGATATGGTGTCCACAAAGAGAAGATGGCACTCACAGTGATACCGTAATCATGTACCTTTACTTTTTCTTCATAAAGACGTGCTGAAAATTATTCCTCTAAGAATGAAATAAGGCGACTTAAAGCAATTTAAAAGTAATACGAAAAAAATGTTTCTTGTACTAAGTTTGCATCTAGCAGAATAAAAGAATATTTGGGAAAATGCTGACAGAATTCCAGATGATATGTAGATGGTTATTTATCTGTATTTCTGTGCGGCTATTTTCCAACTTAGTTTATTTTTATTCTGATACCTCTGTTTTCCGATGTATCAACCGCATTTCTTTACTTTTAGCCGAAAATCTAGTATTTCATGAGCAAGTAAACTTTTATAGAAATTTATGGCCAGTTACTCAATAACTAGATGTGAATTGAAAAAAAATAGAATTCAAAGTTATTGAGAACGCTTAAATAATTCATTTTAAAGGATTACTCAGGGCAAATGTAGTGAATTTTATGTCTTCTCAAAGAAGGACTGCTGTAATCGCAGAACAAGGAAAAACCATTTCCACTCTTCTTTATGAGGTCGGTTGCATCGATTCACATTTAGCACGCATCTTAAAATCTTCGCGGAGTCTTACGAAGTGGTAAACAGTCTAAGATAAGACTATTTACCACTTCATTAGGTTACGCTATTTACCGCAGCAGTATTTGCACTATGTGATAAAAGATGAGTGAGAGCGACAGACTTAATAGAAACAGTCTTCATTTCTAAACGTTTTTCTTCATGATTATCACATATCTGCCTTTCTGGGAACGAAACAGTTCACACAAAGTTTGAAAGAGATTCATTGTATGTCAGCTCGCAATACCTTCAGTATTTTTTTTCAAGCTTCTGTTTTTTTAGTTAATGAGTTTTTAGTAATACACAGGGATGTTAAACGTTCTAGATAAACGGAGAGAATGGTGTACGTGCCGAGCATGAAACATGTGCTTCTGATCCCCGTTTGCATCCAACGCTCCGCTTGAAATAGATTCTTTTAACAGAAAGAAAAATGTAAAACAACTGCATTGTTTCTACCAATTTTCTCCTTCTATCTCTCTGTCTTTTATAGCTTTAGGTACAATCTCTGTCACTAGCTGTACTCTTCCAAACAAAAGATGAAATACATGGTTCTCGAGATTGAATCGAAACACGTACTCACGGCTTTACGTTCCGCTTCGGCCAGTGCTATGAGAAGAATACGAGAGTTGGTGTATGCTAGGAATAGAAAATAGATGTTTTTTTTGTTTTTTGCTTTCTGTTTATTGCTTTGTAGTTATTTTGTAGGACACTGGATGCATTTCTCAGCTCTCACTTAACATTCATCTCCCTAACTGCGACTTATTAAAATTATATTCTGGACCAAGTTGATTTAACTTTGAAGAAGTGTTTTCTCCTTCGTAAAAAAAGAATTTATTTCACTTGTTTTCCACACCAGCACCGCAACTTCCAAGAACAATTAGAAAAATTTGCATTTAGCATTTTTGGCGTTTCACCATATTTTATGCAGAATATTTGACCAACCTGGAAAGTGTCAATGACTGATACCACTAAATTATTGATTTAGTGGTATCCCACTAAATTCTTGGGTGCAATGAGCATGTCTTTTGATAAAAGTTTCAAACTTTCTAGTAATCGTCTGAATCTTGATTTCTTAGATGACAAGGTTGTAAACTTGATTATGCTTCTTTGCTGTCCAAATCGAAAAAATATTTGTTTTTGTTTTTTCGGGCAGGCTTACAGTAGTAGAGACATCGTGCTGCTGAAAGGAAATAAAAAATGTACGGTGATGCATTTTTTGAAGCACTTAAATTAAAGTAAAGTAATTTTACACTGTAACACAATTCCACGAACTTTACAAATTCAGAAAACTACTCGTACGAAAAAATGTCTGCCAGCATTTTTAAAAGACAACTCTTCAGAGCATTATGTTACTACAATAGCTAAAAAAAATCAAATATAATCCTTCAAAAATTAACATGTAAAACACAGATCTCAAACTTTATCACATTCCCATCACGTGGTCAACACATGCCCAGAAGTCGGGAACAAGGAAAATGTTATTGTAGGTTAGCCCACAGGAACAAGATGGTTTTCAGAGATAGCAAAATAAGTCTGAGAACTGAAGGTGGAGGTGTGTTTGTGAGAGAGAGTGGTGTCACGAAAATAAATTCTATAGACCCAATGCCGTATTCAAGAGGTAGTCAAAATAACTGGACATCCGAAGAATCGGTGCTCTGTGAATGCTCATTTAAAATATTAGTATTACAAGTACAGTGCATCTCAAACGTACTTTTTTGAAACACTTATTTTCCTTTGAACATCTCTTGTAGGAAGAAATCTTAGTTGTAAATAAGTTTCTAAAAATATTTGTTGGAAAATTTCCTTTTTCAAAATACTCACAAGCTCTTTTAGGTACAAAAGGAAAAACAAGAGCACAGTGTCTCAACAAACATTAAAATATACAATGTATGATAATGTATCTCGGAAACCTTTGGTAAAAATATTTTACATTCCGATAGATTTTTAGAAACTACTGTACTTCTGGAACTTCCTTTCCAAATATTTGTGCGAAATACATTTGAATGAGTACTTACAGAATAAAACTTCCTTTGTTACCTATCTAAAGTAAATAAATTTACGATGGCATAATTTATAAGAAGCTTACTCTCACAAAAAATATGACCGTATAAATACAGATGTTTGTAAAAAATAAACCTTTTATCAATAATCCAATAGATATATAACTTTCCTGCTTGCTACTGCAGAAAGAAACCCTTTGTCAAAAACAACCACTGGCAGTGTTTCTCTTATAATTACCTGAAATAAATATAATTGCATGTAGCGTTTGTCTGAGGAGCTGCAATTTGTTATCATGATTCTATCTTTGTTTTTATTTATATTTATTATTAATTTATTTTGCAAATCTGTGAAACTGGTGGTCAATTTCAAGTTCTCAAATACAAAGTTTTGTCACACTTTTGCACTGTTATAAAAGTTATTGGGCATGTAAAAAGATTGATAAAACCAATTTCAATTTCTTAACGTAACCATCAATACAGACATGAAAAAAATGATACACGGTAAGTTTAAAATTGTCATTTTGGGGAGTCGCTGTTACTATGTCTTTCTCTTCCTCCCTCTCTCTCTCTCTCTCTGGCCAATTTGAATAGCCCACAGAAAAAACTTTCGAGTGCTAAGTTTAATGGCACTTAGCTGAATTTTGGTTGTTTGTTTTTTTTAGACGAAAAGGATGAAAAAGAGAAAAAGACTACTTGAATTAAGCCTTGTGGATGTCATTCAAAAAATTAATTTGTTGGTGCTGCAATAGACACGCTAATAGTATGCTGGTTTTTGGTTTGTTTGTGTTTGCACAAACCCAAAATCTTAAGAATATGTTGATAGTTATTGCTGCTGATTTCGAATGCTTAATGAAGATCTAAGTCTTAGTGGCTTTCCTTGTACATCACATTAGGCGTTTTCTTCGTTTCCCTGGCACTTTCCTTGATTTCCTGCAACGCTGTTTCAGAACCATTTAACGTAATTTTAATATATCATTATTGTGACCACCTCCTACTTTTGTCGTGAACAGCGCGTAGCCAATGAGAGTAGGCACGTGTCGTGAGCTGGCTTGGAAGGTACATAAGGTGTGCTGTAGGCATTCTGAAAACATATCACTCGTTGCTGTCATGGATAAAAGGGGCGATTTATCAGATTTGCAAGAAGGGATGATTATCGTCTTTTGGAACAAGGATGTCAGTATTTTTGAAACAGCGCAATTTGTGAACTGTTCGCTTGCTGCTGTGTTAAAGTGCATCGTGGTTGGAGAAATGGCACTACGGCGAATAAGCGACTGGAAACTGCTGAGCACCACGTGCCATTTATGTGAGAGGTGAACGTCTGCTGCGAAGGTGCGTGAGGGCCGATCGACACGCTACAGTGGAGCAACTCAGTTGCCGAATGAACCAGGGGGCTACCGGAAGTGTGTCTAACACGACAGTTCAGCAAACCGTGCTGCGTATGGGGCTCCGATGCAGACGGATGGTCACTGCATCTATGCTAACGAAGGTGCGCCGCCCCGGTGGCGCAGTGGTCTAAGGCGTTGGCCTCTGATCATTCGTCCATAAGGGGTCCGGGTTCGAATCCCGGTCAGGCATGGATGTTGTGTTTGTCTTACGGCACTGGTTCTCTCCCTTCCCTGGAACCAGTGACCCTAAATTAGGGACGGGCGACTGCTTATAGCCCATTTGAGTTGCTCACGGTGGTCGTTAAACCTCCAATCAAAAAAAAATCAATAACGAAGGTGCATACACCGGCAGAAAAGGCTGAAATTTTAACGGCAGTATCAGAATTGGACTTCCGTTGATCGGCAAATGATTGCTTTCTCCGATGAGTCATGTTTTCTGCTTCATCGAGCGGATGAACGTTGGCGTATAAGGCGAGAAACATCGGAGAACAAACACTCTTCAACCATTGGTGGAAGAACACAAGCTGATGGGGACAGCGTTAAGGTCTGGGAAATGTTTCCGTGACATTCCTTGTGTCCACTCATACCTGTGGAAGGACTATGGACCGAATTCGTTATGAATCCATCCTTGTACCCCACGTACATCCATACATGCTGATTGTCTTCCCTGGGGCTGATGGGATCTTCCAGCACGACTATGCGACGTGTCACACAGCTAGAAATATCCGAGAGTGTAGTTGAAAGAGCGTGATGAAGACTTCAAAGTACTTCTCTGGCCCCCTAATTCCTCAGACTTAAACCCAATTGAGCATCAATGGGACCACCTCGATCGTGTTGTTCGCTCTACGGATCCTCCACCATTGAACCTCCAGCAGCTGTAGATGCACTGCAGTCAGCATGGCTCCATATACCTGTGAACACTTTCCAGTATCTTATTAAGTCACTCCCAGCCATCTAGCTGCTGTCCGCGCTGAACACGACGGTTACTCTGGATATTAGCTACTGGTGACCATAACGTGACTCGACCGTGTATAAACGAACAATTCTTTTTAAAATTTCTCGGAAGGACATATCTTTTCTCTTGCAATGTGATTAAATACAATTATTTTGATAGCAGATGAAGTTCTCAGCATAACCTGGCATCCAGAATAATGTAAATTGTTTAGAAACTCGTGTGTGGAAATCTATACAGATGTGTTGTCCTACGAATATTAAGGAAACCTTCTGACATATTATCAGATAGTTCAAAAATAGTTTCGGTAACGGTAACATACTCAACCTTTTTCTTCAATAAACTACGTGAAAAAACGCTTCTAGATCTAATGACCAAACGGAAGTTGCCACGATCAAATAAATAAAATGAAATGCATTTACTTACAAATCCATGCGATAGTTACAAAAATTTATATCCAACAATTGACTATATCAGCAATGCTAAGGACTCACACAAGAAAATGCTTGATATATCCAAAACAATAAGAAAAATAAAATCTATAACTGTACATTATAATGAATAACGCTTCTGCTACCAAGCTAATTATCATGAATATAAGGCTTCTGCTACTGAATTATATAATTATAATTAATAACGCTTCTCTACTAAGCTAAGCTAAGCTTCTACTCAGCTAATTATCGTGAATATGGCTTTCACTAATATTATAATGAACTCAATGCTTGTACTAAGCTTCTAATAGTGAACTCAAATGGTTGTTGTTACTTAGTTAATTAAGATCATTAGTAAAGTCTCCTGCTAGTAGTGTAGAATAGTAATGAACAAACTTATAACTGGTAGTAATGTTGTAGTAGTAATTAAAGTCTTATGCTGGTTGTTACTAATAACACTAAATGAAATAAACCTAACAGCCAGACAGAGGTCTGGCTGTTAGGTTTATTTCATTTAGTGTTATTAGTAAGTACGTCTTTCTCAGTACTATGAACTGAGAAAGACGTACTTACGTAAAACCTTTTATTATGAACTTCTACTGGTATCATCACACACACAGCTACTCAAATAACACGTAGCTCCTTGCACATGAACGAAACTCTACTCACATAAACAATAGCTCTTCACATAAACAAACGCTCTCTCTATACAACAAACGCTCTCCCTAGGTATCGCTGAACGCGCCTATTTATACTGGCTACCACCACGTCATGACTTACACTCATTGCCAGATTTCATTCAGCGGGAGAAATAACATCTCGTTCAGTAAGAAGATAATTTACATAGAAAAATAAAATAACCAGAGATAGTAAAATCAAAAGGAAAGTGAATCTAGAGTATACGTTACATCATCTGCCCCTTAATTTTTTTCTCTTTTTGTTTTTCAAAAAACCTATCAATTTTGGAGTGTAAGTCTTACACTTCGTTGATTGACGTTTCTCGACCTCCTTTTTGTTTTGTTGTTTGGAGGCAGCAGTATTTACAATATCAAACTTGGCATGACAGAATCAAGAAATATGTATTCGTCTGTGAAACACTTGTATTTTTGAACAAAACAAACCTGCATCGGCATACCTTCCTTTTATTCTGCCTAGCAGGAATCACTTTTTTAATTTCAAATTACGTTCTCATTATTCGTTGAATACACACCAACTGTATCAGCAGCGAAGATTGCCTGGAGCTGCCTAACAGTAACAGTTTTATTATTTTACCCCTAAGCACATAGATATATATAAAAAAATTTGGATTAGTAGATGGACATAGAAGAAATATAAAAAAAAGCACATATATACACAAAAAAGAATGCATAGGCCCACACGAAAAAAAGAAATTCTGACACGCCAACTGGTCGTGCAGGAAAAACAACAAACGGAGAAAAGAACCTGTCCACGAGAACTTACTTATCTCGAGGACGCATAAAAAACTCTAGTACGATAACGTTTTCCAGGCCTAATCGGACTGGTAAATTCAGGTGGCATAGAGCGTTTCAAGGATTTGAATGGATCTGGAACATCTGTATTCTGTCGGTCAAGAAATCCCGGCGGCTGACAGGAACGGTCAGGAACGGCTGAAATCCGTCGGTCAGGAACGGCTGAAGTCTGGCGGTCCGGAAATCCTTGCGGCTGACAGGAACGGGCTCCCTCGGGCTTTTGATATGTAGTCCCTTTGTGCTGGGGCCCGTGGTGTCCTTCCAGCATTCTTTTGGACAGACGTGGCTCCGGCCACATCGTTTGCTTTCGCTTTCGCCCTCGTGGCATGAGAGTAGCAGCAGGCATCGGCCGTGTTTGCCCTGAGCGTAGGTTCCAGGGCGAAACCCGGGCGGATGCAAGGATCTCTGCCTTCGTCGCTGTTGCGGTGAAGCAGATTGGGGAGACAAGTTACGTTTTCGCCCAGCTTTTGGTGTTACTGGACGGTTTGTAATTGGAGTTTGACGTTTAGGAATAGTCAAATTATTGTTCATAACTGATAAATCAGAAATATCCGAAGCCTCTGAGTCGCTGCTGTAATTTAGTGGTCATGCAGGGCGATGTTTATGTCTGCCTATAGGAATACTCTCTGACGAGGAATTCAAGGAAGTAGGAGCTTGTGGTGTTGCAGATTTATCGGGAAATGGTGCAGCAATAGTCTTGGCAATGGTTGGAGGGAAAGGAACGATACTAGTATTTGAAGAACTTGATTCGAGCCTTGGTCTCATGGGAGAATCAGGTTGCGTGTTTGGAAACCCGTCTTGAGGCGGGGAGGGTGAAGAAAAAACCACTGGAGATTCTTCAAAAATGTTTGTTGGTTCGTCCAAAATTTCTGGAGGTTGATCGTGAGATATAGACTCTCGAGTCTGTGGAACAGAAGGCTGAGTAGGGTTGATTATAAAATCGATATTTCGTTCATGATACTTGCGACACTGAGCAACGTGTACGTATTGAAATTGATTGTCAGGTTTTTCAAGAACAATGTTATTTTCAAACACATTTGCCACCCGATATGGACCTTCGTAGCTGGGTGCAAATTTCTTCACTAAAGTATGAGAAACAGAAGAGTGGAAGTGCGTTTCCACGAGAGTGAGATCTCCAACGACAAGATCTGGTTCCCTACGCCTAGTATTATAATATCTTGCTTGAGCCGCTTGTGCTCCTAGCATTGCAATACGAGCTTTTTCTGCCATGATACGTACTGATTGCGGAGTTGGTCGCTGGTTTAGTTCGTCGATAATCCCCGTTAAATTTTCAAAAGGGGTTTTAATTTTGCGACCCAGAAAAAGTTCTGCAGGAGTAATTTTAGTAGATTCGTGAACAGACGAGCGGAGGGCGAACGAAAAAGCTCAAGATGGTCATCCCATCATTCATGATGATCCATGACAAATGTAGCAATCATTTTCACTAGCGAGCGGTTTACTCGTTCCGCGAGATTACTCTGGGGATGATATGGGGAAATGAATTTATGCTTAATGTGTAGTCTGGCACACATTCTTTCAAAAATGTCAGAAATAAATTGGGGACCATTATCCGAAACTACTTTATTAGGTGCACCATATCTAGAGAATACTTCATTAACTAATACATTACAAATAACTTCTGCCGTAGTGGCTTTAATGGGAAAAACTTCAACCCATTTAGAAAAATTATCAGTTAATACTAAAACGTAACGAGCTTTGTTTTTAACAGATAAAGGATAAGGTCCCAATAAATCTATGGAAATAATATCAAAAACATGAGAACTTGAACTAGATTTCAAGTGACCGGCCGGTCTTACATTACGGTAATTATTAATCTGACACAAGTGACATGATTGAACGTATGCGAGCACACTTTGGTACATGCCAGGCCAATTGGTAACATCCCGCAATTTACAACGGGTCTTGCGAATACCTAAATGGCCTGCAAGAGGTTTGTCATGAAATTCGTTTAAAAGGGCCATTCTAAGGGTTCGCGGAATACATGGGCGAAACTCTGCTCTAGTAGTCCGAGATTTCGTATAGTAAAGAAGACCCTCTATGACTTCAAAATGCTGTGACCTTCCAGCCAGAGAAGGATCACTTTGTAGGGGCGAACCCGCAAGCAAAAAATTATATATATCCCCGAAATCTGGATCATTTATTAATTCTGCCATTATCTGCTCTCTGGATGTTATATGAGCTATTAGAAGTAAAGGCTGACATCCAGGAGTAGTTTCGGTGGGGACCCCACTAATCGGAACGCGAGACAATGCGTCCGGTAATTGATTCTTATGACCTGGCTGATACGAAATTTTGATATTGCTCTCTTGTAACTTAAGAGCCCACTTCATAAGTCTTTGAGATAGGTGCTTAGCAGAATTCAAATACTGAAGGGCAGAATGATCCGTAATTATGTTAACTATCAATTCGTTAAGATAACATTGAAATTTATCAAAGCATACACAACAGCAAGACATTCACGTTCCGTTGCTGAATAATTGCTTTCAGCTTTGGCTAAAGTACGAGACGCAAAAGCTATTGGATGCCCAGCTTGTGACAAAACGCAACCAAGACCAACTCCGGATGCGTCAGTATAAATATCAAATTCCTTAGTATGATCCGGGAAAGCCAACACTGGAGGCTGAGTCAACGCAGACTTCAATGTTTCAAAAGCAGCGTTAGCCTCAGGTGTCCAAACAAACTTCTTGCATTTACGTTTCAAAGCATACAATGGCTCACAGATTGTAGCATAAGCGGGGACGAACTGCTGATACCATCCGGTCATTCCCAGAAAGCGTGATAGTTCTTTTGCTGTTTTAGGCCGAGGAAAGTCAACAATAGGCCTAATTTTTTCATTATTCGTAAATAAGCCGTGGGGAGTGATTTTTAACCCCAGATATACAATCTCGTCTCTCGCTATCTGGCATTTACTAGGTTTTAACGTCAAGCCAGCATTGTATATGAGTTGGAACACCTGTTTGAGCAGAGAAAGGTGCTCGTCAAAAGTCTCGGATGTAATAATAATGTCATCCAAATATACATGCACATGGGGACCCAGAACAGGTCTGAGAACCGTATCCATAAGCTTTTGGAAAGTAGCAGGTGCAGAAGCTAGTCCAAAGGGCATACGTAGGTATTCATAAGCCCCAAAAGGAGTCACAAAGCCTGTTTTATCGACAGAATCCGGATGTACCGCCACCTGCCAATATCCACTCGCCAAATCCAAAGTTGACATCCATTTGGTTGACGACAGGTCATGCAAAATATGTGACATGACAGGTAGTGGATAATTGATCGTTTTTGTGACTTGGTTGAGCTTGCGAAAATCTGTCACAAAACGAAATTCATTGGGTTGTTTCTTTGGAACCAAAAAGGCAGGAGCAGCCCAGGCGCTTGTTGATTCCCTTATTATGCCCTGTTTAATCATTTCAGCAATTTGACGTTGCATTTCCTGTTTCTTATGTGGAGCACAAGGGTAAGGTTTCGTCGCTATCGGTTTCGAACCATCAGTGTCAATGACATGATAAACCACCTGTGTGAAACCAGGTTGATCAGAAAATAAACCAGGGCTTTCCTGTAAAAGTAGAGAAAGCTGGTTTCGTTGCCTCTCATTCAATTGGTTACTCAATAACAAACTCGTTATATCCACAGGAACCGTAGGAATCATTTCGACAGGTTCCGGAAAGGAAATCACATGTTGTACGAAATTCAAAGTTATTTGAAACGTATGAATAAAGTCCATTCCCATTAGACATTTAACAGGTAGTTCGTCTATAAGCAGGAAAGAATGCGTAAAACGAGCCTTTCCCAGCCCTAGCGATAATGTGACAGTTCCTGTGATACTGAAGATTTCGTTATTTGCACCTCGCAAATACTGCGTCACAGGCTGAACGAGTATTGCAGGAAAATTGTCAGTGCAAAACTTCGTATTTAATGCTGATATTTCAGAACCAGTGTCGAACTTTGTCTCGACAATAATATCTTCAATTGTCAAGAATACATCAGGCAACTGAGGAGTTTGGACAGTCACTAATACTGTTTTAGGGTCAGAATGCTTGGTATCATGAAGCAGGACCGACCCTTGGTCTACTTCCTTTGGAAGTTTAAAGGATTCCTGGTTGGATTATCATGCGGTCTGAAACCTCGACCCTGCCGGGTATCTGGAAAATTTTCACGATGAGGAAAACTGCGTGAAACCTGCGTCGGGAACTCAGCGTGTCTGTTTACATTGTCATATCTATTACTTCTTCCCTCAGCACGGGCAGAAAAATCATCATTGTCCTGAGCATGAAAACGTTCCGAATGCTGCGGATTGGAACGGGGTCGAGCATACTGTGCATTTGTACGATATCCCGAAGATTGTTCAGAAACTCGCTGTTGGTTTGCCACTCTTCTGTGTGGTGGAACGTATGAAGCTTGGGTGTGCACTTGTGCATGCTCGCGCTGAAAGTTATTATGCCTATTATGCTGCTGAGGGTTTTTGTAATAAGCCTCGTGGGGTGCCCGAGCATGGTGAGTTGAACCATGTTTGCCATGTCGCTCTTCATACGTTCGTATGAGGCGAAGGCATTCATGAATTGTAGCAGGGTGTCGAACCTCAAGAAAATCTTGTAAAAATGGGTCGAGCTGCTGCAATAGGGTATCCAACATGTCGACATGACTGGCATGTGGATCCCATAAGTTATATAAGCGTGTTGTTTCCAACGCAAATGCAACAGGGCTATCGTTGGGTCCTTGCTGACGAGAAAAAAGTTGTTGTGCAAGGCTAGCTCGACTGAGGCCGAAAGGAAAGACCTCCAAAAATTCTGCTCGGAAATTCTCATAATGAGAATCCGGGTTCGACACTCTCTACTGCCGATACCAGGTCTTAGCGGTATCCTTCAAGCAAGTGCCTGCGATTTGTATTTTGCAGTCTTCAGGAATATTGTATAGATCAAAATGATCTTCCAAATCTTCGAGGAACTTTAAGGATCCCTCCAAACCATTGAAATTAATTGTTCCTGCATGCGGCACGAAATGGGCAAGCATTCTGCTTCGCTGAGAGGATTGAACTCCCTCAGGTACGACCCGCGACTCAGAGTAACAGGAATCTGGTGAATTACGAAATTGTAAAGAACGCCTGGGTACGTGTAGATCACGTATATCAAAGTGAGCCCCACAGGCTTCTTGCAGATGTTCGAAATTAATCCCATCACCACCGAAACTTGTCTTAGGGTGAAATATTGAAGTTGTCTCAGGTAGTGAAGACATGGGTAATAATTGTCAAGATCTCGTGTTCGAGAAAAGTTCGGGCGCCAATTATAATGAATAACTCTTCTGCTACTGAATTATATAATTATAATTAATAACGCTTCTCTACTAAGCTAAGCTAAGCTTCTACTCAGCTAATTATCGTGAATATGGCTTTCACTAATATTATAATGAACTCAATGCTTGTACTAAGCTTCTAATAGTGAACTCAAATGGTTGTTGTTACTTAGTTAATTAAGATCATTAGTAAAGTCTCCTGCTAGTAGTGTAGAATAGTAATGAACAAACTTATAACTGGTAGTAATGTTGTAGTAGTAATTAAAGTCTTATGCTGGTTGTTACTAATAACACTAAATGAAATAAACCTAACAGCCAGACAGAGGTCTGGCTGTTAGGTTTATTTCATTTAGTGTTATTAGTAAGTACGTCTTTCTCAGTACTATGAACTGAGAAAGACGTACTTACGTAAAACCTTTTATTATGAACTTCTACTGGTATCATCACACACACAGCTACTCAAATAACACGTAGCTCCTTGCACATGAACGAAACTCTACTCACATAAACAATAGTTCTCCACATAAACAAACGCTCTCTCTATACAACAAACGCTCTCACTATACAACAACAAACGCTCTCTCCGTACAACAACAAACGCTCTCTCCGTACAACAACAAACGCTCTCCCTAGGTATCGCTGAACGCGCCTATTTATACTGGCTACCACCACGTCATGACTTACACTCATTGCCAGATCTCATTCAGCGGGAGAAATAACATCTCGTTCAGTAAGAAGATAATTTACATAGAAAAATAAAATAACCAGAGATAGTAAAATCAAAAGGAAAGTGAATCTAGAGTATACGTTACAACATGCATAACCCCAATAGCACCTCACGTGAACGCATGTCCAAACACTCGGATATTGGCGAGTGACATAACTGGTCAGCTAGGAGTGAAAAGCAGAGAAAGATTTCTGATTACGTAATTACTACAATTAGTGACGTAGCTGTGCTGGATTCTCGAAAGTGCAATTTGGAAAGATAAGCAAAACAGCAAAAAAGAAGTGGATTTGTGCCAATTGTAAACTGTTCTCTGAATCATCGTGCCCTAATGTATCGCAGACTACTAGTGAATCTTTTAGATTAAACGCATTGGGTGGAATCAGTGCAAATTCGGAAAATTCCGAATTGATTGCTGTCATTCTCGCTCTCCACGAAAGTTTAAAGTTTATGAGTGACAAGTATGATGACATTCTCATTAAGCTAAACGACATCCATAAAGTCAATAATGATCTAAAATCAAATAATCAAGAATTACGAAAAGAAGTGATGATTCTGCAGAATAGATTGGAAGAAACTGATCAATATCTCCGGCGTGAAAACCTTGAAATCAAAGGTGTGCCATATGAACAAGGATCTAGCGCTGATGACATTATTTGTGAAGTGGCTAGTAAGGTGGGTGTTGATTTAGACATCATTCAGGAGACGCATGCAGTCCACTGGGTGCCCACTCCTGGAAACACATCACGAAAAAATATTGTGAGATTTGTCAATCGAAGAAAGCGTGATGCTTTCTTCATGGCTGCAAAACATTTCAGGAAAAAACATGGAAACTTTACAGCCCGTGCCATTGGTTTTAATAACGACAGTCCAATCTATGTAAATGATCATCTTTGCCCTGCCAGTAAACGTCTTCTTGGACTAGTGCAAACAAGGAAAAGAGAATGTGGGTGGAATTTCGTGTGGACGGATCGAAATGGTAGGATCTTTGCCCGCAAAGATAAGGACTCGCCTGCACTGCACATTCAGTCTGTTAGTGACACGGAAAAAATTAACTAGGCATTACAATGACATTCACCCTCCATCTGCTCTGATTAATGGCTGGCCCAGAACAAATATATGACCCTTATCTGGATTATTACCATCCGGACTGTACTTGTGAAAAGGTATGTTCATATGATCTCTCTGATGAAATCGACAAAGTTGGTATGTCACTCTTACATATCAATATTCAAAGCATTAACTCTAAATTTGATAAGCTTCAAATTTTTCTATCACAATTGAATCATGATTTTTCTGCAATTGCACATAGCGAAACTCATTTAATTGATGAGAAACAAAAGGAGTTTTTTAATCTCAGTAACTATAATTTTGAATGCAAAGTTAGAAATCGGAATAATCCATTACTGAATATAAGGGGTTCTGGTGGAGTAGGCATGTACCTGAAGTCTCACATCACCTACTTTATTCGTGATGACTTGAATAATATGTCCCTTGTACTTGATTTCTGTGAAATGCTTTGGATTGAAATCAAAAGTCCCAAGTCCAAAAACCTAATTATTGACGTTATCTACAGATCGCCAAGTAGTGATCGAAAAACCTTTTGTGAATGCTTTGACTATATCTTAAACAAAATGAATAACGAAAATAAAAATTGCATTTTTTGGGAGATATTAATATTAACATTAACAACCTATCTCTAAATGAAATCTATCTTAATATGCTATCAGGCAAGTTTTTTCAGATGTGCATTTCTTTACCAACTCGTGGTGCCAATACTCTAGACCATATTGGTACTAACTTACCTAATACTGCTTTAAAGTCCGGAGTGATTGATTTTAGTATTAGTGATCACAACCCTGTCTTCATTAATGTTCCAGTTTTTACAAATTACCATTACTCAATTAACCACAAAACAATCTCCTATTATGACTACACCACATTAGCTGACCTAGTCTCAAATTTTGACTGGGACAAGTCGGGTATCTTCAATACAATTTGTCGAACTATAGCTACCGAAATTTTGCAAGGCATTTTGAATGATTTCCTTGGGATCATAACCGTTCACAAAGTAGTTAACACTAAATATGACATTAAGATCCAACCTTGGATGACCAATGGAATCATTAGATCAATCAAAAAAAGGATAAGCTTCGTAAAAAAAAGTAGAAAGAATCCTTATAACAGTTACTTACGTGATAAGTATAAAAAGTATAATTATGCCCTAAGAAATGTTATTCAGCATGCGAAAGTTGCTTATTACAACCTCGCTATTTCAGATGCAGGAAATAACTCATATCAAAAATGGAAAATAATCAAATCAGCAATTAACAAACGATCCTATGCTACTGAAACTCCGCTGACGTTAAAAGGAAATTCCGGTTATTTTAATGTTGATTCAAAATCAGTCGCGGATGAATTCAACAATTACTTCATTGACATAAGTCATGATTTAGCATCTCAGCAAAACTTGCCCACAAATACTAAAGGTTATGCTTCTTTATCCAAAATTAAGGAAGTTCCTTTTTCAATGTTTCTACGCCCATTGGATGATACTGAAACCTATAATATTATCACTTCATTGTCCCTAAAAAGAAATGCTGGTTCAGACAATATTAATAGCAGAGTCGTAAAAGACTCGATCTCTATTTTGGTACCACTTATAACACATATTATTAATGTGAGTTTTTATTCAGGTCAGTTTCCTGACAGTCTGAAGATCGCTAAGGTTATTCCTATTTTTAAAAAAGGAGATAGGGAATCTACCTGTAATTACAGACCGATATCCTTGTTACCCGTTTTGAGTAAGATTTTTGAAAGGTCTATTCACAGCAGCATGGTTGATTTTTTACACACCCATTTTATGCTCTCTTTGGAACAGTTCGGCTTCCAAAGAAACAGATCTACTAAAATGGCTGTTGCTAAGTTGTCAAACATCATTTCCGAAGCACTAGATGACAGTTTTTATACTATTTGTGTTTTTATTGATTTCCAAAAAGCTTTCGACACGGTAAATCACGACATTCTGTTACATAAATTACCCAAATACGGTTTTCGTGGCAAAATTCTTTCCCTCTTAATGAGCTATCTCTCTCATCGCAAACAGTATGTCACTGTAAATAAAATAAACTCCGATCTACTTAATATTTCATGCGGAGTGCCTCAAGGTTCGGTATTGGGACCGCTACTGTTCCTGTTATATATTAATGACCTTCCTCTGTGCCTGCAATCAACTCATGCTTTGCTATACGCTGATGACACTGTCATTTTTCAAAAATGTCATGATTTGCATAAGTTACAGATAATGATCAATAATGATCTATCAAATTTATCTCATTGGTTATGCTCTAACAAATTATCACTTAATATTCTAAAAACCAACGCCGTATATTTCCGAAACGTTCATAAAAGAGAGGGCATAAATAAATTTCCAGTCAGGATTAATGATCTCCCCCTTAAAATTGTGGACAAAGTTCAGTATCTTGGTGTTTGGTTTGATGAATTCTTTAACTGGAATACGCATGTTCAGTTTGTTTTAAAAAAAGTTTCCTTACAGGTTGGCCTGCTTGGTAAAATTAAGCAACTCTTCCCTTTCAATGTCTTAAAAACATTTTACTATGCTTTTATTTATACCCATCTCTCCTATTGTCCGGAATCTTGGTATTCAAATATAAATGCAAACAATAAGTTATGCTTGCTCAAATTACAGAAGAAATCTGTTCGCTATATGCTGAACACAGATTACATGTCTCATTCAAAACTATTATTTCTAAAACTAAATATTCTAAAAATTCATGAAAATTTTACCTGGAAACTAGGTATCATGTTTTTTAAAATAATGCATCTTAAACTGCCTAAGTTTCAATCTGACATCAAATATCTGGATTATTCTATCTTCACCAGATCTGTTGCTAACAACAAATTATGTCAGCCGTGTGTTAGACTTAATTATGGTTTAAATAACATACTGTATAAAGCCATTATCCTATGGAATAATCTCCCAGAGAGCATCAGATCCCTGGAAAATATCAAAAAGTTTTCCTTGTCTCTGCGAAATTACATTGTAAATCACTCTGATCTCCATAACGAATCTCAACCCTATCATTAAATTGTAGTTCCAAGCATGCTGTTAACAGTGGTGCTTCTGTTATAACCATCTTACTTGCTTTCATATATGCCATATGTTTTATTCTTTTTCTTACATCTGATAGGGGGAATCGTCTTACAACCAATGTGTTCAGATTCCTCCTGGTGTATTGCAATTTCATATAACTGTAAGTTTTAAATGTGTGCAATAAAATAATTGTATTGTATTGTATTGTATTGTACACAGGCGCACGATTTCTGAACAAGCTGTCCAACACACTCCCACGCAGTGTGACGTGTCTAAGTGTTTCAATCTAATTTTCTGCCCAGGTTTTCTAAAGTGTTCTTCAGGAAATACTTTGGTGAAAATATCTCCTAGCATACCCTTGTTGGCAGAGGATTCAGTTTTCATCACATTCTTTTCTTTTTCATGACATGTGAAAACACATATTTATCAATGACACCGATCGAGACCACGCCCCCTCACTCTGGAGTAAGTTGCTTTCCCAACTAAGCTACGTGGACGGAATGTATCGCTGCAGATTTGACGTCTTGACTCGTGATTCACCTCTGTAGTGCGTCACACACATTCTTCGTTCATTGCCTTCCCTTCGATGAATTTTAGTTTAACATCAACAAGTTTTGAACGAAAGGTCAGTCCTTCGTTTTAAATTAAAGTTAAGCGATTTGAGCTTACCGATTATTACCACTCACCGAAGAGGCAAAACATTATGTCTAGCACGTCTTTATGCTACTCGAGGCAACTGCAGCTAAACGAGGTACGTGCAAATGTCAAGAAACGGTATGAATAACACCTGACACCGAACTCTATTAATCAGCCTTATTCTTGTTCTCTAGATGAGAAAGACAGCTGGCATTAGCGTGTTTAACAAAGGCCAAATTGTAATCGCCAGACGACCGGGTTAGAACACTATCGATATGGCAAGGCTTTTGGGGTGCTCACGTACACACAGGCCTTGGTTAGTACTTCCAAAAAGTGGTCCGAGGAGGAAAGCTACGAACCGCCGGCGAGGTGCGGGCTGAACACAGCTCGCACATCAAACCGTGCTGCAAATGGGGCTGCGTAGTCTCAGGCCACACCGAGTGCTCATGCTAACTGCGATTTACCGTCGAAAGCGCATACAGTGGGCACACGAGCATCAAAAATGGGCCTTGAATGATTGGAAGAAGTTCGTCTGGTTCGATGAATCTCGTTTCCTGTTGCACCATGGGGACGGATGGGTACGTGGGCGCAGTTTACCTAGGGAAGTGTTGGCACCCTGATGTGTAATGCTTTGGGCAATGTTCTGCTGCAAAACCCAGTCCTCCACGTGCATGAAATAATGACGTCTATCACTTACCAAACAGCATTGGAGACCAGGCACATCCTTTCATGGGAACTGCATTCTCTTCTAGTAGTGCCTCCTTTCAGCATGGTACATTCAATACATTCATTTTAGTGAAATATAGCTTTTAACCATTTTCAATTATTACCCTGAGATGAACTTCTGTGGGATGCCGCTCATGAATTGAAAAATTCCAGTTTTCCGGATGACTTTGTTACTGCTGATGCGTCTCCACAACTCACACTACTTTGTGAAAATTAAGTACTAATGATATAATTATTTACGTACTAATAATATAATTCACAGACTGGCATGACTAATCAAATAAGTTACGTGCTAATAATATAATTCACAGACTGGCATTCATGTATGCACTGAATGTTCCTCAAAAAAAAAAATAAAAAAAAACCATGTGGAATAATCAGTTGTGGTTGTGAACTTGAACTTCCAAAAAACATGAAACTTTACTGTGATTTCGAATCCATCTGCTTCTGTTTTTCGTGTTTTTTCTCATGATAAAATATGTATCCATTATGTCCAGCCTGTTCTTCTACCAAGAGCTCTCATGGACATGTTTTTGGGCTTCTCTGATTTTTCATAGATAGAGAGTCTTTATTGATGCTTACGAGTCACATTTTACTCCATTTGACAGAGTGAAGCAGCTTTGTTGGTTTTGAAACTTACCGCTTTTGAAACCATTAATATTTTGCATATACCGGTAGTAACTTGAATTCATAAGGGAACGTCGACAAGTCAGCTTTTACAATTCGACTGATACAAGTGTCAGTGTTTGGCTTTTAAAATGCCTGTATTTATGAAACAGAGCAGTGGCTACTTTTTGTCGAAATAACTTAGTTTCAACACATACACTGAAAAGCAAATGAATTAGAGATACCTGTCTAGTAACGTGTTGCATCACCTTCGTCCTGATGACGGCGGCGATTCGTCTCGGCATGGACTCGACAAGACACCCTGAAGCGTTGGGAAGCCATACGGATCCACGACCCCTGAACAAGCTCCCCCAGTTCACGAAGATTTGATGGAGAGGATGAGAGCCTCGAACATCTCTCTCGATGGCATCCCAGATGTGCTCGATGGGATTGAGGTCAGGTGACCTAGCTGGCCAAGGAAGCGAGGACACGTCGGTGGAGTGTTCATCCAACCATTCGGATACAATTCGGGAGCGATGGCACGGTGCATTGTCTTGTTGCAGGATGAGGTCCCCAGTGGGATGTTGAAGACGAACAAACGGGAGCATATGGTCGTCCAGCATGTCCCGGTAACGTTGACCTGTTAGTGACAATATCACACGTACCAGGGGTCCCATTTCAGTCCATGTACACAGTCCCCAGACGAGAATGCCACCCCCACCTGCTTGAAGAGTACCCTGCTGGCAAGAAGGATCCATCGCTTCATGTGGTTTGCGCCGTACTCGTATCCTGCCATCCGCATGTACCAACGTAAATCTCGAATCATCAGTCCAGACAACATTTTCCCACATGTCTAGGGTCCAGTGGCGATGTTCCCGCGCCTATGCTAATCTTTGCACTCTGTGATGTGCGGTCAGCAGCGGTACCCTCGTGGGACAATGGCTTCTGTACCCCATAGCGAGGAGATGGTTTTGGATGGTGTGGCTGCTTACACGTTTTTGTGCACCAGCGTTAAATTGCCGAGTGATTTCTTGCACTGTAGCCCGTCTATCCGCTGCTACAATGCGAGCTAGCCGACGATGACCCCGCTCATCCACACGCTGTTGTCCATGGCCGTTGGCCCTTGCAGGGATGGTTTTACCGGATTCGATGTACTCATGGTGCACCCGTGACACAGTGGCTCGTAAAAATCCCAGTACCTGCACGACTTCCGAGATGGAGTGACCCATTCGTCGGGCCCCGACAATTTGCCCACGATCAAATGCGCTTAGATCCTTCGTGTTACCCATACTGCTTCCGACTCTTACTGATTCCCGTCGCATCACTCCTTATATTGTCGGATCGCTGCATACGTCATGCCGTTTCCGTTTACACGGCCGCCCACAGCGCCACATTTGCATAACGCCAGCTAGCTCTAATTGAATTGCTCTTCAGTGTAGATGTCTGCGAATTTTCTCCTTGAACGATATTATTAGGCGCTTCTTTCTAAACTGGACTGCTTGTTGAGGTAATTAAAATTCGAGGTCAGGCACAGTTGCTAACTCTGATGAGTAAAATCATTGATTTCACAATGTTGGTAGTATCTAATTCTGTCATCGATTTTGGAATCTGTAAGGTGACCAGAATTTTCAGTTCTCAGTTTTTTTTCGTGGTAAATGTTGAAAGTAATTTATTCTCAACATTTATTGTTCAGATGTGGCATGCATGTCTGTAGCTTGTCTATGGAAAACATCTTCATACAGCAGAAAAGATTGGAGCTTTGGTTATGGAGCATCATCATATAGGCGCAAAAATCTATAAACGATAATTTCTTTTGAGTTAGCATTGCAACCCATTTATAGGATTTTCAAATGACAGCTAACGTTCGCCTAATAGAATTTAAACGTTATAAAATGGTTGATCTTTCTCGCGTTGCGTTTTCACCTACAAAGCAGATTAACAAAAATCTGTGTTAATCTTTTTCTTTTTAGGACGTCTTTTGTAAAAAAAGATAAATTCCTTCTTTGTTGGATAGTGTTTTCAGTGTGCATGGTTTTTATATAACTTTAAAATTTTCAAGTAATTCATCGACTTTCCGCTCTGGAGCGTAGCGGTAAATTGCGTTTCCTACTATATCTCTGTTTCAAAATCTCCGATTTGAAAAACTTATTTCTGCACCGGATACAGTTCCTGATGGGAAATTGTTTGCACATAATTTCTAATTTTTGTAAAAAAAAAAATGGTTTGGCCACCAGGGGGCGTAAATCTTAAATTCCGCTTCTGATGTATTTGCAGCAAAATATGAGCTTCTAAATTTTCGATTGAAAAAAACGTCCTTTGTGGACCGATAACACTTATGTCGACAAACCTTTTAGAAACATTTTCTTCTTAAAATAATGCATGGTTTCTACGTCAGGGGGCGTAGATGTATATCTTATTTTTGTCAATATCTCTACTTCTAGGAGTCCGATTCGAAAAATCCCTTCTTTGTTGGATAGTGTTTCCAGTGTGACGAGTTTTTCATGTAATTTCAAAATTTTCAAGTAAATTGTAGACTTTCCGCTAGGGGGCGTAAGGGTAAATTTCTTTTCCCCCTATATCTCTGCTTCTAAATCTGCAATTTGAAAAATTCTTTCTGCACCGGATACAGCTCCTGGTGTGAAATCCTTTGCAGGTAATTTCTAATTTTTGTAAAAAATGGTTTGCCTACCAGGTGGCGTAAGTCTTAATTTCCGCTTCTGATGTATTAGCAGCAAAATATGAGCTCCTAAATTTTCGATTGAAAAAAACGTCGTTTGTAGACCGATAATACTCATGTCGACAAACCTTTTAGGAACATTTTCTTCTTAAAATGATGCATGGTCTCTCCGCCAGGGGGCGTAGATGCATGTCTTATTTTTGTCAATATCTATACTTCTAGGAGTCCGATTTGGAAAATTCCTTCTTTGTTGGATAGTGTTTCCGATGCGAAATGTTTTTACTATAAATTCAAAATTTTGAAGTAAATCATAGACCTTCCGCTAGGGGGCACAAAAGTAAATTCCGTTTTCTGCTTCTAAAACTCCCATTTGAAAACTTCTTCCTGTATCGCATACAAAACCAGATGGAAAATATTTTTCACATAATTTCAAACATTTTATAAAGAATAGTTTGGTCACCGGGGGTCATAAGTGTTAATTTCTGCTTCTGATGTATTTGTAGCAAAATCTGGGATCTTGAAAACCCGACCAAATTTGTTTTTTTTCTTGGACCGATACCGCTCATATGGGAAAACGTTTTGAGAATACTTTCTTCCTTAAATAATGCACGGTTTTCCCACCAGGGGACGTAAAGCCACATCTTATTTTTGTCGATATCTCTGTTTCTAAGAGACCGATTTGAAAAATTCTTTCGGTGTTAGAGAGTCTTTCCGGTGCGAAATGTTTCTCATATAAATTCCTGTTTTTCTTAACGCACAAGTCTGCAACCAGAGGGCGTAAACTCACGATTCCCTTTACAACAATATCTGAAAGATTAAAAACCCGCTTGAAAAACTTCTTTCTTCCGCCAGATACTATTGTTTTCCATACCGGTTCCATTGACTTTGAATAGCTTTGATAAATTTAATTTGCGTCAGAACGGATTCAAAAGACGTGCTTTTATACCGAAAATTCGGTGTCATCTTTCTTGTTTTCTTTTGGCAGTTGTGTAGATTGCGAATTCGAGTAACGAACCTGATCCAGATATTTAAATGCTAGGATATAGCGAGATGATTTGATCTCTTTTGTCTGCCAAAAGGAACACCTTTGGTAGCATAAATTGTATGTATTTTATTTTGCGCTGGCAAACCTTACGTTTGGAAATTTGCTTTTATTCATGGTGTACAAAGAGGTTCAGGGGAATGTTTGATTTTCGCAGGTGCACCTTGTAATCTCTGCAGCATGTGCCTGGAGTTTGGCCTTTCCCTCTCATAGAATTCAGTGTTCAGAAGTATTTGGCCGATTTGACTCCATCTAAGGTCCTATTCTGTATCTATTTTATGAAGCTTCTAAACTTGGAATAAAACAACTTTGAAAAAAACAAAAACACCTTGATAAAGTGGTTCGATTCTGATGAAACTCGTTATGCAAGTACTCCAGGGTCGAAAATCCAAATGATTAAAAAATAACGATCAATGACTAAACTGTGGTCCACCACAGCTCATGGGAACTGTGCTTCGAGGAGGGTATATCAAGAGCAAAGCTCGCATGCTGGGAGTATTGTGACAGGAGATTGCGGCTGCATTAACCTCCACGGATTGTGAGGATGTATCGACATCAGATCCGTGCACAATACGATAAGTTTAGATAGTTTGAGAGAGGACGTATAATTGGGCTGATAGAGGCCAGTTGATCAAGTCGCCGTATCGCTGGGCATTTGACTCGGAACGCCGCGGTAATCGGGCGATATTGACACCAGTGGGTTGAGGAGGACACAACCCAGAGACACGCGGGTAGAGGACAGCCGAGGCAACGACAGAACGCGGGGATCGAGCGATTGTGTGAGCCGTACGAACAGAACCGAATTCGTCGCTCGCAAGCATCCGAGGCCATGTTGCATCGTCCACAGGTACGAAAGTGGACATCCGGACCGTTGCACACGACTTACGGCACGGGAACAACATTTCAGGAGGCCAATCCGCTGTCCACCATTAACTAGCAAGCATCGTAGGCACTGGTTTGCAATGGTGTCGGGCCGGATCAACGTGGGATAGTGTCCAGTGACGTCGGGTTGTCTTAAGCGATGAGTCGCGGTTTGCATTTGGCACCGATGACCAGCGCATACGTGTCTGGAGTCGAGGCCGTCAGCGTACGGATCGTATCTTTACCGTGGAATGGCAGACTGCTTGCACACCGGGAGTGACTGTCTGGGGAGACATTTTATACGACAGTGGGACACCCTTGGTAGTCCTCCACACCACCCTTACGAATCGACCGTACGTCGACGACATTCTGTGTCCTGTTGTGTTTCCAGTCGCAGCATCGCCGAGCAAGTTTTCACAGGATAATGCCCGGTCACACATGACACGGCTTTCCTAGTCCTGTCTCCATAATGTCTACACCCTTACCTCACCAGCTAGATCGACCGTCCTCTCACCGATGGAACATGTTCAGGACATGATGAGACGCCATCATGTCCTGAACATGATGTGTCCCGCAATTTGGACACCATTTGGCATGCCTCAGAACAGTATCTGTGAACTGTATGCGTCTGTGCTACGCCGGGTAATCGCTCGTATCTGAGCCAGATGTGGGGCTACAGCGCACTTACTTGTTCTACTCGTGTAGCTGTTTTTTCCAAATAAATATCCCAACTGCTATGGAATTGTAATTATTTCCTTCCCTATACATGGGTTTTTGCACATACCAATTTTCTTCTCTATTTGATGATTCTTTCTAGGTGTTTCGTTTTTTTTTTCTTGCAAATAGTGTATTAACATAAAGCTGAGGGTATTAGAGCTTTATACCCTCATGTCAGTTCCCATTGTTTTAATCTACCATAATAAGTTTACATAGCGACATAAAATATTAATTTAATTACTGAACTACTTTTTGTGATTTTTTTTTTTTTTTGGAAAAGTCACTAACTTTTAAATATAAGCTGTGAAGTTTGTCAGTTTGGATGTACATGATGCATGGGTCAGAGAGCTTTTCCTGTGACGTTTATCTGCCCACAGCTAACTTTTCATGTGCCATAAATGCAAAAACCAAGTTGTTTCTGATAAGTTATAACCAAAGGCTTTAGAAATATCCAAGCATTGTTCTCATTTAACATTTATTCTAACTCATTTTTATCATCGATTATGATTTAAAAAGGGCTTTAATTATTTAAATGTCTTTAAGTGCGTCTCTATAACCGTCCCAACTCTCACAAGTGTACGTATGGAAGTATTCTGTCTGCCAGAGATGCAAATAATGTTCATGAAGGTCATTTAATTTTCATTAAAGCTTCTCAGGGTCTCCCAATTTCTCTAAAACAAAAACACTGTAGCAATGCTTTTGTATTTTCAAATTATACGTAGTTTCAATCAGGTCTATAATACGGATGAAAGATTTAACCCAAAACTGGGTTTTAGGGTGATAGTTTTATCAGATTTGGGTGTATAACCATTACGAGCATTTTGCTTTTACTGTGTGTTTGCGTTTTTGATGCCTACATCAGGCAGTTTCCTTTCTTTATTCAGTATTACCGAAACGCCTTTAAGTTTTCTCCTAATAACTGAAGGAGTGATTTGAAACCATGAAATTGATTTAATGAACGACTTCTGATTTTCTAAAGTTTACTCCTAAAGTTTACCAGCTTCTATTTTGGTGTCATCCTTTTCACTAGAATCAGTTTGACCACGATGTAGTACCTCAAAACCGGCTGTGTGTGTGTCTCCCTGCTACAGCTGAAGCTGCATCTGCATATGCTTCCCACCTGTGAGCATAGAGGCATTTTACTACTTTGAAATTGAGGACTTAGAGGACTTCTCAGCGCTTTGTTACCACAGAGAAGAAAACAAATTGTACACTTAAATAAAAATACCAACGTTTACCACAATCAAAGGTTTATTATACGTATATCGACTATAGTTTCGCAGAGCTATTGGCGCGGCATCATCAGGAAGAATGGGGCGTAAACATTTAAATGGATTGAATGTTTACGCTCCAGTCGTCTTGATGATGCCGAGCCAATAGCTCTGCGAAACTATAGTCGATATATAATAAACCTTTGATTGTGGTAAACGTTGGTATTTTTATTTTATTTCAAAACCACAAGTTTTGTAGTCATAAATTATATATAATCTGTTTACTTGTTTCAGAATAGCAGAAATATTAGCTGAACGTGCGCAGAAATCAACTGCAGCAGAACGAATAACATTTAATGGTTTTCCAGCACAAGCGATGGATATAACATTATTTGTTTATGACATCATACTTACCTGCTTTGTTAGCGGCATTATTATTATATGATTAGAATGAATTCTCATTTAAATTGCCACACCGATATTTTTGCACATTGTTCTTCAGACTTTTATTCTGATCACTGGGCTCAAGAAAAGTTAAGAGGTACTCCGAGGGAGAAATATCATCGCATGTCAGATATATCTACAAGTGACTGTTGACCTATAAGCAAAAGATCTGCTGTAAGCAAAAAACAATCGAACATAAAGTCATAAAGATAATCAAAGGCTTTAGAAATATCCAAGCATTGTTCTCATTGTCATAAAGCTTCCTCAGTTTATACATGGTATTTTATGCAAATTCTTTCGTAATAGCAAATGATGTTACCTTGTTAGAGGCTTTCCCCCTTGATAATGAAATTTTTACTGTCGTTGAGATGGTTTAGGTGCAGTGTAATGTGCAGTCGCAGCGTAAAACTGTACATTGTTTGCTTTAGACATTTCGACTACAGCACGATTATTAAATTTCAGAAGATATCTCTACGACAGCGCAATTGTTTACTTTCAGAAGACATTTCGACGGCAGCACTGTCAGAAAACATCTCGACGGCAGCGCAGAACGGCATCTAAACGATACCAACGAGAGTGAAGAAGTAAAGATCTAGGTGGACAGCCTTTAACAGGGTAACGTCCTTTTTTTTTTTTTTTTGAAGGCGTAATCTCCGCCGTGAGCAACAAGCAGTCGCCTGTCCATAATTTTTGGTCAATGGTTCCAGGGAAGGGAGAGAACCAATGCCATAAGACAAATACAACATCCATGCCTCACGGAGTTTGAACCGAGAACCATCTCGGACGAATGGTCAGAGGCCAGCGCTTAGACTACTGCGCCACAGGGGCGGCTAACGTTCTTTGCTGCTACGAAATAATTTGAAATACGTTGCTTCCCTTAAATTATTCATAATCGATCCATAAAGTTCGCACGATTCCTTTTGATGAGTATGAAGTCTCACTCTTTCGAAGTCCAATAATAATGGTCCCATAACGTTGCACATGGTTAGCAATAAATGAAACAAATTTAACTGTAAATTCCATCGTGTCAAATAATTAAAAACATTCCAGTATTCATTTAACCACAAAATTAAAAGAATAAAAAACAAGTTAGTAAAATCATGCAATGCATTGATTATGATACGCTTTCCAGCATACCAGAAATCATTACTCAAGTTATCACTCAAGTTATGAGGATCATGGCTATGGAATAAATTTCGGTCCTGTGCCCTGACCTTTGATCCCATTTCGATGATATTCAACAGAACCGGTTCAGTATACCTCCGAAATAACATGATACAGTTTTGTCGCAATCCAAGCATGTTTACGTAAATTATGATGCATAAGGACTAAGGAATAGATCCCGCTCCTGTGTCCTAACATTTGACCCCATTTCGCCCATTTTCAATAGAATTCGTCCCCAGGCAGGCCCCTACAACATACTAACATTTCATCCAAATCGAAGAAGTTTTACGCAAGTTAGGACGCATAATGGCGATGGAAGTGATTCCGCTTCTATGTCCTGACCTTTGATCCCATTTCGCTTATTTTCAATAGAATCTATCCCAAGGTGGTCCCCTAGATCATACTAAAATTTCATCGAAATCGAACCTTTTTTACGTTAGTTATGACGCATAAGAACAGTGGAATGGATCCCACTCCTATGTCCTGACCTTTGACCCCATTTTGTTCACTTTCAATAAGGTTCCTTCCCAGGTAGTCCCCTGCCACATACTAAAATTTCAAAGAAATCGAACATTTTTTACGCGAGTTATCGGGCGGAAGGACATACGCACACAACGCATGACGTAATGAGGCAGATGGGAATCGCGACCATCTGCTCGCAAGAGTGTGACGTCATAAAACTTTAATAAGATCCACACACAACGCGTGACGTTATGAGACAGATGACGTGCCCGAGCGCCTACATCTAATGGGACGACGCCATGACACTAAAAACCTGGTAATTCGAGGTGGTTATTTAACCCACTAAACGAATTTTCTTAAGTCGAGATCAGACTAAACCAATTTTTAGAACCAGAAAACCGTAGGTTAACGACTTTCATCAAAATCCTTAGAGCCGTTTTCAAAATAAAATTTACATACACACAAGAATTGCTCCTTTAATAGTATGAGATAAGGGCGATGGAATGGATCCCGATCCTATATCCTGACCGTTGAGCCCATTTCGTCCATTTTCAATAGCGTTTGTCCCCAGGTGGTCCATTACCACATACTAAAATTTCATCGAAATCGAATAATATTTTCGCAAGTTATGACGTCATTTTCGCACATTATGACGTCATAACGTTATGACGTTAATGATGGAAGGAATCCCGCTCCTATGTCCTGACATTTGACCGCACTTCACCCATTTTCAGTAAGGTTTGTTCCCAGGTGGTTCCCTACCACATACTAAAATTTCATCGAAATCGAATCGTTTTTACGCACGTTATGACGCATAAGTGCAATTGAAGGAATCCCGCTGCTATGTCCTGACCTTTGACCGCACTTCACCTATTTTCAGTAGGGTTCGTCCCCAGGTGGCCCCCTACCACATACTAAAATTTCATCGAAATCGAACCATTTCACGCGAGTTATCGTGCGGACAGACAGACGGACAAAGTTGGAGCATATACGCTTCTTCAACCTACGGTTGGAAAGCGTAGAAATGCAACTGAGCTCTCTTTACTTCAATTTTATCATACAACGATAATAAATTCATTTTTTCATACAGAAAAAACTAAGAAAAAAGTAATCACTTGAACTACTTCCGATGAATGTAATAATGACTATGAGTATTTCGGACAAATTCTGTAAAATAATACTAATCATAGTAATCATCGATAAACATCGATTATCAACAATAACTTCAAGAAACTAAACTGATAAACATATTTTCAGGCGATTTGCTGAGAATTAATGAAAAAATGTATTGGAGGGGAATTAATATAAAAGACCCGGAAAATCTTTCTTTGCTGAGGAATAGAGGGAAACTTTTATTCCATTGGAAGTATAGGGAGAAAAGCAGCAGACTCGTGCACTTTAACGGGCTGGGCCAGGATCATGCAGACCTCAAATCCAGTCTCGTTATTTAATTATTGCTCCTTGTAGTTTCGAATTTATTGTGCTGTGTTCCTTTATTAACTTTTCCAAGAAATACTGAATATACGAGTTTTTCTTTTATTCTAAAAACGTACTTTTAACTTTGTTCTCCCGCCAAGGTATGTCATCATTTCAGATCCAATTAAAATTTCTCATGACACGTGCAACAAACCACAACACTTTTAGTGCAATAATGTCATTTGAAAGAAGTTGAGCTGCCTGCACAACGATTAATCTAAATTTAATTTAATTTAAATTGCAATGCAAATTAAAAACTAAATATTTAATAAACTAAAACACGCTAATGTCTATGTTCTCATGGTAAGATATTTCAGATGTTTAAAACGAACTGCTGATTTGGTACTCTAAAAATAGAAATTTCGAAATAAAATTAGGTGGAAAAGGAAGTAACAAGAATATGATATGGCACGTGGAAAAATATAGAAGAGATAAAAAAATTTTCTCCACTTCAGGCAAACAGTGGAGAATGGGGTGTGGTTAAGAAAGAGATACCAAATTAAACTGCCATCTTGGAAGAACGAGTCGAGTGTTTAAGAAACGCATGTCTATGCCTTTTAAGGACAAAGTATTTTGTCACTGAATTATCCCAGTTCTGAAAATTCACTTCTTTTTTTTTCTTTTGTGGTGGTGGTGGACAGTTTAAGTACAGTCCGTTCATTTTAACTTGGCACTTGATGATATTGGAATTGCCTAATTGTGGGGGTGCATGCATTTGGGAGGAACGTGTCGAATGGTGGAGGTGACCTTTGATACTCAGAGACAGAAGGCGAAAATTTCTCTAGTCACTTGTTCCCTGCTGGGCTAAGATTTTATGACCCATTAATACGGCAGTACCACCCCTTGTTTCATCCCTCAGCCCCAATGTGTTCACTGTGTGCCGGGAGGAAGGTTATTCCCCCTGCACTCAGCATAAAGTACACACCTTGGTAATCGGAACCATCTTGTAATGATTGGTAAGTTTTGGAATTTGTACTTTAAGTTTACAAATTTCACAGCAGTAGTAAAAATGGCAGATTTGTTTCGTTTTGCATAATAGCAAAACAAATGAGTAAAATCATGCAATGCTTTGATTATAATACGCTTTCCAACATACCAGAAATTATTACTCAAGTTATGAGGATAATGGCTGTGGAATAAATCTCGCTCCTGTGCCCTGACCTTTGATCCCATTTCGATGATATTCAGCAGAACCGGTTCAGTATACCTCCGAAATAACATGATAAAGTTTTGTCGTAATAGAGGCATTTTTACGTAAGTTATGATGCATAAGGGCTATGGAATAGATCCGGCTCCTGTGTACTAACCTTTAACCCCATTTCGCCCATTTTCAACAGGATTCGTCCTCAGGTAGGCCCTTACAACATATTAACATTTTTTTTCACCCAAATCGGAGCATTTTTACATAAGTTATGACGCATAATGGCGATGGAAGTGATTCCGCTCCTATATCCTGACCTTTGACCCCATTTCGTCCATTTTCAATAGGGTTTGTCCCCAGGTGGTCCCCTACCCCAAACTAAAATTTCATCGAAATCGAACCTTTTTTTACGTCAGTTATGACGAATAAGAGCAGTGGAATGGATCCCGCTCCTATGCCGTGACAATGTTGGAAAGCGTAATAAAAACGTTTCGGAATTCATTTAACCACAGAATTACAGAGGGTGAGTCAAACGTTTTGCAATATTTGCATAAACTCTTGTGCTGCGGCAGGTATGTCACGTGTTTAAACTAGTTCAAGTCGCGCACTGCAGGCAGTCGAAAGGGATATAAAGTGGTAGATGTTTCTGTGATCAGCATTTCATGTCGTCGTTCTGTGTGTGGTTGGGACGCCTAAAAAATGAACAACCACAACCGGCTATTTAAGGAACTTTTGCTTTACGAGTTTGAACTCGGCCATAAGGCTCTTTAAGCAACACCAAACATTAAGACTAACCAAGGGTAACCTTGGCATGTTTCAACTACGCATAAAAAAAGTCCACAAGGTGAGGATAAATACCGTCGACGAATGTTGACACATTTATTAATTAAAAACATTGAAACACACAAGTACTTTCGGGAAACTCAACTTGTTTCCATCATCAGGTGTAAAAATAAGGTGGTTAAAAGCTACATGATGTTTGTAAGTTAAAACCACACAACATGTAAGACACGGGTCACACGTCTACTTGAAAGAGAACATTACATACGCAGATGTCATAACAAACTTACAGTTGAGGATGAAAAAGACAGGCACGGTTAACAACCTAGACGTCAGGAGATCTCATGCTGTGATTATGACGTCAGATTACGCTGGCGATGTTCAATAGAGTTTATGAGCTGTAACCAAGGTCTGGGTAGGTTAACAGGGTAATCATCGTTGCAGCAAGAATTTGCCAATCTCTGAAAAACGACAGGTTTCTCCTATCTCAACAACCATTCTTTTCCATAAACCCGAAATAAGTTTGACATCAGACCAGATGGGTGTTTGATTCTTGTCGAGTCAAGTTCACGTGAGTGCTGTGGTTCGAACTTGATTTCTCAAAAAGCGTTAATGTTCATAGAGTCTGTATTTCAGTCTTCTTTTAGTACTACCTACGTAATAGGTTGCATGTGATACAGGGGAACCAGCGGTAGAGTTATTATTCAAAGGAATGAGATAAAAACAGGCCGAAGTAAAAATATTGTTACTTTCTTTACCACTCCTAATAAAAGCAAAAATATTTTCTGTACGAAGACATAGCATGTTTTGAACATGTATATATTTTCTGTAATATTTTCTGTACGAAGACATAGCATGTTTTTCATAGCATGTTTTGAACATGCACATTGTATTAAATTGGTCAACGTTGGTATGTACGGAAGAGAGCCTATTTAAGTGCATGGCTTCTTGGTTCGAATCAAAGCTGAACGAAATGGGTGAGAAATTCTAGAACAGAGGTCATCAATCAGAGAGGGTGAGAAACCGTTTTGAAGAGCAAGGTTTTTAACTATGGATAGCTCCTGTTCCCTGAATATCATGTAGTTTTTAACACCCCTTATTTTTACAGCTACTGATGGGAACAAGTTGAGTTTCTCGAAAGTACTTGTGTGTTTTAATGTTTTCAATGAATAAATGTGTCAACGTGCCTCGACGGTATTTATACGAAACATTTGTCATGCGAAAGGAGAAAATTCCTTTGATCACAGCACCGCAACCAGATGGTTCAAGAAATTTCGCTCAGGTGACAGAAACCTCGACGATCAGCCAAAGTCAGGTAGTCCGCGAACCGTGGATTCGGAGGCCGTGCGCCATGCCGTAGAGGCAAATCTGACAACCATCATTCGGAGATTATCAGGCGAGCTGGGCATATCACAGACCACCGTGGTTCGTCACCTTCAAGATCTCAGCAAGGTCTACAGGAGCTGTCAACACATGTCTTTACCGTGTGTTGACAGCTCTTGCAGACATTGTTATTCACAAACTGACGCCATCTAAAGCAAACTGCAGAGTGAAAGTGAGCACGAAACTCCTAGAAAACCCGTGCGATGTACGTTTTATCAAGAGAATTGTTACGTGCGATGAAAAGAGGGTCTATTTCCGTAATCCTAACACAGAATGGCAGTGGTTGACCCCGGGCCAGCTTCCTGAACCTGTTGCCAAACGTGGGTGTTTCGAGTACAAGGTGATGCTCTGCATCTATTGGAATTTCGAGGGATTAATTCATTACAAATTTGTTCCAGACAGTCGGACAAACAACGCCAACATCTATTCTGAACAGCTGGAGCGGATGAATGCTATTTTGGAGGCGAAGTACCTGGCATTGGTGAATAGAAAGCGTGCGTTCCTACAGCAGGACAACGCTAGGCCTCATACCGCGCGAACGACCCGGGTAAAACTCCAGGAAGTTGTGGGCATCGAACTGATGCCACGCTTAGCATATAGTTCGGACCTTGCCCCGTCGGATTATTACCTGTTCCGGTCCATGGTCTACTTCCTTCGAGGGCGGCACTTCAACAACCAGGAGGAGGTAGCAGCTGGGGTGAAGGAGTTCTTCGCCTCGAAGGACAGGAACTAATACCGCCGCGGAATAGAAGAACTGGCAGACGGAATAGAAGAACTGGTAAAGACGGTGCATCACGATGGCCTATACTTAAAATGCTAGTCAACTTTCGTCGTAAAGGTACGTATGAAGACATAAAGTGTTCCAAATATTGCAAAACGTTCGACTCTCCTTGTGTAAAAACATAAAAAAAAACATTCCAATATTCTTTTAACCAGAGAATTAAAAACATAAAAAATGAAAATATTCCAGTATTCATTTAACCCCAGAATTAAAAACATAAAAGCTGAAAACATTTCAGTTTTCATTTAACTCAGAATTTCGTTCGTACTTAAAAGACACACACTGACTTTCTAAAAATGCACCCACAAGGTCATTACATTTCGTTACAACATCATTCTTTCGCCAATCAGAAGGCACATCAGTGTTTCATCGTGATTAAGAATCCAGTGATAACAAGCAGAGGAAATTAAAGCTGAAGGAGCTCATACAGATGAGCATACGGAGGGTGAGACTTAGTTCATATGGCTGAATATACTCTGGGAGGGGGAGATAATGGTAGCAGGAGAAACACATTCAGAGAGGTCACCAACCATAACTGATTAGGATAAAGTATAAATAGACGTGCGTGATTGCAATCGTCTCATTTCAGTGCCTAAAACTTCATTTTTTTAATTCTGAAGTGAAAATCATTCCACTACAATGAGTTTCAAAACAATGTAATATTTTCGCATACAGCACTAAATCATCATAATACAACTTGAAAAACATTTCTTTAGGCTTTTCCCCCTCATGTCCGGTCACGAAATAGAGCTTATTGAAACTAATGTGTCAGCTTCAAGCTTGCAGGTAGACCATAACAAAATATTCTTCTTTGGCCTTCCAGTGTCTGATTTTTACTGCAACCATTGATACGCTGTTTATCTCCCATCCTACTTGTCGCGATTCTGAAGCTTTTGATTTATACATTGCTACTCTTTTTACTTTTAAGTGTTTTGCTTTTCGTGCTTTTTTTGAGTTTGTTATGCTGCAGACGCAATCACTGGTGTTTCCTTTGTCTATTACCCTGTTTCTTGCTTTACGGGAACTTCAGCTGCTAGTGTACAGGCACTTTTTCGAGTCAAAATGTTCTAAAGGTGTTCTCGTGGAGTTTCTTTTTCTTGGGATGTAGGAGTCATCTTAATATTAAAAACTGCTTAAACAGAAACGCTCGCTGTGATAAATATACTTGTTTATTACAAATGCAGCTCGAAAGTTCATGCTTTATTTATAAACACCTAAAAACTGTGCAAAAGATAACCACTTTATCATTATATTTTACATAGTAAAAACAATAACATATTCATTTTAAATATATAAATTCAGTCAATGTAATACCTGCCGTCTTTTATTTCTCGCAAAAGCTAACATACTAGCAAGTTAGGCAAAGGAAAACGCCCTCTCTTCTCTTAAAGTTGAAACAAAATGTGAAAGCACAAAGTAATTTAGCCAACACTGTCATAATTGGCATTGTTACATTCCTATTATTTGTTTTACCATACAAGTTTTGTTTCGTCATTACTAAACAACATTTTGTTACTCATTTCTTCTCGTTTTCATAAAGAGGCAAGTGATCACATGTTTTTCTCATTACTCATAGCAACGACAAGCCGTAACCACTGCAGGAAATCCGGAAGAGCATCTCTTACGTTGAAAAACTTATGAAAAGATTATAAAATATTCCAGAGTTGTGAGCTCTCAAGTTTTACGAAGTGTGCATGTAGAATTTTGAACGTCTAGATTTTTGGGTTTGTTACATTTACGAATACTCTCTCGCGCCCTTGAACATTTTCAGTCCATTTTTTTTTTTGAAGAAGAAGAAGAATTCTTTCATGGAGACGTCAGTTTTATGTTATCACATCACACATTTCTTTCTTTTGCAACCAGGAAAATTAATACTGTTGATAGCATGCTAAAATCGTTAGTACGAACATTTGCTGAAAAGTCCGAGCTAGCAAGAAAGCAACTCTAGTAATAGTAATAGGTAGAATGAATTAGTTAGAGGCTTAGCATAGTTTAAAGGTGAAATGCATAATTGCTAAAAAGGAGCGTAGGACAACCACATCAGTATTTTTGAGCCTAACTGAACGGCCTGCTTTTTTGTTGTTGTTGTTGTTGTTAGGTTCCATCGGAACGTGATCAACTCTTGGTGACTGCATGATCAAAAGCTCGCTATCTTAATCTGTTCTCAGCAAGATCTCGCAACTCTTCAATGGTCATTCCACAAGCGCCTTTGATTCCATCCCACCATCTTGTTATCTGTTTTCCACTTCTTTTGCTTCCTCAGCATGAACATTTTTTCAAACCCATTATTAGCACGTATCACATTTCCAAAATACGTGAGTTTTTGCGTACAGATCCTCAAGGGAGTAGTTAGGCTTGATTTAGTCAAGTACTGATTGACTAGTTCTTCTTTCAGTCCATGGGATTCTAGGTAGCCGGCTCCCGGTCTATAATTCAAAAGAATTCATCTTACTCTCACTCTTCCTCAATGTCCAGCTTTCACAACTATACATTATTACCAGAGGATAGACAATTGCTTTAACAATTCTATTCTTTGTTATTATTGAGATGCGCCTTTATCCTTCATAAATATCTTTAAATTTGTCATCGCCTTTCTCCTTAGGGATAATCTCCTCCTTATTTCTTCAGCACACTACCACTCGTTATCTATTCTGGAGCCCAAGGGAATAAAATTCTCTACGATCTACAATTCCTCCCAGTCATTTATAGAATCTGTAAGGCTGGAAATTGAAATGACTTATGTATTCTTAATATTTAACATTAAACCAGATTTTGCACTCCCCACTTTTACTTTCTTCATGATGTTTTGTAAGTATCTTCTACTTTCTGATAAAAGAGTGGTGTCATCTGCATATCTTAAATTGTGGATGGTTTGACTTCTGTTACAATTCCTTTATAAAGCTGTCACAAAATTGAAATGCACGCATTGATTTAACAGTACCAGTAAATTTCAAAGATTTACAGTTATTTTGAATATTATATAATGGGTAAATCACTTATCATGGGTTGGCAAGATTTAAATTTCGGTGTTTTGTTCCTGTCCCAATAATTTTCTCGTTTTTGTAAGATGTACCTTATGATGAAATGCTCTGCATTTTCGAAAGATCTTGTACGATAAATATCTGCACTTAGTATCAAAGTATTAAACTATGCTTTGTTATAATGGAGTACAGGGTTCAATCTTTTTGACCATCGTGTAAAAGACGGCTTACTATCTACACTAATTATACTATGCACGATAATTCCATCTAAATGGTAGAATGAAGTAATGAAATTCTAAATTTGACGCATTCGTGTCGCTTCAGTGAAAACATCGCAATTCTGATAATTAGAAAAGAAGTGTAAAATTTCGTAATTGCATACTGTCTGCTACCACTCTTGCATTGTTTTTCTTTTTCTATATACATACAGTCTGTGACAATATAATGGGTCAATCCAGAAGTCTTGGTTGAAAAGAGATGAAATTTAGAGATAAACTGGCAGACAATTAAGTTACAGAGAAAAAGCAGAGCTTTATTTAACACAGAGAGAAGTTCGCGACATACATAGCTAAACGTCTGGGTAGAGTGCCACAGGCATGGAGTTGTTTTCCGAGATATAACCCATTATTCTTATTACAGCTGGTGTTCCAGGATGGCCACAATCTGCTCTGATTTCAAACATGTTCGATAACAAACAGATCCAAGGATCTTGCGGGCCAAGGAATAGTGTCCTAGACATTCCAAATAATGTTAGCTGAATGTAACATTAAACTTTTTTAATAAACTGGGGGACAAGCATTCATGCTGTGAACAGAAGCCCTACAGATACCAGGACGTCACCAAATGTAGGGCCAGGCTGTCAGAGTGATGGAAATAGACGTGAGGAACAACCAGTTGCTATAACGTTTGACATTTCGTATCATCACTCCTGGCACTCTAGCAGTGTGTCGTTTGAAAATTTCTTCTGGGCCTGAGAGCTGAGAACGTTGATTTCAGTCATACATATGGCTAATTCCTGCTCAAGAAGAAAATAGTGAGTCGTCTCTAAGCATGGCAAGGCAGCATCTTCATCACAAATTTTTCAAGGTCATCACCATTCCAAGCACTGTTGGCATGCCTGAAAATCAATTGACGGCACGGTCTAGCTGATGTACATGCAACTCTACTGCTGCAAACTTCTAGAAATGATTCCTCTCGATTCTGAATTGGCGGGAAAATGGTGACATTTTCTGGCTCCGCAGTGGGCGAGGCCTACACTTGTCGCGAAATTAGTTAGCCCGGTGTATCCAGCTATGCGCTCTCTCGAAAATGTTTTGCAGTATGAATGAACAGGTTAGAAAAGAATGGTGCCGCACTTACTGGATTAGCATAAAGAGAGCTTTAGTTAATCTGTTTCTGTAGCACATCAGAAAAATGCGGGAACTGCTGAGACAAAGTTTGACGATACTTGGCAGTAAAAGGGTTGAAGTAGCATTGTTACTGTTATTCCTTGAGAAAGGATCCGACAAGAAGTTAGGTCTGGGTTGTTAAATATATCAGTTGATCATTACCTGCAAAGCATCAACATGCTAAAGGGTTTATTTAGGTGTTGTGCCCAGAATGCAGGAGCATTACGCTAGAGCTGAACAAATTTGTGATTCGAACACTGTCAAAAGTTCTTCAGAAGAAAACTCTCATCTAGTTCGAACCCCCCCCCCCCCCTCCTCTTATGTAAGTAGTTTAAACATTAGAAAAAGTGCATCCATGTTAAGACAAGATATATTAACTACACTGCTGGCCACCCAAAATGCAACACCAAGAAGGAAGCATCCGACTGGCCTGAAATTCGCAGAAAGCGTCGTCCGCGAGAGGACATGTAAGCGATTAGCATTGCAGGGCATATGCAAATCATGTGCGCCCGGCACGCCACCGAGAAGCACTATAAAAGGGTGCACAGAAGGCGGGGTGTAAATAGTGGAAGTGTGTTGTGTTGCCGGACTTGTGCGTGGAAAGCTCCCTGATGCCTCGTCGCAGAATACGGCAGTCATTGCAGCACGTTTCGGAGTTCGACAGAGGACGAATAGTGGCTTATCGCGACAGTCGTTTATCGTACCGAGACATCGGCGCCCGTGTGGGACGACATCCAGCCACAGTGAGGCTAGTATAGATTCGGTGAATACAAGAGGGACGGACGGACCGACGTGAGCAATTGCCGCAGCCGCGGCACACCACCAAACAAGAGGACCGGCATGTTGTGCGGCGGGCATTGACGGCCCGCACCTCCACATCACGAACGTTAGCGCAGGAATTAGGGTGTGTTGCCCAACAACCTGTGGCAGCACGTACCGTTCTACGTCGTCTGCAGGAGCGGGGACTTGTCGCAAGGCTCACATTGCTCCGATTATTATCGACGTTACACCACCGGCGAGTGTGGCGGCAGTGGGTCGTTGAACGCCGCACCTGGACTACGGAACGTCACTACATTGTATTCTCCAACGAATCCCGCTTCTGCCTGCAACACCACGATGGTCGGATCCGCGTGTGGCGGCACCGCGGCGAGAGACTGTATGACGCCTGCATTATGCATCGCCATACCAGTCCGTCGCCTAGCGTTATGGTTTGGGGCGCAATTGGATATGACACCCGCACCCCTTTGGTACGCATCGCCGGTACACTCAACAGCCACCGCTACATCTGCGACGTTTTGGAGCCTGTAGTCCTCCCTTACCTGCAGGACCTGCCAGCGGCTACGTTTCAACAGGACAACGCGCGCCCGCACGTGTCACGCATAGTGCAACAATTCTTCACGGCCCACCAGGTGTTGCTGCTGCCGTGGCCCGCCTGTTCTGCTGATATGTCGCCCATAGAGCACGTCTGGTCGCTGATCGGCAACCGAGTGGCCCGGCAAGCACCACCGGCGGCTACGCCTGATGAACTGTGGCCACGTGTGGAAGCAGCCTGGACCAACATACCCCAAGCCCACATCCAAAGCCTCTTTCGTTCGATGCCGCGGCATGTAGCGGCCGTTATTGCCAGCCATGGGGGCCACACGAACAATTGATGTCTGCGTGTTTTGCAAGTCGCACGGACCTGTAAGCTCAATCGTTTCATCTTTGTATCTGTTGTTATGTGTCCAATAAATTTGTCTTTGCTATCTCGTGTCCTTCTTGGTGTTGCATTTTGGGTGGCTAGCAGTGTATTAAGACCAAAAATAATGAGACAAAATGTATTCATGCAAAATCTGGAATCATGGAGAAAATTGTTTTATCTGTTTTGCTGGACTTAATCCTGTTACATTCCAATCTTGTCTTTACCACAGCGACAAATGATTGAGCATCGCGATGCAAGAAAAATTCAACATCGCGGAGCAAGCTTTTCATGCGTGTGCTAATGTGAAAAGTGCCATAAAAATATGCCTGGATATAATATTCATGAAATGTACAATCATCAGAAAAAAATTGAAATGGATTTGAATATTGATTTGCAAGAAAGAACTAGAAAGAATAATTCATAGATTCAATCCAAGAAACACCATTGCAAGAAGGAGAAATACCCTCAACAATGGCACATACCCTACGAACGAAAAGGAAGCTAAAAATACAATAATATAAAGTAGATAATACAACTGGATCATATAAATAGATAATACAACTGGATTGTAATACACAAAATCCTACGCAATGTGTATTCTGTTTACTCTGGTTCCAAATTTAAAATTTTTACTTTCTTTTTAGAAAACTAAAAGTATATTTTAATTTATTTGGAACCGTATCTAGTTAAGAATATTATTAAAGATATATTTAAATTAAATGCGTTATTTCTTATTACTAAATATGCATAATAAATGAGTGATAAAGGAAATAATGGAACAAATTGAAACAACTGTTATTCGAGCAGGACGTCAAGCAGTTCCGCCTAAGTGAATCAAATCAGAGATTCGAGGAATTTAGTAGATTCGTAGAGGCATGTTAGTGGTCAGTTGTATCAGTTGCTGGTAAAGTAATCATATCGTATCCTATGTGGAATGAGAATTTACAACCGAACGTTACATGAGTGTAATCATTGGCATGAATGTACCGTATTTTCATTGTTGTCCATATAGCCACTCTTTCTTTCAAAATACTTGAAAATTACATTGCCCTGGAGCGGAAATTTGTATCGCCTTCCATGTATTTGAGAAGAATTATTTCTTCAGGAAAATTCGTTTCCCACTTATGTACGATGTTGTACACGAGATTTTTCAAAAAGTTTCCTTGAAAAGAATTTTCGATACAGCCTAGCTGATAAAATAGAGCAAGAGAAAAATTATTTATGTTTTGCAGATATTGCAGAACATGAAGATTTTTTTATTAAGTTTTCGAAATATGAAGGTGGTTTGTTTTATTTAGTCTGAGTTTCTTGAACAAGTTTTCACATTGGGTAGCAGTTTTTGTTCATTTTTAGCTTTTCCTTAGGAACTGTTATTATCTGTGAATTCCGTATTTTTCGTTGCTTGGTTTCAATTCACTGTGGGTCAGCGTAAATGATATGGGTTAGCAAAAACTAAGAGAAATACAAAATACCGGAACAGAGTACTGTAACGCAAATAACAAAGGAAGAAAAGAAAACAGTCTTATAGAAACAGTAGAAAGACAAAATTCTATCTCAGAAAAGGCTGTATTGATCGAATGGATGAACAAGAAAGGCCAGTGAAAGGAAAGGCTCGTTGAGAAATTTTATCTGTTAACGACAATCAGTGAGTGTCACTTCCTGCCAATGGCGCACACACAGGGAGGGCCGATGCCACACACCCTCCCCCTCCCCCCGGCTGACAGAGCGGAAAATTATTACGTCGAAGTTTGAAACAAAAATCACGATATGCGATCTGCATATACTTCTTAATCATGTACCGTGTAATTAGGTATAATAATTATAATTATATGTACCGTATAATCAGTTATAATAATTATAATTATATGTACCGTATAATAATTATACACATATATTCGTAATCATGTACAATCATTATAATATTATAATTTATATTCAATAATTAATAGTATGGGAGTAGTTCTGTTAAATAAATTTAGAAAAATCTAACCACAAAAAGGATTTTGTATACTACTTTTTCTAATCATTTAACTTTTTTGTACAGTAACGTTACTAGTAACTGGATAAGAATAAATGTACAAAAGTCAACCCCCTTAATTGTTATGGCACCTAAGAATTTTACCCGGTAAATTTAGGTTGGGGCCACCCCGACCTTGGGAAATTTCTGTGCGCCACGGCCCCCCTCTTAGGAAATTTCTGGGTGCCCTACTGCTTTTAACAATTACAAATTCAGCTATGGCAAATAAAATGTCTAAAGAAACAGGAAGAAAGAGAGATAGATGGTCTAAGTAGAGAAAATAACAGGGAACACCGATAATGCTTACGACAGAATATCAGAAATGTTCAAATCTCGTGTACCCATAAGTTTTCAATGTACTCATCTGGATACTAACACTCATCTTAATCTAGCCGTAAATTTAAAACTATACCACATACATCATTTGGTTTACATTAAACTGAACCAGTCATCTTAATGGAATGTTTACATACTAATAGCTGAGGAAAGATCTGCAAATGTTTGCTTTAGTCCTGGCAATTAGCAATTATATCTTTTATTTTTCTTCAGTATAGACTGCATTGGAATGAATCAGTTTCCTCAGGGTTAGGCCTAAAAGTTTCACTACTCTTTTTCTTTGGTTATAAAGAACTTGAACCAACAAAACTTCCTGTCATGTCACAGTGGATCATTTTTTTGAAACATGATTCCCTGAATTTAAGGTGGTTAACAACTACGAGGTGGTTAACAACTACGGTGACAATTCATTGGGCTATAGGTCACCCGTCCCGAATTTAAAGGCCACTGGTTCCGGGAAAAGGAGAGAGCCAGTGCCACGCATAAACATACCAGTCATACTTCGCTGGAATCCGAGACCGGACCCATATCGGACAAAAGGTCAGACGCCAGCGATAAGACCACTGTGCAACCGGTGCAGTGGTTTTTTTCCCCAGCCTATATCACAGCGTATGTTCTCCTCAACAGCATTGCAGTGAATTTATCCGACTTCCTAATTTAAGTTGTTCTTCCTTTTGCACCGTGTAAATGACTTTATTACGGCGTATCAGAAATTCTTCCTCTTCCTGTCTTTTGGATAATGTTTTTTTTTATCTTTTGGATATTATAATGGCTGTCAAAGAAGTGCTTAGCTGTTACAATACCATCTGAACCGTACTGAAACCAGAAAACCTAGGACCTTGTTTAATTGTTGAGATGTCTGAAGTGAACAACGACGGACCCGAGTTCAATGACATTACTACTCATTAACTGAGTAGTCAAGACATGCGGTGACGTGATTTGGTAACACCTCTTCTATTTGGAACTAAGAATAGAACTACTATCCTAAAACCATTGAAAGAAAGGAAATGGCGCAATACTGTGTAGCTTTTGCTTTGTTTCACAGACATCTCAGCTTGGAAATATGATGATTTTTTAATACCTTATCAAAGATTTTTGTTAGACTTACTTGAAGGTTTACATTCTGTTAGGATTAGTATTGATTTAATAAATTCTGATTATTTCAATTCCAAAGACTAGAACCATAAATAAATTATTCATTCGATTACTACTAATACAAATTATTCATGGTAAAATAAGGTTGCTGAAGTTGTTAGATAGTCTTCTTGCGTTTTCTGTTAAGAGTCAACGTAGTTAACAGATATACTGCGCGTATTTCTGTGTTTAAATAGGTACTACAGTACATAAGTATATAAGCACAATGCTTTTTTCATAAGTTTTCTGCTTTTTCATTTTGATCTCATATCACATTTAATGTGTGTAGTTTAGAGGTCTGCACAGGCCCGGCCCTCGAGCTGGGCCGCGCCGGGTTTTCATTTTTTCATTAGTTAAGTAAAACTTTCGAGGCTCGCACCGGGCCAAACCTGTACTAGGAGGCTTAACATATTGCTCTTGCGTTAAAAAAATCTTTTCGTCTCACAAAACGAAGACTTACTTGCAAAATAATCAAATGGCAAAGTACACTGGGTGAAACGCATCTTCCATCGGATGCATTGAGTAATTATTATACCTTAAACCGACAAGTCGGGCTGGGTGAAAGATGAGAGTCTGAAATAGGATGGTTTATATCTAGGAATACGTAAATTTCGCCAAAAAAAAGTTTTAAAATAAAAAATTTCGCATTTATTCGCAAAAACTGAAGACACAAAAAAATTGTTTTTCAAAGTTTACTTAGTTTACTGTTTTCCAAAGTTTACTTAGTTTACTGTTTTTACTTAGAATGTTTTTCATAGTTTATAATGAATTAGCTTTATTCACTTTCCGCTAAGCTAATTATTATGAATGATTCTCTTCCTACCAGCTAGCTAATGATATACTTGTACTAAGCTTCAAAATAATGAATTCAAAAGGGTGTTGTTACTAGTTAATTACGAACTTAAACAAAGTCTCAACGCTGGTTATTTATAGGAATCAAATAAATGTTATAAACCTAACAGCCAGACAGAGGTCTGACAAAAACTATGAATTGAGAAAGACTGACTTACAGAAAACTTCTTTATTTCCACGACTCTTGGTCAACTAAGGCACACACAACACTTGTAGTACAATAATGAATAATCTCTCCTCGTATTATACACGCTCTCTCTTAACGACCACAAGCTCTCCTCATAACAACACACAAAAGCTTCCTCGATGAACGCGCCTATATACTAGCTACCACCACGTCATGACTTACACTCATTGCCAGATCTCATTCAGCGGGTGAAATAATATTTCGTTCAGTAAGAAGATAATTTACATAGTAAAATAAAATAACCAGAGATAGTAAAATCAAAAGGAAAGTGAATATAGAGTATACGTTACAAGTTTACTTACTGGTAGGCTAAGTACCAAAATACTTAGTTAAAAGCTATAACAACATTGTAGTAGTCTCTATTTTCTCTTCCTTTAGCCTTTGACTTCTGTCAGTAATAACGATGTTGTACATACTGAAATGTCTCTCAGCATCCACGCTGTTAACAGAATTATGGAGGCTTTGAATAGCTGCCTTTGCATAGTTTAAATAGCAGCATTTTTGTTGCTTTTAAAATCTGTATGTCATCAATAGGCATCTCTTGGTTGACCACTGTAAGTAGCTGTCTGTGAAAATGATTGTATCCATCGATGAGCTCATCCTGTGGTTTGTCTTTAAAAAATGGTGTTTTAGAGAAGCTTTCCAATAAGAAATGTGAGTTCAAAGATAATGTGGGTGTGATCGCGGCTACAGATGGACAAAAAAGTCTGCCAATATGCTGGTAGGCTTCATTTGTTGCGTTGGATGTCATGTGGAGAGTCAATTTGCCCTTCTAGACGAACATTACAAAATTTGCACATCACGATATTTGTATCGCTTAAATACAATATCTCATGGTCAAACTCTTTCACTCTATCAACTGATCGCGAGCATTGTAGTTTGTAGTCTACTAGCGAAATGCAGAAACAAACATGTGCTCATTCGTATTCTTTCAAGGCTAGCCAGCCAGTGCGACTGAGCTGCACTCGCTGACTCACCGAGAAGGGAAGAGGCGTTGCCTGGGATTTCCCGGGTAACGCACACTGAATAGGACACGCACGGCGCAAGTGCTGCGCGAAATTACGTCATATTTTCGCTTTAAAAAATGTTAATTCTCGAGGTCGCGGAAAAGTAGTTAAAATCAAATTTTCGTATTTATTCGCTTATATTGGCGAATTTCGCATTTATTCGCATCTATTTCGTAAATACGAAAATTACGTATCCCTATTTATATCTTTTGAGGTAGAAACCAAATGCTGATTTTACTTCGTTGGCTTTAGCGACTAAAGCACGTGTCTGTTTTACTTTTCCGAGAAATGTTTACATGAATGGAGTTATCAGCTTCTCGAAACCAAAACCAAAACGAACTTCCGGCGCCATTCGTTGCTGCAGCGGAGATGAGGAAGTTAGAATTATTTTTTTATAATACATATTTGGGAATCGAGGAATACCTTGTTTATGTTTAAGTGTAGAAGAGGAAAAGCATTTACATTTGTATCAGAAGTATGCAGTTCGACCGAAACCTTAATCGTATCAGGAATTCCTACGAGAAATGATACGTTTCTCTGTGTGATTCCCTCTACAACTAAGATAGTTTTAATATCGCGCATTTATTAAAAGGTTCCGCGGACCACTACTACGTCTTATACGCCGTAGTGAGATTAAATAAATCATCCAAATCGGTGTAAACAAACCACTCCCAAATTTCATCTAATGGCGTTAACGACGAGGTTGAGTTCCCTATTCCAGGGTCTCTAAACTCTGGGTGGACATAAGTTCATTGCGTTGTGTTTCATATAGAATAGCCATGGGTTCACCACGCCCTTCCACATGACGATTTAGAAATTAATTAAAAAAAAAGAAAACATCCAGTGCTTGAGCACCGTAAGTAAATAACTTGAAAATTGCTTTAAAAATACAACTGAACATCAACTGAGTGACTCAGCTAAATCTTCAAGTACGAAAGATTTACTTAAAATAATTATTCTTAAGCCTAGGTACATGAGTTCCGGTGGAGTTTTGTTATGTTACACAACAGATATGTCTTAGTGGACATATGTACACAATTCGTACAATTGTTACGAAAACTGCGGTGCACTGACAAAATACTTCGATTGCTGAGACAACAGGAAATCTGACCCTGTTAGCACGTGAGATATGAAATAGAAAACATCTTACCCGTTCTATTCCGGTGTCCGTCATCTACATCTATGGATCCGTGTCTTTGTTGGCTAACTAACCCTGATTCCTATCCGTTGGTGGCCTTACTTCGGTATTTTTTCTATATCGTAATTTTCTGTACTCTCGCCATACTCTTTCTCGGTCAGTAACACATTAGCTTTTCCCTGAATTCTTGGATTATCTAACTCTTTTTCTTGACTGTGAGTCTCAGGCTCTCACAGTGGAGCTGAGACCTTTTTTCTTGTCTGTATCTGTCTATATGCTGTCGGGACTGTAGCATCTTTCTGTCCTTAGGGGTGTAATCGAAACTGTCCGTCTGGCGTATCATTGGTCACTCGTTACCCTCCAAGATACTTGATATGAGGGTTCCCAAAATTCCGTGCTGAGATTTGCGATCACCTCAGCTGCAAATTCCGATGCCAGCACTAAAATATGGGGCTTTAGCTTGTCGTATCGCTCCCCGTTCTAAATTTCTCTCTTGTATTGCTTAAGTTTTTTAAAATGGAATCTGCCAAGGTTGTCATGCTTGAGATTTGTTCTCGTGCTTATCACCTGGCTTCGCTTTTGACTGTTGGTCAAAGAATGTTTTCCTAACGTGCTGGATTGTTGGGGTAACGCATAGGAGAAGTTTTATTACTTTCTATGCTTTTGAAAATACCGAAGAGCCGAGTAAAATACATGTAATTACGCTACCGACTTGTTACTGACTTACCCGGCGTTATGACATTACATCCAGGCTTTGTGAGTTTGGGAATTTCAGAAATTAAAGGTGTTTGGAACACCTGAATGTTTCCACTGTATGCTCACTCTCGGTGGATTTGTAGATGTGGGGTAGGAAAAACAAGAAAGAAAAATAATTTATAACCCGATCTTTGTTCAGTCCTGTTCTAAATCTCGTGAGCAAAGGAAAAATCCCTGTATACCAGTACCTGTAAAATATGAATTTTAATTCGGAAGGATTAATTAAAACCGAAATTTACTCGTACATATTACCTAATTTAATTATTCTTAACATGAATTCCAAATGTTAGTCGAAATACGAAGAAATTCATGGTACAGTTTTGTTCAGTACAACACATTTGTTTCTCGATACCTGGAGTTTTTTAACTTTTCTGAATCGCGGACAACATGGTAAAACGGAATAGGATTCGAGGGCCATATGCACAAGAAAAGTAGAAATGCATGTGTGTTTAGTATGAATATACACATGCTCAAAAAGAAACATTTCGGGATTTGCAGTAAATGGCTTAATGAAAGTATGAAGCGAGTAGCGCCGGGTTTTCCAAATTGCAGACCTCTTATGTACTCGTAGTTGTTACCGGCTCAGGCATAGATGGTACTGTTCACATTCTCTCAAAGAAGAATTTCTCAAAAAATGCACCTAAGTTGACATCAAATGAATCAAACACGTCGAATCACTAACAGACAGCAGTATACGTGTATGAAACACTCGTACCCGTGATTCTCGTACATTTCTAGCGTTGTATTAAAGTGATTCCCATTGAATTGATTCGACTTTGTAACTTCACATGCATCAGGATGGCAGAAGAACAAATTCACTCGCTGCTCCGATGGATTAGCCCTTGCTGAAAATACCTGTATTTCAGACAGCAGCAGTGTGACAAGACATTTCTAGTTGAATGAATTTCATGTTCAAAGTAGCCAGCAACAAAGCGGCCGTTAAGAAAGTGATTTAATTCGAGAATCATTCTTGTATCAAAATGGTTTTCGCTGAATGAATATTTTTGATAACATTTTATGCAACGCAGCACGAAAACAATATGCATAGTTTTCATATTTTACATTCTATACGCAACGCAACACAAAAATCATTCATAACAGAAGACTTTCTTTTCATAATCACGCACATGGCGCTGCACCTCCATTTGCCACTCAACTCGAATTTTCTCTCATGGTCTGATGCGCTGGTTTCTGTGACCACTAGTTCGATCTGGGCCAGGGCTCGACTAAATGAAGCACAGGTGTTGTACTTGCCTTACAGCACTGGATGCCTCCTCCTTGGAACCAGTGGCCTCAAATTAGGGACGGGCAATTACCTGTAAATCTTAGAGTTATCCATGGTGGTCGCTAAAGAAAACAAAGGGGAAAAATAAAAAAAACAAATTGGAGTATCATTTTAAAACTTTATTGCTTTATTGTTCATATCAGTTCATTCATGCTTTCTGAACTTAGCCTAGGCCTTCCTCCAATTGGTTACTCCAAATCCGGTGAATGTCTCTTCACCATCTGGCATGTTCCTGTGACGTAATCGACAGGGAAAACAAAATGCCGTATCTTTAATAACGAAAATAAGGATACTATGATGATACGGAACTCCTCACTTATTGATAAATTGCATGTGTTTTTAATCCTACAGCACGTTGATGGAGTCTCTCATTTAAATCCACGAATGTAACCCCAGTGAAATCGATAAATTTTTTGGTCTGTGACGAAATAGAGCCCACGCTTTCTCGCTCCGGAGCCATTTCTTCTAACCGACTAAACTACACCGACAGAATGTATGGCTGCAGATTTGTCGTCGTGACACGTGTTTCACTTCTGTAGTACGTCACATCATCTTACTCTTAATTCTTTTTTTTTTTTTTTTTTTTTTTTTGGTGAAGAAGAAATTTTCATTAATTCCGGACGATGTGTGGAAAAAGCACATCACACATTTTTCGAAGAACCCAACAGCCAGTAGATTTTTTCACACATATTAGTTCATTTTTCACAATCAGACGCCAGTGTGAATTTCACAAATTTGTCGGTGACGACGATCGAATCCGAATATCCCTGCTCCGGAACAGAATGCTTTACAATTAAGAAACACCGACAGAATTCGTCGCTGCAACTTTGCCGACTTGATATATGCGCCATTCCTGTAGAACGTCATACACGAAGACTGAGATATCTTGAAAATGTATCGGGTTGTGCGTTCGTGTCACTTTATAACGCCACCTTATAACAGCAGTAACACTTGAATATCAGTCACTCTACTATTATAATATATTAGCGCCGTATTACTTATTTTCAATCGAGATGATTCTATTGTTTTCTGTGATAAAAAGACAATACAGATTCTTGTTTTAAATTTGGACATTCTCATTGAGTTCGACTCAGAATATCAGAGCGGATAAATATTCAGAGAAGATGTAAAACAACCGACAAAATGTTGTAGATTTTATAATTCTATCTAAATATATGCATTTCAAATATTGCATAACAAGCCTCGTGCAGTAGGTGGTTGAATCTTTAATAAGAGTAACTGCTAAAGCAAAACAAGAACATGCCTTGTTAATGAGCAATTCTTTTAAATTTGTGCAGGTTTGAAATACATTAATATTCTGACACCTGCATGTCCACAGATAATATTTATTTGCACAAAATTTTAATAATGTGTACTAAAACCTTTAGCCCTTATGAAAGCCTCTAGTCTACGTGGAATAACACCACCAGTACTTCACAAATGTCCGTTCCGCTATTCAAAGCAGTGACCAGTTCATCCGTGATTTAGGGCGATCTCTTCTTCTACGCACCCGACGATTCAATTCTTCCCAAAGATCCTCTGTGGGATTCAGGTCAGGACTCTCGGCTGACCAGTTCAACTTGACGACGTTTATGTTGTCAAACTATAATCTGTAACAAAAAACACGAGCTGAATGGCATGGCTGTCCTGCTGATAGAGGTATGGGCCTTTCCCAAAGGACTGACACAATGTTGGTAGTGCATAAATGTCCAGGGCGTCTAGCACCCCTAGATTTGTCCAAGTTGGCAAAGGGCCCAAACCGAACCATGAAAAACAGATCCATACTATCACGCTTCCACGACCAAACTTCGTCTTCGGGACAATACAGTCCGGAAGGTACGTTTCTCCCACTCAGGAACGGTAATCATGCTCGCATACTGTGTATCATAATTCGTACACAGTATGCCAGTGTGATGATATAGGTAATTTCAAAGCACAGTTTTCCGTTGATTTACAATCCATGGTCGACGTTTCTTACCATACATTAATCGGCGTGTGGAAATAGTCGAAAGATTAGCGGTTTGTGAATGGCAGCTCGACCGTGGTAACCTACGCGGTGTAGCCTCCACCGCACTGTACTGGTGCTAACATCCATCTCAATCGACTCGCTTAGGGTTTATGTGATTTGTGACAAATTTAATTTGCACTTTGAGCTGACAATACATTTGCACAGCTCTCCTGTCATCTTCTGTTAGCTTCAGAGGTTTACAGCGTAGTTTCTTGGCATATTCATCCTTAGACCGCTTCCGTTTGGATATCACATTACTTCTCCGTTCTCCGGACAGACGGCCCTACGACGAATTAGAATAAACCTGAGCGATCGAATCTATTTTGTGTGTTCTCCTACTTTTAAATTATCAAGTTTTTCTTAGAATCATTCCTACCTTCTGTTCACACGAACTCAAATCCCAGTTCACTACTTTCGGTGTCTTCTCGTGGCACCATAAAATCTTCCAAGTTTAGCAGAGTTCATTTGTTTTAATTATTCTGCTTTACAGCTACTAAGTGGATTCTTAAAAATAATCGAGAGTTATTCAGTAACATATACAAATTAGATTTTGCTTGCATATTTAGAATGTCCGCATAGAAAACTAGGTATGCGCTGGATGAACGTGCTGTTCCACTGTTACCAAGAAATAATTGATAATGGAATCCAAATTTGACTCTGTGCATGCAAATGACTTCCTTTTGAAAATCATGGGTGAAATTCTTTCTAGGAGTTTCGTTAATCGGGACGAAATGATTACCTCAGTTCTCCTGCTTTAATTGAAATTTAGAATTGAGTACAAAGACAGTTGCGTGGTATCACGTCAAACTGTTTTCACAGGACTCTGATCCGATAAGAATTGCAAACTCTTCTAAAATTTTAATCGTATTTTAAGAACGAAACCCAGCAAAAACACAAGTGCTGGGAAACTGCTGGCCACCAGCTGGCAGTGATGGGTCACTGCTGGCTGAAATCTGCCGCTCACGGCCCGGTAGTGGTCCGTTGGTGGCAGCGCTATCAGTTGGCGAGCCATTGATGGCCCTGCAGCATCGCCGTGAATTGTGGGCCTCCAAGCAAGTGCCACTAGTGGCCCGTTGCTGGCAACCAATGCAACCCCCCCCCAACAGCAGGTGGAAGCATCGGGACTGCGCATGCGCAGAAGCAACACTTGCTGTGTCTCTCATGGTACCAGTTAGTTGAAGACGACGCTATCGCCATCATGTTATTTTAGTGGATGTTAAGAAAAAATCCATATGTGGAGAGGCGAATTAATTTCCTAATGAAATTTTACGTCGACAAAGATATCAGATTAAGCCGTGAAATACTAGATTACAGCCATGAAATACACCCACTCCATTCCCATGAATAACAATTCATGGAATGGAGTGGATGAATAACAAGAAAAAATTTGAAACCGCTTGAAACACATATCCTGGAAAACCATTAAAATAGCGTTTGTTGGGGGAAAAAAAGATTATACGCGTACAAAATTTATTAATTATTTGAAAGAAAAAAAAAGCAACGCTATGTGGTGTACTCATCCATGGGTTGAATACACAAGACTGGGAGGAATTCGCTTCTAAAAATAACTAGAAGTAAAATAAAATATCTTTTACTCTTTAAAACAAATGTAGCTTCGGACAACGGAAAGGAAAGGAACAACGTTAAAAATGTAACAGAGTGTGACATGAACCCGGGTAAATATATATTTATTCAACAATCTCTTTTCAAGAAGGCAAGGACAGTACAAAACTTTGGAAAGCGACTCTTAAGTATGTACACGCCTTGAAAATGAGCGAAGTTCCCTTAAGGTAAAAAAAGAAACTATCGTTACGTTGAAAAAATTAATTTATCAATTATATGAAACTGACTTTTATGAAAAATACCTCGCAATATTATAAAATGAAAGAGGGAAGCATTCTATTACAAATTGCATACCAAACAGATAGCTTCCAGCACGTACCCGAGCGTTGTGAATTAGTCCGGTCGGTAGCGAGCGCGGCTTCCATGTAAACGACACAGGATCGAATCAAGTCTGATGCAAACGGTGATTTTCCGATCTGTCGAGAAAATTTCCTCAGCAAAGTGCGTTAATTCACAAGCTTCGTAAGGGTAGAAAAAATTGGAGCTTTAGGAAACTGTGGTTATCTTTGCATTTTTTTTTATTATTGCTACTACTGGGAAATTGGCGGACAAGATTCGGCAAGCCACCAGTTACGTCACGTGGTTGCTGGCTGCCACTAACGGCCCACTAGCGGACCACATTAGGTTAGCCATCATTTCTGGCAAGTACTTGCAGGGCCACTGAAGGGCCACTTGTGGCAGTTACTGCCTGTGATGGACCACTGATGGCCCTGTTGTGGCATATGACAACTGATGGAGTGCCAACTGTTGGCCTGAACTGCTGGCCCTTCTGTTGACCGCCCGGACATTTTATTGACGGTTCGGCAGCGGCAACATAGTGCTGGGCCATTGCTGGCAGTGATGGCTGTGATGGCTGCCAGCAATACTGTTTTTGCTGGGTTATGCTGTTTTGGTTTTTATAACGATCTTCATCAGAAAATTCTTTAAAACATGCCATCTTGCTTAAAATTCAACTTCTTAGATAAAACAACAACTGAAAAGAAATATTAAGCTCTAGGGAAGCAATAGCTTTGCTGAGAACTTCGCGAACCAAGAAAAAACGAAAAAAAATTGGCAATGAACTTTCTTCTGTACTGTTATGACATTATTGTTTTATAAAAATCCTAAAATTTAAAGCACAAAACGTGTCAAATAAAGAACTGTACGAAAGCTAAAGATTTCTTCGACGTTTTTTACATAACTTTCAGGGATCATGTTCCCTGAAAGCTATGTAAGAAATTTCGGAGAAATCTTTAAAGAAAAACAGAAATGTGCACTTTGGGATAGCTAGTGCATTTCTCTGAGAAGCTGAATAGCTAGTGAAAATGTTACACTGCAGAATAATTGGAAAACATGAGAAATACCCCTGTTATAATTTTCGTAACCAGAAACCACCACAATAAAAGATAATTTTTTAGTAGTTCTTGTAGAATTGTTAATGTTGTGTAAAAAGCCAACATTATTTACTCTGATTGGCACAAATATGCATTTATGTATGCATTGTTAAGCGAAAATGGTGAATCAGAAAAAGTAAAAAAATCCTATCTGTATAAATACGTATATGCACAATGAGATAGATAACTTTGTATTAGGACCACCCCCTGTTTTACGTATTCGAAGCGATAACGAAGTACCACGTAATATCAACATCACGTGAGGGCTACTACACTGCCGGACAATTGCTAAGGACGGATGAAACTAGCAACGATAGCAACCATAAAATGGAATGCAGGAAAATGTGGAAATTAGCATAAGTGCGGGATACAGTAAGACGTGTTGTGCGTATGCAAATTTTGGATTGCCGAACTTGTTCGTGACGTCATAGCGCTGATAAGAGATATAAAGGATTTGACGCGTATTGACCGTTGTTGTTCAAACGCAAAGTTGAAAGGAAAGAATCAATTGACGAACTTGCAATTTTTAGTATGTCTTCCCGACATCACCTAGATGATTTTACGCGTGGCCGTATTATTGGCAAGATTGAAGAAGGGCGAAAAATAACAGATGTTGCCAGGGAGTTCGACGTCAGCCACAGTGTTGTTTCAAGGCTTTGGAAATCATTTCAAACAAATGGAGAGTGTAGCAAACGTCACGGGGGAGGTCGTGTTCGCAGTACGACACCTGCAGAAGATCGGTACATAGTGCTATCAACAAAAAGACACCGGCGCAGCACAGCTAGTGAGGTAGCGAATCAGTTTATGGCTGCTACTGGCAAGCGGATCTCCCGAAAAACTGTCGCCAGACGTTTGCATGAAGGAGGACTATACGCCCGCCGTCCTGTTGTGTGCATCCCATTGTCCAGACGTCACCGTATCGCCCGTTTGGAATGGTGCCATCAACATCGCAATTGGACTGATAACGACTGGTCTGCTGTCCTCTTCTCAGATGAGAGTAAATACAGTCTATCGTCTGATTGTCGACGACAACTGATCTGGCGTGATAGTGGTACTGCATATTGTCCAACAAACATACAGGAAAGGGACCAATATCCGACATGTAGTGTCATGGTATGGGCTGGCATCATGATCAATGGTCGTACGTCCCTCTATGTGCTTCCAACTGGGACTATGACTGGCCAACGATACATTAATGATGTTCTGCTACCTCATGTTCGCATGTTCCGTGGTGCTGTCGGTGATAGATTCATTTTCATGGACGACAACGCAACATGTCATCGAACAGTCGCTGTCCAGGAGTGTCTTGAGAGCGAGGATATTCAACGCCTCGTATGTCCAGCACGTTCTCCAGATCTGAATCCCATTGAAAATGTGTGGGATGCTTTGGGGAGGAGTCTTGCTGTCGCCAATGCCCTCCAATAAACAAGGACACCCTCATCCGTGCACTGTCAGAGGAATGGGATAAATTACCACAACAGCTGCTTGATAATGTTGTGCAAAGCATGACACGACGTGTGGAATCTTGCATCGCCCTCCATGGTGGCCATATCCCGTATTGACATCTTACGCCGGAACGCCTGCGGACGGTAATTGCATTTTTTTCACGTTTACGTATTCTGCACAAAATGGCCTGGTTGTCCCTTGAACACGTTCCAAAGCCTTCTGGATTTCAGAGCACAATAAATTGTCTTTCTTGTAATGTCCTGGCATTCTGACATTATTTTATTTCACTTGGCATCCAACCACACTTACTTTTTTATGCGCTCTATAGCCGTTTATGATCGGTCCTTAGCAATTGTCCAGCAGTGTATATGCACTTCTATTGGGCGCATCTATCCTTTGTATGTAAGAGGTCGTCCATTAAGTTCGTCGGAGATTACAGGGAGAGAGGGGGGGGTTCCCGACAACCGGACCAAATGTGACATGGGAGAGGGAGAAGGTTTAGTAATTCGGACGTCCAGCTGCAAAAATATAGTGGATAGTATTTCTTCGTTTTGTTTTCTCTTTTTTTCCTCTTAATAGTTAAAACATGGTATGAAATATTTCAGATTTCTGATGATATATAGCTAAACCAGAATATTAAGTTCTCATATTTGTACTACCAAATCTATCAATTCTATCGTGTTTTGTAGATAGTATAATCGGGAGTATTGCAACCTTCAATGCGTGCGTGCATTTGTAGATCTTTATTTCAGAATGATAAAGTTCGGGTAGCATTTGGGAATAAATTAATGCTTAAATAATAAATATTTTCTGAAGCAAACGCGTAAATATATGGAAGATTCTTTTAAATAATTACATGTTTTCTTTTTGTTTTTCAACGGACTTCTAAAGTTCTAAAAGCAGACGTCAAAAATAAAGCGGGGGTTTGCGGGAATTAAGAGGTACTTCTTAGGGGTGGGGTTGTCAAAAATCGGACAAAATGTGACATGGAGGAAGGGGGATTCCACGGACGTACTTTATGGACAGCCCCTAATCAGTAAATGTTTGCCAGTAATGATGAAACGTGGCCAGATAATTGAGAACCGAAGGGAAGATGCCAGTATTTCCGAAAAAGCCGCACTTCTTGTCTGCTCCCATATTACTGTACCACGGAGCACCAGGACTGGATTAACAATGCGACACAATGCAGCAGAAGGACTCACAGTGGACAGCCACAGGCAGTTGTTCCTGGAGGTGAGACTCGGGTGTCACGACTGGTATTCAGCAACGACATGTAACAGTCACCCAACTCACCAACCAGGACAACAGCGCTGCAGTTCGACCTATTTCCCCATGCATCATGCGCCGAACCTTGCTCCTGTTGTAAATTTTGTGATTCCCAATCTTTTATGTACTATTGGACTTAATAGATGGCGCCAGATGTACATCGCATTGCACAGACTGTGTGATGTAAGAGCGTCACTTCGATGTTCTCCTCCGTAGAGGGGGTTGTCGTGGAGTTTTGTAGCGAAGAGCTCATCGTGTCTATATATAATTTTTGTGTAATAATAAAATGTTGTGTTTTTAAAATGTGATTCTGGTAAGTGATTTAAAGTGGAGTAGTGCTTTGGATACATCGAGATGAAACAGGAAACCAGAAGTAATATAATTTAATCACCCGACATAAAACCATCAATCGAATCCTATTACCCACTCACAGCTTCGCCTGGTGTTCCACAGTCGGAGACCAACAAGGGTACACAGAATGATGTTCAGTCATGGCAAACATCTCCCCGCATTGGCCAAGGAATGTTGGCAATGTTTCTTCGACGGATGGAAGAAGGTCATCTGGAGATCTGATAAGTTCCGTTTCCTGTTACACCATGCTGATGGCTAGCATGAAGCCTGCTTTTTTTCGCCATATGGGTTCAACAGACCGGTGGAGCTGGTTTTCTGAACTGGGGAGATTTTTCTTGGCAAGCCCTAGGTTCTTTGATCATCATCCCGTAAATACTGAACAATGGAAGCAACAGAACCTTTTAGCCGATCATGCACGCACGCACACGCACACACGTACACACACACACACATCTGCATCCATAACGGCAGGAGGTTTACCCTGACCACAGTGCCATCTTTCAACAGGACAACGCACCATGTTATTGGGCTCGTATAACAAATGTGTGTTTGGAGGAGCACGACAACAAATTTCTTGGCCCCCAAACTCCCCTGACTATGATTCAATTGAACATTTGTGGGATATACTAGAACGGAGGTGTGAAAACTGCTGATTCTCCTCCACGGAATGAGCGTGAACTGATGGAGCTTCCGCTGCGGACATCGATCAAGTTACACGTGCAGGAGGTTCGACACCTAGTAGAATCTGTTCCTAGGCGTCTGAAAGCCGCGATGAAGACAGATAGATAGATAGATTGATGAATGAATAAATCAATACAATGCAAAGAGTAAACCGAAGAGCGTGACATGTGGGTTGGAAAGCAGCATACTGAACAACTAAGCTATGCAACCAGTATATACAACCGCCTTTATCAAGTGATCTCACTTCTGCACATGGCGTGCTAGTTCTGGTGTCAGAAAGCAACAGGAGGAGCTCCAATGTTACTCTAACGAAGCTTCCGATGCCACAAGACCTCTTGAATTACCAAGCAGGAACCCACAAACACACAATAAAAAACGAATGCAGAATAACTTGAAACACATAGTTCACTTCTAAGAATAAAACCAACAGCACAAAGCACAAGAGCCATAATCCATGCACCATGTAATTTTAACAATGAAATTAAATTAAATAAATCAACCACGCCCTGTGTAACACCAGCCAAGATACGTGATAAAAGATAGTTAAGGTTAAGCACCGCTGCATTACAGAAAATTGAGGAAACTAACCAAAGTTAGTAAGAGGTATCTAAGTATAATGGCTCTGAAATTATGCGGTCTTGAAGATGCATACATTTATATTATTAATAACATCTGTGAAAATACAAAAGCAAAGATTCTTCTGTTTGAAAATACAACACACATAAAAATTGGAAAGGGGGTGAGACAAGGTGACACCATATCTCCGAAGCTCTTTAATGCCGCATGGAAAATGTCTTTCAATCACTGAACTGGGAAAACAAAGGGATAAAGATTAATGGAGATTATCTAACCTACCTTCGTTCTGCTGATGACGTAGTCAGTTTTGCAACTCCCCCATCAGAGCTGTAGAGTATGATCCAGGAACTTGCTGACAAGAGTAAAGAAGTGTTATTAAAAATGAACTTTCAGAAGACAAAAGTGATGTTCAATGCTTTTACAAGAAATGAAGATTTATCGATTGATGGAGAAAAGCTGGAGATAACAGACACGTACGTTTATCTTGGACAGCAGATATCAAGTGAGGGTCACATTGATGAAGAAATTAATCAGCGTACAAAACTTGCCTGGAGAGCTTTTGGAAGAAACAGCATAATTTTCAAGAGCAATATGCCATTATGTCTTAAAAGAAAAGTGTTTGATCAATGCATCCTTCCAGTGCTTGCGTATGGTGCAGAGACGTGGACCTTAACTAAAAGAGACATACAAAGGCTGCAGACAACTAAAAAAGCATGGAGAGGTGCATGCTTGGTGTAACCAGGAGAGATAAGAAGAGGAACTCGTGGATTCGAAAAATGACAAGAGTGGAAGACGTCATGATCAGAGTTAAATCCCTGAAATGGCAATGGTATTGGTAACTGTGGGTACCATAGTGGTACCCAGTTTATTGCTATAACGAAATACAGATATAGGAGATTCATTACAAGCTGCAGTACAGAAAACAACAGTGCGGAAAGTCAGTATATTCACGATGCAGCACAACGAAATGAATATGAACGCGAACAATGAATGGCCTAACGGCAAGTCAAACACTATGCTATAACACATGTGCACAAATGTATTAAATGTACTATGCTATCATAAATCAACCGAACGGAACTGAAATGTGGTTAGAGCGCAAAACATCGTTGAGTACCTCAGCAACTTTATAAAAATAACGAAGATAACAAACGTACCACTATAATAATCCGCGATAGAGGAAAGCACTAACACAGCAAACACTCACAATTATAGGTAATTTAAAAAACAGGCACAAATTCAGGAAACAACAAATAAGATAATGATAATGAGATAATGAGGAGATCACACAAGTAACGAGACCGATTAGTTGTGAAAACACAGCAAAACACGCAATTATCGCAAATTTAAAATACATTACTTGTGAAACACAGCCAAACACACAAATAAAGCAAATTTACAATACATTACTTGTGAATCACAGTAAAAACACACAATGAAAACATCAGAATCAACATGCACTAAGTTTGCAAAACCAGGGAATCTGCGAACGGGTTCGCAAATCCCCTAGCATTGAGAGAACAAAAAGTAATCTGTGTGAGGAAGAGAGCTAAACGTCATCGGTAAAAGGATAGAAGGTGTCACATATATGCCTCCCAACGAGCTCCTTCAAGGATGCGAGACGGCGCGTGTAACGTCTCAAAAAAGGCTGATACCGAGGATCGGTGGCACACAGAGATTTAAAAAGTGACACATAAGCTTCGAATTGCGTTACCGCTGCATACAGGTCCGGATCAGGTGAGTAAAGGAATTCTTCAGAACCAACAATCGTACGTGCAGGTTGAAAAAGGCGTAAAGGTTGCTGTCTGGACAGTGGTCCAGGAACTGGAGGAAACGTATCAACGGCATGTTGGACCTCAGCATCAGAGAGAGGATTGACAGGACCTGAGCGGAGAAGCATACTGTTTGAAGAATCATCAGGTGGAGAAACACCGGAACCGGAAACCTCGGGAACACTAGATGAATCCTCAGAACGTGGCGCAGAAAGTTGTTTTAACTTTTTCTGTTTTACAGCGCCTTTGGAAGTTCCAATCCGTTTTGAAGAAGAAACTGAGGCGGATGTATCCATTAGTGGATCAGGCTCACCTCCCAAGTCAGGAGACGAGGAAACCAACGTCGCCGAAGAAGCAGTACGCAGCTGAGCTGCCTTAGTGGAGACTGGTACAACAGCCGAGGCTTCAGGAAGATGTTGCAACAAGGGTATGGTAGACAAGGTTGTAATTGGAGATCCGATATCCGAGAGGCTAGGAGAAGAGCCAGACGGCCGTTCTGCCAAACCACCGCTCAACACACCCGGATCGGAATACTCCGCTGTAGACACATCTGTAGTCGATGATAATTCTGTCAATCTTGAAGGTGGATGCACAATTGTACGGGTCGAAAGAGGAGGAAAGGCAGCATTGTCCGTGACGGAAATGTTCGTATGACGGAGAAACGAAGAATTCGCGTCAGGCAAACTACCGGTAGTGGGGATGGTAGAAAGACCAATGTGGTCAGCAGTGGGATGCGAACTTGATGAACGTCCACGTCGAACGCAGTCACAGGAGGCAGTGGTGTGATGTTAAACAGTGTGTACAATAGTGAGCAGTGAAAATCTTGAAACTGTACGTTCGTGCACCAATTTCGACAGTAGCTTCTGGTTAGCAATCCGCCAAGGCTTTCTCGGTGGGAAAGACGACCAATAACTGACGGCAAGGTCAGGTAACATGTGCAAATCGAGTTCCGCGGGGGAGCGTCAGAGAGGTGACGGACCTTGCCAACAATTTTACAAACATGACTGACAAGGAGAGGAAGTGCAGTATCAGACACTTTTTGTGGAACAGGATAGAACGTAATGTTCACCGGTCGCTTGGAAAGTGAACTGTACCGAAATACCCCGAGGAGTACGGGAAATTCCTGCAATGGACGCAGACGGCACATGTCCAGAGAGGGCTTCCATGTAGCGTGGCAATGTAGTATTTGGTAAAGCATAAAAGGGCACACCTCTATCCAGGAGGTTATGGAACTCACGGCCAATCTGCGAATTGACATATATCGTTACCTTCACTTTGTGGTTGGATACCTGAATAATAGGTGTTGCTTGCAAAAGACCACCAGGTTGAAAGGAATCGGACGTAGAAGTAGCGCCTCGTTGCACTGTAGAGGCAAATGACATCCTCGGAAGAGAAGTCTGTTCGGATCCGGCAGGCACAGAAGGCTGTGAGGGAAGAGAAGCACAGGCCGAAAGCAAGGCAGTAGAATCAGTAGTACCCAGGGAGGACACCGAGGCAGATGCAAGAGCTGAAGAAGAAAGTGTAGCCAAGTCCAGTGAAGGCACCGGTGCAGGAGTACTAGAAAGCTGGGAAGGCATCTGAGCAGACACATCTAAGGACGAGAGTATGTTAATTTCCATGGACGTGGGAAGTGTGACGTGACGTTCATCCGCCACGCCCATAGATGATAAGGAAATACCGGAAGCCGCCATGTTGGCAGCTTCCAAACGTAAACAAGCGAGCAAACGATAAGAAAACGGATGAATATGAACTAATTTGAGGATGAGAACGCTAGAAAAGTAGCTCAAAACGTACACAGTACCTTTAGACAGCCGGGCCACGCAACAGGTGAGTGAGGGACGAGGTGTTCCACACTAAAATGCATAAAATATTGGAGCCACCAACACTACGTCTGTCACAAACGAGCAATGGGCTGGACATACTGCCAGAAGGACAGACCATCGATGAACAGCCGAAATTTTAGATTAGATTCTAAGGGACAGGAAAAGACCCAGAAGAAGACCACATGTGAGATGGGTATTTGAAAATCGAAAGTAAGCGGGAATGACATGGAGGAGACTGGCACAAGACAGACCGTTGTGGAGGACACTTGGGGAGACCTTCGTCCAGCAGAGGATTGATAATGGTTGACAATGATGATGATGATGATGATGATGATGATGATGATCTAGATGTAAGCTGTGAGTGAATATGTCAAACCATGAGAGACCCACTGAGTGGCATTTGGTGTAAGTTTACCATTTTAACTTTGTTAAGTCCTAGGTTAGTATAGTTTGTTCATGTCAATTAAATCAGGAGAATTTTTTGAATAATATTTACGAAGATACTGTCTGATGTATTTACAAAAAAATCGGAGAATAGTAATTATGAATCAGTTTTTTGTTGAGTAAATTTACAGTACTTGGGAAGCTATCTGTCTTGTTACAAATGTAAAAAATTCTATGCAACTGAGAAATTACGGTGTATTCGAATTGATACATTTGAAGACCAATGGGTATAATAGTTGATATGAAAATAAAAATCATGTCTCTTATCAAAAATACCCAGGTTAATATTTAGACTCATTTTTAAAGTGATATTCAAGTCTAAAACCTGTTGACAGCTGAACTGATGTTAGTCTTTTGAAGTATCATATTAGAAGGGTATACAATATAACAGCAGAAAATTGGAGGATGTTTGCATTGTTAAAGACCGGTAAATCGTCGATGTAACGGAAAATTGTACCAATTTCAGAAGACTGATTAGGTACAAAAAAGTGATTCAAAATCATGAAGATATAAATTAGCAATACTACTGGAAAATTTACTACCCGTAGGTATACCCTGAGTTTGCAAATAAATCTTACTACTAACAATGGTGTAGTTCTTATTAATACAAAATTCAGCTAAGAACAACCAAAGCTGAGAATCAACTTCCAAATAGCAACCAAAATCAGAAAACAAATCTTGAACGATCTGAAATAAACTATGCAATTAAATAGAAATGAAGAGGTTGTTAAAATCATAAAGTATCAGCAGTAACAAATTGTTGTCAATAAAATCCAAGTAAATCCTATATTTTGTAATATAGGACTGTATATACTGTATGACCGCCAATAGCGGTATGACTATACCATCGGGATTAGAAGAAATGCTATCCCACACTCACCAACCCGCTTGGCCAGCGTGGTGAGTTATGGCCAAATCCCTCCAAAATGACTCCACAATTTAAATCTTGGCTCTCGGTCTCCGGCAGCTGGAATGTACCTGACCAAGGCAGCGGCCAGTGGGACATCAAGGCAGAGGGTGCTAAGAATCCCCGGAAGACCGGACTAGGCTGCCATCTGACGCTGACCTTGGCTACATATAATGGACGCTCCCTATCTTCTGATTCAAGACTTCTTGAATTGGAAGAGGAAATACAAAGGATCAAGTGCGACATCGTTGGGCTAAGTGAGGTAAGGAGAAAAGGAGAAGATCTCATTGAACTGAAAAGTGGACATCTCTTCTACTATCGTGGGACAGATACTGGCAGAACTAGTGGTGTTGGATTTATAATAAACAAGAAACTGAAGGATAAAGTTGTAGAAGTTGAAAGCTCCTCTAACAGAGCTGCACGACTTGTTATCCAACTCTCGAGAAGATACCAGGCTCAGATTATTCAAACTTATGCACCCACCACAAGTCATCCTGAAGAAGGAATTGAAGAACTTTATGAGGAAATTCGTCACCTAAATAATAACGGTAAGCAGCACTTGAAGATAATTATGGGAGATTTCAATGCAAAAATACGGCAACGGCAACAGAATGAAACTTCAGTAGGTAAATTCGGTCACGGCAACAGAAACCAGCGTGGAAATACTCTTGTTGAGTTTGCAGAGGCTGAAGGGTTTTTCATCTTGAACTCCTTTTTCAAGAAAAAGCCACACAGGAAATGGACATGGAGACATCCAAATGCGACGACAAGTGAAATTGATTTTATTATGTGTAACAAAAATTCGTCATAGGAGACTGCAGTGTGCTAAACAAGTTCAACACAGATAGCGACCATAGATTGGTGAGATGTAAGATGCACCTCAACACTAAACTCAAACGTGAAAACCTCATATGACAAACAAAATATATTGACATAACCAACCTTAAGAAACACCATAATACCTTCAAGTTGGAACTCAAGAACAGATTCTCTGCTTTAGAAGACCTAACATTAGAAGAAGTGGATATTTCTGAAATTAAAAGAAAAGTAACCAAAGCTCTTATGGAAACAGTAACAAAATTAGCTGGGTCTAAGAACAAGTTGCACGTAAACAAACTATCAAGAAAAACCAAAATGTTGATGCAAAAAAGAAGAGAGATGAGGACAACTAAAGAAGATGTGACTTCCAAAGTGGAATACATAGAGCTATGCAAGACAGTACGAAAAAGTATCACTGAAGACGTAAGGAAATTCAACTGTGAACTAGTGAGGAAAGCAATTGAAAAGAACCAAAGCCTAAAGATAGCAAAGGGACATCTCAGTAAGGGAAGAAAACAGATTATGGCACTGAGAAAAGAAGATGGTTCTGTAACAAGAAATAGAGACGAAATTTTGACAAGAGTGAAAGATTTCTTCTCCAAATTATATGAAAGGGATGATGCATGTACTCCAGACATCATGAAAGATACCAGTACCAGAGTTCTTCCAGTCCTCCCAGCAGAAGTTTCACATACAATCAAGAACGTTAAGCAGGGAAAAGCTCCAGGAGAAGATGGAATTACTGTAGACATCATACAAGAAGCAAGTGGAGGAATCGAAACAGTGCTCGCCCAAATTTTCACTCGATGCCTTAATGAAGGGAAGATTCCTGATGATTGGAAAAACGCTACAATGATCCTGCTACATAAAAAAGGTGACATTGAGGATCTCAGGAACTATAGACCTATCAGCCTCCTATCAGTGGTTTATGAAATCTTCACTAAAGTTCTTTCACACCGCTTGAAGGTAACACTAGACCTGGCTCAACCGAGAGAACAAGCTGGATTCAGGAGTGGCTACAGCACAATAGATCATATCCACGTACTGAGAGAACTAATTGAAAGAGCGAGGGAATATGAACTTCCATTGCGCATGGCTTTTATCGATTATGAAAAAGCCTTTAATTCGGTGAAACCATCAGCAGTTTTACAATGGCTCTGAAATCATGCGGTATTGAAGATGCATACATTAATATTATTAATAACATCTATGAAAATGCAAGTGCAAAGATTCTGCTATTTGAAAATACAACACACATAAATATTGGAAAGGTAGTGAGACAAGGTGACACCATATCTCCGAAGCTCTTTAATGCCACATTGGAAAATGTCTTACAATCACTGAACTGGGAAAACAAAATGATAAAGATTAATGGAGATTATCTAACTCACCTCCGTTTTGCTGATGACGTAGTCATTTTTGCAACTACCCCATCACAGCTGCAGAGTATGATCCAGGAACTTGCTGACAAGAGTAAAGAAGTGGGATTAAAAATGAAGTTTCAGAAGACAAAAGTGATGTTCAATGCTTTTACAAGAAATGAAGATTTATCGATTGATGGAGAAAAGCTGGAGATAACAGACACGTACGTTTATCTTGGACAGCAGATATCAAGTGAGGGTCACATTGATGAAGAAATTAATCGGCGTACAAAACTTGCCTGGAGAGCTTTTGGAAGAAACAGCATAATTTTCAAGAGCAATATGCCATTATGTCTTAAAAGAAAAGTGTTTGATCAATGCATCCTTCCAGCGCTTACGTATGGTGCAGAGACGTGGACCTTAACTAAAAGAGACATACAAAGGCTGCAGACAACTCAAAAAAGCATGGAGAGGTGCATGCTTGGTGTAACCAGGAGAGATAAGAAGAGGAACTCGTGGATTTGAAAAAGGACAAAAGTGGAAGACATCATGATTAGAGTTAAATCCGTGAAATGGCAATGGGCTGGGCATACTGCCAGAAAGACAGACCATCGATGGACAGCCGAAATTTTAGATTGGATTCCAAGGGACAGAAAAAGACCCAGAGGAAGACCAGATGTGAGATGGGTGGATGAAATTCGAAAGTATGCGGGAGTGACATGGAGGAGACTGGCACAAGACAGACCGTTGTGGAGGAAACTTGGGGAGACCTTCATCCAGCAGTGGATTGATAATGGTTGACAATGATGATGATGATGATATACTGTATCTATTTTGTATATACTGCATTTCGCTTGTGACATTATGTTACACCTGAAGGTGTCATAAATCACAATTGTCGTATTATTCTTCGTGATTTAAGTAGACGTGGTCAACAGAATCAGCCTTTTCTGCAATGGGAATTATGAAGTCAAAAAAACGATATCGTGTTATCGACGAGAATATGGAAGCTGAGTTACGTTGTGCAATTTCAATAATTCAACCAGGATTTCTGAAACTTTTCGAAGACAAAAAATATTAAAACGATCTTTGCTTGTGTTTTCTGTACTTAGTTTTGATAGTGTGACGAATTTTGATCTGAATTCGCCCCACTTCTGTCGAAAAAAGTAAAAAAAAATTGTCACTGGTCAAGTCTCTTCCAAAGCATGTACTTTCCGTTTCTCCTTGACTAATTCTTCCAGATAAATTTTGTTTTCAGGAGAATACAATGATTGACCATGTGTCTTTCTTGAAATCAAGCATAGTCACTTCTTTCATGAACCATGTGAACCTTTCCTTCATGAACCTTTAGATCATCGGATGCGTGCAGCCAATGCAACCGTTTTCCAATAATTGCAGGATACCACGATGCTTTCGTTGGTTTGATCCGAGACTCTCAGATAATTGATCATTCTGTAAATCTTTACCCAGTAAACTTTTCATTCACTGATATTACATCACGGTTGTGTTTTCATACAGCATCACATACTTGTTTGTTCCTCCTTTACGTGCTGTGCACGGTTACTGGGATTTTGCCCATTGCTTCCCGTTTTCTTTCTTTACCTATCATTTTTTGTCATCATGACTGCGATTTCGACCATCAGTTTCCTGCTGTTTACTCTTTGCACATTGTACTTTGCAGTCACACTAAAGTGACAAATAAACTCCGATATCTCCCTAATACCGCGTTGGTTCTCTTCGCGATCGGATAACGGCAGCAACGCGACGGAGCATCGACTCCACGAGCTCTCTGTAGTACTGTTGAGACACATCGACTCCACGAGCTCTCTGTAGTACTGTTGAGACACATCGACTCCACGAGCTCTCTGTAGTACTGTTGAGACACATCGACAACACGAGCTCTCTGTAGTACTGTTGAGACACATCGACTCCACGAGATCTCTGTAGTACTGTTGAGACACATCGACAACACGAGCTCTCTGTAGTACTGTTGAGACACATCGACTCCACGAGTTCTCTGTAGTACTGTTGAGACACATCGACTCCACGAGCTCTCTGTAGTACTGTTGAGACACATCGACTCCACGAGCTCTCTGTAGTACTGTTGAGACACATCGACTCCACGAGCTCTCTGTAGTACTGTTGAGACACATCGGCTCCACGAGCTCTCTGTAGTACTGGTGCACACCATGCTTCCTGAAGAGCGTTCCACTATTCTGTAATATTCGCCGGTGGGCGATTCGTGGCATTGACGGCACTTTGAACAGCATCACAAAGGTGCTAGATAGCGTTTAAATCCGGAGAACGAGAAGCTAAGTCGGAATGCCGAACTCCGTGGAATGTTCCTCCAGATATAATTGGGTGACCGTCGCCGTGTGCGTTCGTGCATTGTCGTGTTGAAAGGTGTTGCACTCGTCAGAGTGGTTGCATGATATGAACGGGTGCAAATGATTCCCAAGGATAGTTACGTAGCGTCTACCGGTCACAGCGGTCTGCAGACGTATGGGGAGTCCTAATGCGTGCCAACTGAAAACACCCCACACCATAACAGAGCCACCTCCGGCCTGCATTATCCCTTGTAGGCATGTGGAATCCATTGCCTTGTGGGACTGTCGCCACCCCTGAAGTCAACCATTGCCCAAAACAGTTGGTGTCCTGATTCGCCGGACCAAGCTACATGTTTCCAGTAATCTGGCGTCCAATAGTGGTGTTCTGGAGCCCAGGCGATACGCATAGCCTTATGTCGTTGAGGCAGCAATGGCACCCGGGTGGGCCTTCGGCTCCGGAACTCCATAGAAAGCAGGGAACGTTGAATGTCCCAAAGGCTGGCTGATGGGGCATGCATTGAATTGCTCTGTGATTTAAGGCAATGTTACACGCCGGGAGTATGTTGCGATACGTGCCAGACCCCGCTATCCCCAATCGTCCAGGGCTTTTCTACGGCCACACCGGTCTCGCACCCGGGATGTTTTCCCTAAGCTTTGTAGTCCAGGAATTGTAGACCGTGTAAATCAAATTGCGTGATCTCCCGCGTGCCGGCTATCATACCACGTTCGAAATCGCTTAAATCCTGATAAGCTGCCATCTGAGCTGCGAATGCTACTACTTGAGCTTGCGGAGATATCTGCTTCTATATATACATCGTTTGAGGACGATTCTTTTTCACCGTGTGGATGTGGTAGCAAGTAATGGAAATGACAGCGCCCTCCACAGTTTTTTTTTTGGCACCTCAGTGTATATCTTGTACATAATTTCATACTAGGCGATACAAACTTTCGAAACTGTATATCATAAGTGTATGCATAACTACCAGGAAATTCAGATTTTACATGTTACACAGATCACCTCAAATCTAATACATGTTGGCGCACTGTTCTGTTGGCCATTCATAAATCGTACATCCTAAATCGGATCATGTACTGTAGTAGTTCATCACCCAGAATGTTATGTAAATTGATATGTTGGACGTCATGACTGCAATATTGCACTTTGCCCATTGGTGTGCTCAGTACCATATATTGCTCATCGTAAGCTTAAGAGCATTACTCATATGGTGCACATCATAAATTGAAGCATCATTGCGCTTCTGGTGTTCTCTTGTTATGCAAGGCAGCAAAGTAAGTCGTGGACTAAGCAAATACGTGAAGAAGTATCATAGCTAGGCTATACAGTAGGAATTCCCTATGGTGCCACATGACGATATAAAGTTGGAACCCTTCGCTTTTAATAGGGGGAGATAAAAGGAACATCATGTCATCCTTTGGAGACACAGCAACAAAATCAGATACAAAGTTATACATATGCGAGCGGCAACGTATACTGTCAGTGTCACGCAATCGACGAACGGCATTTCTGATAGTCCTATGATCAGGATGTCTGGATTAGGAAACCCATGTACATGCATCCGATCAGCTGCACCAGAATTCCTATTGCTTTCACTATTAATGAAATCATTTTGCAAAATTCTTCTTTCGTAAATTCAGCCATTGTTCGTAAGGAAATAACGACCATGCACGGACTTTGTTGAACCTACTGCCACAACTACAACAGAGAAACCGCTACTTCAGACAATGATTGACAACATGGAGTGCATCCGATACACCTTTGGATATCGTGCTGAACGAGCAGGTCTCGTGAAAATGGATATGTTTGCTGAGAACAGAGGAAAGAGCAGCGGTGCCTGGTTGTTCTGACTTTGGAAGAGTTCCTTTCCGTACTTTGTTTTGGGACAAACATATTATGTACCATTTTTACTACGCTCTACAATTCTATACGAAAACTTGACTTTGTTGCCCTATCTGCAAAGGGAGAAATTTAGTCCTCTTATCCGCTCCATTTAAGGTGAGAGAGTCCAACGTTGTTTCATGTAGTACCGTAAATGTTTGCTATCTACCTGCACAAAAAGCAGAACGCAAACAATCATAGTTCTCGAGATATTGGCCAGGTCCATGACATTCCTAGCTGCCCTGTTTATTGCATATTATTATCGGAATTTTAAACATCCTTCTTGAAAGGTTGAATACTGTCATTACACATTGAAAACTTCTGAGATTCTATGTTCGCCCAACATTCAAATAATGTGATCATAGCACTCTATATTACTTGGGAATAGTCGCAACCACACCTATACGGCACTTACGCAGATACGTTATTGGCACTAAAGGATTAAAAAAAACATCGGAGAGTTTATCAATTTACGACATGATCCACTGTATCATTTCAGCCTGTAAAATTATGCATGATGGTAAACATTTCATTTATATACATTTATGTATAAATATTAATGAATCTTATGGATTTCCTTTCTGCTGTATAGAAGAGAAAAATCACGGAGGTGGGCGTAGCAGCTTCAGAATTAATAGCTTATGCGTATAAAATCATTACATGAAAGTCCGTGGTGTAAACTATGAGAAGGAAAAAATATTTTTAATGAAGATAAAACCTATTTATCTTGCACCAGCTAAATTGGAAACACGCGGGAAACAGAAAAGGAGAAGTATGATTGATGTTGCTATCCGTGGGAAAATGACATGCCAAGTGGTTAAGTCTGCCACTTCTCTTGTTTTAATTTAACAGCTTCATTTTTAGGAAGGAGACGGAGCTATTGATTTAGAAAATAATTTCCACAACCCATAAATTATAGTATATCGCAGCCGGAGCTTTTTGATTTTTTGATTAAGTCGGTCTTTCCATATGTTTGACTTATGAAAGTATAAATTAAAAAAATACTTCAGTTATAACAGTTACTGATTAGACGACAAAGGTTCATTTTTTTAATGTATCGCGTAAGTAATTTTCTTTTTTTATGATTTAGCAGAGACGATTCCCGGAATACTGTAAAAATCCTTAGATTTAATGGATTTTTCTGTTTTAGGCTACAGGTTTATTACTTGTTAAGCTTTGTTTGGTGTTCATTCAATGCAAACGTTCAAATACCAGATCCATTTTGCAAGAAAACATTGGAACATACGCTGTGCAATGGATGCAATGAAAGCCTCCTGCTACTTGACGCTTCAATTCAGACGCTGCATGAGTAATACGCTGTGACTGTAAATTTGATTCTTCGACACCCTACAAGCAAATGCATAGCCACTAAAACCAGTCCTAATAAAGCGTGTAATTAACACCATGTGGTTAGAAACCAATTTCTTTGAAATCCTAAAAATAATACGGTATTGATTTAAACCCAATGTTTAAAACAGTTGTTAGCGATGTATAAGAAATGCAGCTCGTTAAACACCTGGTTGCCGCCCAGGGGGTGATGGCATCTAACCATTCGTCTGAGATGGGTCCGGGATTGAATTCTGGTGAGGTATGGATTTTGTGCTTGTCTCACGGCACTGGCTTTTTCCCTTCCCTGGAACCAGTGGGTATTTTGATTCTGAGACCCCATATTTTGCACAAATGATTTCACCTGGCAACAAGTGTTCAAGCTAAGTGACTTTCGCCAAATGTTCCATATCAGGCCAAATTATTCTCAGCTTACCCCAAAATGGAAGAAAGTAAGAACGATATTGGATTGCTCCGAGTGGGAAGAAGTTGATAAAGCCGAACAATGTCGGAAATGTTTGAGGCATTACTTCTACAGAAGCTCCTGAAAATTGTGAAAAAAGGAAATGCAAGGAAAGAAGCTTACGCTTACACTTAACTTTTTATTAACAGTATTAATTCTAATGTGTTAACAGCATTAATTCTACGGAAGATCCTGAAGTGGTCTAAGCGATGGCTTCTGATCATTCGTCCGTGATGGGGTTCGGGTTCGAATCTCGGTGAGGAATGGATGTTGTGTTTATTTTCCCGCACTGGCTCTTTCCCTTCCATGGAACCAGTGGCCCTAAATTAGGGACGGGCGACTGCTTATAGCCCATTGAGTTGCTCACGGTGGGCGTTAAACCTTCAATCAAAAAGAAAAGACCCTGAAAATTGTAAAACGATGCAAATGAGGACGAATGCAATGCAAGGAAAAAAATTTATAATTACAGTTAGACGAATTTTAACTTTTTATTTACAGCATTAACAGAGACCAACAATCTAATGGCAACCCTCTTATATGGTAATATCACATATCTTGCGACGGGGGTTGTTTAATTGAAGGGTGATAACATCTTGTTGTGAACTTACCTTAGGGTCCAGCTCCAGCTAATGAAACATTTCCTGAATCACTTCATACCTTTCACCTTTTCTTCTCTTGTTTCCTAGGTTACTTATTGCTCTTGTTTTGAAACCGCCATTTTTAAATCTAGTTGTTCGCATTTTATTAAAGTGAAGCAGTATTACTGAATAATGGGTTTGTCTGTGTTATTTGTTATTTGTACAGTTTTTTTATGCTTTTTCCATTTTCTCTTCATTGAGTACAGTTTTACAGGTCGTATTAAATATTGCATAAAAACAATACGGAATGACAAAGGTAAAAAAATTGGGCAGTCCGCCTTCTGGGGCTATCGGCTTTTACATTTAAATAAACTAGCGTCAAACCTTTTGTATTAAATCGGGACCCTCATCAGATTTGAGAGAACCTTTTTCGGATAATATGGCGTAAATACGGTGATAATAGAATTTTTGTCGTACTTCCCGCAATATTGTTTCATTTCAAAAACTGCATTGCTATTTTGTTGAGTAGAAGGAGTGTCATAGCGGGAGAGGGCTTAACGAAGCCAGATTTTTATGAGTTTCTTACTTTCTGATGTTGGTGAAATAGGAGAGTGAACACAGAATGAATATCCCCTCAGGTTAGATGTCGATCGATCCCATCGGGATGGTAGAGATGCAGTTCACAGTTAAATATGGTACCGACAATTACAGCAAAGGTTAAAAAAAGAAAGGGGGAAAATCAGCATCATAGGTGAAGTATTCGATGATCCTAAATTAAATATTAGTGGAATTTTTGAATGAGTAGATTTTTACTGAAATTGTTTCTTTAGGTTATGTATATTCGAGAAGGAGGATTTTTTAAGCAAATTTGCTGTCAAAATGTATTATTCCTTACAATTTTTTTTCTAGCAATTAAATAGTAACTGTTAAGGTGGACGTCAAGTAATTTTGCTTCCTATACTTCCAATGGAAAAACATTTGTACACATTTCCTTCACAATTAGTGTGTTCCCAAAGATGAACATTTAAACATCGATTAAAATAACTTCATATTATAACTTGGAATACTTAACATTTTCTAAAACATAACCGTAATTATATTAAAAATCAATAACCTTTCCTTTGGTGGTGTTGAAACCAGAAAAAAGATGGCGCGACCTGTACTTTGATGACGTCAGTAGACAAACAAATGTTGGATTGCATAATTATGGTTATGTTTTAGAAAATATTAAGTATTCCAAGTTATAAAATGAAGTTATTTTAATCGACCTTCAAATTTTCATCCTTGGAAACGCATTAATTGTGAAGAAAATGTGTACAGAAGTTTTTCCATTGAAAGTATAGGAAGCAAACGTCCACCTTAATATATGAACATGAAGCAAAATTGGGAATATCATAAAAAAAAAAAAATGTTTATCCCAATTTGTTTCGGATCAGATGAAAGTTACTTGTAGTTGAGGCACGTGAATTCTCGTTCTATTTAGTATAAGGCTAAATAAGGAAAAAAAAACTATCGACTTCGGCAAGGTGAGTTAGATGTTCCCTTAGACGATCTCGGATAGTTTCCCAGCTTTGGTGCCAGTTGATTAGAGATGTTTCTGGCTGATAAGATACTTTTCAGCTTCTGTGTTTGAAGCACTTTGGCTGCATCTGATCATACAAAACATCCATTCGTGCTAATACAGATAACTAACTAACCGTTCAGCAGATCTGCAAATAGTGTTAAGGATCACGTTATTAATAGCTTTTACAGTGATAGGCCGCTGACCTGTCACTGTAAGAACTGTTACAGTAGGGTAGCAAAAGGTGATTACGTAGCAGGAAATGGCTATTAATGATAAAAGCGTGAAAGTTTGCGCAAAACGGAGTAAAGTCATAAGCAATATTTTATGATACTGAAGTGTTGATAATCTCAACCTTACAATTCGTAAGACTTCATCAAAATAGCCATCGAATACACTTGAATTCAAATATCTTTGGAACAATCCGACCACTTTCACATTTCTTCGAGGCAAATAAAAGTCCTGTAACTAATACATCTAACGTAGCAACAATGTGGATCACGATTTTAAAAAGGACTTGTCAAAAGTTACGAGCCATTTAAATTATTGTTATTTCAAGGAATATTTTGCCATTATTATTTAGGGAGGAAATACGTACATAAGTAAGTAACCATGTTGTTTGTTTGCGTGTTTACCGACCACCGCAACTGGATGGGCTATAGGAAGTCATCCTGTCCTAATTTGGGGTCACTGGTACCAGGGAAGGGAGAAAGCCAGTGCCGTAAGACAAACACAACATCCATACATCCATGCTTTGCCGGGATTCGAACCTCATGTAGGACGATTGTCGGCAGCCAGTGTATAGACCACTGCGTTACCAAGGCGGTTTTTATTATTTACTATTAACTTCAAAAAAAAATGGTCACTCTATTTACTTTTAGGATAGTAATAGAATTCTCATTTGCAGAAAAAACATTAAATCGGTTGAATGTTTGCAAAGTGTTTTGACTTTAAGTACGGCCTGAGAGAGAGAAAGAGAGAGAGAGAGAGAGAGAGAGAAACGAGAGTTGTATTGATAGGGTCATAGGTCTTCTTCGGGGAGTTTCCCTTTCCTAATTTGGAGCCACTGGTTGATGGGAGCGCCAGCACCACCGCATAGCCAGCACCACCGCATAGCCAGCACCACCAGACAAGCACTTCTCTTATGCCACATTAGGGGCTCAAATCCGTGTCCGGCTCGGAAGAAAATCCAGAAACCTACACCTTTAATGACTTAGCTTCCTGGGTAGAGCCCTTCCAGTTTTTAAGATGTTGGCGCTTTAGATCACTTTGTAAAAATATTACGCATGTAGAATTAATATCCACTTTTTTTATCTCAATGCTGTTCTGTTATTACTAAGTGGTGCTGCACAGAACGCACCCAACCTCCCTTCACTTCTTTTTCTCCGTTTCCAGTTCTTTTCACATGGTATACAGTACGTTTGTGGAAACATTGTTTTGTCTCTATCTGAATACGAAAGAAATGCTTCCAGTTTAGGATTCCTTTATACTCATTCCTAATTAAAATGACTGCCATGGATTTCGATTTTAACACACTAGCGACTACGGACTGTATAACCACTATCAGTGGAAAGATTACATGTTCAACTGAGACAGTAAAAATAACATATTATTTCAGGAAACCGCACAGATTTTAACACTTAAGCATGTTACCGTATTGCATGTTTAGCAGCTGTCTAGAACATTAACTCTCAAAACAAGGGCGAAGTAAAGAGGGGTGTAAGTGAAATCACTTCCTTTAAGCACAGCTTCTGAAAGCAGAATTTTAAAGAAGAATTTAATAATTCGCTATGGAAAACCTTTGCAGTTTAATAATTTATTTCGAGGCTCTAATATGTCCGTTATGCCCATCATGTTTTCTGTCACTTAACACTTGAGAAATGGAACTACCGTGACTTGGCTCCTTAATTATTTTTTCACAAGGCAACATCCACTGCGAGACGGAAGTCCTGCAGCTGTTCCAATTTATCTCCCATATGAAGTTGAGTTTCCACTTGGTTTATAAACTTTTGTTCCGTTCTTTCCGTTTCCTTAAAATAGAAGCAGACGAGGCGTTGGGCTTGCTCGTATTTGTTTTCTTAAGGGCGGTTTGGATTTAATTTCGCCGGCCGTCACTCTGAGAGATGGTGCAGCAGATTATATTTTAAAGTGATAGTTCGACTAACGTTTATCTCCCTGTCGGCGGCGCTTCACTTCTGTAACAGGTTTTGACCTGATTACATCCACCTGAGCAAACATGTCGTAATTAAACGACGAGGATGAAGAGGGGGAAATGACTGCCATTGGATGACAAGCTTTCAGCTTGTTACTCTATATTATTCTAACAGAAATGGCCTTTTTTCTGCCGAATTTTCAGCAGTTCATGTAGGTAATTATGACCGTGCGTGAAAAAAAAGACTCTCATCAAATTACTGTAAAGATTTTCTCTGCCAGGAATTTATGCGTTTTCAATTATTTATTTACTAATTCCCTACTTTTAATCACTACACTGGGGCTTAATAAAGATTTTACGAATTTTTGAGATTTAATAATATTTGGGTACACAAATGACAGAAGGCTTTTATAAGCACTTAACAGCCTGATATTTTACAACTTTAGAAGCACCAATGATAAAAAGTGTTTCATATAACTTGCGCTCTTTTGATTAATAGAACGACCACTGAAAGATCCTGCCCGCGTTCGATGCGTATTAACTTTAAATGCATCCTCATGGATGGCTTTTTGTAGAAACTCCAAGGAATTTTGAGATTTAATAAATATGGACGTACTGAAGCTAGAATTACGTTTAAAATATTCTCTTCTTGTTATTCTTGAAATTCGGCAATCACGAGTTTACAGGTGGCAAAGTGGTAACATTTTCGCGTTTCAGCACGTTGGCTGTGCAAACGATAGAAGCGACTTTATGAAAATCTTGTTCATGCAAATATACAGTAGCAATGTCTCCAAACGTTTTCTCATGCTGCCAGTCTGTATGTTGGTACATTTATTGATGTAGAAAACAGAACTTTTTCCATAATTTGGTTTAAATATTCAGATTTCTGAAGATTTGATAATACATCAACAGAACGTTTTTACACATCCCACATCGTACAAAATCAGGGGTTGTTAAAAAAGAGAAAAGCAAAATAGAAAAAAAAGGTAAGGTGGTCCAAATATTTCTGTTATATGAATCATAAAAATTATTTGTTTTTGCTCTGCTTAATTAAACCTGTTATCACAATCGGTAGCTTAACGAAGAGAAATAGAACGTTATTGTGTTTTGTATTGTACGATGTATCCACGCAATCTCAAGAAAACTTATACACGGACCAAACATATCTCAAAAGCTTAAAATAATACTAAATTTAACCAAAAGATTATCTAGGAAAATGGTGATAAAACGTTTGGGTTACAAATATGACGATAGAATACTTTAACGATTAAGAATTCAGTTGCTCGGTATGTCTGTGCTTTAGAACATAAAAGATGACTAACATTTCGTTTGCAGTTGCCTCTTTGTACTCAAAATATAAATACAGGTGGCAAAGTTAAAGAAATGTACTTTTTACTAATCACTTCCCAAATTTTTTCACGTTTAAATTTTGAAGTTAAAATAAAAGAGAAAAAGTTCACATATGCTTTGTAAAGGAGTTTCTTTTATGATGATGAAACCAGTGGCGTATACACTGAGTGGCCACTTTATTATGACCACCTGATAGTTTTAAGCAAATGAGCTATGGTTGCACGCTGTTGCCGCCAGAGGGCGAGGCTAGTATAAAAAGGGGAAAGCTTAATGCTTGCGACAGTAGTAGAAGTGATTTTTGGGTGACGAGATGGGTAAAAAATGCGATTTGACGGACTTTCAACGTGGGATGATTGTAGGAGCTCGGAGCCATGAAGCGAGAAGATTGTTAAATATGGTATGTGGTGCAGCAATGTTTCTAATAAAGTATTAGAAAATGTTTTCATATCACAAGTTCTAAGGCTTTCTAGGATATGTAGCTTAAACTCTGAACTAGAGAAACATGTTATTATTCTAATCAAACAGTTTATTGAAAACCAAGTTCCTAAGGACTTCTTAAAAATAGCATTGAGAAAAATAGTACTCAAGAATAGAATTAGGATGGAAGGCTTAATTTAATTTAAATCTTGCTGACTCAATGAATTGTCTAAGTTAAAGCTATACTCTAGACGTTTAGGCAATGATGTGGTTAGCAATCAAATGAGGAACCTATAATGCACTAATCAATTCCTCTCCTTTGATAACCAAAAAAAGGTTATAGTTTTTTAAAAATAATTTAAATAAAAAAGGAAAAAAACGCCTAAAAATATCTTAAGGGTAACTATATTGATAGTTCTTTAGAGATATAATAAAAAAGTAGAAACAGTTAAAGTTCAAAGGTTTGGGAGGAATGGTGATATTTGGGTATTTTAATACTTTTTAAACTCTCGAGAGCAGGGAAATGCCTCCCTGCTAGCAAGATGAGAATTTTAGTATTCTGGTCTGCACAGATGAATTGTAAAGGTTTTTTTCAGTGCATTAATTCTGTTTGATGAAGTCTTACCAGGCTTCCCTTTGCTCTTAACAGGAAGGTTCTGAAATTGGATGCTAGATGGCGCTGCAAAGGGCCTGTCCCTGAATTAAGTTGGTTCACCCCTTGTGGTAGCAGTAGGGCATTGTTGTTTTCTGGCATGGTTGGGAGGTAATGGTTGCTCTGGATCTTATTATGCCTATTTACAGTTTTTTTGGGGGGGCTCTGTTCAGCTTTTACATGCAGGCTATGTGATCGACATTGGTATGTTGCTCTATTAGAATTTTCTGTAGCATTTCATTAATTTTTTTGTGGCTTGTAGTCATTGTTGGGGTTCTGGACCTTCCTGGGAGCCTTATGATAAAAGTAGTTTGTTGTACATATTGCTGGTTAGTGAAAAACCAGGCACTTTGATATAAATTATTTTGCTGTTAGTTAGTTTATTATTTATAATGGGAATTGTGGGTTTGCACTATGTGTAATATGGTTATATTTTATTATTTTTTTTTTGTTTGTTGGGCTTACTTTTTTTCTTTTCTGGTACTTGAAACCATGCCCTTTGGTATCAACATTTATAATTATTTTTATTTTTTTGCAGCTCTGTTGTTGTTTTTGCTGTGGGTTTTGGTTTTTTTTTTTGTTTTGCAACTGTGATGCTTGCATTGGTCTTTTTGTTCACTCTTGGAGTTAGAACTGTTTTTTTCTGGATTTGTGTTAAGGGAGGTTGTACTCATTTTTCATAAATTAGGAAGTTGCTTGCTTTTCCATTTGGTTCTTTGCTTTTTCTTGTTTAATTTTTTTGGGTTTATGATTATTTTGTAAAAAAACTTTTTTGTAATTACTGGTTATTATTACTGGTTATTTAGTTTGTTTCATTCTTGTAACATGTTTAAGTAACCCTATGGTACATTTTTTGGTTGAATTCTTTTTGCTCACTTTCTTCAATTTTGATTTTGTTGTGAGGTCGGAAAAATGTGTTTTAGTTTGCTGGGTATGGGTTTTTATTAGTTATCCCTTTTATTGACAAATTTCCCATAAATTTAATTGGTCCTTTAGCAAACTAAAATAGCAGAAACCCACAATTCTCTGGTCTTAGTAGATTAGTGAGTGTTTTCTTGTTGCTTGCCCTCGACGAAGCCGGCAAGAGATCAGTTATTAATATGCTTCCCTGCATTCTTTTATTCGGTACTTTGCATCCTTTGAAGCTAACCTGGTTCGGTTGGTGTTTTTTGGTGACTGTTGGTCTTTATATTATTAATTTTTATTTCTCTAGTGCAAAATTTTGCTTTGTTTTGCCCTGTTTTGCCCTATATATATATATATATGCTTGAAGACCCTTTTGAATCAAAATTCTTTTAAAAAGTTAACTTTAATCACTTATTTTTGGTTAATATAGCTGAAAAGTTTGGAACATAAGTTATTTCAAACGATTCATTAGCCTACACAATTTCCTGCTCTGATCAAGTAATTACTTTACCCTTCTACAACCATTATTGCTATTTCCGCCCTTCTTTACTCACAATTAATTAAGAGCTGGCTTTATTTCCCAGCATTGATTTTATGTTCCACTATGCTCTTATTAAAAACTGCTTTCGATTCAACATACACAACAGATAAATAAGACGGAAACCGTTATGGTCGGAAATATCCTAGCTTCTATCCCTCGTTAAAGGCTGGTGGAGAATTTCATCTCAATGGTTCCATGATTGACTCAGGCAGGTTTCACTTCTGGGGTGCACACAGGTCTTCATGGAGAATTTCTCCCATGTCACAGTCACAAAGCTAAGAGTCCAAATTTTACACGCAGGCAGAAAATCACCCCTTTTGGGCACATACCCGGTCCTCGGAGGAAGCTGTATATCTCAAAACAAGCAAGAGCGAGGCCGGAATCGATCCTCGTCGTGAAAGTTGGTTTTTCGTTAATGCTCTCGATCTCTCTCTTTCGGTCCTTCCTCAACGTTTTCACCATGCTATTTCTTCCATTTTTTGTTCCTTTTCCAATCCTACGCAAATTTTTCTAGAACAGATCCTCCAATTAAATTACAGATTGGTCAAGTAATTAAAATTTCTCGACCTGATTTGCTCTGGGCTTTTCACAAATACTCGTATTTGCCAACTCTTCGCCCAGTCCAAAATTGCGTCCGGCCCTGAATTCTAGGAAATTCTTGCCCACGAAATCTCCCTTGGTTGTAAATCTACCACCATAAAACTGCTATGCTTTTTTCCGTGTCTAGCGCCACGCTATTCTTCTTTAAAGACCTGATGTAGCTACTCTCAAGACGAATGGCGCCCGGAGTCCAATAAAACGTCTGCCTGCCATTTGTCTCCGTTGTAAAATTACTCCACCTTATTCAATACTGCTGGTGCTCGCGGTGGTGATGAGAAGAGCTACTCTGCGGTCTAACGCTACAGCACGCAGGCTAGCTGGAACTTCCTTTGACCCGGAGAGAAGGGGTCTGTGTGTAGGGTTTACTATCACGAACCCTGCCTCGGCGCGAATCCAAGTAACCAAAATCTAAGAAAAACAACTAAATCAGAAAATATAGAGTATTTGAGAAGTGTGAAGTTTATAAATTCCTTAAATTAATAATTTTTACACCAGCTCCTTAAAATCTCTTCCATTTACTCGATTAATTTTGAAATCCAATTTCTTTTTCCCTTCTCAGATTTACTTACGCAACCTCCAATACATGGAAAAGGTGCACGCTCGTTCACGAGCGCTGCAACATTACCTCCCTTCGCGTCACTGAAAGAAAGAAATCAGGGCAAGAAGACCATGATTTAGAAGATCCCGGTCTCCCTTATTCCTGCCGATACCCTACATTGATCAGAGCAAGTAAATAACATAAATCACACTGCAATACATAAATGCACAATTTCAGAGTTAAATGACTATAAAGAATGGTTACTAGGGTCTTGCATAAATACTTGAAATATATATAAAGTTAGTCACTTTCGACCTCTCAATCAGTAATTAACAGTGATCATGTATAATACTGCTTAGGTATGAATCATCTTAAAAGTGTTCTCTTTTTTTTTTTCGTGAACATTCCATGCGACTACCAGCATCGCACAACAATTAGAATAGTGTTTTTATTTATTTTTCCAGCACTCTGGCTGGTGCTCGGAGTCAACACATAATTCGAAATCAGCGGACACTATGGTCACACTTGAAAAGTCACACCATCCATTCCTTAAATCCTAGGATATGTGTAATTCACATTTTGTAGTACAATGTCCAAGACCTCCGCAACGCATGGTCCGAGGTAACGTCACCTCCGTTTCTCAGTTCCACAGAGATTACACGAAATTGTCCGTCCCAGTTACTCTGATTAGCATTTGCAGTATTCAACCAGTGCTTCCCCGCAGTTCGTTGTTCAGTTCGAATGCAGTGTAGGAAACTTCAAGTGTCGCTAAAGTTTCTAGCTAATGCTTATTGCAATAAAATTACAGCACTCGCTTAACCTCCAGGCGAGGCCTTTTTATGTAAACGAAGACAGTATATCGCCTGCACTAATGAACAGTAGAGGTCCTCTATTCCTCTATACCTCAGTCAATATCAGGAACAACGTGAATGGATGCTGCCAACACTACAAAGTTCGTGCACTGGTGACTTCGAACGGTTTTCACAACACTATTGTCGTAGTATTGTCTACTAGAAGCTTCTTCCTTCGGCGCTTTTCCGTTCTCGGATTCTGACTGTCAGAAGAAAGAAAAAAAATCTTTTTTTTCATTTCTTTTTCTCTCAGCGTCCAAAGTCCTGCCAGACTCACTGCGCTTTGTACGCAAATTCCACGAGAGGAAGAAAAAGGTCTCTGTAGTGTTAACCACTTGTTCAATCTAGGAGCACGGAGCTCTGCCACTGATTGAAGTAAAAATTGCAGGACTTCGATATCACAATTTGCTTGATTCTGGAGCAGGAGTGTCAATTCTGGGTCCTACAGCGTTGCAAGAGATTTGCAAGAAAATACAATGCAGTCCTCAGGAATCAGGGATACAGGTCAAAGGAATAACTGGAGCGCAGTTAGAAATAGCAGCTTGTTAGGAGTTACCAATACAGATAGGGAAGGATGTTGTTAAACATACCTATCACGTTACTCGGAAGAAGTTGCACCAAGATTATTCGCTTATCTTAGGGTGGGATTTTCTAAAGGCCCACGGTTTTGCATTTGATGCAGGGTCAGGAATTTTAGAGAGAAGAGCACCGGTATCGAAGAGGAGGGCCCGTAAGCAGCGTAGAGAAGAGAAACGTAGGGGAGCTCGTGTGAATAAGATTGCACCAGTGGTGAGAAGAGAAGGGCAGATAAAGAGGAAGGATATCACTTATCCTTCGGATGAAACCAAAACAGGAAAGCTAATTATGAAGGAAATAATTCCTCCGAGCGCAGAGAAAATCGTTTGGGTCAGTTGCCCACCTTTTTCGAGGAATTAATTAGGGCAAGTATTAGTTCAGCCAAAGGAAAAATTTAGTCAAGGATGTGTTAGGGTAGGGCGTTCGGAGAACACCATAGGAACCTCAGGTAAATTTCCAGTTTTAATGGCCAATTTAACAGAGCAACCCTTCCATCTTAACAAAAGTACGAAGTTAGTGTACGTTCAGCCTATCGTTGACGCGGGTACGTTCCAGGAGAGTAAATGAGAAAAATTACCTCCGCTTACTCCGAAGGATTTTAATCTCGAAGGAGTGGATCCCAAGTGGAGGCCACCACTCGCTTCTCTTATCATGAATTATTTAGACGTTTTCGCACGTTCTATGAGCGAGTTGGGTAAATGCAATTTACTCTACCATGAGATCAATCTGAACACGGACGTGCCAATCGTAGGAAAAATGTATAGAGTACCACATCATCTCAGGCAGGAAGCTCAACAGCAAATCAAGCATTTGTTGGATGCTGGTATTATTACGGAGAGCGCTTCACCCTACAGAGCACCCATGTTGCTCGTTGCTAAAAAATCATCTCATCAATTTCGTCTATGTATAGACTTCAGAGCTTTAAATGAAGCGACTGTACCAGATAGCTATCCCTTGCCTAGAATTGAGGATTTATTAGAGCAAGCTGAAGGCAACAAATTCTTCACCACGTTGGATATGAAAGCAGGTTTTAATCAGATGAAGATAGCGGAGCGCGACAAGCACAAAACAGCATTCAGTACACCATGGGGATTGTTTCAATTCGAAAGATTGTGTTTTGGCTACAAAACTTCTCCAAACAGCTTTCAGAGATTAAGTGATGCTCTTTTGTACGGATTTGCAGATTTTAATATAATGTGTTTCATAGATGATATCTTTATCGCATCAAAAGATGAAGAGACACACCTTATCAAATTGGAAGCTGTTTTTAAGCGTCTCAGAGAACATCATTTGAAGTTAACACCTGACAAGTGCTCATTCATGAAAACGGAAGTGAAATTTTTTGGTCATGTGGTTAGCGGAGAAGGAATTCGTCCAGATCCCAGTAATCTGCATGAGGTCAACATATTTGGTACTCCTAAGACTCTCAGGACCCTAAGGGGATTTTTGAGTTTATGCAATTACTACCGAAAATTCCTACCATCTTATCCTGACATTGTTACACCCATGACCGACTTCACAAAACAAGGGAAATTTAAATGGACAACAGAAGCCAACCAGGCATTTCATCAAATCAAGAATCTCTCTCCCGGTCCTTCCTCAACTTTTTCACCATGTTATTTCTTCCATTTTTTTGTTCCTCTTCCAATCCTACGCAAATTTTTCTACCACGGATCCTCCCACCAAATTACAGATTAGTCAAGTAATTAACATTTCTCGATCTGGTTTGCTCTGGGCTTCTCGTAAATACTCTTATTTGCCAACTCTTCGCCCCGTCCAAAATTGCGTCCGGCCCTAAATTCTAGGAAATTCTTGCCTACGAAATCTCCCTTGGTTGTAAATCTATCACCATAAAACTGCTATGCTTTTTTCCGTGTCTGGCGCCACGCTATTCTTCTTTCCAGACCTGATGTAGCTACTCTCAAGACGAATAGCGCCCGGACTCCAATAAAACGTCTGCCCGCCATTCGTCTCTGTTGTAAAATTACTCCACCTTATTCAATACTGCTGGTGCTCGTGGTGGTGATGAGAAGAGCTACCCTGCGGTCTAACGCTACAGCACGCAGGCTGCCTGGAATTTCCTTTGACTCGGAGAGAAGGGGTGTGTGTGGGGATTACTATCACGAACCCTGCCTCGGCGCGAATCCAAGTAACCAAAATCTAAGAAAAACAATTAAATCAGAAAATGTAAATGTATTAAATCAGAAAATGTAGAGTATTTGAGGAGTGTGAAGTTTATAAATTCCTTAAATTAATAATTTTTACACCAGCTCTCCAAAATCTTTTCCATTTACTCGATTAATTTTGAAACCCAATTTCTTTTTCCCTTCTCAGATTTACTTACGCAACCTAAAATACAGGAAAAAGGTGCACGCTCGCTCACGAGCGCTGCAACACTGCCATAGTGCTCGTATTGTACAGGATTGGTTTCAGGAACATGCAGGTGAGTTAACTTTGCTTAGGTGGTCTCCACAATCTCCAGATCTCAACCCCATTGAGAATTTGTGGGATAAAGTTGAACGAGCCATCAAACAGCTGGATCCACAACCCTGCAATCTCACATTCCTGGAAAGTGCTATTCATCAAGCATGGTCTCAGATTCCACAAACCACCTATCAACATCTCATGAAGTTAATGCCACGAAATATCGACGCAGTATTAAAGACAATAGGTGGCCCAGCGAAGTACTGAGGGGGTGGTCATGATAAAGTGGCCACTCAGTGTATTCTAAGCTAGCTAGGATAGCTGCGAAGCCTAGAGAATGCACAAATAAAAGTGAATTAAATATGCACAAATAAAAGTCATATCAACGGTATTAAGATATGTCGATGATTTCGCTTAGGAAAAAACATGAGCCGATTCGCTTCTTTCGATTAAGAGAATCAGTCCGGCGAGCGATAACCAACGGCATAACTCAAGCAGATCTTCCAGAGTCTTCGCTGTTCTGATTCGAAGAACTTCGATAGGATCGCCTGCTAGCTTTTCCATGACAACATAAATGAGCGTATGGAGGGGAATGGATCATTGCTTTGTGCAACGGTTCGCTCAGAAAGGAGAAAATTTGACTAGCTCAGTCGCTTGCATGCTTTTGCATGTAGTAACGCGTGTTTCGCGAGAGTTGTTTCAGTTTGTGTGAAGTGTCAATGAATTAAAATCAGTTATATTATATCTTAAATTCGTGGCTTCGTTGGATTCGAATTGTTTTGATAAATTTATGAAATCTTCCCTGAACATCTACTGTCAGAACTTAAAAATCTCTATGCTTCCAATTTTGATACACCTCGATTAAAAAAATGAACTAAAAGTGTTTTATTCCCTTAATGAATACAAAACAAATCAGTAAGAGACATTACTTTTTACATAACGTTGAATAAATTGGAAATAGTGTTTATTGAGGTGTACAAATTAGCAGACCTAATATTAAACTTTCCATCAACAACTGCAACTGCCGAAATAATTTTTTCTGTATTAAACAGAATCAAGATATATCTTAGAGCCACACAAGGACATCTACATTCGAGCAACTTAGCTGGTTTGTCAATAGAGAAAAAACATTATTTTTAAATATGAAAAAGTACTCGGAAGAAACATTTTTGTGAAAACGTAACTCTATTGTTCATACCAAAGGAAAGAAGAATGGAGTTCGTGTACAAATGAAGTATTCAGAAGAAGAATGGCGTTCATGTACAAATAAGTGTTCAAATCCTAATCCTCATAATTATTTGGTATCACGTTATCAATAGCATGTACCTAAAATTTAGAAAAAATATGTCACTTCTATTACTTAACAATTAAATATTAAACTTCGCAATTAAAAAAAAACAGTACTGGGGGGGGGATAGCCCAGGTCTCAGACCCAAGATACGCCATTAGATGGAACATAGTACTCTCTCTCTCTGGACACTACAACAGTCTAATCTCTCACTAGAATCTGTATTCCTTTATCTGCTGACAGATAAAGGAATACAGATTCTAGATACTAACTCAGTCTCTTGTTTTTATTCACAAAGACACAAATAATCATTTTCTGGATCTAACAGATATATCATCCTCACCATTTGGCAGATCGCCAGCCTTGTGTCTGTGTGGTGGGTGAGTGTTGTGGGTTCGGTTTCCTCCTGCCGCTTATCCAGTTCGGAATTTTTCCAGGGTAGAAGAACAGATTGCTTATCAGAAGATCTCTTGCCGTACTGGTTTCGTTGCTCACTGGCATCACTACCTTCACCAGAACAACCTCATAATTACTAATCACAACTCAAATCGTTTTCCATGGCTCACGGCTGTTCTTCTAAAGTAAAAGAATATCGCAACACATTGAATAGGAATGAAAGAAATTTTCGTGGGAATGTAGACAAACCACTGATACACAAGATGCAATAAATTATTATCTCCAGGAATGACAGTATTATAATAAAACTGCAGAATATGTCAATTCCTATATGTAGCATTTCGCAAAAATGCGATTTAATTTTAAGGTAATATTGTTCATATCTAAGTGCCTTATCCCGGTATTACCGCGATCTTTGCAGGTATCCGCGCACCACTACTACGTCTCATTCGCCGTAGTGGGATTAAATTTAAACCGCCAAAATCTGCATAATTAATTCCCCCCAAAAATTTGTCTAGTGGTGTTACGGCGCCAAGCCCCGTTGGGGAACTTGAGGGCATACCTTTTGTGAATGATTTTCGATCGACTAGATGGCAACAATGGTTTCGATCGACTAGATGGCAACAATGGTTTCGATCGACTAGATGGCAACAATGGTTTCCTAGTATAGGCAACCCAGTCTCATCGTTGGGACTTGAAAGCGTTGTGTTTCATACGAGCTCGTACGAGGTTGTCGCAAGAACTCATATGCCGCAAAGAAATTAAATTTAAAAGCTAACATTTCAGTTTTATGCTTGAATGGGGATAGCTTTGAAGAAAGAAAACTATTACTTTAAATTAAACCAGAACACCGACACTCGTACTCGTTTGCAGAGCAGCGAGAAGAAAAACACGTTGTTTAAAGAAACAAATATAAAATTTATTTTGTGTATAATTCATAATTTAGGTACAATTTAATAGTAGGGCCAGATTAAGTTATAATAAGACATCTCTACAAAAAGAAGTTATGGTTTAGCCTGAGAATTATAGAACTACAAACGTCCATATCGATCCAACTAGTACGAGGTGAGCAATAATATTTCATTTCTAAACTTTCAATAAATACTCAGCATGCAAGGGATTGAAATAATTGGATGATGTCTTACCCTAAAAAAAAAAAAACTTCTGCTGTGCTGCACCGATCCGGCGTTAAAGAAAGTGCTTGTCTTCTTCCAGCCGTGGTCTTTGGCTAGTATCCTCCGTGGACAAAACACAGCCCGTAGTTCTCTATAGATGCTTCCTCTAATTTTCTGGGGTATCTAACATCCTGACTCAGTGACGACCGACTTTTTGACCAACGTACAGCTAGGCATTTCTTGTCTTACGTTGAGCTGCGACTTCCTACAAAAGACAACAACCCAACTGCAACCACAACACTTCTACCGACCTCGATTTCTCCAAGTTTTTCTTTTTATTTTAGTTTCGCTTTCGTTTACAGCCATGCTGCGAGGCGTGTCCTTACCTAGTGAGGACGTCCCTTGCCCCTTCATGGGTTTCTGGATCCCCCCACTTGTTCGCAAGTGGACTGCAGTCCAGTTGCTGCCGGCCAGTGGCTACTTCGAGCAGATGTTTTCCGGGCCAGCTAAGCGCTTTAAAAATGTATTTGGCCGTAACTGTTACCCCGTTATTCAGTTCTATTATCGGAGCATCCGAGAAAACCCTTTTTTTAATTTAAGCATGCTCGAAGGCACGTATACCCGACTGAAATATGTTCTCCGACACCGAGCCTGGGTGACATTTATTGCCTAGCCTTACCTTCTTACCAGATTTAAGATTCTTTCTTAGACTTCCGCCGTACAGTCACCACTGCGCCATTGTAAGTTAAGGTTGCATTATGTAATTCGTTGTGATGTTGCTTTTCAAATGCCGGGAAATAAAGGAAAATACCGTTTGCTTTGTTTGCGGGGTTTTGCATATGGCCTAGCATTTGCGTTTTCGATCTCCTTCCCACGCGAAGGGGAAGCAAAGGGGGAAAAAAGAAAAGGAAAGAAACCAGCGAACCCTTATGCGGCCTGGGTCAGGATACTATTTCTTGCACTTAATTACGAATTACTCAAATTCAGAAATCAAATAATTAATTATGTTAATTAATTAACATAATTAAAAATAATAAATTGGGTATTTGAATCCCAAATTTGGGTATTTCTTTACCAAAAGCAATGTGCCCGAAATTAGAAGAATTTTCACGGCAACAGTGGTGTCAACGATGAAGTTGCGTTCCCCAAATAAGAGTCTCCAAGCTCAGGGTCAACAAGTGCATCGCGTTGTGTTTCATATGGGACAACATGGGGTTTCCATGCTCATCCATATGCCGGAAAAATGTTTATTTAATAAAAAAAAACAGAGGAACATTGGTAAACATACCACTGAACTGAAACTTTCTACAAAACCTTAGAAAAGTGACTGTGTGACACAGTTAAATTCAAGCTTAAAGTTTTATTCATTAAAGGTGATCTTAATTCTAGGTACATTACCGGTGGAGTTATTAACTTTAGATAAACATCCTAAAGTTATAATAGACTGTAAAACTCAAAAGAAAGAAAAAAATTATCAAACTTTTAAATATTAAAATTTACCGAACTTAAAAGTGAATGCGGTGCGCTAGAAAAAAACACACACACAAACAAATTTATGGCTGAGTCTCCTGGGAAATTGACCATGCATAACTCATACAAAGCTATGACACATGATTCAGAAACGTATGGGACGGAAGGCATCTTTCTTACTCTTTTCCCTTCTGTCGTCGTTGTTCGGATGCCGGTCTGCGGTGGTGTACTGCGGTGCGTTGGGCTTGGAGACTTACTCCACAGCTCTCATCCGAGTGAAGTTCTTACTTTGTCGTCTTACTCTCCGGAGCTGTTACTATTATACCCTAACTACCTCGACTCAGTTAGTTACACTTCTTACTCTAGCTCCAAGTTTTACCTCTCCTCTCATTTCTCAAGTTTCACTTCTGACCTCCTGTCCTTCATGAAAATGCTAATCTCATCTCTGAAGATTTTGTTCTGCCTTTCTCATGCTTTTCCCCTTTTTTTAGCACGTCTTTTGTAAAAAAAGATCGTGCTTATGTTATCGGTTTGCCCGTCCGTCTGTACCCACGGTATCTCTGCAACTATTAGTCCGATTTGAAAAATTCTTTTTGCATTCGAAAGCTTGAAATATGCGAATGATGATCCTTTATTTCGGTTTTTTTTTAAGATGTACAATTTCGCCGCTAGAGGGCGTAATGGCAGATGATGTCGAATGCAAAAATACGTTTTATTCCACATATTTGCTTCTAAACATCCGATTGAAAGAAATCTTTTATCTTTTGATTCCATTTATGTCGAAGAGTATTTTGGATATCGTTTCTTTTTCAAATTACGCATAGATTTTCCGCTAGGTGGCGTAAAAGTGAATTACATTTTTCCCGATAACTCTTCTTCTAAAACTCCGATGTGAAAAAATTTTCTTCAGGGGATACAACTCCTGATGAAAAAACGTTTGCATATAATTTCAAATATTTTTGGTAAAGAATACTTTGGCTACCAGAGGGAGTAACTGTTACATTTTTGCTTCTGATGTAATTGCCATAAAATCTGAGCTTCTAAAATATCAATTGAAAAGTTCTTTCGTGGACTGATGCCACTCACGTCGATAAACCTTTTCGGAATATTTTCTTCTTAAATTGGTGTCGTAGAAGTATATCTAATTTTTGTCAATATCTCTACTTCTAGGAGCCCGATTTGAAAAATTCCTTCTTTGTTGGATAGTGTTTTCAGTGTGCATGGTTTTTATATAACTTTAAAATTTTCAAATAATTCATCGACTTTCCGCTCTGGGGCGTAGCGGTTCCTCCTATATCTCTGTTTCAAAATCTCCGATTTGAAAAATTATTTCTGCACCGGATACAGTTCCTGATGGGAAATTGTTTGCACATAATTTCTAATTTTTGTAAAAAAATGGTTTGGCCACCAGGGAGCGTAAACCTTAATTTCCGCTTCTGATGTATTTGCAGCAAAATATGAGCTTCTAAATTCTTGATTGAAAATCACATCGTTCGTAGACCGATACTACTCATGTCGACAAATCTTTTAGAAACATTTTCTTCTTAAAATAGTGCACGGTTTTTACGCCAGGGTGTAGATGTACATCTTATTTTTGTCAATATCTCGACTTCTAAGAGTCCGATTTAAAAAAATCCTTCTTTGTTGGATAGTGTTTCTAGTGTGACATGTTTTTCCTATAATTTCAAAATTTTCAAGTAATTCATAGACTTTCCGCTAGGGGGCGTAAAGGTAAATTGCGTTTTCCCCTATATCTCTGCTTCTAAATCTCCGATCTGAAAAATTCTTTCTGTACCGGATACAGCTCCTGATGGGAAATCGTTTGCACGTAATTTCTAATTTTTGTAAAAAATTGTTTGGCCACCAGGTGGCGTAAGTCTTCATTTGCGCTTCTGATGTATTTGCAGCAAAATATGAGCTTCTAAAATCTCGATTGAAAAAAGTCTTTTGTGGACCAATACTACTCATGTCGACAAACATTTTAGGAACATTTTTTCTTGAAATAATGCATGGTTTCTACGCCAGGGGCGTAGATGTATATCTTATTTTTGTCAATATCTCTACTTCTAAAAGTCCGATTTGAAAAATTCCTTCTTTGTTGGATAGTGTTTCCGATGCGAAATGCTTTTCCTATAAATTCAAAATTTTCAAGTAAATTATAGACTTTCCGCTAGGGCGCACATTGGTAAATTGCGTTTTCTGCTCCTAAAACTCCGATTTGAAAAATTCTTCCTGTATCGCATACAAGACCTGACGGAAAATATTTTTCACGTAATTTCTAATGTTTGGTAAAGAATGGTTTGGCCACCAAGGATCATGATTGTTAATTTCGACATCTGATGTATTTGTAGCAAAATCTGGGCTCCTGAAAACTCGACTAAATTTTTTTCTTGGACCGATACCGCTCATATGGATAAACCTTTTGTGAATACTATCTTCCTAAAATAATGCATGGTTTTCCCACCAAGGGACGTAAAGTCACATCTTATTTTTGTCGATAACTCTGTTTCTAAGAGTTCGTAAGCTCACGATTCCGTTTACAGCAATATCTAAGGGATTAAAGACCCGATTGAAAAACTTTTTTCCGTCGGATACTATTGTTTTCCATACCGGTTCCATTGACTTTGAATAGCTTTGACACATTTAATTTGCGTCAGAACGGATTCAAAAGACGTGCTGATTACACTCGAAAATTCGGTGTCATCTTTCTTGTTTCATTCGGTTTTGACATCGAAGGTTCCTTTTTCAAGGGGTGTAACCGCTCAGCCGTCCTAAATGGCGACGGGTTACGTCATTGGTCACTGCAGGCCCATCCAGCCTTGCGATTCGCATTCTTCTCCGATTCCTCTCGCAAGATTCGTGGACGCTAACTCTTTAGAAAACACAACCAGTCCTGAAAAATGGCTCTTTCAACTGTCATCTACCTTTCCCCACCCTTTATCCGTGGTGACGGCACCTAGCTTCTTCAACGCGAATTAGTCACGTAAGGAATTTCGGCTACATGTTTGTTTTAGGTTTTCAGCTTTTTCAGGGTATCGACGGGACTGTGTGAGGTTGTGAAAGGGGTTGACTTCCCCTTACTAATTATGGCTTCCTTGCTTCAGAACATACACTAGAAACTGGGCGAAGTCATTTTACCCTGCTTTTCCTGTGCGTGAGAATTTTGGACTATTGCCTGCCTTCTCCTCCGTTTCCCCCATCTGAGTTGCAGCGCGCGTTCACCGCAAATTGCGAAAAGAAAGAAAGAAAGAAAGAAAGAAAGGAGTTCTATAGCCTAACTTAACCGAAAGCCACTCTAATTATCGGGGCTAAGAAAAAATAATTAAAAGTTCTTGCTCGACTTCAACTGAAAGTTATTTTTAATAAAATTGTTTTTTCTGTACGAAGATAAATATTCATTAAGGCCGAATCTGTATATCGCTTAATTGTTACAGTTAAAAGTAAAATTAAAAAAAAAATTAATGTCTCTGGAATACGGAAAATTCCACGCTAACACCAGCAACAGCACTGACTGATTTGATGGACTACATTGTCTCTATACTTTCACACCAGCTTTTTAATGCAGACAAGGAAATGGAAATTTCTTTCCAAGCTCTCTGCTATCTCCTGAAGCACATGAAGCTATTATATTTATTTTGGAAAAAAATGTACTTTCAGTCAATTTTTCTTCGTGATCTCAATAAATCGACATAGTTCCCTACCACTGCAGGGCATTTCTCTCACCGATGCTCTAATGCCTTTGTCCTGGTAGAAAAAAACGTCCTCATCTCGATGTTCCAACACTCACCCACAGCTGCGACTACCTCAGAGTCGGAGACATACAGTGCTTTCCAAGAATGATTCCCTTCAGCTTGGAGAATAAATAAAAGTCACTTGGAGCCAGATCTGGAGAATAAAGTGGGTTCCGAAGCAACTTCAATTCTCCAGTCTGTATGACGGAAAGGCAGCTCTTCGCAGTTTTCATGCTTCTTTTCCTTGATGGCTGCGAGAAATTGACTTACGGAGTTGGCGTAGCATACACCAGTGACAGAGGTGCCCCTTTCGAAGTAATCAAACATGATGATGCCTTCTGCATCGCTGGGAATTGATACCCTGACGACACGGAACTTCTCGGGTCAAGGAGGAAATGCCTGTTTTCCATTAGGCTTTTTTTATCTCTCGATCATGTCAGCACATTGACCATTTTCATTTTCAAATATTTGTCAAGATTGAATCGACACTTAAGATTGAAACGCCTACAATCTCAGCTATAAACCGAACAGCAGTTAGCCTGTCTTGTATCATGTGGTCGCCGCCCCAATGGTCGAGCGGTCTGCAGCATTGCTTCTGGCTATTCGTCCAAAATGGGTCCTGGTTCGAATCTCGGATAAGGCATGAATGACGTGTTTGTCCGATAGTTATGTCTCTGTCCATTTCGCCGCAACCAGTGGCCTTGAATTACAGGAGGCGGCTGCCTATAGACCTCAGAATTGCTCGTGGTGGTCGTGAAACACTGTAACGACAAAAAAAAAAAAAAAAAAAACACGAGCTCACGCACGCAGTTAATAGTTCCCTCAGGGGTGGATGTGTAAGGGAGTTAAGTTTTTATCTCAAGATTCTGTGCCACAAAAAATTTTTCTTTTGTACCTTGCATCTATGAAATCGTAAGAGCAAGCCTTTTCGTCTAATGTGTGCACGATATCATCATGAACCTCCTGTTGGGTGGTGAAGAAACCAATCACCCAACAGGAGGTTCATGATGATAGGACAGGTACCTTTTAATCCCTTGTAATTCTTTTTTATCCATTTCGCAAAGTTGTTATAGTTCAGTTCATAAAATCACCTAAAAAAGAAAAGAAGGAATCTATGTATAAAAGTGAAAATTGATACAGTGACATGCGAGAATATGTACCTCCTGCAGGAAAAGTATTGCATATTCATACTTTCTTTTTGAATGCCTGTGGACACCATATATCTATATCTGTTAGTCCAATCCTGAAAATTATTTTACTTTAGACACCTTGATCTCTGATAACGATAACCTGTACCCTTTAGTTTCTTTGCAATGCCCAATCTTGCCGCATTTGGGCGAAAATGCAAGTGCTGTTGATCTCGACTTATGTTTCTTTCCGTATCATTTTCCGTGGAATGTTTTTTATCAGAAAGACCAGTTTGAGCATATTTCCTACTTCAAAGAATACACATTGTATGCACTAGGGGGAATCACTGAATAGTTTATTGTTCTCATCATCTATTCTTATAAAACTCTGATTTGAAAAATTCATTTTACGTCACATAGCTCCCACTGAGAGGAAAATGTTGCATATATTTTCTGAGTTCCTATAAAGATAAAGTTTTGACATTAGGAAAGGTAAGTTTATATTTCCCTTTTCGATGGTACCTCTGTTCCTGAAAACCCGACTGAAAAATTTATTTTTGTTCGTGTATCACTTACTGTGGAAAACACTTATCCATAGTTTCTGCTCAAAATAAAGGAAAGTCTTTCTAATAAGGAATTATACAGTACACTCCGCTTTCCTCCGCTAGCTATACTTCTAAATGTCAGATCTTAAAAATTCTGTTTTTGTTTTTCATGTACTTCCTGTACCACCACCAGGTGACGTAAATGGGTTTTTCTATTTGCAACTGTTTCTGAAAATACGATTCGGAAAATTAAAAAGAAAAATCAGCGCATACTGCCGACTTTAAATGATACCCAATCTTTCAGCTAGGGAGCCATTTTTCAGCTAGGGAGATTTTCAGCATTTTCCACATTTTATCTTCTTTGTTACTTCTGCTTCTAGAAGTACAATCTAGAAAGTTCTTTTCCCAGTGCATGGCTTCCTCTGTGATTAATATTTGGTATATACTTTCTGTTCTTTCCAAACACACAGTTCTGCACTTAGGGAGAGCAAGTGTACATATCGTACTTGCAAAAGTGCTCCACTTCGAAAATGTCGATTGAAAAAATCTGTTTAGCTCGCATAACCTTGAATATGAGAAGCATTTTGCTCACATTTTCTTTTACAAATTATCCGCAGTTTTCTCATTAGGAGGAGTAAAGTTTATTCTGTTTTGTTAAGTATCTGTGTTTCCACAAGTCGGATTTGATAAATGTTTTTGATAAAGATATGTTCCACTATGAGGAATATTTTGCTGGTTTTATTATTTTTTTTTTATACTGCACGGTTTTGAACTACTGAGGGTAAGCGCATATTTGAAATTGAAAGCGATTTTTACTCCTAAAAATTCGGCTGAAAACATTCTTTTTGTTTCCTTTTGTTCACCATTCAGTAAAAAGAACATGTTGTGAATTTTAAATAATATGCAGTTTCCTCTCTACGGTTCACAATTCGATCATAATGTTTTCTCTGATTATCTCCTATTCTAAAAAAAAAAAAATCTTTGAAGAATATTTTTGTATCGGAAAGCATCTACTGTAGGAAATGTTGTTTGCAAACTTTTTACTTTCCTTTAGCATGCAACTACGCCGCTAAGAGGTGGAAATCCGTATTTGCATCTGAATTCAGTTTTTTTTCTGAAATATGGATTGATATAAATACTACATATTAATAGGTGGTTAAGTTCTAACTGCCATGGAGATATAACCTCAGGTGGTGCCTGGCTAGAGCGACTTGGAACGCCACAGACTGGCGACGTGTGGTGTTTAGCGATGAGTGCCGTTTCATTGGGGACAGATGATCATCGTGCCCGGGTGTGGAGGTCCCCAGATCAACGGCACAAACCCAACTTCGCTATCGAACGCCACACCTCCCCCATTGCATGCATTATGGTCGGGTGAGCCATTGCCTACGATAGCCGATCAGCTTTAGTAGTAGTACATGGATCATTGACGGGCCAGCGGTGTGTTGATGAGATCCTACGGCCCCATGTGCTCCCATTCCTGGCCGGGATTCCAGGTGCGCTCTATCAGCAGGACAATGCCCTCCCGCACACGGCTCGGGTTGCCCAGGCCTGCTACGTCCCTTCCAGACATTTCCATGGCCTTCCCGCTCCTCGGACTTGTCTCTTATCGAGCACTTGTGGGACCAGTTGAAACGCCAGCTGCCGCCATGCCGCACTATCCGAGATTTGAAGCACACTGTGCAACGCGTGTGGGCCAGCCTGCCGCAGCAAAACATCAGGTGTATGTTCGCCTCCATGCCGGACCGTATTGAAGCATGTATTGCCGCACGAGGCGGAGCGACGCTCTATTGAAGATGACAGGACTGCATGTCACATATCCCTCTGTAATTGTCCTGCAGCTGTGTTTTTGCCACCATGTGTATCGTTCATCTGTATCATTACGTCCACAAAGTTTCAGTCAATCCGATGCTTCCTTCTTGGTACGCAAATTTTATTGTTCGTGAGTGAATTTACGATGCTGATTACCAATAAGAAAATGTTATCACATGCTCTTCTTCTTAGTTTCTCTGTATTACGTAAGAGTTTTTTCACGAAATGATGTTGGGCCAGGGCAGATTATGCGTGACTTAGTAGGTTATCACATAGGAAAATGTAGAGGAAATAATTTTAATTGTTGAAAGTGCACCCATCATATTTAACACATTTGCACATATCTGTTTTTCGGGTCTGGTTCATTTGCCCAACGTTTACTTCACCGAAGGGTCACTTGAACGAAAATAACTTCACCGAAAGATTGTTTCACCGAAAGATCACTTAATCGAAAAGTTCATTTCACCGAAGGGTCACTTGATCGAAAGGTACATTTCACCGAAGGATCACTTGATCGAAAAGTTCATTTCACCGAAGGGTTTCTTTACCTAAAACTTCATTTCATCGAAAGATTTCTTTGCCTAAAAGTTCATTTCATCGAAAGATTTCTTTACCTAAAAGTTTATTTCATCGAAAGGTCTTTTCACCGAAGTGTCAGTTTAGGGTCAATCCATATAAAGTGGTCCAATACTTATTGCTTGAACATTTAAATTTTTTTTTATATTTTTCATGCGGTTGGCCTTATATGTTGACAGTTCTAAACCACTATTGTTTTATTTTTATTCACATTGCTTTAAACATGCTGGCCATTTTTGTAATCTTGGCGTATGGCATTTTTGGCATATATAAGGATTAGCGGTAACTGCATTATCTCAGCTGTGGTAAGTCCTAGGACAAAATTTCAGATATTGTTACGTTAAGCAATTGTAAGGTACTATTTTGTTAATTATACTATGCTTCTAAAAATATTCCTTCACCATAAATTTTTTATTCAAAGTTTTGTATCAAAATCGCTAAAAATGTCATTTTCGGTGTGGTTAGTAAGGAGGAAGATAATTTATTTAAGATTTCAATTTTTTTTTTTTGGAAGTACATATATACAAATAGTCTCAGTTAAAAATTATTTGAAACTTGAGAGTTGCATAGTTTTTTATCTACATGGCAGTAAAAATGTACTTTTTAAACAAATTGTCAATTTTAGATTTTAATATCTATGGTGGGCAGTTATTTAAAAATCTGAAACTTACACACATGAAAGGTACTCTATTATAAACAACATTAAGTAAAATTTTGAGTTTGAGATTCAAGTGGTTTAGAAGATACAGGCTATGCAAAAGTCGTAAAGCATCCGTAATGATGATGATGATGATTATTATAGGTTTTCATTTTTAAATGATTCCTAGGGCTTGACGGGAGACAGCAGCATAAAAACAAAAGACAAGTATTATTTCCAGGAAATTTTGAGAGTACTGTGGTGTGATTGTACAGTTACAGTATGGGTCAAAGTTTTCCTTCATTTTTTTTAATGCATCAAAATTGCAGTATTTCAGTTTAAAAGGAAGAAAAACACATTTACAACTAGTGGATGGCTATGTCAGCATTACACTCCCACCCACTCTTTGCCTTATTTCGATGGCTTGGGTTTGCGCATTCCGGATGATCGCTAACTCCTAGTTCCGAAGCTTGTGGTGGACCCCCTTTATTTAAAATTAAAATGTGAAAACTTATTTTTCTGAAAAGTTCAGCAACTTATGCAATTTTTTTGTAGATATTGTGATTTGCTGAGAAAAGCAGATGCCCCAAATTTCGCCAAAATGCGTTGATAACTTTTAAAATTAAGTCTGAATTTTTGTCTTAAGGTAGAAGGATACAGATTTCTTAATAAAAAAACAACTAGGTGTAACTTTAAAAGATATTGGTGGATTTTGGCAAAATTTGGGGAATCTGTTTTTCTTAGCCAATAATTGTGTCTTAAAAAAATTCGCATAATTTGCTAAAATTTTCTCGAAAAGTTAAGCAAATTATGCGAAAAGGATATTTCAAACAAAATGAACTGTAACCTAGAGCTTGTCCCTGTTAAATCATTGTGTCCTAATTGTTACAAAAATATTTTTACAATTAGAAAATGTCGAAAAAGAGGATGAAGAGTTTATTGCTTCTACTGAGCATTTACCAAATGTAGACTCTGCTTGTGCTCTATTAGAGATTTCACCACCATCTAAAATAAGAATATTAACCTCAGGAAGCAAAGACAGAGAAAATTTCAAATTCATTGAAAATAAATTTGAGATTTCTTTTGATATGGTAATAGAAGAACCTGAAAAAAATGTGGATGCAGTAGACGAGTTTGAGGAATTAATAACAAAACTGGAGGAGAAGTGTGCTGTAACAGACAAAGGAGAGAGGGTAAAAATAATTAACTTACTACCTAATTCTTGGACTCAAAAAATAATAGATATTGAGTTTTGCGTATCTGATTGTCTAGTAAAACTGACAAGAGATATAGTTACAGATCAAGGTATTCTACCAGAGTTGGGTTCTGGCATTCAACCAGAGATATTAGCTATTGCCCATGAATTTTATGAAAGTGAGGAGTATAGCCTACTCTGCGAAGGCAAAAAAGACTCTCACCATAAAAGGAAATAATATTAAAGTTAAGAAGCAAAAGTGACTTATTCTTTGCAATTTGGATGAACTGTTTGTGGAGTTCAAAGCAAAAAATCCAAATTGAAAGATCAAAATTCATAGAACTCAGACTTAAGTGGTGTATCATTGCTGGATCCTCAGGAACTCATACTGTTTGTGTTTGTTTGTACCATCAAAATGTTAAGCTCAAGATTGATGGGCAAAACTTAGCATTAATCACAAACATGCTTGTTTGTGACATGAATAGTTACAACTGTATTATGGGCAAATGTGTTAAATGTCCAGGAGGAAAAAACCTTCAAAATGTGATGCAAGTGTTTGAAAATACTGATACTATGCCAGACAATATAGTCTTTAAACAGTGGACCACTACAGATCGGACTGAAATGATCACTGTTGTTCAACCGATAAAAGAAATATTTCCATCCCTCACTGAAAAGCTTGTTTTATTTAAGACTCACCATTTTACAGCAAAAGCACAAACTCAGTTCCTGAATGAAAAGAAGAACTCAATGAAACTGAATGTATTATTCTTGCACACATTGCAGAAAACTTTACTTTTGTAGTTCAAGATGAGATCTAAAGCTACCACACTGGGTAAACCAACAAGCTACTGTTCATCCATTTGTGTGGTATTACAAACAAAAAGGCAAATTTTTCAGCCAATGCATTTGTGTGATTAGAAATAACTTGGACCACAACATGGTTGCAGTGCACAAGTTCCAAACACACTTGCTGATACACATTAAGCAAATTGTCTCAAGTATTAACAAAGTAATTGACTTTTTGGATGAAACATCAGGCCAATATAAATACAAGGATTTTATTAACCTATGCTACCACAAGAAATATTTTGGTCTTCATGCTGAATGGTATTTCTTTGCGTCATCACATGGAAAGAATGCGTATGATGGTGTTAGGGTAACAACAAAACGAAAGGTGACTAAAGCGAGCTTACAAAGGCCTCTGAATAAATACATTACCTCTGAACATATGTATGACATTTGCAAGAAAAATATAAAAGGGATCACATGCATTTAAGTTAAAGAGGAAGAAATGCTTACTCAAGAAGATTTGATATAGAGATTTGACAACTGCCAGTGACTTCCTGGGACACGGACATTTCATCGCTTTGTTCCAGATTTGAAAAGTTGTATGAGATGCTATTTAACATCTAATTCAAAAGAATACGAGGATCTCCCTATAATGAAAGCTGCCCCACTAACTCTTAGGAACAATGACATCATCACCTGTGTGTACGAGGAACAGAGGTGGCTGGGAGTAATTGTGGACTTCAATTTGGAGAACAAAGATATATTTTTGAAGTTCTATCACCCAGCTGGACCTAGAACTTCATTCAAAATGTCACGTGAGGGCAAAGTATGTTTACCATTGACAAATGTACTAAGAAGCTAAGCCCCTTAGAACTATCCACAGGAACTGGACATTCATATAATACATATATCAGCATCGTTCTGTGAAGAAATTTCATTGTTGTTAAACAAGCATACCAAAAATAATAAGATGGGTATTTTATGGCTTCACTTGTTCTAAATTGCTAACTATACACTGAGTGGCCACTTTATTATGACCATCCGCTCAGTACTTCGTTGGGCCACCTAAATAGTCTTTAATACTGCATCGAATTTTCGTGGCATGGACTCCACGAGATGTTGATCGGTGGTTTGTGGAATCTGAGACCATGCTTGATGAATAGCACTTTCCAGGAGTGTGGGGTTGCAGGGTTGTGGATCCAGCTGTCTGATGGCTCGTTCAACTTCATCCCACAAATTCTCAATGGGTTTGAGATCTGGAGATTGTGGGGGTCACCTAAGCAAAGTAAACTCACCGGCATGTTCCTGAAACCAATCCTGTACGTTGCGAGCACTATGGCACGACGCATTGTCTTGTTGAAAGTAGCCATCGCCATTGGGATAAACCATCCACATGACAGGATGCACTTGGTCCGTAACGATGTTAAGATATGATTTGCCAGTCAGACGTTGACCAACACGAATTAAAGGGCCCAAAGCATGCCAGGAAAACGTTCCCCAAACCATAACGTTGCCTCCACCAGCTTGAAGGGTTGTAGCAATACATTTGGGGTCCATGCTTTCGTGCTGTTTCCGCCAAATTCACATTCGGCCATCGGCATGGTGCAACTGAAAACGTGATTCATCGGACCACATAATTTGTTTCCAATTATCGACTGTCCAATCCTTGTGCTCCTGTGCGAACTGGAGACGTTTTCTCTTATTAACTGCAGACAGCAAAGATGTTGGAATTGGCCTTCGGCTGCCATATCCCAACCGATGCAGTATTCGGCGAACAGTGCGTGCAGAGATCATTTGAGGGGATCCTTGATTAATATGATCTGAAATTTGCTGCAATGTTGCCCTTCTGTTGTCTGTTACCAGTCTGGACACTCTCCGTTCCGCCCGAGCAGTCACTAGTCGATTACGACCACACGTTGCACGTAGATACCCAGTTTTTTGGCTGACAGTCCAGTCTTTAAACACTTTAACAACAGCTGCTCTGGAACATTTCACGAATACGGCGGTTTCGGTGATACTCGCTCCATGGCTCTGAGCTCCTACAATCATCCCACGTTGAAAGTCCATCAAATCGCATTTTTTACCCATCTCGTCACCCAAAAATCACTTCTACTGCTGCCGCAAGCACTAAGCTTTCCTTTTTTATACTAGCCTCGCCCTCTGGAGGCAGTAGCGTGCAGCCATAGCTCATTTGCTTAAAACTGTGAGGTGGTCATAATAAAGTGGCCACTCAGTGTATAAGCATTGTGATTCCATCTGAACTATTTGAAAAATTAACTTTGTTAAGTGCATTTAACACGTATGCCCCCGTTTTTTTATTTTAATTAAGGCTGTTGAACAATTAAAATTCATCATTGTATTTTTTATCAATTGTGATCATGCCTGTTTAGCTTAATTTACACCATAAATACTAACAAATATGTATTAAGTTAAGTAATAAACATTCAGTAATAAATATGATTTATTCAATAAATTTTGCGACTTTTGCAAGGCGGAATCTCTTAAGCCATTTGAATCTCAAACTCGAAATTTTACTTAAAGTTACTTATAATAGAGTAAGCTTTAATGTGTAAATTTCTGATTTTTAATTAACTGCCCACCAGAGATATTAAACTCTAAAATTGGCAATTTTTTGAAAAAGTACATTTTTACTGCTATGTAGAAAAAAAAGTATGCAACTCTCAAGTTTCAAATAATTTTTAACTGAGACTATTTGTATATATGTACTTGCAAGAAAAATTTCAAATTTTAAATAAATTGCCTTCCCCATAATACCACCCCGAAAATGACATTTTTAGCGACTTTGATACAAAATTTTGAATAAAATATTTATGGCGAAGGAATATTTTTAGAAGCATAGTATAATTGACAAAATAGTACCTTACAATGCGCTTAACATAACGATATTTGAAATTTTGTCCTAGAACTTACCACAGCTGAGATAATGAAGTTACCGCTAACCCTTACATATGCCAAAAAAGTCATACACCTAGATAAAAAAAATGGCCACCATGTTGAAAGCAATGTGAATAAAAATAAAACAATGGTGGTTTTGAACTGTCAACATGTGAGGTCAACAGCATGCAAAATATAAAAAAATTTTAAAATGGTCAAGCAACCAATAATGTTTTTTTTTGTACCACTTGATATAGATTGACCCTTTATCAAAAACCTTTGGATTTCAAAAAAAAAAAAAAAATAAAAAAATAATGTAAGTACATTGCCGTCTATGCACGATAAAATAGTTTAAAAATCTTTAATGTAAAAACACCTTAGTCATAAAAGTATTCACATAAAAGGCACACTAGAATCTTTCAGATCCGCAACGGATCCATCCTCAGGTGTAAGTCTGATGGTTAGAACAGCAGGATATATAGACAGTGGGGTGAGATACAAAAATGATGTAGAGTATAATGAAGGCATGCGCACTACAGAAACAAAGGTTCAAACAGGTGAGTGTATTATTATTCAAAGTTTATAAAAATGCTTTTAGAGGCTGCAATCTGTAGCAAAAATTTCCAGGGATTACGAATGATACTTGGTTTATCGTCGTTACAGCATTGGTGGCGATGAGCGAAAATCTGTAGACTCTCAGTAAGAAGTGTTAGTTGCTTAGATTTTGGAGTGGTGAGAATTTTTTTTTTCCACAATGGTTGGAAAGGTTCGTTAAGTAGTAAACGGGATATTGCTGTATTGGAAGAACAAGTTTTTATATTATATTTGTGTTCTTTAAGACGAGTACTCAGATTACGAGTTGTTGAACCGATGTAGATTAAGTCCTTCGTTCTAGATTCGATTGAGAAATATTGCATAGATTCCATGTTGGTCTGATAGCTGTACGGGATCTCTGTCTTTTTTGATGAAAGAGTAGATATTGCGTGTTTTTATTCCAAAATTAAGATCAAAAGGTTTACAAATATTTTTCAGAGTGTTTATAACAATCGGGATATAAGGTACAGTTCCCACATAGCGAATGTCACGTTTATTAATGTTAATTAAGGAGCAAGTGGTACGTTCTTGAATTTTTTGCAGGATCCTATTGACATTATGTGGTGTATATCCAAAGGCTGAAGTGAGGTCCCTGATTTTATCAGTTTCTGCATTATATAGCTCAAGGGTTGAAGAATGTGTTTTTGCACGGTTTAACATAAAACGAAGTGAGGAATTTTTTTTCAGATATGGGGTGAGAAGATGTTTCAGGGATCATAGAGAATGAAGCAGTAGGTTTTCGATATACTGAGGTCATAATATTGTGGTTATTAGCTTCACGTCTAACCAAAATATCTAGGAAAGGTAATGTTAAATCAGATTCATGTTCAATGGTAAAATTTATAGAGGGGAATTTAGACGACATGGTGTCAGTAAAAATATTCAGATCAATGATAGATGAAGGCCAAAATAGTAAGATATTGTCAACGTATCGAATGTATAATAATGGTTTGGTGTAGAAATTTGAAAGAACATCGTTTTCAAGGTGCTGCATTAGTATTTCTGCAAGAATTGGGGAGAGTGGGGATCCCATGGGGGCTCCGTCAGTTTGACGGTAAATGGTCTCATTAAACTGGAAGAATGATCTATCATAGACAAGACGGAGTGCACATAGAATAGCTTGTATTTCAGACTCTGGGTATAAAGCTGCCTGCATTTTATCGACTATGAGGCTATGGACGGTTGGAACGGGAATATTTGGGTATTAGGAAATAACATCCATAGATAGCATAATAAATGGGGTGGTGATGGGGGAGATGGAACGAATTCGAGTTAAAGCTTGGTGGGAACTAGTAATAAAATAATTGGAGGTGGTGGTAAATTGAGAAAGAAATGAAGCTAAAGCCTGTTCAAGAGGTCTGGTAGGTGAGGCATAGCCAAAAAAATAATTCAACCCTTGAGCTATATAATGTAGAAATTGATAAAATCAGGTACCTCACTTCAGCTTTTGGATATACACCACATATTGTCAATAGGATCCTGCAAAAAATTCAAGAACGTACAACTTGCTCCTTAATTAACATTAATAAACGTGACATTCGCTATGTGGGACCTGTACCTTATTTTCCGATTGTTATAAACACTCTGAAAAATATTTGTAAACCTTTTGATCTTAATTTTGGAATAAAAACACGCAATATCTACTCTTTCATCAAAAAAGTCAGAGATCTCGTACAGCTATCAGACCAACATGGAATGGAATCTATGCAATACCTCTCAAAGCTATCGAACCTGGAACAAAGGACTTAATCTACATCGGTTCAACAACTCGTAATCTGAGTACTCGCCTTAAAGAACACAAATATAATATAAAAACTTGTTCTTCCAATACAGCAATATCACGTTTACTACTTAACGAACCTTTCCAACCATTGTGGGAAAAAAACAAAATTCTCACCACTCCCAAATCTAAGCATCTAACCCTTCTTACTGAGAGTCTACAGATTTTCGCTCATCGCCACCAATGCTGTAACGACGATTATCCAAGTATTATTCATAATCCCTGGAAATTTTTTGCTACAGATTTCAGCCTCTAAAAACATTTTTATAAACTTTGAATAATAATACACTCACCTGTTTGAACTTTTGTTCCTGTAGTGCGCATGCCTTCATTACACTCTACATCATTTTTGTATCTCACCCCACTGTGTATATATCCTGCTGTTCTAACCATCAGACTTACACCTGAGGATGGATCCGTTGCCGATCTGAAAGATTCTAGTGTGCCTTTTATGTGAATACTTTTATGACTAAGGTGTTTTTACATTAAATATTTTTAAACTATTTATCGTGCATAGACGGCAATGTACTTACATTAATTTTCAACCTCCAGCACGAAGTGTTTTTACGGACTCTTTGGATTTCATTACATGATCTGTTGAAGCATGGTGCAATTTCGGCAAACAGACCACCGAAACGTTAGGGGATTATACTCAAATTGCACTTTTGATTTCTCTGTGTCACGGAGAACGCAAAGATTTAGTTTTAAGACACATCTTTTTTTTTAAGACAATAGTCTTTGGCTTAGGCCTTTTTAGCAAATTTTAATCATGTTCATAAGGTTTACATAAAAGTCAGGTTCAGTGCTCATGTTCATAAGGTTTACATAAAAGTCAGGTTCAGTGGTCATGTTCATAAGGTTTACATAAAAAGTAAAATTAAAAATGTTGCATATTTCTTCAGGCAAAAAAATCAATATTTTTTTGGCAAAAGAATCAACATATTTTTTTCAGACAAAAGAATCATGTTTTTTCAGGCAAAAGAATCGATTAAAATTGGGTAAAAAGGCCTACGCCAAGGCCTTGGCGTAGGCCTTTTTACCCAATTTTAATCGTGCGAACTCATGTACATAAGGTTTACATAAAAAGTCAAGTTAACAATGTTGCACATTTTTTCAGGCAAAAAGAATCAAGTTTAGGGCTCTAGGCCTTTGCTTAGGCCTTTTTAGCAAATTTTAAACGTGCGTGACCAGGTAGCACAGACTTGCAATTTAGCGTAGGCTCAACACTGAGCCACCGACTTTTAGGAATAGAAGGCGGTGGATCGGTATTGGGCCTACGTTAGATTGCAAGGCTGTGCTACCTGGGTGCTCATATTTATAAGGTTTACATAAAAAGTCAAGTTAATAATATTGCAAATTTTTTCAGGCATACCAATCAAAATTATGGGCGAAAAGAATCAATTTTAGGGCCCTAGGTCTCGGCTTAGGCCTTTTTAGCAAATTTTAACCGTGCGTGTTCATGTTCATAAGGTTTACATAAAAAGTTACATCACATTTTATGTAATGATTATGAATATGGGTACGGTTTAAATCTGTTAAAACGTCCTGTATCTAGGCCTACGGTCAAAAAATTAATGTTTTGTGATTGAGTAAAAGTGGAACATTATTTACTTGATTTGCTATGTAACCCTTATGTATATGCGCTCGGAGGATTAAAATTTGACAAAAAGGCACAGATCTAGGCCTTATAATTAATGTTATATTTCGAAAAACCTACTCATGAGGAGGTGTTTCATAGAAATTAAAGGTGTATTTTTTATACAATCCGATAATGTTTAGGTGGCCAGTTTTTCTTAAAAACCCGCACCACACTCCAACAGATCTCTAACAACAAAATTTTAAGTTTTCGATAAACTGACCATTCGGTGAAATGATCTTTCGATATAATGAACTTTTAGGTAAAGTAATCCTTCTGTAAAATAGACTTTTCGATCAAATGTCCTTTCGATAAAATGAACTTTTAGGTGAAGTGACCTTTCGGTAAAATGAACTTTTCGGTCAAGTGACCCTTCGGTGAAATGTACCTTTCGATCAAGTGATTTTCGGCGAAGTGATTTTCGGTCAAGTGTCCTTTCGATCAAGTGAACGATACCCTTTTTTTCTTACATCTAATGAGTTTCAGGTTGCCTCTAGAAAATCTGTCTTTTAGTTTCTGACTGTTAAGTTTAGGTGTGATGTTTCTCTGTGCAATATCCAGCAGTAGTCGCAAATAATTTTGATTGGTATACCTTCCTTCCATCTGTTTTATATCCTGTTGAAACCTTTTACTTTACCCAAAGCTCACATACATGTATTTATATACTAGCGCCTTTTCGTTCAGAACTTAAATAAACATCTTCAAGTGATATTGGCACTGGTATACCTAGTGAATAAACAAAGACATCGCTCTTTCCACGTTTTAGCAAAACACAGCAACCGAAAAATTGTTATTCGACTACTGCTGGAGAATCGCACCCAGATCCACCTAATCCATGTGTAATGTTCTTAGGTTTTAAGAATGTAAAGATATGTAAAAATGTCAGTTTACTTAGAACTCCAACATTACGTGAATCTTGCTTAACTATCATACTTGATTCATTTTAACTGAAACCCAGGATAGCTTAAAATCTAATGACCATGATTAACGCACAGAAACCTCACTTCAAGAATATTTTAGATATTCAGTGAACAAATGCATTTACAGAAACTTCAACTTTTATTCAGTCCCTTAGGCGCTTTAAAAAGTCAGGACATGTCATCATATTACTCGTAACATATAAAACTTCTCAAGTAGAACTACCTCGGTAACAGATTGAAGCTGTAAGCTCGAAACAATATGACAATCAACTTCGAACAAACTCGAGCCTCAAAAACAAGAGGCTCAAAACATTGAACTAACAACTCCAAATACTTTACGTGAAACAGCAATTTTTCATAAATAAACTATACTCCAAGTCAACCTCAGAGTGCACCACTATGTAGGGTACGAAACAGCTACCTACGCTACGAAAAGTAGTCCCTAGAGTTTAGAGCGAAAACCAGTAGAATTATTGCTCAGAATCCCTTTTTGTTTACTTAGCAGTTTATCGGACAAAATTGCTATACGCATAAAATATTCCAGAAGTTAGAGCGCTTTTAGAAATAAATTTGATTTGAGAAGCTGATCAATCAAAAGCTTCGCACCTTTGGCTGTTTCTGCCCACTTGGGATACAACTCGGACAGGGGAGAGGGGTGGAAGTCCTCTCCCAACATTAACAACACAGAGACAATAAATTGGCAATCCGGGAAACTCGAAGATTATGTTACCTAAACAGGCGATAGGGGAAGCAGTTCAGACCCTCACTCACAATCCCCACTGCTTGTGAGATGTGTGGGTGGATCAGAAAGGAAACAGTAAGAGAGCAGATTAACGCGGATGGATACCGTTCTTGGGTTCCAGGACAAGTCGTGATAAGGCTCCCCCGCCTTTGACAAACGTCCACTTATAGGGTGACTTGGAGTTTAGAAGGCATCGACCACAGCTAGGTAGAACGCTAATTAGCTCGTAAGCAATCTTAACAAAAGTCAGTCTACATACATTGTAACCAATCTCCGTATCTCTGCTTTTCACATGTGTCATGGAAACTTCGAACTCAGTTCACTTTGCGAAAATACATTCGGTCGAGACAGAAAATATAGCGTAAGTTAGAAAATGCTTAAGGAGAATGAAGCAAAATTTACATAGATACAGGAACAAAATATCTTTTAATTTTAGTATATTCGTCGGTGAGATTTCTCGGTTTTCTCCAACTTATTGTCACACCAAGATGAGTGGAGTTCCTTTTATCTTTTGTACACTACCTCAGTTCTTTAACACAAACAGCGCAGATCGAATGGAAGTGCATTATTTGTCCTGGTTGTCTCCAAATGTCACTCCAAAGCACTTATACTAAGCTTTCTTAACAAAGTCTGTAATGTACCGTTGCTTCTTAATGAGAAACTCCCCACAAATATGAGATAATTGTTGTAATTAACAAAGTCTGTAATGTACTGTTGCTTCTTAATGAGAAACTCCCCACAAATATGAGAGAAACTTTAAGACAGTTAACACGCCCTTCTCAGCATTTGCTACAAAAATTACCATTCACTACATTAAAACCTGTAGACAACTATCCCAAGGTACTTAGAAGGAGGAGAGATATTTTGTTGTCCATCGTAACCACGCCGTCTTCCCGCTTCTCTTCTCTGCGCTGTGACGTCACGGTGGCCATAAGCGAAGCTGTAACGCGCACGGCGCCATACCGAGAAAGTGTCGTGTGCTCTGTGAATTTTCAATCGAAATAATAGAGCTAGTTTTGAGTAAATAATTTTTAAGTAAAAATTGTACAAACATCCAACTATTTTTCAAAATACAGTAAAAAAAAATACATATATATATATACTGGGAAAAAACCTGAATATGACTTGAATATTGTTCGATGCTGTTTTTCTGAATATTTTTTTCTTTTCCAAAAGCACACTACAATGGCTCTTTAGATCTGGGAAATCTACATTTCATTACGTCGAATCAGTCATTTACCAATTTTATAAAATTAGCAATTTGTTTTTTTCAGGAAAAAAATACTCTACAGCTTTGCTTACGTTGTTAGATTGCATCTGGAGCGCTAAAACAAATTCTCTGTCTAATGGGGCTTCTTACATTTGTGTGGATCCATTTTATTTTATGAAACACCTTTAAATCTGAGTTATTACGTTCCAGCAAAAGGTCAAATATCTGGCGAGTGATGGTTCGACATTACAGCGTGTTCCGCAATCAAATATATGATTGCGGAGAAGTTTAATTAGATGGGTCACATCGGCAAACATCCATATTTTTCAATTTTCATTTACAAGATTTAGAAAAGAAGACAATGTTGGGGTTATTCCAAGCTGCCACTAAACCTTGATAACCCATCCCCTCCTCCAAGATCAGGTACCACTCCATGCACTAAATAACCCGAATTGCTCAACGGCTCCAATGCTTAGAAGCAGTATGTGCATTTTATTTTTGATGAAAAGTAAGCTTTTCAAGAAATATCATGCAAAACAAGTGCTTGACTTATATCTTCTTCATTCTATTTTGCTGGTCTCTTTTTTGACACAAGAGTTTGAATTTGCACTTCAGTGAAACAATGGCTAAGGAAATTTATGATAGCTGGTCACCTTTCAGTGTTGCTCAGGAAATTTCTATTCTTGTTTACTTCCTCAAATAACTGTCTTTGCACTATTTAAAGAACTCTCATCTAATACACCACCATTTGCAAGATTAAAATATATTTATTATTTACACTTAAAACAGTATGTACAGATAAAAGCTTCGAAAACTAAATTGGCGAGATCTTTCGGCTCCCCCCCCCCGGAAGCCATTGTCAAGCCTAAGTGGAGCGCGCAATGCATCTTATACAAGCAAAAGAGACACGTCATAAATTCGTTACCATAGATACAATTATAAACAGCACACCTCTGTACAACAGGAGTTAAGTAAAGCATGTGAGCAACTAATTAATAATTTTAAAGACGGTACGGCATGGGGAACAAACTAGTAATTCACAGACTAAGAGGTTTTAAAGTCTTAATATATTGCCGCCAAGTTAGTGGCATATTGGTGGATAACTCCTCATTGCAGCATAAGTCATTAAACCACATAATAAACATTTCTTCAGTGAACAAAGTGTTCACTGAAGAAATTTTTAGTGAAAGCTAAAGGTTGAACATCCGTCCAATATGGTGTATATTGACCAGTTGACACTAGACGAGCGAGTGCTGTAGTAGTTGCTCCCGTTAGAATATCATATTCGTGTTCGACGTTCGAACCCCCAATGTCCGTAATGTGGAACCGATGTAAACCACTGTTTGATCAGTAGGTTGATTATGCTGTAGGGGTATATAATATATACCGTATTTTTGCTCTTTGCTTACTTGATCACGATCTTGTCTAATAGTTGAAAAAATGTTCGAAGTCCGTATTCCAAAGGATAGTTGATGTTAATTGCAGATTCGATTTAGGAAATAAGTCACATTTAGGTTATAATCTAATGAGCCAACGAATCTTTTATTAACATGTTCGCGTCGTAAACTTGTAAATGCTAATCGTTGTATTGATTGAATCAAGTTATGAACGCAGTACTCCGGATAGCCAAATTTCATAGCAATTGAGGTAATATAATCAAGTTCCGCTTGCCTCGAACGCAAAGACGCAGAATGGGTGAATGCTCGTCTTATGTATGAGCGTAAGGCAGAAAATTTAAACCCATTAGGGTGAGTAGAAGAAAATGGAATGAGATTTGGGATGTGCGAAGGTTTTCTATAAACTGAGTAGGTTATACTACTATCAGCTGGGATTCTGCATAGCCTAAAGTCTAAGAACGGTAATGAACATTAATCCTCGAGTTCAATAGTAAAATTGATAGTTGGGTAGACTGAGGATAAATCGTGGGCAAATTGTTGTAGGCGCTCAGATGAGTGTGGCCAGAAGACTAAGATGTCGTCGACATATCTGATAAAAAGTGCTGGTTTGTAAAAACTATTTTGTATCACAGTATTTTCAACAGTTTGTAGAACCACTTCTGCCAAAATAGGAGATAGTGGAGACCCCATAGGGGTCTCTCCCTGTTGTTGGTAAATGACATCATTAAATTTAAAGATTGTACGTTTGGCAATACGTTTTAAAGCTTCCATAATTGCAAGCGTTTCAACAGGGGGTAGGCCAAGAGCAGTTAGTAGACGCTCTTCAATAATCTTATGAGCTTGAAGAATGGAGACGTTAGGAAAAGCTCATAAGATTATTGAAGAGCGTCTACTAACTGCTCCTGACCTATCCCCTGTTGAAACGCTTGCAGTTATGGAAGCTTTAAAACTTATTGCCAAACGTACATTCTTTAAATTTAATGATGTCATTTACCAACAACAGGGAGGGACCCTATGGGGTCTCCACTTTCTCCTATTTTGGCAGAAGTGGTTCTACAAACTGTTGAAAATACTGTGATACAAAATAGTTTTTACAAACCAGCACTTTTTATCAGATATGTCGACGACATCTTAGTCTTCTGGCCACACTCATCTGAGCGCCTACAACAATTTGCCCACGATTTATCCTCAGTCTACCCAACTATCAATTTTACTATTGAACTCGAGGATTAATGTTCATTACCGTTCTTAGACTTTAGGCTGTGCAGAATCCCAGCTGATAGTAGTATAACCTACTCAGTTTATAGAAAACCTTCGCACATCCCAAATCTCATTCCATTTTCTTCTAATCACCCTAATGGGTTTAAATTTGCTGCCCTACGCTCATACATAAGACGAGTTTTCACCCATTCTGCGTCTTTGCGTTCGAGGCAAGCGGAACTTGATTATATTACCTCAATTGCTATGAAATTTGGCTATCCGGAGTACTGCGTTCATAACTTGATTCAATCAATACAACGATTAGCATTTACAAGTTTACGACGTGAACATGTTAATAAAAGATTCGTTGGCTCATTAGATTATAACCCAAATGTGACTTATTTCCTAAATCGAATCTGCAATAAACATCAACTATCCTTTGGAATACGGACTTCGAACATTTTTTCAACTATTAGACAAGATCAAGATCAAGTAAGCAAAAAGCAAAAATACGGTATATATTACATACCCATACAACCTAATCAACCTACTGATCAAACAGTGGTTTACATCGGTTCCACATTACGGACATTGGGGGTTCGAACGTCGGAACACGAATATGATGTTCTAACGGGAGCAACTACTACAGCACTCGCTCGTCTAGTGTCAACTGGTCAATATACACCATGTTGGACGGATGTTCAACCTTTAGCTTCCACTAAAAATAAAAGGAACACTTTGTTCACTGAAGCAATGTTTATTATGTGGTTTAATGACTTATGCTGCAATGAGGAATTACCCACCAATATGCCACTAACTTGGCGGCAATATATTAAGACTTTAAAACCTCTTAGTCTGTGAATTACTAGTTTGTTCCCCATGCCGTACCGTCTTTAAAATTATTAATTAGTTGCTCACATGCTTTACTTAACTCCTGTTGTACAGAGGTGTGCTGTTTATAATTGTATCTATGGTAACGAATTTATGACGTGTCTCTTTTGCTTGTATAAGATGCATTGCGCGCTCCACTTAGGCTTGACAATGGCTTCCGGGGGGGGGGGAGCCGAAAAATCTCGCCAATTTAGTTTTCGAAGCTTTTATCTGTACATACTGTTTTAAGTGTAAATAATAAATATATTTTAATCTTGCAAATGGTGGTGTATTAGATGAGAGTTCTTTAAATCGTGCAAAGACAGTTATTTGAGGACGTAAACATTTAGGCACGAAATTAAATATTTGATGTTCTATTCTTGTATTTGCGTTTCATAATATTAATTTCTGTTTTCAGGATTCTTTTCTCGAGGCAAAAGCATTGTTTTACCATTACCAACTGTTTTCTTACGTTTGATAATTCTTCCCGTAGTGAATTATTTTCACTCTTCAATTGCATTATAATTTTGTTCAGACATTCGCATCTCTCACATAACGTTGACGGTATGAAAAATGTAAGTCAGGAAAGATGTCACTTTCATTGTGACCTGTGATTTGACGTTTAATTGGAGATACACTTTCAATTCGATTTAATGCATTTTTTTCTGACCTCTTCGATCTTAAACCGTTCACTTCGAACAGAAGTTTGCTTCTCCATCTGCTAAGGCATATTTTTTTGTAGGCGCGGAATCTTTTCTCAGTTTTTTTCTGAGAGGCATGTTCAGCAATTCATTTCTAAGATCTCGCTCTTACTTCGAGACATTAAAGTGTTCTGAACACATTCGAGCTTTCTTTGCATCGAATACATCCTTTCGACAGCATTTCGCTACCCACTGCTACAAGAAATCTCTATCCGATGGGAAAACACGGTATGTAACATCTAACTTCCTTTCCTTTGAACTGTTATTAGGGCAAAGTGCAACAGCGTATCCAGGTATTTTCGAGATAGTTGTACACAGCAAACAAATGAAGAAAAAAGATGAATGAAACTACAAAGCAGGTCTAAAATTGACAAAGAAATGCAGCGAGTAATCGACACTGCAGCACAAGCTCCGAATGCTCAAGAGATCGTTTATGGCCACTGTGACGTCACACTCCAGCTCGTAGGGTGGCAGATCGCCGGCGGCACGGAAACAAAGGCGATTGGACCTACCTCTCCTCATTCGAAGTACCTTGAATTATCCACTGCAGAGGTGCAAACCCAACTGGCAGTCTTGAGCCTTATGAAGAGATGGAGATGAGTTCAAGTGCAAGTTCAGACATGTTTGAACCCTGTTTCCACATAGTTCGCTGCCCTGTTATCTCCTTCTCCATTCATCCTCTCCTCCACAAATGTTACCAGATTCATGTACAGACCTGTTGCACCACAAATTTGAATGGCAACATTATTTTGTTGACAATCGGACGGAATCAATAACTAGTAAAACATTTACACTGCTGGCCACCCAAAATGCAACAGTAAGAAGGACACGAGAAAACGCAAAACCAGATTTACTGGACACATAACAACAGATACAAAGATGAAACGATTGAGCTTACAGGCCCGTGCGGCTTGCGGAACACGCAGACATAAATAGTTCGTGTGGTCCCCATGGCTGGCAATAACGGCCGCTACACGTCGCGGCATCGAAAGAAAGAGGCTTTGGATGTGGGCTTGGGGTATGTCGGTCCAGGCTGCTTCCACAGGTTTCCACAGTTCATCAGGTGTAGCCGCGGGTGATGCTTGCCGGGCCACTCGGTTGCCGATGAGCTACCAAACGTGTTCGATGGGCGACATATCGGGAGAACAGGCAAACCACGGCAGAAGTGACACCTGGTGGGCCGTGAAGAATTGTTGCACGATGCGTGACACGTGCGGGCTCGCATTGTCCTGTTGAAACGTGGCCGCTGGCAGGTCCTGCAGATAAGAGAGAACTACAGGCTCCAAAACGTCGGAGATGTAGTGGTGGCTGTTGAGTGATCCGGCGATGCGTATCAGAGGGGTGCGGGTGTCATAACCAATTGCTCCCCAAACCATAACGCCAGGCGACGGACCGGTATAGCAATGCATGATGCAGGCGTCATACAATCTCTCGCCGCGGTGTCGCTAAACGCCGATCCGACCATCGTGGTGTTGCAAGCAGAAGCGGGATCCGTCGGAAAAGGCAATGAATTGTGTTTCCGCAGGCCAGGTGCGGCGTTCACCGGCACACTGCCGCCACACTCACCGGTGGTGTAACGTCAATGATAATCGGAGCAATGGGCACCATGCGACAAGTCCCTGCTTCTGCAGACGACGTCGAACGGTGCGTGCTGACAGAGGTTGTTGCGCAACACACCCTAATTCCTGAGCTAACGTTCGTGATGTGGCAGTGCGAGCCGTCAATGCCCGCGGCACAACATGCCGGTCCTCTCGTTCGGTGGTGTGCCGCGGCTGCGGCAATCGCTCACGTCGGTCCGTCCGTCCCTCCTGCACCCACCGAATCCATACTCGCCTCACTGTGGCTGGATGTCGTCCCACACGGGCGCTGATGTCTCGGTACGATAAACGGCTGTCGCGATAAGCCACTATTCGTCATCTATCGAACTCCGAAACGTGCTGGAATGACTGCCGTATTCTGCGACGAGGCATCAGGAAGCTTCCCACGCACAGGTCCGGTAGCACAACACACTTCCACTACTTACACCCAGCCTTCTGTGCACCCTTCTTATATAGTGCTTCTCGGTGGCATGCCGGGCGCACATGATTTGCATATGCTCTGTAATGCTAATCGTTTGCGTGTCCTCTCGCGGGCGACGCATGCTGCGAATTTCAGGCCAATCGGTTGCTTCCTTCTTAGTGTTGCATTTTGGGTGGCTAGCAGTATATTTCTTGCTTAACCAGGTGATTTAGAAATTTCATTTTGTGGAAAAACTACATATGACAAATTAATTTGGGCATCATTTTTGAAGTCATCACATAGAAAATAAAGAATAGGCAGCAAAAAATCTCAAGCCATAAACCTACTGCAAACCCGAGTATTCATTCACTCTCTGCAAAGTATAACGCGCCATTTTCTGCTTATTTGATGAAAGTGATTTCATTCAGAGAACTACTTAGCTATAAGTTTTTCTTTTACGATGCTCTCTCAATGACGACATAATTAGTTTGCTCTCTGAGTCTTTTTCCAATTAAATGAAATACCTTTTTCACAGCGGTAACGTTATGGTGCCTGTTTTACTACCAAAACACATGCTTAGATAATTACGAGATCCATAAATTCATTTTCGTTTAATAAATCGACTTGTCGATTTATCGCTGCAGTGAAAGATGCTGTCATTAGGTAGATTTTCTTGTGTTTACCGCAAGTTTTGTTTCACCTTCGTTTTTTTTGTAGTACTTCTGTAGGGTTAACGAGATATTTCCAATTGAATTAAATATTTCTGATTCCAGCAGCTTTTAAACATGTTCGGTTTTAATTAGATTTTTCTTCTGGTTAAAGTGATTTCCAGAAAACCCTGGACTCGTACCATTTTTCGATATCCTTTGACCTGACCTAAGCGCAGGTTCCTTAGAATTATTAATCAATTTTTTCTCACTTTTCTCTTGGTTCTCATGTAACCTCTGGCTCCGTGTCCTGCTTCTTTATTTTCGATTTTATGTAACTTCGGCATAAAAGTTTTCCACTTTTCCTTATGCTCTGGATTTAACGTAGTGTTAAGTTCCTCATTTTACCCTATCATCTCTCTGCTGATTTCACATCGCATCAGGGTCCTTAGTCCTCCTGCATGCCCGTCCTCAAATTAAAGAGAAATAAGTTTCTTACGCGCTCTTTTCCTCCTCTTCAATTCCATACAACCTTAATCCGCTTACTTACACAGTTCCTTCCCACACTACTCTTTATAAGTTTACGAACCTTACTCCTAGCAATTTCACATAGCCTTCGGTTTTGTATTTTACATTTTTCTCTCTTCTTTTAAACTTTAAAATTTAATATATATTTGAGTTCTCACCTTATATTACCTGTTTTATTTTCCCTTCGATTAGATTTTATACTCAGTATTCTGATTCTCCCCATCTTTTTTCCCTAGCAATATTTTCCTCTTCCAATTTTTCATGTAATACCAGGCTTCTCATGTTATCGTTTTATTTCCAGACATTAGATTTTACATACAAAACTTCCTGGTCCATCATTTGCTTTTACATTATTTCTACATAAGCTTAGAATGATAAATCTTCCCTTTCCCCTCCTTTTTCGATTTTCTCTGGACTTTCAGGATCTTTATGTTACTAATTTCTCCATCATTTTTTTCATCATATAACATCAAAATTCTCATTAAATTGTCTTCTATCCCTCAATTCATCGTGCTACCATCTCTCAAATGTATTTATTACTTTGTAGATTTCACAGACTCTGAATTTCTGAAGTAATTCTGGAACCTGAATCTGGGCCACACGCTGTCTATTCCAGAATTCCAATACAGATAATCTTCCTTATTAAAAATTTATCTCTGTTTGCAAAACACTTTTCATTTTCGTGTCAAAACAAACTTAATACGTCAACGTGTTAGATAAGACACAAGTGCATTAATCTCACACATAAATTAATTTTTGCCATCCCTTCATTCGTTATGGAAATTTCGTAGGCAGTGATTTCTGGCTTGGAACTTGTGCTATTTTTTCTTCGCATGCTTAAGTTGGGTCCGAAGGTGGGTGTGAAAAATTAAGACCAGGATGTAATGAGCTTTCGCTCTCAAAGAAGGCAGGGAAACAAAAGTTCTTCAATCGGTCTCTTCCGTGTGGAAGTCTAAATTCTGCACGTTATGGAAACTATTTTAATAGAATCATAGAAAGTAAGTCATATCTTATTTCTTTGTGCTCACTTACGTCAAATACTTGTAACAAACGAGCTAGTTGCGACACGGAAATAAGGAGGAAGGACGATGAATAATGAGTATGAGAAATCATTTAAAAATATCCTCGTTAAAAAAGTGACACTCCATTTTTGATATGTCAGAGCATTTTACGGGATGCAGCGGAAGTTATCGCGCGGTGTCGGAAACGAGGAATTTATATATAGACTTCCAATTCCTTCTTCCTCCTTTTTTACAGTTTCTTTTCGCACTTCGTTTCTTTATCATGGTTTAAGTTCTTCAGCTACTCTTCGGATCATTAGCACACTCAGCAGAAGTAAAAAAAAACATTACGCAAACTTTATATGAGTTTTTTTCTCAGCTGTTTCCCAGAAGTATCCATTACCAAAAAGTTTAACTTCCTATCTCTGTGTGAAGCAGAATAAGCAATTTTTACTTCTCACGTTCAAAACTTAATTATCTTTCCTTTTTAATAAATTATTTCTGAAATAAAAAACTTACCATCTTCAGGAAGACTTCCTTGAAAGGTTTCTGATGAAACTAAAACATAAATTTTTATTCTGGTCTTAATTTCATCTGATACTATCTCGAATAAATGCCAGCCACGTGCTTCTTTCACTCATTTTTCCAGAGTTTTTACCCGCGTGAGAGTTTCGCCAGTTTCTGGTTCAGATTTCTTGAATCCATATTAATTGACTGCACCAGAAATTAAGAAAAATTTTGCATGTCTCAGATGTGAAGATCAATCGCTCAGATGCCGTCACGAGATAAAAAAGAAAAACAAAATAAGATGACAAAAGTGCAAAGACATTTTAAATTTCAATAATAAATTGTTATAACGAAATAAGTTTGACAATATTTTATTTTTAATTGAAATTTTATAGATATTGATTTAAGCGATTCTTAACTCTGAACGCTAATTAATACTTCTTTTCAACTCATTATCACCATCACAGTTGTTTAGTTTGTTTATACTGCCGTCGAAACCTTGTTATTCATTTCTGTAATAAGTTTTCCTGAGACATATTTCTTAGTCAGTAAGCCTTCCGCCACAGGAGCTCACAATTTTGTAAGACTGCGTTGAAACTTTTCACTACAACATTTCTCATGATGAGAGTATTATTACTAACTACCTGAGTTCAAGCTGGTATCTGGTATTCCTATCCTTAGAGCCGTACGTGAATGAGAGTGCGAAGCTGAATCTGTAGCATCAGTGATTAAAAGGAGAAAATAAACAGAAAACCAATATTTTTAAAGACGAATTTCCTCCCGACGTTAAATAATGTGCCATGCTTTTCAGCTTTATATATTTAAGTCCAAAAGATATGTCATTTAGTTGGGAAAGTTATGAAAATAAATTAGTAAAGGAAATTTAGAAACCACAACCCAAAGTATATTAATCAATTAAATTCGTACAAAAAGACATAAAAAATATCGTTAAGCTGTTCTCTGAGATTCAGAGGTTAGCTCCTCAAACAAAGACCGTCCGCCAAGTAAACGTTTAACTGATAGAATTAGATTTTACTTCCTGTTGGTGTATTAAACATCTCCAATTACAGCGATCTCGGTACACAGCTGACATCCACATCACATCGCACACAAGACCTACAGCGATCTCGGCATCACTGACATCCACCGCAAATCGTACTCAAGACCTTCTGTACTTCATACTCAATCTTTTTTCCAAGCAGACATTCCTGAATCTGGCCCACCCATGATTTCCTTGGCTTTCCATTACCTTTCGTTATTGCTTCTTGGGCTGAAAAAAATTATCTTAGTCTCCACCTTACTAACAACATTTTGCCTCATGCTGCTCATCTGCAACACCTCTTCATTTCTCACATGATCAGAGCATGTCTTGACACAAACCTCCCGTACGTAACACATCTCTGCAGCACACGAACAACTCTTATGTCTTTTCTGCAGTACCCAGGTTTCACTGCTGTCCATTAGAGTAGAACAATTGCACTTTCATATACAGTCATTCGGGACTTTCTTGAGAACCCATCACTAATGTGGAATCCTCGTAAAGCAGCTGTGACTTTCAAAGAAGAATTCGCTCACCTACTAATTTTGCCATCTAATTTGTTCTCTCTGCCAAATGTTCTTACTAAAGATACAAACTTATTCACTTGGTAAATTTCTGTGCCACTTAGACTTATCTTGCATTCAGTATTAAGAGTTCCTTACTCGAAAACCATAACTTTGGGTTTTTCCTTATTTATATTCAGTTTGAATTTCATACAAACTTCGTACATCTGGGACAACATAACCTGCAACTCACATTTTCTCTCTGCCAACAGGAATGTGTCATCTCTCTCTCTCTCTCTCTCTCTCTCTCTCTCTCTCAGCATACAGCAATCTGCTCACATTGATATTACCAAGACATGAACCAGTATTATCCATTTTAGCATCACGCATGCATTCATCCATAAATATATTAAACAGCCAGGATGACACAACACAACTTTGTCTGATCCTGCACCAATAGTAAACTATTTCGATAAAATACCATTCGCTTGTACGCATGCTCTACTTCCAGCATACATGGCGTTCATACTATTTAGGAGATTCCTAGTAATACCTTCATTATTCAGTACCTTCCATAGAAGTATCCTATTTACTCTGTTCTCAGCGTTTTTTAAATCTATGAAGGCAACAAAAACTTTCTTACCAACACACAGATATTTTTTAATCATCATGCGTAATGCAAAATTTTTATTAGTGCAGCCCCTTACCTGACATAAAACCCCGTACATCCCAAATTTTCTCTGATGTAAGACCTTGTATCTTATCAATAATGACCTTCCCAAACACTTTCCTTGATACACTAAGCAAACTGATGCCATGATAGTTCTTCATTTTAGCCTGATCACATTTTCCTTTGTACAAGGGAACAATGATAGCATCTCTCTAATCCTGAGGGACCATTCCTAACTCCCAACACAACTGGCAAATTGGCAAATTTCAGTTAACAAGTCAGTCACGGAGTCGCCACCATGTTTTAACATCTTCCCAGTTTTACCATCAACTCCTATGGCCTTACCATTCTGAAGAGATTTTAGAGCTTTACACATCTCTTCTCTTGAGATCCCACCCGTGTTTCCTTCTCTCACTATGACAGCATCTGCGTCTGCCTCAGAATCATCTTTACTTTCTTGATGTAATAAATCACAGAAGTACTAACTCCATCTTTCATTTAAGCTCATTTGGCTCCCACATCATTTCTCCAACCCTATTCTCCGCCCAACGTGGAATTTTATTTTCCCTATTTTTTCTGCCTTATGTACACTGAAGTGCCAGAAAAACTGGTACACCAGTCTAATACTTAGTAGGTCTCCCACGGGAGCGCAGGACTGCAGAAATACGACGGGGCATGGACTTCACTAGCTTCTGGAAATATGCTGTAGGCAATGCACACCATACGTCGTGCAGAGCGTTCCACAATTTGGGTGTATTCCGAGGTTTCGGATTCCTGTGTTCGATAGCGCGTTGCATGGCATCCCAAATGTGATCTATCACATTCAGATCTGGGGACTTGGGTGGGATGGCAACACCCCAAACTCAGATGAATGCTCCTCTAACGATAATGTGCCGTCCCGACACTTGTGTGGAGGTTCTGCTGGAGGAGATCCAACCCATCGGCACGAATGCAGGACATGAACGGGTGTACCTCGTCAGAAAGGATGCGCACATAGCGTTGGCCGGTCACAGATGTTTGTAGACGTACCAGGGGGTCCCAGTGAAGTCAGCTAAACACACCCCATACCATTACGGACCCCCCCCCCCCCCACCCGGTACAGTTCCCTGTTGACAGGCGGGATCCATAGCTTCATGGGGTTTGCGCCACACACGAATCCTTCCATCTGCTCGATACAGTTGGAAATACGACTCGTCAGACCAGGCTACTTGTTTCCAGTCATCAAATATCCAGTGGCGCTGTTACCGTGCCAAAGCGAGGCGCATAGCTCTGTGTCGTGCACCCAACAAGAAGACTCGAGTTGGGCGTCGGCTCATGAAGCCCATATCGTGCAGGGTAAGTTGCACAGTCTGGACGTCGATGCTTGTTGAGGCTCCAGCATTGAATTCCGATTATACTTGCACGCCTATCGCGTGAAACGATTCTGGACAGCCGACGATGGTCACGTTCACCCAATGTCTTTTTACGGCCACACTGGTATCGTAGGTTGGAGGTTTTGCCGGAATTCTTGTAGTCACGGTACACCCTTGCAATAGTCGTCCGTGAAAATCCGGACTTCGTTTCTACCTCCGAAATTCTATGGCCCATCTCACGAGCTTCAACTATGACACCACGTTGAAATTGGCTTAAATCGTTATTACTTGTCATTCTCATGCCAAAAACAGCTCTGACAGCTGGCAACGTTGTCTATCGCCTTATATACGCACTGGCGGACGCAACCGAATACGCGCGTAGGTGACGTTGCTATGTATTTTGCATAAGCTCGTCTGTACCAGTTTTTCTGACACTTCAGTGTACTTCCAGAATGTTTTTCTATCTTTTCAAAAGCCAATTCATGCCTTTCCACCTTTTCCTTTCTATCTTTGGCCTTACTACGGCGAACCAGCTTTGCTGTCTCATGCTTCTTACAGCAATATTCATCCTCAGAAATTCTATCTTGGTACATCTCTAAGTATGCTTCATTCTTTCTCTTTACTGCTTCTTTAATCCTATTGTTACACCAAGCATCACATTTAAAGTTACCCACCATTGCAGGAACACATATCTCTTCAGCAGTAGTGACAGCACAATTCTTACAACATGTCCACTTCTTTTCTACATTCCTCTCACATGCCTTCAATTCATTCAGACGTTCACTGAGTAAAGCAGAGTAAAACTGATGTTCTTCATAGCCTTTCAACCTTTATTATTTTCATTACAGGAATCTTCCCATTTCTCTTTCTAAAACTTTCACTTGTGACACTAACATTTGCACCTCTCATCACACAGGTGTCAACAACTGTTTGAGAAGGTTATCATAAATAAGAAAATCTATTACACCCTTTAGTCCCAGAGTACAATTTTTCCAAGTGTATGTGTGGATATACTTGTGGTTGAAAAACATATTAGATACCCACAATTCATTTTCAATGCAGAGTTCAATTAATCTATCCCCGTTATCACTTACACCACGAACATTAAACTTACCCAGAATGTTATCAGAAATCCCATTCTGAACACCTACTCCAGCACTGAAATCCCTTGCTATAATAATTTTCTCTTCAGCACAAGACATCAAAAAAGAAATTAATAATCTGGAAATAGGAAACTAACAATGGATATTTTTCTGTAAATTTGGACAAGAAGATAAACACGTTGAATTATTTTCTAGAAGATTTCTAGGAAACACACCTGCCGATAACAACCCAAATTATATTACATTACGTACACGAACTAGCCTATGAATTAAAAGAAAGGAAGAAATCCCGGGGAAAGATAACCCAATAGTACTGTTACACGGCACTAGCAGTGTTCCTGCCGAGTCGGCCGGTAACGGTGCTTGAGACCTGAAGTACAATTTAGTTGGCCGCGGCACCAGGTGAGAATCTCAGGTGCACTGCTGCACTCAAAGATTCACACCAGAACATAAAAAATGAAAAGTTGAAGAATGACCCGAAGCATAAGGCTTGGGTGAATCCACCTTGTGAACAAAATAACAACAACAAATAAAAAATAAAATAATCTAAAAAAAATGATACTTTGGGATCAGAGTTGTGATGAGGTTCACCCGCAATCACCAATTCGTGACTGAGTGTAGTGGTCCGGATCTTACTCCGGTACATTCAATCCCCAACCAGCCAGTACAACACTCACTTTCGCAAATAACACATGATTCTCAAATACACAACACAACATTTAATAACCTTCTGCGAGATTTAAACAGATACGGGGCTCTCTAGGCGCATAGACAATTGCCCCTCATATGTGGGCAGCATACGGTGTCACACTTTACTGTCGGAAGACACAGCCGTCTGAGTCTCCACCGGACTATCTGAACAAGAGATACTACTCTTCAACACACTAAATAGAGCTGCAGGTGATATTCATATACAATTGCTTAGAGAATGAAAAAAAAAATTATATGCAAACGATCACATTAAAAATACTCGCGACACAAAATACACAAGCACGTTAATTTGCGGTATAAGATTATAGGTGCAAAATACTGCCAAAGTTAATTAACTAAATCTAATAAGCATGCACATGCAGATCCCTTCCCCGCTCGCTTTGGCCCTGAACCAAAGTTAAAAGAAACTGTCCCGCCCAGCGGAATTTGTGGCCACACCCTCTCCCTTATTCATGTAAAAAAAATTATCAGGAAATGGGCCCTGTAAGAAATTGAAATCTGTATGTGCAGGTATTTCCTCTGAGGTTCAGTCACTCAGCATTACTGCATCTATGTCCATGCAGCTTTGGGTGTCGGGATAGCACAAGTTCGCAGATGTGCGAAGAAAGAAAAAGGAAATATTCATCTACTTACAGTTACGTGACTTTTATGTGCAAATCCGTTGTGCATCACATAATATCACACGACAAAAAAAACACACACACACACAGACACTTGCACCATGTGGCAGCACCGATGATTTAACACTTCACTTTGACGCTTGATGTAAATGAAGCACACAATTAAAAATGGTAATATCACGCCGCACTTTGTTGCAATGATTAGAGTGCACACTGATCTATTCTCGTGACGATTTGAAGGTGGCCGTTAAGCAAAATAGGCCCTCTCACATCTGCTGTTGCGGTTTCCAAGATTGATTTTCTGTGTTCCTGGGAAATGATTTCTGTTGTCGTGAAGAAATAAATCTGACCATCAACTATTTGGAGAGTGGGACACATTCAATTCCGCTGCTGCTATAGTTGATTCCGTCCGTCGCTACCTTCCGTCCTTTTTGACCGTTCATTCCCAATTCAGTCAGTTCCTTTCCGTTAGCAAACCATCTACCCTGCCTGAGTACGCAGTTCAAATATGCCACTCGCAGGTTTTGTTTCCATTTTTTTTTTATCGAGTTGCGACCGCTAGCCCTGAGATTAATTTTCTCGGCCGAGCGAAATCAGACGTGCTTTTACCTTAAGCGTATATCGGCAACTCAACATTTCACCTGTATATTTGTTAGGTATCGAAGCCACCGCTCTTACGCTCATATTTTTCTTTCGCCATGTTTTATCCCGTCGCACTTAGACGTAGTGGCTCCGCTGCTTACGTGACCACACACACGCACACATGGGGCCTCGCTTCGCCCCGTAAGACAAGCGCATCTCTTCACTTCCTCCACAGTAGGGGATGAATGGGGGTGACGATTCCACACTGCAGTGGTTGGCATCCGAACCCGACTTTGCTTGGCTTTGCTTCTCATTGGAATGACCACTGTCCACTCGCAGACTTCTTAATTCCCCTGTAACTTGGCTTTCATTAGGCCAAACAGTCGCTGATTTCCATTACGCTCCAGCCTAGAAATTTCTTCGTTATCACGCGGATTTAGGCATTCTGCTGTCTTTATGGCAAACTGGCATCTCCAGCTGCCTCGAGTTGTCTCCATTTCTTACCAAATGCGGGGAGGTTTGCTGCTTCATTTTTCCCAATTCATTTTTTGCAGATCCAAGGCATCCAGCCTTTCACATCGGAGATCATACAGACAACTGAACTTTCTTCCTTATGTTCATGCCAAGTGCGAACTCTTATTTTTCTGCACGGACCACACACAGAGCAATTGTTCTCGAAAATGCCCGAAACAATCGACGAATTTACGATTATTCGCTAAACCTTTTGTCCCCATCTTCATTCATTTACTCAAGTGGACCCCTCTTCGAAAGGTACCATTCCGTGTTGCTTAGTTTCCCGTCAGCTGCGCCCTGATATTTATGACCTAACAGAGCTATTCTGAGACCACCCAGCCAGAGAGAGAATTCTTCGCCTCTTTTCTTTCCAAACCCCCAGATAAAACTTTATCTGCTGTTTACACTTTTAAACTCCAATCAAGCCTCGAACATAATTAATACTTAATTAATTTCACACATCAACCACGCCCATTAATTACTAAATTAATGGCGGGGGTGGGTCGTAACATCGGCCCCTCCTCAAGAAATCCAGAAGTCCTCTTCTGGGCCTATCGCTTTGCTCTTATCAATTTCCAGAGCAACCATTGAGTGCTACATTTTCCCACAGGTAGAAACAATTCAAAATGGCAAAAATATTGCGTTTCTTGCCTTCAAGAGCATTGGAGCGACTTCCCAATTATCCCGCAATTTTGTTAATTAATTTAGAGAACAGCCGAAAGAAAAAACAACGTAAATGAGAAATAAATAAAACAAAACTGAACTGTAAAAGAACATGTGAGCCTGCCGAACTGTGATTCCTAGCTGCCTCATACAATACGCGACATGGCGGACAAATTTTAAAGTTTTCTTCAGGTTTTAGGATGGGGGTGTCCACTGTAACATTCCATCCCCCATGAAAGAAAAAAAAAGGGATGACTGGATGAATTTTATTCATCCAATCTTTCTATTTTTTTTTTTAACTGTAAACACTCAACCCTTTCCCACCGTCGCAAGGCACCCAATTCCGGATTTAAGTGCCCTGAGAGCGGAAGGAAAGTTTAAGGATTTCATCGCACGTTCATTGCTGCCCGTCGAGATAGGCGGAAAGAAAATTTAAATATGAGGCATAGCTTCGAGAATCCACGAGTTCCACAGATCTCTCACGTTCGATGCTCCTACACCCGCTTTTATCTGCGCTCAATGCCAAATTCTTGCGTTTCACTGTCTTCGAGTTCCTTCTCAACATCATAGATAATCGTAGTGTCACCGTCTTCCTGGGGATCCACTATAAACTCGACTGCTCCCCGTAAACCATAGGTGCGGCTAAAGCTGTTTGTCTCAGCTGTGATGTACCCGCTATACTTGTAACAGGTGTACTCTCTTCCGGAAGAATTGCAGCCACAGTGCTCATATGTTCTCCGTCAGAGTGACCATCAGAATCATCTGAATCCACGTGACTCGCAGATGACAATTTCTTCGTGTTAGCCATTTTGTTTTTCTTACCCACTAAAATTATGGCAGTTCTTAGAAAACAGCTTAAGGCTTACTTAATGCTAAATTATACAAAATTCGCACCGAACAAAACTAAATAAAAATAGTAATGGCAGTCAATTCGCATTTATTTTACGAACATGAGTGTTGTTCCGCTAGCTGCAAAATATAGGTATCGATCCTGGGACAACGGCACCATTAATGTTACACGGCACTAGCAGTGTTCCTGCCGAGTCGGCCGGTAACGGTGCTTGAGACCTGAAGTACAATTTAGTTGGCCGCGGCACCAGGTGAGAATCTCAGGTGCACTGCTGCACTCAAAGATTCACACCAGAACATAAAAAATGAAAAGTTGAAGAATGACCCGAAGCATAAGGCTTGGGTGAATCCACCTTGTGAACAAAATAACAACAACAAATAAAAAATAAAATAATCTAAAAAAAATGATACTTTGGGATCAGAGTTGTGATGAGGTTCACCCGCAATCACCAATTCGTGACTGAGTGTAGTGGTCCGGATCTTACTCCGGTACATTCAATCCCCAACCAGCCAGTACAACACTCACTTTCGCAAATAACACATGATTCTCAAATACACAACACAACATTTAATAACCTTCTGCGAGATTTAAACAGATACGGCGCTCTCTAGGCGCATAGACAATTGCCCCTGATATGTGGGTAGCATACGGTGTCACACTTTACTGTCGGAAGACACAGCCGTCTGAGTCTCCACCGGACTATCTGAACAAGAGATACTACTCTTTAACACACTAAATAGAGCTGCAGGTGATATTCATATACAATTGCTTAGAGAATGAAAAAAATTATATGCAAACGATCACATTAAAAATACTCGCGACACAAAATACACAAGCACGTTAATTTGCGGTATAAGATTATAGGTGCAAAATACTGCCAAAGTTAATTAACTAAATCTAATAAGCATGCACATGCAGATCCCTTCCCCGCTCGCTTTGGCCCTGAACCAAAGTTAAAAGAAACTGTCCCGCCCAGCGGAATTTGTGGCCACACCCTCTCCCTTATTCATGTAAAAAAAATAATCAGGAAATGGGCCCTGTAAGAAATTGAAATCTGTATGTGCAGGTATTTCCTCTGAGGTTCAGTCACTCAGCATTACTGCATCTATGTCCATGCAGCTTTGGGTGTCGGGATGGCACAAGTTCGCAGATGTGCGAAGAAAGAAAAAGGAAATATTCATCTACTTACAGTTACGTGACTTTGCTGTGCAAATCCGTTGTGCATCACATAATATCACACGACAAAAAAAAACACACACACACAGACACTTGCACCATGTGGCAGCACCGATGATTTAACACTTCACTTTGACGCTTGATGTAAATGAAGCACACAATTAAAAATGGTAATATCACTCCGCACTTTGTTGCAATGATTAGAGTGCACACTGATCTATTCTCGTGACGATTTGAAAATGGCCGTTAAGCAAAATAGGCCCTCTCACATCTGCTGTTGCGGTTTCCAAGATTGATTTTCTGTGTTCCTGGGAAATGATTTCTGTTGTCGTGAAGAAATAAATCTGACCATCAACTATTTGGAGAGTGGGACACATTCAATTCCGCTGCTGCTATAGTTGATTCCGTCCGTCGCTACCTTCCGTCCTTTTTGACCGTTCATTCCCAATTCAGTCAGTTCCTTTCCGTTAGCAAACCATCTACCCTGCCTGAGTACGCAGTTCAAATATGCCACTCGCAGGTTTTGTTTCCATTTTTTTTTTTATCGAGTTGCGACCGCTAGCCCTGAGATTAATTTTCTCGGCCGAGCGAAATCAGACGTGCTTTTACCTTAAGCGAATATCGGCAACTCAACATTTCACCTGTATATTTGTTAGGTATCGAAGCCACCGCTCTTACGCTCATATTTTTCTTTCGCCATGTTTTATCCCGTCGCACTTAGACGTAGTGGCTCCGCTGCTTACGTGACCACACACACGCACACATGGGGCCTCGCTTCGCCCCGTAAGACAAGCGCATCTCTTCACTTCCTCCACAGTAGGGGATGAATGGGGGTGACGATTCCACACTGCAGTGGTTGGCATCCGAACCCGACTTTGCTTGGCTTTGCTTCTCATTGGAATGACCACTGTCCACTCGCAGACTTCTTAATTCCCCTGTAACTTGGCTTTCATTAGGCCAAACAGTCGCTGATTTCCATTACGCTCCAGCCTAGAAATTTCTTCGTTATCACGCGGATTTAGGCATTCTGCTGTCTTTATGGCAAACTGGCATCTCCAGCTGCCTCGAGTTGTCTCCATTTCTTACCAAATGCGGGGAGGTTTGCTGCTTCATTTTTCCCAATTCATTTTTTGCAGATCCAAGGCATCCAGCCTTTCACATCGGAGATTATACAGACAACTGAACTTTCTTCCTTATGTTCATGCCAAGTGCGAACTCTTATTTTTCTGCACGGACCACACACAGAGCAATTGTTCTCGAAAATGCCCCAAACAATCGACGAATTTACGATTATTCGCTAAACCTTTTGTCCCCATCTTCATTCATTTACTCAAGTGGACCCCTCTTCGAAAGGTACCATTCCGTGTTGCTTAGTTTCCCGTCAGCTGCGCCCTGATATTTATGACCTAACAGAGCTATTCTGAGACCACCCAGCCAGAGAGAGAATTCTTCGCCTCTTTTCTTTCCAAACCCCCAGATAAAACTTTATCTGCTGTTTACACTTTTAAACTCCAATCAAGCCTCGAACATAATTAATACTTAATTAATTTCACACATCAACCACGCCCATTAATTACTAAATTAATGGCGGGGGTGGGTCGTAACATCGGCCCCTCCTCAAGAAATCCAGAAGTCCTCTTCTGGGCCTATCGCTTTGCTCTTATCAATTTCCAGAGCAACCATTGAGTGCTACATTTTCCCACAGGTAGAAACAATTCAAAATGGCAAAAATATTGCGTTTCTTGCCTTCAAGAGCATTGGAGCGACTTCCCAATTATCCCGCAATTTTGTTAATTAATTTAGAGAACAGCCGAAAGAAAAAACAACGTAAATGAGAAATAAATAAAACAAAACTGAACTGTAAAAGAACATGTGAGCCTGCCGAACTGTGATTCCTAGCTGCCTCATACAATACGCGACATGGCGGACAAATTTTAAAGTTTTCTTCAGGTTTTAGGATGGGGGGGGGTGTCCACTGTAACAGTACTAATAAAATACGGAGGAAAGAATTTCATCCAAAGATTTCTCATACAGCGATACCTCTTATTGACGGTAAGCACTTGGACCGGAAAAAGTGACTGCTGTCCGAAGGTAGCCGCGGTTTGGATGTTAGGGCTAAACATATTGTTTGCCGGTTGCGTTTGGGGTGATTAGATGCTGCTGGATGTCAACGCGTAATTAGAGACAGATGTGGTCAGCGATCGTAGCGACGTGAAGATCAGGATACATACATCATGATGTTAATGTACAGAAACCTTAACTTAGTTTAAGAGCAAAAATATCCAGACGTAGAACAGTTAATACAACTAATCGTTTCCAGCTGAATTTCCGAACCAGAACGGAAGTTTAACACGCATGAATTTTTCTTGTTATCTCCATCTATGGTTCGCTAGAATCGGATGACTCACAGTTAAACTTTAACAATTATTCAGGTATAGAGGATTTTAGGAAGGCAGTGTCAGACCCCTGGTATGAAACAGTCCTAAGATATAGCAACTAGGAGTTAAGGTTAGAGTAAACGATGTACTCCGTTGATATCGCATTTACGGTGAGGAGATAACTTTTATCATGTAGTGACACTTTTTTCTGTTTTGAGTAGAAACGGTTGAAAAGTCACGATCGCATTTTTATGAGTAACAAATTCAAATTACACCACGATGCATAGTGCGCAAAATAGAATAGAACGACGCACTGCTTTTCTGATAATGTCTTTGTGTTGTGGAAAACACATTTGATCATATAGTGACGCTTTTCGTGTTTTACTCAGAAATGGCTGGGAAGACACGATCGCATTTCTTTCGGTTATAAATCAGAATTGGAACGAAATATTTCCCCAGGATTTGTAATTTGTAAAAACGAGCAAAATGATATGCAGCTCATTTTCCATCGCCTTTGCGTTGCGAAGAAAACTTTGATCATATTGTGACACTTTTCTGTTTTCAGCAGGAACTGCTGAAATGACATGATCGCACTTTTCTGATTAACGAATTCAAGTTAGAACGCGATATTTCACCATGATGTGTAGTTTGCATGAAGGAACAAAACGATGTACTTCTTTTCTGATATTGCGTTTGCGTTGTGGAGAAAAGTTTGATTATGTGCGAATTATAGAACTGTTGCCCTGATTTCTCATCTGCAAGATTTTGCTAAAGATGGTAGAAAGAAGGTTGGAACGATATATGGAAAGATAATTGCGCCATTACAATAAGCTCTCTTTAGAAGAGGCAGATGAACACGGAATCAAATTGTCAATGTTAAATGGATAATAGAGAGAGCAAGAGAATTCCATAAGAATGTTTACCTTTGTTTCATTGACTATAGCAAAGCTTTAGACTGTGTGGACTATGCAACATTGTGGAATGTTTTGAAATTCCTGGATCATTCTTTTGAGGAATATTTATGATGAGAATTTGGTGGGACTGACAGGTTTAGAATAAGAAATGGAGTGAAACAAGGTTGCATTCTGTCTCCATATGTGTTTAGTTTGTACAGAAAATATATTTTTAGAATGGCAGGCTTGATATTCATATTGGAGGTCAAACAATCAATGACTTAAAATATACAAGTGACACCACTCTTTTGCAGAAAGCAGAGACCTAGAAGATGTCATCAAGAAAATAAAAATGGAGAGCACAAATCAGGTTTGATGCTAAATATTAAGATGGCAAAGTTCATTTTAACTTGCGACTCTATATATTTTTTTAAGGACGGACAGGAGCTGGAGGCCGTACAAAATTTTATTTTCTTGGGCTTCAGAATAGACAACGAGGTAGTGTGTGCCGGAGGAATAAGGAGGAGATTATCCCTAAGGAATAACAAATTACAGAAGTTTGTGGAGGATAAGGACATTTCAATGACACAAGAAATCAGAACTGTTAAAACAATGGTCTTTACTGTAGTATGGCTGTAAAAGTTGGGAGTTGAGGAAGAGTAAAAGAAGATTGCTGCTTTTGAATTATGGACAAGGAGAGGGCTACTTAGAATTACATGTACTGCAAGAAGAACTGATCCATCGGTACTTGACCAAATCAAGCCCAGCTTCTCCCTTAAGGGAGTGATCCGGAAGCAAAAACTCACATATTTTGGACATGTGACGGGTGCCATTAATGTTAAAAAGTTATTAAGCTTGGCAAGTTTGCAGAAGGAGGAGACAGCGAACAAGATAGCTGGATAGAACCAAAGACACTTGAAAAATGACCTTGGGAGGGCTACGAGATCCTGTTCAGAACTTGTAGAGACAATGAAACAAAGGTAAACATTCTTATGGAATTCTCTTGCCCTCTCTATTTTCCAGACGGCAGACGTTTTCAACAAGAGTCAAACACGACTCGGTGGAGAACAGCCCTATGGGGAAGGGGGAAAAAAAGAACAATTTTAGAGACAGTGAAGTTTAGCTGCACAGTTAGGAGGCCAGGCGAGGGAAAGTAGGAACAAAACTTGTAGTGTTCAAAACAAGAAACACCGCCGCGGATGGGCCATATTCCAGGCACCATGTCTTGGTGTGAACTGAGACACTCACGTGAGCTGGACCTCTTTGTGTAATTTCTGTCACACGTTGAACTAAACTTTAACTCTCTTCTTTTCCCTTAAGCACTCCATTGCATCCTTCGTCATGCAACCTCCTGCCCGAGGCATTGTTCTTTTAGCAACATTCTTTGTACCCACCTTACTCACCCGTCAAACTACAGAAGGAGATAAATAAAATCCCAAGGGATAAGGTGTCTGCTAGTCCTCCTTCCTTCCTGACCGCGGTGTCTGTTGACCGTCGTTAAGGGGTTCCATTTTTCAGAGGTTTCCGCTAATGATAAATCAACCACAACTGGTCTGTACCAACCACCCCTAGCATTTGTTTGAAGGTTACCGTTCTTCGGAGGTGTCCGTTAATGGAGATTTCACTGCAGCCCAAATAAATAAAGTTCACATTGTGCAATGATTGGAACCATGCAGTATGGATATGAATCGTTATTAAAGGTAAAAAGAATTATTGTGAAAACAGTGGAAATATCGGTTTCTAAATGTTGGTTACAAAATTAATGAAAAATATACTGAAAAACAAAATTAACCTTATGCTTCAAGATGTTATTAGCGGAGAGCAAGGTGGATTTAGAAAAGGAAGATTCTATCTTGGCAGTCAAATATTTGATAAAACAAAAGAGATTTAAATTTAGAAACATGCCTGACCTTTATAGATAACCAAATGGTTTTTGCTAAGATAAACAGTTTTAAAATACTCGGAATTATAAAACGTCATTTGCCTGTAAAACTATTGAAGCCACTTCACAGCTTTTAAATGAAAACAGTAATAATTTTTCGAAGAGGTGAACCAAGAACCAAAACATATGAGAACACAAGAAAACTCAAAGAAAGGTGCCTCATATCCGCAGTATTATTTTAAGTGCACTGCTGTCTGTTGCAAATGCAACACAAAAAAAGATCTGCGATATTGAAGTAAGATTCATAGGATGCATTGCTTATTATACAATACGAATGTGATCAGAAGTACAAACCTGTAAGTGATGTGGAATACATAATACCCAATACCTTTGTGTACCCATCATGAGCCGTGGTAACGCTTCGTACAAGTCGTGGCATCGACTGGAAGAGGTTTTGGATGTCACACTGCGGAAGGTCATTCCATGCTGTCTCGATTCGTACCCGGTGGCGGAGACTGACGGGCCAGGCATCGAGTGACTAAGTCCCACACTAGTTCAATGGGCGACAAATCAGGCGATATCGCTATCCAAGAAAGACGTGGCACATATTAGGCATCTAGGAGCTGTAAGACATTCCGCGCCACATGTGGTATGGCATTTTCCTGTTGAAAGATAACACTAGGGACTGTCTGCAGATACGGCAGCACCTCAGCCTCCACAGCTTCCGCGATGTACCGCTTTCTGGCCATGATTTCTGCAATGCGTACGAGGTAGTAACGTGAATGGAACCCTAAAGCAGGCCACACCAGGACGCCCGGTGTCGGGGCCCGTATGATTCTACAGAGTGCATACTTCCAGCAACCGTTCACCACGTTGTGACCGTACAAGGATACATCCATCATGGGTCATTAGGTTTAAGCGCAACTCATCAGAAAACACTGTGCACTGCCGTTCAACACGTCAGTGTCTGCGTTCTTGGCCCTATTGCAGCCGCTGACGTCTGTGGTTTAAGATCAAAGGAAGTCAAAGTAACGGACAACTAGCGGTCGGATCTCTCTGAAGCAAACGGCGACGAGAAGAGCCTAAATACAACCTTTGATGTGATACAGACCTTCATTGTTGGGCTAACCTTTGGGAAGTGGCTGTTCGGTCAGTAAACGCCATACGGTGGAGATGACGATCTTCCCATGTTTTCGTCCGTTGCTCGGTTGCACACCTCTCACTTCGGTGTATCAGACTCTCACTTCGGTGTATCAGACTCTCACTTCGGTGTATCAGACTCTCACTTCGGTGTCTCTTCCCATTGACGCCATATTCGCATCATGTCCTCGCGCTTTCTCCAACTCGAGCAGCAATATCGCGGAAAGAATATCCGCCTTCCAGCAGTGCAACTATGGCAACTTGCACTGTGCGCCGCGCTTTTATTCCTCCTGCAGGAGAGCTACGAGGCAGTGGATGGCACGAAACATTTGGATGCGCGTGCGGTTGTTTTTAATTTGCACTTCTTACATGACCTGCCCATTCTGCCAGCTTCGGTCTGATCGCACATGTTTTTTTCTGGTGCTGCATTTTCTACAAAGTTCAGAGTTGCATTTTCAAGCAACGTTCAGAAACGGCGGATAAGCAATAATGGTGGAATTCAAATAGCAAAAGAATTGTTTTGGCTTCAGAAACACTGAACTTAAACTACAGAAAGCTGTACATACAAACTAAACACAGTAATGAAACAATATAGAGTGCCAATATCACAAGAAAAACCAAAATCACAGCACTTAAAGGATAATTCCCAATTCGATAGAAAAGAATTATAGGTAACAAAAATCGAAGAAGTAAATAATTGCAATTGTTTGGGATATAATGATAGCTACTTAGAAGATCCAGGCATTCCCATTAAAATAAATAGGTTCTCCAGAGTCAATGGAATATTGCATAATATCTAAGACCAACACTAATTACCCAACATTGCATATTAAGAATGTCAGAAACCAATCCTGCCATATGGTAACGAATTGTAGACACCGAGTGAGGGAGATAGGAAAAAAATCACAACAGCAGCGATAAGTTATGTGAAGAAAACTGCTGGCTATACTAGACCTAATAAACAAAGAAATGAAGATACGTTAAAAGAAATAAATCAGACATCATTAATAGAAATACAGGGTGTTTCAAAAAGAATGACTCGATTTCAAAGTAGTATATTTAATAAGGCAAATATGGAATAGTTACAAAACAAAGAGCTAAGTATGAAGGAAGGTCTAAAGTTTCACTCACCACAATTACAAATTCTCAATGTGTCTTCCACCTGCTGCACGGACAACATCAAGCTGATAGCTGAATTCATCCCAAACGCGTCGGAGAGTGTCTTCATTCACATAATTTACCACGGCCGTGATTCTCGTTCGGAGCTCATCCAAGTCAGCGGGTAAAGGGGAAACACAAACACGGTCTTTTACGTATCCCCATAAAAAAATCACATGGTGTGATGTCTGGAGATCTCGGCGGCCAAGCGTGTAGTGCCAAGTCATATGGTCCCCTGCGTCCAATCCAACGCTGAGGCAATGTGTCGTTTAGAAACCGACGAACTTGAAGGTTCCAATGTGGCGGTGAGCCGTCCTGTGCGAAATGTAATATTCAGAGTCGTCTTACACCTGTGGAAGTAGACAGTCCTTCAACATTGTAAGACAGGAGTTGCCCGTAACCGTGCTGTCCGCAAAAAGTAAGGGCCATAAACCATTCTAACAGAAACCGCGCAAAAAACATTCAGTTTTGGTGAATCACGTTCATGTTGGAGAGTTTCATGGAGATTCTCCAGTCCCCATATACGAACATTGTGGCGCGAAACTTTCCCGCTTATATGAAAGGTTGCTTCATCGCTAAAAATCAACCTTAGTACGACAGTGTCGTCCTCCATGTCCTCTAACAGTGTTGCGCAAAAATCTATTCGTTGTGTTTTGTCACCTTCACGAAGAGCTTGCACCAGTTGCAATCTGTACGACTTCAGCATAAAACGTCGTCGTAAAACACGCCAAACAGTCACATGAGGGAAGGCAAGTTCGGGGCTCGCACGACGAGTAGACTTCCGTGGGCTTCGCTGAAACGCCTCGTGATTCGTTGCACATTCGTCGCTGAGGTGGTTTGTCGTCCAGGACTCTTTCCCTTACATAAACACACTGTTTCTTCAAATTGTCGATACCAACGACGAATGTTTTGCCCACTGGTGGAGCACTGCCGTGACGCCGTTTAAACGCACGCTGCACTGTAATCACGGACTTGGTCTTACTAAATTCGAGCACAAAAAACGCCTTCTGTTGCCTCGACGCAATCTTCTTACTCACTAAGCGTACCGGCTGTTTGGACGCTCGTGGTGCCATCTGGTGGTAATCATAACAAACTCTGGGCCACGCCCGTAGACATGATACGAGTCGCATTCATCGGTGGTTCGTGGTTGCCGAGATATCCACTTTTCAAATAGGGACATTCTTTATGAACCACCCTGTAATACAGATATAAAGAAAAATTGGATAGATAATATTGAAAAAATGTCAAGGAAAATATACCTAGAGAAATAATGGATTGTAGACCTAAAGAAGTGAAAAACTGAGAAAGACAGATGCAACGATGGACTAAAACTGAAGCGAGAAGTGAAAGAGAAAAGAAGAACTTAAAAAGTAATAAACAAAATAGTTTTGGAGATTGACTTATGAAAATTCTTGAGGGAATGTTCTAAAGCAATCACAAAAAGCGCATCATGAAAATCAAAATTTTTAGGGGAGCCTTGAATTTAAGAAACTGTTTTGCAGAAAACCGCTGAATTTACGATCGGGTTTCAGTTGTGTGGTTCATAAGCTTTAGATTATGGAACGACAACCTGTCGGCATCCGTACTTTGCCTTTGCGATAGTACAGCATCTTTCGATTCTCAGCATGTACGCATGTGAGTATTATGCTAATAGCTTAGGTTTCTATGCATTCACTCAGTTAATATCTTGTATGACACCAGCTAATTCACCTGCTCATTGAAGAACTTTCTTACGGTTAAAGCCAGCTGTAAATTTTATTTGTCTTGTGTTTGGTATTATGTGGCATGCTTTTCGTAAGATTACATATCTTGTTCATTCCCTAGTTATTAAAGCAAAGTTTTAGTTTTGTTCCAACACGTTTACCAGTAATTTGGAGAAGAGAAAAGCGAATCGCTAAACATTACCACTAATTAAGCATGTTACTGCCACCATGTACCATATTGTTTTTTGTCTTTCATTCCCAACGGATCTTCTGATAGATAGATATATGAAAACATTGAATATGTTTACTATCAAATCATCGCGCGCGCCTGTGTGTGTGTGCGTGTGTATGTGTTTGCCTGTACGTGAAAAACTTTCCACTTCTTGCAGAAACATTGGAAGAACTGTTAATGGATGGGATAGGCGTAATTATTTCAAACATTTGTTAGACACTGTTCATCTTGGTGTAGTCTTAACATATTCGTGCGAGGGGGACTAAGTATATATTTATAAATGCTAAGTTGCTGAGACGAATTTTGACTGCACTAACGAAACTCTTCAGTATTGGTACTTCTTCAGTTTCTCTGAAAAGAGCGGCATCAACGTTATGTCTAGGCATCTGAATAATTAACAGCATGCCTCGATTTAATTCTCCTTGAAAAGCCAACAATCTGTCTACTTGTACTTTGAATTTAAGATTTTAATGTACCCGATGAGCTTCTTGCAAAGTTCAGACTTGGTTGCAGTGGCACAGAGGATCAAATTCCACTCTTCTTTTCACGCTAAAGCAATAGTTATTTTCTAAATTAATTAATTTTAAATTGTAATCTTATGAAAATTGAAATACATTTTATCGTGTAATGTATGATTTTATTATATTAATTTTAAAATCACCTTATTTCCCTTACAATATGTCTATTTTCCTTTGAATAATTCCCGAATGTGAGGAATTCTGTTTCTGCTTTTCTTTGATTATTGAGTCTGTAATCGTGTTTAGTGTTTCCAAGTTAACTTTTTAGCATTACAGGAAAATATTCAGTCCTGCATAATTACTCTTATGCGAGTGTCGTCCTCCATGGATTGCGAACTAATCCATTTTACACAGAACGTGTAGCGGCAGTATTAAAAGTGTTTTCTTACGGCTCTTTTGTTCAGATTTGTAAGTCCTGCTACAAATAAGTGAGCTATTAAGTAATCATAAGATAGCATCCAGAAGTCTCATTGTTACAATTCGTACTAGCACTTGAATCAGCATATCACTGTGGTCTACAGGAAATTATACCGTTGCACTTTTCCAAGTGCTATCAGCTAACCAAGTTTCATTCTGAGCTGTCAAAGTAGTAGCATTCATTCCTAGTACTCATAACCAGAATCAGCTTCTGAAACATTTGATTGACTTATACCGAATTCATTATTCATGTGGTCGCAACTTATGTTGGTCTTCATAATTCATGTGATCGCAACTTCGTGTTGCTGGATCCAGAAGTCATTATTCATGTGGTCGCAACTTCGATCATCTAGATCTGAAAATTAGTACCTGAAATATTTCATTAACTTGTAAAAATTTAATATTCATTATATTCCCCAAAATATATCTGTAAACCGCAAAGAGAATCACTCAGAACTCAAAGTGCTCTACTAATGTACCTGAGAACCTCAGCTATACAAATGTTTTTTCGTAACCTACAGAGTTATCCTCGGGTATCGTTTATTTCTCGTTTAGCCTGTGTTCTTCCTTGTTTGTTTCTGACTCATCAGTGCCTCGTGTCCAAACCGGACCTTGTGTTTTGAAAACATCAAAATATTGTTGCGTTCCTCTGGTTTCGTTTGTGGAAATCCTTACTGAATAATTCACTCCATTGCAAATAAGATGTCAAGTTGACTCAGCGGGTTCGACCACTGGATTGAAAACTATATCATCTTCATCATCATCATCATCATAATTGTCAACCATTATCAATCCACTGCTGGCCGAAGGTCTAACCAAGTTTCTCCCACAACGGTCTGTCTTGTGCCAGTCTCCTCCATGTCACTCCCGCATACTTTCGAATTTCATCCACCCATCTTCCATGTGGTCTTCTTCTGGTCTTTTTGTGTCCCTTGGAATCCAATCTAAAATTTCGACTGTCCATCGATGGCCTGTCCTTCTGGCAGTATGTCCAGTCCATTGCCGTTTCAGGGATTTTATTCTGATCATGATGGCTTTCACTCTTGTCATTTTTCTGATCCACGAGTTCCTCTTCTTATCTCTCCTGGTTACACCAAGCATGCACCTCTCCATGCTACTTTGAGTTGTCTGCAGTCTTTGTATGTCTCTTTTAGTTAAGGTCCACGTCTCTGCACCATACGTAAGCACTGGAAGGATGCATTGATCAAACACTTTTCTTTTAAGACATAATGGCATATTGCTCTTGAAAATTATGCTGTTTCTTCCAAAAGCTCTCCAGGCAAGTTTTATAAGCCGCTTAATTTCTTCATCAATGTGACCCTCACTTGATATCTGCTGTTCAAGATAAACGTACGTGTCTGTTATCTCCAGTTTTTCTCCATCAATCGATAAATCTTCATTTCTTGTAAAAGCATTTTACATCACTTTTGTCTTCTGAAAGTTCATTTTCAATCCCACTTCTTTACTCTTGTCAGAAAGTTCCTGGATCATACTCTGCTGCTCTGATGGGGTAGTTGCAAAAATGATCAGCAATCATTTTTGCAACTACCCCATCATCAGCAAAACCATGGTGGGTTAGATATTCTCGATTAATCTTTATCCCCTTGTTTTCCCATCTCAGCGACTGAAAGACACCCTCCAATGTGGCATTAAAGAGCTTGGGAGATGTGGTGTCACCTTGCCTCACTCCCTTTCTAATTCTTATTTGTGCTGTATCCTAAGATAACCGAACTTTTGCACTTGCATTTTTAAAGATGGTATTAATAATGCTAATGTATACATCTTCAATACCGCAGGATTTCAAAGCCATTGTGACTGCTGATGGTTTCACTGAATCAAAGCCCTTTTCATAATCGATAAAAACCATGCACAATGGAAGTTCATATTCGCTCGCTCTTTCAATTAGTTCCCTCACTAAGTGAATATGATCTCTAGTGTTGTAACCACTCCTGAATCGAGCTTGTTCTCTCGGTTGAGCCATGTCCAGTGTTATCTTCAAGCTGTGTGACAGAACTTTAGTGAAGATTTTATAAACCACTGATAGGAGGCGGATAGGTCTGTAGTTCGTTAGATCCTCAATGTCATTTTTTTTATGTAGCAGGATCATTGTAGCGTTGTTCCAATCCTCAGGAATCTTCTCTTCATTAAGGCATCGAGTGAAAACTTGGGTGAGTACTGTTTCAATTTCTCCACGTGCGTCTTTTATGATGTCTACAGTAATTCCATCTTCTCCAGGAGCTTTTCCCCGCTTCATGTTCTTGATTGCATGTGTAACTTCTGCTGGGAGGACTGGAAGAACTCTGGTACTGGTACCTTTCATGACGTCTGGAGTACAGGTATCATCCCTTTCATATAATGTGGAGTAGAAATCTTTCACTCTTGTCAAAATTTCGCCTCTATTTCTTGTTACAGAACCATTTTCTTTTCTGAGTGCCATAATCTGTTTTCGTCCATTACTCAGAGGTCCCTTTGCTATCTTTAGGCTTTGGTTGTTTTCAATTGCTGCTTTCCTCACTAGTTCACAGTTGAATTTCCTTACGTCTTCAGTGATACTTTTCCGTACTGTCTTGTATATATATATACTAGTATATTACACATTGGAAGTCACATCTTCTTTAGTTGTCCTTATCTCTCTTCCTTTTTGCATCAACATTTTGGTTTTTCCTGATAATTTGTTCACATGCAACTTGTTCTTAGACCCAGCTAATCTTGTTGCTGTTTTCCATAAGAGCTTTGGTTACTTTTGTGTTACCTTCAGAGATGTCCACTTCTTCTAATGTTAGACCTTCTAGAGCAAAGAATCTGTTCCTTAGTTCCAATTTGAAGGTATTATGATACTTTGTAAGGTTAGTCACGTCAACACAATTTGTTTGTTTTATGAGCTTGCTATGCTCGAGTTTAGCATTAAGATGCATCTTACATCTTACCCTTCTATGGTCACTACCTGCATTGAAATTGTTCAGCACACTGCAGTCTTCCATGACAAATTTCTTGTTACACATAATAAAATCAGTTTCACTTGTCCATCCATTGGGATGCCTCCATGTCCATTTCCTTTGCGGCTTTTTCTTGAAAAAGGAGTTCATGATGAAAAAATCTTCTGCCTCTGGAAACCCTACGATAGTATTTCCACGCTGGTTTCTATTGCCGTGACCAAATTTACCTACTGAAGTTTCATTCTGTTGCCGTTGCCCTATTTTTGCATTGAAATCTCCTATAATTATCTTCAAGTGCTGCTCGCTTTTATTATTTAGATGACGAATTTCCTCATAAAATTCTTCAATTTCTTCTTCAGGATGACTTGTGTTGGGTGAATAAGTTTGAATAATCTGAGCCTGGTATCTTCTGGAGGTTTGAATAACGAGTCGTGCAGCTCTGTCAGAGAAACGTTCTACTTCTACAACTTTATCCTTCAGTTTCTTGTTTATTACAAATCCAACACCAATAGTTCTGTCAGTATCTGTCCCACGATAGTAGAAGATGTCCACTTTTCAGTTCAATGAGATCTTCTCCTTTTCTCCTTACCTCACGTAGCCCGACGATGTCCCACTTGATCCTTTGTAGTTCCTCTTCCAATTCAAGAAGTCTTGAATCAGAAGATAGGCAGCGTCCATTGTAAGTAGCTAAGGTCAGCATCAACTATGTATAAGCTGCTGTTTTAACTAAAAGAAATCAATAAGAAGGATCATAATGAAATTCAGCTCAGTTTGAAACTAAAATACCAAAATAATCGAGAACCTAAACAAATAGTAGATTTAAAGATTTAAAAACTAAGAAAGAAATTTACAACTTGTCGCATGATAATGTTTACTGCCAGTAATTAACATCGGAGCCTGATACTTAGCGACAACTTAAAGCTCTTTGTTCAGCGTTTAACGTTATATACATATATATATTACAATTAACACACATAAAAATTGGAAAGGGAGTGAGACAAGGTGACACCATATCTCCGAAGCTCTTTAATGCCACATTGGAAAATGTCTTTCAATCACTGAACTGGGAAAACAAAGGGATAAAGATTAATGGAGATTATCTAACCCACCTTCGTTTTGCTGATGACGTAGTCATTTTTGCAACTACCCCATCAGAGCTGCAGAGTATGATCCAGGAACTTGCTGACAAGAGTAAAGAAGTGGGATTAAAAATGAACTTTCAGAAGACAAAAGTGATGTTCAATGCTTTTACAAGAAATGAAGATTTATCGATTGATGGAGAAAAACTGGAGATAACAGATACGTTTGTTTATCTTGGACAGCAGATATCAAGTGAGGGTCACATTGATGAAGAAATTAATCGGCGTACAAAACTTGCCTGGAGAGCTTTTGGAAGAAACAGCATAATTTTCAAGAGCAATATGCCATTATGTCTTAAAAGAAAAGTGTTTGATCAATGCATCCTTCCAGTGCTTACGTATGGTGCAGAGACGTGGACCTTAACTAAAAGAGACATACAAAGGCTGCAGACAACTCAAAGAAGCATGGAGAGGTGCATGCTTGGTATAACCAGGAGAGATAAGAAGAGGAACTCGTGGATCCGAAAAATGACAAGAGTGGAAGACATCATGATCAGAGTTAAATCCCTGAAATGGCAATGGGCTGGACATACTGCCAGAAGGACAGACCATAGATGGACAGCCGAAATTTTAGATTGGATTCCAAGGGACAGGAAAAGACCCAGAAAAAGACCACATGGGAGATGGGTGGATGAAATTCGTAAATATGCGGGAGTGACATGGAGGAGACTGGCACAAGACAGACCGTTGTGGAGAAAACTTGGGGAGACCTTCGTCCAGCAGTGGATTGATAATGGTTGACAATGATGATGATGATGATTACAATTTTAAATGTTTTTCTGTTGTTCGTTACCACGGCAGCCGTTGCTATTTCAAATACTTGCGTCGCTAACATCGTGCTCGTCTCGTGCCCTTTTTGTGCCACTGAAAAGCATTTCAACTTCCAGATTTCTGTACAATATATTAACTCACCAAATTACAGGTAAACTTCAGAATATTCATTGAAACGCAAAACTCCGATCATTTGAAGAATTTGCAAGCAACATTTATATAAATGCTGCCCGTTACTTGGAGGTACTGAGATTCTAGATGAGAGACAACAGCTTTTCCGACTTACTTAAATGTGCAGAAAAGAGTTAAGTGTTGAATAACATTTTGGAAAATATCACCCACCCTGATTTTTTAATTTGTTACGGTAAAGTCCTCGTGTTTTCTAGATCTTAAAATTAGAAACAGAGGTGCTTTTCAACCAAACACTGTGATCATATGCGTCTGTGATACGGAAGGAAGATTGCAAGTGTACTTGATATCACTGAAAAGAAATTGCGTCGCTTTCTCACATATTCAGTTTCAGTATTTTTTGAGCAAACCACATATTTCTAAACTCAGTAACCTTGGGCTTGATTAAAACTTTGTCCTAATAATAAGAATCTAAGTATGATGTAAAAAAAACTGGAAACAGAGTCAAAACCCTTTTTAACAACTGCAAATGCTTTCCATGATTCCTTTATTAGTCAGGTATAATTAGTTATACCTGTACTAATAAAGGTTTAAATTCTGTTCTAACTGCGAGGAAATGCAGGCCAAGACATTTTACTGAATGCGTGTAGGAAAAGACTCCGTAAAAGGGCTCACTAAAGAACACTCAGTGGGGTAGTATTCATTTACTCTTGTAGAAAAAGAACTGAACAGAACTATAGCAATAAATCACGAAACGATGAATTCTATAACAAGATTCAATTCAATAAAATTTCCCTAATTGTTCCGCCTTGTGGGAAAGATTCATCTGTTATTCAAACATTTGACAATAAAACCGTGAAAATGAGGTAATCAATGGAGTTTATGAAAAGGAAATACTGAAAAGATCGAGGTACAGCTTCTCAAGAAACGACTCTCCTCTAATGAGGTTTTATTGGGAATCTTTTGTCGTACCTTACTGGGTAGTATAAGACATTCTTAAGAATTGGTAATAAATGATGCCCCCTTCTGTGGTCGATCTTTTGTGGCTTCAGCAGTTAGCAAATTAAGTTTAGGTTATCCTTGGAAAAAGAATCTGCAGAGGTCGATGTAGGCAGACTCTCCCTGCAGCACAGGGATGCCTTTTTACATTAGAAGAGTTAGAATAATGCTGGTTCAAATACAGGACATACGGGATTGGAGTGGATATAGATTTTTAGCTGTAGCACACGAATATGAGCACTTTTTATCTCTAAGTGAAATGATGTTGAAAAGATCGAAGTTTCAAGAGTGCTCTTGCGCTTATATGAGGGTTACCATGTTTAGTAAATATCACTCTGAATGTATAAAGTTGCGTATGATGTCAAGTAGTTCTCAGAACTTTTTAATGTATTCAATAGGTATTACTTCTTTTTCAAAGTACGAAAGCATTTTTAAGGCATGTGTATTTTTAAATTTCAATTGTTCCCTTGAAGACTGTTCTTGAAATTTGTGTAAGTTTTTTTCTCACTTATGTTACAACGGGTATACCTTTCAAGGCATCCAGGACTTTTAGTACGTTATAATGTATGTTCAAAAATTTTACGAAAACTCAGGTTATCATTTTCTTTCTCCGTTTATGAGCACGATATGCAACTTTGGCTGGATTAAAACAAAATTGAGTCATGTGAACAAGAGTAACGAAGTATGTTCAAATTTTTCGTATTGAAGTGCTCCTCTGGATGAAGGAAGTACATATTTGTACTCCCAGATAGTTATACTTCTGGAAGTCTGATTAGATGAATACTTTTTGCGTAATATTCTTAAACCCGAACCAAAAAATTATTCCGTTATTTTTTTGATTTCCGTAATGAACCATTTTTCCGATAAGTAGTGCATTTGTACACTTGTATTCTAAACAACAAGCTACCGGAAGCGAAAGAAGAAAATGTTCAGAAAATCTTCAGTCTTCAGATAATTACCCATTCATACCAGAATATCTTAAAATTCCTTGATGACACCAAACTAGGGATCTTTTTGTCAAAAATCTTGTTCACTACAGCCGAAAATTCGGCTGAATCAGCCTTGTTTTATAATGCTGCTGCTTCACATCCCAGCAGTTCAAATTAAATTTCTGTAAATTCTTTTTAATTAAAGCATTTACTTGTTCCTGCGGTATCCTGTATTGCTTTATCGTATAATTTCCTTGCATACTGCAAGTGCCCATTTCTTAATCAATTGAAATGCATTTCTACAGTATTAAAATTTCTACGGTAAAATTCTTGGAGCGTTTCTGTAATCAGATGATAGGCATATATTTGAGAAACCATGAATCCACTGAGCATCTTGTACTGTGAAGCAAATCATCATCATCATCATCATTGTCAACCATTATCAATCCACTGCTGGACGAAGGTCTCCCCAAGTTTCCTCCACAACGGTCTGTCTTGTGCCAGTCTCCTCCATGTCACCCCTGCATACTTTCGAATTTCATCCACCCATCTCCCATGTGGTCTTCTTCTGGGTCTTTTCCTGTCCCTTGGAATCCAATCTAAAATTTCGGCTGTCCATCGATGATCTGTCCTTCTGGCAGTATGTCCAGCCCATTGCCATTTCAGGGATTTAACTCTGATCATGATGTCTTCCACTCTTGTCATTTTTCGGATCCACGAGTTCCTCTTCTTATCTCTCCTGGTTACACCAAGCATGCACCTCTCGATGCTGCTTTGAGTTGTCTGCAGCCTTTGTATGTCTCTTTTAGTTAAGGTCCACGTCTCTGCACCATACGTAAGCACTGGAAGGATGCATTGATCAAACACTTTTCTTTTAAGACATAATGGCATATTGCTCTTGAAAATTATGCTGTTTCTTCCAAAAGCTCTCCAGGCAAGTTTTGTACGCCGATTAATTTCTTCATCAATGTGACCCTCACTTGATATCTGCTGTCCAAGATAAACGTACGTGTCTGTTATCTCCAGCTTTTCTCCATCAATCGATAAATCTTCATTTCTTGTAAAAGCATTGAACATCCCTTTTGTCTTCTGAAAGTTCATTTTTAATCCCACTTCTTTACTCTTGTCAGCAAGTTCCTGGATCATACTCTGCAGCTCTGATGGGGTAGTTGCAAAAATGACTACGTCATCAGCAAAGCGAAGGTGGGTTAGATAATCTCCATTTATCTTTATCCCCTTGTTTTCCCAGCTCAGTGACTGAAAAACACCCTCCAATGTGGCATTAAAGAGCTTCGGAGATATGGTGTCACCTTGTCTCACTCCCTTTCCAATTTTTACGTGTGTTGTATTTTCAAACAGCCTAATCTTTGCACTTGCATTTTCATAGATGTTATTAATAATATTAATGTATGCATCTTCAATACCGCAGGTTTTCAGAGCCATTGTAACTGCTGATGGTTTCACCGAATCAAAGGCTTTTTCATAATCGATAAAAGCCATGCACAATGGAAGTTCATATTCCCTCGCTCTTTCAATTAGTTCTCTCAGCACGTGGATATGATCTATTGTGCTGTAGCCACTCCTGAATCCAGCTTGTTCTCTCGGTTGAGCCATGTCCAGTGTTACCTTCAAGCGGTGTGAAAGAACTTTAGTGAAGATTTTATAAACTACTGATAGGAGGCTGATAGGTCTGTAGTTTCCGAGATCCTCAATGTCACCTTTCTTATGTAGCAGGATCATTGTAGCGGTGTTCCAATCCTCAGGAATCTTTCCTTCATTAAGGCATCGAGTGAAAATTTGGGCGAGTACTGTTTCGATTTCTCCACTTGCTTCTTGTATGATGTCTACAGTAATTCCATCTTCTCCTGGAGTTTTTCCCCGCTTCATGTTCTTGATTGCATGTGCAACTTCTGCTGGAAGGACTGGAGGAACTCTGGTACTGGTATCTTTCATGATGTCTGGAGTGCATATATCATCCCTTTCATATAATTTGGAGTAGAAATCTTTCACTCTTGTCAAAATTTCGCCTCTATTTCTTGTTACAGAACCATCTTCTTTTCTCAGTGCCATAATCTGTTTTCTTCCCTTACTGAGATGTCCCTTTGCTATCTTTAGGCTTTGGTTGTTTTCAATTGCTTTCCTCACTAGTTCACAGTTGAATTTCCTTACGTCTTCAGTGATACTTTTTCTTACTGTCTTGCATAGCTCTATATATTCCACTTTGGAAGTCACATCTTCTTTAGTTGTCCTCATCTCTCTTCTTTTTTGCATCAACATTTTGGTTTTTCCTGATAATTTGTTCACATGCAACTTGTTCTTAGACCCAGCTAATTTTGTCGCTGTTTCCATAAGAGCTTTGGTTACTTTTCTGTTAACTTCAGAGATGTCCACTTCTTCCGATGTTAGGCCTTCTAAAGCAGAGAACCTGTTCTTCAGTTCTAACTTGAAGGTATTATGGTGTTTTTTAAGGTTGGTTATGTCAATAGATTTTGTTTGTCTTATGAGCTTGCCACGTTCAAGTTTAGTGTTGAGGTGCATCTTACATCTCACCAATCTATGCCCACTACCTGTGTTGAACTTGTTTAGCACACTGCAGTCTTCTATGACGAATTTTTTGTTACACATAATAAAATCAATTTCACTTGTCGTCCCATTTGGATGTCTCCATGTCCATTTCCTGTGTGGCTTTTTCTTGAAGAAGGAGTTCAAGATGAAAAATCCTTCTGCCTCTGCAAACTCAACGAGAGTATTTCCACGCTGGTTTCTGTTGCCATGACCGAATTTACCTACTGAAGTTTCATTCTGTTGCCGTTGCCCTATTTTTGCATTGAAATCTCCCATAATTATTTTCAAGTGCTGCTTACCTTTATTATTTAGATGACAAATTTCCTCATAAAATTCTTCAATTTCTTCTTCAGGATGACTTGTGGTGGGTGCATAAGTTTGAATAATCTGAGCCTGGTATCTTTTCGAGAGTTGGATAACAAGTCGTGCAGCTCTGTTAGAGTAACTTTTAACTTCTACAACTTTATCCTTCAGTTTCTTGTTTATTATAAATCCAACACCACTAGTTCTGCCAGTATCTGTCCCACGATAGTAGAAGAGATGTCCACTTTTCAGTTCGATGAGATCTTCTCCTTTTCTCCTTACTTCACTTAGCCCCACGATGTCCCACTTGATCCTTTGTAGTTCCTCTTCCAATTCAAGAAGCCTTGAATCAGAAGATAGAGAGGGTCCATTGTAAGTAGCCAAGGTCAGCATCAGATGGCAGCCTAGTCCGGTTCTCCGGGGATTCTTAGCACCCTCTGCCTTCATGTCGCACTGGCCGCTGCCTTGGCCAGGTACATTCCAGCTGCCGGAGACTGAGGGCCAAGATTTAAGTTGTGGAATCATTTTGGAGGGGTTTGGCCATAACTCACCACGCTGGCCAAGCGGGTTGGTGAGTGTGGGATAGAATTTCCTCTAATCCCGATGGTATAGTTATACCGCTATGGGCGGTCGTCAGAGCCCCTTTAGTGGGAACAGGATGCACCACGAGAAGGCGGGGTTGACATTTGTCAAGGAGAGGCTGTGATGTTACGCATCACCTGACCTTACATCCCTGTGAAGCAAATAGCAACACTTATATGGACAGCTTTCTTCACTCTTAAACTGCAATTATGAGAAGCCACACGTGACAGAAATTATTTCTAAACGACATGTGCACTTCAAAATTGAAAATAAATCACAGTTAAGAAGTATCGGTGTCAGGTGAATTGAAACTCACAGCTGCCACATACTGGCCGATGAGTAAGGTATTTTTACAGGCACAAATTCATGTTACACGCAAGCACACAACATATGGTTGTCGTCATTACTTTTTGAATTTCCCATAGTTCGAAATCATCATCATCATCATTGTTAACCATTATCAATCCACTGCTGGACGAAGGTCTCCCCAAGTTTCCTCCACAACGATCTGTCTTGTGCCAGTCTCCTCCATGTCACTCCCGCATACTTTCGAATTTCATCCACCCATCTCCCATGTGGTCTTCTTCGGGGTCTTTTCCTGTCCCTTGGAATCCAATCTAAACTTTTGGCTGTCCATCGATGGTCTGTCTTTCTGGCAGTATTCCCAGCCCGTTGCCATTTCAGGTATTTAACTCTGATCATGATGTCTTCCACCCTTGTCATTTTTTGGATCCACGAGTTTCTCTTCTTATCTCTCCTGGTTTCACCAAGCATGCACCTCTCCATACTACTTTGAGTTGTCCGCAGCCTTTGTATGTCTCTTTTAGTTAAGGTCCACGTCTCTGCACCATAGGTAAGCACTGGAAGGATGCATTGATCAAACACTTTTCTTTTAAGACATAATGGCATAACTGCTCTTGAAAATTATGCTGTTTCTTCCAAAAGCTCTCCAGGCAAGTTTTGTACGCCGATTAATTTCTTCATCAATGTGACCCTCACTTGATATCTGCTGTTCAAGATAAACGTACGTGTCTGTTATCTCTAGCTTTTCTCCATCAATCGATAAATCTTCATTTCTTGTAAAAGCATTTTACATCACTTTTGTCTTCTGAAACTTCATTTTTAATCCCACTTCTGTACTCTTGTCAGCAAGTTACTGAATCATACTCTGCAGCTCTGATGGGGTAGTTGCAAAGATGACTATGTCATCAGCAAAACCATGGTGGGTTAGATATTCTCGATTAATCTTTATCCCCTTGTTTTCCCAGCTCAGCGACTGAAAGACACCCTCCAATGTGGCATTAAGGAGCTTCGGAGATATGGTGTCACCTTGTCTCACTCCCTTTCCAATTTTTATGTGTGTTGTATTTTCAAACAGCCGAATCTTTCCACTTGCATTTTGATAGATGTTATTAATAACATTAATGTATGCATCTTCAATACCACAGGATTTCAGAGCCATTGTAACTGCTGATGGTATCCCCGAATCAAAGGCTTTTTCATAATCGATAAAAGCCATGCACAATGATAGATCATATTCCCTCGCTCTTTCAATTAGTTCTTTCAGTAAGCGGATATGATCTATTGTGCTGTAGCCACTCCTGAATCCAGCTTGTTCTCTCGGTTGAGCCATGTCCAGTGTTACTTTCAAACGGTGTGAAAGAACTTTAGTGAAGGTTTTATAAACCACTGATAGGAGGCTGATTGGTCTGTAGTTCCTGAGATCCTCAATGTCATCTTTTGTATGTAGCAGGATCATTATAGCGTTGTTCCAATCCTCAGGAATCTTCCCTTCATCAAGGCATCGAGTAAATATTTCGGCGAGTACGGTTTCAATTTCTCCACTTGCTTCTTGTATGATGTCTACAGTAATTCCATCTTCCCCTGGAGCTTTTCTCCGCTTCATGTTCTTGATTGCATGTGCAACTTCTGCTGGGAGGACTGGAAGAACTCTAGTACTGGTACCTTTCATGATGTCTGGAGTACATGTATCATCCCTTTCATATAATTTGGAGTAGACATCTTTCACTCTTGTCAAAATTTCGCCTCTATTTCTTGTTACAGAACCATCTTCTTTTCTCAGTGCCATAATCTGTTTTCTTCCCTTACTGAGATGCCCCATGGCTATCTTTAGGCTTTGGTTGTTTTCAATTGCTTTCCTCACTAGTTCACAGTTGAATTTCCTTACGTCTTCAGTGATACTTTTTCGTACTGTCTTGCATAGCTCTATATATTCCACTTTGGAAGTCACATCTTCTTTAGTTGTCCTCATCTCTCTTCTTTTTTGCATCAACATTTTGGTTTGTCGTGATACTTTGTTCACATGCAACTTGTTCTTAGATCCAGCTAATTTTGTTGCTGTTTTTATAAGAGCTTTGGTTACTTTTCTGTTAATTTCAGAAATATCCACTTCTTCCGATGTTAGGCCTTCTAAAGCAGAGAATCTGTTCTTCAGTTCCAACTTGAAGGTTTTATGGTGTTTTTTAAGGTTGGTTATGTCAATACATTTTGTTTGTCTTATGAGCTTGCTACGTTCTAGTTTAGTGTTTAGGTGCATCTTACATCTCACCAATCTATGGTCACTACCTGTGTTGAACTTGTTTAGCACACTGCAGTCTTGTATGACGAGGGTTTTGTTACACATAATAAAATCAATTTCACTTGTCGTCCCATTTGGATGTCTCCATGTCCATTTCCTGTGTGGCTTTTTCTTGAAAAAGGAGTTCAAGATGAAAAACCCTTCTGCGTCTGCAAACTCAACGAGAATATTTCCACGCTGGTTTCTGTTGCCGTGACCGAATTTACCTACTGAAGTTTCATTCTGTTGCCGTTGCCCTATTTTTGCATTGAAATCTCCCATAATTATCTTCAAGTGCTGCTTACCTTTATTATTTAGATGACGAATTTCCTCATAAAACTCTTCAATTTCTTCTTCAGGATGACTTGTAGTGGGTGCATAAGTTTTAATAATCTGAGCCTGGTATCTTCTCGAGAGTTGGATAACGAGTCTTGCAGCTCTGTCACAGGATCTTTCAACTTCTACAACTTTATCCCTCAGTTTCTTGTTTATTATAAATCCAACACCACTAGTTCTGCCAATATCTGTCCCACGATAGTAGAAGAGATGTCCACTTTTCAGTTCAATGAGATCTTTTCCTTTTCCTTTTGCCTCACTTAACCCGACGATGTCCCACTTGATCCTTTGTAGTTCCTCTTCCAATTCAAGAAGCCTTGAATCAGAAGATAGGGAGCGTCCATTATACGTAGCCAAAGTCAGCATCAGATGACAGCCTTGTCCGGTCCTCCGGGGATTCTAATTCCGATCGTATAGTTATACCGCTTTTGGCGGTCGTCAGAGCCTCTTTATTGGGAACAGGATGCACCACGAGAAGGCGGGTTTGACATTTGTCAAGGAGAGGCTTTGATGTTACGTATCATCTGACCTTACATCCCATAGTTTGAAATATACGCACCTAAATGCCACACACCGAATGGCGTACTAAGACTCCTGTAGCTGGTCCTTTAGGGAAAACATAGTTTTCGCCAAAAGCGACTGAGTATGCAGATCACACCCTTCCGTATCCCAAAAAAGTTTCGATTGTAAGTGAATCCAGAAACCTTACTAGTCACCAAACGAGTTTCTACCATGTGACGTATACTATAATCTAACTTTCCTTTTTGATTCCTGTTATCTTACGTAAATTTTAGTTCATCTCTTTAAGCAGTTTCTAATTTAACCTTAAATTTTGTCTCTCCCTGAATGTTTTTGTGGAAACCTGACTTAAGGTCAAAAGTTGAATGATGGAGTGACGTACGTTTACGAAACAGAAAAGAATATTGTTTACGATTGTACAAAGTCTTTCGTTAGATGTATTCACGAGCCTGCTACATTTATTCACGTTCTCGTTACATGTATTCAGTCTCTCGTTAGATGAGGCTAGCTCTTGTTAGAAGTCAGCTAGATGGTGAGATCCTTGTACTGCTTTGGAGACAGATGTTAAGGAAATTTAACCTACCTCTTAATTTTGAAGATGACAATCTTCATTATTATATATGGCGTAATCCCGTATTTCTTTCATGATCTACCTCTTAATGATTAATTCTTTCATGCTGACTGTTGCACATCTTGCACATTGAAGCCTTAAATAATTGCTGAGTTTGTAAAAGCATTGAGAAGTATTCAGTATGTTGTAGAATCTGTTGTATTGTACCTCACTGTCGAAGTACTAATGATTGCGTACCAATGAATTTAACTTTGATATGCTACATTGAATACCTTTAGAGATCAATAAAGAGTTGAAAGAGTAAACATACTTGAAATTTCTTTGCCGTTAAAGCCATTAAGGGCTTAATCAAGTGACATCTAAATCTCTGGCGTCTGACCATTCGTTCGAGATTGGTCTGAGTTCGAATCCCGGTGAGGCAGGGTTGTTGTGTTTGTCTAATGGCACTGGATATCTCCTTTGCCTGAAACCAATGGCCCTAAATTAAGGAACGGGTGACTGCTTATAATCCATCGAGTTGCTCACGGTGGCCGTTAAACCCCCAATGAAAAAAAATGAAGTTTGTGCTAATTAAGCTCTTAAGAGCACGACTTAAATCTACGGAACGTTTAAGTACAAGAGTGATTCACGTTTAAGCAATGCTGGTATTTGGTGCAACACAGACTTTTAACTAACATCTACGACCAAAAACATTAAGAACACTACTACATATTGTAGACACCTCTGGTTTGTAATACCGGTAGTAGACGAAACCTTGTGCCAGGCATCATTGCTGTGCATTGAAGCCAATTGGGGTCCGAGATGCCCAGAAAATACTTGAGATATACGACAGAGACGATTGGCTGTTGTAACCTTTTACATCACAGCACCTGATGTTCCTATAGGGCAAGGATGGCCAAACGTTTTGGGTTCTGGGGCTACTTTTGATTTTAGTACATATTGGCGGTCGACAAATAAATGGCAAGGGCATCATAATAAACACCACAAAATGAAATAAATTACTTATATTTAAAGCGTAGAAAATTCATTTAAAACAATGCAAAAAAGAACAATAAAAAAAAAGGAATAATGAAACTCCTCTTCGATCAACCTGAAAGAGGAAATGTATTCAAAATAAAAATGGAGAAATTGCGGCAACTGTAACGGAGTAAAAAAGTTGACATTTTTTTAGGTTAAAGTTCCCTTACATTATATCTTCCATGCATATCTCTTTAAAAACATTAATACTCCGATAACACACAAGCTTCCTTTAATAAAATTTGAAACCAAACAAAAAAATTGAAATAATAACAGAAAAATGGTTTTAATTTTTTGAAATAACATTAAAAAATTACATTTGACTTTTAGATGTAGGCAACATTGCCTTATTTTTATACGTACACATGACAGTGAAGTCCATCAAGAAGTCGATCTTTATGCAAATCATACATGTAACTGCAATACTCAAACAGCAAAGCAAATGGTCGTCAGTCATGAGATTCCTATCTTTTGTTTTTATCGCTTTCATCGTAAAAAATTAAGATTCACTTAAGTAAGTAGACGCAAAAAAGCTGTTATAAAGAACACCAAATTTTGAACGTTTGAATACGTTTCTCCACATAATAGCTGCCAGAATTCAGTACCACCACTATCATTAGCTCTTGCTTTCAAGAACAAGTTGCAACGCAGCTACACTATTTCTTCTTCAATTTTAATTGGATCTCCATCGACTAGTTCTGCTATCTTCGAAGTCAGCTCGACCGCATCATCCGTCTTTATTTCCTTGGATGAAAAGGTCATAAATGCCACAACGTCCTCTAGCTTTGAAAACTATAGAACCTTCTTTCGAATTCTCCGTGCAAATTGTCCAATTGGACGCTTTGCAAAGCACTCCAAGTAGGGGCATGTACTACACTCGGACTCCTGTTCCAACCATTTAAAGTTTTCTAAGTTGCCGCTTCTCAACTGAGTTCCGAATAGTTTGATTCTTTCCTTGAAACTTTTGATCAAGTTCATAACTTCTATCAGGAACTGATTTTTCCTTGTAACCCGAGATTTAATCCATTTAATTTTTCGGTTATATCACAAAGAAACGATAGCTTCTTTAACAGCTGTTTATCTCCCAACTAATCGTAATTCACTCCCCGTGATTTTAGAAACTCTTTGGTTTCTGGGAAAAGGCTTCTAAATCTTTTTAAAAATGAAGCGCGACTGAACCAGCGAACGTCGGTGTGTAAAAGGAATGCGATTGGGCCAGCGAACATCGGTGTGTAGAAGGAACGCGACTGAGCCAGCGAAAATCGGTGTGTAGAAGAAACGCGACTGAGATAGCGAACATCGGTGCGTGTTGATTTCTGGATGGAGACTTCTAAATCTCTTTAAGAATGAAGCGCGACTGAGCCAGCGAATATCGGTGTGTAGAAGGAACGCTATTGAGCCAGCGAACATCGGTGTGTAGAAGGAACGCGACTGAGCCAGCGAACATCGGTGTGCGTTGGTTTCTGGATGGAGGCTTCTAAATCTCTTTAAGAATGAAACACGACTGAGCCAGCAAACATCGGTGTGTAGAAGGAAAGCGACTGAGCCAGCGAACATCGGTGTGTAGAAGGAAAGCGACTGAGCCAGCGAACATTGGTGTGTAGAAGGTAAGCGACTGAGCCAGCGAACATCGGTGTGTAGAAGGAACGCGACTGAGCCAGCGAACATCGGTGTGTAGAAGGAACGCGACTGAGCCAGCGAACATCGGTGTGTAGAAGGAGCGCGACTGAGCCAGCGAACATCGATTTGTGTTGGTTTCTGGATGGAGGCTTCTAAATCTCTAAGAATGAAGCGCGACTGAGCCAGCGAATATCGGTGTGTAGAAGGAGATAGGCACGCTCGGATCCGCATTCTTCAAGTAAAGCTCGAAACGTGCGTCTTTGAAGGCTTCTGAATCGAATTGAGTTCACAGTTTTAAAAGCTGGAGTCATAACATCATTTGAACTTAAAATTTTTGAGCACAACATTTACTGTTGATAATACAGTGATACGATATGAAGGAGAGTATATCTTCGTCATCTCTGCGCAGTGTGATGAAGCCTACTCTATTTCCTACCATAGCTGGCGCGCCATCGGTTATCATGGACACTAACTTATTAGTCGGAAACTTCGTGTCGATAAGAAACCATTTAAAACCACTGAACATATCTTCACCTCTCGTTTGTTCCTTCAGTGGGATCATTGTTAAAAGCTCTTCTCTGAAGGTCAAGTTGGGAGAAACCATTCTAAGAAAATACATAGCTGAGCTGTGTTAGTAAAATCTGTAGACTCGTGGAACTGTGGTATTTATGACAGAGACAGAAATGTACACTTACCTAAATCTTCCGTAAACTGACCTTCTAAGTTCTTACTTATAATTTCCGTCCTTATCATCACAGTGTTTCGTGATAGCGATACATCTTTAATTGTTGAAAGTATTTCTGATTTATTTTTTCAGTACCGGTGGTGCAATGGTCTAAGCGCTGGCTCATGACCATTCGTCCGAGAAGGGTCCGGGTTCGAATCCCGGTGAGGCATGGATGTTGTATTTGCCTTACAGCACTGGCTGCGTCCCTTCCTTGGAACCAGCGGCCCTAAATTAGGGACGGGCGAATGCTTATAGCCCATTAAGTTGCTCACGGTGATCGTTAGACCTACAAAAAAAAAAAAAAAAAAAAAAAAAACGCTGTCTCTCCACGTTGAATCTCCGACGCAGTGCGGCGAAAACGCTGTCTCTCCGCATCGAATCTCATGCGCAGTGCAAAAGCGCAGCAATCAGGGGAAGGGGAAAAGATTTGGCACGGCAGCCGCCGAGTCTTAACGTATTTTTAGAGCACTGGAAACCAATAAAATCCGTTGCGTTTCCAGAGGCCTGGATCCCACGTTTGAGTTGCTCTCAGAAAGGCGACCATACTAAAATTCCGCAAATAATACAAATGATAGGATTTTTCACCGCGGGCTACCATTTTTCGTCCTGCGGTCGACGCTTTGGCCATCCCTCCAGTACAGGGTTTAGCCCAACAGTGGTAACTTGATGGTTCGGTCACTTCCTTTTCACACGCGCATACGCTGATAATCGGTTCCTGAATGAAATAGGAATACTGCGCTAAATATGACATGATACTATTCCTTATCGCAAATTTATCGAGGTTGGCACCCGGAGGTGCTGTTGACGATGCATGTTGGAAATGACGTACAGGCTCACGTGTACGCGTCTATCTTTCCATATAAAGTAACTGCGATTTAGTGATTGACTTTACGAAGTAAAGGTGGTTCTCACTGCTCAGTTCCTTACGAAGGTCTTATTTAAAGTACTGTCCATAGGGCTAAAAACACAAAATAATAGTCACACAATTATATGTGAGCTAAACGTTTTAATAATACGCCTTTCGTATAATATTTTCCGAAGAAAAGGCTACTGAACCAAGATAACCAGCATAAAGGGAAAATATGTCATCTAGTAGCTAAAGCAGGAGGGATTTAGCGCTTTAACCGTTATGAAAACTAAGATGTTCAGACACGCAGACATCAACGTCAGCAATGTATAATAATAAGGCATATAGATTTGAGAAAGATAGAAAACCATCAACGACTAAGCACGATGTACTAGAGAATCATCTGCGGCTACCGATAACAAGAAAATGGACATATCTCTTAAATCATCCGAGAAGATGTTAGATCTGTTAGATTTCTCTTCACTTGAATTGCGGTCATAGTGGGAAGAAAACAATCCTACGATACTTAAGTTATCGTAAAGCATCTAATTTGAGACGATGCCATCTATCTGATTTGAAAACCAAGAGTGTGGAGATGTGCAATGGGCTGTTTTCGATGTTTGAAGAGAAGACCGCTGATCCGGTGATGCAGAGGTCTGAGCGACTATTCGTCCGAGCGGGACCGGATGAAACATGTATAGTGTGTCTGTGTTACGGCATTGTCTCTCTTCCTTCCCTGAAGCCAGTGGCCCAGTATTTGGGACAGGCGACTGCTTATAGCCCATTAAGTTGCTCACCGTGGTTGATAAACGCCCAAGAAGAAAAAAAAGAAATAGTCTTTCTTTTCGAATGTTGCCACAGGAGATACGAAATAGCAGATTTAGTGATGGCACAGCACCTTGAGGATGCTTAGGAATTCTAAAGCTAAAAAATTAGCCCAAAAGTTTATTGTCACATTTTTTCGAGATGTCAAGGGTCTCATGCTTATGAATTTTCTACAGCAAAGTGCAACAGTGAAAGTCATCAGAAAGAAATGCATAAATGTTTCGAATCCATTTTGCCACACCATGACAACTCTGAACGTTATACGTCTTTTGAAAAAAATCAGGAAGTTGCGAAGATGAACGGGTCTGCAGGGCCACACCTTCCTTATTATCCTGAACTTCCTTGTATAGTGCGTTGCATAAATATAGACAGAACAAATTCTCGAATAAAAAAGAAACAACAACGAGCTGAAATGTACATCTCATATTTATAGCAAAAATAGCATAGGACAAGCAGCTGCACAATAGTTTGACGGAAACATAACAATTCCAAAGCCAAGTACAAGAAAAAATAACAGAAATGCGCTGTCTCAAAACTATAAAGACTTACTCGTTATGAACACCTCCGGTACGAATAGTGGAGCCGTTGTTCTCAATAACATTGAAAACCCGATTGGGCATGTTGTCCACCAAGTGATGAAAGTGTTCTGGACAGAGTGCGTACCAACTTCGTTCAATCTGCTCTTTCAATGCCACCACACTTGAGAACTGCCGTCCATTCGCATACACATCATGAGCTAGGATACCCCAGCGGTTCTCGATTGGGTTCAGATCTGGAGTGAGTGCTGGCCAATCCATTACGGTCGCATGATGAGTGTTAAACCAGCTTTTCGTTGATGCAGACCGATGGATAGAGGCATTGTCTTGCTGCAACAGATAATTAACACCCGCTAGAGTTTCGGCAAACGGTAGAAGGTGGCTGCTGAGTATGTCCTGATACATTTCGGAGTTTTTCCTGCCTTTAAGAAAAGCGATATCCGTTATCCCATTAAACGCAAAAGCTCCCCAGACCATCACACATCCCCCTCCTTTCTGTCTGCTGAAGAAGGTGCGTGGCTCGCGTCGTAATTCATGCCAATAGCAGTTCCAACCGTCAGGGCCGTCCAGGTTGAACTTTTTGTCATCGGAGAAAATAGTTGTGATCCACTCGTCCGTCCAGTGCATGTCGCTACTTGCCCATAGCAATCTAGCTTCTTTGTGGCGTTGCGTGAGGTGTGTCAAATGGCGCATTTTATGGAGCACAATGGTGCAACTTTCCTTGATTCATCGATGAACTGTGTTCTCTGAGACGGTGACACGAACAGTCCGAGAAACTTGACGTAGTGATAACCTTTGGGATAAAGCTAAACGCATGATGGCACGATCATCTCGTTTGGTTGTTATTCGAGGCCTTTCAGGCCGTTTTCTGGCAGTTAACGCACCGCGTTTTGATAAAGTCTTATAAATGACTGCCCTACTCCTCCCCATGGCGTAGAAAATTTCGCTACGGGCAATCCATTTGCTCTCAGTCTCCAAATCTTCTGCACCTCCTCACCAGAAAGTTGACTGTTGCGTGGCATTTTGGCAAATGAATGTCTGACGGCAGGCCCGCTGTATTTTGTAGGCTGGACCAAATTACGGCCCATGCGCGTGCGTACAACATGCTAATTTGTACATCTCATTTCCATGTGGCTACTTTATATAGTTGTTTTTATATTTATGTGACACCTGAAATTACAGTATTTCATTTTGTTGTGTTCTTTTCCCTCAATCCGGTCATCTCGACGGATCGAAAAGTTTATTGTAATGTTATGTCTAATTAGGTACCACTTCAGCTTACTACCTATATTCGCATTGCGTTCACTGCGCAAAGTCGACTGTCTCTATATTTATGCGACGCACCTTAGCATCAGATAATAAGGGAGTCCTCGATAAGGGAGTCCTTAGCCAATAATATCTTCCTCATCGGACCTTCGCACTTTCAGTTCTTCATCCGAAGAAAAACCGCTCCCCGCCCCGGTGGCGCAGTAGTCTAAGCGCTGGCTTATGATCGTTCGTCCGAGTTGGGTCTGGGTTCGAATCCCGGCAAAGAAATGGATGTTGTGTTTGTCTTACATCACTGGTTCTCACTCATCGCTGGAAACAGTTACCCTAAATTAGGGAGGGGCAACTGCTTATAGACCATTCAGTTTCTCATGGTGGTTGTTAAACCCCCAATCACGAAAAACCAAAACAAGAAAACCCGCTCTCAATACATGCGGACATTATGAAAGACACCTTGAATATACGAATCTGACACGGTTTACCACAATTTGTACAAGAAGTGCTCCAGTGTTATGTTCAGCAATGGCGTAAATGCGGCGCATGTGCCAGAAATTATTTTGAATGGTATTTTTGTGTTGAGAAAAACAATGAATGTACATTTACGTTTTACTAGGATCTCCTATTCATTATAAAAACATCTATATTGCCGAACAGACACTATTTTCGGTTACCCTAAGCATTAAGTAGACACACAGGCACGGGTTGTTTCTGTACCTGGATGCCAATGATATATCTTTGAATCTACCTGTTGTTCAGAAGAAGCATTGAATAAATATAAGAGCATTCTAAAGAATTCATAAAGTAAATGCTGACAGAGTGTACCATTCCGCTTTCTGATTGGTCGGTATCAGTTCTCAGGGTTGGGGAGAATAGTAATATCGATGATAGAGCCGTCATAAACACCGCACGCATACGGTTTGTGTGTGTCATTAAGTCACTGATTTACAGGAAACGGGGAGAGCAATGAACTGCCAGCACCGGCATGCATCTGAGTAAGAAACTGATTTTATCAGTCTGGTATTTTTTTTAAAACAGAAATTCGTTTTTCTTTTTCAGTCTCATGTGATGCGTCCTATATAGGTTTTATTACATACATATTTTTTCAATAGCACATGTCTTTTCGTTCATACATCCTCATCACGATGTTTGATAAAGAGTAAATCAGTTTATCGGAATTCTACAAACTCCAATACGATTAACTAAATTACTTAAATATTCATAATTTTAATCTGACTTCGTATTCTACTCACGTCTATTACTTCAATCATATAATCATGTACATATTTAGTTAAATCATATAAGATTAAATGAAAATGCAAGGGCAGCTAATTGATCCGAAAGAACATGCGTTTTTGTAAGAACTATTGTTTTCATATGTCGCCATCACGTAGGCAGAAGTTAGCAGGTTGTTTCAATAAATTAGGATAAGCCTGGTGCGTAAGAAAAGGTAAGCGTTAGGCGTAGTGACCTCCTGTACTTAGGGGGAAGTGACAATCAAGCTCTGTTTATAAAATGTTTATGAATGAAAAGATCAAGTGCTGTTCTTTCGTTTTTCTTTTGTTTTCATTTCTATACATAAGAGATTTTTGGAACTGCCTCTAGCAAAAGAAACTCTGTGTTCTTCCTAGGATCCCTGTTTTCGCAAAAGTACGAGATCAACAGTAAAACAATAAATAAAGAAAAAACGCTTGTATAAGACAGCGGGCTCGAACAAAGTGCCAGATCCAAGAAGTCAGAATTCTAACCCTCAGAAATCGGTTCTCAATTCTTGATGTTTGTAAGTTGAGTTTGTCTAAAACACACACAAGTGAACTTTTCTTTTGTTAAAAAAAAAGAAAAAAAAGAAGTAGGCAAAAGTTGGCAGGAGTGAAAAATTTCACCTCTCAATCAAAATTATATTTGTGCATGAAGAAAGTATTTTATCAATTAGAGAACATACAAAGTTCTGCACAGTTCTCCTTGATACACTAGATAGAGGTAATTCTTTTCAGCTCGCTAAGTTCAGCAACTGTCATTGGAAATGATTCTCTGATGCAAATCAATGACTATAATTACAGTGTTTTTCTGCCCTCTAATACTTTACATTGTATTTACCCGAATAAAAAGGCTTCTAGTCCCTTATGAATTGGCAGTTACGAAATTGAAAGAAGCCTCTGCATTCTGTGTTGTCCAAAAGGAAGGAAAAAAGCGCGTCACAACTGTTTGTGACGTATATCTTTATTTTACCTTCCTTTGTACTTTTTTTCTGTATGTAAAGTAAGTTGCTCCTTAGTACATTCTTTCTCTGAACGGCACATCGGTGTTTCTAGGTAAGCTTTGGCTACTGATAGCCAGTTAAAATGTAAATAAAAGTGTGTTTCCAGACTAAAACAGAGTCTGTGAGCTACGTATGTAACCACGTTCTTAATTTTTTGTTCCGTGACATGGGATATCTCGTTAATTACTAATATATTACGACGAGTGTTTCCTGGTACTGTAGTTTATGTTCACCAAGTTGTACGACGAGCTGTATGCCAATAACTGACGACAAATCAAAGAGAGCTTTGAAGAGTATTTTATTTGGAGGGTTTAACGACCACTGTGAGTAATTCAATGGGCTATAAGCAGTCGTCCGTCCCTAATTTAGGGCTATTGGTTCCAGGGAAGGGAGAGAGTCAGTGTTAAGACAAACACAACATTCAGATATACCAAGATTCGAACCCGGACCCACCTTGCACAAATAGTCAGAAGCCATAACTTAGACCACTGCGCCACCGGAGTGCCAACTTTGAAGCTTTGAATAAGTAGTTTGTTTCTCAGGCAAAAAAGCCTTGTGGTCGTTAGTATATTGGTAACTTCAGTGCTCAGTTGTTTGTTAATATCCAAAGTGACTGTTTAACAAACAGATACGAAAAAAATCTTTAGAACATTGTAAGCGCCTTGATTAAGTTCATATTTTCTTATCTGTTACTTCTCTTGATGTGGAAGAGTCAAGTCTCTTTTCTAAGCTTTCGAGGAATAACGATACTTTCGAAGGCGTACAGATCGTTTTGTGTCGTTCCGAATGATATTCTGTCAGTCATCTGAAATCTTTGCTGACATACTTTAATTATCAGAGAGAGAGAGAGAGAGAGAGAGAGAGAGAGTACGAATAGTGTAATGTGAGGAACCTCACTTAGTCAACCAAAGACCAACGTTCGGATTGTCATGAATTCAATTTTAGCATTCGTTCCTGCTAAGCCCGTTAAATTTTGAATTCTCAATGCCCGAAGTTACTGAATAATTGATGGATTCAATTTGATGGCACGAAGGGTGGGTGTGGTATAAAACTTTAATTGCAAGACAACAAAATAAAACAAAAAAGATAAAAATAGGGAAGTTTGGTTGGTTGGTTGAAGTTTAGTGGCGCAAAGGACTTCAATGGGATGACCACAATAGAGAGGTGAATAGTAAAACCGGAACTCGTTGATACAATTACTTAGCTAACTTCTTTGTTGACTCAATGTAGCATTTATATACAGGAAATAGTAAAAACAAATGGAACCACCAAGGTGTTATGGTAAGCCTGAGGTTTAAGCAAAGTGTCAGCGTCGATGTACCACTGAAGAAAACATGCAACATGGAAATGACATCCTAGCATGCTTAGTGCCACGTGTATCAAAATTAACTTTGCCACACTGCAGAAAAGACATAATTGCGAAAGGCAACAGTACGCGACAGTGTACGCTTCAGAACAGAACCAGGACGTTCGAGTATTAGTGCGATATGTCAAGCGGAGTAGGCGAGTTGAGCACGGACTTCAACGACGGAAGCGGAAGTCTCATCTCAACCGAAACAATACGTAAATGGACGATGTCATCGCTCTGTCCACGTTATTTCATAAGCAACACATAGCGACTGAAAAATTGTGTTCCGACACCGCTGGGATCGAACCCCAGATCTCTCGATAACTAGTCGAGTGCGTTCGCATTTACGCTACCGCGTCAACAATTCTCAACGCCACGCGTGGTTTATCAGTCAGTATCTGACTACACGAATCCGTATTGATGGTCTCAGCAACTGAGATGTCATCGGGTGGCATTTAACGCAACAGCTATTTAATTCTAGCTGATAAATTCAAAGGGCGATAGAAATGGTTAATATATATAAAATACGTTGAGATAATGTCAATGGACGATGTCATCGCTCTGTCCACGTTCTTTTATAAACAACGCATAGCGACTGAAAAATTGTGTTCTGACACCGCTGGAATCGAACCTCAGATGTCTCTATTATGAAACAATACGTCAGGAACTCCACAGAGGCTCATGTTCGAGTAACACTTTACAAGCCACTCATCACTCTTGACAACGCCCGTCGTCGTGTCCACTGGTGCAATTCGCACAAAGGGTGGACTCTGGGACAGTGGCAGCATGTGACATGGTCTAACGAATCATCCTACACATTGTTTGTGGTTCATGTGCAAATGCACGGCTGCACCAACCGAAGGAAGCTTATAACTTGGAGCGCTTGTTCCCACTGTAAAACGGGATTGATCATGGTCTGGATGCGCTCATTCCGTTAGAAGGAAATGCTTTACCATGAGATGAAGATCAGGACTTCTTAACAGTCCTGATCTAAATTATTAGAATGAGTTCTAACTTCATGGTTTTTGCACTTTCAAAAAAGTTACATAGAATACAGAATATTTCACTAAATTTTCCATCGGAACGTAGAGGTTTAGATTTTTGTACAAAAACATATTGAAACTGAAGTTTAAAAACATTTTGCAAAGTTGAAGCTAACGCTTTAGTGTCATTGCATTGGTCATTACTCAAACACAATTTTTTAACAAAAGTAATGCTGTTTCTAAGAATTTAAGCATCATGTTTCAGTCCTTCACAGTCTAGTTAAATATATTTTTATCAATCAAACCAACGGTATAAGCAAGGGAGTAGTATTATATAATTATCAAATTATTATTATGATTTTTCGAGGTAAACATTTCGGAAAGATGGGTAATATAAAAATCATTTCTCAGCTACAGAGCCATTTAACTTTCAACTGCATTGAAAATAAAATGGTTCTGTATCAGCATGGACGAAGAACACCTTACAGTGAGTGAAGCAACTATTATGTTAGCAGCAGGAAACAGCGTTTTAAGCCTTTTGGCAAATGGCAGACATTTAGAAATCAGGCGTCAGTTGATAGCTACTTGTTATGAAGCCTAAGTTGAAGATAATTACCTTTCAGTGCCAGATATCTTATTGGCAAACATAGTGCGTATTGCCAAAGTGACAGGTGACGATTCATCGATGGCTTATAGCGATAGACACGCCCTCTGACGGTGACCAACGCCCACTAAAGTGGCAGTTCAAAGAAGGTTTCGGGCGACAGCTTCAGGTGTCAAGTTATACTCGTTTGACGATTCTGGTGTTTCGTATTTCACACTTGTAGGCGTGTTTCATTATTCGATTTTTCCTTTTATTCTTACACTCGTTTAAGAATTGATGTATTAAAAACAGGAAATGTAATTTGCGATAAGCAGGGTTGTGGGTAAACCTCTGTGAACATCAGCTTCTTTTGCACGTGACTACATTTGAAAACTTTGAAATAAATCAACAGTGTATGTATGTATGCACATTTACAGTAATTATGAAAGTAACGCAGATTCTTTCAGAAATTGATTGGTTCAGAAGTGGTTCACCATATTATTTACCATATCATTCCAACAGCAGTGAAGCGAGTTTTATTTTTTGGCAAAAACAATGTGTCAGTCCCCGAATTTGACAGAGAAAGTATTGCTCTTAGGAATTTCCTTTCTTAATGAGTTATTGAATCTCCTAGCATTTAGTCGCCGAGCAAAGAAGAATTTTTAACATAGCTTGCTAAAATAATCGCAGATTAAAATCACCTTTTTCTGGACATTCAATATGTTGCTGGGTCTGACAAAACAAAGGGCATGAGGAATTAATTATGAGGATACAGGTGAAATATTACCGCACTTTAGTGTGTTTTCAGAAGGGATGCACATCAAAAATCTTTTGATGTATGCTTGCTCAAACAAATGCGTGGTGTTGCATATCAAGAAATTACTGTAACGCGAGTATTTCTCTGGACAGTGTCGCTCAATTGTGTATGTACAGAATATAATCATAATGAGGAAGACAGAGAAGCGTACTGTAATTTCTCTTAAGGAAATTAACCTCATAAACTTCAAGAGACACGGAAGACCTGTCATATGGAATCTGCTAAAGAATATGAATGCCTTTATTTGTGCAATCTTCTTGTTCAAGAGAAAACATATGCTGACGTTCGAAGCTGAGCGAGAAAGACATTGTTATTTCGAATGGGATTTATTGAGCGCATTATTTTTTTTAAAGTCATGTGAATAACAGTATAGCAGGGCTTACAGCTGGCAGTACAATTGAACGGAGGCTAGGAAACTTATCTTGGACCTGCGTTTGCATAGCAAGCACACTGCCTTTATTTAGACTATTCCTGTTGTTAGTTTTATTTGGGGTTGATGGAAGTTAAAGGGAACTAAATCTCTCATGGCAGATCTTGAAGCCGCCACCGAATTTTGTTATTATTAATGGAACAACTATTTCAGTAATATGTAAGTTATTTCCCATGAGAAATATCTAGCCAACGGGTCTTATTTTGTTAGCTGAGAAATGATGAATTTGAACAGTCGTATCCCATGTAAACTTCCTGTTGTACGACCATTAAAATTTGGGAATCGCCGTTCAGGTGTCAGCATTTGAATTATATCTAAATAACCTACATTTTCTGTAAAAATTACAAAGTTACAGGAGGCGATGATTTTTTCTCCTGGTGTGTTCCAAATTTTATAAGTACCGCCCCTTAGAAGGTCAGCGCTAATCTTTAAAAAAAAAAAACAGTATTCCTGAAGTCAGTATACTGAAGAACAGTATTCCTTGGCAGTCATGTTAAAACGGCTCCATATAATTCATATTCATTTCTTACGTTATTAGAAGACAGTATATCATGGTCAAATGTGAATATTGGGCTATCGGGAAAGTTCGTGCCGAAAACATGTAAAAGAACGTGACGTGTGTGTGGGGGGGGGGGGCAGACCTTTAATTAAGGATATGTATCTTGTTGTTGCACAATCTTTTACCATCAGTCATGCAGGTTGAAAATTCCGTCTTCCCAGAATTTCACAGGTTTCAGCTTAAAAAAACTGGCTTGGTGATTTCTGACCTGGTCCGAATAATCGAACCTCGTACTATTAAGGGAATTCTGAAGTGATTCAAAAAAGCTAGTAGTCTGAGAGAGCAATATCCGGAAAATATGGCGCGTGAGGTAGGACATCCCACCCAAACTCCAACAACTTCTGTGGTGTCCTCAAAGAGACATGTGGTTTTGCATTGTCCTGCTGGAACACAATGGCAGTCCTATTTGCTAAAACAGAGCACTTTTTCTTGATTGCTGCCTGCAGAAGGACCAGCTGAGAGCAGTACTTATTGCTATTTATCTTATAGTTGTTCTGTAAAAGCTAGTACTAGTACATAGTACAGTACGCCTTTACTGTCCAATCAAACACTGAGTAGAATCTTTGGGTGTAGTCCCGCTTTGAGTCGCTAAGAGTGTATCGCCACACTGCAAACATGGCCTATTCCTCACCACATTATAGTACACGATTCATTTTTCATTACCAGTCACCAATCTTCTCAAAAATGGATTGTTTTTGTTGCGTTTCAGAAGCGTGCCATAGATGAAAACTCGATCAAACAAGTTACTCTCGGACAAATGGTGTGGGACTCATACATCCTACTAAGCTTCCGGAGGTGTTCATGAATGGTGGATTTCGATAGGTTGAGTAACTTAGCTAAATCCCGTGTTGCTTGGCGAAGGTTGGCCCTGAACTATGCCCAGAGCTAGTCCTCACCAGTGGCACAAGGTCCGCCAGGACGCTCATCTTTCAGGTTAAAGTTTCCATCTCGAAATCTGGTAAACCACTTGCGGACTGTTCTGTTTGCTAGAGCACCTTCTCTGTACACATCGCATATCTCCCGTGCAGCTTTCACTGCGTTTAGTCCCTTACGATAAAGAATTCCCTTACATTCACGACAGTCCTTATTGTAAACGAAAGGGATTGTCGTTCATCGTTCTATGACTTTACAGCCATTTCCCTGTCTTTCTTCCCACAGCTTCCAACACAAACTGATACAAGGACTTCTCACACATCCTTTTATGCAGCTGGAGTTTGAGTGCGATGGATCTACATACAGGGACGGTGGTACGTGCCGACCAATCATCAACAAGCTATGCAAATTCAGCACGTACTTTCTGGACAACCCAATATATGCTTACATTACTAGCACGGAAAATTGTGAATGAAAAATTGGATAATATGTGAATTGCAATCATGCAAATGAGATGGTGTGTGTTTTTTCATTCCTATAAGCGTAAGTAACGATATCATTAAAAATGTGGACTTCACACCACCACGCCGCCTATAAGAAACACGCCACCTATAAGAAACGCCATGCCCTGTGTAAAACGGATGGAAATTTTTAAATATACTTTGGTCTATTAAATTCAAAAGGAACCCATTTAACGCTAATTTTAGCAGTGTGAGTATCTTGCCAAACATAAAAATGTGTTTGGTCCACCTAGCTACAATGCTTTGCATGAGAAAAATTGGAAAATATAAATTACCATTCTCATGTTTCAGCTATAGAACGGAAACACTTATCTATAATCAAAAGTACTAGGTTTGGACATACGGGACTGCATGTGTTTTATTTTCATTCCACAGAGGTGCTTCAAATTCAAAATATACATCGCTTTCTTAAGTATTTTAAAACAGTCGCGGAGGAATGAATCGAAAACGTATGTTCGTAATGTGCAGGGTGATTCACTAGTCGCAAAACGCTTATTATATGGAATATCTCAGGACCAGATGAACACTAATAAAACAGTTTCTGGGACAAGATATTTACAGCAGTTCCCAGTAACATCGATGGTTCCTGATAGGTGGCGCCAAGAAGTTGATTTAGGCAGACTAGTGTTGAAATTGCTTCTCAGTCACGCTACCATCGATATTACTGAGAACATGGAAACGAAATGCATTCGATTCCGTAGTTTGTCCATATTGTTCTATGTATTGGGTGATTGGTTCCTTCAAGGAATGCCAGAAGGTGTTTCAGAAAAAATCGTTCGCTGTAAACCACAAACCAGTTCACCATTTCTAACTTGGTGAAGAAACTCGGTAGGACGGGACGTTTCGGCCCAAGATGGCAGGAGACAGTGCAGGATGTGAAGCAGCACTTACTGCAGTCTCCTCACAAGTGTCTTAGAAGGCTTTCTCAAGAGACAGGAAAATGGTACTTGGCCTGCAAAAGAGCAGCAAAGAAATCGAAGTTCAAGACTTACAGTATCGACGCTGGGCAAGAGATACAGTACCACCTCTACCACAAGATCATGCAAAGCGAATAGCGTACTGTGAATGGTTTGGGAAATTTTTCGGCTAAAATCACTAACTGTCGGACACAACATGATTTAAGAGGAATTCTGGTTTCATGTATTCCCGTACATGAAGACGTAAACACGCGCGTACGTGGAACACCAAAAATCTCCATGCACGATGAGAACCACTAAATCCCGAGATAAAATTGGTGTCTTGTGAGCAAAGTTCCCCATCATCAGACCAATCTTTTTTGACGTCATTCTGAAACTGATCGGTACTTGGCAATCTTCACTAAATTTGTAAATCAGCTTTATGACCAGGGACTTGCAAATGATTACTGTCAACAAGACAGTCACACATGTCTAACCTCCAAAAAGGCATGGCAGAAATTCACAGATTCTTTCAGGGCAGGGTTATTTCGAAAGGTCTGTGGCTCTCAAGGGCTTCTGGCCTGATACCCCGATTTCTTTCTTATAGCCCACTTCAAGTCAACTGATAAAGAACAATTCAAGATCTTTAGGACATCAGGCGTGAATTGCTGCTATCGAAATCGGTACCACAGAGCGAACATTCGCCAGTGTGGAGCCTTGATTTAATATGTCCCTGAATGCTGTGGTGATCACTTCCAGAATATTCTCTGAGACAGCTCTATTTGTCATGACCAAGATATATTCCCATTGCATATCATTCAATTCTGTTTGTTCCCTCGTGTGTCATTACATAAAATGTGTATTATGCCCGAGTATATCTGTATAAACCCAGTTCTTTTCTCCAACTTTAAAGGAGATCAGATGAACGTGTAGTAAAGTTTGAGTGATCAAATGTCTTTAAGATGAAGCATTTTTTCAATACAGGTTAACAGATGAAAATGGAATTCTCACCGAGAACGTTCACCAGAGATATCGTTATTGCTTTACGGAAATCACGAAGTTTCACTATGAAACTGGCATTCAAGACATTATATGAGTAATACGATATGTGCTAATGGTAGAGATGTGATTGACATAGTATTTGACAGTCTCACTCTTCCTTCTATTACAAGGAAGAATGAAATCTGTGAGAAATCTGAACCCCATAACTACACTGCTGGCCACCCAAAATGCAACACCAAGAAGGAAGCATCCGATTGGCCTGAAATTTGCAGCATGCGTCGCCCGCGAGAGGACATGCAAACGATTAGCATTGCAGGACATATGCAAATCATGTGCGCCCAGCACGCTACCGAGAAACACTATAAGAAGGGTGCACAGAAGGCGGGGTGTAAGTAGTGGAAGTGTGTTGTGCTGCTGGACCTGTGCGTGGGAAGCTTTCTGACGCTTTGTCGCAGAATACGGAAGTCATTCCAGCACGTTTCGAAGTTCGACAGAGGACGAATAGTGGCTTATCGTGACAGCGGTTTATCGTACCGAGACATCGGCGCCCGTGTGGGACGACATCCACCCACAGTGAGGCGAGTATGGATTCGGTGGGTGCAGGAGAGACGGACGGACCGACGTAAGCGATTGCCGCAGCCGCGGCGCACCACCGAACAAGAGGACCGGCATGTTGTGCGGCGGGAATTGACGGCTCGTACCGCCACATCACGAACGTTAGCGCAGGAATTAGGGTGTGTTGCGCAACAACCTGTGTCAGCACGTACCGTTCGACGTCGTCTGCAGGAGCAAGGACTTGTCGCACGGCGCCCATTGCTCCGATTACCATTGGTGCTACACCACCGGCGAGTGTGGCGGCAGTGGGTCGTTGAACGCCGCACCTGCACTACGGAATGGCACGGCATTGTCTTCTCCGAGGAATCCCGCTTCTGCTTGCAACACCACGATGGTCGGATCCGCGTGTGGCGACACCGCGGCGAGAGACTGTATGACGCCTGCATTATGCATCGCTATACCGGTCCGTCGCCTGGCGTTATGGTTTGGGGCGCAATTGGATATGACACCCGCACCTTTCTGGTACGCATCGCCGGTACACTCAACAGCCACCGATATATCACCGACCTTTTGGAGCCTATAGTCTTACCTGTAGGACCTGCCCGCGGCCACGTTTCAATAGGACAATGCGCGCCCGCACATGGCACGCATCGTGCAACAATTCTTCACGGCCCACCAGGTGTTACTGCTGCCGTGGCCCGCATGTTTTCCCCATATGTCGCCCATCGAACACGTCTGGTCGCTGATCGGCAACCGAGTGGTCCGACAAGCACCACCCGTGGCTACGCCTGATGAACTGTGGCAACGTGTGGAAGCAACCTGGACCGACATACTCCAAGCCCGCCCACATCCAAAGCCTCTTTTGTTTGATGTCGCGGCGTGTAACGGCAGTTATTGCCAGCCATGGGGGCTCCACGGACTATTGATGTCTGCATGTTCCGTAAGTCGCACAGGCCTGTAAGCTCAATCGTTTCATCTTTGTATCTGTTGTTATGTGTCCAGTAAATCTGGTTTTGCTATCTCGTGTTCTTCTTGGTGTTGCATTTTGGGTGGCCATCAGTGTATATGTCCTAAACACCTAGCAAACGATTGGTGTAAGAAGACAGGATTTGACGAATCAGATGTCGTCTTCATTTAAGGTTTCAGTGTGCCGAATGCGCTGTATCCAGTGTTATTGTCACTTTTCGAATAGCGTGATATTATCATTGCCTAAAAGTAATGTGCGGAAAAAGTTCTACACAGTGACTAGAAGCGTTATGGATTAGTAACTTTGTGCTTTCCATAAGACTTCTGAAACAATTGTGTGTGGGTAAATTATTATGTGAGAGTACCAGGCTTATATCAGTGATATTCATATTACTTCCATTGCACTTTAGTTTTGTTGGTTAAAACAGCAGTACATATTCTGTTTCCGTGGACCTTAAAGTCTTCATTTTTCAAAATGCGATAAATTGATGAAACAAGATGTTGAAATTAAAAAAAATCTATTGATCAGCAAAACAACTATAATTCCGTAATTCACACAAGAGTGAAACATGGTTTATTTTGAATTATAATACTTGGATTACGCTGTTTTTTTCACAATGGACCCTGTTCCGAGACATTTGCCTTTCACTGTATATCTAACAGAAAAGCACTGGCGGTTGATCACGACAGTACGCGTGTATCATTCATAACTAACAACGGTCTTCAGTTGCTCTTGGATGAAGGACAGCCGTAGAGTTTCTAACCTATTGTACGCTCATCCCAGTCGCACATCGCTCGCTCTATGGCCCAATTATTTATTTGCATACCTAACCCACAACTGCTTTGTGGGAATGCTAGTTGGGGTTAATTCGTTTTAGCTAGCGTTTAAAGATGTTATAGGATGTATGACTAGTTCATGTTTATGCTCATTTCAGGGAAACATTATCCGAGGACTACATCAAGAAAGAAAGAAATCAATAAGAAGACAAAATTACAAAACTTTGCTATCGTGCATGATTTATGAAGGCAAATTACATTATGATTCAAAAGGAAAATATTTAGTTTGGGCATCGTATTGGTCTCATTTATGTTTCAAAGACAAGAACGTCCTTTTATAAAATATCAATAAGAAGCGTGATCCAGTAAAAGTATAAAATTACATTTGGAGATCGTATTGTGACAGTTGAAGCTGAGACAATCTGGCATCAGGAATATTTGTTTTCGGAAAATAGTTGATGCTTCTCTTTTATTCAACAAAAAAATATTCTCTTGTAGAAAGCTGTTTTATGTAGGTAAACTTCGGAATCTCTCAATTTAAAAAACAGCTTAAACCAATTTTGTAAATTTCGGTAGATTTTTAAGCGCAGTATTCTTGAATATCTTATCTCAAAAGACATACAATAACACTTTATATCTTTTGAAATAAGATAAAAACGAACACTGCACCTAAAAATGTATTAAAGAACTATCTTATTTACTTTAATATACTATTTCAAAGTAGGAATATTGATCTACCGCAGTATAGTAGAACATTTGATTCTGAATCTTCGAGAAAGTGATTGATGCTCCAGTACCTGATCAGATATATCTATTGTGTTTGCTGAACGGTTCTTCTGAGCGGAATGGCAGTTTAAAGACAGATATACTGTTCTGTTTTTCTTTTATTTTGTATGGTCGTAAAAGGTAGACGAAAGGACGAAAACATTATTTTTTGACGATGATATAAAGAAATAAATGAAACAGATAATTAAGTAATTTTAATTTGCTAAACGTAAAGCGAAACAAATCTTTTTGCGATGTCATGTAGCGATAAGAAAATGAATGTAAAAAATGATTTAATACCTGAATTTGGGGCATGCAAATGCTAAAAACAAAATATTTCCAACGATGTAGAGAGATAGGAAAATAAATGTGACAAATGATAAAAATAATTCAGTTTGTGAAATCGGTACTCATTCTTGTCACTTATTTTTTTCTGGGGAAAAACGTCATTCTGGCTAACAGGTACAGTAACTGCAATCGCAGCAAAAATAGATAAATCAACATATGTCAAACAGCACTTTTTCTGGCGCATGTTTAATTGGCCTGTAGAGGTCTCCTGGCATTCTTATTGGAAAATTATTTTGATCTATTCCAGGAACAAATGCATGGAAGACATATCTGACGTTTCAACTGAGACGTAAGATATTTCTACAGCAATAAACAATTCAGTCTGGGAAACACCCTGCAGCATTTGCATGGTGTCAAGATGTCATTTATTAGTATCGGGAAGAAGTTGGTAAGTTTGACAAAGCAAAAGTTTCAAAAAGAAATCTCCTGTTTCTGACGCTTTTTGCATAAGTGCCTTTAATCTACATAAGGAATTGCCGTTCATACCGAACAGTAATAACATTCAGACTGTTTCACGAATTCTTTAGAAGTTCGACCTTCTTATTATGAACACACGCAGTTGAAAAGTAGGACACGCATATTCATATATGCTCGGATTGTATGAACTATACATTCTTTATAAATATGCTTGGATCATGTGCACATATAAAATAATATCCTAGCCTTCATTTTAACCTTTTCCGCAATTTTGACCTGTTTTTTAAGAACTTAAATTAAGTTCAGCGTGATCATTTCGTTCTTAATTGTGATGAATATATCAAAATCTTTGGATTATCGAAACCATTACATTCTCCAATTTCATTAGCTTGCTGAAAGAAATATTTATTCAGTGATGTTACGAATTTACTCAGTTGCTTGTACGTCTCTGTATTTAGAATTTTCTAAAGCAAAAACTACACTATTCAGAATTTCATAAAGCAAAAACTACACCAGACTGATACATGTTCTTTGAAACATTCTCTCTACAGCCTTTACAAAATTGAGTTAGATTTTTTACACTTTTTACCCCTACTTTCTCCATTTGATGCAATGACACCTATAAATTCAATCTGTAATTCAAAGTCATAAAATGTTTTCCACAGAAAGGTATTTCCTGGCAGACATAAACTACTCCTCTTTATGCGTTTCTTGAAATGTACAGTGGCACAATTTCAATAATACACGATGGCACAGTTTGCAGATGCTGACCTCGAATTCCTCCAATTATTGGGTTTGGATTCGAATCCTGGATTCAACAGGGATGTTGCGTTTGTTCTCAGTGTCTTTTTTTTTCTCATGGAATCAGTGAATCTAAATCAGAAACCGGGTGCACTAAATGCTCATCAAGGTCATTAAATTAAAGACAAAAAAGAAAAAAAAACGCAAATCGGTTTAAATACGTTATGCCTTGTGGTCTCCTTATCTCGTTATTTCTGAACGCTTGCTTCTAGTTCTTTAGAGATGTCTCATGAACACATTGTTTTATACTTTTTTGTAACAACAATGAAAATCAACCCTTTTTCATGGAAATCAAACGCCTGATCTTGAACGTTTGAATAAAAAAGGATATTTGGTTCGTTTTCGTGAAAAATTTCGCCTAAAAATTATTTGTCTTCATGAATAGTTTTTAAAAAAGATTTGAAATTTTTTGTGTTAGTAAAAAATATTGTTAAGAAATACAAGGGAAGATTAATTAATGGAACTAATATTGCGATGAATTTCTATAATGATCTTTTTTTGTAGTAGGCATCATTAAACAGACAGTGTCTGTCATAAGTACATCTCCTGTAATACTGGTATCGCAAATTTTACCAGACTCGGAATCATCATCAGGAAACTGGCAGTGCGGAGCATATGCCACGCGATGAACGTACGTCGCCGCTATACAAGACACATTGCGGACTGCTACTTTCAGATTCTAGCTCCAAAATACCCCAACCAAAACGTCACAAGCATACCAAACAACTTTCTGATGGCTAATGAATCCATAGTATCAGCAGATTACTTAAATACTGAAATGCGTAGGAGGCTACTTAATCCATATTGACAGTTGGGTATTGAAACAAGAGGATGATGCTCTTCAAAATACAGCTCCGGATCAGATTATCTGTCCCATACGACTGAGTCATGAGCACTAATCACATATTAATTGTTGGTATCCACTAATTCGGAGTGAACATGACCCAGTTATACCTTTGTAAACAGCTTCACTATGCCGAAAAATGTGCTGTTCAGATTTCGATATGCATCGCGGAAAAGATCGCTGACCACTGAAAAAATATTTTCCAGCTTTGAAAACGTTGAAGTAAGCCTTACATGAAAATAAAATAAGCAAGATTTCTGAGTAACACTAGATCATAAGAAAAAGATAGAGAAAATGTTGGTGTTTGTGTTTGTACGGAACTTTGTCTTTTTCATTCCCTACGTACGATAAAGAAAAAAATGTCGGAGACACGAAAGATTGCTAACGTTTAAAACACAGAATGCCTCGAAATTCAGTTTGATTATTTTACTGCCGGGTGATATAAAGAGAGATCTGAAAAGAAGTAATTTTATTTCTTCCTGTTCTTAAGTGCCTATGCTATAAAAGAGAGAAGAGGTGCTTTACATTGCGTCTCAGCTGTTTCACGAGACGCCAATCAAGCAAAAATCGATTACTGTATTTCCTTAGCAGAGCTACAGTTTTTTTTACTTTTTTGTTAGATATGACTGATTACCACTTAAAAGCTCACCTGAGACTAACTGTATCTCTTTCAATGTAGAGACATTATGCTATTTAAATTAATTTTTGTTTTCTCCATAACACATTCAGTGGTCCGATTCCTTTGTTCTTTGGATGTGTTTCCCTCTCAGAGTACTTATTAGTGACTGCGATGCAAACGGGTGAAAGAGTGCATGTGTATCTAGAAAAAGAAATTAACTGAGCGTCCTAATAATTGGTACAATTTGTTTTCGGAAAGCTCAGCTATTTTTACAAATCTTATCATGATATTCAGTAGCCTATAATGAATAATATCACCGAGTTTTCGACAATTTTAAACTTTGTACACTGTAGAAGCGAAACATTATGACCACCTACCTAGTACTGCGTAGTTTCTCCGTTGCGGCCACGTGAAGGACCATGGACTCCACAAGCCCCTGGAAAGTGTCCACTGGTATTATAATGAATAAGGCTTCTTTTACTACCAAGCTAATTATCGTGAATATAGCTTTCACTAATATTATAATGAATTCAATGCTTGTACTAAGCTTCTAATAGTGAATTCAAATGGTTGTTGTTACTAGTTAATTAAGATCATGAATAAAGTCTCCTGCTAGTAGTGTAGTAATAGTAATGAACAAACTTATAACTGGTAGTAATGTTGTAGTAGTAATTAAGATGAATAAAGTCTTATGCTGGTTGTTACTAATAACACTAAATGAAATAAACCTAACAGCCAGACAGAGGTCTGACAGTACTATGAACTGAGAAAGACGTGCTTACTTAAAACCTTTTATTATGAACTTCTACTGGTATCATCACACACAGCTACTCAAATAACACGTAGCTCCTTGCACATGAACGAAGCTCTATACTCATAAACAACAGCTCTCCACATAAACAAACGCTCTTCCTATACAACAACAACAACCGCTCTCTCCGTACAACAACAAACGCTCTCTCCGTACAACAACAAACGCTCTCCCCGTAAAACAACAAACGCTCTCCCAGGTATCGTTGAACGCGCCTATTTATACTGGCTACCACCACGTCATGACTTACACTCATTGCCAGATCTCATTCAGCGGGTGAAATAACATCTCGTTCAGTAAGAAGATAATTTACATAGAAAAATAAAATAACCAGAGATAGTAAAATCAAAAGGAAAGTGAATCGAGAGTATACGTTTCATCATCTCCCCCTTAATTTTTTTTTCTTTTTTCCTTTTTTTTTTTTTTTTGTTTCCGAAAAACCTATCAATTTTGGAGTGTAAGTCTTACACTTCGTTTATAGACGTTTCTCGACCTCTTTTTTGTTTTGTTGTTTGGTGGCAGCAGTATTTACAATATCAAACTTGGCATGACAAAATCAAGAAATCTGTATTCGTCTGTGAAACACTTGTATTTTTGAACAAAACAAACTTGCATCGGCATACCTTCCTTTTATTCTGCCTAGTAGGAATCACTTTTTTTAATTTCAAATTACGTTCTCATTATTCGTTGAATACACACCAACTGTATCAGCAGCGAAGATTGCCTGGAGCTGCCTAACAGTAACAATTTTATTATTTTACCCCTAAGCACATAGATATATATAAAAAAAATTTGGATTAGTAGATGGACATAGAAGAAATATAAAAAAAAACACATATATGCACAAAAAAGAATGCATAGGCCCACACGAAAAAAAAATTCTGACACGCCAACTGGTCGTGCAGGAAAAACAACAAACGGAGAAAAGAACCTGTCCACGAGAACTTACTTATCTCGAGGACGCATAAAAAACTCTAGTACGATAACGTTTTCCAGGCCTAATCGGACTTGTAAATTCAGTTGGCGTAGTGCGTTTCAAGGATTTGAATGGATCTGGAACATCTGTATTCTGTCGGTCAAGAAATCCCAGCGGCTGATAGGAACGGTCAGGAACGGCTGAAGTCTGGCGGTCCGGAAATCCCTGCGGCTGATAGGAACGGTCAGGAACGGCTGAAGTCTGGGGGTCCGGAAATCCTTGCGGCTGACAGGAACGGTCAGGAACGGCTGACGTCCGGCGATCAGGAACGGCCGAAGTCTGGCGGTCCGGAAATCTCTGCGGCTGACAGGAACGGGCTCCCCCAGGCTTTTGATATGTAGTCCCTTTGTGCTGGGGCCCGTGGTGTCCTTCCAGTATTCTTTTTGACGGACGTGGCTCCGGCCACATCGTTTGCTTTCGTTTTCGCCCTCGTGGCATAAGAGTAGCAGCAGGCATCGGCCCTGTTTGCCCTGAGCGTAGGTTCCAGGGGCGAAACCCGGGCAGATGAAAGGATCTCTGCCTTCGTCGCTGTTGCGGCGAAGCAGATTGGGGAGACAAGTTACGTTTTTGACCAGCTTTTGGTGGTGCTGGACGGTTTGTAATTGGTGTTTGACGTTTAGGAATAGTCAAATTACTGTTCATAACTGATAAATCAGAAATATCCGAAGCTCTGAGTCGCTGCTGTAATTTAGTGGTCGTGCAGGGCGATGTTTATTCCTGCCTATAGGAATACTCTCTGATGAGGTATTCAAGGAAGTAGGAGCTTGTGGTGTTGCAGAGTTATCAGGAAATGGGGCAGCAATAGTCTTGGCAATGGTTGGAGGGAAAGGAACGATACTAGTATTTGAAGAACTTGATTCGAGATTTGGTCTCATGGGAGAATCAGGTTGCGTGTTTGGAAACCCGTCTTGAGGAGGGGAGGGTGAAGAAAAAATCACGGGAGATTCTTCAAAAATGTTTGTTGGTTCGTCCAAAATTTCTGGAGGTTGATCGTGAGATATAGACTCTTGAGTCTGGGGAACAGAAGGTTGAGTAGGGTTGATTATAAAATCGATATTTCGTTCATGATACTTGCGACACTGAGCAACGTGTACGTATTGAAATTGATTGTCAGGTTTTTCAAGAACAATGTTATTTTCAAACACATTTGCCACCCGATATGGACCTTCGTAGCTGGGTGCAAATTTCTTCACTAAAGTATGAGAAACAGAAGACTGGAAGTGCGTTTCCACAAGAGTGAGATCTCCAACGACAAGATCTGGTTCCCTACGCCTAGTATTATAATATCCTGCTTGAGCCGCTTGTGCTCCTAGCATTGCAACACGAGCTTTTTCTGCCATGATTCGTACTGATTGCGGAGTTGGTCGCTGGTTTAGTTCGTCGATAATCCCCGTTAAATTTTCAAAAGGGGTTTTAATTTTGCGACCCAGAAAAAGTTCTGCAGGAGTAATTTTAGTAGATTCGTGAACAGACGAGCGGAGGGCGAACGAAAACAGCTCAAGATGGTCATCCCTTCGTTCGTGATGATCCATGACAAATGTAGCAATCATTCTCACTAGCGTGCGGTTTACGCGTTCCGCAGGATTACTCTGGGGATGATATGGGGAAATGAATTTATGCTTAATGTGTAGTCTCGCACACATTCTTTCAAAAATGTCAGAAATAAATTGAGGACCATTATCCGAAACTACTTTATTAGGTGCACCATATCTAGAGAATACTTCATTAACTAATACATTACAAATAACTTCTGCCGTAGCGGTTTTAATGGGAAAAACTTCAACCCATTTAGAAAAATTATCAGTTAATACTAAAACGTAACGAGCTTTGTTTTTAACAGATAAAGGATAAGGTCCCAATAAATCTATGGAAATAATATCAAAAACATGAGAACTTGAACTAGATTTCAAGTGACCGGCCGGTCTTACATTAGGGTAATTATTAATCTGACACAAGTGACATGATTGAACGTATGCGAGCACACTTTGGTACATGCCAGGCCAATAGGCAACATCCCGCAATTTACAACGGGTCTTGCGAATACCTAAATGGCCTGCAAGAGGTTTGTCATGAAATTCGTTTAAAAGGGCCATTCTAAGGGTTCGCGGAATATATGTGCGAAACTCTGCCCTAGTAGTCCTAGATTTTGTATAGTAAAGAAGACCCTCTATGATTTCAAAATATTGTGACCTTCCAGCCAGAGAAGGATCACTTTGTAGGGGCGAACCCGCAAGCAAACAATTATAGATATCCCCGAAATCTGGATCATTTATTAATTCTGCCATTATCTGCTCTCTGGATGTTATATCAGCTATTAGAAGTAAAGGCTGACATCCAGGAGTAGTTTCTGTGGGGACCCCACTAATCGGAACGCGAGACAATGCGTCCGGTAATTGATTCTTATGAGCTGGCTGATACGAAATTTTGATATTGCTCTCTTGTAACTTAAGAGCCCACTTCATAAGTCTTTGAGATAGGTGCTTAGCAGAATTCAAATACTGAAGGGCAGAATGATCCGTAATTATGTTAACTGTCAATTCGTTAAGATAACATTGAAATTTATCAAGAGCATACACAACAGCAAGACATTCACGTCCCGTAGCTGAATAATTGCGTTCAGCTTTGGCTAAAGTACGAGACGCAAAAGCTATTGGATGCCCAGCTTGTGATAAAACGCAACCAAGACCAACTCCGGATGCGTCAGTATAAATATCAAATTCCTTAGTATGATCCGGGAAAGCCAACACAGGAGGCTGAGTCAACGCAGACTTCAGTGTTTCAAATGCAGCGTTAGCCTCAGGTATCCAAACAAACTTCTTGTATTTACGTTTCAAAGCATACAATGGCTCACAGATTGTAGCATAAGCGGGGACGAACTGCTGATACCATCCGGTCATTCCCAGAAAGCGTGATAGTTCTTTTGCTGTTTTAGGCCAAGGAAAGTCAACAATAGGCCTAATTTTTTCATTATCCGTAAATAAGCCGTGGGGAGTAATTTTCAACCCCAGATATACAATCTCGTACCTCGCTATCTGGCATTTACTAGGTTTTAACGTCAAGCGAGCATTGTATATATGAGTTGGAAGGAACACCTGTTTGAGCAGAGAAAGGTGCTCGTCAAAAGTCTCGGATGTAATAATAATGTCATCCAAATATACATGCACATGGGGACCCAGAACAGGTCTGAGAACCGTATCCATAAGCTTTTGGAAAGTAGCAGGTGCAGAAGCTAATCCAAAGGGCATACGTAGGTATTCATAAGCCCCAAAAGGAGTCACAAAGCCTGTTTTATCGACAGAGTCCGGATGTACCGCCACTTACCAATATCCACTCGCCAAATCTAAGGTTGACATCCATTTAGTTGATGACAGGTCATGCAAAATATGTGACATGACAGGTAGTGGATAATTGATCGTTTTTGTGACTTGGTTCAGCTTGCGAAAATCTGTCACAAAACGAAATTCATTGGGTTGTTTCTTTGGAACCAAAAAGGCAGGAACAGCCCAGGCGCTTGTTGATTCCCTTATTATGCCCTGTTTAATCATTTCAGCAATTTGACGTTGTATTTCCTGTTTCTTATGTGGAGCACAAGGGTAAGGTTTCGTCGCTATCGGTTTCGAACCATCAGTGTCAATGACATGATAAACCACCTGTGTGAAACCAGGTTGATCAGAAAATAAACCAGGGCTTTCCTGTAAAAGTAGAGAAAGCTGGTTTCGTTGCCTCTCATTCAATTGGTTACTCAATAACAAACTCGTTATATCCATAGGAACCGTAGGAATCATTTCGACAGGTTCCGGAAAGGAAATCACATGTTGTACGAAATTCAAAGTTAGTTGAAACGTATGAATAAAGTCCATTCCCATTAGACATTTCACAGGTAGTTCGTCTATAAGCAGGAAAGAATGCGTAAAGCGAGCCTTTCTCAGCCCTAGAGATAATGTGACAGTTCCTGTGATACTGAAGATTTCGTTATTTGCACCTCGCAAATACTGCGTTGCAGGCTGAACGAGTATTGCAGGAAAATTGTCAGTGCAAAACTTCTAATTTAGGGCTGATATTTCAGAACCAGTGTCGAACTTTGTCTCGACAATAATATCTTCAATTGTCAAGAATACATCAGGCAACTGAGGAGTTTGGACAGCCACTAACACTGTTTTAGGGTCAGAATGCTTGGTATCAGGATGCAGGACCGACTCCTTGGTCTACTTCCTTTGGAAGTTTAAAGGATTCCTGGTTGGATTATCATGCGGTCTGAAACCTCGACCCTGCCGGGTATCGGGAAAATTTTCACGCTGAGGAAAACTGCGTGAAACCTGCGTCGGGAACTCCGCGTGTCTGTTTACATTGTCATATCTATTACTTCTTCCCTCAGCACGGGCAGAAAAATCATCATTGTCCTGAGCATGAAAACGTTCCGAATGCTGCGGATTGGAACGGGGTCGAGCATACTGTGCATTTGTACGATATCCCGAAGATTGTTCAGAAACTCGCTGTTGGTTTGCCACTCTTCTGTGTGGTGGAACGTATGAAGCTTGCGTGTGCACTAGTGCATGCTCGCGCTGAAAGTTATCATGCCTATTATGCCGCTGAGGGTTTTCGTAATAAGCCTCGCGGGGTGCCCGAGCATGGTGAGTTGAACCATGTTTGCCATGTCGCTCTTCATACGTTCGTATGAGGCGAAGGCATTCATGAATTGTAGCAGGGTGTCGAACCTGAAGAAAATCTTGTAGAAATGGGTCGAGCTGCTGCAATAGGGTATCCAACATGTCGACATGACTGGCATGTGGATCCCATAAGTTATATAAGCGTGTTGTTTCCAACGCAAATGCAACAGGGCTATCGTTGGGCCCTTGCTGACGAGAAAAAGTTGTTGTGCAAGGCTAGCTCGACTGAGGCCGAAAGGAAAGACCTCCAAAAATTCTGCACGGAAATTCTCATAATGAGAATCCGGGTTCGACACTCTCCACTGCCGATACCAGGTCCGACACTCTCCACTGCCGATACCAGGTCTTAGCGGTATCCTTCAAGCAAGTGCCTGCGATTTGTACTTTGCAGTCTTCAGGAATATTGTAGATATCAAAATGATCTTCCAAATCTTCGAGGAATTTTAAGGATCCCTCCAAACCATTGAAATGAATTGTTCCTGCATGCTGCACGAAATGGGCAAGCATTCTGCTTCGCTGAGAGGATTGAACTCCCTCAGGTACGACCCGCGACTCAGAGTAATAGGAAGCTGGTGAGTTACGAAATTGTGAAGAATGCCTGGGTACGTGTAGATCATTCATATCAAAGTGAGACCCACAGGCTTCTTGCAATATGTCAAAGAAAACACCATCACCACCCAAATTTGATTTAGGGTGAAAAACTGAAGTTGTCTCAGGTAGTGAAGACATGGGTAATATTTGTCAAGACCTCGTGTTCGAGAAAAGTTCGGGCGCCAATTATAATGAATAAGGCTTCTTTTACTACCAAGCTAATTATCGTGAATATAGCTTTCACTAATATTATAATGAATTCAATGCTTGTACTAAGCTTCTAATAGTGAATTCAAATGGTTGTTGTTACTAGTTAATTAAGATCATAAATAAAGTCTCCTGCTAGTAGTGTAGTAATAGTAATGAACAAACTTATAACTGGTAGTAATGTTGTAGTAGTAATTAAGATGAATAAAGTATTATGCTGGTTGTTACTAATAACACTAAATGAAATAAACCTAACAGCCAGACAGAGGTCTGACAGTACTATGAACTGAGAAAGACGTACTTACTTAAAACCTTTTATTATGAACTTCTACTGGTATCATCACACACAGCTACTCAAATAACACGTAGCTCCTTGCACATGAACGAAGCTCTATACTCATAAACAACAGCTCTCCACATAAGCAAACGCTCTTCCTATACAACAACAACAAACGCTCTCTCCGTACAACAACAAACACTCTCTCCGTACAACAACAAACGCTCTCCCCGTACAACAACAAACGCTCTCCCAGGTATCGTTGAACGCGCCTATTTATACTGGCTACCACCACGTCATGACTTACACTCATTGCCAGATCTCATTCAGCAGGTGAAATAACATCTCGTTCAGTAAGAAGATAATTTACATAGAAAAATAAAATAACCAGAGATAGTAAAATTAAAAGGAAAGTGAATCGAGAGTATACGTTACAGTATGTCGTATCATATCCATACAAGAGCTGCCCTTAGCTCGACCAGTGTCTGCAGCAGATGAACAACAGGCCGCAGATGCCGACCCATAAGGTATCGAATATGTTCAATTGTATTCATGTCGGGCGACATGGGCCGCCATGAAAGAACACGAAAGGCATTTGTGTGTTCCTCTAACTCGTCCTGCACGATACTGGCCTTATGACACGGATTATTATCGAGATGGAACACCCATCTCCGTCTGGAAACAATCATGAAGAGGTATGCAGTCGCGTTCAGAGGGCCATCCACCGGTCTCGGGAACCGAGAGCGTCCCAGAACATTACACCCCCAGTCTGCACCTATGGGGTCATGGCATCTTGTACCATCTTCTGATTACCCTCCACCATCCACTCTCTCAATGCAGTATGAAACGTATTGACTGATGCTGCATGTATCACATATAGCCTCTGTGTACACCCTTGACTTTTACACGTGTGCACCGCCGCAGTGGACACGATCTAAACGTCAGATAAGGTGGTCATAATGTTTTGCTCGTATTGGGTATATTTTTGTTTTGATTCTTCAACACATTTTATTTAGTGTATCAAAGATTCGAACGTCGGCATACCTTTCCTTCTTGTTTTGTTTTGTATGTTTGGTCAGAAGTCTGATAAAACTCATACACGTGTGGAAAAATAAGTGTTGGCTAATAAAATTTTATTTGGTTTATATCGTACTGATATAAAAAATATTTTCATAATATGTAAGTGCAAGAGGAAACTTTACCCTGTCTTGCATAATTTTTTCCAGCATATGGCAACATTTTACGTATCCCAACGGCATTTCATACATGGCATGCTTTCATGCCCATGTCCACGTCAGAGAAACAGGAAGTTTTCATTTATGTGTTTCCCAAATACCACCACTAAATTCGCACAACACTTCGGTATCTTCGGCCAAGGGCACGGATTATGATGACGCGGTGTTTTAAATGACATAACACCAAGTTTAAAGTTAATATACTGTAAACGGAAACGTTACTTACGCCCTATAGTGGCAAAATTGTACGTTAAAATTTGAAATTATATGCAAATCATTTCGCATGAGATACACTGTTCGAGAAAGAAAGAATTTTTCGAATCGGATTGTTAGAAACAGAGATGTCGACAAAACTAACATGTAATTCTACGTTCCTTAGCGGGAAAATTGTTTTACTTTCTGCAAAAAAATATGCACAAAATGTTTTTCATGGTGAGCGGTATCTGACAGAGAAGGAACTTTTTAATCGAACTTTCAGGAGAGCAGATATTTCTGCAAATACATGGGAAGCATATATGTACCCTCACTCTCCTAGTGGCAAAACGGTTCTTCACCAGAGTTTGAAACTATATGCAGAACGTTTCCAACCAGAAGCTCTATCCGACTTAAAAAAATATTTTTCAAATCGGACATTCAGAAGCAGAGATATCGAATAAATCGCAATTCACCTTTACTCTCCTTACGGGAAAACTGTGCATTACGTGAAAATTTCGGTCGGATATTTAGAAGCAAAGATATCGAATAAAATGTATTTTACATTCCATAGCATTTGCACTACGCCTTCTAGAGGAGAAGTTATTCATCGGAAAAGAACCGGATAGCAAAGGTCATCGTTCTCACATTTCGGGCATTCCAATGCGTAAAGAATTTTTCAAATCAGACTAATACTTGCACAAACATGGTGTCCACAGACAGACGGGCAGACCAGTAAAGTGATACTATAAGCACGCACCTTTGTTTTTTGGTTTTTTTTAAAGAAAAGACCTTAAAAATCTTAAGTTTCGATTGACATAACAGCAAGTTGAGTGTAACCATCTACAAGAAAATACCATAAAAGACGAAGGTTTGTCGTTCACTTCTTCAACATTCTGAAATGTTCACACCCGTATATCTAATGGGAAAAAATATTTTTCCCTCGAACACGGTGTTTCTTACTTTTCGACTTACCCTTGAACATCGTTCTCGTAAGTGATCCTTGCTTACCTTTCCTGTGATCAAAGACTAGTTTTTTCTTTCTCCCAAGTATATTCAACTGAATGAGTACCGTTATCTAGAAGACCATTCATTCGAAAAGAGGAAATGTGAGCGTCACAAATGTTAAATTCCTAAAACATTGTTAATTATACAATGTATATAACATTATGTTAATTTATTTTAGTCGAAAAAAGCATCATAACAAGAAAAATGACACCGAATTTTCGGATGTAAATGAGCACGTCTTTTGAATCCGTTCTGACGTGAATTAAATTTATCAAAGTTATTCAAAGTCAATGGAACCGGTTTCGAAAACAATCAACTTGTTCCTACAATCGATAAAACATCCAGAAATACAAAATTTATAGAAACATCTACTTAGTTCCACCAGCGGTTAAAAAGAATGCTGCGAAAATTAACAAATCTCGAACAAAAAATTACACATACTACAAGGAAGGTTCCACAGACAAAGAGATTTTCAAATCGAACAGTTAAAAGGAGAAATATAGAAGGAAACGTGATATAAGTCTACATCTGCTAGCGGAAAAATTTTGCATAACGGAAAAGTTGAAAATAGGCGAAACATTTTGTAATGAAAAAGCTATGCTAAGGGAAAACAACTTTTCAAATTCATCCCCCGGAAGTAGATATAGCGAAAAGAAAGGCTTCGACCTTGACGCAGCTAGCAGGAAACCTTTGCTTTATTTAAAGAGGATAATGTTCCACATCTCTGTTCTAGCGAAGGGCATACAGTAAAGAAGACATTTCTCAATAGCGTTTTTAGAAGCGGCGATACAGCTGCAAACTGCCGAAACGCCACCTACCGACAGAACTGTGAACTACAAAATTCCTTATATACTAGCCTGAAGTGTTCTACAAAGGAAATGGCATCCGGTGTTGGAAGAATTGTTGAAATCGTACATGTAAAAACAGTGATATGGAGAAAAACAAAATAAGCATTTGGGCCCCTAGCGGCAAAAGTGTGCACTATTTTGGAAAGAGAATACACACACAGAGTTTGCATAGTTAGTGGTATCTGACTGAAGAAAGAAGTTTTTAATCGGTTTTTAGTCCTACTGATATTGCTGTAAACGGAAAAATGAACTTACGCCCTCTGGTGGCAGACTTGTGCGGTAATAAAAGCGTGAAATTATGTGAGAAATATTTCCCACGGAGATGCTCTCCAACAAAGAACTTATTTTTCAAATCGGACTCTTAGAAGGAGAGATATCGACAAAAATAAGATATGACTTCATACCCCCTGGTGGAAAAACCATGCATTATTTTAAGAAGAAAGTATCGTCAAAAGGTTTTTCGATGTGAGCGGTATCGGTCCACGAAAGAATTTTTTCGATCGAATTTTCAGGAGCTCAGATTTTGCTTTAAATACATCAGACACAGAAATTAACGCTTACGCCCCCTGGTGGCCAAACCATTCCTTATCAAATATTAGAAATTATATCCAAAGCATTTCCTATCAGGAGCTGTATTCGGTGCAGAAAGAATTTTTCAGATCGGAGTTTTAGAAGCAGAGATATCGAGAAAAACGCATTTTACCTTTACGTTAGCGGAAAATCTTGCTTTACTTGAAAATGTTGAAATTATATGAGAAACATTTTACCCCGGAAAGGTATCTAACAAAGAACAAATTTTTCAAATCCGATCTTTAGAGGCAGATATATTGACAGAAATAAGATATACGTCTACGCCCCTGGCGCAGAAACCATGCATTATTTTAAGAAGAAAATATTCTGAAATGTTTAGCGACATGAGCGCTATCGGTCCACGAAAGAATTTTTCAATCGAGCTTTTAGAAGGTCAGATTTTGCTGCAAACAGAAATTTACGCTTACGGCCCCTGGTGGCCAAACTATATTTTACAAAAAATTAGAAATACAACCAAAACATTTCCCACTTACAGCTGTATCAGGTGCAGGGAAAAAATTTCAAAACGGAGCTTTAGAAGCAGAGATACCGGGGAAAGCGCAATTTACTTACATTACCCCTAGCAGAAAGTCAAAGAATCACTTGAAATTTTTGAAATTATATGAAAAAAATTTGTCGCACTGAAAACTATGGAACAAAGAGGAATTTTTTAAAATCCGACCATTAGAAGCAGAGATATCGACAAAAATAAAATATACATCTGCGACCCCTGACGGAGAAACCATCAGAGGTCGCAGATGGAATATTTCTTCCTAAACCATGCATTGTTTTAGGAAGAAAATATTCCAAAAAAGGTTGGTCGACGTGAGTAGTATCGGTCCACGGAAGAATTTTTTCAATCGAGATTTTCGAAACTCAGATTTTGCTGCAAATACATCAGAAGCAGAAATCAACACTTACGCCTCCTGGTGGTCAAACCGTTTTACAGCAAAAATTAGAATTCATATGGAAAATATCTCCCATCTGACAGAGCGGTATTCGCCGCAGAAATTTTTTTTTCCAATCGGAGCTTTAAAAGCAGAGATATCGGGAAAACGCAATTTACTTTTACGCCCCTAGCAGAGAATCTATACGTAACTTGAAAAAGTAACTATACATGAAACAGTCTTCGACATAAATGTAATCGAAAGGTAAAATAATTTTTGGAATAAAATGTATTTTGAATTCGATATTACCTGCGTTTACGCCCTCTAGCGGCGAAATTATGTATCGTAAAAAAAAAAACGAAATAAAGGATAATCAATCGCACATTTCAAGCTTCCTAATTCAAAAAAATTCTCAAATCGGACTATTAGTTGCAGAGATATCGTGTCTGCAGCATGACGGACGGACTGGCTGAAAAACCGATAACATAAGCACGATCTATTTTTACAAAAGACGTGTTAAAAAAGTGTACGTGATGTGGTTAAATTTAGGAGTCTCGAATTGGAACCTCTAAACGATAATATTCATGCTGGAAAGCAGTTATCGACCATGGGTTGCAGTGGAATAAATTTATTACCCATCGATCTGAAAACATGTGAGCAAATCTACGAAAAAGTTTATTAAAAAAAGTTACAAGATGACCATATTGTCCGGTTCGTCTCGATGGAAAACCAAATTTGTTTGTAAGCTCAGAAACTGTTCAAAACATGGCGTGTATTACGTTATTAATCTAAGTCATCGACAGTTAGCTAAAATGTCCAAATACTTCAAAACCGTAAACGTGTCAGCCTTTTCATGCTATCCCGGACGTTGCGAAGCTAATCTCTTGCACTGAACTTAGTCTTGATCAAGTTCTAGGTTAGCTGTGGACGTTATATTCACTGTTCGATTCTGCCTGAAATCAGTTACTTAGAACAAAGATTCATCCTACGTTTCGAAGCTTACGTGCTTGAGAAACACATACAAAAAGAAAAGAGAGAGAGAGAGAGAGAAATGTAAGAGTGATTTTAATACGTAGTGATTTTCCTATTTCTTAATGCATTAATCACTTGGCAGTTCACACTAAAGTCATTTTGGAAACTTGACACTATGGTTATCTTTTCGTGTCAAATATTGTGACAACTAAACATAAAGGATAAAAGAAACACGGTATATATAAAATAATTTTTGGTTTGCTTAAAAAAAGTAGAGCACATCTCTGTTTTTGCTAAACGTTCCTCCCACAGAGTTTTTTACCAAAATTCCATTACATCGGTTTGGCAATTTTCTTGGTGCATGAGACTAGTCTTTTTTGTTTCTTTTTTTCTTGCTTTTTTTTTATTTGATTTTGAAGGACAGGTGCTTTTCCCTTATAAGTTAGAACTGTACTACACGACTTTCAGTCTTCCAAAAATACTAGTAACTATGAAAAAGCATTTAAAAGCGGTTATTTTCTCCAAGAATATAAATACATATTTTACTGAAATGCTCGAACTTAGGTAAATTATTTAGATGCTTATCAGAACCACCAACACCAAAAAGCGACTAAAAACTGAAAGAAACAGTAGACTTAAGTTACAAGTCCACGGTGCATGCCAAATACAATTCAGTGGCAAAAGAATCTACAGCAGGCCTAAAAATTCAGATAAGGAGCAACTGAAATTACTGCTGCAGTATTTTAATAGGAAATAGGGAATAAAAGAGGAAGTCTGCTTTTGCCTTTTCAGTATGTCTTTAAAAAAATACGTGCTTATGGTATCACTTTGTCTATCCGTCTGTCTGTGGGCATCATATCTCTTCATTAGTCCGATTTGAAAAATTCTTCTTACGTTGCGAAGCTCAAAATGGGAAAACGATGATCCTTACTTTCCGACTTTTCCAGGCACAACTTTGCCGCTATAGGGCGTAAATGCAGATTTCGAAATACATTTTATCCCATATCATTGCTTCTAAATATCCGACTGAAAAATTTCCTTCTTCCATTCGATACCATTTGTAACGAAGGCTATTTTGAGTACATTTGTACAATTTCTTTTTCAAGTAATGAATAGTTTTTTCGCTATGGGAGTGTAAAATTAAATTGAAATTTCCCCGATATCTCTGTTTCTAAATGATTGACTTGAAAAATTCTTTTGACATAGAACTACATCTTTCTCTGCGCTGGGTAGGGGGTGACATCTGGAGCACGGATGCAACGAAAACATGCCACACTTTGAATGCTTATATCTTCGAAACTAATAATCGTAAAATAATAAATAATACATCATTAGATAGTTTATAGAGTCCCATTTGTAACACCATAAGTTTCAACCTTCCGCCCTTCGGCACAGTAGCGTTAGAAAGTTAAGCGAAACTTTACGCGATTTTATTTCGCCGCACGCCGTTTTAAGGTTGATGAAAACCAGTAAATAGATAATGATAGCTATGATCTCAGCCCCGCATTCCGTAGCTGAGGGTCAGAGCTAACGGACGTATGTGATAAACCGGATTAAAGTGGATTTAAAATTTATTTGTTTTTTAGATCAAAAAAGATTTGGTGACGAAAATTTAAAAATGCCGCGAAAACCCAGAGAAAATTACTGTAAGAACCGACGAAAGTTGGAGAAACAGCTAGAGGAGAACGAGAGAAATCCGAAAAAGCCCGCTAAGTCATCAACTGAAATTCACAAGAATGTAGGGAGCGTCAAAATTCCGCGCGCAGAGTTGCGTTCACCAGAGTTCGATTCTAGAGCCACAACCTTCAACTTCAACTGCACAAATTGACCCTGAACAGCAAGAACAGATGGAGATTGACGTCATCGATCCAAATTCTCAAATATTCACACCGAGCATGGAATACCAATGTACATCGCCAGTCTTTACTACTTCGCTGGATAATGAATGTATTACGTCTCAAACCTTTACACTGCCGATGCATTCTGAATCTAGACAAGAAATTGACCCTGAACAGCAACAAGAAAAGCACAATAGGCCCGAGACATATCTCCAAATTTATGGCAAGGCAACTAAGAAGTTTGGAAAATTGTTTCTGAAGAACGATTTCTTCAGAAACAAGTTTAGTAATAACTACTGAGAATGATGATACTACGCCTTCTACTTCTACTAACATTAATTTATAATCAGCATAAGTTACTGTGAATTGTATATTGTGTGTAAGTTGCTTTTAAATAAATAAAGTAAAACATTTCTTTCGTTTTATTTCTTAAAAATTTTATATCTGAAAAAAATCAAAGGAGCACGGTAGCAACTGTGCCGCAACCTACAACGTAGGGCTGCGTCAACTGTCCTTCGCTGAATACTTTAAGGACCTGGAACTAGTGAGAGAGTGTCATGGAATAGTGACAGTTGACGTAGTTCTACGTTGTAGGTAGTTTAAGGGGCACAGTTGCTACTGTGCCCCGTTAATTTTTTTTTTTTTTTTTTTTTTTTTGTATCCGATAGAGCTCCTGGTGAAAAACGCTCTGCATTTAATTTTTAATTTTTAGTAAAAAGCAATTTTATCACTAAGAGGCATAAGTGTATACTTCTGTTTTTGTGTATTTGCAGCAATATCTGCGCTTCTGAAAACTCTATTGAAAAAAATGTGTGTGATGAGATAATCGATCACCACGAAAAGCCTGTTGAAAATATCTTCTGCTTAAAATAATGTCTAGTTTTTCCGCCAGTAGATGTATAGCATATTTTTCTCGAAATCTCTGCATCATAATTCAATTTGAAAAATTCTTTCTTTGTCGGAGAGCGTTCCCGGTGCGAAATGTTTTACAGATAATTGAAATTTTTCTTAACTTACTAGTTTGTCACCACAGGGGCATAAATTGACGTTTGCGTTTACAGCATATTTACAGCAATATCTGTGCGTTTACAAACCCGACTTAAAAATTATTTTTCATTCAGATACTACAAACAACAAAACGTATTTTTGGGCATTTCCTTTTTTAAATGATGCAGAATTTTTTCGCTACGGGGCCCAAATGTTTAATCTGTTTTTGTCGATATCTCTGCTTCTAAAAGTACGTTTAAATTATTTTTAATACAGGGTACTATTTACCTTGTGGAATACTTCATCTGTACTCGTGGCTTTTTTGTACTTCACAGTTTTGCGCTGGGTAGTGTTAGGGTGTTTGCAGTTCTATCTCCGCTTCTAAAAATCCTGTTGAAAACTTTCCTTTCTCAATATATGTAATTCCCTACATTAAAGATGGCAAACATCTCCTCTATAAATAACGCACAGTTTTCCCACTGGGAGGCGCAGAGCTTTTTTCTCGCTATTACTGTTTCCAGGAGACGTATTTAAAAAATTCGTTTGCCTCAGCATAGCTCTTGCAACGAAGAATATAGTACCTTTCACATATTTTCTACTTTTCCATTATTCAAAATTCTTCCGCTAGGTGGTATAAAGTTATATCATATTCTTCTAACTGTTCGATTTGAAAATCTCTTTTTCTCTGATGTCTTCTTTCATTTGTTGAGGAAGTTTTTGTGCACAATTTGCTAATTTTCGTGACACAATTTTCAGTCACTAGTAGAAGAAAGTAGTTCTTTCTATTTCTAGATGTTTTTGGATTGTAGAAATTTGGTTTATTTTTTATTTTTGACAGGTTATGAATGACATTGAAATGTCATATTCGTGTCGGAAAGGATTCGGAAAATGTGCTCATTACAGCCGAAAATTCGGTGTTATCTTTCTTGTTTTTCTAGTACGTCTTTTGTAAAAACCGTACGTGCTTAGTTTTCAGTTTGTCCTTCCGTCAGTCTGTGTCTCTGAAAGTATTAGTCCGATTGAAAACACTATATCTCCATTCAGAAACTTGAAATGTGAGAAGGGTAATCCTTATTTTCCGCTTTTCATTTCGTTGCATAACTTTGCTTTTAGAAGTCATGAATACAGATCCCATATCGTTGCTTTTAAACATCCGCTTGAAAAACTTCTTTCTTCTCTTCAATACCATTTATAACAAAAAGTAATATGGGAACAGTTTCATTTTCAAATAATGAATACTTTTTCGGCTAGGGAGAGTAATAATAAATTGGGATTTACCCAATGTCTCTGCTTCTAAACTTCCGAATTGAAAAATTCTTTTTGCATCGGATAGAGCTTCTTGTGGGAAATATTCTGCGTATAATTTATAATTTTTGGTGAACAACAATTTTGCTACTGAAAAGCGTACGTGTATATTTCTATTTCTGATGCATTTGCCACAATTTCTTTGATTCTGAAAACTCAATTAAAAGAATTATGGTCAAATACCGCTCACTGCGGAAAATAATAAAATAGTGCATAATTTTGTCGCTAAAAAACATATCTGTATAAATTATTTTTCACGATATCTCTGCTTCTAATAGTCCGATTTGAAAATGTTTTTCTTTGTCAGACTGTTTCTGGTGCGAATGTTTTGCATATGATTTCATATTTTTCTTATCGCACAAGGTTTCCTACAAGATTTCATAAGTTCCCTTTTTTGTCTACAGCAATATCTACGCGGAGAAACACTCGATTTAGAAAAAATTCTTTTTCGGTTAGATACTGCTAACTACGAAAACAATTTGTGTGCATTTCCTACCCAAAATACAGTACGATTTTCTCGGCAGGGGCGCAAATTTTTAATCTATTTTTTTTAATATCTCTGCTTCTGAAAGTCTGCGTATTTTTTTTAACACCGCATTCCATTAACTCTGTGGAGCACTTTGCATGTATATGTGAGTTCCTGTAGTTCAAAGTTCGGGCGCTAAGGGTGTTAGTGTGTATTTCTGTTTGTAACCGTGTCTCCGCTTCTAAATATCCTATTAAAACTTTTTTTGTACAGTATTCCATTCCTCACAGCACAGATGGGGAATATTATCCTCTTTAAATAATGCACCGTGTTATAGTTAGGAGGCGAAAATGTCACAATATGTTTCTCGATACCTCGGCTTTCAAATTCTGTTTCTATAGCAAAACTTTGGCTATAAAGAATACGTTTCACATATTCCCTACTTTTCCATTATTCAAAATTCTTCCGGCAGAGGACGTGAGCGTATATTTCTATTTGAAATAGTTAATTCGATTCTATAAATTTGTTCAAAGCCTATTTTTTGGTAATGTACTCTTAATTGTTGAAAGTGTTTTAAATTCATTTTCTTCTTTAAGTAGCACAAGGCTTTTCCATTAGGGGGCGTAAAATTATATCGCGTTTTCCTTTATATCTGTTCTACCTGTTCTATTGGAAAACCCGGGCCGCGGATGGCCTAATGGTCACCGTTCGTGATTGCCACGGAGGAACAGCAGGTTCGATCCCAGGCAGGTATGAACGCTCGAACCACTAAATATCAGCCGTGCGTCGGATCGGCACGTTAAGCCGTCGGGCCCCGGGTACTGGCCCCCCGGTAATAAATAAGGTAGTCTTCCTCCCCCTTTCCATCTCGTTTCCGTGTCACTTTCCTATCGAGCACTCTAGCCCAAATCTCCTAGCATCCTATTTCTAAGGGTTGTTTATGGCCTGGAGTCAGACAGTTCCTCCATAAAATCCTCTACATATGATCTGATCTGATTTGAAAACTACTTCAATATCTTTCTTCCGTTATGAGAAACTTTTTGTGCGCAATTTGTTAATTTTCAGGGTGTACATAGCTATTTCCATTTCTTAATGTTTCATCAATTGTTGAAATCCGGTTGATTATGAATAACCTGCTCCCACTGTGTATTTTGAATTACACACAGTTTTTCTCTTGGTGGTGTATTTTCTACTTTGCTAAATTTTTAGATTTTCTAAAATTCTGCTTTGAATTGCATTTTCAGTGTTGGAAAGGATTCAAATGACGTGCTTATTACAACAAAAATTCGGTGTCATGCTTCTTGTTTTTTGTTTTTTTTATTTTATGAACAAGGTAAATCATATGGGTTTATCGAACTAAACGTATAAAAACCGAATTTACTGATTTTTTTTTTGTGAACATTCTTTGAAAAATAGTAATTCCAAAAACCCAGCTGCTATAACTTGCTTATTATTTTCTAAACGAATTTATATTTCTGTTCTGTGCAGTATGAATGAAACGGTCACTTAAAATGAAGCACGAGAAGTTTCCAATAAAAGTACAATACTCTGAATTATTGTTTTGAGACACTTGCATAACCAAATGTCTTTCAATTACACAGGTCTGCAAAAAAAAATTTTCAGTAATTGTTATGTTTTCGAGTGTGCTGAATCCAAAAATGACCTCCATTTCCCTCCATCACGTACAGTGTTTGTTGCAAAATACAAGGTGTTTGCATAAAAAAAGCATAACAATAATGAGAAAACCACCATTTCATTACAATGAACTAAAAAATATTTCTTATAAAAAACAAACAATTTCTTCATGAAATGTACTTAACATTCCGTGTTCATTCTTTTTGCCCATGAAACCTTTTCTTCTTCTCTGAACACGCTTCCGCTTTCCACTTTCTGTTTCCCGCTTGAGCATCCAACAGTAGTCAGCTAGCATACACATTAGGGTGGTCCATCTTTGCATAGGAATTTTTTTTTATTAATTATCATTTGTCTCACCCTCTAAAATTGTTCCATTGCATGAAAAAATAATTCCTGTAAAATTTCATTGCATTCGAAAAATAAAAACACGTGCCTCCAGAGGGCCTATTAAAGCGCAAGCTTCCGTTCCCATCCACCGAGTCTCCTGCGTGCATTAGCTTCCCGCGGAGGCCAAATGGAATTTTCTTTGGAAGATGCCAAAAAACAAGCTGTAGGCGTTGTACTACGCATTGTTATCTCAGTTGTGTTTCGGAAATTCTTGTTGATTAAAGTTTCAATGTAACTGGTTTGTTATAGGCTACGTCGTCAATGCCATATGGTCATTGCAATGCGAAAAAAGTTTCACGGTTTGAGATACATCGTTATATTTTGCATTTACTGAGGCAAGTAAAATTTTTGATTCTTTTTTGAGGCATATTGTCACTGTGCTACTTGCTACGTTTTCTCTGCTACATAATGTTTTCAAAGCACTCCCTAAGGAAAGACACTTCGATTTATTTGATTGGACGTTACATGCCCCAGATTGTTGGAAACAAGCTCCCATCCAACAGACAAGTGCTGGGAGTAATGTTTTTTAACCTGCGTGAAGTACAATTAACTCTTCGAGAAAGTGCAACGCTGACAATCCAAGAGGTGCTAATTTTCTGGAATAAAGCACGCATTCCAACACGGCAACAATATCATTGCATTCAAAAACTAGAAACTGTTTACGAGAATTGGAGATCATTGCAGAAAAATGCAAAGAGATCTAATAAAAATAAAAAAAAAGGGAAGAGTTATTTGTGTCAAAGTTGGATGATCTGTTCGATATTGCCCATGAAAATGCCTTAGAAATGATAACTATTGAAGAAGGTAAGATGTTTTTAATAAATCAAAGGAAAAAAGGGTGGCCCGGTTTTCTGTGTGGTATGGATGTAAAATTGGCTGAACGGGAAAAAAGAGCGGGAGAAAGACGATCCAAAGAAATTCAAAGGTTACAGCAGAGCATAAGAGAGGCTGAAACAGCAAGAGAAGTTATAGAACTGCAATGTTCAAGTAGTAGCAATGAAGAATCAATCCCAGACGAAGATCCAATTCCATCGTGCTCTACGGATTCAATTGGGATGTCACAGCAAAAGAAAAGAAAGATGTATGGAACTTGTAATGTTATAACTTCAAAAATTGTAGCCGCTTTTGACAAATGCAAAGTTAGTGATAGGAATGCGGTTCACATTTTAATGGCCACAGCTGAAGCATTAGGTCATGATGTCCATGAACTATCAATAAGTAGATCTTCCATTCAACGATGCAGGCAACGTTTACGTGAAGCGAGAGCAGAAAAATTAAAGGAACGATTCAAAAAAGCTGATCTGCAAGCAGCTGTCGTTCATTTGGATGGAAATTTACTGCCAGCTGTTACCGGTTCTCAGATGGTTGAGCGCCTTCCGGTCATAATTACAAGTGGAAATATAGAACAAATAATGCAGATACTACAGTTGCAAGGCTCCTCTGGAACAGAACAAACCTTAGCAGTATATGAAACACTTACTGACTGGGAGCTTACAAACAAGGTAAAAGCGTTGTGCTGTGACACTACTGCATCCAACCTCGGCTACTTAAAGGGAGCGGCAATTATTTTTGAGAAGATGTTGGAATGAGATCTTTTATATCTTCCCTGCCGACATCATATATTTGAAATCATATTTAAAAGTGTTTTTCAGCTGAAAATGCCCTCTTCATCAGGTCCAGATGTGCAAATTTTCAAACGCTTTCAACAGGCATGGCCGAAAATTAATAAACAAAATTTCAAGTCTGGTGTAGAAGATGAAAATGTTCGAAAACTTTTATGTTCAAACATAACAGAAATCCGATCTGTTATAATGCAGCACCTACAAATGCGACAGCCTCGAGACGATTATAAAGAATTCTTAGAGTTAGCATAAATTTTCATTGGAAACAACACAGAAGAAATATCTTTTCGAGGTCCAGGAGCATACCATCACGCGCGATGGATGGCAAAAGCACTTTAGTGCTTTAAAATATTTCTGTTTCATGATGAATTTAAACTTACCTTTAAGGGGAAAAAAGGCATTTCTGACATATGCATATTTCTTGTAAGAATATATATTAAGGCTTGGTTCAGAGCACCATTGGCCCAAGAGGCACCCAGCCATGACATACAATTTATGAAAAAGCTCGTTGAGTATGAATCTGTGGAACTAGAGGTATCTCGTATCACAGTTTACAAATTTAAAAATCATTTATGGTATTTATCCCCAGAAGCTTGTGCTTTAGCTTTTTTCGATGAAGGGAACTAAAATGAAAATGATTTTTAAATTTGTAAACTATAGATTCCGTACCATTTTCACGGAATCTAGGGAAAGACGGTACTCAAGAAAAGGGTGTCAAGCGAATCATGCTAAAAAATGATGATATTCAAGGACTAATAGATATTGAGGACTTCTATTGAGGACTTCATTTCAGAAGACAGCAAACAGTTTTTGAAAGATTTAATATTCACACAGATTTCCTCAATACAGATCCTGCTTCCTGGCCTGAAAGTGAAGTGTTTAAGAAAGCCTCAGTTGTTGTGCATCAATTAAAGGTGGTCAATGACACAGCTGAAGGAGAGGTTAAGTTGATAGAGGACTCAACAAAATACTAACAAAAAATGAAGACCAGAAACAATTTCTATTGCAAGTTGTCACTGATTACAGACGTCGATATCCTGATACAAAGAAGGAGACTGTAGCCAAAAAAAATGGAGTGAGATTGTTATTTGTTTTCCATTTGTTGATATTTCTGCCATTATCTGTACATAATCTGTATTTTATTTTGGATTGTAATGAACAAATATTCCACAAATAACGCACGGTATCATCTTTTGGAATGTTTAATTATTCATTGAAAGCACAGAGAGTTTTTCTTGCAGTAATGAATAGTACAAGTTATCAAGTATTTAATTGTATCCTTGCATTGGTATTATGAAATTTTAACTGCTATTGCCACAAGTTAAAGTGCAGCTGTTGCAATCGAAGCTTCACAACTTTTTTTTTTTTTGGCATCTTACCAAGAATCTTGCATTACGCTAACAGTGAAATAGTTTAAGAAGGGAAAAGAGCCTAAGTGGCGGGAAAACGAAAGCTGTCCCTATAAAAGCATGGCTGGAGGCACGTGTTATTATCTTTCAATTGCAATAAAATTTTACAGATATTATTTTTTCCTGAATTGGAACAATTTTGAGGGGTGAGACTTAAACATTTCAGAAGTTGAATAATTTGGACCACCCTAATACACATGTATTGACGTCCCATCGTCCTTGGTAGCGTCTCTCGATATCACGGACATCCTGGTGAAATCTTTCACCCTGCTCTTCACTGAGGGCTCCCAAGTTTTCGGGAAAATAGTCGACATGGGAGTGTAAGGAATTAACTTTTAAGCTCATCTTGTATCCTTGAGCTTTATACGCAGCCAACATGCGTTGTACAATGGTTTTGTAGTGAGGGTCTTTAGTATAACCCAAAAACTTGTGCACTACGTCTTTGAAATAGTCCCACGCTTCTTTTTTTCTCCCATTGTTTCTGAAAAGAGGGGATCGGATAACAGTTTTCGTATGTCGGGGCCACTAAAAACTCCCTCTTTCAACTTGGCTTCAGACAGTTTTGGGAACTTGGAACACAGATATCTGAAACATTCCCCATCTTTTAGCAGTGATTTCACAAACTGCTTCATAAGCCCCAATTTAATATGAAGAGGTGGTAATAAAACCTTTTCAGAAGGAACCAAGGTTGTATTAATGACGTTGTTTTCGCCAGGGATTAAGGCGTCTCGAAGTGGCCAGTCAGTTTTTGTCCAATGGAGATCTCTGGCTCGACTGTCCCACAAGCAAAGGAAGCAGGGATATTTCGTACAACCTGCCTGCTGGCCCAACAACACGGTTAGTATTTTGAAGTCTCCACAAAGCATCCAGCGATGTTCTTGATATTTTATTTTCTTAAGAATCATTGCCCCATTGTTATAGTTTTCCTCCAAATGCACCGAGTGTCCTACAGGAAGTGATGCAAATTTATTCCCATTATGCAGCAAGACTGCTTTGAGGCTTGTTTTTGAGGAATCAATGAATAGGCGCCACTCAGATGAATCATATTCTATTTCAAAACACTTCATTAGTCCTTGAACATCACTACAAAAAGCGAGATTTCCCTCTTTGGAGAAAAATGTAGTGAATTCTCTCTCTCGGTGCCTGTACCACGAAACTGAGGTTCCGGGAGACAGCAGGTTTTTATTTTTTAATCTTGACCCCAGCAAGTCGGCAGCATCTTTTCAAAGGCCAAAATCTCTAACCAGGTCATTGAGCTCGCTCTGATAAAAAAGTTGGGGTCCCTCATCAACAGAAAAATCTGAACTAGATTCGTCCTGGAGAGGTAATGTGTTTCCGTCCTCAGAATCACTCAGGATATCATCCAAACTGGAAGGTGGGTGTGGAACTGGTATTGCAGAGCTATGAGGCACTGGACGAATAGCTGAATTTAGGTTTGGGTAAGATATTTTCTTTTTATTTTTTGTATTGAAACCTTACACATCTATCGAACAGAAATAGCAGTCGGTAGTGTGGTTTTGCTGTTCATGCCACATCATAGTAATGCTAAAACGAAATGAGTGTTTCTTACCCTTAAACCACAAACGGAGATCTTCCTCGCACCTTCTGCACACCTTATGAGGAGCCCAGGATTTGTCTTGATCCCCAAGTTTCAACTTGAAGTAAGCAAAATACACTTTCTTCACGAAATCACTTATGTTTCTTTGTTGACTTTCAACAGTGTATTCACCACAAATAAAACAAAAGTTGTCAGGAGAAATAACACAACCTCTTGGAGCCGTAATATATAACTAAAAACACGAGCATAGTCACGTTTGAATGCCAAATGTAAACTGAGTGTGGCTCCTCGCTGTTCGTATACACCGCATTGAGTACACACACTGACTCTCCGTACATCTAGAAGCAAACGCTTTTCCTGTGGTGAAGCAGATGGAAACTAGCCTCGCTCAATTCAAAAAGACCAGTGAAATAACACATAAAACATAGGTGAAAACGAGAGCGAACGAGGTTATGTTGACACCTGCGCGTCTGCCGATCGTCTCTCTCTCTGTAGCTGGGCAGGTAAATCTGCAACACCTGCTTCTTCCTCTGGCTCGATAAAAAAAAAATTCCAAAATGGCGCTGCACATAAATAAAAGAAAACAGCAAAACGTTTCTTTTTTTCCCGTTCTTAAAGATAAAAATTAACGCTTTCGAGGGATTCTCTAGGCACTTTTAGCCTCGAATATCCAGTAGTCATCTATATAAGCTATGCAACATAACCAAAGCAACCTAGATCCTGAACTCATTTAGCATTTTGAAACATGATCAAATCTGACAATACGCTTCTTTATACTCATTCCAAATACCCTAGAGAACGTGTATAAACATGCTCAACCCAGCAAGTATGATTCCTCATTTTTCGCTATAAACAAATTAAACCGGTTGGGACATGATCAACTTGAGCTTCCTCACACCGCCAACACTACCCTTGCCCTGCCAGCCTTCCACCCCCCCGCCCACCCCATTCCGCTCATTTTCTGTTTGTATTTATTCTTGAGTCTCACTCTAATACATATTAAATGAAAGTAAGAAATCACTTTTGCATAGGATTTTTAGAATCAAGAATAGGATACCAGATTTCGAGTTAAACGGGAGTTTCACTCTAAATGAAACTACAAACACGAGTTTTGCCAGAAAACCTGACGTGATGGAATTTTTTGAGTATTTTTCCCTGTTTCAGTGAGTAAAAATCTATAAGAAACAGTGTAAAAATCTATAAGAAACAGTATAAAAATCCTGTGCAGTTTTTTGGTTGCAGACCTGTGTTATTGAAGTCTCTAACACCTAGAATGACCTTTTAGTGGTTCTACAAGAAAAAAGAAGTACACCGTTCTTTATAGGATGTAATAGTAATGTTGTCCGTACTGTGGGGCATGAAGTTGTAAAATTTAAATTCTGTCTGGTTTCAACGAAAGTTTAAGTTTAACGAAAGCTTTAGCTATGCCACTTGAAAATGCTTAGGACTTTTTTTCGTTGATAATAAGTTTAGAAATATTTCAGGGCAGGCTCACTAGCATGATGACGTTCATACATACATTTCAAGTTTTTCATTTTTATTTTTCTTATTAAACCGTAAAAAAAATGTTACGCGAAGAATGAAAATAACACCGATGAAGGCACAATTGAAATCGTGACTATCGTTCATGCTGAAAGAAAAGTACAGCTGAGCATTCTGTGTGATTTTCGTTTTAACCTGATGGAATCTGTGTAATGAGTTTTGTGGCGCTTAACCGCGTTTCCATCGTTAACCTCCGAAACAGCTTTAATGGAGCGACGAGTTCCTTACTAGGATTGTAGTTGTGACCCTGTGCAGTCAAAAACCGTCCCCATTGCAGGTCAGCATTGTGGCTGGAGGGTAATTTGTTTTCGCTAATTTCGCTTTCGTCACGTTTTGTCCTTTCAGTCTGTTTCCAACGGAAAAGTTTCTGATCACGCACAAATTCACTTCGCCAACGTTAATGACAGAACAGCAGCCATTTTGAACTCTCGGAAATTCTGAAAAAAAAAAAAAAAGGCTTAGTTTTCTTGCATACTTCTTTCTATCATTTTTTCCTTTCTTTTTAATGTTAGACGGGATTACAGATATAGACACTTAGAAATGTCATGGTAATAAGTCTTGTTGCTCGTAATTTAATACAGCAGAGCCGTATTCTACCATTTCAGGGAGACTACTACATTATTAAGCTGACTGTGTATCACGTGGACTTTTTTAAGGCCAACGGTAGTGCAAAAAATTCGCTCAGTGATTATTAACGATCGATGCTACAGTGGATTTTTTTTTGTTTGAAGGTTTAACGACCACCGTGAGCAACTCAATGGGCTATAAGTAGTCGCCCGTCCCTAATTTAGGGTCACTGGTTCCAGGGAAGGGAGAGACTCCAGTGCCATAAGACAAACACAACATCCATGCCTCACCGAGATTCGAACCCGGACCCCTTTCGGTTGAATGATCAGAGGCCATCACTTAGACCACTGGATTTGGAATGAGTTACAATTTAACGAGGGGGTGTCGAGCCCGAATTGTCTGTTATTGCTCTTTAAAATACATGGAAATTTTTAATAGTGCACAGATAATATTGGTATTTACTTTTAACGCTGGAGTGATGCTCTTCTGTAGATATTCTTAGACCGAGCAATAGAAAAATATAGCCGCCCCGGTGGCACAGTGGTCTAAGGCGCTGGCCTCTGATCATTCGTCCGAAAGGAGTCCGGGTTCGAATCCCGGTCAGGCATGGATGTTGTGTTTGTCTTACGGCACTGGCTCTCTCCCTTCCCTGGAGCCAGTGACCCTAAATTAGGGACGGGCGACTGCTTATAGCCCATTGAGTTGCTCACGGTGGTCGTTAAACCTCCAATCAAAAAAAAAAAATAGAAAAATATATTTATAAAGAACTGAAAATAGAAAGCACATAGTTATATCAACTGTGCAAATATTTCTTGCAAAAGCAAGAAACAGGCAAATTACCTTTGAATTTACGCTACTGGCGGAATTCAGGGCAGACGCTCGGGTGGGGGGCGGGTGCGAACCGGGTGTTCTTTCCAATAGTTCCTGCGCTTGCCTGCTCACGTAGCGTTTGCGTTCGATAGCGCTAAATTTCATTGTTTACATTCTCTGTCAATTACGATGACGATGCTGAGAAATAACGAGTCTTGATCAATTTGAGTACTGAACGCATCCGCTGTGTTACCGGTTCGCTGTAAACTTTGTTCTTGGAATAAAGGGTTTGTTTTCTGAGCGAAGATGGATCGGTGGAATTTTACGCGATTAGCTAAAGAAGTAGTAAAATATTCAAAAACCTGCGTATATTGGTGTGAGAGGGAAGGGTTGGTTCCTGTGGCGAAGCAATGTTCAGAAGGACACGACATGATATTGAAAAGAAATGACCACGGCTTAGGAACTTTCAGATGTCAAAAGCGTCATAGTGATGGGATACATTTTTGAGACATAATCATTTTCAGGAATCTTTATCTTTTTATCGTAATCGACAAAGAATGTAAACAATGAAATTCAGCGCTATCGAACGCAACCGCTACGGGATCAGGCAAGCGCAGGCGCGATTGGAAAGCACCAGTCGAATCCGCTGATGAAACTTATTTTTATCTATTTTAACATTTTTCAAACTTCTCTGTTGAAAAATAGCAAGAACTCAATTTAATGTCAATATTTTCCATTTTAGTTAATCTGTAAGACAATAATTTGTCAAAATAAAAATTACAGAAAGATTGTATGTGTTAGATGCAACTTCAGATTTGATTACTAACTCTTTACACCCCCTCTGAAGTAAATATTTGACGACCCTGTCCGCCCTCCTAAAGTAAATGCTGTACGACCCTGTCCGCCCTCCTAAAGTAAATGCTGGACGACTCTGTCCGCCCTTCTAAAGTAAATGCTGGACGACCCTGTCCACCCTCCTAAAGTAAATGCTGGACGACCCTGTCCGCCCTCCTAAAGGAAATGTTGTATCAGCCAATGCTCTAAACGTGCTCATCAACGCACACACACACACACACACACACAGTTTGTTCTTTCGTTTTTCACTAAACACAATGCTTCACAAATTAGACAGCATTTCTACTGGTCTGCTAGTGCCGTATAGTTTTGTGCAGTTTTTTTATTTTTCGGAGTTAAACCAATTAATAAGAAAAGATTTGATTGTGGAAAACAGTGGAATGTGGTCTAGTAGTTACTAGCAAGCTGGAAGTCATCTGAGAAGTGCTTCCTGCACTGTCGAGAAAAATGAAATATGATTGCATGCAAATAATTACTCATATATTGTGTAGACGAACTCCTTTGGTGATCAAACATAAACAAAGACATCGCTCTTTCCACGTTTTAGCAACACACAGCAACCGAAAAATTGTTATTCGGTCACCGCCGGGGAATTGAATCCCTGATCTCTCGATATCTAGACGAACGTGTTAGCCTTACGCCACGGTGGCCAACAATCCATGGTGCTATGCGTCTTTTTTGGCAGCTTCTGAAATCATAAATCCGTAAGATGGGCTCAACTACTCAGACGTCTCCATCTGGTGGCCATTAACGGAACTGGCTATATATTAATAATAGCAGTTATTTCAAAATATACTTTATTGGCAAAAATATAGGGAATACAGGCGTACCACATATGGCAAAATAAACCACAAACAATGAGCGATACTGATGAAATATTACAGGTGAATGTGATACGGCAGTCAACTAAGGATGACAAAATGTTAAAATCATTAATAAGGAACAATATACATGCTTGAGGAAGATGATGCACAAGCAAAAGTAATAATTAATTAATAAAGCATGTGATGACGTGCACAGTGAGAGCAGAGCACAAAACAACAGGTAAATATATTTACAAGAATATAGTTGTACAACGCAGTGCACAAAAAGAAGGGAACATGTAAAACACAACAAAAGCATATACTACGATAAAGGTACAGAAGTTCCCACAATCGAGGAAACCACACGATATGTGACAAAAACATGATAAGTATTACAGAACATAGTGGAAACTTGGGCAAACTCCCCAAGTGAAACACAAGAATACACAAAATACAAACAGCAAGCCGTGCAGTTCGTCAAAGAATGTGAAAATGCAAGACAGAAATAAGGTATAAATTGAAAGATACAACACAATGCAGCAAGAAAAAACAGAAAGAACAAAGTCTCGCAGGGCAATACCTCTCGTATTGCTCCTAGAGAACAAATACACGGTGCGCAACTCAATGAAGGTACAGGCAGAAAAAGCAGACACATGAGTGAAGAACAAGTAGTAAGAACAGGTGCAACGAAGAAACAAATACAGCACGGTACACGCACACGAATTACACAAAAATTGCAGAAAACCCCTACAATACAAATCATAAGCAGTTACATGACAAACACTTAGTAGACGCTGTGACGAAGCACCAGGAAGAGAGAACACAAAATCTCAACTGATGCATTCAGATCTTCGACGCTGGTAAAAAAAATCAGAAAGAAAAATGAATGGAAGATCCAGTGATTTCGAACCAACCGGTCCCCTGCACCCAGGTAGACCGGAAAGAGGCATGAGATTGAGGGGTGGAAGCAGCGAAGTTCTCCAGGCGTAGTCGAGACACGATGCGATTCCTAAAAATCGACCGTAAGGCCGCGCCAGCAGAGAGAATACTAGGTGTGGTAGCAGGAGAGCGGAGAGATTGATGATAAAGAAAAACGACATGTTTGACAAGTACGAAGAGATAGGCACAGGCATACGGCAAAATAGCCGGGGGGTGTTTGGTAAGCAATAGCCACTCGTACGCTTGAAAAGGGATGTCTCTGGAGCAAATGGTGCTTACAAGACGAAAGGCAGTATTGAGAAGTGGAAGGAGAATGGGACAGTGACAGTAGACATGAGGAACATCACCTTCAACACCACAAAAGCAGCAGAGAGAAGTAGAAGAAATAGACATGTGAAAGAGAGAAGAAGGAACAGGAAGGCGGCGGTGAAGAAACCGCCAGTGGATGTTTCGTTCTAATAGGGTAGAAAGGGGAGAGAAAGAGGCAGACCAGATAGGCAGCAGAAGAGAGGGAGAAGCATCAGGAAGACCATGCGGAGAAGTGAGGGGCGCACAGAGGAGCGCATAGATAGAGGCAGTGGTAAAAAAAGAAATGGGAGCAACAGAGTCCCGAAAGGGAAGGAAGAAATGAAGAGAGAGGCTCTGTCCAGAGACAGAAACAAGGCCAGTATCAGAAACCAGAAGTGGGAAGAGGGTACGGAGAGCGGAGCGAAGAAAGTCATACTCCTTTTCCAAGGTGGAAGAAGGGTCAGGGAAAAGAGAAGAGAGGGGTTTCCAGGTCAAATCGGAAGTTAATAAAGCTTCGACAGTGAGAATTCCTGAGCGGAACCAAGGGGGAAAAGAAAGTATGGTTCATCGGGTGGATGAATCTGAGTGGAAAAGAAAAGAGGTTCTGCAAGCAGGTCCAGGGTGGTAGAGGGAGGAGCGGGGAGTAGCGGGAGAGAATGAAATACCGCTAGAGCGTCGATAAGAAGTGGTGGGAGTCGTTTAGAAGTAGAAGGAGATGAATCCATCCGAAGAAAAAGGAGGAAAGTGAAGGATAGATCATGAAGAGAAATAAGAGTATTCAGGGTAGAAAAAAGTGCAGGGGAGGGCGAAAGGAGAAGACGAATGAAGGAGACGATTCGGTGAGCTCGATAATATGTTCTGACATCCGGGAAATGAAGACCACCAAATGATGTTGGCAGAGAAAGCGTGGCAGCAGAAATCCAATGTCTAGATGACCATATCACTGAAGTGAAAATACTATTGATGGCAGAGAAATGATGCGATTTAAACACACAGGAATCCCAGGCATAGAAGCATTGTGAGAAAAGATATCGATGAACAATTTGAGCACGTTGAAAGTAAGAGGAAAAGGAAAACGTAAATCGCCAAAAACCAGCCGTGCGATGAAGTCGTGGGCGGAGAACTTGCCAAGTGACATTGCTTGCGGTAAAGGAGTGTCCAAAATGAGCTCCAAGAAATTTTTGGGTCGAGGAGGACCACACTGCTCCCCACGGTAAGTCAGTGCGTCCTCTCCAAGAACCACACCACAATCCAGCACTTTTCTGAATATTCAGGGCAGCACCAGATAGAGCAGCATACTGTTCATTAGTGCAAGAAGAGTATCAAATTGGTCATCGCGGCGAAGACAAAAGGTAACATCATCTGCGTAAGCAGAGACAAGAAAACGGTGGTGCCGAGTACTAGAGACAATCGGTCCTACCGCAGGTAAGAGAGACGCCCGACTCGCAATCAAAAAGGGTTCAAAGGCGAGAGCAAAGAGTTGTCCTGATAATGGACAACCTTGTCTGATGCCAGATCGAAAAGGAATCGGGGCGGTCAAAAATGTGGCCGTCCGAACGTGCAAATGGGCGCCCCGGTAGAGGCTAATAATGAGAGAAACAAAAGCGGGAGGAAAACCAAAGTGAGTTAATACGGCAGAAAGGTACGTGAGAGAGACGTTATCAAAAGCGGATTTCTGGTCAAGATTAAACAAAGCTAGGGGTTCGGAATGTTTTAGTGCAAGAAAGGAAAGGTTATGAAGAAAGGAGATATTGTTAGAAATAGAACGACCCGGCACGGAACATGTCTGGTCGGGGGATATGAGGAACGGAAGAACAGAATTTAGGCGGCGAGAAAGGAGTTTAGTGAATAATTTGTAATCCAGGTTGAGAATGGAGATGGGGCGCCAATTCGACAAGTCCAGAAGGTCACCCTTCTTCGGTAGGAGGATGACATGTGCAACTGTAAATTCCGGCGGAATCGCAGGAGAAGAAAGAGCACACGAAAAAGCGGCAGAGAGAAAAGGCAGGAGTGACGGAAGAAAGGCCCGATAGAACGACAGCGGGAGGCCATCAGGTTCCGGGGAAGAGTGAAGATTGAGGGAGGCAAAAGCCTCTCTCAATTCAAGCAAAGAAAAATAAGCAATGAGAGGGGCGGAGAGAGAAGACGGGAGTGAAGAAAGAAAAGAGGATAAAGAAAAAGAAGAACCCTGCGCAACCGCTCGGAACTTCTCCTGAAAGAAGTGACGGACATGAGAGCAGATAAGAGTTGTATTGCCAGTAACAGTGCCATCAGGCAATCGGAGATGTCTGATGGAAGATGACGTGCGTCGCATGGATTCCATCTTCGAAAGGACTTCAAAAGAATGCATCGATGGCGAAATACGTAGGAGCCGAAGACGACGGACTGCTTGCTGAGCAAACGGTTCGAGGCAGGCATGAAGTTCATCACGGACGGAGGCATAGTGCGGGTCAGACATTGGCGTCGCGGAGAGGAGTCCTCGTAGGTTACTCACCTCCATCGAGCGAGTGGTGGAAATGGTAAAGGAGAGTTGACGAACGAGCAAGAGAAGATCCCGTTTGACATCAAGCCACAAACGCAAGGCGCTTGGGGTCGTTGTGAGCAGCAGCTTTCGATCAGAAAGGAACTTCTCAACTTCTTCACAAAAGGAACGGTCATGCAAGAGAGTGTCATCAAACGTCCAATGACGACGCGTAGATGAAGGTGCAGGAGTGACGCAAATTAATAGTGAAACGGCAGAATGGTCGGAAGAAACAGTAGGTGAATGTCGAGCAGCAGTGATAGCAGGGAGTAAGGAAGCAGAAACATATATTCGGTCCAACCGCGCAGCAGTAGAACCGAACGTGGGCGGATTACACCACGTAAAGGAAATGGAATCAGGATTTAGCCGTCTGAAGGAATCGACAAGACGAAAATCATCAAGGAGCTGAGTCAGCTGTGTAACTAAATTCATGCGGTATTCGCCAAAAGACGAATTTCTGTCAAGTGAAAGCTGCAGCATGCAGTTAAAATCCCCCCAAGAACGAAAAAATCCCCGGGAGGAATCGCTGCAATCGCTGCACGAATATTACTGAAAAGATGAGCAACATATATTTCATCAGTGGGAATATATACATTAAAGATATGAAAAGTAACATTATGCACACAAAAGGTAAAACACTGAAGAAAATCAAGGTGTAAATTTGTCACAGAAATAGAAGTCAGCTGAGTCAAAAACCGCTGGCGCACACCTACAGCTATACCACCATACCACGAGAGGCGATACGAGTGGTAAAAGGTGTACGGCCAGCGTCTCCATAGGTGAGTGGGAGTGTCAGCAGAGCAGTGAGTTTCCTGGAGAAGGAGAGCATCTCCACCAGCGGCAGAAATATCCTCATAAACGAGGGAGTTCAACACTGGTGTCGCGAACCCGCGACAATTCAAGGAAGTCACAGTGAAAGTGCCATGTCTCTAGTGGCAGACACAATCTTTTCCAAATGGGAACGGAAGTTGTTGTACCGCAGTTGGATGCACTTCTGAGTGGCAGCATCCTCGGCAGATGGACTCTTGATAGTATTGTAAAGAGTTAACAGTTGTGCCAGTTGATTCTCAACTGCTGGGTAGCGACCTTCAAATCGGTTGACATAGGTGGGTAAATTAGGAAGAAGAGTCTGGGCACAAGCAAAGTCGTGCAATTCGTTATAAGGGAGAGGAGTGTCCGGAAACACATTCATGTGTAGGCGTGCGGAAAATTCCTCAAGAGGCAGGAGGTAGATAACTGGCTTGGAAGACTTGACAGGGCGACCCGAAGCAGGTGATCCAGCAGCTTTAGTCGGAGAGGTTTGAGTAGAGTGGCCAGATTGTCGCCGTCGTTTTGTAGAGCCGCGAGGAGGTTTGGCATCCCTTTTGTCAGGACGGGTCCGGAGATAGCCCTCCGTCCCATCACTCATCGCTTGGTCGCTGACGCTTTGATAGGCTGTGTCATCAGCGGTCGAGGTCTTGGTATCAGACTGGTCAGTCGCAACGGACTCAGCAATTGCTGTAGGGTCCGCAGGAACACGAAAAGATGCTGAAGATTGTAAAATTGGGTAGTGTTCCTCCGAGAGAGAAGGTGGGACAACAATTGGCGTAGAGGTTGCCACCGAAGGTAGGTTGTTCGCAGGAACCACCGTCGGTAACGGAGCGCTACTAGGATCTTGATGAGAAGGCGTCGGATCGTGATAGACGGGCGAAACAGACTTTGGTGGAGCAGCTGGACACTGCTTATAGTAGTGACCAACCTGGTGACATTGACTACAATGGAATTCCGTCAGGAAGTTTATTTGCGTGACCTGATCCTCGCACCGAACAGTGAAGTGTGTTGGTAGCCGTTCGATTGCTTCTTGTGATGGAAATATGACCCTCGCAACACGGCGAGCACCTTGGATTGACGCATGTCGTGGATCACGTAATGGGTCGTTTCGGGCAGCAAGATGCGTTTGTATGCCTCCAACTACCCGACCAACCGAAGATAAGACAGCATACAGCATGAGATCTGTCACTTCCAGCGGGACCGGGTAGAAAGAAACGTTAATGGGTCTTTGGCCCACCGGTTCTGCAGAAAGATGTCTATCACCAATTGTGAGGCCAGATGTTAGGAGAGATTTCGCCATTTTAGCCGTGGCCAGATAAACGACCACAAGTCGTCCTCTTCGATACATTTGCGGAATAGATTCAGATGGGAACCGCTGTGCAATGGCATCTGCATATACTCGCAAAGGAGTGTCCGGAAGGGCTTCGAAATGGACGCCTTTTGCAAGATTCTCAGTAAAGCTGTGCCAGCTGGAGAGCTGGCTGGGATATTAAGCACGATATTATTGCCAGCTTGGGAAATGAAAGATTTCAGCTTTTCAGCGCCAACATAATTATTCTTGGATGCTGGACGAGAGACTTTGGAGGCTGCAACAGAAGAAAATGAAGGTAATGACACGTTGGGCTCGGCAGTGCTAGAAGAGGCTGCATTTCCAGTGATGTCCATTGCGTCATCATCGATAGCGGAAGCCGGGAGATGTGACGTAGCTGGAGAAGGCAAATTGGCAACGCCACGAGCGGACGCTTGCGTGGCAACACCCCCATTTGGGGCATCAGAAAAGGAAGAGATATTAGGGCTATCACTATCTCTACCGGAAGTCGCCATCTTTAATGGCGGCGCCCAGTAGCGAGCTTGGCCAGCTTGGCCAAACGTAAACAAGATGAAATACAACAAAATAGGCACTCACCGCACTCAGAACGAAGCAAAATGAAAGACGATACCTTTATACTTAAGGTGAACGTGAAATTAAGGAGCAGAGAGTGCAATAACACACCCAAATCACACGAAAATCGCGGAGCAACAACACGCTGTGCAGTTAAATCCAAAGGGCGAGATCCAAAGTAAAAATCCTCTAAATATGTGGCGTTTTTCAATTTGAAAATCCTCCATTTTTTCACTTTGGATTTCGTCCTTTGAATTTAACTGCTGTAATTAATATATAGCCAGTTCCGTTAATGCCCACCAGATGGAGACGTCTCAGTAGCTGAGCCCATCTTACGGATTTATGATGTCAGAAGCTGACAGAAAAGACACATAGCACCGTGAATTGTTGGCCACGGTGTAAGGCTGTAAGGCTAATTGTAAGGCTAATGCGGTCGGCTAGATATCGAGTGATCCGGGTTTCAATTCCACGGCGGTGACCGAATAACAAGTTTTCGGTTGCTGTGTGTTGCTGAAACGTGGAAAGAGCGATGTCTTTATTTATTCACTGAAGCCATGTATTTGGAGCATTTCCCTTTGGTGATCTTTGATATTTTGGCGCAGGAATTTCCTATCACAAATGATAACTGCTGTTGAGCGAAATAACTGCTTATGAATGCACTTTCGGCAAACTTTTTGCACTGATTCGATTGCATACGGTCCGAAAAAATACGTCCATTTAAAGCAACACACACACACAGAAATTAGTAAAATTTGTGATGTGTGACCTCTGGTGTTTTTGAACAGTATACGCTGAAGAGCCAAAACATTATAACTAGCACGTGGTTATGCAAATCGGGGCAACTAAAGGTATACAACGGCGCGTGTGAAAGTCTCATGAAACGTTATAAATAACAACTTATACTGAGGTCTGTTAATCAGTATTATTCTTGATCTTCAGATGGGAAAGGCAGCGAACACATGTGAATGTGACAACGCCCAAATTGTAACAGGGCGCTTTCCACAAACTGGGTCACAGCACTTCGAGACGTCAACGATTGTGGGATGCTCACGGTAAGCCGTGGTTAGTACCTTCAAAAATTGGTCTGAGGAGAAAACACCACGAACCGCCGCCAAGGGTTGGGGCGAACACGGCTCATTGATGATTGGGGTGAGTAAAGGCTATCGCGTATGGTACCACCTAACTCGCAGGCAATTTGAATGATGGAGACGGGCGTAATGTGTCGCAGCACGCAGTGCATTGAACCCTGTCGAAAACTGGGTTGCCTAGCCGCAGGGAAACCCAATTTTCGGTTCACCGACAAAAGCACCTACAATAGACACGTGACCATCAAATCTGGACCTTGAATCGTGAGCACTAAAACTGTACCTCGTCTGGTACGATGAATTTCGTTTCCTGCTGCACTATGTGCAAGACTTTGAGGAGGGTGAGCGGTTGAAGTCGCCCACCCTCTTAAAGAGAAAAACCCCTCCAGTGGTCGCACATCATTTCATTTTTCGCAGCCAGTTATATTTCCTGTAAGATCTGTTGGCCTCATTCTTCACACATCATTCAGCACATTTGTGTTCTTCGAAACACTTTTCAAAATCACGATTTGTCCTTTATATTTAGCGTTATACTTAAAATGAATTTCAGCTTAGTGGGTGCAGTCTAACACCATTTACCTAGGAAATTTCAATTGTTTGAACTAGAGAAAATATCTGCTTTAATGAATGGGGAATTTTACTTTAGGCCTTTTTAATCTGCATAAGTAAATATCTTTGTGTTGCCCACAGTAGTTATTGCATAAACTTGCTGGCGAAAAAGCGCATGCCCCCAAGTGGAACATTTGATTGCAGCAAAAGTCTTCTTACATGTCTTATCGTCACTCATATTTCTTTACACCTTGTCACTTTTCACGAGTTTAAAAACATGCGTTTGTCAGTGGATTGATTATTGAACTTGTCGTGATATGCGCTAAAGTCCGAGATGGATTATTTTTGCTGAGGTGTCATACACAAAATCCTCTTCAAGCCATGGTTTAGTACCACTAGCCTCAGAGATGGTCACAGTATTGTCTGGAAATGTATCTTTTACTTAAAAAACTTATTTGTTCGTCCGAAAGTTTTATTTAGTTATTTTCGGAATAGCTGCCTGAAGACAGCAAAAAACGCAGAAAACCATTTCTTATCTGTTGTAGTTTTTTACGCTTTCCAACCGTAGGTTGAAGAAGCGTATATGCACCAGCTTTTTCCGTCCGTCCATCCGTCTGTCTGTCGGCACGATAACTCACGTAAAAATGGTTCCATTTCGATGAAATTTTAGTATGTGGTAGGGGACCACCAGGGGACGAACCCTATTGAAAATGGGTGAAGTGAGGTCATAGGTCACGCCATAAGAGCAGGATCTATTCAATTGCCCTTATGCATCATAACTTTCGTAAATATGGTTCGATTTCGATGAAATTTTAGTATGTGGCAGGGGACCACCAGGGAACCAACCCTATTGAAAATGAGTGAAGTGGGGTCAAAGGTCACGCCATAAGAGCGAAATCCATTTCATTGCCTTTATGCGTCATAACATGCGTAAATATGGTTCGAGTTCGATGAAATTTCAGTATGTGGTAGGGAACTACCTGGGCACGAACCCTATTGAAAATGGGCGAATGGGGTCAAAGGTCAGGCAGGGCATAAGAGCGGGATTTATTCCATTGCCCTTATGCATCATAACTTGCGTAAAAATGGTTCGACTTCGATGAAATTTTGGTATGTGGTAAGGAACCACCTGGGAACGAAACCTATTGAAAATGGGTGGAATGGGGTCAAAGGTCAGGGCATAAAAGCGGGATCCATTTCATTGCTTTATGCGTCATAACATGCGTAAATATGGTTCGATTTCGATGAAATTTTAGTACGTGGTAGGGAACCACTGGGCACGAACCCTATTGAAAATGGGCGAATGGGGTCAAAGGTCAGGCAGAGCATAAAAGCGGTATTTATTCCATTGCTCTTATGCGTAATAACTTGCGTAAAAATGGTTCGATTTCAATGAAATTTTAGTATTTGGTAAGGAACCATCTGGGGACGAACCCTATTGAAAATGGGCAAAATGGGGTCAAAGGTCAGAGCATGAAAGTGGAATCCATTCCATTGCCTTTATGCGTCATAACATGCGTAAATATGGTTCGATTTCGATGAAATTTTAGTATGAGGTAGGGCACCACCTGGGCACAAACCCTATTGAAAATGGGCGAAATGGGATCAAAGGTCAGGCAGGACATAAGAGCAGGATTTGTTCCATTGCCCTTATGCGTCATAACTTGCGTAAAAATGGTTCGATTTCGATGAAATTTTAGTATGTGGTAGGGAGCCACTGGGGACGAAACCTATTGAAAATGAGCGAAATGGGGTCAAAGGTCAGGACACTGGAGTAGGATCCATTCCATTGCCCTTGTGCATCATAACTTACCAAAAAAATGTTTCGATTGCGACAAAACGTTATCATGTTGTTCCGGAGGTATAGTGAACCGGTTCTGTTGAATATCAACGAAATGGGGTCAGAGGTCATTGCACAAAAGCAAGATTTATTCCACAGCCATTATTCTCATAACTTGCGTAAAACTGCTTCTATTGCGACAAAACTTTAGTATGTTATTCTTGCGGTGTACTGAACCAGTTCTGTTGAATATCATCGAAATGGGGTCAAAGGTCAGGACACAGAAGCGAGATTTATTCCACAGCCATTTTCCTCATACTTTGAGTAATAATTTCTGGTATGTTGGAAAGCGTATCATAATCAATGCATTGCATGATTTTACTAACTTGTTAATAATTATATCTAATCTGTATCCCCGAAGGACTGAGTGGCCAGAGACGCGGGCATGAGGCGCGGTTAGTCCGCCTGTTCGGCTTTGCTTCCATAATTCAGAAACTGTGTGCTCAAATTACGAACAGGTGCGCCTTAGATGTTCACTATGGTCGTTAAACTAAGACAATATTTTTTTTATTCAAGTATAAAGTTAGGTAGAGCGAATTTTGCTGAGACCTGCTGTTTGATATCCGAGAAATGAGCAATGAAACACATTTCATCCTTTTCACTAATTTTATGATCTTCTCTCATTTCGCACTTAATCCCCATCCGGGGAATGATTCATGGTTTGCCCAAGACTGTCTTTTGAAAGACAGTCTTGCCTTTTTAATGCGATAGGACTGCACAAAAACTCACATATGGATTGTTCTTCCAGGTACTACGTGCACGATTAACAAAGACTTCATTTTTTTCGATCTAGCGTAGGGGTTTTCAACCTTTCAGAACCGAGGGCCACATCAAGAAATCTGAATGAGTGATAGCTGATTGCAAAAGCTCTTCCAATTCTAAGCTCAATGTACATGCAACATAAATTGCGCCTTAGTGTCTAAACCTTAAGCAGCGCATGCGCTGAAGAAAGGGAGTAAGGGTTGCGGAACAGTGTACCCAGAAGATCATATTTTGCCGGCAGAGCTCTACATTTACCGATTCCTTTCTGATTTATTTTATTTGTTTTTGTTTTAAGAAAGTTTTTGAATTTCTACTCCTGCTTGCGCAATTCAGAAAAAAGAAAAAAAAGTAATTTCTATAAATAACTGTACTCAGAAGGGAATCTGAAATGCCTCGAGAACAAGTAAATGTTAATAATGAAGAACCGATGCAAATTACAAAGAAGACTACATACAGACTTCTGTGCTTTGAAGTGTAGGACGATGTGGCTTCATTCCAAACCGTAGAAGATTTATTAGAACAGGATTTTCAGAATCAAATATGCGGTCAACTTCCTTCTAAACACGAAAAGTCTTCAGATTCTGGAATGCACAGTACAGTCCACTTTGCTGGAACGATCTTTTCCATAATGGAAAGATCTTCTGCTGAGATCCTGGAACTTGTCACTGTTAGATAAACAGTCATTGCCATAGATGTTGTTGAATGAGTCGAGTTAAGTTGCGCTAAGGTAACAGAGACAAATCATATCCATCTTAGCTGGAAATCGCGCAACAGCTTAGTCTTTACTTGCTGAAGCCCTTATAACCCCTTAAAACTACCGGGGAAATTTGATTTGATTCTTTTAAAAACATTCTGCTCTTTCTTTTACCGTGTTAGGACTTTTTTTTTCATATACCAGTGCTTGATGCTTGGTGGCTGTTGAGTGCAGAATTTTCGAATTCCTCAGCATTCCAAATGGGGAAGCAAAAATAATTCTATTATTTTCCTTACGATGTGGTATCTTACTGCCATCAAAATAAAAGTTTATTCTTAATGAAAACAAAGACGGTTCTCCGTCGTGACATTTGACACCAGAGGGCACCCTGTGCCTCCATTTAAGGACAAATATGTTGGAGCATTGGCGTTATTCATAGACCAGATTCTGGGCATCGTATGCTTATCTCTCTTTCGGATGAAGAAACGACTACGCTTCAGCACATAAGTGTACTTCAGATAAGAGACGTGGGTATGAAAAAATGCGGAAACTGACACAAATTTTGCTATCAATCAGTGCTTTTGCGGCAGATAATAAAGGGAATCGACATATTCGTGACGTTTAAATGTCCTTAGTCAAATGCCAAAGACATGGTCAAAGGTGATACAATTTTATTTCATCTGCGAATAAGATCCTAACTGTTTTCAGGCATCTCGAAGAATCACCACAATATCCTAAAACGCATGACCCCGTCGTTTATTAAATGATGCAGTTATCTGGCCATTAGGTTTTCCCTTCGCATCGTTCAGAATGACACTTTGAACTCAACGCGTGGCTTAATGCTACAGGACTGAGCAAAGCTGTCATTCTAAATTGGTACTGCAATCAAATTCTTAAAATCCGATCTACAATCAGCTTCTTCTCTTCTCCCCGAAAGATGTTTAAGCAATTTATAACTGTCATAAGACTGAATAAGCGGCTGCATCAGCGAAACCACACGGAGCTGCTTATTCGAACCTATTAAGGAATGCCTACCAAGAGGAGCAGAAGCAGATAAACCCTGGAAGCGATGATGTTCTTAAGCACTATGATGACTTATCAATGACATGAGATGTCAAATTCATAACGAATTGGACATCTCTCAAGCATACGTGCCATCGACCTGATATGTCTTCTAAGATATCTAAATTAGAAGAAAAGGAGGTGATAGATGATTTTGTTCATGAGCGCAAAGGGTTATACGTACGTCTATAAGTGGCAGAATACAGGCCTTCCATGTATTCACGTGCTCTTGATAACGGAAGATGAAGTTACTCCAATCGAAATAGAAACTTTCTGTGGGGTTATCAGATCAGTCATAGTACCCATACTTGTGTGGAATTGCCCAGAGTTGCGCATTTACCTCGCAGTTTCCACGTACAAATATCAAAAGTGCGCCAAACTATTTCGAGTGCAGTTCCGGAAAACTATGCTACAAAGCGCGAATGACTTCTCTACCAACATAAAGACAATAGTAAATATTGAATATATCCTTGTCGAATTTATAGAAGATAGGCGCACATTAATTGATATCTCACTCATTACGCCTTATAATCCAATCCTGTTGCTCATATGCGATGTAGAAATCAACTTAGACATTTGTGCTGCTGTTAAAAAAAGAGTGAAATTTGATTATCTCTACAAACACTGACTATGTTAGTGTTTGTAGAGATAATATGATAAAGATTACATCTACAAACACTATGTTACTTTGTAAAGATATGATAAAGGTGTAATTACAAGGAAATTGAATTGTTTATGACTTTGCAGCATTGCTTTGTACTGGGAGCAATGCATCACATTTTTGAAAATCCCATGCGAAAGGAGAGTTACTCAATATTCTGTCTTTCAGTTCTCCTTCCTCTTGAGCAAGCTGTTTAACTTCGAGAAGGTCTCGAAGGAAAAGCTCTTTGCACCATAAGAAGTTCCTTAATGTCTCGACATAACTTATATCAAAATCAGACACAATTGCATTTTTTCAGAGATTCCTAGGTGATGAAAGAAGCCATTTTGAAGCCTTACGAATAATCTCAACCTCTGTATTGTAAAAAGGTTTGACAAGGGAATCTCCTTTTTAAAATTGTCAAATTTAATGTCATAGGATGGTTTGAAAATCATATGGTCATCTTGTTTATTTTTACATGAAGAAACAATACGCAGACATCTCTTTACTGATGACGCCGGTTAGCAGCAAAGACTTCGAGAAGCTCTTGAATTCAAGATGCCAAAAAACAACTCCATAGCTTCTTTTAATATAATATTGCTTTCGGCCAGCCACAGGGGGGAAATACGGCAACAGTTTGCAACTAGCTTCCCAGAGCGCTTTCAGGGTAGTCATGACGGTGATACAGCGAGTAACTTGCATTAACAGACATTCACAAGGCGCTGTAATCCAAAAGCCTAGATTTGTAAGGAACTTATTTTGCCAAGATCTGTAGTTGTTGATTCTGCTGTAGTTATTGAAATGAAAGACTAGATTTAGGTGCGGAAACGCACACAAGTCTAATTGAAGGGCAGAAGGCGTTAGTTTACATGGATTTCGCTGCAGTCTGAAACGGAACTCCGCTGAAAAGGTTCGCAAATAGACATACAGGAACTTTTAAGAGTTTGTTTATTCATGCTTTGTAGATATAGTTATTGTGTCCTGCACATCATAACCTTACACAGACTTTGCCCTTACGTTGGTTAAAGTATCCTGCACAAAACATTTAAGATTTGGGTTGCCTATTCATTTCTTTGGAAAAACATTTGTGCCTCATATTTCACCACAATCTTCAGAGTTATCTTATGAAGTGCGTCACTTATAATGCTGTATGGTACGGCTATAGCGCAGAAACTTCTTCTTATGTCCATTCACAGGCTGGAAAAGGTGTCATACGCAATGATGAAAAACTGAAAAAAATATCGTCCTCAGATGGGGCTTAAGAAAATTTCTAGCGGCATTGCCTCCCATAGCAATACCAAAGATCTTCGGAACATCACTTAAAAATTGTGACTATAAAGTTAGTTTCTTGTGAGGAAATCAATTAAACTCATTCGAACAGGTGAAAGTGCGCACGCTGTCTTTTGATGTCAATATGTAGAATGCAGTTTGCCTTTCAGATGAGGTACCGAAACAGACGCTGTGGCTGACAAAATCTGATTTGCGTCCATCGTTTTGGAAAATGTTAGTAGTTTGCACGTACAGCGAAAATCTGTTTTAAGGACGCTTTCTTTAAACGCAACCACGAAATTCTTTATTTCAACGACTACAGTCTAGTGACGATTATATATAGATTAAGATAATACAACGTAGTTGTCACAAATGTTTATTTTTTTATTTCTCAAGCCAACCATGGTTTCGCTGGGTATTGACCTAGCTTCATCAGGACGAATGGCACGTAAATATTCAAACTGTATATGACATCATAAATGGTGTTTACAGTCACGTGTTTTCACGATGCTTCCACGCGTTTGATAGAAATGGCGTGGATGCCATGTCATTAACAAGTTGCGAAGACCTCTGATATATATATAAAGCTTCCAAACTATCAAGTTTGGAGGTTGAATCTGGCTTGTCAATAAGTTTTGCTTCTTCAAAGAAAAATCTGTGGTCCTTTTCGTAACAGTGTTTAGCCATCGATGACTTCTTTAGGTCACAATTCCGAATGTAGGTCTTGTGCTCCTTCAATCGAAAACGCAAGGCTCTACGGGTCTGTCCTATATACGAAGCGCTACATTCACATGGAATTGATAAAATTCCATGTGAATGTGGCGCTTCGTATATAGGACAGACCCGTAGAGCCTTGCGTTTTCGATTGAAGGAGCACAAGACCTACATTCGGAATTGTGACCTAAAGAAGTCATCGATGGCTAAACACTGTTACGAAAAGGACCACAGATTTTTCTTTGATGAAGCAAAACTTATTGACAAGCCAGATGCAACCTCCAAACTTGATAGTTTGGAAGCTTTACATATATATCAGAGGTCTTCGCAACTTGTTAATGACATGGCATCCACGCCATTTCTATCAAACGCGTGGAAGCATCTAACCAAAACACGTGACTGTAAACACTATTTATGATGTCATATACAGTTTGAATATTTACGTGCCATTCGTCCTGATGAAGCTAGGTCAATACCCAGCGAAACCATGGTCGGCTTGAGAAATAAAAAATAAAAATTTGTGACAACTACGTTGTATTATCTTAATCTATATACAACCATAAGATGTTACATTATCTTTCCAAAATTTTGGGTGACTTCTCTCAGAATTGACGAAATTTTGATCCGCCATTCAAATCAGGAACATAATTTTCTACTTGAATTCCTCAACTATTTCACTCTGGCAAAAATTCCACCTAATAGATCAATGCCCGAAATTGGCACTGCGATGATGATATTTATTCGTCACGTGAAAGCAAACCCCAGCATTGTCAAAGATACGCGCTAAGTTGTTCGAATATCCGAACACAACTAAAGCTGGCGTCAATGCAGAAGAATTCTGAGATGTTACACTCAACCAAATTACCCAACATGATATTCATGATAGAGTGAAAGTAATTTTTTATTTGGCCTTCGTTTGCAATGGCGATCTCAAAATCAAAAGTTCAAACTGTTTATTTGTAACTTTGATACTTTATTTACAAGCAGGTATTTATCTCCTCAATACTGTGTTTACTCACGACACGTTATACGTATGTTGCACTGATAAGTGGCCGAGTACTTGATTCTGTGGAGTCATTCTGAAAACAGTCGCTGTAACAAATCCAAAGAAGTTATGGTGGACACAAGTATGACCTCAATACTTCTCCAAGAAATTCTTCAAGCATAGGTTCTACATCAGCTTGTGCCACTGAAATTAACATGAAAAGGAATGTTTTAAGCCAGAAGAATTCCTTGTTTCATTCTGTAACTCAATTTAAGTTCTGCGTAACAACGAAAAGTGTGATGTTAGGTTCGAATGATCATGTAACACAACTGTCCCTTATGTATCATGTGTCTTTTATTTACATCGCAGTTTTTATTCAAGTATGTGAGGATTTTAATTTAATAAGTGAAATTCAGATGCTACGATCAGTGCCACGAAAATGTGCTCAGAGTCGATATCAGTTCACCTCACTTCGAAGGAAGAGCAACAGGTTTGAAGTTTGCACTGATTGCACTATATCTTTTGGTAGGTTTATGTTCTTAGTGTGATTTGCCCAAAATCACGAGTGTATATGCACCAGAAAACTTCATTTCACGGCAACAAGATGGGCTAATTCAATTAATGATATTATCCGAGTAATTTTCTGAAGCAGTGAGTCTTGTTTTGATAACAGACTGTCCTCTCAACTTCTTACGTTTTCGACATCAGACAGGTACATCATACGTAGATCCGTTATACCGAAGGTTTTCTGTACTGTTTTAATGCTTCCGTTACTTTCTATATGGGTAGTATGACAGGGATAAATTTGGAAACAATGATTTAAAACATAAATCACTGTCTACAGAAGCAATGGAACGGAGTTATCAATATATCCTATCATGCAGTGACATGATATCAAGTAAATAACAATATAGTCTAAATAATTAACAGTCCTTTTACGTTTTACCCTGCTTATCATTAATTTAAATCTTGCACGCTTTTTAAAAATTCCACGTGTGTTCTTTGTTTTTGTAATCACCAGACAGTTCCTCATCAAGGTCCTGTGGTTCAGTACTTGCATAACATGCTTTGAGACTAGGACACCTTTGCAGTTCAGCGTTTACATAAAACTCTCTGGGACTAGGAGTCAGTGTTATGATGCTTTTTGAAATTGCTGTAGCACTTGGAAAACAATTTCCTAAAGCGCGCTGTGTTTTTCGGAGTTCGCTAACATACACGAAAATATGTCACTTAATGAACAAGTACTCAATGTAACTGTGTTGTCCTTTTTAACGATTCAGACGATGTAACTCTAATACACATACTGCACTATGGAAAGAAGATTTAACTATCATATCGTAGACTGACAACTCCAAATATAGTTGTCGACTTAGCAGAACCTTTGTGTAGACGGCAATAACATTTGAACAATCACAGAGATGAAAATCTCACTGGTGTGACACAGAGACTAATATGTTCATAAAAAGTTGCTCGATCCCATATTTATATTTATAACCTTGAGTTGACTGATGGCCGATCACAACCTGGGGAAGAAACTCTTGGGAGTTCAGACATCACATTCACTATGGAAAACAAAAGGAGAAGCAACTAAAATGTACATAAGTAAAAGTCAACAAAAATGGAAGAGAAAAGAGGTAGTATATGTCACAACCAACAAAAGCGGGCCAATAGTTTCCTAACTTCACAATCTTTAAAAAGTTAGGAAACGTATAATTAGATAGTTTGTCAAATCTGTTGGGAAAACGTTTTCAAATGATCAGAGTTTGGCCACTATTGAAATTAAAATGATACTGGTTATAATTTGAAATGCGTAAAAAAAAACAGTTGTTTTTCAGCATAATCTTGCACAGAGAACAGCGGTTCGTTGGCGGAATTGATTGCACACCTCTGAATAACTGTGTCTTTGTAACATCATAAGGAGCCTATCTTATTTCACGGTTTGGTGACAGTCATGAGCAATTGCAAGGACTGCAGGCAGTCGCCCTTCCCAAATTTCGGACCACTGGTTCCAGGAAAGGGAGAGATCCGACCGAGATCAGTCTTCCCCGATTGGAAGACTATCCAGAAACATTGGCCCCTAACTACTCGACCAACGAGGAGGCTTATGGAATCTATGTCAAAACATTTGATGTTCACTAATTTTTGCTTTTAATCTTTGCCATGTTTTTCTCTCTCTGCTACCTGGGCGGTTAAAGATGTTATGTCAGAACTTTTCATGATCGTCGTAAAATATTTTTAAAATTTGCCACTTTTTTGCCACCGGATCACGTTTCTTATTGAAACACTTGGAGCGTTTTTTGCTTCGAGACAATATTTCTGTCAGCTGAGATAGAAATGGTTCTTTGCTTTTCAAAACTTGTGTGCCTTGTTTCACCATGGTAACACCATTGCTTGGAACAACAATGTGATCGCCCTTTTTCCCACCTGGCATGGTGCTTTTCCATCCACACACTTAAAGGACAATATCAGAATTTAAAACTTGAAATTCGATGTGCAGGGTTTGTTTCCCTGTCCACGATGGAGGTAAGATATGATGGGCAGCAACTGCTTTTTATCAAATGTCTGAGCATAAGACAAAAAATGCCACAAAAACTGGAGCAAAAACTGGAATTTACAGAAAATAGTCAGAAAACTTAGTATTAAAATAAGAATGAAAAGAGTTGATAACTTTTTTATATTGCGTTGAGATTTATTGCGGTCAATGAGGAAAGAAACTGTAGTAGCAAATTTTCGATGAAGTCCGTGCGTAACATGAGCGTTTTGCCGCAATCATTACATAAAAAAGTTAACTTCTGACTTATACACCTAGGATTTCTTTGAAAAAAGATGAAATCTGAAAAGATGAATATGTAAACAAAACATACAAAACACAACATGTTTTCCATTGATTATCCCTGAATATTCACATGGAATGCTGCCATTTACCCACGGGTACAGCAAGAAGGCAGGTATAGGCTCAAATCAGTAAAGATCTCTATTTTATTTGGCCTGTCCTTAAATAAAATAGAGATAAAAAAAATGAAATCTTTTGTCTCAGATGACGTCAGCAGATAGTGCCAGATTTCTTCAACTTCTTCTGTTTCATTGATCATGAAAGATGAAACCTGTAGTGCACATGCCCAAGGTTAAAGTAATTTCCCTATTTTATAAAGTTGGTTTGCTCAAACGTAATTTATTATCATGTAATTTTAAGCATTAGTGTTGCAATTGGCGAGGAAGTGGTAGTAAGTAAACTACTCCAGCGTTTTGAATAAGATGCCGTGAGTGGCCTTTCAAAGCTGTTAGTGCGACACTCATTCAGTTGGGTACCAAGAGGGTGTTGAGGAAAGTGCTACTTTTAGCGTGATAGAAATGTCTTGGAGGTCACACAACGACCGTCAGCTGTTAATAGTAGTGTTCATTCTGACAGATAAAATATACGCAGATCATCCACTACTGGCCTATAGATAAATGCTTGAAAAATGAGTTACTAAGTGCTGGGCTGTTGGTGAGGTGAAATGTTTCTTTATACGCAGCATCAGAAAGTTTCAAAGTAAATTTTAGATACACTAATCCAAACGTTTAAAGACCATTTAATGACAGGCGAACTGGTAACTTAAAAGAAAGTGCACTTTTTACAAAAGATATTCAAAGAAAAAATATCATCAGGAACGGGTAAGAACTGCTTTTATTTAAAAGAATGAATCTGAATACAACAATCCCAGTTGGAAGGAATGCTCAGGTCCAGGACACGGGTAAAATAAGCAAATTTGGATCTCTTCTCCTGATTTACAAGAAAGAATTAGGTTTTACAAGAAATACCAACTACTCTGTCCTGCTAACCCTAAAGAAAAATGGCTCGATGTTTTAGTTTAAGATGCATGCAACTTTGCAATGTCATCATTGATGATAATAAAAATCCCGGGTTTAAAATGTGAAAAGTTATGAATGGAATATGGGATTACACCATACAATCCTTGTATCAATAGTGAAGAGAAATTTCGTGCCTATTAAGTAATTAAGTGAAAAAATCCACATGTAGAATCACCGTCGTCGGCACGATTTAAAAACACACAATCCAGTATTTAAGCACTCATATCTTGTTGAAGATTTTATACTAAAATACTTGTATGCTAAAAGAAATATATGCTAGTTAAAATAAGATCTTTCGAGTATGCTTCATACTATTCTTCTGATTAAAATGGACAAATGTTTAGTTTCAGCAAAGGTCTTATATACAGTTCCAGGTGATTGGGTTCGGTTCCAGGTGATTGGGTTCGGTTCCAGGTGATTGGGACGTATAGATGAAGGCGTGGTCAGTTCAAGATTATGACGTTGAAAGACACAAGACGAGTTGTTACAGTTCCAGCAGTTCGTTAATCGAAAAGTTCTCGGTATCATTTTCGTCTTTTGACAGGTACAATCTTAATTCCATCTCAATGGAAGAAAATTGTACCCGTCAAAAGACGAAATGATACCGATAACTATTCGAGACTGAAAAATACCGAGAACCATTGAGACTATGACCAGTGGTTATAGTCTCAATGGAAGAAGATTGTACCTATCAAAAGACGAAATGATACCGATAACTTTTCGATTAACGAACTTTTGGAACTATAACCACTCGTCTTGTGTCTTTCAACGTCATAATCTTGAACTGACTACACCTTCATCTATACGTCATCGAACCCAATCACCCAGAACTGTATGTAAGACCTTTGCTGCAACTAAACAACTGTTCATTTTAATCTGAAGATGAGTATGGATCAGACTCGAAAGATTTTATTTAAACTTTTTCATATTGCTTTTAACATACCATGTAGTTTAATATTAAATCTTCAACAAGATATGAGTGCTTTAATACTAGATTGTGTGTTTTCTAATCGTGCCGACGACGGTGTTTCTACATGTTGATTTTTTCACTTAATTGTAATCCTTGTATATTATATACGGGATTGATTTACCATCCTTGTCATATTTACATCAAAAAACGGATTCACATATTCAAATTTGTATGTAAAGAGTTTTTAGGAACACTATACATAAACTTAATAGCAAGTATTCACGAAGGGTAATTTATGTTCAGCTTTACATGATGTGAAAGAAGAAATATTCTTCACAATGCATGGAAAATCGACAGAATATTCAAGCAAAGCAAGCTGAATTTGCTTGTACCACTTACTGGTGGTCATCATGTAACACATCTCAGAAAACTTGAAAATTTCATTGCCCTGGAGCGGGAATCGGACCACGCATCTCCCGATTACCGTTCGAGTATGCTAGCCATTACACCACCAGGAGAGAAAAGTTCCAAGCAACGGAGACAAAGGAATCTGAAAGTCCTCAGATTTTCGCTAGTCGAAGCATCCCTACTCCCTCTTAGCGCTTTGACCCAATACCCATCCGGGCGCATGTAGGTTGGAGGTCACCAAGGATGCTATGAGGAAGCATGGATGCTTCGACTAGCGAAAATCTGATGACTTTCAGATTCCTTTGTCTCCGTTGCTTGGAGCTTCACTGTCCTGGGTGGTGAAATGGTTAGCATACGTGACCGGTAATCGCAAAATGCGGGGTTCGATTCCCGCTCCAGGACGATGAAATTTTCAAGTTTTCTGAGAAGTATTACATGGATGACCAGTAAGTGGTACAAACAAATTCAGTTTGCTTCGCTTGAATATTCTTTACATGACGTGCATTGCTGATGTTGCCAATGTAAAAAGAAACTTCGAGCAAAAAAGTATAGCTTCTAAGAAATGTCTGCCCTACTTACTTTGTTAGCTAATTTTCCCATTTTCAGTCAAAATCTTAGGTAAAGCAGGACAGGTCGTCCGCAATCGGAAGTAATAGGCTTCGGAGAAGAAAGAATACCAGAACAGTCGAATAAAAACCAGGTCTATGCTGCTAAACCGAACAAGTCTAGATCCGTTTCTTTACTGGGGTATCAATTCCTTCACAAATGCTCACCGTTTTCGTACTACTTTGAGCATTTAACTAACATAAGATCAAGTCTAATGCAGTGATTAGCAGTACACTAGCTGTTATCTCCAATCGTTTAAGGGAAGATTAGTTATCGTTCGAATCGCTTCTGTCATTACTAAGGAACGAATTTTAAGGTGTTAAAACAGAAAACTACATATTTTTATGAGCTAATAATTTCAAAAAGGTTTGCTAAATATAAAACTATATTTTCTTCAACGGTAATGCACCTAATTATTTTCTGTGATAAAAAGATAATGTTAACACTCAACTTGCTAATCACAGCTATACATTTGATGTAAAACGTTCGTTGGAGTTGCAGTCAAATGTCGTCTAAAAATTCCATTGCAGATTTTTGCCTATTGTAACTAAACAATAATCTATATAAAAAAATGATCATTCCACACCACAGGAAATCAATCTTGCATATTTTAAGAGGGTGGTGGTGGCTGTTATTAACAATTTAACAGTGAAGTTCGTGTACAAGTTGGCCTTCTAAAACTTGAACAATTCTGTACAGAGTTTTAAATCCACTAGGGTTTTTTTCTAACACACACATATGAATTTGCAACTATGACAATAATGTGAGCGGCGCATAGGCTATACGTATACTCTTCATGTTGGACTCTCCGAGCGGGAAAAGAAGACGTCATTCGCGAACGTGCTAGCACCGATGAAACGAGTCCTTCTGAAGGGGAAGAGGGGGTAAATTTTTTTCTCTGAATTTTTACTTCCCGTTTAGTTACACTGTAAAAATAAAATAAGAAAAAACGTGCAAATTTATGTACTTATTGAAGAATTTTGGGAAATATGTATATACATACGAGCATTTTGAAAACATTATGTGCTTTTATGTGAAAATATTTACTTACCTAAAACCTCGTTCCCTAGTTATTACATGGTTTTCAGTTTTGGTGGCAACCATTTGAGCTCCTGTCATCTTTAACTTTCCAAATAGTGTTGAGAGGCTCAACCAACGCTCTACAGGAAGCTTTGCTTTTCTAATGTCCGGAGTTATCTCCTAATATTCTTCCAGCTCCGCTCACATGTAAATTAGGACCTAGTAAAATGCTATCTTCCTTCTGCAGTGAATCTCGTCGTCAGTACGACACACCTATTGATTTAATGCTGTAAAACTCATATTTAACCTTAGTATACTGGCAGGCACTAAGTCTCCGTTGGGTGTTGTTTTAATTGCAACCATCCCAAGATCATCTCAGGTGATAGGAGACACCTGTCCTAAATTTAGGGCCGCTTGCACCGGGATAAGGGAAAACCAGTGTGTAAGAATGTTCATGTTATGGTTAAACCTGAAAGTAAAATGAGCCAAAAGCCTATTCCCTAAGCCATTCAGCTAACCTCATTCGCGCATTTGCGCGCGTATATGCGTGTGCCTGTTACTAATGCATTTCTGTCCATATTTTACGGCAGGTAACCTTCGTTCGGACATATCAGATTAGACAGTTCCTTCTTCCGAAGTAGGCATTTTACTTGTTAAGAACAGTTCCTAGCATTTTGTGCATACAAAAGAAACATGGCTGTAGAAACACCTTAGAGGAAAAATATTTAAAACACATCTATTCAACCATTCTAGGACTTCCGATAGTTTCCGGTGCAGATGTGGTTCGTTGACAGATGCAAATCCGGGAAAAGAGCCGTTCTATTCAGATGTTTCTTTCAAATTGCTACTGCTAAAAAATCCGCAACTGCTTCATATGTTAACTATATAAATACAAATATGAAAGTCACATAAATCGCCACGAAAACGCAATGAATTGTTTGTCGGAACTGTATTTTATATATAGAAGGGTAACATACGCTACTCTCCTAAATAGTGAGCTTTCGTGTTGCTTGTTCTGAAAGAAAAAAGTTTCCCATTCCATGCATATAATACTTTTATCTAGTGGATGGCACCGTTCTACGAACAATATATGTGTTATAGAAAATTATGTAATACTTTTCAATATATCTCAGCAAAGACACAGAAGAAGTGTAATTTTGTCAGATTTTGACAAATTCCATATATGACTTAGCGTCTATTTCTGAAATGAAGATATGTATAACTAACGAACGTAAATACTCGATTTGCTGAACTCCACGAAGAAAAACAGTTTTCTTTGTACTCTGTAAAAAATTCCCAATCTTCCTGTCGTGGATGCCAAACATTTTGTTTTCGCTCCAAAAAAGTTTTCATGCGATACAAAAGCTCGTTTGTTTTTTTTTTGATCAAAGTAAGATTTTGTCTGGTTCTCGTGAACTGAAATTTTATTTTATAATGTTCTGCAAAATGTGGGAGAAGTGAACTAAGCAAAAATATTTTGTCTGCAGTCGTTTAGTAATGCAGAGCAAGTAACTCTTGGCATTTTCCTGTGAAGATCAATCTCCCAGCTGAAATCGACCGTCAATTCCCGACGAGACTTCCCCAATTCCGCGACCCCTCAGGGAACATTGAAATAGAAAAAGCTTTCCGAGTATCCAGTGCTTTGAATTACGAGAAATCAACATGGTGACTAAGAACGGCTAGTTCAACGGTCAAATCGACGACGTCGTCGTCGTCTTGTTGGCAGCTGCATAGATCTCTCTTCGCGATCGCGGAAAGCTTTTGAACACAGAAGATTAAATTTTTTTCAGATGTTTTTCGAATTACAAGAGTGATACACGAAGTACAGGAAATATTTCCCCTGCTCTTTGGAAATATTTTAATAAACAAAGGGCATATAAGAATTGAAGTGTTAATAAAACAATTAAAAATAATTAAATAATGCGACAGATACCACCTCAGTCTTAGGCGACAAGGACGGACCTTTTCAGAAAAAGGCTGCAAGTTAGTTTAATAAATATTCGAAGGCGAGTTTGTGCATAACGTACATAACACCGATACTTTCTTGTCATTTTCCAACACAGTCCGGACTGGATTAAGTGCACCTCCTCCGTTGCTTCCGTAATACTTAAGTTTCTCTTGAAAATAATTTTTTTGGTCGCTGGTGTGGCCACTTACAGTATGTACCGCCTCTTTCCTTACTTCATGTAAGCAGAATATATTTCTATAAGTTACATCAATGAAAGGCCCAAATGTATTGTAATCAGACGCATGTCGATTTAGTATGGAGTCTGAGGAAGGCACTGGTAAGGTAAATCATCTCAGTTTAGCACCGGCGGAACTGCTCTGAGCGTTGTTCTGTTGCATCAAAACACCAGGAATACATACTGAGAAAACCATGACATATTTTTCTGATTGTTGATTGATATCAGATGATTTTTAATTATATCACAATATATGGCAGTGGTAACGTCGTCTCTTGGATATGCAGTTCTCCACAAGTAGTCGTTAGTAGTATATATATGGGGTTACGAGCGCAATCAGAGGGAAACGCTCAAAATGAACGAAAATCATAAAAATATACACATTTTTAACATAAAAACAATAAAAAATCATTAAAAATCATCAAAATTAAAAAATTCATCGTTTCCTTATGGGGGAAATAACGTGAAATGAAAAAATCAACATTTGAGGATCATCATAATATTTATTGATGTTCATAAAAAATGCATTAAAAAAAGGGGTACCCAAAATGGATACCCCCTATAGGAAGATTAAAAATTGTTGAAGATTAAAGCAATTCAATTATATAAGCAGGATCTCGTTTTCCACAGTCTTTAGTTCCTTTATAAATCATTTTCAAATCACCCATATCATTAATTGCTTTAATTTCTTTATTTGCCGTATTCTTAGAAAATCTTTCAGGAAGAAATACTTGAAATTCATTATATTCAGAATCTATTACGGCAGCTAAAATTTTATTTCCAAATTTTGTATGTACTAGTTTAAGTTCAACGACTTTATATTCATAATCTTTTTTCAGTTCACTCATTTTAATTATTGGACTAGTTTGAAGTGCTCCAAGAGAATTAAGCTTTTTCAGTGTGTCCATTTATTAGGAAATATTTTTAAAATATATTTGTCACAAATGTAATTTCTTTTGTAATGTCATCAAATATTTCTAATCCTTTATTTTTAACCTCTTCATTTGTTCTTATTTTCAAAATTAGTTTATGCATCTTTTGAAGATATTTAGCAATCAATTTAATAAGATCAGGATATTCATTATTATAATCTTTACTCACATATATTAAATCTTCACATAAATGAGATAGACATCTTATATCATCACTATATTTGATTCCTTTACGATCAGTAAAGAGAGCTCTCATATCTCCTAATAAATTTATTTATAAGGTTTCATTTTTTTTGAAATACAATTCTTGTAAAACATACATCTATACATAGATCATCCAGTACCTAAAATTTTTGCACATTTAGTTAATTCAAGATCTATAGAAGGAATTTCTAACTCATCAAATATTTGTTTTTCCATTATTCCTCCCTTATATACAAACTTACCACCATAATATTCATACAAGTTTTTTATATAATTTTTAATCTCATCAGTACTTATCCACAGAGATTTTTGATCTGGAAATCTTTTAAATTTTAATCCATGAATATTTCTTGTACATTTATATATAATTCTTCGCTCTCTATCATTTAATATATAATGAGGTTCAAATACTTGAATTGTTTCCACACCAACTTATATCTCTGATTATACTTTTATTAGGAAGAATAAATCCTTAAAAATTGAAAATCAGTGTAATGTCATCCATTTATATAGAATAATTTTTATAAATACTTTTAAAAGATTAAAAATTCAGAAGATAAGAATTTTAAAAATTCGAAGATAAAAGCAACATTTAAACAGTTTTATAATGACCTAAAGCTAATGTATGTATTCCATCTTCTAATATATATCTCTTATCATCATTAGGTGATAAAGCTATCTTATTCACTTGAACTGAATATATTTCATGTTTATAACTTCTAATTAGATTCATAGTTCTATACTTTTCTTTTTATTAAATAAACAGTCTTTGTAGTCATCAAATGTTATTCTATTTTCAACTACACATTTTTTAACTCCTTTAGATTTTTTAGTTATTTCATTATCTACTTTTAAGGCATACATTTTTGCTCTTAAACCTACAAATTCTTCCATAACTATACCATTATTTTCATCTTTCATTTTACCTAATACTTTCTTATTTACTCTTTTAATACCATATTGATTATCCTCTTTATAACCTGAAGTATCAAAATAATTAATCATACTTTTCATATCTTCATAGAAATCATCAGTTTTAATATCATAAATAAAGGAATCAGTATCTTGATATAACAGTTTAATATTTTCACTATATTTAGGTTTAATCACATCATAATGAAACTCATTCATCAAATATTTTGATAGATCTAATATACTCATATACCAACAGAAATTGGTTTATTAAAATACACTTTTGTTTTATTCATATGAATAGCAACCAAGTTTTCATCAAATACAGTTCTATCTTTTAAAATTTGAGTTAGCTATTAATTTTTCAACTTTTTTCGCATCACAACATAATCTTACATCAATTCTTTTTCTTATATTTTCCATAGTTTTACCAAATACAGAATTATTCATTAATTTATAAAAATCTTTCTCAAATTCATTAGTTGCTTTAGTTCTCATTTCAGTATTCAAATCTATATATTTTTTTAACCAATTAGACTGTTTGAATTTTAAAACTTTATGTATTTTTTCCAATTTCATTCCCATCCTTAAATATTGTTTCACATTTCTATAGTGAACCACATAATTCTTTTTATCATATAATGTAGTTAACAGTTTTGATTGTTTTGATCCATCAGGAATTCTATTTTCCGGAGCTAGAAGTAAATCAGAATGTTTTTATGTAATTTTTTAGGATATTTTAAATCTACTTCTAATATATATCCAGTTTCTGAATCATCAGGTTTTTTAGTTACATCAATATCAGTATTTGACCATTTAAACTTATCATATGCTAAATTTTGGCTCATTGTCCAACCATATAAATTGTTGCCATCTAGATACATTAAATAATTTGATTCTTTATTCTTATCATAATCTTTCATATATTTATTATTTGCTTTCCCATATCTATTACAACATTGAGATATTCCGCCTCTAGTTCTTTTTTTCTAACGTAAGTATCATATCATAATCATTTAAGAGTTGTAGTTTTATATCAGTTTTCTTTAGCATAGCATCCCAAGCTAACCCAGGAGATGTTAAGTACCAAGCAGGATCTAATTTATAAGTTTTTATACATACATCTCTAAAATTCTCAAAGATATCTGCTAGTATTAAGACATCTGATTTTACATACAAATCTGAATATTCTCCCATATTATCTATTTTAAAAGCTTTCCATACATTTTGCGCATGTTTATAATCTTCATCTGATATATCACATTCATTCAGTTCACTATAAAATTCTTCTTTAGGTGGTAATTTATGTTCTTTGCATTTTTCCCATGAATCCATATAATCATAAGGATATACACCTTTTCTAATAACTAGATCTAATAAGTGTTTTGGAAAATATTTTGAAGTTTCTCTAAATTGTTCTTTCTTTAAATTACTTGATAATTTATCAATACTACTTGCCATAAATCTAAATGAATCTATAAATTTTAAATGTAGATTTCCAACTTTTTTATCAAATGTTATATATTTTTCCTCAGTATTTGGAATTATATTAATATCTTCTTTATCATAACCTAATGCTTTTATAAATAAATGAGCATCATATCCAGTTAAATTATGTATAAATACTGGAACAAACTTGGGATTTTGATAACATAAATTACATGTTTCATGAGCAGGTCCTCTATATTTACCAGTTAAATGATCATGATCTCTTACTTTTTTACCATCGAATTTAACTGAACCATATTTTTCAAAATTTCCTTTATGAATAATAATTTTATCACATATGTGACATATGTCAGTATTTTGGAAATGTTTTTCATCTTCTTTAGTCATATTCATAGGTTTAATATTTTTATATATCTTTTCAATTTCTTTAGTTTCTTGTTTCAGCATTTCACAAAATTTTCTAACAGCATTTGGACCTCTATAAACAACAGGATATTTATAATCTTCATGTTCATGTTTTATATAATAACTAAAGCTCATTGGTTCATGTTTCTGATATTTTATAGTGTAAGAATTTTCGGGATTTGGTTGACAAGTATCTATTTTTCTGGTTAAACATTCAAAATCTGCATATATAACAAATGGAACTCTTAATGAATTATGATCATGTTCAAAGTAAATATATTCATGTTTTCTTGGCATTTCTATCTTTACTGCCTTTTTATTTTTACAGTCATTTTCATGATTTTTTAATTATTCTGCTGAATAATAATATGTTAAGCATCTTTCACGTGGATAGATTTTACTTTTATGACCAGTTATTTGAGCTTTTATTAATCTAGATAAGTCTTTTATCCAACAGTAGTGATCATGTTTTTCATCTTTAATATAGAAGAGATTTACATGTTTTTCTAATTTATTTTCAGTAATTCTTAGAGGGTATATTACATCCTTTTCATCAGAACTATAAACATTAACGGATATATTATTTAATTTTTCAATTTTTTTAATATCATTTAATGCAACTGGAAATTCTATTCCTTTAAAATCTAAGTCATTTTACGTGGTTTATAATGCGATACTCTTTGAGGATCTTTTTTCACAGGATATAAACATGATAAAACAGACCATCTAAAGCATTCATTATCATTATTTTTTACATTTATAATAGCTTGTTTAGCCTTAATTTTTTCTGGTAAATCTATGTAGGATGAACCTCTTAGAGGATTATATTTATTAATTCTAAGTTCCAAAAAGTGAATTTTAGAAAGTTTCCATCCTGATCCTCTAGCCTCAAATTCATCCATTTCTCTCCATAATTTATCAACTACCTCATCATAATAGCTATCTAAATCCGTAGATTTTAATATTATTTCATTTTGAGTTTTAAATGCAAAATCTTGATAATCTTTCTCATTTCTGATGTATTGACAAAATAATTTAAAATTTATTTTTAAACCCATTTTAAGTAATATTTCTTTTGTTTTTTTCAATAACTGCAGATCTTAAATCTCCTAAAAAATCTAAAGGAATTACATAGTTTTTTACATTTTTCATTACATAAGTTTTTAATCTAGATTCATAAGCAGTTTCAATCTCTTGAATTCCTTGTTCATTAAATAAAGCTTGTTTATGTTTAAGACTTTCAATATGCACATCTTCATATTCTGGTTTATAATATTTTCCACAGATGTCACATTTTATCTGTGGTTCTCTAGGTTTTTTAGTTTTTGAAAATACATGACGATCAAAGTTAAATATTTTTCTAAATTTTCTTCTTTGAACCTTATCAATTATATAATTAATAAGGTCTGCTTTTTTTAGTTTTGAATAATCATTAATACGTTTTTCTTTACAATACTCTCTTAACTGTTTAACAGTTTTTGACTTCAAAGACTTTTCCATTTATAAGGAAAAAAATTTGTAGCTATTTATAGGCAGGTATTTTTATAAACAGATTTTCAAAAGACGTTTATGTAAAGAATTTCTTAAATGTCTTGGATAATGAGCATAAGTATATTCTCTTCCACAATAACAAACCAGCTTCCTATATAGAGTATAAGTTTGACAATATTTGCAAATATGCTGACGATCAACTTTTCCATAACGACGATGAATGTAAAATTCATCAATAGGTTTTGTTTGCTTACAACTTGTGCATGTTTTGTCTTCCATTTATTAGGAAACAAATTTATAAATACTTTGCTTTAAAGTCTTCCCAGATCTTTTCATTTTTTGGATTTATATTAATTTTAATATCATTTGATATATTATAATAGTCACAATTTTTTTTAATAAAATATGCATATTTTAAATTTTTCTCATAGTACATAAAATCCAATAATTTTAAAAATAAATCTTCTGCTTCCTTATTAAATTCAAGGTTATTTTTTCTTTTAAACTGATTAAAATATCTTATTCTACTAACATATCTACTTTTTAAATATGTATTATAATCTACATAATAACAGTCTCCCTCTTCATCATATTTCATTCTCTTTATTTGTTTCATTACTTTTTTAAAATTTTCAGGAATTTCTATTTGTTCTTCTTCTGAAGATGAATAAGAAAAGTAATTAGCTTCTTCAATATCATTAAAATATTCCATTTATTAGATATCATTTTATTAAAAACTTTTTAGAACTTAGTTATTCTTTTAATATCCTCTTTTAAATTATCAATAGTATGATCATTAACAATATTAAGATGATTAAATTTAGTTTCTATGTATGATATATTTTCTTTAACTCTGTTAAATAAATTAATGGAATTAGGATTATATTTTATTTCATATACTATATTTAAATCTGGATACATTATTTTTAAATTACCAATAGCTTTATTCATTTTATCTCTTTGACATCTGATTACATAATAAGGATAATCAGAGTTTTCTTTAGTTTTCTGTATGATAGTAAACATATGAAGCTTTTTAGAATTAGCAGTTTTAGGTGTTATATCCTTATCTACTTCTTTATATTTTTCATTTTCAAGTTTTAATTTTTCCATTTTCTTTTTTATCTTATTTAATTTCTTATTTAATTTTTCATTATCATTCTTGTATTTATTATTGAATGTTTTAATGTAATAGTCTTTAACAATCTTGTTAACTTTATCATAAAAATCGTTTGAAATCCAACAAGATATATTTAAAATTAATTCCTGCTTAACATATGTTCCATTAATAATATTCTTACCTGTTCCTTCTCTTATTTCATACATTTGATCCTTTTTATAGCAGCCCGAATTCGGGCCATCACAATTTTTATAATATTTTATTAATTCTTGAGATTGTTTATTCTCTAACCATTTTTTAAATCTTCTACCTCCTTCTTTACATAATTTTGTAGCATTAAAGTATCCAGTATTTTTATCTATTATAATCTTAAAATCTCCAAATAATCCATACCAGTAATTATCTTTGATTTGTTCATAACATACATCTTTTAATGAAGCCATTATTAGATATCATGTTATTAAATACTTTTTCATATATATCTTATTTTAAATCATTAATAATTCCTGCCTAAGAAATTATATCTTTAAATACTGTGATTTACAGTTTTTTCTTTCACATGTAGATGGCAGCACGAGCAATTAAATCTCTTTCTTGCTTAGATGTATTCATTATATAACACTGATAAGCTTCGAGCAAAATGTTTACATAAACTCCTTCAGGCAGAGTTGAACCGCTGCCAAAATCTTCAGAGAGCGATCACTTCCTGGTTACGTAACAACCTTTGGATCAACGCCAAGTTTCTCTTGCTTGAAACGTAAATATATGTTTCAAGCAAGAATTCGTGGTCCTGGGTTGGCCATGTTGGTAACGAGTCAGGTATGCATGCAAAAGGCCCCAGGTTCGAATCTGCTCCCTGTCCCACTTTGATTTAAAAAAAGTTTGGGTTCATGGTAGAGCGTGTGTGTGTAAAAACATCTGAAAAGATCTGTGTGTGTGTTCTGGTGAAGGGTCGAAAGAGTTAACGCCCATAAGTACCTGGCTGGCTAGGTACAAATAAATAGATAAAAAAATGAAGCATAGATCCTCCACCGAAGGGGCGTTTTTGCAAAAATTTTTCAAATTACAGCGTCAAACCAACTGTTAAATTCATCAGGATATCCCAACCATTTTACTAAGTATTTATTTCCTTTCTTTCTAATAATTTTTTCAATCTTATAAACCTCATCTTTCTTATCATATTTAACCAGTTCTTTTTCATAAAATGTTCCTGTAATTTCTTCATTATTTAAATCTTTTATTTTATATGTCGGAGGATCTGTGTTCAATATATCTGAAATTATAAATATTTCTTCTGTAAATGTTGGAAGATAACCTTTCTTAAATTCTCTTTTATATTTTGAAATTCTTATTTTATCTCCTTTTTGATATTTTGGTTTATTTTTCTCTTTTTCTTTATACAAATTATTATAAACTTTTAATTCATTTTCTTCCTTACTTGCTTCCATAGGTGTCATTTTAATGGATCTAGGATAAGAATTATTATAATTCTTAATTAATTTATCTAGTACATTTAACCACTTTCTAGTATTATTTGCTGTGAAATACTTCCACATTTTAGTCTTTAAAGTTCTATTGAATCTTTCAATAACAGCACATTTAATCTCAATATTCTCAGTTGTAAACCAGTGAATATTTTCATCCTTGAATAACATTTGAGTTTGTTTATTTATAAACTCTATACCCTTATCTGTTTGAAGTTTTTCTGGTTTTATTTCTTTAAATGCTCCAGTTACCTCTTCACCTGTTTTTCTTTTAATCGAAATTGTCCAAGCATATTTACTGAATATATCAATCACTGATAAAATATAATTTGTGTCATTATTAAAGGATTTAAATTCTTGCATATCTATAAGGTCAGCTTGAAATTGGTCATTGACATGAGAAACATAAATTCTTCTTCTTTTAAATCTATGAATAAGTGGTTTATGTTTAGTATATACATCTTGATGTAAAAACTCTTCTACATCTTTCCTGGGTAATTTAGTTTTTCTTTGTAATTCATTAATACCACAATAACCAGTTTCTGGTGTATAATAAATATTTTTAAGGTGTTTCACGACGTCTTTAAAAAAACACTCTTTTTACTTCCACAAACAGCACATATTCCTTTTGCCATGGGTCTTCCATTTTTAGCTACTGTTTGTTGAATGTCTTTAGTTTTAGTTTTCTGTTTGCACTTTAAGCAATACATATTTATATAGGATGAAATTCCTAAACCAAATGTTTTCTTTGCTTTTATAATTGGTTTTATAACATCTCTAGCTTGTTTCTCTCCTAATGGATAAAGTCCACTTGTAGTATTTTCAATTGAATCTAAATCGTTTAAGAGTTCTTGATCAGCAATATGTCTCTGTTTAGTATCTTTAGTTTTACTATAAGCTACATCATGTTTTTACAAGCTTTATCAACTCTGTTAATTCCTGGATCACCTCTTTTTAATCTCTTTTCTAATTTTGTAAATGGACCACAATACTGGTACCCTGGTATATGCATTTCAGGTGGATTTAATTTATCTTGTAACCATCCTACTATATCACCTCCTGTTATTATATAACCAGTACCTTTAATTTCTTTGAATATATGAATATTCCACACCATTTATTTATCTGTAAATCTATTTTTTAACTACGTATCTATAACCATTTAGCTGTGTTTGTTTTACATATTTTTCTAAAGGAAAATACTTAATAATTTTTATAAAATCTTCTTCTCTAATGTAAGCATCCTGTTCTGAAATTGAATTAGCGTTTATTAAATTTAATATCTGTTTATAAAATTTGTAAGCTGGTTTATATTCTTTTCTTTCTGAAATATTTAGAGTTTTATCAACAACTTCAATGACTCCTGCTCCTAAAGAAAGTGCTGCTAAAGGAATAAATGCAAAAGCTGATAAGCCTGAAGCACTAAATATAAATTTGCCTACTGATAGTGATATACTAATTTTATTATAGTAATTAAAACTTTTTCTGTATACATACATTTTCTTTTCTAAATATTCTTCCATTTATATAGGATCAAAGTTATGTCTGTATCTCATATGAGGATTTTTCAAATCTAACATGAAGAAATCATAAGGTTTTTTAATACTTTTTTGATAAGGATCTATATTAAAATCACCATCAATTTCTCTAATAATTTGTTTAATTTCTCTGTGCTGAAGTTTAAAAAATATAAAGTAATCACAGTTGTTTCTTATATCAATAGGTGTTGAATAATAGGTCTGTGATAAATAAATAATGGATGCATTTTTCTTCCTTCCTCTTATAAAAAATTTTTCAATTTCGTTTTGATCTTTTTCTTTTACACAGTCATCAAAAATAACTAGATTTTTAATGAATTATCTAAGTCATCTACAGTAATACATTCATTTATGTCTGAACTAAATAATGTTTCTTTCTTAAACTTTTTATATAATTTTAATAACTTATTTTTATTTTTTCCCTTTATTTTTAAAATGTCTTCCTCTTCTATATCATCAAACATTGAGTAATTTTCTTGTAATTTAGAGTATTTAGGTTCGTTAATATCTTTTGCACATATGAATAATGCATCAAAATTTAAATGATCATATATTAAATTTAATAGTTTAAATGATCATATATTAAATTTAATAGTAAATTTGTTTTTCCACATCCTGAAGATCCTGTTATTAAAAGTTTAAGAGGATGAATAGGTAACATTGGATTTTGATTTGGATCTATAAATTCTTCTGGTTCTGAATAATCTTTTAGTTTAATGCTGCAAGCTTTCTGCTTAATCATTTTTATTTAATAGGAAATCAGCACCTTCAATAAACATTTCAGCTTCAAATAATAAGTCTTCAGCTGGCATTCCTTGAGATAAATAACATTCAGCTAGATCTAATGCCATTTCAGCAAAAGATAAATATTCTTCAAGTTGTTCAAAATCTTCCATTTATATAAGCAAAATAATTTGCTTGGAAGTAAAAAACTTTGCTTGGAAGTAAAATAATTTGCTTGGAAGCAAATTTTCAGTTAAATAAATGAGTTAAGTGATACAAGATTTATTAAAATTAGCAAAAGTAAATGCTGAACTAAGAAAACGAAATAAGGAAAAGCAATTAGAAGATTTAGAATATGAAGAGGCAATCACAAAATTTCATAAACCTATAGAATTTTCCTTTCTAGATACATCTTGATATTCTAATTGAAAAATTAGAATATCAAGATGTATCTAGAAAGGAAAATTTAAAAGCTATTCAAGATGCAATTGAAGAACTTTCATTTCAACCAATAGCAGAATCTTCAAGAATTCCTGCCTTAGAAGATGTTGAAGAACCTGTTTCAGATGCTAAAGAAATGTATGAGAGAGAAGCAGGAATTCATAAAATTAACTTAAACAAAAACTTGAATGTATCAGTTATTAAAAAAAAATTAGGATTTGATTTACCTTCAGAATTAGTTAATAAATCTGATGAAGAGATTGATGAAAAAATAAATCAAGCAAATGAAAAAATCAGTGAAATCGGACGTCTAAAAGGTCCTCAAGTAAAAGCACTTAATAATGCTAAAGATAAAGAAAAAAAGAAAAAATTACAGAAAAAAATTGATCGTTTAGATTATAAAATGGCTGAGGTGCAAAATTATATTAGAGCATTAGAAGCTCTCAAAATGGGGAATTACTATATGGGTGAGGGTCTTAATATTTTACATAAATTAACGGATACAATATGTAAGGGAACTAAAAATAAGAAAGTATATAACCAAGTAGTTCAAATACTAGATATATTATTGAAAGAGGGTAAAATGACTAATGAGCAAGTAAAACAATATTATTCAAAGTTTCTATCTTAATAAATGAGTAATTATATTGTATCAAGAATTTATTTGAGTGAAGGTCAGAAAAATAAATTAAAATCAGCAGTTAAGAAAGGTGAAGAAATTACATTGCGAATTGATAAAACTAAAAGTGCTAATCATATAATGTATTTAACAAAAACTCAAATTAATCAAATTAAAAATGGTAAACGAATAACTATAAGTAAGACACAATTAAAGAAAAACGGAGGTATTTTACCCTTTTTGATCCCTATCTTAGCAGCTCTTGGTACTGGTGCTCTATCTGGTGCTGCTAGTTTTGGTGTGAATAAAGCTTTAAGTAAAGTAACTGGATCAGGTTGTAAAAAAACATTCTGGAAAGGGAGTTCTTCAGAATTACGAGGTATATCCAATAAAACGATAGAACAAAATATGAAAGATGTAAAAGGATTCAGGGGTGTATTTACATCAGATTTATTACCTAAAAAGATTAAGAAATTTGAAAGTGGAATTATTAATTTAAATATATCTACAGGACCTGGGACTATTATAATGATCCTAAATATAATTTTGTGGAATATTTTGATTGGGAACCTCAACGAACTATAGGGGGCGCTGCGCAAACGTAAAAAACTTCTCTAGTACGGGTAACGTCGCACGTGTTTCCATAAAGTCGAATGTTAGAATGGCTGGTTTGTCGCTTTCAATCCTTGAAATAATGAAATTTGTGGACGCTTCCAAAAATTCAAGATGCATTAAAGAAGGGGAAGTGATTGTTAATGTAGGCCATATAATTTCTTGTGGAATTAAGAAGGAAGATGGAAGAGAAATTCTCATAGTTTCGCACTGCATTCAGTCCACGGCAATAACGTCGTCGCCTCACTCCATCAACGGTGTTTTAGATACAAGTAACAGTGAAATTTCTATAAAGTCATTTGAGTGCTCTTGTAAAGCGGGCAGAATTGGAACGTGTAAGCAATGTGTAGCAGTAATGCTTTACTGTAACAGGTAATTTTTATTTTTACATTTTCAGGCAAGTGATATAGTAATACCGACAGTGGTGTTCTAATCCGGATTACTATTAAAAGCTGACATTTCGTTTCACTTGACGTTTCCCAGGACCCATTTTCAATACTCTCAACAATAACATTTGTAATTTTTGAACATTCTGTTCCTAAAAGTGTTTGTGAATTGGTAATTGTTGATCATCATTGGGTTCTGCGTTTTTGAACCGATGACTGTTGACAGAACATTGCAAATCTTGTACCATAATGAAGTTTAAATTTATACAGATAACAGCAATTATTTGTTTTCAAGATTATGTAGAAATGCGGATTTTTTAATTACTACTATGCAATAAAAACATGCTGCCTTGTTTATTATTCATTCAAAGACGTTACTAGGTTAGTAGCATTTCACTGGAAGGATTTCAAACGCAAGGCACAAACGTTTATACTAACTTGTGAAAAACATAGCTGAAACCTTGGGAACGACATTGCGGGACACAACAATATGATTTGTTCTTCTTCACGGAATTCTCCATTATACAACTCTCTAATTCCAGAATGAATGCAAAAATACACCAAACTACGACAACTGAACGTAATGAGCGATCTACCAACAGCCAAGCATTGAGCCGAAAACGTTACCCGTACTACAGTAATTCTTCCTTTTGCCGCTAGAGGGAGAGCGGACCGCTGAGATTGCTAATCCATTTGGAGAATATAAATATAAAGACATTAAACTAAATAATATTGTCATACCTAAAAATATTGTAAAATATCTTGAAACAACTATAAAAGGAATTAAATATAATTCGAGTTTTTTACAAGAACCAACACCTGTTAAATGTGGTTTTTATTGCATGAAATACATAACTGAAGGGAATAAAGGTAAATCACCTGTTGAAGTTTCATATTCTTTTACCCAAGAACCAAGTGGTTATAATGAAGATTTTGTGCTTAATAAATGTTAATTTTAGATTCAAAAAGTTTTGAGAAATCAGAATATTTTACAGTTGAATATGTCCCACCTATTCCTGTTAATGAAAATTCAAAAATAGCTTTAAAATCTATGTCTATGTGGGTTTCATATAACAATATTGATGAAGAATATAAAAATAATACATTTAAGTATTTTGATGGTAGTTTATGGCATGAAATAACTTTAGATAATGGAAATTACACATTAAGGGAATTAAATAACTTTTTAATAAAACGATTTGGAGATGAACCACCAATTAAATTTAAAGCTAATTTTGCTACACAGCGCTTTATAATTGAATTAAAAGATGAATATAAAATTGATCTTAGAGAAAGTAAATTACATGAAATTTTAGGATTTGAATCAGAAATATAAGAAGATAATCATCAAGAAGGAAAATATATGGCAAACATTTCTAGAGGAGTTGATGACATACACATTCATTGTGATGTAATTACAGGAGCTCTATATAATAATATTAATTCAGATATTTTATATTCTTTTACACCATCTAATCCTCCTGGTAGTTTAATAAAAATTGATGAAATAAATCCTTTATTTTTACCTGTTAATAGAAGAAATTATATTCATAGAATTCGAATGTATATCACAAATCAAGATAATGAACTGATAGACTTGAATAATATGAGAGTTTTATATAGATTAATTTTAAACTAAGCGCAAGCTTTTCAGCTTAATAAATGAATTATAACAAACATAGATTACATGCAAAACGATATGGTGGTAATATCTTCACTGAAGGAATTAAAACTTTTGGAAAAAAATATTAGATGTTTTAGGTAAATCAGCAAAAACAGCAATTGAAGATAAAGCTAAAAAAGTTATTCAAAATAAACTTGAAAATATATTATCTAACCCCTGTAACTGTTAATGATATATTAGCTAAAACGAAAATTCAGGATCGATATGGATCTGGTTTGAAACGGTATAAATTAGTTTTTTATCCTAATAAATGGAAAAACTTTGGGACTTAAAAGCTATTTCAGATTATTATAGTAATAAAATTGCTAAGTATGAATATATAAAACATAATGAAGGTAGTACTAATGTAAAAGAATCTGATCAATATAAGTTTACTATTAAAGATACAAATTCACCTATATTATATAGTAACGGTTATATATGCTTAGAAAGTAAAATAGTAAAAAATAATAATGGTACTATAGGAACTGATAATGTTACATTTGTAAATGGTGGGAATCTATTTAGATCCGCTTCATTAACTATAGGAAAAGAACAAACTGATTCTAATATTGAATGTGCTTCATTAATTCATCAAATTAACGGACTTATAAATTTCACAAAAGATTATTCCACTTCAGAGGCTACAAATATGATGTATTATGTTGATACATCAGAATCAGCTGATAAAGACAAAATAGCAATAGATGATCCTAATAAAGATGTAAAGAAAGGATCAGATATCAAATTAAAAGAAAATGCCTCTTATAACAAAGGATTTAGACAGAGATGGCTTTTAACAAAAAACAGCAATGTAATAAAATTTTGGATTCCTTTAAGACAACATTTGGGTTCCTCAACGATTTTAGAAGATTAATTTCTGATGTAAAAGTTACATTTGAATTTCAAAGAAATAGTCGTAATGATATGTTATACACAGATGTTGCAAATCCTAATTGTAAAGTTATTATATCTGATTTTCAATTATGGTTACCTTATGTAGAGTTGTACCCATCCATTAAGGCTGAATTTAAAAGTATAGCTTTGAATTCTTCACCTATTGAAATTACTTGGTGTTCTGCTTCAATTGAGAAAAGTAATCAGCAAACAACATCAAGTGGTGCATGTCATATAAGAACTACATCTGATGAGGTGTTAAGTGTTCTTGTCATTCCACAGTATGTAGAAAAAGAAAACAATCAAAATCAGAATAATATGATTTTTGATAATTTAGATCTCCTTGAATGCTGGATATTATGTAATAATAAAAAAGTTCCAGAAGAAATTTATAAAACGAATTTTAAAGATGGGCAGTTAGATTATAATAGATGTTATTCTGAATTATTAGCAGCTGGATTAAATACTCATAATACTGAAAGTGGATGTCTTATAAGTTATGTAAATTATGCGAGATTGTATCCAATCTTTTATTTTAATTTATCTAATCATCCAGAGTATACTAATATTTCGAATTTAAGACTAGAATTTAACTGGAGATTAGGATCAAATCCAGGTAAACCATATAGATTTTATTTCATCGTGAATGAAAGAAAAAGAGGATCACTTAATATGGCTAATAAGGAATTTAAAACTTTGAAAACTTTAGATTAAATAAATGAATTGGTACCCTTTTGGTTCTTCTTATGAAAAATTTGGAATTGGACCACCTGGACCTCCTGGAAATGGATTTAAATTAACAGATGATGGTAATTATGATGTGGAAGAAAAAAATAAAAAATTGTAAAGAACCTGTAGATGAACATGATGTTACTACAAGAGAATATGTTTTAAAACAAATAAGAGAGAATAATCTGGAAGTTAAAAATGCAATAGAAAAAAATATTAATGGTAGTTTTTCAGATTTTGTTCAAGAAACTGCTGTAAGAATAAGAGATTTAGATGCTGTACTTAAAGGTGAATTAAGTAATTTGGATCAAAAATATTTACATATTCAAGATGGGAATGTAATTAATGCAAAAGGTAAAAGAATAGGAAATGTTGCTGATCCTACAGCAGATAAGAATGCAGTGAATAAGAGGTATTTAGAAAATAATGTTTTAATTTTAAAAGATGAAAAGTTTGATGTTCAAAATAAAAGAATAGTGAATATTCCATCTCCTCAGAATACGTATGACGCAGTTAATAAAAATTATGTGGATAATCAAAAATTTTATGCAACAATTCAAGAAGATAAAAAAGTATATAATACTCATGGTGCTATGCGTTACTGGGAAACAGTCGTTTTTATGAAATTTAGTAGCAATCTCCTTGACAGAAATATGAAACTGAGTGGAAATATGGATATGAAAATTACATTTTATTTACGTCCTAATTATACTAATGGGAAATCAGAAGTTTTAATTACACTTGGGGAGAATATATTATTTAATGGTGATGCCTACACAGATAAACCTTTAATACTCTTTGCATCAGGAAAAAAGAATGATGAATTAAGCATACAAGTCATGTCTTATTTAGAATTAAACATTTTTAAACCTTACTTCGAAATTGAAAAAATAACATTCCATTTATAAAAATTCATTCTATATAAATGGATAGGTTAATTAGGAACAATATTAATTGGGATTCATTTTCTAAAGATAATGAACTTTCAGAAGATATAATTAGAAGTGTAAAAGATGCAGTAAATTGGGATTTAATATCAGAATATCAAAAATTATCTGAAGATTTTATTTCAGAATTTCATGATAAAGTGAACTGGGATAAAATTTCTCAATATCAGATTCTTTCTGAATATTTTATGAATAACAATAAATTAAACTGGTCTTTGATTTCTCAATATCAAACACTTTCTGAGAGTTTTATATTAATGAATATTGATAAATTACATATGAGAAGAATTTCTATGTATCAAAAATTAAGTAATGATTTTATAAAGGAAAACTTTCGATTCTTAGACATGTCGATAATTCCAATAAAACAAAAATTAAGTGAAGAAACTATAGATTTTCTTAGTGATTTTATTGATTGGAAAGAAGTTACAAGAAACCAAGAATTAACAGAAGATTTCATTATGAAATATAAAGATAAGATTAACTGGTGTGATATTGTTATCAACAGAAAATTCTCTGATGATTTTATAAATGTAAAGTATAAAAACTTGTTGTGTATTTACTTGCAAAGATATGTCATAAAATTTAAATATATTTTAATCTTCAACAATTTTTAATCTTCCTATAAGGGGTATCCATTTTGGATGCCCCTTTTTTTAATGCATTTTTTATGAACATCAATAAATATTATGATGATCCTCAAATGTTGATTTTTTCATTTTACGTTATTTCCCCCATAAGGAAACGATGAATTTTTTAATTTTGATGATTTTTAATGATTTTTTATTGTTTTTATGTTAAAAATGTGTATATTTTTATGATTTTCGTTCATTTTGAGCGTTTCCCTCTGATTGCGCTCGTAATCCCATATATATACTACTGTCGTTGCTTCTTCCATAATTGCATCAGCCCAACTTTTGGGGGAGATGGCTTCTTACAGGGATTTTTGAGCTTTGGTGAGCTGACACAGTGCCATTTTTGTTTGCCCTTTTGTTTCAGGTTTCAAAGTGTTGTATACGCTTTCGTCGCAGGTAACTATGCTCTCCAAAAAAGCCGTCCTTTTATAGGGGCGTAATGTTTCAAGCAGCGGCAACACCGCTAAAAATCGGTGATTATGACGTCATCGGCCTAACCTATTCTACTGTGTAGTTCCTCTGAGTTCCACGTAGTCAGTGGCGAGTGTGTGTTATTGGCGTTACGGATTGAGCAGTGGCAAGGTTCGAAAGGTCCAAGAGTTTTTTGTGTAACCTTCCTAAGTAATGCTCAGTGGACAAGTGCTAAAATGTTCTATCGGAATTCAGGCTTCTCGAGGATGAAATGATCACCAGTACCACAAAAGGCTAAGAGATGTGGCGATGATCCACTGCCACATCATACCATCGCCAGACGGGCGGATGCTTTCGTACGTAGAACTTAAACACGGTTGTGGACATCCTATGACCAGTAAAAATGAAGAACATGTTGAAGCATTGAGGGTGTTACTGGGAGCATGATTGTCAATGGACATGCTAAGAACTGAGTGCTAAGGTCACCGCTGCACCTTCGAGTGTGTTCGTCATTTTGATGAAGAAGCTCGGACGACATTTTGACGAAGTATTAGTGGTATAACCATTGTTGGGTAAATCTCAGCGGAAAATTTTCGAACATCCATCATATTCGCAAGACATGCAACTGTGAGATTTTGACTTATCCGGGAAAGTGAAAAAAATATCTGAGAGGATTGTCGACTGCATCATTTTGGCATTGGGGAAGTGTTATCCAACATTGGCCCGAAACGACACGGCCCACGATGTTGCATGCCTTCCTGGCGTTTGGCAATGGGTCGTGCACTAATGTGAAAAAGATAATGAAGGATTGTAAGCGTCACTGCGATGTTTCCCTTTAGGATTTACTAATTACAACAATATTGCCACTACAAGAAAAATGACCCTCATGTTTGTGTGGTCGCAAACGTTCCTGTCAAACTATCATTTATTGTTCAGTTCAAGAGTTACTTCAAGCACCCAACAACTTGTGGAAATACAACACAGTATAATGAGCTGAACTACTTTTGAAACAGCGATTAGCATCCGTGACAACACATTGAGTCTCCAAAATTTCTTGTGGTAAAACAAAAATGCGTGGGCCCGAAAAGTTGGAAAAACATACACCGTAGTGACGAAATATTATGACCACCTGCCTAATGTGATGTTGGTCTTTCACGTGCCGGCAAAACAGCACCGGAGACCTGGACACTACAAAATTTCTAAAGGTGTCTTGGGGTATCTAGTACCAATTCGTTACCAGCAGGTCCTGTAACTCTTCTAAGTTACGCGGCCGCGGCAGAATTGATTTACTGTTCCAACACAAAGCTCAGACGCTCGATTGGATTAATGTCTAGAGAATTTGGAAGCCATGTCTAGAGAATTAGGAGTACATGGAAGGAAGTCTCGGTCATTTTCTGCAAACCATTCCAGAACAATCCGGGCAGTGTGGCATGGCGCATTATCCTTCTGAAACAAGAAAAATACTAGAGGGGAATACCGTTACCATGAAATGATGTATCTGGTCTGCAATAATATTTAGGTAGGTGGTAGACATCATAGTTTCCTGCACACCAATTTTCGTGGAAACATAGCCGAAAGCATTACACTTCCTCCAGCAGCTTGTTTTCTTTCCGCGATGCATCCTGGTGACAGTACTTTCCCAGGTAAACGACACACACGTACCTGGTCTTCTGTATGGTGCGACAGGGGGCGAGATTCATTGGACCAGACGAATTTCTCCTAATCATTCAAGGTTTTGACCTTGCACGCCCATTGTAGGTGCTTTCGACGGTGAGCCGAGAATTTAGGACGCTAAACTAGGTGCTTTCGAAGGTGAACTCAGTTTTGATCTTGCGTGCCGTGCCCATTGTGGGTGCTTTCGACGGTGAACTCACTTTTGATCTTGCGTGCCGTGCAGATTGTCAGTGCTTTCGACGGTGAACTCAGTTTTGATCTTGCGTGCCGTGCCCATTGTAGGTGCTTTCGACGGTCAACTCAGTTCTGATCTTGCGTGCCGTGCCCATTGTAGGTGCTTTTGACGGTGACCTCAGTTTTGATCTTGCGTGCCGTGCCCATTGTAGGTGCTTACGACGGTGAACTCACTTTTGATCTTGCGTGCCGTGCCCATTGTCAGTGCTTTCGACGGTGAACTCAGTTTTGATCTTGCGTGCCGTGCCCATTGTAGGTGCTTTCGACGGTGAACTCAGTTTTGATCTTGCGTGCCGTGCCCATTGTAGGTGCTTTTGACGGTGAACTCAGTTTTGATCTTGCGTGCCGTGCCCATTGTGGGTGCTTTCGACGGTGAACTCACTTTTGATCTTGCGAGCCGTGCCCATTGTCAGTGCTTTCGACGGTGAACTCAGTTTTGATCTTGCGTGCCGTGCCCATTGTAGGTGCTTTTGACGGTGAACTCAGTTTTGATCTTGCGTGCCGTGCCCATTGTAGTTGCTTAAGACGGTGAACTCAGTTTTAATCTTGCGTGCCGTGCCCATTGCAGGTGCTTTCGACGGTGAACTCAGTTTTGATCTTTTGCGTGCCGTGCCCATTGTAGGTGATTTCGACGGTCAACTGTTTTGATCTGGCGTGCCGTGCCCATTGTAGGTGCTTTCGACGGTGAACTCAGTTTTCATCTTGCGTGTCGTGCCATTGTTGGTGCTTTCGACGGTCAACTCAGTTTTGATCTTTTGCGTGCCATGCCCATTGTAGGTGCTTTCGACGGTGAACTCAGTTTTGATCTTGCGTGCCGTGCCCATTGTAGGTGCTTTCGACGGTGAACTCAGTTTTGATCTTTTGCGTGCCGTGCCCATTGTAGGTGCTTTCGACGGTGAACTCAGTTTTGATCTTGCGTGTCGTGCCATTGTTGGTGCTTTCGACGGTCAACTCAGTTTTGATCTTTTGCGTGCCATGCCCATTGTAGGTGCTTTCGACGGTGAACTCAGTTTTCATCTTGCGTGTCGTGCCCATTGTTGGTGCTTTCGACGGTGAACTCAGTTTTGATCTTTTGCGTGCCGTGCCCATTGTAGGTGCTTTCGACGGTCAACTCAGTTTTGATCATGCGTGCCGTGCCCATTGTAGGTGCTTTCGACGGTGAACTCAGTTTTGATCTTGCGTGCCGTGCCCGTTGTAGGTGCTTTCGACGGTGAACTCAGTTTTGATCTTGCGTTCCGTGCCCATTGTAGGTGGTTTCGACGGTGAACTCAGTTTTGATCTTGCGTGCCGTGCCCATTGTAGGTGCTTTCGACGGTGAACGCAGTTTTGATCTTGCGTACCGTGCCCATTGTAGGTGGTTTCGACGGTGAACTCAGTTTTGATCTTGCGTGCCGTGACCATTGTAGGTGCTTTCGACGGTGAACTCAGTTTTGATCTTTTGCGTACCGTGCCCATTGTAGGTGCTTTCGACGGTGAACTCGGTTTTGATCTTGCGTGCCATGCCCATTGTAGGTGCTTTCGACGGTCAACTCAGTTTTGATCTTGCGTGGCGTGCCCATTGTAGGTGCTTTCGACGGTGAACTCGGTTTTGATCTTTTGCGTGCCGTGCCCATTGTAGGTGCTTTCGACGGTCAACTCAGTTTTGATCTTGCGTGGCGTGCCCATTGTAGGTGCTTTCGACGGTGAACTCAGTTTTGATCTTGCGTGCCGTGCCCGTTGTAGGTGCTTTCGACGGTCAACTCAGTTTTGATCTTGCGTGCCGTGCCCATTGTAGGTGCTTTCGACGGTGAACTCAGTTTTGATCTTGCGTTCCGTGCCCGTTGTAGGTGCTTTCGACGGTGAACTCAGTTTTGATCTTGCGTGCCGTGCCCGTTGTAGGTGCTTTCGACGGTGAACTCAGTTTTGATCTTGCGTACCGTGCCCATTGTAGGTGGTTTCGACGGTGAACTCAGTTTTGATCTTGCGTGCCGTGCCCATTGTAGGTGCTTTCGACGGTGAACTCAGTTTTGATCTTGCGTACCGTGCCCATTGTAGGTGCTTTCGACGGTGAACTCAGTTTTGATCTTGCGTGCCGTGACCATTGTAGGTGCTTTCGACGGTGAACTCAGTTTTGATCTTTTGCGTGCCGTGCCCATTGTAGGTGCTTTTGTCGGTGAACTCGGTTTTGATCTTGCGTGCCATGCCCATTGTAGGTGCTTTCGACGGTTAACTCGGTTTTGATCTTGCGTGCCGTGACCATTGTAGGTGCTTTCGACGGTGAACTCAGTTTTGATCTTTTGCGTGCCGTGCCCATTGTAGGTGCTTTCGACGGTGAACTCAGTTTTGATCTTGCGTGCCGTGCCCATTGTAGGTGCTTTCGAGGGTGAACCGAGGTTAGCATGGGCACTCAAAGCGGCCTGCGTTTACGCAGCCCCATGTTTAGAAGGGTGCGATGTACTTTATGTTGTAACACATTATTACTTTCGTCCTCAGCATTCAAATTATTGGTAAGTTGCGCCACAGTATCCCTTCTTTTAGCTCGTGTCATACAAAATAACCTTCGCTCACTTCTCGCATCTATGAGCCGTGGTCAGCCCGCATCTTTCTGGCGGTTTGGGGTTGCTCTCCTCGTAACACTTTTTGAAATTATTAACCACGGCTGACCGAGAGCATCGCACAATCCTTGCCGTCCCGGAAATACTCTGAAGCTGTCGTCTGGCCATTAATTACAATTTGGCCTTCGTCAAACTCGGTGCATGCAACATTAGATATACCATTCTTGCACTTGTCACTCTATTCGCACAACTGCTACATCAATTTTGTCACGGATTACCCTATTGCAACTCCTTGTAGCGATCGGTTTGATTGAGTTTCACAAACCTCTAATTCAAAAAGAATGATAGAACACTTGAAAGTATGAATTCTTCGAGTATGATTCCGAAAAAAGATTGAAAGTATGAATTATTCTAGCATGATTCCAGCTGCCTTTCTTGAATTGCTCTGATGATGTCACGCAACCCGCATGGCCAATCTACCGTGCACGGTACGTGATTATGTTTTCGAGATTTAACGACCCGCATGAGAATCTAGGTGTATAGAGTTACTCGTCCCTAGTTTAGGGCCACTGGCTCCGCGGAAAGGATAGATAGTGCATGTACATCTCATTGGGAATTCGAACATTGGCCTAATTTAGATAATTAGCCAAAAGTCTGCGCCACTGACTATTCGGGTATACTGGGGTGGCGTACGTAATTCTAGCCCACGCTGGTGGCTTGCTGCAGACACAGCAAATCAAGCACTTTTAAGGTTATCATTTCTCTTGTTTATGTATCTCACAGTAGGTAATGAATTTCATAAAGACTGAATAGGTTGTAGGTACCTTTACATTTAATTCCTAACAATATATATCGCCAAATAGAAATAACATAACTCCGGGTGGCTGCAAAACTGTGGATAAAGGAAACAAAGTAATATGCGGATGGTTTTATTTGTTTTTACGTGACTGCTACACAAAATAATTTTTCTAGTCCGACTGCAAGTACCAGAAATCCATCGCTCAATATCATACATTTACCTCCTCTGACAAATAATTTGTGTCTGGAGAACTAGAAATGAATTAATCAGAATCTTGTTTGTAATTATCGTTTGCACACATTGGTCATAATAGAAAACATAAAAAAATATATTTACACCACCTAGTCGGAGAATTTTGTATCATAGGAAATTATAACAATACGCTTAAATGGGTTTTCCAGTTCGACCTACAAGCGGAACTAATACACGTAATTCAAATATGCATTTAAATTTTAATTCATAAAAGGTGGATAATGTATAATATATGGATAATACTCACAAGAGCGTGCTATTCTCTTTGTGCAGGGAACTTTTTCAATCCACCTCCAATAAACGAAGACATCGTGAAAAATGCAAATTACACTCAGGGACAATGAAAGTTTCGCACCAAGAATGAAGCATCGGATTGAACTGAAATTTTGTGGACGTAATGATACAGATGAATGATACTTATGATGGCAAAAACAGAGCTGCAGAACAACTACACAGGGATCTGTGGCACGCAGTCCGGTCATCTTCAATAGCGCGTAGCACCGCCTCGTGCGGCGACACATGTTACAATACGTCATGGAGGCGAACAGACGCCTCATGTTGTCCTGCGGCAAACTGGCCCACACGTATTGGACGTTATGCCCCAAGTCCCAGATAGTGGAGTCCCACACATGTTCGATAGGGGTTATGTCCGGGGAGCGGGAGGCCATGGAAATGTCCGGACATGACGTAGACAGTCCTGGGCAACCCGAGCCGTGTTGGGCGGGCATTATTCTGCTAGCATAGTACACCTGGATTCCCGGCCAGGAATGGGATCACATGGGCGGTAGGATCTCATCCACATACCGCTGGCCCGTCAATGATCCACGTACCACTACTAGAGCTGATCGGCTATTGTAGACAATGGCTCCCCACACCATAATGCCTGCAGTTGAGGTGTGGCGCTCAAGCGAGGTTGGAATTGGGCCGTTGACCCGGGAACCTCCACACCCGGATACCATTATCATCTGTCCCCAAAACGAAGCAGAACTCACAGCTAAACACCACACGTCGCCAGTCTGTGGATTCCACGTCACTCTGGCCTGGCACCACTGCAAACAACTGAGCCGGCGATGTTCCGTTGTTAATGGAAGCACTCGTAAGGGGTGCTGAGATCGTAGATTCGCATACGCGAGGCGTCGGGAAATGGTTCGTGTGCACACATGAGCCACTACATCGGCCTGTATAGTGGATCGAGTCCCCGTGGGATCCGCTCTTGCCTGGAGCACGATACGTCGATCCTCTCTACCGGTGGTCCTCCTGGTCCGTTCGAAGCCGCTCCCCCGTGTGGAAGTGCCGTCACGTGTCCACTGCTCCCAACACAGTTGGACGGTACATTCTGAACGATCCACGTGGCGGAGTATACTGCGCATCGACCCACCCGCGGTTTTTAGCCCGATGATGAGGTCTATCTCAAAGTCCGTAGGTTGCGTGAATAGACGTCTCTGGTGACTGCCTGGCATTTTTGCTTGCGTCGGCCGGTGGTTTTTGTTTTCATGGGGCATCGACTACACGCCTGTTTAAAACTGTGCCGGTTCGTGCTTGCAGGGCCACCACAGGGTGTGCGGTCATGCGCATTCGCACCAAACGTGGATCATTTGCATACCAGCACGCGCTCTAGCGATTTGCAAAGTTTCGAGGTTGTAGCATGTTTCCTTCTAGGTGCACACATTTCATTGTCCGTGAGTGTATATATATTATATATATATATATATATATATATATATATATATATATATGTGGGATGTAAGGTCAGGTGATGCGTAACATCACAGCCTCTCCTTGACAAATGTCAACCCCGCCTTCTCGTGGTGCATCCTGTTCCCACTAAAGGGGCTCTGACGACCGCCAATAGCGGTATAACTATATCTCATCGAACTGAAAAGTGGACATCTCTTCTACTATCGTGGGACAGATACTGGCAGAACTAGTGGTGTTGGATTTATAATAAACAAGAAACTGAAGGATAAAGTTGTAGAAGTTGAAAGTTCCTCTGACAGAGCTGCACGACTTGTTATCCAACTCTCGAAAAGATACCAGGCTCAGATTATTCAAACTTATGCACCCACCACAAGTCATCCTGAAGAAGAAATTGAAGAATTTTATGAGGAAATTTGTGATCTAAATAATAAAGGTAAGCAGCACTTGAAAATAATTATGGGAGATTTCAATGCAAAAATAGGGCAACGGCAACAGAATGAAACTTCAGTAGGTAAATTCGGTCACGGCAACAGAAACCAGCGTGGAAATACTCTCGTAGAGTTTGCAGAGGCAGAAGGGTTTTTCATCTTGAACTCCTTCTTCAAGAAAAAGCCACACAGGAAATGGACATGGAGACATCCAAATGGGACGACAAGTGAAATTGATTTTATTATGTGTAACAAAAAATTCGTCATAGAAGACTGCAGTGTGCTAAACAAGTTCAACACCGGTAGTGACCATAGATTGGTGAGATGTAAGATGCACCTCAACGCTAAACTTGAACGTGGCAAGCTCATAAGACAAACAAAATCTATTGACATAACTAACCTTAAAAAACACCATAATACCTTCAAGTTGGAACTGAAGAACAGGTTCTCTGCTTTAGAAGGCCTAACATCGGAAGAAGTGGACATCTCTGAAGTTAACAGAAAAGTAACCAAAGCTCTTATGGAAACAGCAACAAAATTAGCTGGGTCTAAGAACAAGTTGCATGTAAACAAATTTTCAGGAAAAACGAAAATGTTGATGCAAAAAAGAAGAGAGATGAGGACAACTAAAGAAGATGTGACTTCCAAAGTGGAATATATAGAGCTATGCAAGACAGTAAGAAAAAGTATCACTGAAGACGTAAGAAAATTCAACTGTGAACTAGTGAGGAAAGCAATTGAAAACAACCAAAGCCTAAAGATAGCAAAGGGACATCTCAGTAAGGGAAGAAAACAGATTATGGCACTGAGAAAAGAAGATGGTTCTGTAACAAGAAATAGAGGCGAAATTTTGACAAGATTGAAAGATTTCTACTCCAAATTATATGAAAGGGATGATACATGTACTCCAGACATCATGAAAGGTACCAGAGTTCCTCCAGTCCTTCCAGCAGAAGTTGCACATGCAATCAAGAACATGAAGCGGGGAAAAGCTCCAGGAGAAGATGGAATTACTGTAGACATCATACAAGAAGCAAGTGGAGAAATCGAAACAGTACTCGCCCAAATTTTCACTCGATGCCTTAATGAAGGAAAGATTCCTGAGGATTGGAACACCGCTACAATGATCCTACTGCATAAGAAAGGTGACATTGAGGATCTCGGAAACTACAGACCTATCAGCCTCCTATCAGTAGTTTATAAAATCTTCACTAAAGTTCTTTCACACCGCTTGAAGGTAACACTGGACATGGCTCAACCGAGAGAACAAGATGGATTCAGGAGTGGCTACAGCACAATAGATCATATCCACGTACTGAGAGAACTAATTGAAAGAGCGAGGGAATATGAACTTCCATTGTGCATGGCTTTTATCGATTATGAAAAAGCCTTTGATTCGGTGAAACCATCAGCAGTTACAATGGCTCTGAAAACCTGCGGTATTGAAGATGCATACATTAATATTATTAATAACATCTATGAAAATGCAAGTGCAAAGATTCGGCTGTTTGAAAATACAACACACGTAAAAATTGGAAAGGGAGTGAGACAAGGTGACACCATATCTCCGAAGCTCTTTAATGCCACATTGGAGGGTGTTTTTCAGTCGCTGAGCTGGGAAAACAAGGGGATAAAGATTAATGGAGATTATCTAACCCACCTTCGTTTTGCTGATGACATAGTCATTTTTGCAACTACCCCATCAGAGCTGCAGAGTATGATCCAGGAACTTGCTGACAAGAGTAAAGAAGTGGGATTAAAAATGAACTTTCAGAAGACAAAAGTGATGTTCAATGCTTTTACAAGAAATGAAGATTTATCGATTGATGGAGAAAAGCTGGAGATAACAGACACGTACGTTTATCTTGGACAGCAGATATCAAGCAAAGGTCACATTGATGAAGAAATCAATCGGCGTACAAAACTTGCCTGGAGAGCTTTTGGAAGAAACAGCATAATTTTTAAGAGCAATATGCCATTATGTCTTAAAAGAAAAGTGTTTGATCAATGCATCCTTCCAGTGCTTACGTATGGTGAAGAGATGTGGACCTTAACTAAAAGAGACATACAAAGACTGCAGACAACTCAAAGTAGCATGGAGAGGTGCATGCTTGGTGTAACCAGGAGAGATAAGAAGAGGAACTCGTGGATCCGAAAAATGACAAGAGTGGAAGACATCATGATCAGAGTTAAATCCCTGAAATGGCAATGGGCTGGACATACTGCCAGAAAGACAGATCATCGATGGACAGTCGAAATTTTAGATTGGATTCCAAGGGACAGGAAAAGACCCAGAAGAAGACCACATGGGAGATGGGTGGATGAAATTCGAAAGTATGCGGGAGTGACATGGAGGAGACTGGCACAAGACAGACCGTTGTGGAGGAAACTTGGGGAGACCTTCGTCCAGCAGTGGATTGATAATGGTTGACAATGATGATGATGATGATATATATGTACCATATTCATCATCAACCATTATCAGTCCACTGGTGGATGAAAGTCTCTCCAAATTTCTTCCACGATGGTTTATCTTGCGCCAGTCTCGTTCATGTCACGCCCGCATGCTTTCGCATTTCATCCACCCATCTCCCATGTGGTCTTCTTCTGGGTCTTTTCCCGTCCCTTGGAATCCAGTCCAGAATTTCGGTTGTAGATCGGTGGTCCGTTCTTTTGGCACATCCCATTGCCATTTCAGGGATTTTACTCTGATCATGATGTCGTCCATTCTTGTCATTTTTCTTATCCATGCGTTCCTCTTCTTATCACATCTGATTACACCAAACATGCATCTCTCCATGCTGTTTCAGTCGTCTGCAGCCTTTGTATGTCTTTTTTAGTTAAGGTCCACATCTCTTCTCTGTAGGTAAGCACTGTAAGAATGCAGTGATTAAACACTTTTCTTTTAAGACATAATGGCATACTGCTCTTAAAAACTGTGTTTCTTACAAAAGCCCTCCAGCGAAGTTTTATACGTCGATTAATTTCTTCATCAATGTGACCTTTGCTTGATATCTGCTGTCCAAGGTAAATGTAGGTATCGGTTATCTCCAGCTTTCCTCCATCAATCGGTAAATCTTCGTTTCTTGTAAAAGCATTGTCCATCAGTTTTGTCTTCTAAAAGTTCATTTCTAATGCAATTGCTTTACTCTTGTAAGCAAGTTCCTGGATCATACTCTGCAGCTCTGCGCCATCAGCAAAACGAAGATGAGGTAAATAATCTCCATTAATTTGTATCCTTTTATTTTCCAAGTTCAATGACTGAAAGACATTTTGCAATGTGGCATTAAAAAGTTTGGGAGATATGATGTCACCTTGACTCACACCCTTTCCAATTTTTATTGGTGCCTCAAATTATCGAACCTTTGCACTTGCATGTTCATAGATGTTACTAATAACACTAATGCATTATTAGTAACAATACGGTAGGATTTCAAAGTCATTGTAACTGCTAATGATTTCACGGAATCAGAGGCATTTTCGTAATCGATAAAAGCCATACATAATGGAAGTTCATATTCCCTCGTTCTTCCAATTAGTTCTCTCATCACATGGATATGATCTACAGTGCTGTAGCCACTCCTTAATTCAGCTTGCTCTTTCGGTTGATGCATGTCCAGTGTTACCTTCAAACGATGTGAAAGGACCTAAGTGAAGATTTTACTGATAGGAGGCTGATGGGTCTGTAGTTCCTGAGATCCTCAATGTCACCTTTTTTTATGTAGCAGGACCATTGTGGCATTGTTCCAATCCTCAGAAATCTTCCCTTCATTGAGACATCTGGTGAAAACTTGGGCCAGTCTAATTTCAATTTCTCCCATCATTGTGAGAAATTGAAATTATTGTGTTCTAACTCCACAGTGAAATTTCACAATGGAGTTAGAACACTATAATGCATTGCCTTATCTTTATGTTTTACTGAGTAAATCGCATGAAAATCGCTTCCGTACACAAGTCTATTACAAACCCACTTCCGTTCCCAACCTGATGCTCCGTAGCTCATTCCGCCCGGCTGATTACAAGACAGTTTTATTCCGTTCTCGAATCAGAAGAGCATTCGACATCTCCTCCGATGTTCCTTCTAGACTAAGCTAATTAAAAAGCGTTATCGATTTGGCGACCGAGGCAGGATACTATCCGAACATGGTACATAGATATATCGAAAGAAACAAAAAAAGGCATACCGATCTTTCTATGCCGCGGCAACGCTATCTGGGCTCTATTCCTTACGTACCAAATGTTTCCTATAAACTCAAGAATGCGCTCAGAAAGATGAACCTCGGTGTCGGCATAAGATCTCCGACACATTTATATGCTATGCTTAAGCAAAATACTGACGAGCTCCCACTTTCCAACGAAGCAGGTGTTTATGCCGTCACTCTACAATATCCGGATGGCTCCAAGCGATACTACATTGGGATGACTAAACGTTCATTTAGAATTAGAGTCAACGAGCATAAGAGGGACATAAAGAACGGCAAATTAACCACGGCCCTATCCAGAGAAGTCCAGTTCAAGTCCGCCGATCCCATGTGGGATAACATAAAGAAATTAGCTACCTACTCTACTCCTAAATCCACTGCCATTCGGGAAACATTGGAGATCATTACCAACGATGAGGCCTGCAATGATAGCGTCTAGCTAGAATTACCACGAATTTGGAACCAATTCTTCAAATAATGAATGCCTTTTGCTTTCCTCCAAGGATTCCGCGTGCAAAACGAACATGATGTCTCGTGTTTTTATTGAATAATTACGTTCGCATCTCTTTGTTTATTGTCAAGTTAACTCACCGCGTTCAAATTGTTGAAACGTTCTATTATCCAGTTTGCAGTTTGATGTCTACCTTCCTTGAGAAAGCCATCTGGTTGATGTGCGAAAGCTTGCAAACCTTGATTTTATATACGCCAATAAATTCGGATAACTAGTTTAGTTGTACTATCTTATATATAGTTGGTGCACAGTTCCTTGTGTTATTATTCAATTTCTCCACTTGCTTCTTGTATTATGTCCACGGTAATTCCATTTTCTCCTGGACCTTTTCCCCGTTTCATGTTCTCAATTGCATGTGTAACTTCTGCCGGAAAGACTGGAGGGACTTGCATACTATTATCTTTCATAATGTCTAGAGTAGATGTATCGTTTATATCATATACACTGGCAGAAAGTGAAAAAAGAACACCAAGAAGGAATTGGCGGACGATCATGAAATTTACATATGTTAATGGGGTCGAGTTTACGTAGGTGTGATGTTAATTTCGGGACCAACCGGTGAGCGCTTACGCCACAGTACGGCATAATATGCAAATTATCGTCGGTGGTATTTCAAGAGTACGGCGAAGTGAATGTAATATGTCGTCGGCGTACGGACACGTGCGAAGAACCTGAAGAAGCTGCAATGCCTGAAAATGGAAGACGTTCGCGATTTCAGCAGTTATCGGCCTTTGAGCGAGGTCGTCTAGTCGGACTCCGCAAGGCCGGGTGGTCGTATCGTCGTATTGCGGAGCGAATTGGACAGGAAGTATCGGTGGTGGTACGATGGTGGCGTAGATGGTCCGAGGAACATTCCCACACGAGAAGACGTGGAACCGCCAGTCACAGACGGACTGATGAGCGGACCGATCGACGCATAAGAAGATCGACGTTGTGAAGCAGAACATCCACTGCGACGCAAATCCGAGCTGCCGTTGCACCTGAGGTGACTGTGCGAACAATCCGCAACCGTCTACTGGATGCAGGACTACGTGCACCTGTGCCTCTGGCATGTGTACCTCTGACTCCAGCCCACCGTCACGAACGGCTGCAGTCGTGTCGCCAACGTCTGCACTGGAGAACGCAATGGCGATCTGTCGTGTTCAGCGATGAAAGCAGATTCTGCTTGGGTGCCTCCGATGTCCGTATGTGTGTTCGCAGACGCACAGGGGAGCGTCTCCACCCTTCTTGCATCCGCCAGCGACGCAAGGGCCTACACCTGATCTCCTGGTGTGGGGAACGATCAGCTATCACTCCCGTACACACCAGTGTTTGTACCGGGTACGTTAAACAGCACCTCCTACATCAACAACATCATTCAGCCCGTTGTTGTGCCATTTGCAAGGTCGGTTCATCGTGGTGTTTTCCAGCAAGATAACGCACGCCCACACACGGCCTGCACGTTCACCGGATTTGTCCCCCATTGAGCACGTGTGGGATTTAAAGGACTACGACTTATCCGGTCTCCACGGGCCCGCCACGACCATCCCCGATTTACGCGTCCAGGTTGAGGATGCTTGGAACTCAATACCCCAAACTTACATCCAACATTTGTACGACATACTCCATGCCAGAATGCCACAGTGTGACGCAGTTCATGGCGGTTCAACCTTGTACTAACAATGTTACATGGAAATGTTATTTTTTAGTTTACCAGCAAATACCGCTGTATTTTGCTATAATGTTTTGATCACGTTATCCTCTGTATTCCGTTGTTATGCTGTATAAATTTCGTTGGTATCAGACGTCTCCTTCTTGGTGTTCTTTTTTCATTTTCCACCAGTGTAGTTTAGAGTAGAAATTTTTCACCCTTGTCAAAATTTCATTTCGCCTGTATTTCTTATTACAGTGCCATCTTCTTTTCTCAGTGCCATAATCTGTTTCCTTCCATTGCTGAGATGCCCCTTTACTCTCTTCAGGCTTTGGTTGTTTTCAATTAATTGCTTTTCTGACTAGTTCACAGTTGAATTTCCGTACACCTTCAGTGACACTTTTTCGTACTGTCTTGCATAGCTCTATATGTTCCACTTTGGAAGTGGCATTTTTATATTTTCCGCATCTCCCTTCTCTTTTGCGTCAGAATTATAATTTTTCCTGATAATTTCTTCATATACAACTTGTTCTTAGTACCACCTATTTTTGTTTTTGTTTCCATAAGAGCCTTGGTTAATCTTCTGCTAACTTCAGAGATGTCTACTTCTTCTGATATTAGGTCTTCTAGAGCGGATAATCTGTTCCTCAGTTCCAATTTGAAGGTGTTATGATGCTTTTTAGGGTTGGTCATGTCAATACATTTGTTTGCTTTACGAGCTTGCCACAATCGAGTTTAGTGTTGAAGTGTATCTTACATCTCACCATTCTATGATCACCACCTGTGTTAAACCTGTTCAGCACACTGCCGTCTTCAACGGCAAATTTCTTGTTACACCTAATAAAATGAATTGCACTTGTCATTCCATTCGGATGCTTCCATGTCCATTTCCTATGTGGTGGTTTTTCTTGAAAAAGGAGCTCGTGATCGAAAACTCTTTGCCTCTGCAAACTGTACGAGGGCATTTTCACGCTGATTTCTGTTATTTCTAAATTTACCTACCGAAGTTTCATTCTGTTGCTGTTGCCATATTTTTTGGATTGAAATCACCCATAATGATCTTCAAGTGCTGCTCTCCTTTATAATTTAGATGCCGAATTTTTTCTTAAAAATTTTCAACTTCTTCCTCAGGATGACATGCGGTGGGCGCGTAAGCTTGATAATCTGAGCCTGGTATCTTTTTGAGAGTTGGATAATGAGACGCGCAGCTCTGTCCGAGGAACTGTTCACTTCTAGAACATTGTCCTTCAGTTTCCTGTTTATTATAAATACGACACCACTAGTTCTTCCAGTAACTGTCCTATAATATTAGAAGAGATGTCGGCTTTTCAGTTCACTGAGATCTCTTTTTCTTCTTACCTCATTTAGTCCGACAGTTTCCCACTTCATCCTTTGGAGTTCCTCGTCCAATTCAAAGATCCTTGAATCAGAAGATAGAGAACGTTCATTAAACGTAGCCAAAGTCGGCATCAGATGGTCCGGTCCACCGATGATTCTTAGCATCCTCTGCCTTTATGTCGCACTGGCCATTGCCTTGGCCAGGTGCATTTCAGCTGCCGGAGACTGAGGGTCAAGAGTTAAGTTGTGAAATCATTTTTAAGGGTTGTGGCCATAATTCACCACACTGGCCAAGTGGGTTGGTGAGTGTATGATAGCATTTCCTCAAATCCCGATAGCATAGTTATGCCGCTATATATGTCGGTCATATACTGTATATGCTTACTGTATATATATATATATATATATATATATACACTCACTTCCAAAAGTTAAGCACGCAGAGGGAGAAGTTCATTTCCGGAAGCCAATCGGAATTGGAGGGGCTGCAATTCGCCGCAGCGGTAGATGGAAGTATGCAAATGTGGTAGGTAACAGCGAATCACGTTGTTTTGCCGAGAAATATGCAAAACAGGCAGTCGTATAAGAAGCCAGCACTCTGAAGGGGTACAGGAGTTGCATGCAAGTGCTGCTACAAGGTGTTGAGAACTGTCGGAGGATTTGTTTTGAAGACAGACTTGATTTTATGGCTTCCAGAAGACGATTGGAAGATTCTGAGCGCTGGCGTGCCGTCGGACGCATTGAAGCAGGACAGTCAATCACAGATATTGGTGGTTTCTTCGGCGTGAATCATTCCGTCATTTCACGTTTATGGAAACAATTTCTAACCAGCCAAACAGTTGTCCGCTGATCTGGGGCCGGTCGCCCAAGGGTTACGACCCCCACGGAAGACCGATATATTGCTGTTGTAGCCAAGCGGAATCGAAGAGCGACGTCCACACGTGTGACATCTATGGTTACGGCGGCCATTGGTAAGACAATATCTGCCACTATTGTGCGTCGAAGGCTACACATGAAGGGACTGTACGCCCGGGTACCACGGGTTTGTGTTCCTCTATGCGTCCAATCCAGAGGAGCACGATTAAAATGGTGTCGCCAACATGTTAATTGGACTGTGTCTGATTGGGGCAACGTTATGTTCACGGATGAGTCCAGATTTGCCCTGCAACCCGATGACAAGCGTGTACGAGTGTGGAGGGAAGAAGACACACGCAATCGACCCCAGAACATCACCGAACATCATGCATTCCGAGGTGGAAGCATCATGATCTGGGCAGGAATTTCGTTGGGATATCGCACCGACCTCCACATCTACAGACGGGGTTCTGTGACGGCTGTACGGTATCGGGATGAAGTCCTAGACCTCACTGTGCGATTGTACGCTGCAGCAGTTGGTCCTGCCTTCGTTTTAATGGACGATAATGTGCGTCCCCATAGAGCTGCTATCGTCAACGACTACCTGGAGAATGAAGGGATTGCGCGTATGGAGTGGCCGGCGTACTCGGCCGACCTTAATCCCATTGAAAATCTTTGGGATGCCCTCGGCCGTTCTGTGTGTTCACGTCTCCCGCCCCCAACCACTCTCACAGCTTTGGAAACTGCTCTACAGGAGGAATGGCGATTACTGGACTCTGCGGTGGTTGATCACCCCATAAAAAGCATGGTCAGACGTTGTAAACTTTGTATGCAGATGAGGGGTGCTCACATACCCTCTTAATGTCGGGTATTGTTGTTTGTTGTGACTTTATTACTCACTTTGTAAATGACTCCAATTTGACGTCATCTTATAATTTCTGAAAATTCAATATTATTCTCATCTCTGTCTGTATTTCTTTGTTTTGATTCATTAATAAACATATTTCCTACGTTCCTGTCGCATTTCGTGTCAATCCAAGCAGTACTTCTCCATTTTTTCACATCTTACTGCTCCGTGCTTAACTTTTGGAAGTGAGCGTAGAGAGAGAGAGAGAGAGAGAGAGAGAGAGAGAGAGAGAGAGAGAGGGAGAAGCAGAAGGTGGTGAGTAGGTTAGAGAGCTACCACACCATGAATAATTCTAAGAGCAATCAGCCGTCCTTAATATTGGGACACTGATTCCAGGAAACGAGAAGAGCCAGCACCGTTTGACGAGCGCACTGCCGATGCCAAAGTTCGAGCCTGTGCGCAGCTTGGACGAAGCGTCAGAAGCCACCGCCTTAGACTTGCCTGTTGGCAAAGTCATGGAAATGCAATTTCTTTTGAGAAAGACTGTTTCAGTGACATGTAGATTTTGTGTTTGTTCTGTAAACCTACTTCAGTCTTTTCACTGGAGTAGCCATCGGGTATGTATATGCCAAACTCATGTTTGTCTTTGCTGTGCATGACAGTCCAGAAACTACTGAAAACAAAAACTGCCATTTCCTTGAAGCCCCAAATTATGAGATTTTTTTTACTTAACGTTGTTTTTCAGGTTAAGTCTTATCTCAGACGTTGTATTGTGACACAATCTAGATTTAATAGAGGAGAGAGTCCACAGCGTTTACATCTAATTTAACATATAAAAAATACTTCCCTAAATCGAGGGGTAGGTAAAACGCCAAATGTAGATTTATTGCGGACCGCTTCCTTGCGTCGTCGCAGTGAATTCGTATCACATCTTGACTCCAGCCACGTACAAATTACAGCTTTGCAAAACAAATGGGTAATCACGCCTCTCTTCAATAAATTTTGCACTGAAATAATAGCCCAAAGCTATTCATGCAAAATCCAACCTGCTGCATTACGTTCTTGGGTACCTTTCCTCCGCAAGCAATTCTTGTTCTGTGAATCAGAAATTGAAAATTGCCCACGCTTCGTTATTAATCATGTTCTAACGATTGTAAGCATTACTCCGGGGAGAAAGCAGTATCTCTCCCAAACTTGTAAGTGGTAATTGGATTGAAAAGCCGTATTAATTCCACTTTCGTTGGCTCATTCTCAGAGCAGTACACTCGCTGCTTATAAATGCATGCGAGCGCCCGTCGCCTGTATTTTCACGAGAAGTACTTCCTCTCAGGTAGGTTGCTCCTGCCGGCAATGTTTGTATGAAGTGAATTATAGCTATTAACCTTTCACTGGTCAGCACTTCGATGACCTCTTTAGATACCGGATGTTATTAAAGAGTCGAGTGGGTAGGTTAGAATAGGACGGAAAGAAGAGCAGAGGGGGGGGGGGGTTAGGTTAGAATAGGATGGAGAAGAACGTGCTCCGCAGTAACTTGGTCCTCGAGAAACCGGATTTACCATTTGTTACATTGCTAAACATATCACGTGCGGGTGCCGTTTTTTTAACTTTTTATTTTTATATTTGCATATCTCGTCTAATCGGAAAGAATCAAGAGCAACAGCACCTATATTAAAGGTAAACATATATATCCCTTGTAGTGTTTTTTTAGTTGTTTCCTTTGACCGTGTGTTCACATAGGATGACGGTCAAACGTTTGTTAAAAGGCTTTTTCAGAAAAAAAACTTCAGTTCATTTTATTATTCCTGTAGTTCTTATAAATCATGCTAATCTTTGTGTTTTTGGTACAGCTATTACAAAAGATTGACCGTCATCCTATGGGAACACACGATCAAATGAAACAATTGGGAAAACACTACAAGGAAAATATATGTTTACCTTTAATATAGGTACCGTTGCACTTGATTCTTTCTGATTAGACGAGATATGCAAATATAAAAAACAAAATAAAAGTTAAATGCAAATATAAAAGTTAGAAAAACGGCATAAAAATGTATAAAAAATAGATGTAAAATATATTTACATGTAGATATTTTGTACCTATGGAAAAAACTTACGCATAGAATGTTTTCATTTCCATTGCTTTTTTTTATTTGCCACAGAAGTGTAAACTAAGAGCTTTGTAACGTTAAGGAAAGAGATATTAGTTTAATAAAAATAATTCTTTCCTCACACTGTTTTGCCAATATGAGCAAAAAAGATATTTCCTCTGATTAATATTTCTGCATTAACATTTTGTGCATAAAAGAGCAGTGCTTATGGTCTCAGTTTATCCTGCACTCATTAATTTTATGTGAAGAAGTACACTTCATCTCACTAGTAGCTTTACATTTCTTCTCTGTTTCGAAAATGGAAATTCGCTTAATTAATAACACTGGTTTATAAGGTTTTTATAACATGAACTTAACTGTCTTTAATTTTTTTCCGGGTTGCTGATTTTAGATCTGGCCTTAAAAATGGCTAACACGTCACGTTTCATGTCATTAGTCATTTTGACTCCTGTTAAGATCTTCCTATACCAACAACTTCAGGCAACTAGAAGGATGCTATTGCAATAGATATTTTATTTTTTGCGGCTGTCAACACTGATTGTCAAACGTAAGAAACCGTAACTTAACCACAGACCGTCATACATTTGTTTTCATTGTAGGAGGAACACGTTCTGGGCGATGTAAAGTAAATTGTGGCAGTGAAATGTCACAAAGGCGGCGTCGCGGATGTGTTAATGTGCCAGAGAAGTGTTGTTATGTGTGTAGAAATTATATTTTAAAATCTCAAGGTCGTTCTTTCACAAAGATTGTGAAGAAAGCCTATATCTCATTTGCTATCTACACTGACGGAAAAAAAATCCCAACATTAAGAAGGGGTTGTGTTAGATAAACGACAGTTGGTAGGCGGTGAGAGTACATCTGTAAGATGACGTCTATGCAAATTTCGCGCTCGGCGCATACGTGTGGCGCTAGTAGCGCCCCTCGGAACATGCAAAGCAGGTTTGCTGTAAATACGTGCTGTAACGTTTGTGAGCGTTAGTTATCGTTGAGATTCGACGTACTGTGTTGATGTTAGTCAAGAATGCCTTTAAGAAGACGAAGAAGCCATTATCAACAGCTCACGGAGTTTGAACGAGGTCGTGAAATAGGATTACGAGAAGGTGGATTTTCTTTCCGTAATATTGCAGAACGACTTGACAGGAATGTAGCCACTGTGCATGATTTTTGGCAGCGGTGGTCAAGGGAAGATACTGCCTCAAGAAGACCGGGTTCCGGCCGGCCATGTGGCACTACTGAGAGGGAAGATCGCCGTGTACGGTGTATGGCCGTGGCCCATCGTACCCGAACTGTTACAAATCGGTTACTTGAAAGACAGCTCCGAGCCAGACGCCCTGTAGCGTGCATTCCACTTACTCCAAACCACTGCCGTTTGCGACGTCAGTGGTGTCAAGCTAGAACTCATTGGAGGAAGGAGTGGAGATGTGTTGGGCTTTCTGATGAAAGCCGGTTCTGCCTGGGTTCCAGTGATGGCCGTGTGTTGGTTAGAAGGACTCCAGGTGAGCGCCTGCAACCAACCTGTCTGCGGCCGAGACACACTGGACCTACACCTGGAGTTATGGTCTGGGGAGCAATTTCCTATGACAGCAAGAGCACTCTCGTGGTTATCCCACGTACCATGACGGCACAGTTATACGTCGGTCTGATGATTCAACCTGTTGTGCTGCCATTCATGAACAGGATTCCAGGGGGTGTTTTCCAACAGGATAACGCTTGCCCACATACCGCTGTTGTAACCCAACATGCTCTACAGAGTGTCGACATGTTGCCGTGGCCTGCTAGATCACCAGATCTTTCACCAATCGAGCATGTATGGGACATCATTGGACGACAACTTCAGCGTCACCCACAACCAGCATTAACCATCCCTGTATTGACCGACCAAGTGCAACAGGCATGGAACTCCATACCACAAACTTACATCCAGCACCTGTACGACACAATGCATGAACGTTTGCGTGCTTGCATTCAACATTCTGGCGGTTACACCGGTTATTAATGTACCAGCATTTCACATTTAAAATGGCTCTTCTCGCGCTTACAATAAGCTGTGATCTTGAAACCCTAATCGATTAAATATGTTACCTATACAAATGTATTGCCGCCATTTCATTCTTCTACAACTATTTTTTCGTGGTGTTGGGATTTTTTTTTCCGTCAGTGTATTTGAATGTCATGTTGGAGAACAAGACAAAACATGGGCTCCGTATATGTGCTGCATTTCGTGCTTTGTTGGCCTGAGTGAATGATTGATAGGTAAGATAAAAGCCATGCCTTTTGTGTGCAGTTTCAATGGTTTGGCGTGAGCCAAGTACTCACTTGAATGGTTGATAATTTTGTTTAACTAAAGTGACAGAGATGTTTTTGTTTAACTAAAAAAAGATAAAATGCAAAATACAATATCCAAATGTGACTTCAACAGTAAGGCCAGTTTCTCATGGAGAAGATCTTCCTATACGAACACCTATAAGAAGCTGAAAGGAGATGGATTCACATTCATCAGAGGAAAACTTCGAGGCCTGATCCTACTACACCAACAGATCCTGATCCTACGTACACCGCTAAAATGTTAGACGAGCTTTATCTGATTCAGCAAAATGAACTAAATGATCTTGTTCGAGACCTAGGACTTTCCAAATAACAAGCTGAGGTTTTAAGTTCAAGACTTCAAGAATAGAGTCTTCAGGCCATGGTACTAGATTTTCTCTATTCAGAAAGAGATATTTGGCTTTATCTGCTTATTACAAGTTGCAACTCACGACCCTAAGGAATAGCGTCTATTTATAGATTCATCAAAATTAAGCTTAAAAGCTGTCCTGTTGAATAAAGGAAACCAAAAACCTTCCATTCCCGTGCCACACGCTGAGGGACTGAAGGATATCCGAAACATGGTGGGGCGATACCAAGGCAGGTGGGACCTAGCGATGATGAGTGACTGCTGTTGGTTGTTGCAGAAAGAAGATACCTCAGCACGTAAAAGACAAAAATGAGTTTTTTGTAAGTGTAAAAGATCCTTGCCCATATTTTCTTATCTTTCGTTTTAATATTATTTCATTTTTCCCTTTATATTGAGTGGTCTATAACTATGATGCTTGTAATTTTTTAACTGCAATCCTGTAATTAATTAATGAGTTTAAGTTGCAATTTAATAAAAGAGTCACATTTATTTTCGCTGCCCACAAATACTTAATGATTGAAATTTAAAACACATCAATCCTTAATTAAAAACAAACAAATATGTAGGTGCTGACTATTTTTCACAGCCATATCTGTATTCAGCACCCCGAAATTAGTTAAAAACATCCGATTTGACTGACCACTGTTATAAAAAAAGTTTGAATTTGTTGTTTAGTGCCTAGGTTCCCAACTGGTAAGGGAGGCACGAGCCTATGCGCGGAAAGTTATTCACTCTACATGAAGGAAAACGGACACTTCCCCCTCCCTTTAACACAATGTGATAGTCCTCCACACACACATGGTGTTTTTCCGTCACTCTCTCATTTGCTTTCTGTCATCGCGCAAATAACGTTCGTTGTGTGACTGTCGCTGTATATTCTACTTAATCTAGAACTAAACTAATTTACTTGATATTGTGAATTGACAGCTATTTGAAGAGAACTATGAGTAGTTCCGAATCTGCAGACCAAAGTGAACCTAGTAATACTAGCAGGATTACTACTGACGACACAAGTACAGCCCCGGATAAGGGAAAGAAAAAGTGCAAGCAATAGGACGCAAGTTATTTCATTTCGGATTTTCTTGTTTTAGTAGTAAATCTGGCATTCAACAACCGCAGTGTGACATTTGTTTTCAAGCTTTCGCCTATGACAGCCTTAGACCTGCGAAACTTAAAAGACATCTGGAAACTGTACATGAAGATTATATACACAAGGTTCGTGAGATTTTTGGTCGAAAAGAGATGGAATTGAAACTACAGAAGACTGTTCTGTCGAAAGAAGCTATGGTGTCGCAGAAAGCGTTGAAAGCTTCTTATGTAGTGGCTATCAAAATCGCTAAATGTAAGAAATCACACAGCATTTCCGAGAATTTGTTTCTTCCGGCAGCTGTAGAAATGTGTCGCGTTATAAACGGAGACGCAACTGCGAAGGCATTACAAACTATTCCATTGTCAAATAATACAGTTTCACGGCAAATCGATGACTTGGCTATGGATTTGAAAACGCAGTTAATTCAACAAGTAGAAGAAAGTCAAATAATTGCGTTGCAGTTCGATGAATCAACCGATATTTCATCACAGGTTCAGCTTATTTGTCACGTGAGATATGACAGGGAAGGAAATATAAGAGAAGAGTTACTGTTTTGTAAAACGATCCCAACAACAACTACCGGTGAAGACATATTCGCTAAACTTAACGAATTAGTCTGCGCTGAAGGCTTGACTTGGAGTAATTGTATAGGTTTATACACCGTCGGCGCTGCAGCTATGACAGGGAAGAATAGTGGCCTTGTAACTGGTGTGAAAACTGTAGCTCCAGCATTAAAATGGACTCATTGTGTGATACATAGCGAAGCTTTGGCTGCCAAAAATATGCAACCAGATATACATAATGTTCTTACGGATGCTGTTAAGATTGTTAATTACATCAAATCTCGGACAGTGCAGGCTACTTGCTTTACTGAACTCTGTGCAGAAATGTGATCTGAACATTAGTATCTGATTTTTCGTAGTAAAGCCAGGTGGCTGTAGCGTTTAAAAATTCTGCAACGTTTTTTGGAGTTGCGTGACGAAATTGGAATTTTTCTGCTCGGGAAAATGAAATTAGCGGAACATTTGTGTAATGTCGAATTTTTAGCAACACTAGCCTATTTGGCAGACATTTTTTGAAAACCTAAACCGTTTGAATGTGTCACTGAAAGGAAATAACTCAAATATTTTGGATGCACACGACAAAATGGAAGGCTTCGTGAAGAAATTAGATTTTTGAAAAGGTCGTATCGACTGTGAGGTTACCGAAATGTTTCTATTGTTTACAAAATTCATAGTAGAGGAAGCTGGTGATAGATCTACTATAAATCCCGTTGTGAAAAGGGTAGCTGTGCTCCTAACAGCACTGAAAAACCAGTTTGAAGACTACGTTCCTCAGATCGACAGCCACACCCACGAACGGATTCAAGATCTATTCTCCGTAACAGTGAGGGATATGCCAGAATTAAGCATGGTTTGTCAAGAGCAATTACCTGAACTTTCGAGCGACAAAACACTAAAAATAACGTTTCACAAAACCCCACTTCCAGAATTTGGGCTTTCAGTTCGAAGCGAGTATAAAGAACTTGCAAAAAGTGCTCTGGAAATGCTCCTTCAATTTCCAACAAGCTACCAGTGCGAAGCTGAATTTTCGGCAATGTCTGCAGTTAAAACAAAGTACAGAAATCATCTTAATGTGGAGAACTACCTGAGTGTAGGACTGACACAGTTACAACCGAACATCGACCGTTTATGCAATTAACAACCCAAGTTTCACATCGATGTATACAGTTAGTGAAAATATGGAAAACATTTCTTTAATTTACATTATTATAACTTTATTCAGGAGGAATAAACTTCTGGTTGTATACTATGTACCGTTATTACCCACTTTATTTGTGCAAAGTGCTTTAGGTAGGTGTATTTGTATTTTTAGTAGGGTAGTTGCATTTTTGCTTAATATTTTCAATCAAGCCTTACCGGTATCATTGAATTTGTAATAAAAGAAAATAAATACTGATATTAGAACAATGAACACCTGTGTGTATGATGCTGGGGGGGGGGGGGGGTGAGACGCCATTGCAAGCTAGCCCCGATGGGGGAGGAATACTTTAGGAAAGGTTGGGAACCGCTGGTCTAGTGTACCCTTCCTAAACTAATTCTGATTTGCAGTGCCGTTCTTGTGGGCCGTAGTCTGGCTCGTTGGATCTGGGTTAATCTCGTTATAGTAAGACTCAGGTTCCAGTCCCAGATCAGGTGAGTGGTGTGCTTGTTCTACGATTTTGGTTTTGCCTCTTTCCTGGAGGGAATTACTCTAAATTAAGGACGGGATCACCATAGAGCCACAGATAATCACAGGGGTCATTTAAAGCCCGAAACAGAACAAAAAGGGAAGAAAACTAAAAGAAAAAAAAACTCAAAGGAAACAGAAAACAGCAATGTCTCTACTCTCTCTCTCTCTCTCTCTGATTGTAATGACCAGTTCGTCTGATTTTTAAGCACTGCATTCGAGGAAAATGCGCAAATCACCCACAAGCTCTGCTCTATCAGAGTAAGAATTGAGTGTTCGCATTTTGAAAATGAAAAATTACAAAGTTTGCGCATTTAGTACCTTAAATTGCAGGCTTTGTCTTTCGTAATCAGTTCTAATTAAAACAACTGCTCCCAAGTTACTAGATGATTTGTTTTCTCTTTATTTAATTTTTTCCTGTATTCACACTAGTTTTAAGATATTCTTAAAAAACAGCAAGATTTGGCAGACGTGAAGTGCTCGTGACTCAGCTAAAATTTCTAAGCTCCGAGGTGATTTTTTTTTTTTTTGCATTATACTTCGCGAATTTCTTTGGTATGTAGACTGTGGCGTCATCTATTACATTTATATGTCCCTTTGATTCAAACCGTAAACTTAAAAGGGAGGGACATCATATCTGGATGACCGCGTGTAAGTTTTCATATTCGGAAAAATGAGAAGTTATTTATTTGCAAAAATACTGAATCAAACAGAAATTTGATGAAGATGCCAATGTTTCTGAAAATATAATGAGAATATTAATTTCCCCAGATTTTTGTTTCACTTGTTACCATTTAAGCGGAAATTATCTTAATAGCTTCGCGTCGTCTACAAAAGCAGGTCTATTATCGGTTTATAAAATTCTTGCATAGCAGAGCTCTATGGCGTAACTCTAGATGTGATATGGATTAAATTCTTAAAGATCAAAGTTTTGTTTTCTTTCTTTCTTTTTTTTTTTTTTTTTGCAAGCAAGGTATTTAATATTGTACAAGAAGTATTACACATCACAGAACGCGTACCTGGCTACAGATTCCAGAATGAAGATCTCTGTGGTTGAGGAATAAGAGAGCAATGCTTATGTTAACCAGTGGATCTATAATGAAGAGGTCTTTAACTATTTATGTTAAAGTGGTTGGAAAAACTCCTTTGATAAAAAAAAATGTGAAAATAATCCAAAGTTTGTAAACTTTTCGGCACACAAATAAAATCTTAAGACAAAAAATATTCGAACAAAACTCTATAAAATTGGCACGTGATGAAGTTAGTGGAAGTACACTGGCGAAATGACCGACAAAAACTTACCCAGATGAACGTTTCCTATGGAAAAGCCCTGCCAGTTGCAGGGGTGATTTTGCTCACATGGCAGTATCAAAGAACATGCAATTCAAGACACAAAACATGTACTGACTCATGTGTGTAAGTTTAAAAAGGCGACTTCGGCTGTATTTATTGGAAAACAACAAGAAGAGCAATGTGAATATTATCAGAGCTTAATTTTTGCTTGTTCAACAACACTGGCTAATCATAGCCTTAATTTTCTCAACAGTTACCCAAAATTTCGAAAAGGTATTAAAGCCCAAAATGAATTTTGGTTATATGGGTAAAATGCAAAGGCTCTTGGACACAAGATTAGTTTATTCTGACATTTAGTGCTTTCGTTAAAAGAATGTGCACACAGTAACACTTCTACATAGATTTCAATAAAGTGCAAACTTAAAGATGAATTGTAATTTGGATACTCTTTTTGTTTTCAACAATGGCTTGTCACATAAATTTAGAACACAGCTAACTTTAGTCAAAACTGTCGGCGATATTCACACATTTATTTTGTTTTCTTTACTAACACATATAATATGCACACATACAATGTTTACACACTAATACATATTCTGTAGTTATCATACTTGTTTTCAGGCTCAAAACAAAACCACAGTGCACTGCTAGCTCTTTTCACCTTTTACATTTACTGAATTTTGTTTTGTTTGCTTTTTTTTGTTTTACATGCTTGCTACATTTTTTTTGTAAACTTTTAAATTTTGACCACAGCAATTTTCATTTCCCACTGCTTTTAAGCAATATGACCAATGGGTATTTTCACACAATTTTGCAGATGTTTGTGTTTTCAAAAGGACATATGTAGATGTATATATATATATTTTTTTTATACTTTTTATAGCCTCAGCCTTAACCGGATGTCCAGATTTACTAAAATGAAGTAAGAAAAAATAGACAGCTTCCCTAACGTACTGCAACAATGAATTTAAACTCGTACCATTATTTCCTTTTTTTTTCTCAATCAAGATTTTACTTTTTAACATTTTTTTTTCTTCTGACAAACGTTTGGAAAGTTCCACGCCACTTGTATTTTTTACCGGAGGTAAATTTGAAAAGGACGGTTTGTCATTACCTCTCCTTCAGGGTCCTGGTGGAGGTAGAAGGAGGGTCTTCTCAAAACATGGCCAAAATTGGATTTTTCACCTGTATGTGGCCACTATGGTCTCATTCATCTTCTGGTGAGGAGGGAGGACACTTCTTCATCTGGGGTCATGGTTCTTCCGAAACCGCTCTGAATGAGGGCAACAAGAAGTCCGGCGAGTCTTTATGTCCCAGCCGACGACATACTCGCTCTATGAGGGGCTCTTAGGCACGGAGGTGGATTGCGCTTCTCATCGGAATGCCGAGGTTGGCTCTTCATGGAAAAAAAAAGCAGGGTTGCAGGTTGAAGTGAAGCTGAATTTTGGGGATGGCTGGGCCTCTTCCGAAAAAAAAATTGCCCCTCAACGGGATTCTGGTGGTGGAGATTAAATTTGCCTCTCGTCATGGCGGACGCCATCATAGGTCTCTTCGATGCTTTCCAGGAAGAGGCAAGGCAAGGCTTCTCTTTTTGCCCCAAGAAAAACTTCAGAGAATGTACGCCTCGCAGGAGTTGGCGAGCGATGATGTAGTTCTCCCCATGCCCATTTTCAGCTTTGGGAGGGGGCCAGGCAAAAAAAAAAAAAAAAAAAAGAAGAAGAAGGAAAGTGCCCCTTTCGGACAACTCTAATACATATTCTATATCTGTACACAGTACCCCCTCACGGACAATACAAATACGCCAACGTTTAACAAGTGTTTTCAAACCCGTCTCTGTAAAAATCTTCAACGTGTTCTCGGAACCATTTCCTTGAAGCAGCTTGAACATCTTCGTCACAGGCGGATGAATTCCTTTCTGATGTCTCTTTAGAGCAGAAAACAACCGGAAGTTGGACGGCGCCAAATCTGTGCCGTAGGTAGGGTATTCAGGAACTTCAAATCCGATTTTCTGTATCCTTTGAAGTGAAATCAGTAGCATGGGTTTGGCGTTATCGTGTTGCAGAGTCCCTGTCTTTTTTCCCCACACGCACAGGGTCTACTCTTTGCTTCAACTTTTTTTAAGGTATGCACGTAGCTCTCAGAGTTTATAGTCGTACCTTTGTTTCATATCATCCTGATGAATAAGGCATCTGTCGTCCTAGAACACAGTAAATATGTATTTACGTAGCTCTCAGAGTTGATAGTCGTACCTTTGTTCACATCATCCTGATGAATAAGGCATCTGTACTCCCAGAACACAGGGAATATGTACTTGCGTAGCCCTCAGAGTTGATAGTCGTACATTTGTTTCATATCATCCTGATGAATAAGGTATCTGTAGTCCCAGAAAACAGTGAATATGTACTTACTGGCAAAAATTTGAGGATTGAGTATTTCAGCTTGAGGAGAAGATGGGTATGGTATTCCAGAAATTAATTTTTCATTTCTGGGTCAAAATAGTGAACCAAACTCTCATCATCAATTCTCATCATTTGACATGTTTCAAGTTTTGGTTTCTTCATTTCAGTCGTTAAGTGACGCGGAACACGACGAGCACACACTTTGTTGTATATTAAAACGTTGACAATGTGATTGACACTACGGAAAAGAATGTTCAACTTGCCTGCTTTGGTTGTCTGAGCTTTTTTTTTCGGATTTTCCTGGTGAGCTTATCGACTTTTTGCCTGTTCAGATAGCACGTTCCGATTATGGGTCTCCCATTCCGTCGCTGACCCTTTACGGCTAAGCTTTAAGTTTGCCACTTGTTAAAATAGAAAATGCAAATAATCACTAAACTACAAGAAATTAATACGATACATTAAAACACTAGTACAAAAAAAAAACATTATTCTACAATTTTCCAAGCACTACTATTATTACACGTCACTACAATTATCGTTAATGTACACATTAAATGCACTTACATTATGCACAAAATTTACTCAATTATCACGGAGAAAAATTTTAATTCATTGACGACATACAACACGTTAATGTATTTCCACGAGAATTTACAAGGCATGAAGCGAAAGGAAGAAAAACTAAGGTAATCACAAACCTTGTATTGTGAGTTGTGACAAAAATGAACGAATGAAGAATATGCGTTTTAATTAGCTTGACTTATTCTTGACTCTTTTTTTTCTTACCTCTTATTTCAACCATGGGTGTTTGTTTATCCATGTATACTTACTTAAAAGAAAAAAGAAGGAATTAAAACAGATTCAAAAGGAAGGAAGTATGAGAAAAGATACATTCTTGGAATAAGAATGCGTGGATGGTTTCGACAGGCAAAATTCAAGGAAAATCGGCCCCTGACTCCTCCCGAAAATTTGCCTGGAGAAATTAGCAACATATCACTTATCTATGTTAGAAAATTGTAATTATTATAATATTTTTCGCTGGAGTGGCCGTTAGAGCGATGGCAAGTATGTTATCTTGGAGGCGCACAAACAATCAGGGCGCAAAGATTACCGAAGGGCGATGTCCGGCTTCACGAAAGATGCTATTAATTAATTTTTCTGGAATATCTCTTTGAAAAGAAAACAGTGTCATACTTTCTTCATGAGGACGCTTGAGTTTCTAAAGGTACCATAATTTTCGCTAAGAACCTCATTCTTCGTGAAGGTGACCTTCTTTGCAAGGCAACTTCCGACTTTACAACAAATGGTGTCATACATGCGCATTATACTGTAGAACTAGCCTCTCAGGTAAGTGACTTTTTTCACATGACTGTTACTGGTTTCACAAAAAGTGTCATGCTTCTTCTTGAAATCCCGTTGTGACGAAAGGTGTTCCTTGCCGCTCCGGTGTCCGAGTACTCAGAAGCGCTGGTTCCTGACTAGTCGTCCTGGTTGGACCCGGACTCGAGTCTCAGATGAAGCATGGGTGGTGCGCTTGCCTCATAGTGCTGAGTCACTGGCCCCAAATTAGGGACGGGAGGGAAGCTGCTGATTTCCCTAAGAGCTGTTCCTGGTGGTAGTTAAATCCAGAAAAATAAAAAGGCGTCACTTACTGCCCTAAAAACTCCTGCCTTTACAAAATGTGTCACTGTTGTTCCACTGCTTGATGCCTCTATTAAAAAATGTCCTCACTTAATATCACAATAATAACCTTGATGTAAGACATTTTTTGCATCATAACGTACGTTGTCGCGAAAGAGCATTGTTCTTTTTTTGACGATTCTATCATTTAGAAAAGAACTATTTTATTACATGACGTTATGATAAAGGCATTGTAATGTCAACTTGATGACACACCGGTTGTTATTATTTATGTTGCTTATTGAGGCAAATATGGGATTGCAGCGTATGTTGTAATTGAAACTCTACAGTGTGAGACATTGTGGACTCAGTGTCGCTAAGCAGTCGGGTGTGCTTATGTGTTCTTATTGTACTTGTTGGGCTTAGATTTGAATTCCAAGCAAGATATGAGGATGAGTTTGTTCTTACAGCACCCTCTCTGATTGTGTTTTTTCTTCCATGAAAAAATTACCAAAAAGTAGGGTCAGAGACTTCTAAGTTGTAACTGGGACTTTTGAAATGAAAAATAAAAATGGCAATACTGAAAATAACCCATTACTGTAAATTGTAAGTAGTACTGTTATGCTGAAAAATAGCACTCCGTAACTTCGAGACAAATGGCAAAGTAACTTAGAAGCTTTCTGATATGGAATTTGTGAGATGCCCTGGATTGCTGTTAATGCGGTCTTCTCCAGATTCAGTTTGTGACATATGGCTATCAAAATATAAAACTAATTCCTCTCTGAAATATCAAACATTAAAACAAAAACCGGACGCATATGTATCCAGTTTTCTTGTTAGCACGTCTTTTGTAAAAAAAGATCGTGCTTATGTTATCGGTTTGTCCGTCCGTCTGTACCTAAGGTATCTCTGCAACTGTTAGTCCGATTTAAAAAATTCTTTTTGCATTCGAAAGCTTGAAATATGCGAATGATGATCCTTTATTTCGTTTTGTTTTACGATGTACAATTTCGCCGCTAGAGGGCGTAAATGCAGATGATGTCGAATTCAAAAATACGTTTTATTCCACATATTTCCTTCTAAACATCCGATTGAAAAAATCTTTTACCTTTCGATTCCATTTATGTCGAAGAGTATTTTGGATATAGTTTCTTTTTCAAATTACGCATAGATTTTCCGCTAGAGGGCGTAAAAGTAAATTGCCTTTTTTCCGATAACTCTTCTTCTAAAACTTCGATTTGAAAATTTTTTTTTCAGCGGATACATCTCCTGATGCGCAATCTTTTGCATATAATTTCGATTTTTGGGTAAAGAATACTTTGGCCACCAGGTGGCGCAAGTGTTAATTTTCGCTTCTGATGTATTTGCCATAAAATCTAAGCTTCTAAAATATCGATTGAAAAAATTCTTTCGTGGACTAATGCCACTCACATCGATAAACCTTTTCGGAATATTTACTTCCTAAAATGTTCCACAGTTTCTCCGCCAGGGGGCGTAGATGTACACCCTATTTTTGTCAATATCTCTACTTCTAGGAGTCCGATTTGAAATATTCCTTCTTTGTTGGATAGTGTTTTCCGTGTGACATGTTTTTCATATAATTTCAAAATTTTCAAGTAATTCATAGACTTTCCGCTAGAGGGCGTAAAGGTAAATTGTGTTTTCCCCTATATTTCTGCTTGTAAATCTCCGATCTAAAAAATTATTTCTGCACCGGATACAGCTCCTGATGGGAAATCGTTTGCACATAATTTCTAATTTTTGTAAAAAAATGGTTTGGCCACCAGGGGGCGTAAACCTTAATTTCCGCTTCTGATATATTTGCAGCAAAATATGAGCTTTTAAATTCTCGATTGAAAATAATATCGTTTGTAAACCGGTACTACTCATGTCGACAAACCTTTTAGAAACATTTTCTTCTTATAATAGTGCACGGTTTCTACGCCAGGAGGCGTAGATGTATATCTAATTTTTGTCAATATCTCGACTTCTAAGAGTCCGATTTCAAAAATTCCTTCTTTGTTGGATAGTGTTTCTAGTGTGACATGTTTTTCCTATAAATTCAAAATTTTCAAGTAATTCATATACTTTCCGCAAGGGGGCGTAAGGGTAAATTGCGTTTTCCCCTATATCTCTGCTTCTAAATCTCCGATCTGAAAAATTCTTTCTGCACCGGATACAGCTCCTGGTGGAAAATCGATTGCACGTAATTTAAGATTTTTGTAAAAAATTGTTTGGCCACCAGGTGGGTTAAGTCTTAATTTCCGCTTCTGATGTATTTGCAGCAAAATATGAGCTTCTAAAATCTCGATTGAAAAAAGTCTTTTGTGGATCGATACTACTCATGCCGACAAACCTTTTAGGAACATTTTCTTCTTGAAATAATGCATGGTTTCTACGCCAGGGGCGTATAGATGTATATCTTATTTTTGTCAATATCTCTACTTCTAAAAGTACGATTTGAAAAATTCCTTCTTCGTTGGATAGTGTTTAGGATGCGAAATGTTTTCCCTATAAATTCAAAATTTTCAAGTAAATCATAGACTTTTCGCTAGGGCGTACAATGGTAAATTGCGTTTTCTGCTCCTAAAACTCCGATTTGAAAAATTCTTCCTGTATCGCATACAAGACCTGATGGAAAATATGTTTTACGTAATTTCTAATGTTTGGTAAAGAATGGTTTTTCCACCAGGGTTCATGAGTGTTAATTTCTGCTTCTGATGTATTTGTAGCAAAATCTGGGCTCCTGAAAACTCGACTAAAATTTTTTTTCTTGGACCGATACCGCTCATATGGATAAACCTTTTGTGAATACTTTCTTCCTAAAATAATGCATGGTTTTCCCACCAAGGGACGTAAAGTCACAACTTATTTTTGTCGATAACTCTGTTTCTAAGAGTTCGTAAGCTCACGATTTCATTTACAGCAATATCTGAGGGATTAAAGACCCGATTGAAAAACTTCTTTTTTCCGTGAGATACTATTGTTTTCCATACCGGTTCCATTGACTTTGAATAGCTTTGATAAATTTAATTTGCGTCAGAACGGATTCAAAAGACGTGCTTATTACACCCGAAAATTCGGTGTCATCTTTCTTGTTTTTATTAGTAGAGTAATCTTGCACGGTAGTACTGCGGCTTATCATAGAGGTGATTGATTGCAGAAAGTTTTGCTGCTGTGTTCAAGCCTTCTGACTGAAGTTGTGTTTGCATTTCCATTAGGAATTGTAGGAATTACGTTCGCAAAAGTGTTGGGAAAGCCAAGATATGCAGAAAAAGGTCACTGACTTGTGCCACACGGTTTTGTCTTCGTGTTTAACGTTTCCACGTATGTTCAACAAGTCTCATGAGAAATTTTCCTGAATTCTTGACGTAGCACAATATTGAATTCTGTCAATGATGCAAAGATGTTAACCACCGAGAATAACTACAGAATCTTCGAAAAATAACTATGCACTAAAAGTAACACTTACCATGTCAAACTGGTTCCTACAGGAGATGTTGGAAATGGGCCCCACCGACGTTCAGACATGTATACACACGCTTCTGCATGTTGGTGAAGACATTTCGCACGATATGTGGTTTGATTTGTTGGATGTGGGGCGTAATCGCAGCCTGCAGCTTTTGAAGTGTATGCGGATTACCTGCGTACACCTTCCTCTTTACTTCTCTCCACAGAAAAATGTCAGGCGTTGTCAGATCCGGTGACCGGGCAGGCCACAGTATCCGGGAGGTGATGCGATTTCCAAATAATTCCTCCAGAAATGCGAGCAGTTTGAGCAGTTGCACTGTCTTGTTGGAACTATCCTTCCTTCATTTCCCGCTCCATGAGTTCGGATATGAATGGCTGGATAATCTAGACACGGTACCCTTCTGAGTTAATGGTTTCACTGAAGAAAATGGGCCCAATAATGGCATACGAGTCATGGCACACCAAACACAGACCTTCTGGTTGTGGAGAGGCACTTCCTTAAATTTGTGGGGATTTTCACTACCCCCAGAAGAGTGTTTTGGCTGTTGGTTTGCCCAGATAGGTGGAACTATGCCTCATCTGTAAAGAAAGTCACGTCCAGAATGTCCTCACCTTCTTCAGACAGGAAATCTTTGAACCACTTGCAGTAGCGAACACGGGCCTCGTGGTCTGTTTCTCTCAGCTGATGCACGACAGACACTTTGTACGCGTGAAAATGCAACTTCCTTTTCAGAATAACGTGGGTAGACTTCGGGAAATGTAAAGGAATTTATTAACATGCATATAGATTCTCCGAAACCAAGATATGGCAGTTTCGGATGCTTTGATTTCTATTCAGATGAAAATGAGCTTCATCTGTCCACAGGATGAAGTCTACGGCCAAGCATCGTTTTATTTCCAAACATTCCAATAAAGTCGACGCAAACTTCATTCGGACGTTTGCGTTACTAGTTTGCAACTGTTGGTCGTGGATAAGTTTCTAAAGATAGCAGTGAAACAGTCTACCAGATAGTTGTGTCGGATAATTCTAATTGCCACGTTATTGCATGTGCGCTGAATGAGCCTGCAGCATTGGCTTGCGATTGTTCTACAACTGAATTACCAATGTCTTCAATTTCTTGTGGATGTAAAGTTTGCGTCCTCTTCCTGGTCTGATTGTCAGTCATACTGTCTCCTCTAATAAATGAATCAAGATTCGAAGTATGTGTGGTGTGAATGGACTTAATCGCAATGTCGTGTGACGATTGAATTCATGAAGCGCTGCAGCATTTTTACTAGTTTAGTAGTCCAGTTTTACGAAGACACGCTCAGGAAAAGTGAGTTCCATCGCGTCCCTAGAAGAACCGCAAAAATTTCGCACTTCCATTTTATTATGCCGGTAGAGAATAAATAATATGCAAATGTTGCTCTTTTGCCATAAAAGAGCCAACATTCCATCTGGTGAACTTTGGCTCTTTAATATTTGTTCTTACTTCCCGAAAATATTTTTCCAGTAAGTGTTTTTATCCAGTTTAGCTACTAGTTTTGTCTACAGGTGACTCTTAATTAGATAGTTCAATTGCTTTTTTTCTTTTCTATCTTTTTTTTGAAACCAAATTGATTTTCTCTTTACTCTTATTTGTTTTTAAACTTTTAGTTTGCGGATCTTATACAACGTATTTTTTTTTTTGGTGCAAATGTCCTGAGTATTGGGAAAATGAGCGTTTTGTTGAATTGAGAACTTATATCGGTTTTTTGTTTTGTTTTGTGATTTAAAAATCTAGTAATAATTCTGATATTGAGAGTGTTTGTTAGATTTTAACTTCCGACAATGAGTTTCACCTTACTGCAGAAAACGCCAGCACAGACACAAAAGTTCATAATAGCTGATGAAGTTTATACGTGTGTATGTTTCACTTTTTTAATTTATGAATTTTTATGCGTCGATTTTTTGTGTACGTTGTGTTGGGAATATTTCTGTCGACAACATTTTTCAAAATGGTTTGTCAACGGAATCGGAAAGAATAGTTGATTATAACACACAAGAAAATGCATAAACGATAAATCTTGTACATGGTTACCTGCGGTAGCCGTGTGCTATCATGACGAAAAATTATTGATTCAATTCGATTAGCGAATCCACAGTAGTGACCAAAGAGCTCATATGGGTGCTGGCAAAAAGTACTGAGAAAATAAATGCTCTAATTCTTGGTTACCAAAACGTGTGAAGTTTGCACGTATCTTGAACATTAACTTACGTCTCCTATTGAAGACGAAGCCATCTGCGCAAATATCATTCAACAATAGGACAATGAAAGAGACGTCCATTCGTGCTGATGATGCCAGGTCAATACCGAGCGAAACCATGGTCGACTTGAAAAAATTAATATTTGTGACAAACGTTGTATTATCTTAATATACACTATCTAACAACAAGTATTTGGACACCCCAGCAATCAACGATATCTGCGGTCCTGATACACGTCACGGCCGCCACCGTTAAATATCGTGTGGGAAACAACAACGCAACCAGTCGCATGCAAGATGCCACGCAGTTCGGAGCTCTCTGATTTCGAGAAAGATGTAATCGTCGGGTATCACAGAAATGGCTGATCCATACATGACATACCCAGCGAGTTGAAGTACCCAAAATCGACAGTGGCCTACGTGATTGGCAAGTGGAAGATGAGAGGTGACTGTCGAAATGAGCCCCGACCCGGCAGATCCACAAAACTGGAAGTTAGAGACCGACGGGTGCTGGCCAGAGAAATTCGGAAGAACCGCGCCAAATCGATGGGCCACATCCGCGAGGAATTTCAACAGGCATCCGGGAGTGTTCTTTCGATGAATACCATCCGTAAGGAAGCCCATCTGCTCGGTTATCATGGACGTGCTGCCGCCCACAAGCCTTCGATCACCAAGTCCAATAGCGCTGCTCGGCTAACGTGGTGCAAAGAACGTCGACAGTGGACAGTTGAACAGTGAAATCAGGTTCTCTGGAGCGACGAATCAAAGTTCACCCTCTACCGTTTGGATGGCAGGGTCTGGGTTTGGCGTCTGCCTGGAGAACGCCTCCTTCCGGAATGTATTGTGCCAACTGTGAAGTTCGGCGGCTGTGGAATTATGCTATGGGGGTGTTTCTCCAGGTATGGCACGGGACCCTTGGTCGTAATTCCTGGTAGATTCAACGCCGAGACCTACTGCACCATTTTGGATGACCATGCGCTTCCTACGTTGTGGTAGTTTTACGGGGTGTACCCATGTTACTTTCAGGATGACAATGCCACCTCTCATGTTGCGAGGTCCACCATGGCTTGGTATGGTGACAATGGGGTTAATTTAATGGACTGGCCTGCGCAGAGCCCGGACGTTAACCCTATCGAGCACCTCTGGGACGAGTTGGAACGTCGACTTAAGGGGTGCCCCCACCGTCCGAAATCGGTAAAGGAACTGACCTGTCTTCTCCAAGACGAGTGGAAGAAAATACCGCGAGCCGTCGTACAACGCCTATTTGAGAGTATACCCCGGAAGGTCGCAGCTGTAATCGCCGCACGTGGAGGCTCCACCAACTATTGAAAGTGAATAAACTTCGTTTTAATTTGCTATCACAGGTGTCCAATTACTTGTTGGTAGATAGTGTATATAATCGTCACAAGACTGTAGTCTTCGAATTCAAGAATGACATAGATGTTTTCTATTATACTACTTAGTACATGCAAATAAGAAAAGCTCTTAACTACACTGCTGGCCACCCAAAATGCAACCCAAGAAGGAAGCATCCGATTGGCCAGAAATTCGCAGCATGAGTCGCCCGCGAGAGGACATGCAAACGATTAGCATTGCAAGGCATATGCAAATCATGTGCGCCCGGCACGCCACCGAGAAGCACTATAAGAAGGGTGCACAGAAGGCGAGGTGAAAGTAGTGGAAGTGTGTTGTGCTGCCGGCCCCTGCGTGGAAAGCTTCCTGATGCCTCTTCGCAGAATACGGCAGTCATTCCAGCACGTTTCGGAGTTCGACAGAGGACGAATAGTGGCTTTTCGTGTGGGACAACATCCAGCCACAGTGAAGCGAGTATGGATTCGGTGGGTGCAAGAGGGACGGACGGACCGACGAGAGCGATTGCCGCAGCCGCAGCACACCACCGAACGAGAGTACCGGCATGTTGGGCGGCGGGCATTGACGGCTCACACCGCCACATCACGAAAGTTAACGCAGGAATTAGGGTGTGTTGTGCAACATCCTGTGTCAGCACGCACTGTTCGACGTCGTCTGCAGGAGCGGGGACTTGTCGCACTGCGCCCATTGCTCCGATTACCATTGACGTTAAACCACCGGCGAGTGCGGCGGCAGTGGGACGTTGAACGCCACACCTGGACAACAGAATGGCACGACATTGTCTTCTCCGACGAATCCCGCTTCTGATTGCAACACCACGTTGGTCGGATCAGCGTGTGGCGGCCCCGCTGCGAGAGACTGTATGACGCCTGCATTATGCATCACAATACCGGCCCGTCGCCTGGCGTTATGGTTTGGGTTGCAATTGGATATGACACCCGCACTCCTCTGGTGCGCATCGCCGGTACATTCAACAGCCACCGCTACATCTCCGCCTTTTTGGAGCCTGTAGTCCTCCCTTACTTGCAGGACCTGCCAGCGGCCACGTTTCAACAGGACAATGCGCACCCAGACGTGGCACGCATCGTGCAACAATTCTTCACGGCTCACCAGGTGTCAGTGCTGCCGTGACCCGCCTGTTCTCCCGATATGTCGCCCATCGAACACGTCTGGTCGCTGACCGGCAATCAAGTGGCCCGGCAAGCACTACCCGCGGCTACGCCTGATGAACTGTGGCAACGTGGGAAGCAGCTTAGAACGACATACCCCAAACCCACATCCAAAGCCTTGTTCGTTCGACGCCCCGCGGCGTGTAGTGGCCGCGGCCGCGGCGTCGAACGAAAGAGGACACACGAACTATTGATGTCTGCGTGTTCCGCAAGTCGCACGGGCCTATAAGCTCAATCGTTTCGTCTTTGTATCTGTTGTTACAAGTATGTGTGAAGTAAATCTGGCTTTGCTATCTCGTGTCCTTCTTGGTGTTGAGTTTTGGGTGGCCAGCTGTGTATATCTGGAAAGTAAAAAAATGGAAATGTTCTTTTTCATTTATTCTCCGTAATGTTTTGTTTTGCAGGTGACAAAGGCTCTTGAGTACCAAATTTTCAAACAATCTAACACTTGAAAAACTTTTCAAACCGAGAGACTGCCTTTGGATACGTGTATTATGCGATATAATTTGTGACCTTTCAATGAAGTTTCCACATGGGGTATCAAGAAAGACTAACCAAGCGGCAATTACATTTGCGAAAGATAAAGAGTTTGCAAAGAAAAAGAGCTGCGCGTGTCAAATCATTGGCTAAGTAAGAAACCTTACCTAAGATATAAATCTCCTTGATTCTTTCTTTTGAGTACGAGCATCAAAAATGAAGTTTTCATTCCACTAATGATATCCACTGTTATCAACTTTCAAGAAAGAATATTAAAAGCAACACACAACTTCATTCTGTGTAGCGCACCGAGGGAAACAAAATAACATTTGCTTTTTTACAGATTAACAAAGTGGGCACACTACTGATCTCCAGTGGCTTATAAAATGATCATCAATTTTCTTTCCCGGCAAATCTTGTTTTTTTATTTTTATTTTATTTTTTTATTTTTATTGCAATTTTCTTAACAATATTAGTTTTTAAAATCGGAAGGTAACTATAAATTAGCGTGTGTGCAATTATAGTAAGCAGCCGTACATTAATTTGAAATATAGAATTTTTAATAAGACAATTGAAAGGACGAGGAAAAATTTAAAGAACCCATGTAATATGCGCTCTTGCTGAAGAAAGAAAAATTAAACGGCTATGCAATGCAAACAAGACGTGCGGAATTTCTTGTTTTCCTTGGAAACATTCCTGGGCTGTCATTTAATTTAATTTCTCTCGCGCTTGACATTCGATGGCCACGCATATTTCTTTCTACATAAAATCTTGAAATTAACTCAGTCGGAAGCTAATATGCAATCACGACTCTGTTGGGAAAAGTTTGAACATATTTTATTGAATTGGCAGTTTTCTGACAGTTTTTATCTTTATATTCATCCCGGATTTATGCAATAGGAGATAAGTGCGTTTCTGGTGCACCTGTATGTGTCTGGAAATTTTACCAGCTTTAGAAGTGTAAGCCATTTGTAATCGACATGTTTATGTAAGTTAACTGTGCTGCCTCAGTTGGTGTGTGCACGCCATGCTACACATTGAGCTAAAGCGAATTACTTCCACTTCATGTAGTTGAAAATAATGATTGTAATGAATCGAAAGTCAGGGACGTCCCATCATCTAGCTCTCATTCTTGATTAATGAAAACATTCTTGGCTAATATTATTATGATCATTTCCAATGAACTTTCTGAGGACTGTTTCCTGAGACATAACTGTTACTCAGAAGATAAGAAATTACTCATTATCAGGAAATGCATACGAAAGTCCTATACTTTATTTTAAAATTAATTTTACAACAGAATAGGTTACATCCAAATCTCCAAATTAAAGAAAAAAACGCACAAGAAATTTATCATCCAACGCTTAGCTCCTTCAGTCGTGAGACTGAACGTACTGCTCTTGATAAGACTTCGTCGCATGAACGTTGTTAATGCTAAAGGAAGAAAGCATTTGAGTGACACGTGAAAAATTGATACATTACACATATTGAATTAAAGCTGGCGATATTATGATCTAATGTCAGGTTTCGGTGGAATTTAAGCTTCAATTAATTCAAAGATTTATCAATAAAAATGGAGATCTAGAAATACTTAATCACACGTCCAAATATAATATATGAATGCTTGCAGAATGAACGCCACACAGTTTCGCCGTCATGTTCCACCTATTAACATGTAGAGAAGAAGCTACTCTTTGATGATATGACATGATTCGCATTTCATTTTTCTCGTTTCTGTAGTAATTAAGATTCCTCCCGGATTTATGCAATAGGAGATAAGTGCGTTTCTGATGCACCTAAATGACAGCCAACTTTGTCATTATTACGATTTCCTTTTCCGTAGAGGAAGCACTTAATTGCGAACTACTAGCTTGTTTCTAACAGAGGAAGCTCATTTAGACATAAAGCAATTAACCTTATCACCCGCTCCTACAAATAGTAATACTTCCCTGAAGATAACGTTAGGAAATACAATCCCAGCTATAAAAGTTCACGCAACGCATAAATAGGGCGGAATTAACAGTTGTTGCAAATTCGAAAGAGCCTTCTGAAGTCCCTATAAAACACTAACGCACTTTTAGGTGTTATTTACATAAAAATTATTTTTCGATAGAGTAAGGACATCTGCTGTACAACTTCTGTCCATTTTCTTGTGTGGTTGTATTAGAGGAGTGGCAATATGAGCATAGAAAAAAGGTCTTCTCTTCCTTCCCATGGAACAAGAAGTATGATTAGCTATTCACAGTTACGTCACACCAACCTCCTAATAGCACGGTGCCTTAACACAAACTAAGGAGAAAACAGAAAAATCGTGATAACTCAAAACATACATGATGAAATGTTATGAAGTTTGGTGAAAACCTGTATCATATCTTACGTTAGAGAAAAACCCTAAAACATGTCGTAGGAAACACTTCATGCCGACAAAACTGACAGCATACTGAACCATTGTGAAATCAGGAGTCAAAAAGAAATAGCCAAAGTACCTCAATAAGGAAAAAGGTCACCCAGGCCTCAGAGAGATATTTCCTGCTGTTGATGATGGTGTCTACAAGCTCAGTAAGTAGCAAAGACAATTTTTCGTAAAAAACTTGTCTAAGCTGTCTAGGTATTGTGGAAGGGGCTGAAAGCAGCAACACGTCTCCTAAGAGCATCACAAACGTACTCAATGTGATTAAAGTCGGGAGACCTGGCTGGCCAATCCTTACGGAAATAGTCTCCTCTTGAAGATATTGTTCTACCAGCCTCGCTTGATGGAGGGCGAACATAGAAGTCAAGGACAATTATCCCTATAGCGTCGATCATTCATGGTTTCTCTTGGAAGCACATAGAGGTCTGCACGTCCACTTAACGTGTTACCACCCCAAACCAGCACGCTACAACCACCATGATATTTCTTCCACGGGTTATAGAGGGATTATAGCGTGTCCCTCGTTCTCTTCAGATCAGAGTAAGCCTATAATTGCTCTTTAAAGCAAATTTGGACTAATCTGTGAAGAGCACTGAGCTCTTTTGGTTTTCAGTCCAATTCGCGTGAAGTCTTACCCAATTCAAACGTTTCCTGTTGTGACGGCGGGTAAGGGTCATGCAGAGTGATGGTTGCCTAGCATTAAAACGACTTCTTTCGTGAAGCCTTCTGCTCACAGTGGAAGCAGATTCCACTGTTCCTGTAGCTGCAGCAGCGGGAGATCGCAGCGTAGCTGTTTAGGGGTAGCTGTCCTGTTCCTCCAGGCAGTCAATCGGTCATCCACGAATGTGGTAACCCTAGGCCTTCCTTTTCTGTACCTTCGAAAAGCTTATGATTGCATCTTTTGAAATTGGTTCCATGGCCTGTGAACCACAGAAGAAGTCGTATACAGCAATTCTGCAACTTCCATCTGACTTCGGCTTGCCTGCAGTCTTACGATCGCTCTCCACTTCAGTTTCTCAGTTAAATGATGTCTCTCACCCATTACAACAAATTTGCTACCTCAAAATCCTTGGCTTACACTCCGTAAACTATGTGACGCCCCCCCCCCCACAACATTCCCTTTTATGCTGAGACTCACGTGCACAAACCGATGCCGTTACCACTCAATTGCGTACAACATCCTGACTCCTCAATACAATTCATGTCATATACCTAAGCTTCGTCCATTTCCAACTCCTCTTTTTCGACAAATTATCGCGATTTTTCTGTGATTTACTTACTTTTTGGCAATCAATGTAGTTAATACTCCACCAATATTGTAGGCTTGGCGGATTAATCATAAGGCTTGGCGCGAAGTTCTTCTAAAGCGGAGTGTGTTAATTCGTGACCAGGCTCATGGTGCGCTATAATCCCACCTGTAAATTAGGAACCATAAATTGTTCCCGAATTTATCTACTGCAGTAATTCGGAGTAGATAAATTCGTCACAAAGCGTTGCTGTTTTTATTTCAGTTTCCTGGGTCTTTGGGGGCAGGAGATTGCCGTAAATTAACATTTCCCCCAAATGTACCTACTACCGCTAGCCGAAGTATGTGAAAAGATCTCAGAAAAGCAAACGTCTGATATTTTTTTTTCTGTGGAGCTTCTGGAGACTACCACCACGATAATTTGGGTCTGTCAAAAACAAAATAAGCGCCTCAAGAATATCTCATTTTGCGAAGGCACAGTTTTGTTTAGGGACATGAATCAAATAAACGACTTTGAATCAATTCGTAAGCTCTGAGATAACAGTTCTTACCAAAATAACGGCACTAGTTGCGGCTGAACTTCCTGAGATTTTCCCTGGTTTTTATGGTTTAATCAACATTTTTTCGGGAGGTTTGAGAAATTTTAATTTATCTTTTGCGTGTTTCAGCTGTTCCATTTTAAACGTTAGGGGGGGGATTTTTATCTCAGGGAAGGAACAACTGAATCATTAACAAACATATGTTTGACTGTTCTTTTTTTTTCCTTTTTGTTTTCTGTGTACTGCTCGAGGTTATCGGTAAGATAACCTCGAGCAGTACACAGAATCTAAACATGCAGAATCTGCTCATTATTATACTCGTATAATCACCCCATTATTATATTACCGCAACACCTTAACATCTTTTATACAATTTTGAAATATACAAACATACAATTTTAAATCAATAGAAAAATTGCTTTATCATGACCTGGAAGTACGAAGCCATGCTTCACAAAAGCAAGTCCAGCATTTTTCCAGTGGTAAAAACTTTCCATCAATAATCAACAAGACTGCACAAACACCTTATGATAGGAAACCCACCCGTCTCTGATAGTAGAACCTTTCACTATTATAATTCAGAGACACACTGTATATAAAGCTAATTTCATTTTAGAGCAGAGGGAGTAAACCCAGTGCTTCCACATCATTCTTATAAGTTGTAGGTTCTACTCGTTTCCGTTCTTTAATACTTTGGGTCCGGGAGATTACGAATGCATTACTATGCTCCCGAATTTACAGGAGGAGATGGAGTATCTAAGTTCCTCCCAAAACTTAAAAGGTTATTTTGGTCCCGAATTTCCATACGTTCCTCTAAAGAGTTAACTTCTTATCCACGGGTAGGGTTCCGATCGCTCAAAACGTTTGCCGCCAAAATAACGTGATCAGCGAACTGAGCAAACACTTGTACGTTTTTGTGGTAGTTTCAGGAAGGGAGTGTCTGACCCCAGGTCTGAAACTGCCCTTAGAAATTGGAAGCTAGGAGATTTGAGTAAGTGAACTCAATATAAAAGATAAACAGAAGAACTAGTGACAGGAGAGAGAGCTGATCTTTGAAGCAAGCCATGACACTAGTCCAGAGGGCAGGGCGGAACGGGAAGCAGGAGAGAAAAACAACTGCCACACGTAGACCACCCCCAGCACATCATAACCACCCAGCCGCCGAAACCTCCTCTCTTGAAAACCACATCCACATGAGTGAAACTCTCGAAAACCACATCCACATGAGTGAAACTCTCAAAAATCACATCCGCATGAGTGAAACGTTCGAAAACCACATCCAGATGCCGGAGCAGCAATCAGTACTCACCGTCTCGCAACAACCTGAAAAAGAAAATGGGGTGGTGGTTTGTCTAACACCGACCTAATGTTCACACATTTACATTGCATCCGATCCAGTCCTGCAACAGATCCAATGCTTCCCTCCCGCATGTCCCGATCAGGGGGACAACGATCGCCACCTTAGTTTTGGGATACCTAAGGAATTCACAGGAATCGTAGTCAACCGCACCCCAAACAAGTTTATCAAGGTGGGCTGCGGCTTTCTTAAAGAACCTTTTGGCTAGACTGGTGGATAAATCATGTACCTTTTCAACTCCAAGTCTGTTCCTCAGGTTTCGAAGAGGGGTCCAAAGGGTAGACCCAGTGATCATACGCAGTGCTCGGCTCTTCACCCTCTCGATTCTCTCTAGATGACTCCTACTAACAGCTATCGAAATGGGTTTAACGCAGGTAAGCACTGGATTGACGACCGTTTTATACAGCAGTACCTTGGACCGTGTTGTAATGAAGCTTCTCCGGTGGAATAATTGAGCCAGCTGCCCAAGGCATTGTCTAGCTTTATTCGTGTGGTAGTAGGTGTTCGCTATCCATGAAAGTCGACATTGTATTTGAAGACCCAGGTACTTAGTGGAAGTAATCCAGGAGATGGTCTCCCAAAGCATTACAAGTTTCGTTACTCCTTGAAGAGATCTATAGAACAACAGCGCACTGCTCTTAGACATATTGATCTTGATCCGCTAGTCAGTGTAGTAGATTTCCAGCTGATAGACAAAGTTCAGAAATAACTTCACTGCTCTGCTTCTGTTCAGGGACCTGATGACAACAGTTGTATTATCTGCGTACATCATGGCTTGCCCATATTTGGGTTTGAGCAAGTCGTGCAGATAAATGGAGAACAGCTTTGGTCCAAGAACAGAACCCTGAATAACACCAGCCCATATATTCATTTCCGAAAAAAAACTCACCGTTAATCTTAACGGTGCGCCACACGCGATCGAAGGCCTTGCTGATGTTCTGGAAGACACCAGTGGAACATTTATAAACGGATGCCAATTTAATCAAGTCCGTGCTTGTTTTTAGCTTAACAGCCAGTGCCTCAATGTCCTTGAGATCTTCGAAGGGTGAGATGAATGCACGTAAACCATTCCTGTTTAAAATTATATTACTTCCTGCTGCGTGCATGTAGAGTGCCGGATCTCTGTCCTACCGGAACACCTAGTAGTTCGCAACACTGACTCACTTGATCTTAGGTGTAAGCTTAGACTCACAGATAAGAGCAACATCGATGTCATGATCTTTCAGGAACCTTGGAAGTTCAGCATGTTTATTCCTGATGCCGTTCTCATAACGAAACGTTATGTTAAGACTGCCCATAATGCGCTACTAGGCCCAGGAGCTGAGGCTTAAGCTGCCAGGCTGGCAATCAGAACCCGTTTGAGGACACCCGGATCCATGCACTCCATAAGTACTGAAAGCAGCTTTTGATCCGTAACCTTAGAAGTGGCTGGATGGGGAGCCACTTTGGTTACGGCCTGAGGGAAAGGGTAACCTTAGCTGGATGGCAAGCTGTTTTGTTTTTGTTAGTTTTGCCCTTCTTTCTCCTCTTCTTGGAGTTTGTAGCAGAGGAAGGGGGTGGAAGTGGCTGGGGAACTCTCCTTTTCCGCCTTAGGTTCAACAGCAGTAGGTTTAGTAGGGACCCTACCTATTGTTTTGTTCTTCTCCTTTGGCTATGGCTTCTGCCTGGTGCTTTTTTCTGCAGCTTGTTGGCAGACTGCTTGCAAGTGGTGCAACCACGTCAGTTATCCCCATGTCCACCTCTGCAGTTGACACAGCAACGCTGTGTCTTTTTGTCAGCCGTACACTGTCCTTTGCCTCAGAGCTTCTGTCTGCAGTTGGGCATGGCATGGTCAAACCTTAGCAGTTGAATCACTGCTGTTATCCTGCCCTTAGTGTGGTAGGGTTCAACTGAAATTAAAAACCCAAGGAGAGATTCGAACGAAGATGATCTTGCTAGAATCAGTATTAACAAGCTGCACCATGACAAGTGGTAGGTCCTGTTTGTCAGCCGGCACACCTTGGAGATCACAAAGGAATCCTGTAACTGTTCCCTGACGCTATCGACTGGTATACACAGTCCCAGTCCTTTGATAACAACACGGAGTGGTTTTTCTGTTGGCAGGGTGTAAGTGAAGAACTCAAGGAGAGATGTCAACCGCCGATGCTCGCCGGTAGTAATTACCTTAATAGTGGTACGTTCCGCTACCATCTTCACCGACACCGACTCCTCAATCCCTTTTTCACTCCCCTGATAGATCAGAGGCCAGTTGCTAATCCCTTTGCACACCACTGGTTCACACACACCCATGATTTCGGCATCCGTACAAAAAATGTTCTTTCCATAATCAAGAACGACAGGAATGTAGTCAAAATGGACAGTAGATATGGAATATACCACATCACTCTAAAATCAACAGATGAATCTACGGCTGACGAAGTATACATAAGCTCCACTATGAGGTCCATTAAGACCAGGATTTCGGAGCATAAACATTGTTTAAAAACTGGATAACAATCTACGGCACTCGCCCGACTATCAAGTAAGGGCACTCATTTCCCTACCTGGGCTGAAACTTCAATCCTAGCTACCCCGTCAACAAAATTTCAGACATTATTTGCAGAAAGGTTATATATCCATAAGTTTAGTGATACTGCTTGCAATGATGACGTACCGTACCTTATTCCTCAGCCCTGGAAGCAGATTCTGTGAGTTTACATTATGTTCCCATCAGACTATTTCATTATCTACATTTATGGTGTACATACCTGTTCTCTTCACTGTACTGTTTGTAGGAAGAAATGGGGAGAGGAGGAGTTGAAAAAAGGGGGTGATGACAGCAGGGTGTCTCTTCGCACATCTGATCTGCTCAGGTCATTACGTCACACTTGGACTTGATCATTGACAGATATATAAATTTGTTCGTTCCTTATAACTTTTTAGTCTTTCATCTGATGATGGCCTTAGTAAGTGGCGAAAGATGTAATGAATTTTAATCTGTAATTTTAATTGTAAATACGATGTTTTTAACTTAGACTCCGATGTATTAAATATTTTATTCAATCATCGGTAAGTTTGAAATAATTACATTTGGTGTTTTATAGATCGTGCAAATATGGCTTTAGTGATAATTTTTGATATTGCTCGCACGAATTTTGGAATTTCAGCCATTTTACTCACACCCTTTTGGACATGTTTGTGGACAAACTAATCCCGAGGTCAACGCTAGCCTTCACCGGCTCCGCGGTCACGGAGATGCTTGAGACGTCCTTTTACATCTCTATGCACTGAGGGTCGGACTGGTCATTCTAATGGTGCTCAATTCCGGCTTCGACAGCCAAGTCAACCGATTTCCCGTTTTCCATGCGAGAGAGAGACTTTTTTCCTCTCTAGGCCTCTTGAGGCCACCATTCCTCTTAGCAAGAGCAACAACAACCGAAGAAGATGGCTCGGTCTTGGGGCTAGGCTATGCATTACTCTTACTTCCCAGCCCCGTCATCCTCCTGGGAGGTTTTCCTCATGCTTTGTGGTGGGAAGGGGTTTTTGATATAGCCTCTGCATAGGTTAGACTATGCGCGGAAACAGAGACCTCACTGACATTTTTCGGCTCTTCCGCAGGACGTCGAGCAACTTTCTGAGCAGAGTCGCCACTTGCCGGATCATCCGACTCTTGTGACTTCTGGGACACACTTGGTCGGCCAGTCGTCGAGAAATACTCACAAAAAGGGCAATCGGAGATAACCTCAGAATTCCAGAAATAATCCTCGACGCTCGTGGCGTGTGCCACTTTGCCCTTCTACTGGACTCCTTCGGCTAGGAGTCCAATTGCACCGCAGAGGGAAACCTGGATGATGCTCAGGAGACCACGACAGTCTCAACTATCATCCAGGGAGGAGAGGATAGCTAGGGCACTCGCTGCTTTCTGGGTGCTGAAGGATGATATTCGCTCAAGTGAGGTCATTTATTTCATTGCCACTGTTCACAGTGGATTAATCTGGAATTGCAACCACGTGTGAGCAAAGTACAGGAAAAAAGGAAATACACTATGGAAACTTAAAGAGAAGCTCAAAACCTCTACTGATCCAGCCTAACGTTACTCTGAACGTAGTACCTGAAACTCAGCACTAAGCCCTAATGCTACACAAAAAATACACTACGGCTTAAATATACTACGACAAGAATATAAATTACAGTCGAATTCCTAACTTGATGTAAAAACAAAAATCAAAGTTAACAACAGTTAGATGAGCGACAGAGCGCAATTAGACCCAGACAGACAGCGGCCAATGATATTTCCGAAAACGCACTCCGTTTTCCGAAAGACACACTCCGTTCTTTAGTAGCACTTCGAGGAATCCCGTGAAAAACCTGATGATGTGATCCTCAGGGAGTTTCTCAAATTAAGCACGAATCTGAGTAGAGTCAGGTGGTTGATTGTCGTTCACGAAATAATAATTTTTCACATTTCTTCATGGGTGACTGTTAGCCAGAGGCAAGGACTTCTGGCTAATGATCCAAGGTGTAGCCCTATCCCGGATGAGGAATAGACGATGCGCTTGTCCCGTGGCTTTGGCTCTTTCCGTTCGCTGGAACCAGTGGCCCTGTGCTATTTCTTACTGTTTTAGATGTTCATCATCATCATTGTCAACTATTATCGATCCACTGCTGGACGAAGGTCTCCCCAAGTTTCCTCCACAACGGCCTGTCTTGTGCCAGTCTCCTCCATGTCACTCCCGCATACTTTCGAATTCCATCCACCCATCGCCAATGTGGTCTTCTTCTGGGTCTTTTCCTGTCCCTTGGAATCCAATCTAAAATTTCGGCTGTCCATCGATGGTCTGTCCTTCTGGCAGTATGTCCAGCCCATTGCCATTTCAGGGATTCAACTCTGACCATGATGTTTTCCACTCTTGTCATTTTTCTAATCCACGAGTTCCTCTTCTTATCTCTCCTGGTTACACCAAGCATGCACCTCTCCATGCTTTTTTGAGTTGGCTGCAGCCTTTGTATGTCTCTTTTAGTTAAGGTCCACGTCTCTGCACCATACGTAAGCACTGGAAGGATGCATTGATCAAACAATTTTCTTTTAAGACATAATGGCCTATTGCTCTTGAAAATTATGCTGTTTCTTCCAAAAGCTCTCCAGGCAAGTTTTGTACGCCGATTAATTTCTTCATCAATGTGAACCTCACTTGATATCTGCAGTCCAAAATAAACGTACGTGTCTGTTATCTCCAGCTTTTCTCCATCAATCGATAAATCTTCATCTCTTGTAAAAGCATTTTACATCACTTTTGTCTTCTGAAAGTTCATTTTTAATCCCACTTCTTTACTCTTGTCAGCAAGGTCATACTCCGCAGCTCTGATGGTGTAGTTGCAACAATGACTATGTCATCAGCAAAACGAAGGTGGGTTAGGTAATCTCCATTAATTTTTATCCTTTTGTTTTCCCAGTTCAGTGATTGAAAGACATTTTCCAATGTGGCATTAAAGAGCTGCGGAGATATGGTGTCACCTTGTCTCACTTCCTTTCCAATTTTTGTGTGTTGTATTTTCAAACAGCGGAATCTTTGCACTTGCGTTTTCATAGATGTTATTAATAATATGAATGTATGCATCTTCAATATCGCAGGATTTCAGAGCTATTGTAACTGCTGATGGTTTAACCGAATCAAAGGCTTTTTCATAATCGATAAAAGCCATGCACAATGGAAGTTCATATTCCCTCGCTCTTTCAATTAGTTCTCTCAGTACGTGGATATGATCTATAGTGCTGTAGCCACTCCTGAATCCAGCTTGTTCTCTCGGTTGAGCCATGTCCAGTGTCACCTTCAAGCGGTGTGAAAGAACTTTAGTGAAGATTTTATAAACCACTGATAGGAGGCTGATAGGTCTGTAGTTCTCGAGATCCTCAATGTCACCTTTTTTATATAGCAGGATCATTGTAGCGTTGTTCCAATCCTCAGGAATCTTCCCTTAATTAAGGCATCGAGTGAAAATTTGGGCGAGTACTGTTTCGATTTCTCCACTTGCTTCTTGTATGATGTCTACAGTAATTACATCTTTTCCTGGAGCTTTTCCCCGTTTCATGTTCTTGACTGCATGTGCAACTTCTGCTGGGAGGACTGGAAGAACTCTGGTACTGGTACCTTTCATGATGTCTGGAGTACATGTATCATCCCTTTCATATAAATTGGAGTAGAAATCTTTCACTCTTGTTAAAATTTCGCCTCTATTTCTTGTTACAGAACCATCTTCTTAATAATCTGTTTTATTCCCTTACTGAGATGTCCCTTTGCTATCTTTAGGCTTTGGTTGTTTTCAATTGCTTTCCTCACCAGTTTGCAGTTGAATTTCCTTACGTCTTCAGTGATACTTTTTCGTACTGTCTTGTATAGCTCTATATATTCCACTTTGGAAGTCGCATCTTCTTTAGTTGTCCTCATCTCTCTTCTTTTTTGCATCAATATTTTGGTCTTTCCTGGTAATTTGTTCACATGCAACTTGTTCTTAAACCCAGCTAATTTTGTTGCTGTTTCCATAAGAGCTTTGGTTACTTTTCTGTTAACTTCAGAAATATCCACTTCTTCCGATGTTAGGCTTTCTAAAGCAGAGAATCTGTTCTTCAGTTCCAACTTGAAAGTATTATGGTGTTTTTTAAGGTTGGTTATGTCAATACATCCTGTTTGTCTTATGAGCTTTCCACGTTCGAGTTTAGTGTTGAGGTGCTTCTTACATCTCACCAATCTATGGTCACTACCTGTGTTGAATTTGTTTAGCACACTGCAGTCTTCTATGATGAATTTTTTGTTACACATAATAAAATCAATTTCACTTGTCATCCCATTTGGATCCATGTCCATTTCCTGTGTGGCTTTTTCTTGAAAAAGGAGTTCATGATGAAAAACCCTTCTGCCTCTGCAAACTCAACGAGAGTATTTCCACGCTGGTTTCTTTTGCCGTGACCGAATTTACCTACTGAAATTTCATTTTGTTGTCGTTGTCCTATTTTTGCATTGAAATCTCCCATAATTATCTTCAAGTGCTGCTTACCTTTATTATTTAGATGACGAATTTCCTCATAAAACTCTTCAATTTCTTCTTCAGGATGACTTGTGGTGGGTGCATAAGTTTGAATAATCTGAGCCTTGTATCTTCTCGAGAGATGTTCATACGGGTTGTTAAACACATAAAAAACAGTCTTTTTTTTATTTCACTTCATTTATAGGAAATTGTTGTTTAATGATGCAAACCTTATCATTTCCTTTTGGCCTTCGTGCTGTCCAATGTGCAATAATGGCGTAATCGTAAAAAAATTTCCGTAATTGTAAAAAATTTAAATATGCTTTAAATGCAATACCGAAGGGAACGAATGGAGGTTTTATATCAAAACGTACTTCTATTATCTGAATGAAAAATGAAATATGCAGTAGTTAAAACACTTTCGTAGAAGTTATACAAATTTGGGGTCATGAGCTTGGATAAAATGTTCATATAAGATTTGGAATCGTATATTCCCGGTTCGGAATCTCTATCTCTCCATCCGTTAGTAGACGGACTTAGTTTCCCTCGTACAAAGAATTTTCCAGGTTTTCTCTCTGCGGCTGTGTGAAACAGTTTAAGTAGTTATCCATCCCAGCTGTCTGTCTGATGGTATGGAGCCAGGAAGTGTATGGCAGAGTTGGGCAAAATCGTAATTGAATTAATCGGTAATGCATTACAGAGTAATGGTAAAGGGAACAAGAACTTAGTGTTACCATTACATGGTAATGGTGAACTGGTCATTAGAATCACATGGTAATTGTAGTGACATGTAGCAGTTACCCATTATAAACGTAATGGTTAATGGTTAACTACATGTTGGTAATTAACCAATACCTTATGGGTAACAATACAACATGAATAAACCAGCAACCTTACACATTGCGTAGATTATTTGACAATTGTTCCACCCCTCGGACCTCAAATGTGTGTATGTAGGTATTGGAGATTGTACGTGTATGACATGAGTAGTTGCTGCGTCTTTGCCGCAAGTAAAGTGATTTGAACGAAATAATACGTATGAAGTAAGTACGAATGGAATGTTTAATTCGGTTACTTATACTCATTTCGTCCACTTTCAGTACAGTATTCTTGTCCGTTACATACGTCTCACTGTCCAAAATAATTACCTCACTATAGCCACAAGCACATATCAGCACTACAGCAACTCTGGGTGCACTGCCGAATATTACAGAAATTTGCAAACTCTTGACATTTTTGCCGTACTTCTCAAGTGTTGTTGGCCATTACTTGTCCGATACGAACACTCGACTAGCGCGCGACTGACTCTTTCACTTATACTTCACGACAAGACCTGAACCTTTTGGAATATTCTTGATTTACATAAAGCTCTGCAACTTTCCACTGCGCGATCATTCTGGAACATTCTACAAAAGTCTAACCCATTCTTGCCACTTCTAGAACATTCTACACGACACTTCGGTCTCTGTCTGCTATGCTACATGGTCGACTTTTCTAGACATAGCTTTTCGCACACGTACATTTCTATAAACTATTAGTATGTAATTGTTATTTGCAAATTGTGTAATTTCATTACCAAGTAATTCCATTGCGTTTGAATGGCATTATTAAATAATTGAATTATATCCTCTTCATTGTAATGCATTTCAGATTAATTCCATTACCTTGTGCAAACCATACTTGGGATTACCTTGTAATGCATTACACGTTAATTGTAATCTGTACTTTCATTACTTTGTAATGCATTCCTGCCCAATTCTGGTGTATGGACGTCCTCGAGGTCGATTACCGTCCGTTCTCCCTGTAGGACTTTTATGGGTTGGTGTACGATTATTCATACCGGGGACGCGACCGGATCATTCGGAACTGCTGAAGATGGATTCTATAGGAAATTGTAGAAGAGATAGCACCTGTTCTTCCGTTTTCCGGTTTGTTCATGTCATGTCATTAAATTTCTTGAGGTATTTCATCCCAAAAGCGAGAAGTTTTCGTTCTGCAATATTCTGAATGACCCAGGTCTCTGTCTCATAAAGTGTTAATTTTTGTGTAAAATAACTTAGCTTCCGATGCTAGTGATATGATATTGCTATTTCATATTTTATTTAGTTTTGTCATACTGTTAAAATTTGCTATAGTTTATAGAAATAAAATAAGCATCTGGCATTTTTTGGGTAAACTGCTAGAAATGAGGTAACAGTATAGGTCTTCACTAAGTGTTTAAAAGAGATAAGCTGAAACAACACCGCATCTCTGGAATAAAACAGCTGTACAAAAAAAAAAGAATGAAAGTAGCACTACATATACTGCAGAAGACAGAATAACTGTAAAAGAAACATTGTATGATGAAATAAATAACTAAAAGGAATTTCTATTTAGCGACTACTTCAGTGTAGAAAAGCAAAAAAAACAAGGAAAACGTTTTTACCCTTTAAATATTCCACAGTTTCCCTTCGAATATGTACGACGAAGACAAACGCACAGTAAAACTTAAACAAGAAACAAAAGAATGTATGCTCATAACATCTTTACTTTTATTTTAATGTAGGCAATAGTGTTGTCAAACGCTGTGATTAAGCACGGATCCTTTCACCTGGAGGACAGACACATAATACACTGCTGGCCACCCAAAATGCAACACCAAGAAGGACACGAGATAGCAAAGCCAGATTTACTGGACACATAACAACAGATAAAAAGATGAAACGATTGAGCTTACACGCCCGTGCGACTTGCGGAACACGCAAACATAAATAGTTCGTGTGGCCCCCATGGCTGGCAATAACGGCCACTACACGCCGCGTCATCGAACGAAAGAGGTTTTGGATGTGGGCTTGGGGTATGTCGATCCAGGCTGCTTCCACACGTTGCCACAGTTCATCAGGCCTAGCCGTGGGTGGTGCTTTCCGGGCCATTCGGTTGCCGATCACCGACCAGACGTGTTTGATGGGCGACATATCGGGAGAACAGGCGGACCACGGCAGCATTTACACCTGGTGGGCCGTGAAGAATAGTTGCACGATGCGTGCCACGTGCGGGCGCGCATTGTCCTATTGAAACGTGGCCGCTGGCAGGTCCTGCAGGTAAGGGAGGACTACAGGCTATAAAACGTCGGAGTTGTAGCGGTGGCTGTTGAGTGTACCGGCGATGCGTACCAGAGGGGTGCGGGTGTCATATCCAATTGCGCCCCAAATCATAAAGCCAGGCGACGGACCGGTATGGCGATGCATAATGCAGGCGTCATACAGTCTCTCGCTGCGGTGCCACGACACGCGATTCCGAGCATCATGGTGTTGCAGGCAGAAGCGGGATTCGTCAGAAAAGATAATGTTGTGCCGTTCCGTAGTCCAGGTGCGGCGTTCAACGGCCCACTGCCGCCGCACTCGCCGGTGGTGTAACGCCACTGGTAATCGGAGCAATGGGCGCCGTGCGACAAGTCCCCGCTCCTGCAGACGACTTCTAACGGTACGTGCTGACACATGTTGTCGCGCAACACACCCTAATTCCTGCGCTAACGTTCGTGATGTGGCGGTGCGAGCCGTCAATGCCTGCCGCACAACATGCCGGTCCTCTCATTCGGTGGTGTGCCGCGGCTGCGGCAATCGGTCACGTCGGTCTGTCCATCCCTCCTGCACCCACCGAGCCCATACTCGTCTCACTGTGGCTGGATGCCGTCCCACACGGGCGCCGATGTCTCGGTACGATAAACCGCTGTCACGATAAGCCACTATTAGTCCTCTGTCGAACTCCAAAACGTGCTGGAATGACTGCCGTATTCTGCGACGAGGCATCAGGAAGCTTCCCACGCACAGGTCCGGCAGCACAACACACTTAATAAACTACTTACACCCCGCCTTCTGTTCACCCTTCTCATAGTGCTTCTCGGTGGCGTGCCGGGCTCACATGATTTGCACACGCCCTGCAATGCTAATCGTTTGCATGTCCTCTCGCGGGCGAAGCATGCTGCGAATTTCAGGCCAATCGGATGCTTCCTTCTTGGTGATACATTTTGGGTGGCCAGAAGTGTATATTGAATAAATTATATGTATTGTCCAAGAAAAAAACGCACGTGTTACACTGCATTGTTGTACAAATGAAATAAATGAAGAATTAGACCTTCAATGAGAGTGACGACTTAACACAAGAATTCATTTATATGTTCGAAGTCTTAGGATGCTAAGTAGACATTGTGGGAGAAATTGTAAGAAACAGGACTAAGTGGAGGGAAAGCGAAAAATGCTGTTTCTATCCACGTGGCCGTTCTGTTCTGATACCAGCGGAACTCTTTCAAATGTATCAAAGACTGAATGGCGAAAATAACACATGTCGATGTCTTCCACTGAAAAACTTCCGGAATGTCATTAATTTGTTACTTTGGAAAATAATTGGCATAAATATTTACAAGCGTCTTGAAGAAATCGAAACAAGCTCACCGAAATTTGAAGCATTAATTGCGGCAGGCATATGTTTTTACCTTCCTCTTTGGCATTCAGTGTTGCCGTAGCAGAAAGAGTATCAAAGTATTTAAGTTCTCTTGCAATTGACGACTTTGTGGCTGAGTGGTCTGAGCGCTGGCCTTTGACCACTCCTTCGGAATGGGACCCGATACGAGTCCCGGATGAGCCATGGACAGTGCGTGAGCCTGTCGGATGAATCCGTCTCTTCCCCTATCCTCCCGCTCCGGAACCTCAAGCCTCTTATGGGAAGGGATGACTACCTCTAGCTCCAAGAGTTGCTCATTAAACCTCGAAACGAACAAACCTCTTGCAATTACTAAGGATCACTAAAAATAGTTGCAAAATTTCATGTGCCAGTACTTACATTATCTTTTTACATTTGTTAGTACAAACTAACAGAAGCTCAGCAGATTTCAGAAAAACTGTGTTTAAACATTTTGCAGTGTGTGTGTAGTTTCAAAACTAATTGAAAATTATCTAAGTGATGCGATTCCTCTAGTCTTTTTGGAACAATATGGGAAAATTCTCGAGAGGAAAGTAGAACAGAGTAGAGGATCCAGAAATGGTGTAGTTTCGTATATAAGAATCTCGTCGTTATGCATTGCCTGTGAAAAGACAACGAACGGTGACTTTTTAATAAGCCTTTCACAAAGGCTTTTCAATAAGCCTTTGCACTTGACAAAAAATGAACACATCGTAATCAATTTTCAATGTTTTCGCTCTTTGGTCTTTTATTGTATTCAGAAATTGATTGTTTGTAGAATTTATTCTACTTCACAAAAAAATTATTATTCGCATCCGAATGGATGAATCAGCAGTAGAGCTAATTTGCTATTTTCTTTATGTAAGCCTGAGTATGTAGAATTCACTGCATTTATACGTATATCCACAAAGCAAAACATATTTATTTTTTAAAGGATTTCTTAGAATCTATCTTACACACCGGTTTTCAAAATTACGTTCATGGGATTTCGACAGCGGGCGAGGTCCCTGTAGTAAGCTCGGATATGTAATAACTGAAACTGTAGTATAGAACTGCATGCAATATTTCTGCACGGTTCTCAGGTGGATAATGACATTTCTGTAAACAAGTGGCTGGCCTTCGTTGTAAATACAAGTTTCTAGCTGCCTTTACACCTGTTGTACTCGTTTGAAGGAACAACCAAAAGGTAAAGGAAAATAAAGCAACACTGTGTTGTGCATATCGAGGTTGAACATTACATTGGGCAACGCAAAAAAATTTATGAACTAAAAACTCCCCAATCATAGCTAAATTTAGGGGGCTGAATAAGAAAATGATATTTAAAATAGCAGGTTGTCGCTCACTTTTTTATTACATCCATGGTATAAAATAATGGGTGTTTCACGTAATTGGTTACACCTTCGATAAAAGTTAAGCAAAACTGCAATTTTAGTGGCACCAAGGTCTTATCACATGATATGACATTTCAACAGGCCTCTTCTGCACCATGTGCTCAGTCAGTGTGGCGCCTCGTGCCGATCAGGTGATCCTTCTATACGTCGCTTCTCTCAGTGTCAGCTCAGTAGTAGGTAGTTAACGCATGACACATGGTTTCGGTTGTTATGCAGTAGTCAAATTTTCAGTTCTTTAGTTGCTTCCGTCTTGAATAGTTTCAGGTAATTACTTTCTGCTGTAAAACATAAAAAAAGTTGCGTAAATGTGTTAATAATCCAGATAACTTCTCTTACGTATGTGGAAAAGTGACATTTGAGTCAAGAAAGTGTGCGTTTAAGTGCCACTATAAAAAAATGCATTTCTTGTATTTCGGTTGAAAAATCGACGATCTTGACAAGAAATGGGCCCCATATGTATGCTGCAATATCTGTGCTTCAAAACTAAGTGTGAACAGTACGGGACGTTCTATGTCCTTTGCAGCGCTAATAATTTGGAGAATTCCAACAAACCACACCACAGACTATTATTTCTGTATGGTGCTTCCTATAAAAAAGAGTATGACTGTGAAGAAGAGAAAGCCAGTTTCATATCCAATTATACACTGGTATGCAAAAATTAAGGACGAAGAAGAGAAATTAGCATAACAGCGGAACGAGCAGGCAGAACGGACCGAAAGACCACTCAGGAGATAGACTAGGGTCCGGTACGGTAGGGCATGCGCATATATGCAGCATGACGTAGGGAGGGGGACTGTCGGAAGGGTATAAAGCACACGGGTGATGTACGCTCAGCAATCCGGTGAAAGCTATTGCACGGTGTACATCGGTTTGAACGACGTCGAGTTGCTGCCACCGTGTGATATGGCCAACAGGCAATCCAGTAGACGACATCTGGATGACTTTACCCGAGGTCGCGTCATTGGGAAGTTGGAAAAAAGTCGAAGTGTGAATAGTGTGGCCGAGGAGTTTGGGATCACTCACAGCATCGTTTCATGAGCTTGGAGAGCATTTCAAACGACAGGAACAGCTGTCCGAGAGGTTAGCAGTGGTCTTCCACAAGCAACCACGGCGGCGGACGACCAGTATATTGTCCTACAAATGAGAAGAGACTGACGGCTGACAGCGGGAGAAATCGCAAGGCACATGCAACAAACAACTGGACGTCCGTTATCACGTTTTAACGTGGCCAAGAGGCTGCACAAAGGTGGTCCATTTGCATGAAAACCAGTACGGTGTGTGTCATTAACGCCTACTCATCGGAGACGGCGGTTTCTCTGGTGCCAAGAACACAAAAACTGGACACATCAGCAATGGGGTCGAACTCTCTTTACAGATGAGAGCCGATTTAGTCTGACGAGTGATTCTGGACGTATACACATCTGGAGAGAGCAGGGAACACGCAATCACACCTCCAACGTCATCGAGAGAGACCGGTTTGGAGGTGGCGGAGTTCTCGTTTGGGGCGGTATCATGCTTGGTAGCCGTTCTGACCTGCACATCTCCCAAGGAGGTTCAGTCACTGGTGTCCGCTATTGTACCGAGGTTCTCCTGCCTCACGTGCGTCTGTTTAGAGGTGATGTGGGTCCTGAGTTCCTCTTCATGGACGACAACGCTACACCTCATCGTACAGTGACTGCGCAGAGCTGTTGGAGAGTGAAGATATTCAACGCATGGATTGGCCCGCAAGGTTCCCGGAGCTACATCCAATCGAACACGTGTGGGACCTTCTCGGAAGACGCTTGGAAGCACGTCACCAGCCGCCAGCAACGATTCCGCAGCTGCGATTGGCGCTACAAGAGGAATGGGCCGCGATGCCTCAACAGGTCCTTGACAACCTCGTCCTCAGCATGGACAAACGTTGTAAATCCTGCAACGCAGTCAGGGGTGATCATGTCCCCTACTAAAGACTGGATTTTCTTGGCAGCCGCTTGTCACATAGACGTTTATGTCTTCTGTCCAGTTGTGCTCGAAGCTATCTTTTCAATAAAGTGCCTTTGTATCCATTGGATTCCTTGTTTGGACGGTTTTTGCTCACTTGTCCCATATTTATTCATCTTGGGGATCTTATGGTATGATTTGAGTCGATGTGGAGCACTTCTGCACGACGTTACATTCGAAAAACCGTCTGGTCCTTAATTTTTGCACTCCAGTTTACTTTCAGTGATCCATCTTGTGGCTCATGGCAAAGGACAACCTAAACTGTTCCTGAACAGCCTGATATTTTTCTCGTAGACTCTGTTGAAGAAGACAACATTGATGAACATGATTTGCACAGCGAATCACAGCAGCCATCAACTTCAAGAAATACAGAATTTTGTCCAAACTTAGATTCCTTAGAGCCACATATGTTCACATAGTTTGAACTTAACGACCTCATCAGAGATCTGGAACTGCCAAATGATGAGGTTGAGCTTTTCGCATCAAGGTTGCAACAATGGAATCTGCTGGACCATTCTGTGAATGTAACAACATTTTGACCAGAAATAAAAATTTGGAAAACTTTTAATCAAACAAAAGGTGACTTCACTTTTTTTTATTATGTTGATGGACTACTGGCAGCAATTAACATGAGACACGTTCTTGAAAAGTGGTAGCTATTTATGGAATGCCTCTACGGTGAGCCTTAAAGCTGTATTATTACCACTGGAAATAAATTTCCTTCAGTCCCCACCTATTGCATATGCAATCCACACAAAAGAAACATGTTCAAAGACGAAAAGTATCATGTTAGATGTACTCTATCAGAAGTATGAGTGGCAAATATGAGGTGATTTAAAGGTGATCGCCATTCTGGTAAGATTACAAAAGGGTTACCCAGTGTTGTTGCTTTCTCTGTGATTGGGAAAAGGAACTCATGGCAAAAAGAGAAATCGGCCTAAGCGAAAACCATTAACGCCCGGAATTAAGAATGTAGCATCTGAACGCATGATAGAACCAAGTAAAGTTTTGTTACCCCCACTACACAGAAAACTAGAGCTAATGAAGAACTTCGTCAAGGCTTTGGATATGAATGGTTCTACATTCACATATTTGGGCGAGAAATTTACAAGACTTAGTGCAGAGAAGATTAAAGCAGGCATTTTTCCAAGACTTAGTTACCACAAATAAGCACTTTTCAAAAATGATCATTTTGAATGTGTGTGCTCAGTAAAAGGGATCAAAAACAGCTCGGATATTCTTTCGATAAGTTTCAGCTGGCCTACTGCGAAATGCTAAAGCAACAAACTTCAGGGAGCTTGTAGGATATCTCATAAATTCTTATAAAGAAGTGGAGAGCAACGTGTCCTTGAAAATGCACTTGTTGCACGTCAATTTGTTCCCACCAAAATGTGGCGCAGTCAGTGACGAGCATAGGGAGCACTTCCATCAGGACATCTCGGTCATGGAGCAGGGGTATAATTGGAAATGGAGTTCCGCCATGTTACCTGATTATTGTTAGATGTTAAAAAGAGATTCTTCAGAAACTGAACACAAGCGGAAGTCAAAATGAAGCCGTATTTGGGATTGGTAAATTTGTATACAGGGTTTTTCACGAAGTATGTCTGAAAGGAATAGGAAAGTGAAGGTTGATCGTGGCAGTAAAATAAAAAATGCAAAATATGCAACAAATAGATGACAATTCAGCTGTGATAGTTGCACCCCGCGGAATGGATAGAAAAATACGAAAATTAAATATACCCCCTCCCCTCCCCACGGAAACCAAACCGAACCGCGTTTTTTACAAACTAAAAGGTTAGTAAAAAACGCGCCACAGGGAGAAACAAATTCACTCGGACGCTTTGAAGGATATTTCGCTGAGATATCGATAGTCAAAATTCTGAACGTATGCCAGCTCACCAGCAGTGAACGTATGCAGCGTTATCACCAGCGAATATACATGGGGGACATCTGCAAATCCATTTACACAAGTTAGTAAAATCATGCAATGCATTGATTATGATACGCTTTCCAACATACCAGAAATCATTACTCAAGTCATTACTCAAGTTATGATGATAATGGCTGTAGAATAAATATCGCTCCTCTGACCCGACCTTTGACCCCATTTCGATGATATTCAACAGAACCCGTAAATATACTTCCGGAACAACATGAAAAGTTTTGTCTCAATCGAAGTATTTTTACGTAAATTATAACGCATAAGGGCAATGGAATGGATCCCGATCGTATGTCCTGACCTTTGACACCATTTCACACATTTTCAATACGGTTCGTCCCCAGATAGTCCTTTACCACATATTAAAATTTCATCGAAATCGAACCATTTTTTACGCAAGTTATGATGCATAAGGGCAAATATCAGAAACACAGAGCATCGCTCGGGTAAAGGGGGGATGAGGGCACACAAAAATTTATATTTTGATATGTTATTTCCAAGTATTTTAATGCTAAGTCTAAACCATCAAGATTAATAATGATAGGCGAATTAGGGACAAATTAATTTAGAATAAAATCAAAACAAAGATTAATGATAATTATTTTATTTGTGTAAGAGTAGGAATTTTTTTAATTGTTTTTATTATTTCCGAACATGAAACACCAATCAATAAATATCAACATGGGGTTCTTCATCGAACCCCATGATAACATTGGTTCTTCATCGCTGTCTATTTACTCGCCGCATTTGATCGAGGTTTTCTTCCGATACCCAGCAAAAACAGTCTTGCTGACCCAGCACTATCTTGCCGCTGCCGAATCGTCAATAAAATGTCCGGGCGGCCAACAGAAGGGCCAGCAGTTCAGGCCAACAGCTGGCACCCCATCAGTTGCCCTTCAGCGGCCCTGCAAGCACGTGCCAGAAATGATGGCTTGCCTAATGTGGTCCGCTAGTTTGCCGGTAGTGGCAGCCGGCAACCACGTGACGTAACTGGTGGCTTGCCGAATTTTGTCCTCCAATTTTCCAGTAGTAGCCATAAAAAAAAAATCAAGGATAACCGCAGTTTCCCAAAGCTACATTTTTTTTTTACCCTTACGAAACTTATGAATTACAGCACTGCGCTGGGGAAATTTTCACAACACACCGGAAAAAAGCCCGTTATACTCTGGGTGAATACGAACCAGGTCCGTCAGCGTGGTAGTTGAGCTCTCTACCGACCGGACTAATTTGCCACGCCCGAGCGTGTGCTTGAAGCTGTCTGTTTCGTGCGGAATGTGTAATCGAATGGTTCCCTCTTTCATTTTACAATATTGCGAGGTATTTTTCATAAAAGTCATTTTCTTATAATTAATAAATTTATTTTTTCAACGTAGCGATAGTTTTTTTTTTACCTTAAGGGAACTTCACTCATTTTCAGGGAGTGTGCATACTTAGAGTCGCTTTCCAAAGTTTTGTACTGTCCTTGTCGTCTTGAAAGGAGATTGTTGAATTAATATATATTTACCCGGGTTCATGTCACATTCTCAGAGGCGACTTTAGATCTTTTAGGGCCCTAGGCGCTAAAAGGTTCAGAGGTCCCTTCCCTTTTCTAATCGCCTCAGAAATTTTCATCCGTCAGATTAACAAAAAAAAAAAAAAAAAAAAAAAAGGTGAAGTCAAGAAAGAGGTTTTTACGCTTTTTAAAATGACATTCTATCTTCCTTTTATTAGAACGTTCTGTAAGAAACAGTGCTAGTGAAATCATTTTGTCTGTTGTCCGTGCACATCGAACTTTTTGTTTTTAGAGATATTTCAAAAATTATTTTTGCGGCTAATAGGTAATCAAAGAACATTAAGTTTGGCACTTTAAATATCCATATACTTCATGAATTTACCGCTAAGGGCTGACAAAGTCGAAATTTCAAAAATATTAAAGTTCTGTTGTTGAAAAACTATTCAAATTAGAGAACAAAATTTTTTTTGTGCCTCTCAGATTAGGCATAACTGTTCCTTCTCAATTATTAGAATTTTCCAATAAGTTCGTTAATTTCCTGCTAGAGGCGCTAAGTCCAAAGAATTTGGTTTTCACAGATTTTTGAAACATTATTTTTACGAATTGTAGGATATCATATAGAATTCATTAAATTTTGCTCATTTAAAATTTCACTACTAGTTCATAAATTTTCCGCTAGGAGTTCTCAAAGTGAACATTTAGTAAATTTTACCTTTGTGCTACGAAGAGACCATTTCAGTTACAGAAAAAATTCTTTCGGAATTGGATACGTTATGTAAAACTTATTACTTTAGAAGCTTTTCATTTGCAAATTACTTGGCAAATTTAACGCTACAGGGCGCTGTAATTTGATTTCTCTAAATTTATCAGTGCGCTTCTTTACAAAACGTGCTTTTTCTATCGCTTCAGCTTTGGAAAATCATCTTGTATTTACGTTATGAGCAAATTCGTAGGCAACGAGCACGGTGTCAAACAAAAATAAGGTACTTGAAAACAGGGGTGTATATGGGGAGACGGTGCTCCATTTTTGGTCGCCCCCATCCCCCCACCAAAAATCTCTATATATACGCCCCTGCGTGAAATCATTGACAACCGGAAATGTCCTCCACATTAGAAAATGAGTGTAAAATTCAATTTGTGCGCAGTACTTCACTTGAAGAGGGTGGATAACTTTTCGTGGAGGAGTTGTCCTGTGGCAAAAAGGGCCGCGAATGGCCTAGTGGTCAACGTTCGTGCCTGACACGGAGATGACCTCAGGTTCTATCCTGGGCAGGTACAAACGCTCGAACCACTAAATACCCGCCGTGCGTTGGATGGGCACGTTAAGCCGTCGGACCGCGGGTACTGCCCCCCCCCCCCAGTAATAAATAAGGGCACCTTCCTCCCCCTTTATACCTCGCTTCCGTGTCACTTTACTATCGGGCACTCTAGCCCAAATCTCCTAGCTTCCTATTTCTAAGGGTTGTTTAAGACCTCGGGTCAGACCCTTCCTAAAATCCTCTACATATGATATGATCCTGTGGCGAACAATTACCTAAATTGAAAAGATTTAGTCGTAGTATAGACGAATGCCATGGACCAAGAAAGCTGGATAGTAAGAATTTTATCAGTCAGTGCAAAAAGCGAAAATGTGAAGAGTTTTTGAAAGCATTTTTTTTCTTATTTTCATGGGAAAATTGAGAGCGTCTGCAATTTTTTTCTATTCTGTCAAAGAGATGCGTGAGATTTTTTTATACCTGCACTGCAGTTATCAGAAACAGAAGGCGGGATATTTTTTTATACCTGCACTGCAGTCATCAGAAACAGAAGCATAAGAACTAAATGCAAAAGATATGGTTTGAAAATGGAAAAGTAGGAATCACAGGGTTTTGAGTAAGGGTATCACTGAAACTTTTTATTGCTTTTTGAAAAGTTGGTTTTATGTCGATTTAAGGAACAGAACAGGTGAGAATACTTAATAATTATCAGTATTAAACCAGGGAGGAGAAAGTAATAATAAAATGTTGTTGCAATACAATATAAATTACTTTTAACACTACTAAATAAGAAAAAGATAATGATATTCTCGATTTTTTTTACTTTTTCAGCCTAAATGTTAACTCTTTTGCCAAACAGAAGTCATCGCTCTTTCCACGTTAATAAGTGAATCACGGAAAATTCTCATCGGCCGCCACCGGGAATCGAACCCAGGTTTTCCAGTTACGCGCCGGACATGCTACCACTGTACCACAGGGAAGAGTGAAGACTTCTGTTTGGTGTTCCTGATCCACGTCGAGTGTATGAATTAATTAACTCTTGGTTTAGGGTGGTATAGAGGGATTAGGGCTGAGAAAGAATTTGATTATCCCAACACGAAAACGAAGGATGATATATCCTAACACCCCCGATCATCAGGAAAGTTTTTACAAGCACTCCTCATCGCGCAACTCGGAGGGGGGGGGGGGGAGGTATCAACACAGATGTGTTCCCTTGGCTATAAGTGGCATGAAAGCAATTTATAGCACAGCAGGCCAGTTAAGAATTCGCCTTAAACAACGAAAAGTGCTGGAAGCGTGAGTACTTCTTTACCTACCACAAAAAGAAAGGCAAAATTATTTTAGCAACTATATGTCCCTAAAATGAAAGTAAAATATTAATTGACAATACAAAGTAATCCCTCTAAAGCCTGATTTGTTTTGGTCCGTGAAAACGAAAACAAAACTGGCAATGCAATTATACCTTTTCGGGGCCCTTCAAGCTGTGGGACCCTAGGCGCGCGCCTAGTGCGCCTTGTCGGAAATCCGCCCTTGCACATTCTGTTACATTTTTAACGTTGTATCTTTCCTTTCCGTTGTCCGAAGCTACATTTGTTTTAAAGAGGAAACGAATTCCTCCCAGTCTTGTGTATTCAACATATGGATGAGTACATTATATCCACATAGCGTTGCTTTTTTTTTCTTTCAAGTAATTAATGAATTTTGTACGCGTATAACTCTTTTTTTTTCAACAAACATTTTTTAATGGTTTTCCATTTAAAAAACGTCAAGCGGTTTCAAATTTGTTTTTGTTATTCACCCACTCCATTCCAAGAATTGTTATTCATGAGAATGTAGTGGGTATATTTCATGGCGGTAATCTAGTATTTCATGGCGTAATCTGATATCTTCGTCGACGTGGAATTTCGTTAGGAAATTATTTTGCCTCTCTACATATGGATTTTTTTCTTAACATCCACTAAAATAACACGATGGCGATAGCGTCGTCTTCAACTAACTGGTACCATGAGAGACACAGCAAGTGTTGCTCTTGCGCATGCGTAGTCCCGTTCCTTCCACCTGCTGTTGAGGTTGCATTGGTTGCCAGCAACAGGGCACTAGTGGCACTTGCTTGGAGGCCCACAATTCACGGCGATGCTGCAGGGCCATCAATGGCTCGCCAACTGATAGCGCTGCCACCAACGGACCGCTACAGGGCCGTGAGCGGCAGATTTCAGTCGGCAGTGACCCATCACTGTCAACTGGTGGCCAGCAGTTTCCCAGTACTTATGTTTTTGCTGGGTATAGATTCATTGAGGGTTATAATAACGTCGGACATTATTTCCATGCTCCTCGTCTTAGCTGCTCGGAATGGTCTTTTTGTAGGCTGATCTTCTTCCGATGGAAGGTCATGTGTTTCGAGACTAGAATGTCATCGGAAACCATCGGCTCTTGAATGTCCAAGCTGTTCCATATATACTTCTTCCGCTTGTTCTTGTTCCAACAGTGCCGTATTCTTCTTATTAAAGTTGAAACGTGCACGTTTCGTAGGTGGTCGACCAACCATATTTTTTATATTGTTTTACCATACACGTGGCACTCTGTTAATAGTAATTAATAAAAATGAACTAATCATATTTTAGCACAGAGGATACGCTCGTCATCAAGTGACTATTCAGAAATGGAACAAAACGAATGCTGCATTAAGTTTAAATTTTGAAGGGAAAAACATGCGAAATCAGCGTTCCGCTGCTTATACTGTACTACGCATCAGCTCCAAGCAACTGACACAACTCACTTTTTGTTCTAGAAGAAAATAGAAGTAATGCGTAATACGCACACAGCGCGTAACGTAATGAGGGAGATGGTCGCAAGAGTGTGACGTTCCGTTGCTTATACTGTACTACGCATCAGCTCCAAGCAACTGACACAACTCACTTTTTGTTCTAGAAGAAAATAGAAGTAATGCGTAATACGCACACAGCGCGTGACGTAATGAGGGAGATGGTCGCGAGAGTGTGACGTCATGAAACTTTAATAGGATCCACAAACAACGCGTGACGTAATGAGGCAGATGGCCTGACAGCGCGCCAACATCTCAATCGCGAGTCGATCGCGACAGTGTGACGTCATAAGATTTCTAAGAATGGGAAACATTAATAGGACGACGCCATGACACTAAAAACGTGGTAACTCGGGGTGGTTATTTAACCCACTAAACGAATTTTTCCAAAGTCGAAACCAAGCTAAATCGATTTCTAGTACCAGAAAACGGTAGATTAGCCACTTTAATCAAAAACTTTGGAGCCTTTTTCAAAATAAAATTTGCATGTACACAAGAATTGCTCCTTTAATAAGATGTGATGGAATGCATCCCGATCCTATGTCCTGACCTTTGATCCCACTTCACCCATCTTCAATAGGGTTCGTCCCCAGGTGGTCCTTTTCGACATACTAAAATTTGATCGAAATCGAACCATATTTACGCAGTTATGACGCATAAGGGCAATGGAATGCATCCCGCTCCTATGTCTTGACCTTTAACCCCATTTGGTCCATTTTCAGCAGGATTCGTCCCCAGGTGGTTTCCTACCACATAGTAAAATTTCATTGAAGTCGAACCATATTTACACAAGTTATGACGCATAAGGGCAGTGGAATGAATCCCGCTCCTATGTCGTGGCCTTTGACCCCATCTGTCCCATTTTCAATAGGGTTCGTCCCCAGGTGGTCGCCTACCACATGCTAAAATTTCATAGAAATCGAACCAATTTTACGCGAGTTATCGTGCGGACAGACGGACAAAGCTGGAGCACATACGCTTCTTCAACCGACGGTTGGAAAGCGTAGAAAAGGACATCCCACATGTTGTCTGTTCAGACCTTATTTGTGTTCGATGTGATTATGAGACAGACAACGCGCCGGTTGTCCTTTTTAAAATGGTTTTACAGATGTTCCCCATATGTACTATTCGCAGGCGTTAATGCTGCACATGCTCACGGCAGTTTGAATTCAGGACGGTTTTCAGATTTAAACTACTCTAGGCACTCATAAAACAGGAAATATTTACAAAACATTATATAATGGATAATCAGTAAATCAGCAAAACTGTGCGGCATCTACACAAAACTACACTGCCTGTCAAAAGCTAAACAGTAAACACAAAGGTTCATGAATGAAAACTGAAGCAGTCGAGTCTTCAGCAAACTTTTCGCAATGCTGCTGCAGTAAAACATATATGGTAATTATCAAGACACGGGTTGCATAGAGACTGGCGCAGAGAGTAATGTGCAAATCAGAATATCCGATATTATTAGTGCCTCTCATCAGAGGCCATAGTAACTGTGAAATGTTCTAGCGTGAATTGGGATTAGCCATTATCCTCTTTATGTCGCAAAGACTTTTACACATTTTCAAAACATTGAAGAGGGGGTCTATACATATTCTTATTCTTTATGTTTCTGCTTCTAAAGAGCATATCTGAAAAAGTTCTTTTACAGACGCATAGCTTCTGTTATGAGGAATACATGGAGCATATTTTCTACTTTTTCGTTCATATTTCTATTTGTCACAGTATTTCCGTTTCTAAAAAACCGACAAAAAATCCCTTCTTGGACAGATATTCTTGACTTGAAGATATTTGCGGGAAATGTTTTATTCAGACAGCACAGAGTTTTTAAATCAGAGAGCGTAAATTATATTGTGTTTTCCTCGATAACTGCTGCTGAAAGGGTTATTTAAAAACATCTTATTTACGTCTGATGCTATCCACTATTAGTAATATTTTGAGTATATTATCTAATTTTCTTTCGTTAATCACGCTTCTGCCGCCGGTGGGCGTAGGTGCATATTTTGACTTGTATAAGCGCTCCTAAATATCCGCTTCTGAAATTTTTTTCCTGCGAGATGTCATTGACTCTGAGTAATCGTAATTTTTTTTTCTCTCCTGGCGTAACACGATAACTTTTTTCTGATTACCTACACTTCTAAAATTCTGTTTTGGAAAATTCGTTCTGTTTCGGAAGTATATTACCGAAAACTTTTCCTGCACGTTTTTCGTTTATCTATAACGCAGGGTTATGCTTCTAAGTCGAAGAACATATTTGCATCTGGAACCGGTTTCAATGACTTCACTGCAAAAATACTAAACGACTGTTCATCATGCAAAGATTTAACTACATTTCCAGTTTCTAAAAAAACAGTTTTTCTTCTTGTTGCGTAGTGGCAAACATTTAATTTCTCTTTGTAATCACATTTTCTTTTCTGAAAGTACGACCAAAAAATAGGTTTTTTACTGTATATACATTTCTTCGTGAACAATATCTTGCATCACTTATCTGTTAGCATACTTCAGTTTCCTGGAGCGATGTAAATGGATGTTTCTATTTACAAAATTTTGTCCCCCTGGAGCGGTGTAAATGGATGTTTCTATTTACAACTTTTGTTCTAAACTATTTAGAAATTTCCCTTTCTTCGGGCTTCATTATCTGTGACAAAGAGATGTTAGTTATCATGAATCCTTAGTTAAAAAATTCCATGTGCCTATATTGAGTGATTATTACATTTTATATGATTAAACAACCTTTTCATTCAAAACACGATAATCCCGCGTCATCTTTTATTTGTTTATACAATAATTGTTGCAGAGCTGTAAAGAAATCAATGAATTTGGAGAAACTGGATGAAAAGTAAGGGTTTCATTAGGAGCTTAGAATAGTCTAGCAGTGAAAATCCCAGCGACAAATATGAATATAGACACACACTCTTTGCAAAACACACACACACACACACACACACACACACAAATAAGCAAAAAAAAACCGAAGCACCCAGAGAAAGTCGTTCCATCCTGATGAAATTACGCATGCAAGCACCTCAGGGCCGAATATGCAAATGATTAAAAAATACCGACCAGTGATTAAATGGCGGCCCGCCACATCGCATGGGAACTGCGCGTCCAGGAGGATATATCCAGAGCAAATCTCACACGCAGAGACTGTGACAGCGGACTGCCGCTGCATTAACCTCCACGGGCTGTGAAGATGCCTCAAAGTTGGATCTGTTCACAATACAAGCAGTTGAGCGAGTTCTAGAGAGGACATACTATGCGTGCAGTGGACGGCCGAGGGCAAACACAGAACGCGGGGATCGAGTGATTGTGAAAGCATTTGAACAAAACCTAATTCGTCGCTCTCAACTATCCGTGACCATGTTGCCATCCGGGCAGTTGCCAGGCGACTTTTTGCACGGGGACTACATTCGAGGAAGCCACTGTGCCGCTTACCACTGACCAGCGAACATCGCCGGCGCCGGTTGCAGTAGTGTCGGGCCCGATCAACGTCGGATAGTGCCGAGTGGCTCCTGTTGTCTTCAGTGATGAATCACGGTTTGCACTTGGCACCGATAACCAGCACATACGTGTCTGGAGACGAGCCGGCCAGCGCACGGATCATGCCTTTACTGTGGAACGGCACATGGCGGCTCGCACACCAACTGTTTGGGAAGCCACTTCGTACGATAGCCGAACACCCTTGGTAGCCTTCCGTACCACCCTCATCGCTCAATGGTACGTCAAAGACATTCTACGACCCGTTGTTTTGCCATTCCTATCGTAGCATCACCGAGCAACTTTTCAACAGGATAGTGCCGAGCCACATACGACCCGGCTCTCACAGGCTTGCCTCTGCAACGTCGACACCCCTTTCATGGCCACCCTGATCCCCCGACCTCTCACCGATCTAACATGTGTGGGACATGAAGGGACGTCACCTCCGCATATCCCGGAATGTCGACGAAGTAGCCTGCAATTTGAACACCATATGGCATGCAGGAAAATATCCGAGAACTGTGACAATATCCGAAAACTCAGGACAATATTCGAGAACTGTGTGCGGCTGTGCTACGCTGGGTAATCTCTTTTATCTGAGCCAGAGGTGGCGCTACAGCGTAGTGACTTGTTCCACTCGTGTAGTTGTTTTATCCAAATAAATTGCCCAACTGTTCTGACATTGTACTCATTTCCTTTCCTATGCATGTACATCGCACATACCAATTTTCATCTTGATTGGCTGAGGATTATAAGTATTAGATATGAACTGGCTGCTTGTGAAACCAACAGAACTGGGAAAATCTTATTATTTTGCTTTAGTTAAATGCACACACAACATGAGAGATGAAAGATTTCGTCGTGAGATGTTATATTCCGAGGCTGCGCGGCAAACACTAATAGGTTTTCCAAGAGGGTTCCTTAGCATCTTTAGCTTCTATCTTTCTCTGGATGTGTTGCGGAACAGATATGACAGAAAAAATGTATAGCGGTGTGATACTTTCTAATATTGTCGCTGTGTTCTAATTTTTGATAATGTCCCTGATCGTTGACACGCGGAGCTTAGTGATCAGAATCATTCAAAAAATGTCAATTATAATATGAAGTGCCCTGAGGATTTTCGTGGAATTCCCGAAAATTTATTAGCTTTACTCCTATCAAAAATTGAACGCTTCGCAGCGATTTAATGTTTAATAAAAAATTTTAAATTTTGATTTCTTGCTTTATCGAAAGTATTTTAAGGGCTTTCCTTCCCACTTTTTCTATTAGAAATGAAGCATTTTGTGTATTGCAGCAAATTATGTTTGCAAAATATGGATGGTTGTTCAAATGTTCTTCGTCCTTCATAAAAGTATGGACACGTTAAAATTGAGGACAATCCCTGAAAATTTCTGCTTTTGACAAAGCATTTCTTTGAAGGAAGTTAATAACGTGCCATGCACTTCAACAGGACCGGAACGAATTCTTCGAAAATTCTTTGTTCTTCGGAATCAGTATTTCGAAAACAGCAGATCGCTTCTTACACATCAGTACTGAAAATTTACGAAACCCATCGACACAGCATAAGACTGCAAGCGATACCATAAACCGTTTATAAAAGTACGAGCGATACCTTAAACAGTTCTCAAAACAACCTTATGGCGCAAGAAAGGCTCACGGTACAAGGAACTTTTCAAGATGAAATGTCTTAAAGTTTTTGGATGCAGTTAACTTGTGACCTCCACTAGCACATATGAGTAGGTGTTACTTCATCATTATCCATTCAGTCGTCTCCGACCGTTGGTGATCTCCCTGATCACAGAACCCTTTTTCTCTCTGTTCAATGCAAAGACAGTCAGTCAGCTCCAGCAAAGGGAATCCACTATAAGCCTTCATAATTTCAGTCTCGGGATTTCGTACTGGCCCACACTTTTTCCATAATAACGATCTTTTCCAAGTTCTTTTTTCTGATCACATGTCTGAAATGTTTAAGTTATTGACTCAGAAAGTCTGAAGCGAGCATTTGGGCTTGATATGCTCCAGAACAGAGCCATTCGTTCTTACTGCAGCCCATGGGACGAGAGCAATTGTTTCATCACCAAAACTCATAAGCATCGATTTTTCTCCTGTCAGCTTTTCGAATGGTCCAAGTTTTCCAGCCGTGCGTGACAACCAAAAAAACCGTTGCGAAAACAGTACGAACTTTGTACTCAGTGAGAAATTCTTTATCTTGGGGTGTTTCTTCAAACATACATAAACACTTCATTTGTTTCATTAAGTTCGTGTGAGTAGTTCGCAGTAGCTGGTCTTTTTCTATGCAGTCAATTGTTATCAGAATATGGTAAAGGTTTTACAGTCATTCTAATACTATTCGTTTTCAATTCATGAGATATTTCATTTGTAGTGTCTAGTATACTTTGTTCTACATATCCACTGCTTAAGTAAGTTCGCAAATACTCTACAATCTCATTAAGTCTTCTGTAAGACCAAAAGTAAGACAGTCTCCCGCAAGAGATAAGAAGAAATCCTTGATTTGACATTCTTTTCATCAAATTTATTTCCTCTTTAATTTTCTGCTTTGTATAGAAGAACTATTTTGAGAACAGATCTGCAGACTCTTTCAAAGTTTTCCAGAAACTTAGGAAGTGATAAATCACGTACTGAATAGCTGGCCAAAACCGTGAGCTCCCCTCCCATGGCAAAAGAATTCGGTCATTAGTACTGAAGGAATGGGCCTCGTACGGCGATGAACATCATATTGCCTCCTCTTTTAAAGACCTGTTTCACAGTTGGTAATCACTCACCAAGGAGACCAAAGTAATCCATGCTGCTTTAACGATATTCTTTCTGTTTTGAAGAAACAAAGTATCACGTTTTTATGTGCTTCTTAGGAAGCGAAATAATCTTGCACTTTGAGCAAAAGGATGTTTATGAAATGTTCGAAGTCTTATTGTCCAATTGGTAACATTTTGCTCTTCAATATCTCTTTGAAGAAGATAGATCCTGAGCAAAATGCTCACGAAAAATTTCCGAGCTAAATTTTCTCTTTATTAATAGAAAATACTGTACTGCAGTTACTGAAATTAACTCAGAATGCAATTATTTTCTGTGTATCGGATGAAATCGGTTCTTTTCGCACTAACGAGCTTGCTACTGTAGTCAGACTTTTCACTGTCTTTTTCTAAGATAAATTTGTACTCAGCGTTGGGTCCGAAAGGCTTCGTTATCATTCTTAAATAAATTGACTAAAAAAACCCAGCTTATGTTCAGCTAAATTTAGAGATTTTCATTGTAGGTCTTCTGCTGTAATGATGGAAGTAAAAAAAAGATCTGAAATGTAGAGGTTAGAGCAACAAATATTGAAGACTCGTGCGACATTAATCACTGAAGCGATGAAAGGTTTCCGTCTTTAGCACGATTTAATGATTAAAAGATGAGAAATATATACAAATAAAAACAATTAAAACCATGAGCACTTTCGAGGCAGAGGCTGCCTCTTCTTCAGATGTAATAAATAGATACACATTTAATCTATATATAATATAGATCATTGCATTGTGGGAAGCATGGTAAGTTAGCCAATAGTAATCTACATGCGTCAAAAATGTTGCGTATACTGTTGGCCCAATGGTCTGAAGAAGAAAACATGGAAATATATAATAGAAATAAATGGTGTAGGGTGAACATTCAATTTTAAGTTTATATTACAATTTATAATTTACATTTTTAATAAGGGATTTCCAAACATTATGTAACTCATAGGGGCATGTTCATTACAACATTGCTCACCGGAGGCCTCTATATACACACTTTCAGCATTTAAAAGATCACCAGGTTTACTAGGAGTATTAATTATTCTAACATTGCTCCAGTCGGGATTAAGAACATCTTGTGTAACAGATTTGGCTAGTGATGTACAATACATGCCTGTTTTAATATTGTATTTGTGTTCTTTAATTCGTAATGCAATATTGCGTTTTGTAAAACCCACATAATTAGAAGCTGCTTGTCCTGTAGTTGCCTTATCAGAGGGATATTGTAAATACCCCACTGTCCCATTTTGCTATTCCGTTCACGATCCTTACAAACTACTGAAAATAAGTTTCGTGTGCGTGAACCAAACTTCAACTCATATGGTTTACATAGTTGTGTTAAGGCTCTCGTTAAATGTGGATTGTATTGCATAGAGCCAACATATATGGAATTGCAGTTGGAGTTTCTTAACAGGGTAGTATGTAGGGCATATTTGACCTTGCCAAACACTTGTCTAATCAGATATTTAGGAAACTCATATTGCTCAGCCAAACCAAAAATGTAGTTAACTTCTTGCTGAAATAATTCAGTAGTTGATGAATGTGAGTGAGCTCTTCTAAACATATAGAGTAATGCTGTCAACTTATGTTGTTTAGGGTGTTATGAATGATAAGGTATTAAAACAGGTGTATGACTGGGTTTTCTATATGCACAAGTGGTAATGCAGTTAAGGCTATAGTCCTTACGAATAAGAATATCCAAGTAAAGTAAGCAGTTATTAGCTTCAAATTCTATCGTGAGCCTGATAGTTGGGAACATGGATGATAGTTCGTTGGCGAATAAGTGTAAATCATCCCGGTTGTGAGGCCATGCAACTAGGATGTCGTCAACGTACCTTAAATAAAGCAACGGGCGGTAAGGGAAGGAACCAATGACCTGATTTTCAATGTGCTATAACAAAATTTCAGCTAGAAGAGCAGACAGGGGGAACCCATTGGGGAGCTCTCCAACTGTTGATAAAGGTTGTCTTTAAATTTGAAATATGAACGTTTCTTAACAAGACGAAGTGCGTTCATAATAGCATTAATTTCTGAACTCGGGATATGGGAATCAGCAAGTTTTGCCTCAATAATCTGATGTGTGGCGTCAACAGGAACATTAGGGTACAATGAGACCACATAAAGAGATGCCAAAATAAAAGGCTGCGATTGTGGCTGAAGCGATCGCAGTCTTTCTATAGCCTTTGTGGAACTTTTAATAGAATAAAGTGAATCCACAGTATAAGGGGCTAAATATTGTGCCAAGGCTTTTTCTAAGGGTCTGGTGGGGCTAACATAGCCTGACACCAGAGGACGAATGGGAAAATTCTCTTTATGCAATTTAACCCGTCCGAACATATCAGGCACACGATAGCCATGGGGAGGGGTGAATGCATGTGAAAAACCTTCAGGAAAAGAATAAGCCTTTTTAAGTCTTTGAAGAGCCGCTACCGTATCCTGACTAGGATCACTTTGAATGGTTTTGTGTGGAATAGTGTTAATAACTTCATGCATTTTTTTAACATAGTCACAATTATTCAACAACACAATCTGACTAGATTTGTCTGCAAGCACAATAGACAAGTCATTATTATTTTTGAGTTCAACCAATTGTCTCTGCTCTTGAATAAGATCAGGTTGTGGGATAGGGTAACAAGAGTCATGTTGTAAGGTATGGGCCATTAACACTCTGGCGTAATCCTTATGCTGTTCAGGAATACATTTAACTATGCTTTCCACCTGGGTAATAGTGTTCAGTATGGATCCTTTCTTTGGTGGATAAGAGAATTTTGCTCCCTTATTTAAGGCCTTGGTTTGCAGACTGTTAATTTCAATATTAATGAGATTTTTAAACTTTGTTAGAGCTGGGTGTTCGGGTCTACCATGGTAGGTACGACGGTAGTCAGTTTGTTTTCCGACACTTTTGTCGACTAACATACACAGTTTCTTGATATGGGTGCAAGTCAGAGTCTTGATTTCATTCCTTAAATTAGCAGAAGTAATGGTGAGCCCCTGATCTACGATAGCTGGGTGTTCATTTTTGACAAAGGTTAGGTGAGCAAAGTAGCACTTACGGTTTAGAAGATCCAATAAACCTCTTTTGTTGCGTATAAACCTTGATAGCCTTTTATTTTCGGCAATCCTGAGTATTCTGTTGTCATGCCATGATAGTCTTTGAGTATGGATTTGCAGAAATCGTGGAATCATTCCCAAGTCTCTACAATTTAGCAGAAAATATAAGTGTGTTTCCTCCTTGGCCAAGCTGAGACGCAGGTTTCTAAAAGTAGATACTGCTGCTTTCCACATGCTTATGTGAATTTGAATGTTAAATAATTATAGTTATTCAACATTCAAATTCACATAAGCATGTGGAAAGTAGATACTGCTGCTTTCCACATGCTTATGTGAATTTGAATGTTGAATAATTATAGTTATTCAACATTCAAATTCACATAAGCATGTGGAAAGCAGCAATATCTACTTTTAAAAACCTGCGTCTCAGTTTGGCCAAGGAGGAAACACACTTATATTTTCTGCTAAATTGTAGGGACTTGGGAATGATTCCACGATTTCTGCAAATCCATACTCAAAGACTATCATGGCATGACAACAGAATACTCAGGATTGCCGAAAATAAAAGGCTATCAAGGGTTATACGCAACAAAAGAGGTTTATTGGATCTTCTAAACCGTAAGTGTTACTTTGCTCACCTAACCTTTGTCAAAAATGAACACCCAGCTATCGTAGATCAGGGGCTCACCATTACTTCTGCTAATTTAAGGAATGAAATCAAGACTCTGACTTGCACCCATATCAAGAAACTGTGTATGTTAGTCGACAAAAGTGTCGGAAAACAAACTGACTACCGTCGTACCTACCATGGTAGACCGGAACACCCAGATCTAACAAAGTTTAAAAATCTCATTAATATTGAAATTAACAGTCTGCAAACCAAGGCCTTAAATAAGGGAGCAAAATTCTCTTATCCACCAAAGAAAGGATCCATACTGAACACTATTACCCAGGTGGAAAGCATAGTTAAATGTATTCCTGAACAGCATAAGGATTACGCCGGAGTGATAATGGCCCATACCTTACAACATGACTCTTGTTACCCTATCCCACAACCTGATCTTATTCAAGAGCAGAGACAATTGGTTGAACTCCAAAATAATAATGACTTGTCTATTGTGCTTGCAGACAAATCTAGTCAGATTGTGTTGTTTAATAATTGTGACTATGTTAAAAAAATGCATGAAGTTATTAACACTATTCCACACAAAACCATTCAAAGTGATCCTAGTCAGGCCACGGTAGCGGCTCTTCAAAGGCTTAAAAAGGCTTATTCCTTTCCTGAAGGTTTTTCACATGCATTCACCCCTCCCCCGGCTATCGTGTGCCTGATATGTTCGGACGGGTTAAATTGCATAAAGAGAATTTTCCCATTCGTCCTCTGGTGTCAGGCTATGTTAGCCCCACCAGACCCTTAGAAAAAGCCTTGGCACAATATTTAGCCCCTTATACTGTGGATTCACTTTATTCTATTAAAAGTTCCACAAAGGCTATAGAAAGACTGCGATCGCTTCAGCCACAATCGCAGCCTTTTATTTTGGCATCTCTTTATGTGGTCTCATTGTACCCTAATGTACCTGTTGACGCCACACATCAGATTATTGAGGCAAAACTTGCTGATTCCCATATCCCGAGTTCAGAAATTAATGCTATTATGAACGCACTTCGTCTTGTTAAGTAACGTTCATATTTCAAATTTAAAGACAGCCTTTATCAACAGTTGGAGGGCTCCCCAATGGGTTCCCCCTGTCTGCTGTTCTAGCTAAAATTTTGTTATAGCACATTGAAAATCAGGTCATTGGTTCCTTCCCTTACCGCCCGTTGCTTTATTTAAGGTACGTTGGCGACATCCTGGTTGCATGGCCTCACAACCGGAATGATTTACACTTATTCGCCAACGAACTATCATCCATGTTCCCAACTATCAGGCTCACGATAGAATTTGAAGCTAATAACTGCTTACCTTACTTGGATATTCTTATTCGTAAGGACTATAATCTTAACTGCATTACCACTTGTGTATATAGAAAACCCAGTCATACACCTGTTTTAATACCTTATCATTCATCACACCCTAAACAACATAAGTTGACAGCATTATTCTATATGTTTAGAAGAGCTCACTCACATTCATCAACTACTGAATTATTTCAGCAAGAAGTTAACTACATTTTTGGTTTGGCTGAGCAATATGAGTTCCCTAAATATCTGATTAGGCAAGTGTTTGGCAAGGTCAAATATGCCCTACATACTACCCTGTTAAGAAACTCCAACTGCAATTCCATATATGTTGGCTCTATGCAATATAATCCACATTTAACGAGAGCCTTAACACAACTATGTAAACCATATGAGTTGAAGTTTGGTTCACGCACACGAAACTTATTTTCAGTAGTTCGTAAGGATCGTGAACGGAATAGCAAAATGGGACAGTGGGGTATTTACAATATCCCTCTGGTTAAGGCAACTACAGGAAGAGCAGCTTCTAATTATGTGGGTTCTACAAAACGCAATATTGCATTACGAATTAAAGAACACAAATACAATATTAAAACAGGCATGCATTGTACATCACTAGCCAAATCTGTTACACAAGATGATCTTAATCCCGACTGGAGCAATGTTAGAATAATTAATACTCCTAGTAAACCTGGTGATCTTTTAAATGCTGAAAGTGTGTATATAGAGGCCTCCGGTGAGCAATGTTGTAATGAACATGCCCCTATGAGTTACATAATGTTTGGAAATCCCTTATTAAAAATGTAAATTATAAATTGTAATATAAACTTAAAATTGAATGTTCACCCTACACCATTTATTTCTATTATATATTTCCATGTTTCCTTCTTCAGACCATTGGGCCAACAGTATACGCAACATTTTTGACGCATGTAGATTACTATTGGCTAACTTACCATGCTTCCCACAATGCAATGATCTATATTATATATAGATTAAATGTGTATCTATTTATTACATCTGAAGAAGAGGCAGCCGCTGCCTCGAAAGTGCTCATGGTTTTAATTGTTTTTATTTGTATATATTTCTCATCTTTTAATCATTAAATCGTGCTAAAGACGGAAACCTTTCATCGCTTCAGTGTAGAGGTTAGAACCTGACACAACTTTAAAGATGGAGTCATGCGTATATCGACAGCGAAAAGAACTAAATTCACTGTAATATGTACTAAGATTATCTGTAGAATCTTGAATGCAATAAGTCACGTGCGAGCGCATGCATATACAGACATACACACACACTCGCGTGAGCCCCGTTATACGTTTTTCAAGGGGCCAAGTAAAATTACTGTATAATTAGAAAAACGTATAAACGAAACAGGGCGTGTTTCCGTCCTCAGATGGCAGCACATTTCTGTTACAAAGCATGACGTCACCCTTAGTGTTATATACTAGGTACTACGTATTATGTCGAATTTTTTATGTTCTAGTCTACTAGTATTTTCAATTGTACTTTTTTTCACAGCTACTTTTGTTTTTAACTTTCTTAATTTCAGTCACTCTGTCTAGATTTACACCTCTTCTAAGAACAGTATATACGTACATAGTATATAAAGGTGCAGCATATTGCAAATGATACATATACATGTACATTGACATTGTTTTTAAAACGATTCATTTTTATTGTTTGTTCACTTTTAAGTTGAAACATTGGACTTTTTAAGGCTGTTGAGAGTCTGCGTTGTTGTTTTCATCAGTATCATTGTTATAAAAGAAGTCCCTAACGACGCCGAAAGATTTCATTGCTTCGCTAAATTTGGGTCCTGATACACTTACCTGTGAATCATCATTACTGTCGTCACTGGAGACGTTCTCATTGCACTCTTTGTTCTCAATCATTCCATCTGAAGTCAGAAGCGAGGACGTTGCCAAATCCATGCCGCAACTGACGCAATCTTGGAAACTCATCTTCCTCTTCAATTAAAGCATTTCAATGAGATCGCGCTAAGATGTCTTCTCGGGCTGTAGAAACTTCTGGAAGCTCTCATGCCAATGCAAAATATCGAAATCCAGCCTTTGCGAAAGAGTGGAGTATTGTTTCCGAAGAAACACGATTCCATGCCGCTGACAAAACGCGCAGTGCTTCCAAAAGGTTCAGTGTAAGTTTCCGACATCAGAAATATTTTCGAGAGTGAACTGCACCAGCCAATGTCGGTAATAATCGATTTGACACTGATCTGTCACTAAATTCATTAATTGAAGACAACGCGTGCAATTTGAGGCAAAAATACAACTTAGATGTTTTTCACAGAATTTTTGACAGCTTGTGGGTAGGCGGGACAATAATCGATAAAGGGAAGGATCCTTTGCTTCTCCCTTCTCATTTTCGCAGTTTTTGTTCATCCAATTTATGAAAAGTGCAGCCGTCATCCATTACTTAGTGTTGGAGGCGAGCTCGTGGGTAGAGTTTTCAAGTTTATGAAACACCTGGGTCTTGTAGATTTTCCGATGAATAATGTTAATTTTTCACTTCCGTCCAACAAAAAGTACAGTACAAAGAGACAGTCATTCAGTTTTTTGGGGGGAGAGGTATTGCATTATTTTCCACCATGAGAGCGTTCCTTTTAAAAAACTAAAGTTTCGATGATAGCAAATTAAAGAAAAGCCCCGTCTCATTGACCCTGAAAATGTACTTGCGATCGTATCCTTTGCTAATGTTTCGTAAATTACTCTTCCATTCGTTCAAGGTATCAGAAAAACTTCAGCTGATTCACCGCTGAAAATTTTCCCAAATCTGCCATGTCGATTTTTAAATATATGTAGCCATCCAGCTAAATATTGGCATCTTCGTTTACTTTCACGTTTTTCGACTTCCCTGGGTTTTTAATGAGCATCGGACAGCTTATAGGAATGCTAGCGACACGGCACTGCACGAAACATTGAAGAGCAATGTCCTTGACTTCCGCAATTTTTCCAGTTTGGACGCCTAAGTTTCTTAATGCAGTTGAACCTGAAGACTTTGCATCTCCTTCTGTCTCTTTACGTTTGTAAATTATCGTCGTAGGAGTCGAAAGTCGAATTTTTAATTTTACAGCTGAACACTTTCCGTCAGTGCGTGATTTTCGCTAACTTCCTTCAAAATCTCCGTTTTGTCTTTATAAGACAAGACTATACAAGATCGTGAAGCCATTGGTACAATGCAAGAAAACGAATGAAAACGAAGGTTTTGATGAAAGAGTTCTACATGACAACGTCAAACAAGAGCAGGTGCATACTGCAGGTGCCAACTAAACTGACCAATTATAGCTCAGAAAGAGCGCGTGCGCATTATGCAGAGTGAGTCATAAAGCAAGTGGATGGCAGGAAATTGGGAGAGCGAAAGTCGGAGAAAAATGAACGAAGACTGAAGAATGGGAAATAGAATTCGTGGAAAGAAACAAAAAAGAAACAAAATCGTGCCATCTTCGATAACAAATGACTTATTGCTGATTCTGCGCATCATGGTCAAGAGGTTCGAAGGTTTTTTCTATTGTATAATTTTCGCAAATCATGAGTTAAAAAATTGGAATAATATTAATCATTTAATACCTATTGTCTCTACATATTGGAGGACTTTGACAACTTATGATGCATATGACTGTACATATAAAAACATTTTTTCATATAAATTTGTAATCTTCATGTAATGAAATTCTAAACGATCATAAGGAACACCAAAAAGGAATATGAGTGGCAAGTTGAAATAAAGAATTTTTTATTATATTGACGTTTTTTCCCGTGCTCAAATTTCTAGTAACGTGCGAAACAGTAAATAATATGGAAACTACTTTGTTGACATATAGTTAGTAATAACTTCAATGTTTATGCTAACATTAACACTGTAGTTTTGCAAAAAATTAGTGTTCTTTATTATGTCAAAGCTATTCAAAAAAATAGCAGGCAGTGCAAATCAGGATTAGAGTTATCTGCTGATGGAAACTTGAAGCAGAAACATTCATTCTCTGCGTCGTATGTAACGCGAATGTTGTAAACATCCATTTAAACAACTCTCACAGCCGTATCTAAACATAAAATTATCATTTTGAACCCACAGTATAGGCGTCAAACTTTCGGATCAGTTAGATTGAACGTAATATTCCACAAAATTAACAACGCCGGAGCTTAATGCAACACTGAGAAAATGCAGTGCTTATTGTGCACAGCTCATTAGGATACTGAAAGAATAAAATGTCTCATGTCGTATATAATGTAATGAAATATTGGTATGTAAAGTGAATATTTCACCATTTGTGAAAGTATGATACATTTGATAAGCCTAATACACACTCTACCAACAAGTAATTGGACATCTGTGATAGCAAAGGAAAACGAAGTTTATTCACCTTCAATAGTTGATGGAGCCTCCACGAGCGGCGATTACAGCTGCGACCCTCCGGGACATACTCTCAACCAGGCGTTGTACGACGGCTAGCGGTATTTTCTTCCACTCGGCTTGGAGAAGACACGTCAGTTCCTACACTGATTTCGGACGGTGGTGGCATCCCTTAAATCGACGCTCCAACTCGTCCCAGACGTACTCGATAGGGTTACGGTCCGGGCTCTGCGCAGGCCAGTCCATTCGATTAACCTCATTGTAGGATGACAGGTGGCATTGTCATCCTGAAAGTAACATGGGTCCACCCCGTAAAACTGCCACAACGTAGGAAGCACATGGTCATCCAAAATGGTGCAATAGGTCTCGGCGTTGAGTCTACCAAGGATTGCGACCAAGGGTCCCGTGCCATACCAGGAGAAACACCCCCATAGCATAATTCCACCGCCGCCGAGCTTCACAGTTGGCACAATACATTCCGGCAGGAGGCGTTCTCCAGGAAGATGCCAAACCCAAACCCTGCCATCCAAACGGTAGAGGGTGAACTTTGATTCGTCGCTCCAGAGAACCTGTTTTCACTGTTCAACTGTCCACTGTCGACGTTCTTTGCACCACGTTAGCCGAGCAGCGCTATTGGGCTTGGTGATCGAAGGCTTGTGGGCGGCAGCATGACCATGATAACCGAGCCGATGGGCTTCCTTACGGATGGTATTCATCGAAAGAACACTGCCGGATGCCTGTTGAAACTACTCGCGGATGTGGCCCATCGATTTGGTGCGGTTCTTCCGAATTTCTCTGACCAGCATCCGTCGGTCTCTTGTTTATCCAACAATACAAGTTACTATGGAAAAATGGAAAATAAAGTTAACAGACAACTACACTATTTAGACATTTCTTTATTCAGGAAAAATGATATGATTGAATACGAAGTATATCGAATACCAACTTTTACTCCAACGATAATTCCGATTGATTCAAATCATCCATGGAAATACAAAAGAGCAGCACTTCAATTCTACATAAGAAGAGCATTAACCCATTTCTGTAATAAAAACAAAGAAACGATAGAGATTAACTGGATAAAAAGAACTGCTATGAAATTTGGATACAAGAAAAAAGTTCATAGTTGATATACTTGAAAATACAAAGAAATCTTTAAATGAAAGTAAAAATAAACAAAAAAATGAAATAAAATTTGCAGGTAAAATTCCCTACATTCCTCCAATAACAAATATCCTAAAGAAGGAATGCGTTAAAGAAAAAATGATACTAGCAGAAACCGTTATAGATAACGAAACTATATTAACTACAGGAAATGAAAGAAGATCAATGCTTGATAAAACCGGAGTATATTCTATACCAACAAAATATTATACAGAAATAGAAAGAAATGAAAGAAATAAAGTATACATAGGAAGTACAAAAAGAAGATTTAAGACCAGATTAAAAGAACATATATCCAATCGGAACAAAAAAGAAAACAAAACATCATTAATAAATCATTGTATTGAAAATGAAGCTTATCCAAATTGGTATGAAGCAAAATTAATAACCTCACATAAAACAAAAAGTCAAATATTAGCCTCAGAAGCAGTAATGATTGAAAAAACTAAAGAAATAAATTGTAATAATAATGATCCAATGAGTCTACCGTACGCTTGGAAATATTTTATCGAAAAAGAAAATAACACTAACAAATATATTAAGAGACCTTATTAATTGTTTTCAACCAACGAATGGCAACACCAAATAAGTTAGAATGAGAAATTCATATCATCCAATTATATTAAAACACGACTAAGAATGAGCATTAATACCAAAAATAGTACGTGCAAGAATACAACCGCCGTGGAATGTCGGACGCCGGCGGTAAAATCGATGTAAGTGGCCGAGATACAACATGTATGAGAAGTAGCTCATAATACCCACTGAAGATGATTCCAAAAAGAAGGAATTGAAACTAGTTTGGGATATCGAGCCACGGGAAACGGAACATGCAACCATCATCTATAATAAAAAATTATAAGATCGAATTTCAACTTGGAAGCTGATACTACAAGAAACAAAATCGTGCCATCTTCGATAACAAATGACTTATTGCTGATTCTGCGCATCATGGTCAAGAGGTTCGAAGGTTTTTTCTATTGTATAATTTTCTCAAATCATGAGTTAAAAAACTGGAATAATATTAATCATTTAATACCTATTTGTCTCTACATATTGGAGGACTTTGACAACTTATGATGCATATGACTGTACATATAAAAACATTTTTTCATATAAATTTGTAATCTTCATGTAATGAAATTCTAAACGATCATAAGGAACATCAAAAAGGAATATGAGTGGCAAGTTGAAATAAAGAATTTTTCATTATATTGACGTTTTTCCCGTGCTCAAATTTCTAGTAACGTGCGAAACAGTAAATAATATGGAAACAATTTTGGGGGCTTCTACATGAGCTTTAGGAAGTCATAGATGAGAGAAAAAAATGGGAAGTTTGATTAAGAACGCGTTGACATATAGTTAATAATTTCATAAACCACGTAATGATTTCGACAAATGTTGGATTAATACACATTGAAGTTATAATTTCTGTACTTAAGAAATTATGAATCGTAGGAAATTTGCTCAAAATACTCGTTTGATTCGTAAATTACTTGAAATACATATTTAAAGAATTCGGAACCTTAGATACATTAAAGCTTTTCTCTATGTCACATAGTCCGTTCTTCTTAAATTTGATCAAAATAGGACACAAATGATAACCTCATCTGTTTAAATTCTATAAAAGTAAAAGCCTGAATAGAAAATATATTTTTGAAGCTTTATCCAGAGGCAAATGTCCCTATCCTGGAGAAATTCGTCTCAAAAGTTTGAATTTTGGCGTTATAGTTACCTAGTAGATAAAGCCATGTTTGATATTTTTGATATTTTTGATAGACTATGTTGCATACAACTTTTCGTTTGTGCATTCTTTCATTCTATCAAAGCATTCATTTCCAATATTACACTCTGAGAGTTTCTGTCCAGTTTCTGTCCTTTGGAGTAATATGAGGGTTGTCTTAATTCCGAGTTTTGAAATGTGTTCTCTGTTGTATTACGGATGAATCGAATCAATAGGACATACACAATAACAGAATATTTGTCATAAAAGGAAACTTCCTCTTACGTCGCAAAATTTAAAATTATCTTTGTAGCTTTTAAGAATAATAACCACAAAGAATATTCCGCATTAACAAATTAATACGTGAAATGGAAAACACTTTCCAGGTTTATGATTTGTGATCCAGTTAGTGACAGGGTTTTTCAAATTTGCGAAAGATTAAAAGAATGTTCTTGCCGAATACTAATAGAAAACAAGTTCAGGACAATATTTTAAAGTAAGATATGAAAGTCAAGAAGACTTTTATAGTCATATCTTCTTTGGGATGCCTGTTTAATTGTTCAACGGAAGTTTGAGGGAAACATAAGTGCGAGCACACCAGTTGTTTTTAAACTCCGCTTTTCCTGAAGAGGACGAGCCTTTTGCATAACGATACTGAAGTATATAATAATATGGAAACACGTTTTAAAAACGCTTTTGTTTAACTCAAAATAGAATAACTATACTAATGATCCGAATTTCTTGGCGTAAAATAGAAATAAAACTTTCCAAGCTTTCGCACATCCACCAGGTGGCTTTTTCATGAAAGGTAGACAGCTAACTGCAAACTGGATAATAGAGCATTCAATAATTTGAATGCGGTGACTGAACTAAACAGTAAATGAATAGGCGCAAATGTGATAATTCGAAGAAAAGACGTCACGTTGGTTGGGTAGCCGGTACCATGTTAGAAAACTCAGCATTATTTGAAGAATTGATTCCAAATACGTGGCAACCCCAGAGAGAAACTGTCATTGCAAGCCTCGCTGCTGGTCAAGATTTCGCGAACGGCAGTACATTTGGGTGTGGAATATGAAGCAAGTCCGCTAATCCTATGTGGAGTGTTATAAAGAAAGTAGTTTCATATTTTACACCCAAATCTACTGCCATTCCCGAAACCTTGGAAATCTTGACCAGCAGCGAGGCTTGCAATGACAGCGTCTCTCTGAAGTTGCCACGTATTTGGAATAAATTCTTCAAATAATGCTGAGTTTTCTAACATGGTACCGCGTGCCCAACCAACGTGACGTTGTTTCTTCGAATTATCACATGTGCGCCTATTAATTTATTGTCTAGTTCAGTCACCGCGTTCAAATTGTTGAATGTTCTATTATCCAGTTTGCAGATAGATGTCTACCTTCCTTGAAAAAACCACCTGGGTGATGTGCGAAAGCTTGGAAAGTTTTATTTCTAGTTTACGCCAAGAAATTTGGATCATTAGTATAGTTATACTATTTTCAGTATAATTGGTGTACAGTTCCTACTTATCAATTATTCGTTTTGTTTAAGTTAATTATAAATCTGTGTTGTATGAGAACGTCTTTTCAGAAAAATATTTTTGTCAGTCATGAAACAAACCTTTTTCTGCTTACAAATTCCGCATTATTTCTTCTCTGTATTCTGCTACTTTCCCCTACTGCTATAATTACTATTTCTGATTTCCTACTTGTCACCAAATATGGGGTTAAACTAATGTCACTTTGTTTTACTGAATTTGACTGTGCGTTGCGGAACAGAAAATTACCAGAATCAAGTGTTTTTGATTACAGTGTCGCTGCTTGTTTACTTTTCATAATACAGCACAGGAGTCAGCAGGAACTGGCGGTAGAGGTGCAAGTAGTTGTAACATGTTCGAGAACTGGATGCAGACTTCGTAGTATGTGGAAGGTGTGAAAAGAATGGTCAATGCGTTCATTCAGAGAGAGTGATTCTGTTTCAAACCTCTAGAGAAGCTTTTGTTCAGAAGGAAAATGTGTTTCAGAATTAGTACTTCTCAGTAAGAGAACGAAAGAAAAGAAAATACGAAATGCTTCGATATTATGCATAATCAAGATGAGGGACTCTGTAAGACTTCAGCAATGGGAGTGATACTGCAGGAGTATGCTGAATACGATCCTCAAAGAACTGAATTAATATTTATGAATGATAACAACAAACCGTTTCAGCTGAAATGTGTCTGTTCATATCAAAACCACACTTTCTCTTTTCATAGTTGCAACACGAGAATCAAAGCCATGCCCTATCAAGGAAGACTAACGGAAACATGGACTTGCAAAACAAGGCTAACGAAAGCCTAACCTAATAAATAAAAGCTAACGAGGTTTAAAAAGAGATCACTGATATGCGTAGTCTAAAGAAGGAATGTTAATTAAGGCATAGACTAAGGAAAGAGGAATAATTAAGGTACACTCAAAGGAAGGAAGACTAATTGGGGTATAGTCCAAGGAAGAAAGACTTTACGAAGCATAACCTTTACCTCGGGTAGGACTTACTTCAGGCAACTTCGCATTTTGTGAAACTAAAAAGGGGAACTCTACTGATCCCTTGGCAGTGAATTCTCCTGTCTCTTTTTCAAAAGGCGATTACTTCAGTTGTTACAATAAAATACATGCTCCCCCCTCCCCGGTGGCGCAGTTGTCTAAGAGCTGCCTTATGACCATTCGTCCGAGAAGGGTCTAGGTTAGAATCCCGGTGATGCATGGATGTTGTGTTTGTCTTACGGTATTGGCTCTCTCCCTTTCCTGGAACCAGTGGCTCTAAATTAGAGACGGGCGACTGCTCATAGCCCATTAAGTTGCTCAGGGTGATCGCTAAACCCCAAATAGTATTATGAAATACATGCTTCATTACGCGAACAGCTTGCGACGTTATAAGAGCGCCATTATCATGTGTTGCATCAGTCCAAACTCAGGCTCCGGGACCTACAGATTGTATTGCGCTAAGTAACTCTCATTTCGTAACTTTAGCACAAGTAAAAATATATATATATATATATATATAAGTATGTTCTTTCAAACTCATTTACCATATTTCATAAATGAAAATTAATCTTTTATTTTTTCATAGTAAATGGTTTGACATATTAAAATTACAAACCAAGAAAGCAAATTAAAATACAAAAAAGCATGCATAACACCAATTGTAGATTGTAGTAGTTCAAAAGCACAGATTTAATCATGAAATGCAAAGATGCTGCCAGAAAGACCAAACTGAAAAATTGAACTGCTCAATGATACGTTTCGTGTGAATTTCTTCTTAGTTTTGTTACATTACATATACTTGCAGAACATTTTCAGCTATTAAAAATGACACAGTTTCATTTATCTTTATAATATATAGTCATAATTACAACTCTACGAAGTTTATGTTCCAGTTTGTTATTGGTATAACTTTCGATTAAATGAATATTACCATCCAATGATTTAATAGCCTTTAATTAGTTTCCATATGTTTTTTCGTTCAATTTGTTTTTGACATAACGTAGTCTAGAGGGATTTTCAGAAGTCAGATTAGTTTCTCTATCGGAAAATCTTTCTATGCTAGATTTGCCATGCGAGTATTAAATGTTTACGAAGAGAATTGAAGACCTTACGGCTATTTGTAAAAATACTGTTGCAGTCAACGGGAACACACACGTTGAGAGGTAGATCGGATGGTAGCACATTCCTTACCTAATGCTAACCTACGTTGTTGGTTAGCTCATTGTTGCAGTAAGGTCTTCAGTTGTAATTACTGATATTTATAGTATCGTATCATCTCATTCCTTTTGCCTAAATTTCTTTAAGCAGATTAGCTGAAAAAGTCTCTGGAGTTGATGTATTCAGACTGTGACAGTTTAATTGTGATATACTAATAAATCCAGCTACAACTGTGCAGTTGAGATGAATTCTACCTCTTCCTCTCTCTCAGTTGAAGATAGTGCAACAGTGTTTCGCTTTCTGCATTCCACCGAAATTCAGTTGCTGCTTAAAAATATCACATTCCCTTAAAGTAAATTTTCTCTCCTAGCTAATCTGCTTAAAGTAATTTTGTCATGTCCATCTGGTGCCCAACCAGAATCGCCCTGAACTTTTAGGACTGACGTTTACTCTCAGAAGAGTTTTATTCAAACGTTTGGTGACCTTCTACACTTCATTCAGTCTCGTCATTTTGGATTCTCATGTATTCTGCTTAGTAGATGTGTTGATGACACTACATCAATTTTGGTGACATGTTCAAATGCAAAGCAGATTGCCTCTCCTTTGACGGAATTTTTTCTTGTTTTGCACAAGGAAAAGTTATCATCCCCTCGCAGTTGATAACTTGTTCCTAGAGGGTAATAAGTTTGCAACTGAAATCTTTCTACTAGCTCCATAATTTTCTACTCTTGACTTTACTAATACGTATTTCACTTTTAAGTAATTGGAGTTCCTTTGCTTCATCTACGCTTGTGATTTCATATTTTTCATTCAGACATTTCTCGGCTTTTCAAATTTGGTATAAATCCTTTGCAATGACTAGAATGTCGTAAATATATACAATAAGATTGGCTGTGTTTTCTTCTGATTTGACACAAAAGCAAAAATCAGCTTTGCTTCGCTCAAAGCCATTATTTCTTAACGTGTCTCTTCAGTTTTCATTCTATATCTTTGCTGCTTATTTATTATCCTCTCCTTCATCCACATACCGTTCTGATTAGATCATTAGATTTCTTCATAAAACATTCCATGAAGAAGAGATCACTTGATATCTAAATGATGCACTTTTATCTTCTTATAAGTAGCCGCTGAAAGAAAAGCTCGCACTGTTCACCGACGCAAAAGTTTCATCATTGTCTTTACGAAAAAGGTAAATTCTAGCCTTTGGCTACCAACGTTTCTATGAATTTAATTTCTTTCACGAGACAAAATTCAAAAAGATTATTTCCTTCTTCTTCCTGTTGAGTATTTTCGTCAAATTTGTGTCCCAGAAACATAATAGATCTGGTTATTGTGACATTTCTTGCTCCAGTATATACCCTGTTTCTTTTTACTTATTTCTTCATAAAACACAAAACTTCCCTCTGTGGATCTTTCATTAAGCTTTTTCCTGTTATGTTTATGAATTCAGGTATAATCTTTCTAACCAAAAAATAGAGCATGCTGCAAGTTTGGGTAAACACTGTTCCATAACTCATGGGAAGTTTTATCTGCTTATTTATTTTGGAAGTATGTTCTGCATGTAGGCTGCAGTACTAACTGCTTCAACCCAGAATGACTTAGAAAGATAAGAACGTATCATTTTTGATCTAAACATTTCTAGAAATCACCTTTCATTTTTTCAAATTTCAGACGGAAAATTTGGAACTGTTAATTGATGAGGTATGCCCTCTGGAGCAAAAAAAATAATTTTCTGAAGCTTGATTACAATACTCTCCACCATGTCATATCTTATTACAACCTTTAGTGTTCCTCTGAATTTCTTTGTAGTTGAAGCAACAAGTTCTTCGAGTTTTTTGCACATCATCATTTGACATTTGTGTAGATTACATACATGATATTATGCCTGAAAAAGTCATTTACAGTATCTTCCAAGACTTTCCACCAGAATTGGTCCATAGAGAGTAATGCAATTGAGTTCTAAAGGTGATTTTGTTATAAAGCTTACTTTCTTAGTAAAATAACTCTATGTGAGTTTGGCCTTTACACATACAGTACACTGCAGATTGTGTTTACCGATGTTGAGTTTCATTTATTTTGCAAAGTTTTTGTTAGACACTTTACTTCATCAATTCCTTCATGGCCTAGCCATTGATGTCATCTAAGGATGCAACTGATGTTTTTACAGCTTTATGTTAACATTGCCACTGTTTTTGCTTCAGTTTGACTAAGGGTACTGTCATCAACTTGTAGAAACTTTCACTGGCTATTCCATTTGCAAACATTTCGCCATTTCTTTGTATAACACATATATATTATCATGAAAATACACTAGACAGCCTCTCCTTCTTACAGTTTGCTGAGGCAGCAGATTGCATTTTAGATAAATCAAAAACAAACAGTGCATTTTTCAGCTCAATTGCATTTCATTTAACTTACAAATTTTGACTATAATGCTGCCATCACCAATGTCTGCTGTGTGTATTTTAACACCGTTTGTTATGGTGACAGAATCTCCAGATTTTTTTCAGCTTGGGAAAATATATATTACGATTACGTGTGATGTGGCCCCTGAGTCTATGACCCAATCATCAGTTTCAGCAAAATCACATTCATTTATTTCACTTGTAGTGTTTTCTTGTGCATTTTGTAAATTGAGATCTGAAAACGGAATATTTGTTTTTTGACAGAACTTTTCTGCATTATATTCATGCAGATATAGATGAGAGAGTAACTACGTACAAATGTGTAAAATGAAATAAAAACTTCACTGTATTGGTACGATATTTAATAAAAGATGAAATTTTTATTAAATATCGTACCAAGACGGTAAAGTTTTTATTTCATTCATGCAGATATTTTACACATGACCATTGTTTACCTTTTTCTTAGGTATTGTGCCGATTTGTATTTACACTTGGATAATGATTACTTTGTAAACATTGATTTAGTGTATGTGTGCAAACATTTGGATTTATGTTGCTTGGTCGAGTGTTGTAGTTTATTTGACTGTGCATTACTTATTTGCATTAATACTTTCTTTGATTTCCCTGAATGCACATCATTTACCTTCTCTCGACAAATGCCAACACTAACTGCGATTATTGTTTCGACAATATGTATAAAATTTCTTTTCTATAGGAAAATTTCTCTTTGGAAAACTTTCTTTAAATGTCATAGTATGTGATGAAGAAACATTTTTGTTTCCACAAGTATCCTTACATATTCGTATGTTAATTTACTCTTCACATATTCTATTCCATTCTGATTCTTCCTTAGTTTCAAGAACCGTAACTGAGATTGAGGATGACTCTGGCAGCTATGTAACAATAGTACACTTAAATGAGATTATGTAATAGGTTCATCTATGCTGTTTAGCCTTTCTGCTACCTCTAAAACTTATTTTACATGTTCCTGCATCAGAGTGCCATTGATAAACTTTGAATATAGTTTTCACGAGAAGTATAACTTACTTGACATGTTCATACGCTCACGAATAGTTTTTAGTTTCGTGCTTTTGCCTGAATCTTTATGACCGGCTTGAACTATCTGCAAATCAGAAATATTCAAACAAATTAGTTCCTCCGCCAAGCTTCATCAGAGACTCCTGGAACCGGGTAGAAAACTACATTTGTTAGATTTTCTTTAACCAATAGCATTTCTGATTGTCTTTAACAAGTGGAAAAAATGTTTTGCCTTTTCGTTTCTCTCTTTCAATTATGCCCTTTAATAGGTCATTATTACGCAGATTATATCAAAGCTGAGAAACATTTATAATCTCCGTCTAATTCTGAATCGTTTCGAAAAAAATAGCACAACCTTGAGTTGAGCAATGACATCGATGTTCGAAATTTCCAGACTATTTTTCAGCACTGTAGCAATTTGGTTTGATTCATTTTAAAAAAATGACGTAAATATTCTAAGAGAACATACGTACTTTATTTCTGACTGTCTGAGCACACTTGAATAAAACGCAATTGTAAGAGTTTAATCTTGTCGTTTGAGGTACTTTCGAAAAAGAAGAAACAGAGTACGCACACTTGGAATGAATATGTTATATTGAGTTTTTAAATAAAACGATTTTGTAACAATAAAATAGACACTCATGCTTTGTAGAAATTAACGCTGAACACTTTACAAACACAAATTTGGAATGTGATGATAATATATACATCGGCTACAATCACAGCAGTCAAGAAACTAATACTTTAAAAATATGGCTAATGGGTCGTGGCAACGGAGAAAACAATTGATCTGTTTGCTCCGACCATTGTAACATCACAATGCGATGTGGAAAATGCGTTCAACACATTTAGGATTATGTTATCTAACATCGTCATTCCGGACATGGGACCTCTCCTGTTCTTGATCATACCATAGCAATATAATAAAAAGTGTCGAAATGTTACTTGATATAAAAATAATAATTCTAGGATACAAAAAATAATAAATTGCTTCGGTGTTTCTTTGTCGTGGACCAGGAAAAAAAGATAAACAATGTTTGAGCTGTTGTAACTATCGATTAGGCAGGAAAAAAACAAAAAACCTAAAATGTGTTCTTGTTTTTCTCTGTTTTGAAATGTCGATAAAGATTAAATACGTGAAGAAAAAATATATTGGTAAAAACATGTTGATCTATTTAAAATTAACTGCTTTCTAAATCTTTCTTACACAGATTACTAATGTTAAATAACCATGGACTAGGAATTTACAGAAGATGCCCCAAGCTCTTATTTCAAACCGATCAAATGTAATATCTTTCAGCGCTCTTGACTACATTCAGAGCGTTAACTACCCATTAAGCGCGTGTCTCTCATTAAAATGCCTTAAAAAGCTGTGATTTTTAGGTGTTGAAATTTCTTTTTAATCTTTTTGTCAGCCCAAATGTTTTTTGGTTTTTAGAACGTACATCAGCCTGTTCACATTCAGCTTTCACGTAAATTCATTTTACATTTATATTCTATTCATATTTTATAATTTTCATGTAAAATTCATTTTATATTTGCTAGGTTAAAATGATAAGCTGTTAAGGAATTTATAACCACTGTCTAGAATTTCTAATATTCTTCTCTTACATATGGTTTGCCTTTGATAGATACTAACAGGTTGTTTTACCTCGAAAGAATCAAAATGCGACAAATCCGGCTTCATTTCGTTAGCATGGGAAAAATAAGGGACAGCGCCACCTCTGAATTTCTACCTCCATTAAATACACAAACCGCAGGAAAATGATAATATTCATTCTTTGGTATTACAGAACTCTGACATCATGATATGACAATCTGCATATCAAAGTTAATCGCTGTCTTATGATAAGGTGAATTAGGTATCGAACATTATTTTTGTTATTCTAATACAAATATCCCTACATGCAGATTTGTATTGCTAGCAAGCCGTGTAGTGTGCAACGTAATTTTGAGTTTTCAGCGACGTTGACACGCGCCTTACTGGTAATTGTAATAAATCAAAACATGCGTACAGGCGTCTCGGTTTTCTCAAAAGAAGTGGTGCTTATTTGAAATTCGCATGAACGAACCACATCAATTGCGTATTCTATTGACGCCATTTTAATGTGGTCCGTTTATCTGCCATGTGCAAATAACACCATTTTGGCGCGGTTAAGAATAAATCATGCGTTAATCAAGAAATTTTAATTTGATGAATTGCAGTTACAGATCATATGTGTGCAGCATATTTATGATTGATTATGGATTACTTCAATATATTGCCTAAAAATTGTCAAAACTAAATTTTGCTAAAGCTTTTTCAGTCATATTACAGTAACTGCAAGCAAAAGACCAGCGAATTCACCATCTGCTATTGAATTTTAAATAAGCCGTCCCGGGTAGTACAGTGGTCTAAGTGCTGGCTTCTGACCATTCGTCCAAGAAGGTTGCGGGTTCGAATCCCGACGAGGCATGGATGTTGTTTTTGTCTCGCAGTACTGGCTCTCTCCCCTACCTGCCACCAGTGGCCCTAAATTAAGGATGGGCGATTGCTTTATATCCCATTGAGTTGCTCGCAGTGGTCATTAAACACCCAAATAAAAAAACAAATAGAGAAGAGAATCCTAAAAATTAAAGTAAGGAAAAGTGGTTAATTTCTAGACTAGGTAATATCCATTTGATTTCACTGAGATTTACTGTATTAAAGCATTTGTAACGTGATATTTATTACAGTTTCGCTGAAAGCTCTTACTTCCCCTACAGATGCAGTTCGAAGATCGTAAAGTATTTTTTCTCATTTGTCAAAATCTGTACTCTTTTAATGAAAACCAGTCCACTAAAATATTTTTTCCTTCAGCTTAGAACTTTCGACAATATGTGCCATAAAACCTCGGTTTCATTTTTGTCTGGGTTGTTACTATAAACCCTATTTTAAATTACCTCAGCAACTGAACACAAATCCCAAAGGCGATTTCATTTTGAAGGCGATTCTGGTATTCACCTTAAATTTATTGTTATCACTAAGACCACTTTCCCTGTTACATTTCTGTGTCCTTCTCGCAGTATGCTGCTTTTTAAACTTCATTCATGTATATTAGATTTTCTCGAGACTATTAGATTTTGAAGAAATACCTCTAGCATTCATAGATTTAGAAAGCTAAAAATACCAGGCCATGGAAGTGCCTGGACATGACGTAGGCAGCTGAGATTGCAAACATTGACAAATCTGTTCATTTTCTTTGCCTGGATCAAGAGGATATTCTCTCATCCTAACGCCATTTTCCCTTAGAAACGCATTCCCCTTTCTCCGGGGTATAGGGTCATGGTCATCTATTTTGTCTGTATCATCTTGTAAGACATTTCTTGAAGTCATAAAGAATTCATACAAACAGAACATCAACACATGTACGAGCACTCCCAAACGTGTAATCAAACTCACTCTTAACGAACTTTTCAAAACTGTGAAAGCGGGACACAGTGCATGACATGATTTTTCTTCTGCTGCAATACAATAGTTTTGATTCAATTTACACTCACGGACAAGGTAATTTGTGTGAGTGTATATCATTACGTCGATAACTGAAATGTTATTGACGTAATGATATACACTGCTGGCCACCCAAAATGTAACATCAAGAAGCAAGTATCCGATCGGCCTGAAATTCGCAGCATGCGTCGCCCGCGAGAGGACATGCAAACGATTAGCGTTGCAGGGCATAAGCAAATCATGTGCGCCCGGCACGCCACCGAGAATCTCTATAAGAAGAGTGCACACAAGGCGGGGTGTAAGTAGTAGAAATGTGTTGTGCTGCCGGACCTGTGCGTGAGAAGCTTCCTGATGCCTCGTCGCAGAGTAAGGTAGTCATTCCAGCACGTTTCGGAGTTCGACAGAGGACGAATAGTGGCTTATCGCGACAGCGGTTTATCGTACCGAGACATCGGTGCCCGTGTGGGACGACATCCAGCCACAGTGAGGCGAGTATAGAATCAGTGGGTGCAGGAGGGACGGACTGACCGACGTGCGCGATTGCCGCAGCCGCGGTACACAACCGAACGAGAGGACCAGCATGTTGTGCGGCGGGCATTGACCGCTCGCACCGCCACATCACGAACGTTAGCGCAGGAATTAAGGTGTGTTGCGCAACAACCTGTGTCAGCACGTACGGTTCGACGTCGTCTGGAAGAGCGGGGACTTCTCGCAAAGTGCCCATTGCTCCGATTACCATTGACGTTACACCACCAGCGAGTGCGGCGGCAGTGGGCCGTTGAACGCCGCATCTGGACTACGGAATGGCACAACATTGTCCTTTCTGACGAATCCCGCTTCTGCCTGCAACACCATGATGGTCGGATCCGCGTTTGGCAGCACCGCGGCGAGAAACTGTATGACGCCTGCATTATGCACCGCCACACCGGTCCGTTGCCTGGCGTTATGGTTTGAGGCGCAATTGGATATGGCGCCCGCACCCTCTGGTACGCATCGCCGGTAGACTCAACAGCAACCGCTACATCTCTGACGTTTTGGAGTCTGTAGTCCTCCCTTACCTGCAGGACCTGCCAGCGGCCACGTTTCAACAAGGTAATGCGTGCACGCACGTGGCACGCATCGTGCAACAATTTCTCACGGCCCACCAGGTGTCCCTGCTGTCGTGGCCGACCTGTTTTCTTGATATGTCGCCCATCGAACACGTCTGGTCGCTGATCGGAACCGAGTGGCCCGGCAAGCACCACCCGCGGCTACGTCTGATGAACTGTGGCAACGTGTGGAAGTAGCCTGGACCGACATACCCCAAGCCCATATCCAAAGCCTCTTTCGTTCAATGCCGCGGTGTGTAGCGGCCGTTATTGCCAGCCATAGTGGCCACACGAACTATTGATGTTTGCGTGTTCCGCAAGTCGCACGGGCCTGTAAGCTCAATCGTTTCATCCTTGTATCTGTTGTTATGTGTCCAGTAAACCTGGCTTTGCTATGTCCTTCTTGGTGTTGCATTTTGGGTGGCTAGCAGTGTAGATGATGATACACATGATGGCAAAAACAGAGCTGCAGGACAATTACAGAGTGATGTGCTGTGGCGCGCAGTCCGGTCATCTTCAATAGCGCGTCGCACCGTCTCGTGCGGCGATACATGCCGCAACACGGTCTGACATGGATACGAACAGATGCCTGATGTCCTGCGGCAGACTGTCCCACACGTGTTGGACGGTTTGTTCCAAATCCCGGATAGTGCGGCTCTACGGCAGCTGGCATTTCAACTGTTCCTACACATGCTCGATAAGCGACATGTCTAGGGAGCGGGCAGGCAGTGGAAGTTTCTGGACATGACGCACGCAGTCCTTGGCAATCCGAGCCGTGTGCGGCAGGGCATTATCTTGCTGGTATAGCGCACCTAGAATCTCATCCAGGAATGGGAGCACATGGGGCTGTAGGATGTCATCCACATACCGCTGGCCCGTCAATGATCCACGTATCACTACTAGAGCTGATTGGCTATCCCCAGACCATAATGCCTGCAGTGGGGGAGGTGCGGCTCTCGATAACGATGTTGGGACTATTCCGTTGACCCGGGGACCTCCACACCTGGACACGATGATCGGCTGTCTCCGAATCGAAGCGGCACTCATCGCTAGACACCACACGTCGCCATTCTGTGGCGTTCCACGTCGCTTTGGCCTGGCACCACTGTACACGGAGCCATAAATGTACCGTTGTTAATGGCAGCACACGTAAGGAGCGCTGAGATCGCAGATTCGCTTCCGCGAGGCGTCGGGAAATTGTTCGTGGGCACACAGGAGCGATACATCTACCTGTATAGTGGACCGGGTCCCCGTGGGATCCGTTCATGCCTGGCGCACGATCCGTCTATTCTCTCTACCGGTGGTCCTCCTTCTCCGTCCGGAGGCGGTCCGCCATGTGGCAGTGCCGTGACATGTCCAGTGTTCCCAACACAGTCGGACTGCATGGTCAGAACGATCCACGTGGCGGGCTATACGGCGCGCCAACCAACTTGCGGTTTTCATCCCGATGATCAGGCTTCTCTCAAAATCCGTCAGTCACGCGAATCGACGTCTACGGCGTCTACCCGATATTCTTGTCACTCTGTACTCTTGCTTGCATCGGCTATAGTGCATTTCCCTTTCATGGGGCATCGACTACACGCCGGTTTATAAGGCTGGCGGTTCGTGCTTGCAGCGCCACTACAGGGGTGTGCGGTCATGCGCACTCGCACCAAACGTGAATGTTTTGCATACGAGTACGCACTCTAGCTATTTGCAAAGTTTCGTGGTTGTAGCATGTTTTCTTCTAGGTCGCAATTTCATTGTCCGTGATTGCATTTTGAGATAAGTGGAAGTGTTTTAGTGAGGAAATATAATTTTTCTTTTAAATTGTAAGATTAAGTTTTAGAAGAGATTCGGCTCAAATATTTGGAAAAATTTTGAGAAAGTGCTACGAGCATTTGCTGTGCAACAAGTTTATGAAGATCAAATAATCTGCACAACATAGGTTTTTGTGTCGGTGATGAGGTTTTGAAAAAAGTGATTTATCAGGCACTGGATCAAACATGCGAGAAGAATATATGGAATGGTGACAAATGATGGTAGATTGCCAGCTCAGATTTTAACTACAGAACTGAACGTGCATAGCGTACATACTACATTGATTATGATCAAAGAGAAAATTGTGAAGGTGTGATAATATGTTGAAAAGTAAAATACAAAATAAAATCTGCTTCATCACAGAACGTGCAATTTTCGTCTAGAAGTATGTACGAATTTCCGAATAACTCCGGTTCTTGTTTGAACATGCGCCATATGAATACAGAACGGAGCAACACTTTATTTAAAACATCAAGGGTAGGACTACTAAAGGGTAACATGTGTGCATATGCATGTATTGCAATCAAGCATCGAGGCTAGAACTACTAAAGGGTAACATATGCATGTATTGCAATTAAGTCGAAAGTTCTAGTATCACCAGATGCAAAATGTAAAAAATATGTCTGATTCTTCCACAGGTTACGTGAAACTTACTTGCAACGTTAACTATTATTCTTCAAAATTCTGGTATTGCAATGAGACTACTAATTACGCCCATGTAAATTCCAGGCAAATTACAGGAGATAAAAGCAAATATCATGTCGCACCCGAAGAGAGCTTTTGACTGAACGCTATCTTCGAGCGCGACTGTATTGTTGTGGTGATCGAGCAATATCGATGCTTAATAGTAGCATCTACAATGCCGGAAAGTGAAAACAGAACACCAAGAAGGAATTTTCGGACGATCATGAAATTTACATACATGTATGTTAATGGGGTCGAGTTTACGTAGGTGTGATGTTAATTTCGGGACCAACCGGTGAGCGCTTACGCCACAGCACGGCATAATATGCAAATTATCGTCGGTGGTATTTAAGGAGTACGGCAAAGTGAATGTAATCAGTCGTCGGCGTACGGACACGTGCGAAGACCCTGAAGAAGCTGCAATGCCTGGACATGGAAGACGTGTACGATTTCAGCAGTTATCGGACTTTGAGCGAGGTCGTCTGGTCGGACTCCGCAAGGCCGGGTGGTCGTATCGTCGTATTGCGGAGCGAATTGGACGGGAAGTATCGGTGGTGGTACGATGGTGGCGTAGATGGTCCGAGGAACATTCCCACACAAGAAGATGTGGAACCGGGAGTCACGGACGCACTGATGAGCGGACCGATCGACGCATAAGAAGAGCGGCGTTGTCAAGCAGAACATCCACTGCGACGTAAATCCGAGCTGCCGTTGCACCTGAGGTGACTGTGCGAACAATTCACAACCATCTACTGGATGCAGGACTACGTGCACGTGTGCCTCTGACTCCAACCCACCGTCAGGAACGGCTGCAGTGGTGTCGCCAACGTCTTCACTGGAGAACGCAATGGCGATCTGTCGTGTTCAGCGATGAAAGTAGATTTTGCTTGGGAGCCTCCGATGGCCGTATGCGTGTTTGCAGACGCACAGGGGAGCTTCTCCACCCTTCTTGCATCCGCCAGCAACACACAGGGCCTACACCTGGTCTCCTGGTGTGGGGAGCGATCAGCTATCACTCCCGTACACAACTAGTGTTTGTACCGGGTACATTAAACAGCACCTCCTACATCAACAACATCATTCAGCCCGTTGTTGTGCCATTTGTAAGGCCGGTCCATCGTTGTGTTTTCCAGCAAGATAAGGCACACCCACACACGGCACGTGCAACGCAACATGCACTTCAGGGTGTGAGACAACTTCCATGGCCTGCACTTTCACCGGATCGGTCCCCCATTGAGCACGTGTACGATTTTATGGGACAACGACTTATCCGGTCTCTACTGTCAGCCACGACCATCCCCGATTGACGCGTCCAGGTTGAGAATGCTTGAAACTCAATACCCTAAACTTACATCCAACATCTGTACGACAGACTCCATGCCAAAATTGCACAGTGTGACGCAGTTCATGGCGGTTCAACCTCGTACTAACCATGTTACATGGAAATGTTATTTTTGAGTTTACCAGCAAATACAGCTGTATTTTGCCATAATGTTTTGATCACGTTATCCTCTGTATTCCGTTGTTATGCTGTATAAATGTCGTTGGTATCAGACGTCTCCTTCTTGGTGTTCTTTTTTCACTTTCCGCCAGTGTTTATTGCTGCGAGTTACGGTTCTGTCTGAGTACCAGGAATCATCGAATCCTTTTAGGAAGTGAGTATGGGAAGATTTGTACCTTGCTCCATCGCAGTGGTCTAAGCACCACTGGCTTCTGATCATTCGTCCGCGGATCATTCGCTCGAATCCCGATGTGGCGTGGATGTTGTGTTTGTCTTACGGTACTGGTTCAAACAACTAGTTACGATGCTACGTCTCTTCTGGCAAGTCAAACAACTATACCCCAATTCACCCTAAAATTGTACTGTTGGTAAAGCCGAGAGAGCCTTATCACGACTTGTCGTGGAAAGCAAGAACGGTATCCATCCGCGTTAATGTGCTCTTCTACTGTTTCCTTTTGATCCTCCACCCCGCCACACACATCTCGCAAGCAGTGGGGATTGTGAGTGGGGGTTTGGTGCAGGCCGAACTACTTCTCCTTCTGCCTATTTCAGTAACGTACCCTTCGAGTTTCCCTGATTGTCAATTTATTGTCTCTGTGTTGTTAATGTTCGGAGAGGACTTCCACCTCTTCCCCCTGTCCAAATTGTATCACAAGTGGGCAGAAACAGCCGAAAGTGCGAAGCTCTTGTTTCAGCAACTTCTCATAACAAGTTTATTTCCAAGAGCGCACTAACTCCTGGGACATTTTTTAAATGGCAATTTTGTCTGATAAACTGCAGAGCAAACAAAAATTAATTCTGAGCAATAATTCTACTGGTTTTCGCTCAAAACTCTAGGGACTACTTTTCATAGTGGAGGTAGCTGTTTCGCACCCTCCATAGTGGCACACTCTTAGGTTGACTCGGATTATACACTGCTGGTTACCCAAAATGCAACACCAAGAAGGACACGAGATAGCAAAGCCAGTTTTACTGGACACCTAACAACAGATACAAAGAAGAAACGATTGAGCTTACAGGCCCGTGCGACTTGCGGAACACGCAAACATCAACAGTTCGTGTGGCCCCCCACGGCTGGCAATAACGGCCGCTACACGCCGCGGCATCGAACAAAAGAGGCTTTGGATGTGGGCTTGGGGTATGTCGGTCCAGGCTGCATCCACACATTGCCAGAGTTCATCAGGCGTAGTCGCGGGTGGTGTTTGCCGGGGCCCTCGGTTGCCGATCAGCGACCAGACGTGTTCGATGGGCGACATATCAAAAATTAGCATGTGAATGCACAGACCATTCTGGGCGTACCCATTGTGCTGCATTATCTCATCTGATAAACACTGTACGTGACTGAAAATAAAATCAAGGTAAACCTTTATGTACTCCTATTTGCATGCTCAATTTCACCCCTCTATCTCCTCCTCTTCTTCAGAATGGGGCAATTTCTATGTCGAGCAGCGTATATACAGTACTATGTCGAGCAGCGTATATACAGTACTATGTCGAGCAGCAAAGATAACCGCGGATTCGGATATACCGGGGGTTCCCATGCCTTTGAATGAAATTCTGAGAAAACTATGCACGTCGCTTCTGCAAACCTAGCACTTTAAGATGCTTCCCATTCAAATAGACCATTCTTAAACAATACAACAAGCGGGGTTTCTTGGAAATCTCAAGGCACTATAATCTCGGTGAAAACAAAAAGGATGCTTTATGGGTAAAGCAATTAATGCTTGTTTAAGTTTTCTAGTAAACCGACGGTCTCCTTTCCTACCTTTTCTCTTTTCAATTATAGGCTGGAATTGGCAATCTCCTTCAAGGTCACTAACTATTATGCAGGGGCACAATTTTCTTATCTTGTAAATGCTACAAAAGAAATGGATTGGGCTTTACCCAAAGTGTGTGTGTGTGAGAGAGAGAGAGAGAGGGAGTAGCAGCACATTTCGCAAGATGTGTAGTGGTTAAAATAACTGCAGTTAGTATCAAGAGTCGCCTGCTTGAGTAAGGGTTATCAGCACAAACGGAAAAAGTCGAGCCGTAGTGTAAGAGCTATCTGTTACGGTTGTGATTTTTGTGGCTGTTTTCGTGATTCTGTGAATATTTACATTTGAGCGAGTTTTACAGACGCAGTTATTGTGTTTAATAATATTTAATTTATTTTATTGGCAATGACAAACATTAACAAAAGAAAGTCGTGTACCATTAAGGAAAAACTCAGCGTAATAGAACGAGAGAAAAGTGGTGTCTCGAATGCGCAAATAAAACGGGAGTTGAGTTTTCCAGTGGTAGAAATACGGGAATGAATTACAGAAGAAGGAAGACTACGATCCTTCTTGGATACCCTCGAATTGAAAAGGAAGAAATCAAGACTCCGTAGAAACGAGACAGTGGAGGATTTTTTATACACTTAGTTCGTTCAAAAGCGTAGTTTAGATTTTCCACTGTCAGGAACCAGTCTAAAGATACAAGCATTAGACCATTAGAGAATCACTGAATTAGAGAATAATTATAGCTGTCGATTACAGTGCGTTTTTCTTATAAGTGGGCCCGATCCCTACCCTACAAATCCGCGTTATAACCGTGGAGCAGTGTATTTAATTATTCAATGTTTCTCTGACCAGTTCTGTGCCACAATTAATGCAATTTTTAATTTTCTCAATGCTGCACGGAAGCAGCTAATTCTGCATATTCATTATTTTTCATATGTTCATTTCGCCTCACTGCTAACAATTTATACACAGATTATTAGAATCTGTTGTAGTACCAAAGCAAATATATTTTCACCATATCTGATCATGCATTTATTTCCTTCAAATGTGAAGGTGTAATCAGTTTCGGTCATTCTCTTGATTGCAAGCAGAGACTGGCTTTTATTTCAGGTAAATGCACACCCACATGATTTTCTAGTACTTTACTGATTCCAAATTTAGTTTGCAGTTAATATATACATTGCCTCTGTCATGTCACCATGTCTTCTAACCGTTTGCGGTGATTTTTACTTCTGTAGACGTGAAAAATATTCTTAGAATTTACTATATGGTAGTCGACATGAATGAAGTGACCATGCAACTAGAATTACAGATTTTCGAGTGCATTAATTTTTCTGTTTGTTTTCAGTTTCAATTGTATTTCTCAATTTCCAGAAATTTGCATATTTTTCACGAGTTTATTTTTATTTTTGTTTCTCTTCTGCCAGCTCTTACGTATGGTGCGATTACTTCTGTGACAAAATGTGCAGTACTTATTGTTCCTGTGTTATTGTTCCTGTTTGTTCTTTTAAATGTAATTACACTGTCCTGTGAGCTCGTTTTGCTTTCTTTCTTTGTGTTATATTCATCAAATTGTTTTACCTTTACAAATTTCAAATTAAGTTTACACAACTCTGTTGTTTAACTTTTTCCTAGAAGAGTACATCGTAATTAGAACACTAAATCGTGCGCCATATTTGCAGCATGTTTCCATTTAAAGCCACGAAATTTCTCTTAATGTAAGAGCAAACCTGTGCTTCAACTGTCTGCTCTTCAAGAAGCCCAGGGAACAAATAAATATGTTTAAGTGTCTAAGTATTTCGAAAAAGAAATTAATTTCTCAAAACTAGAAACTGCCTCTATTACAACACATTTATTTATAGGCTAACAACATGATACTGGACGTGAGGTAAGTCATTTTATTGAGGAGAACACGCAATGGTTATAATCCGACTAGTATCTCCTTTTATTTAGAGTGTCATGTTTGTTTTCTTTCATACATAAGTAAACCAATCGGAAACTTCGGCTTTACATGTTACTACCCCTTGAAGTGCCATCGAAATCCTTTATGAGTCAGCAAGTCATCAAACAGAGAAATGTGTACTTGGCAAATTGCTGAAGCTAACTTATTCATGTATGGGAGTTTGAGGAACTTGGAGTTCTTATGCGTGTGTTTATGTATGATTTCTGAAGGATTGCTGGAGGGAAAAGACATCTTTAAAGAGAAGAGAGAGAATTTGAAATGATTTTTATGGCTCACAGAACTTCGGTGTACCCTTCTTTGCTTCCAACGTATACATATGTATATAAATGCATGAAATTTCTCATTCATGGACTATTTTAAATTCCCTTTCCCGTATCTTTCTGTAACATATCTGAAAGATTTTGCGACATAAAACATCGCACTTTCTATAAATATTTAAGAGGAAACTCCTGCTTTTGAAACGAATCGGGCGTTGAGTGAAGTATTCCACACTGCTCCTGGATTTAGAAAAATGCTTTATAGAAAGCAGAAGAAGTGACCTATAGATATTTTAGGGGATGGAACTATCGATAATGAATTGTGTTAAATGCAGACCAAATGCTATTAGAAATACGATAGAAGTCAACCGAGATGAATGGTAATAATAACGTACAATAAAATTTTCCGATAGATTTTTGGTGGATAGGTTTTGATTTGCCGTCTCAAATTTTTTTGACATGCTGAGCATCGTCAGGAGGACATTTTTTAAAAATCTGAGGTTTGCTGATTGAAAAGATTGGTGAGCACACAAAGAAAGACGTACGCTTACGCATCTATTATTTCTAGCTTCCGTCAAACTTTAAATCCTCTATATCAAAGCCTGTTTCGAAGACATGGAGTGTGTGCGGCTGTGTTATTGAAATTTGTAGAAACGTGTCATTCAAGTGACCCCCGCATGCACATCTTTACTGGCTGCTGGAGAAAACTCATTCAACAGTCTGAAAACACCACAAGCATAACGACTACAGAAATGTATTCCCAGATTCATAGTCCTTAACAAATATTTGTTAACTAAACAACATATACCAAATTTGAAAATAAATTTATGTAAAATTGAAAGATTTTACCTGCACAACGCAGTAAAGATCCATTTACAATTTTTTTCAATTTCTTCTAACAACCCTACCGTCCACCGAGGGACGGTAGGGCTGTTAGAAGAAAGGCTAAAGAGAAGTTGCCTTGTATTGCATTTATATCTTAAAAATCTGGTTTTCGTGGCAATAGAAAATAAATATTGAAGAGACTGATAGGGGCAAATTCGGCTTTGGATGTAAATGAGATTTTCTCAGTCCTCTAAAGTGGATTTTATAATGTTTGGCCTCTACCGATTAATCACAAGGAAGCAAACTACTTTCCTCATGCCAAAAGAATAAATCTGGGCCACAATAAAAAACACATACATTCTGTTCCGTTATGCTTAACAAATTCTAGATGACTTTCATCAAATGTAACTCTACCTCTTTTCTTGTTTAGGGGTTTAACGACCACCGGTAGTAACTCAAGTGGAATATATAAGCCCGTACATAATTTGGAGCCACTGGTTCCAAGTCGTAACACAAACACAACACCCGTCTCATTGGGATTCGAACCCGGACCCACTTGGATAGAAGGTCATAAGCAAAGCGCTTATCCTACTGCGCCACCGAGGTTGCATACCTCTCTTCCGAGGTAGAATGCCACCTGTTACCTCATGAGTACTAACAGATGTCCAGTCCACATGCTCATCACTTAACATCAAAAGTATTGCCCACTATAGGTCCATTCGTCCTGCATTTCCGTTTAACAAAGCTTCAAAAAAATCATTTGGTATATTGAGTATGTCCTCCTGTGGCGCTGACCTTATTTTTTTCAGTAAGCCTTGAACTACACCCTTTTCTCAGAGTTTCCGTTCTAATTTTTTTCATTCGTATTTGCGAGTAACAGGTTTTCCAAAATTTCCTGCAAGACTTCAAAATACTACAGTCATTTTGGAAGTCAGCTTCTACATAATATACAAAATCTTCCTATGGCCTACCTTAAACATTTCCAACACAGTTTTGTCTTTAGGCAGGTTTTTTCATAGACTGTCAAGTTAGCCCGTAACCCACCATTGAAACACTCCCTAAAGCCTTTTACTTTTCTCTAATGGCTTTACTCACTTCTTCGGTCGTTCAGGGTTTTCTACCTTTCTGTCTTTTCGCAGCGCCATTCCCACATGCGCTCTTTACAAATCCAATTACACAGTCTTTTAAAACGTTCAACTCAACCTAAATGCTTTTACAAGGTGAGATATTAGTTTTAGCATAGCAATCTCTAATTTTCTTCAATGAATCTTGTCTGACATTGATGTTATTCAATTTTTTAACTTCAATGAATTTTAGCATTTTAGGAAGCTTCTTCACCACATGACAACTGATTCTATAAATAGCTGCCAACAAAAAATGATCAGTACCGATCTCAAAGTCACTATAAACCGTAACATCCTTCAGCACATTTCTTAGAATCTCTTCTGCAGTTACATAATCAGTTACTCTTTTCTTTCTTCTGTTGTATTCCCCAAAGTGAACTTATGAATATTTTTGCTCAATTATTAAATATTAATCTTGAATTCATTGCCTGCACATCAGTCAGGCTTTTTCCATTCGTATATTCCAGTAACAGGTTTTACCAAGGTTTTCAACTCCATCTTCATTGCCTTACACATTTTTACACTTCAAATCTCCAAGAAAAGTACTTTACTGTCCAGGTTTTACTAACATACTTGAATCCTAAAAAAATTAATCTTCTTCTTCACAGATGAAACTATGCACTAGAACTAGATCATCAAAAATTTAGATACATAACATCCAGTTTAAAATCATCGCAGGAAGTTTGCAAATTCACAGTAGGACATCTCTTCTGGCGGAGACCAAAGACGCCACAAAATTCAAAATATTAGTGACGTTTTTATAATGATTTGCAGCAATAAAAATGCTTTAAAAGTTAGAAATTTTATTTTGTTAGAAGTAAGAAGTGCTGTCAATGCTGGCATGGGCCAACATCACCCAAACGCTTGGTATTATGGATGTTTGACGTACTGGGTATTATTAATCAGCAGCTTCATGAACGGGGTTTAGGGAACACACTCTCAAAAATACATTCAATTCTTTTTGAATCATCCTCGAAACTAAAATGGAAAGTCGTGCTTCAGTGTGCAAGAGTTTTTTTCTTTCACAGAAAACTTAACATTGCAGAACAGAACTTAAGCGTCTTCGTAATTATTACAAGCACCTCACACATAATTTATATTTATAGAAATGTAATGACATTTATGTGATCTCAATTAAAAGAAACTCCAGTGTCTAATTTAAATAACGGAAACCGAAAAAAAAACCTGAATAATATAATAACAATCACGACACAATTGCAATATGCATGTCTTAAACCCAGTTTCCAAGCTCTAGAGATCTCAGTATGCCAACCATCTGCCCACAGATGACACTCCTTCGAAAGATTACTGTATTCAGTGACAACATAGCAAAGCAGTTCCACTGAAACATCAATGGAGCAATATCATTTTTCAGAGTTTTTCTGGAGAAACATAGTAGCTGTGTATGTTCGTGATTATCGTGTGGCAAAGAGAATTTCACACACGGTCAGTATTATGACAGAACTAAAAAGTACTTAATTGGCACGATTTTTGAAAATTACATAACATTTTAATCTATTAACAAAAATGCTAGATTCTTAGTGTTTTATAAAATGAAATCGTTTCATGAGAAATGAACAAGGAAACAGATTTAGAACCATTAATATCATACTGGGAAGGATGACCATGTTTAATTCTGATTAATATCATACTGGGAAGGGTGACCATGTTTAATTTTGACTACTATCATACTGGGAAGGATGACCATGTTTAATTTTGATTAATATCATATTGGGAAAGATGACCATGTTTAATTCTGATTAATATCATACTGGAAAAGATGACCATGTTTAATTCTGAGTAATTTTTGATACATGAATGCCATTTTTGAGATAGCAGTTCTCATTTCTCTTACCATGTTTATTTTTGGCTGACACTTTTATTTTTATCTCCAACTGGGAAAACTTTACTCGCTTAGATAGGTCGCTCCGGTAGAATTATGGTAATTACGTTGTCGCGTAATTCCTTACACTAAGAACATAGATCCAAAATTTAGAGACTCACATTGTGAGGAATATTATTTTCAAAGAAATCTCAGAAGAGACATCAATGAATTATCCCCTTCCCGGGGGAAAACTCATGTTGTCATTTTGTGCTGTTAACCATCAACCGAGTATCCGAGGAGTTATTAATTGAACTTAATGTCTCTACCTTTGCAAAATAGTATTTGAAAATATAATTTCAGAAAATTTATATGAAATACGAATTTTAACATCTTTTTTAATTTGTGCGTTACAGCTTTCACTAAATTATTTTATAGTGGAAAACGTCTAAATTGGCGTTTCTTTTCAATTCTGCCTCAACTCAACTTTTCAAGTTAAAGTTTTAAATTTAGTGTCGGTCGTTGAATATTGCTGTCATGATCTGGCAATATGGTATTAGGAGAAATACACAAGTTACACACTGAAACGAGAGTCAATTAACTTATGCGTGCCATTCGTCGGTTAAATTCCGATAAGATTCATTATATTTGTTCGAAAACACGTTTAAAAACATTTCTCTGAGACAAGCAGTGTGTCCAGCAGGTGAAATGGATTCATCAATCAATATCCAGTTGCCATGCGTTCACGAAAGCCTAAAAGTAAGTATCCCTGTGTTTTTTTTTTTGTTTTTTTTTATATTGGAGGTTTAACGACCACCGTGAGCAACTCAATGGGATATAAGCAGTCACCCGTCCCTAATTTAGGGTCACTGGTTCCAGGGAAGGGAGAGAGCCAGTGCCGTAAGACAAACACAACATCCATGCCTCACCGGGATTCGAACTCGGACCCCTTTCGGACGAATGATTAGAGGCCATTGCTTAGACCACTGCGCCACCGGGGCGGCATCCTTGTGTTCACAGTCTGGGTTTTAAATTGCTCATAACACCTGAAGTCGTTTGTAAAACAGTATTTTATTTGTTACTAGGGACAAATCTTTCAAAGCAACAGCTTGTCAACGAACTGTTCAGTGCATCCAAACGCAGTTGATCATAGAATGTGTCCAGTGCCCGAGGCAAAATGAAAAGCATATTGGTAACCCCAACTAAGTTGCTCGTAACTCACAGCTCTAAACACCTAATATTGTTGGTAAATCGGGAACTCGTAAATGTTTGAATGGTTGTGCTCGCAAATTTCATTAATATGAAAACCTTTTGAGATACTCGTAGTTTACCTGAAAGCTACTTGGATTAGAGCTGAAGTTTGATGATCAGAAACCAACGCTCTCCTGGTCAGCCAGTCAGTTCTCAAGGCCTTCTCAAGGCCATCTCTGACCATCATTCTCTTATGATTCTGATGTGGGCTCAATCAACCAAACCAACAGCGGTATTTTCTTTACAAGACTCACATACGCGGCTGATAGACTTAGTGATTTTCAAAAACAACCGAAAGGACCTCCGAAGAACAGATTAGTTATCGAGCGTATAGAAACGAGGTTTGGTTCCCGTCAAACAGCACTGCAAATATCTAGAATATCTGTTCTTCGAACCTAATCATTGATACTGAGTATAATGTACTGTTATCTCGTCAAATATATTGATATATGCTATAATCAAAATGTTCGTATTTCTAATCATTCATATTTGAAAAGTTCGTGTTTAATTATTGTTTCATCTTGCTTAGTACGTACACACGCATTTCCTTGTACAATTTTTCTGGTTGCCTGAGATTTTTATTAGAGCTCCGTATGGGACATCGAAATAACCTTCACTCCTTCGAAATTTGTATGCACATCCTTGGGTCGAGTTTCCTGTTACTCTCACTCAGTGATAGTCCCTACAGAATTAATTATACCTAATCATCTAGTCTCCTGTGACTGACAAGTCAAAGTTATTAAGCAGGCGACAGTAATGTACATAACACTGTAAGTTATTTTATATGAATGAGCGCTGTAGTCTCAGATATTACTGTTTTCTTGTCCCTATTTTCAATATTTTGGAGAAAATAAAGTTCATAAATCTACAAATATTTGGAATAACTTATTAGCAAAGCAAAGGAAAATATATACAAAAGTATCTAGGGTTACTTTAGTGATTAGAAAACAAGTCACTTCTTCCTTCCGGGCTAGGGTTCAAGATCGAAATGAAACACGAATATTCTTTTCTATTTAGATCTGCTTCTCTTCCTTGCCATGGACTTGTAGCAGTAAATTAGGGTAAGACGAATAATTTAGAACTGGTCAACTTGAGGCCTGTAAGTGATAATTTTAGTACTGGTCAACTTGAGGCCTGTAAGTGAAATGCGAAACAAATTTTAATTTTTGACTGAAAAGGGATGGCGTTAAATCTGAAATGTTATGTATTGCTTTACAACGGAAAACAATACTGGTTACATGCTTTACAACATGCTTTACAATGGTTACATGCTTTACAACATGCTTTACAATGGTTACATGCTTTACAACATGCTTTACAATGGTTACATGCTTTACAACATGCTTTACAATGGTTACATGCTTTACAACATGCTTTACAATGGTTACATGCTTTGCAACGGAAAACAATATTGGTCATAATACAAGGAGTGTTCAAATGAAAAGGTACAAACGACACTGTGGGTATAAATGAAGACTTTATTCAAAGTATACACCATAGGCCGTAGTACAACGATCCCATTGATTAACGAGCCGAAGGATTCCTTGTTCCCAGAATTCCTGTGGCCGTGACGAGACCCAGTCCTGCACAGCGTCCTTGAGGTCGTCGTCCGAGTGGAAGTGTTTCCCTTTCAGATGTTTTTTCAGGGGACCAAACACATGGAAATCGCAGGGCGACATGTCCGGGCTGTAGGGCGAATGGTCAAGCTGCTCCCACTGGAACTTGGCCAGTTCCGCGTGTGTGACCCTGAAGACGTGTGGACGCGCGTTATCATGGAGCAGAACCACACCCTCCGCGATGAATAGCTGCCGGTTTAACACCTTCCGCTGTCAGAAATCGGATAACGCCTCGCTGCTCCTCAATCGTCGAATTTTGCAATGTGAACGCCATCCTGTCCTCACACGCACTGCCGCGTCAATTGGACGGCGCTCTTTATAAGAGCCTCTGCTCTCTCCTGCGCATGCGGGCGCCCGCGCATGCTCCGATCCACGCCGGCGACTCCAATCGCATCCCTAGATGTGTCGCTACGTTCTCCCATAGCGGCATAGGCAAATATGTTAACGGTTACGTTCTTATGACGTTTCGTACCTTTTCATTTGAACACCCCTAGTACTATGGCACTTTAGGTTTTGTCTTCCGAGATCACTACCCCATAAAAAACGTAAGCGTATGTGTTATGTCTTCTAGCGTTGGTAGAAGCAAACCACCGCTTTTAGGAAAATGCTAATTACTTCCTACTATGCAAATCGCTAAGTATATTTATTTTACGGACCAAGATGCATTGCGTGGGTCTTCCTAGGACTATCAAATACAAAGGATAAGGTAGTGAAAATAACGAAATGTATTGGGGGCAGAAACCGAGCTCTTACTAAAAGAAAATTCAAAGCATTTTTAGATGAACTTGATACCGAACATGGTGACTTACCTTAAATCCGTTGTTTGAGTGCTGGAAAATGTTTAGTGAGATTTTTCCAACTTTGGAAAGAACCTTATCGCTTTTTATTGCCTAAAATAAAATGCGAAATTGATCTAACTAATAGTGTCAGTGATATCGCTGAGTTAATCACTAGCTTTCTTAACTAATATCAAGCAGCACTTGAATGCGCTAAATATTGTTCTGCAAATAAGAGACTAAACATACATACATATTTGTAATCTTTAGTCATATAGCTGGTTTTTTCTAACAAGCTGTCATCGTTGAAATCAAATTTAGATAGAAATAGTTTGACTTACTTCGAATCCTACAAGATGAAATGATAATACTTGGTGAAACTATAGAGTTTAAAGTATATGTACAATATGTTCCTTTGCTAGGGTCTCTTATTAAGAATTATGATGAGAGGTATAAGCAAGTTGATGAACTCAAGCCAAGCATATGTCTGTTCAGCAATCCATTGAATGTTGGCACTGAAAGCACAAATCCCATTTATCAGATGGAATTATGGGAACTTCAAGCAGAGTATTAGAGCTCAATCATTTCCATGGAACAGAATTAATTAAACTTTTTTCACCGAGGAATAGCTAAACATTAGAGTCTTGGTGTTAAAAATTATTTCAGTATTGAAAGTACTTACGTATGCGAGAGGACAATTCATGCCATGAAATACGTAAAGTCAAAACACAGGAACAATATAACGGATTCTATTCTTAAATAATTACTTCGATATTCTATGCTGAGCGTCGAAATGCGCATGAAACAACTTTTGCTGAAGTTTAATCGCCCACAGTACTCTCATTAAATGCAAGGGTTTTTTTTCAAATCTTAAATTTCAACTATATCAGTATTAATTATAAGAGCTGATTTTTTTAAATTAAGCATTATATCTTTGTATTTACATCATCAAATACATATTTTGAAAATAAGAGCCACCATCCAATTCTTTCAAAAACTTTGGCCCGCAGCTCTAAAGAAGTTGGACAGCACTGATCTACGTAGAAGGGACGGTGAACTACCAAATTAATCTCTGATTAGTAACATGAAATACGTGCTGAGGTTTTCAGAGAGTAATTTTACGCTGCATAACAACGCTCTTATATTTAAATAGTTTTTTACAAATAGTTCAGCCAAACAAATTGTGTAATAAAATACACAAATAATAATCACTAAGGAATTATTTACTTTACTGGGGTTCTGAATATATATTTCGTCGTTTACGTTTTTCAATGCATCTCGAAGAAAATTGTTAAATTCCATTTCTCGTGACTATGTTTGGAACCTTTATCACAGGCGATTTCTACATAACTGCTCTACCTAAATTTTCCCAGAGTTACCGTGGGCGCTATTTTCAGTAGTTCTCAGCCCTTACAGTTTCCTGTCGAAAACCAAGAAGTATAGGTTACCTAGCCGCCATGTTTTATCAAGCTGAATGGGTGGTGCTATAATTAGTTCATCAAATTTATTTTACCCTCTCTCATCGAAACTTTGAGCTTCCTCATCTGGTAACCTTTCCTCTGAAAGTTGCTGCCTTCAACAATTTAAATTAATTACTAATAAACTGCTTCTGAGCGGTTACATGCTTTATAACGGAAAACAATACTGGTCATAATACTATGGCACTTTAGGTTTTGTCTTCCAAGATCACTACCCCATAAAAAACGTAAGCGCATGTGTTAGGTCTTCTAGCCTTGGTAGAAGCAAACCACCGCTTTTAGGAAAATGCTAATTACTTCCTACTATGCAAATCGCTAAGTATATCCATTTACAGGAATGCATTTTTCATGCATCCTCGCCAACCAGAAACGATTAAAATTATTTGAACGTATACAAAACATTACACTCATACAGCGGATTATGGAAACACCTACTGCGACTGAATTACACTCAATGCGGCATATGCAAATCACAGGGACGACGTCATTCTCGATGCGAAGCAGAAAAAGGGGGAAGTGCGATGTCGTCTACTATGTAGCACTGTTCCAGTTCCAGATAAAACAGCTGTTGTGGGGCAATTGTCGACAATGTCAGACCTCAGTGACCTCAAGAAAGGCATGATCGTTGGTTCGCTTCTCGCAGGAGCTTCAATGGCAGAAATAGTAGAAGCAACACGAGGAACTGTATCGAAGATTATGACTACCTATCGGAAAAAGAACAGGTTTGCTTCCAAACGTGCAAATAATGGATCGTGCTGGTATTTATGGCCGTGCTGCAATCCACAAAGCTCTTACCAACATCAATGCAACAATAGGTGTAATGTGGTGCAAACCACATAAAAGCTGAAATGATAAAGTCTGGCAACGTGTCCCCGATGAATCATGATAAAGTCTGGCAACGTGTGGTCCGATGAATCATGCTTCATAGTGTTCTCACCACTGGTAGACTTTATGTCTGGCGAAAACCTGCAGATGCGTACCATCCCGACTGTTAGTTTCGGACTGTGAAACATGGAAATCGATTCCTGATGCTGTAGGGACCATATCATGGCATTCCTTAGAGCCACTGGTTATTGTGCACCGTCGTGTCACATTTGCAACATACGAATCCATTCTTGGGGATCACCTGCACTCAATGTTGCAGGTATTGTTCCCTAGACGCCGTCCGTGGTTTCAAGCAGATAATGCCTCGTGCATTGTATGAAATGCGTCAAGTTTTAGCCTGCAGAGCATGACTCGTACAGCAGATAACCTGGTCATCTCAATCTCCAGATCTCAATATTTATCGAACATTTGTGAGAATATCTAGAGCGAAAGGTCAGTTCTCACTTTCTACCTACAACAACATTGGCACAGTTCTTTAACTCCACGTTTCAAATGTTTCAGCTTTATTTGAATCTCTTTGTACTCGGCTTCTCCAGTTGCGAAAGAAAGCGAATTTTAAAATAAACTGATTATTTTATCCTCAATTCTGCATTGACGGTTTAATTTTATATCAATTTCATAATACTTCGTTTTCTGCTGCGTTCTGCAACTTCTTGATTTGTTCTTTTCTCTTGCTTTTATGTTCGGAATTCAACAGCCTCCATATAAGATAATTTTAGCTTTTTTTTTTGTTCAGATTTAGAATTTTTTGTCTCATGCTGTTTCATAAAGTTCCTTATGATATATTCCCTATTTGTCTTCATGGAAACAGAAAATTGAAGTTCTGAAATATGAAAGAAATATCATAATCGTTAATACAGCAATCAGACATATCTGAAGATAGATGTCTGATTGCTGTATTAATGATTCTGCCATATCTCCTCGTATTGTGAGAAGAAAATTTCTTCCAAAAAATTTACTTGAAAGGAATATTTTTTCAACACAAACGCAGTACAACAAATCCATTTGCAGGTGTATGTTATCAAATTAGGATAGATGTCAAGCTTTCGGCCAACAACGGGTGGTTTTCTCAAGGCAGACAACACACACAACACTAAGCAATGGAGGAATGCATTGTCAATGTTGTGTGTGTTGGCTGCCTTGAGAAAGCTTGACATCTACGCTTTTTGGTAATTCACACCTGTAAATGGATATTTTCTACTGTCTCAGTAGTTAAAATACAGCATCACGAGCATGTCATTCTTGTGATTTTCTCAGATTGCATTTATATTCTTGCAGTTTGATTTCAAAGTTCTGTTTGGATCTTTTTCTACATATTGTCTCATTGGATGAAGTGCCTCGGCGTTAAAATCAGGTCTTGCCCAACACTTTCACTTTTAATTAACTTCCATCGGGAGATTCACTTACCTGCCTATAAATGTATCGTTCTGTTCAATAGGATCCTTGAGAGATCGTAATACATCGCATTTCTCCTAAATTTGATAAATCGAGAAATAAATCTTCTGAAGTAAAAAAGCTTAGCTTACATAATTGCTGCAATGATGAAGTTGGTTGATTACTTCACTTTCAGTTAAAATTAGGGAACGTACATTCAACGTGCTATCCGCCCTACAGCAATTTCATTGTGTGCTGAGATATTGCTCAGCATATGGCTCAACTTCATCAGAAAAACTCCGATAACATTTGCTTTGTCCGTTATGCCAACATCAACGATGCTGACGGTCACGGTTTGCAATTTGCTTCCAAGCCCTTGACAGGAATGGAAAATAAGGAAAATCGTTAAATGTTTATAAACAATTTTGGATTACGCGAAAGACTTCAAAAGTATTCATCTTCAAAACAAGTCGGAAATTTATGACTATTTCCATGACACTATTCCGATACGGAAGACAGATTCCTTTCACAATTCCTTGCACATGTTTGGTGTTGTATAGATGCATGCGACCGACCAGTTACTTGGAATTTAATAAATTCCTCATGCCTTAAATTATTCGGCTGAGTCGCACAATACCTAGAGGAAGTACACGCAAAATCAGAGGCTACGATCCTTCAATAATTGACAAGGCCTTTAAAACATTAGGTAACCAAATACAAGCTCTTACCAATTGTCCACTTCGAGAGAAATGAGTTCTCGTTCTATTTGTTCTGGAGTTTGCTTCAGGATCCCGAAAGTTCTCAAGACTAAATTTCTAAAGGATTTTTACACCTATCTGAAATTACTTTTTTTTACCATTAAGACTGAATGGAAGCGAATTTACAAAACTTTCACGACAGTCTGGTCTGTCATGAAATTGAAATCGGAAACATCGGCCAGAAGTGCGGAGCTTTGATATTGAGGGTGAAGGAACACAAAATATAGATAAAGAACTGTGAACTAAATAAACCTTCACAACTCGTTAGCAATTGGAGCTCCACTCCTTTCCTTCCAATCTCTCGGAAAGAGTAAGCAAAGCAGTGATCGTCAACATCGCTAATGTCATAGCAGATAGAACAGAAATTTCCTCAGTTCATCGCTAATGTCATAGCAGACAGAATAGAAATTTCCTCAGTTGAGAAGCAGCAAACCAGCGGTAGCAGACACATTTCGTTGTTCCTAACTTTGAACGCATATACCCTTGTAAAGCTAGATCCCGTCATTCCTTGATGTGTGTTGCACAACTCAGGCAAATTTTGCAGCATTCTTGTAGTACTCACTTTGTAAAATTATCCCCTGATACTTAGGTATTAATACCCTGAAATGAAACATCATTTGAAGCAAAACATTATTCCGTTTTGTCGAATTTGTTCATAGAGTAATAATTTTTTGATAAATATTATATATATTTATTAAGAAAATATTACTCTGTTTGGTCAAATCCCCCCATCACTCGATCAATAGGGAATATAGAGCTGATGTCAGCCATCATTCAGTTTATACGACGGCTGATTGATAACTCTTCTGGATGTACAAACCCAAAACAATGGGGACATAGATCTACACCTCAAGCAGACTTTACAAATGGTTTTGGTAACCTGAAGACTTCTAGACAATTACGCACCAGTGACAACCAATAAATGAGTTTGTTTAATCTAAGAAAAATTTCAGTTTAAATAAACCAATTTAACTCCAACTGCTTTTGATTCAGCAGCCCGAATCCCCAGCGTCCAAATCACTTAGTGCGAAATTTCTAGCTGGCTGAACTAGAGAACTGAGCAGCACTCGGATAAGATTCTAATGGAAGTATTGAGGTAAAATTTTAGCTATCCAAACTAATGAGCTTGCAATCACTTGAAGAACTGAACGCTAAAGAGCTTCTTATAAAACTGTCGCCATCCGAAAGATCACAAACCTTTCTGTGAAAGCGATGTTATCTTAAAAATAGCAGACAGTATATTGTCACCGGACTGATTTTGCAACACCTGCTGAAGAAGCTAAGCCTTTAGTGTCTACAGATCAGTCAAAGAAGTTTAACGTGTAAAACTCCTTTGACTGAGTGTAAACTATTATACCAGCATTTCCACCTCAGTTTTATTAAACGTTCTGGAATGATGCATACGCAAGTGCTAATTCCCAGAAAAGCTATGATTTTCTAGACCAAGAATATTTACCAGCGTTGTCTTGTATAAAAATGTGCTGATTACTGTCGCTGAAGTAATCATGCTGGGAGGTAATACAGTCGATGGGACTGCATTTCTATAAAGCATATGCGCCACTCTGTTCATGCTCCGAACTCCACACTTAATAATTGAAATTATGCGACTGTGCACTTTTAGCGGCCTTTTATCCTTGCGATGTTAATCATTAGAGGCACAGAAAAGTGAAGACGACTGAATCTAGTCTAGTTCATCGGGAACTGAAACAAGCGCTCTTGCCTAATTTTCTCTTTCGCGTATTCATAAATAAACTGATTAAAAATGTTCGCTTGAGGTTGTACATTATGCTCTATTCATAAAAATCTCAACAAAGGTTGTTACACAAAGTTGATTTTTAGAGCCCATCGCGAACAAGACAGAAAGTTTCGTGTTTAAGGTTGCTTATAGCTATTTGAGTTTCCTTACATTTATCTTGTGGGACGTAGTTGGAGAGTTGGTGTCGTAAAACTGGAATAAATCATATAAATGTCTAAACCTTTATGATTTTAAATTTCTAAACCTTTCAGTTCCATGCAACTTTTGAAAACAAAAGCGAATAAAGTAGTAATGTGGAATTAAAAAATACCCTACATTTCTAATATTTAAAGTTAAATATGTAAATTAATGATAAAAAGCACCTCATTTCACAGATATAATATGTAATTAATGATAAATATATAATTAATGATAAAAGTACCTCATTACTATAGACTTTGCGATTTTTTAGAAATCTTAATGCAAGAAAGAAGAAAGAAAGGTTTTAGAAAATCAGAATGCAGTAAATGTAAGTAAATTAATGAATTCAAATTTTATATTCTAGCAGACATTATCATAAGATGTCGTGTGTTGCGGAGAGAAAATTAATTTATCATGGAGCACATCTTGAAAGTCTGACCGATTGAGCCAGAAGACTTGTAACGTATACTCTAGATTCACTTTCCTTTTGATTTTACTATTTCTGGTTATTTTATTTTCCTATGTAAATTATCTTCTTACTGAACGAGATGTTATTTCTCCCGCTGAATGAGATCTGGCAATGAGTGTAAGTCGTGACGTGGTGGTAGCCAGTATAAATAGGCGTGTTCAACGATACCAGAGAGAGCTTTTTGTTTCATGTATAAAGAGATCTTCGTTATATGCGTAAGGAGAGCTTCGTTTATGTGAGTAGAGCTTCGTTCATGTGCAAGGAGCTACGTTTTATTGAGTAGCTGTGTGTCCGGTGAAGTGTATGTTGGATCATATCAAGAGTTTCTCTAATAAAAAGTTGTTCTAGTAAGTACGTTTTTCTCAGTTCATAGTTTTGTCAGATCTCTGTCTGGCTGTTAGGTTTATTTCATTAGTTGTTATTATTAACAACCAGCATTAAGACTTTATTCATCTTAATTACTACTACAACATTACTAGCAGTTAAAAGCTTGTTCATTATTATTACTACACTACTAGCAGGAAAGTTTATTCATGATATAATTAACACAACAAGCATTAGAAGAAGCTTTATTCATTATAGACTGTTGGGTGGAAGATGTTGACAGTGAGTTGAGGATGATAGCACTCCACACTGAAATTCGCGTCGTAAGTTGAGTTGAAGACGCTGAAAATTATTTGAGGATGGTGACAGTCTCCACAGATATTCGTGTCATAAGTTGAGTTGAAGATGCTGAAAACTATTTGAGGATGTTGACAGCCCCCAAAGATATTCGTGACATAAATTGAGTGGGAAATGCTGAATATAATTTGAGGGTGGTGACAGTCCCCACAGAAATTTGTGTCATAGTTGAAGAAGATATAATGCAGAAACAGGTTAGTTCTAAATCATTATTTCGGTTTTCCTTCTTTTCTGAGACGTTCTTCAAATCAGTGTGGCTAGTTCCATGAAAGGAATAAAGGAAATATAATTTCCAACAACAGAAGACGAGGAATGGAAAAAATTACATCACGATTAAGAGGGACGAATTTCATTTAAATGTTCCAGAGCTTCAAAAGTAAAAGTTCGTCAAAATGTAATTGACATGCTGGAATAATATAAATTTGATTATCTTCTCATTTCATCATTGCTCATGGATATGTTCCAGACATTTAAAGTTCTTATACAGAAAGCCAGGAGCTTACATTTCACCATTGCTCATGGATATGTTCCAGACATTTAAAGTTCTTATACAGAAAGCCAGGAGCTTAGAGGATGTGTCTACAACTTCATTGTTTTTGACAACCAGAATGCACAGTTTGATTTTTTTGCCATTTAAAAACAGTTTCTGGAAAAATTATTTGACGTTCTGTCTTTGAGAAGAACAGAAAGCTTGCTTGAATATTTGAGTTTCTTAAGGAACTTTAAAGTGTGGGTTTTTCTAATTAAATCTTCTCTTACAGTAAATGGCATAATCATTTAGTATTAAAGTCATCTTTTTATCTCATACAGAAATATGCATTAATTTAGGAAATCCAAGGTGATTATAAATGGTTTTAACGGGATTCAAAAATGGAAAAATAAATTAGAAGTACATAAACTTAGAAAATCCTATTTTAGTAATCAGTCCTTTGTATTCAATGCATGAAAAGTCAGAGTAAACAGGATAAAAATTTTGGCTTTCCAAATAAGAAATTAGAAAATAATATGTGTTGTACAAAGCTGTTCTTCAATTTGTAAAGGACATTTTAAAATGTTCGGTTATCCTAATCGAATTTTGCCCTCCTCTTTTATGAAGCATCAGCAAATTTACAAATGTGTAGATTTTCAGTTGTTTTTCCAATCCTGAGCGCATAATACTAGTAGTAAAGCTCACATGAAATTAATCTGGACTCCTTCGTTTGAATGAGAAATATACTTCATTATTACTGTTGTTTTTCGATTACTAGCTTCAATTCCTGCAGTTGTCGATCAAGATATCTTTTTCAGCAAAATGAAGTAATGCGCTTTGATTCATCTCTGGGTTGATGGAAATTCCGATGGAATGCAATGTCACTTTGACGAAATGATAACAATGCGCAGAAACATTCTGTTCCTCATCCCTCGACCTAAGAATTGATATTTGTTTTATTCAAGAAGTGTTACAGATACTGCCACGCCCTTTCCCGCATAACCTGAGGTGAGACATTTCGTCACCATAACATAGCCACCAATCAATTTTGTTCCATCACCACGCCTTCAGGCCCTATCTGATCTTTTTATTGCGTCACTTCATGTGGCTGTGTCTTAGATCTCAGAGTTGTAAAGTTCTTATATGGAATGCCGTATGAGCCGTCAGTTGAAGCAATATGTCTACCATCTTCATTGTTAAAAAAAATACCTTAAGTGATAAGTCTGAACGGGGTGTCGAAAGTTAATCATTGGTCGTCCCCATTAAAGTGATATCTTTTTATACTTTAAGTTCGTAATGTGAAAGTAATATAAAAGATGCCTTAATCGTGATCACTACGTGCATCTACTTTTGTAAATAAGTATGGCACCCGCCTGTACTATTAAATATATGTATTTCATGCAATACAAAAATGTATACCATGTATATTAGCATTGTTAAGCAAATGCACTATATGCATGATAGGTTCTGAAAATAAGACCTTTTTGTAGGTGGTGAATTTCGAAGTCACGTCTTGTCGCTCCGGAGTCAGTTATTCTCCCTATTGAATTACGCCGACTTTGGCTTATCGCTGCGACCTGTTGTTTTGACTCTTGCTTCACCTCAGTGGTAGGTTACATATCCCCCCCCCCCATAAGAAAGGCGCAGGCACGAAATTGCAGGTTTCAGGTCTTCCCCAAACCATGCTTGAAGAAGAGCTCAATGTAAAAGGAAGATTTTTTTATTATTTCTAGACGACGTGTAGAGAAAGCACCACACATTTTTCGAAGGGTAGATGGAATTCTCATTCATTCCAGACGATGTATGGAAAAAGCATCGCACATTGTTCTCGAACCTCACGACTAGGAGATTAATTTTCGTGTTTGGGTGCCAATGTCAAGATGTGCCCTTTTTTGCCGGTGATTGGATTATAACCCACGTATCCTCGATCCAGAGCCAATTCTTGTTGGCTTACCGCTAAAACTTGAGATTTTGACTCTTGCGTCACCTCAATTGTACGTCACAAGATGCGTAAAGAAATGAAGTCAAAACCATGTAAACTTACTGTAGGTGTAAACTCACTCTATACTACTGAAGCGCAGAGGAAATGTAACATTCACACATCCACAGCGTTAAGTAGTAGTTGCTTAAGGAAATGTAACATTCACACATCCACAGCGTTAAGTAGTAGTTGCTTAAGGAAATGTAACATTCACACATCCACAGCGTTAAGTAGTAGTTGCTTAAGGAAATGCAGAATTAGCATCTATGCTGACAAGGAAATTCAGCACATCCTACTGCAATGCTGAAGAAATGTGGCATTGACCAACATTGGCAAGGAAACGTAGCGTATCTTACCACGGTGGAATAGAAATATGTTGAAGTACAGTGCTAAGGAAATGCGGCATGAAACTCAATAGTGAAAAAACAATGTAGCCTGAATAACAGAAACGGTATTCAGGAATTGAAATATGCATTCATACATAGTAAGGGAAATATTGCTGGAATGTCTGTAGTTACAGGTGAGATGTTTTTAGCCAACATGCCCGTTTTATTAGGGATACTGTATGTATCATGTGAATCTATAACGCTAAGGAAATGTAGCATGCACACAATAACGATAAAATATGCAACTCGCTAAGCAACAACTGTAGAATTATGTCATGCATGCACACATATAAATGAAATGTACATATATCAGTAAAGCAAAGGAATGTAACATGCACTCTTATGCTATTAAACAGAGGAAATGTAGGTCGAATTACTACAATTATTCGTAGTAAATGCGACTGAAAAGTTCTTTGCTGCAGTGCTATAATAAAATGTATAACGTAGCATCTTACGTTATACATTTTAGTATAACGTAAGATGCTAAAAAAGTAATTGGAACTTGCATACCCACTTTGGGGAGAAAATATTGTTTACTTATTTCAAATGCTAAGGAAATGTAGTTTACATGACTACAGTTATAAATAAATAAGGCATGTGCATCAGAGTTAATTATTGGTATTCGGGGTTGTTCCCATTTTTTTTAACATCCGTCTCGTTGCTTTGTGGCCAGCAGGTGTGTTTTCGTCTTCTCGCAATACAGGCCTGGATTCCAATTCTAAGTGAAACAAACACAAGAGTGGTTTTCTATGTATTTTTGGTTTTCTCGTTTTCCTCGAGTGAGTAACAGCAAATTAAGAAAAGACGATGCCTGATGTCTTATCTGTTGCATGAGTCTAAACGTTCTTTAAAGAGAAAAAAATATTGGTGTTAAGATCGAGTGAATGAAGACACACGTTACTCATAGAGGAGAATACAAAGGATCCGAACAGGTGAATATCTATCACTTGGATTCAGATCTTTGGGGTTCTATCACTCAGTGTGATTCTGCGATGTCAGAAATTCGTGTTCTAATCTCCAAAAGTATGATTTGACAGGAAATAACACAAACTATGAGATAAAGTTAAACTGTGATACATAAATACTACCATGGTTTGCGTTCCAATCAAGCAAAATTATTCTGTAACTTTAGGAGATAGCTAGAATCAGGATAATACTATGTAGCGAGGTCCAAAACTGTAAAAGTCGCATTTGACCTGTGTATGTGGCAGAGTGGAGAAACTGAAATTTATTATTACATATTCTTGTTATCTCAAATAAAGTCCATGCCTTTCCCAGAGGAATGGGAGAATAGTTAATGAAATGGCACTGGTATTGCAAAATAGTTAATAAACTGGTGACATTTTTACTGCGAGAAGTTCAGAGACCTGGCGACCTGTTCATCCATTTTCAAACTCTCAGAACAACAATTTACCATCTGGATCGACGAACATTTCTGCATATATACAGAAGCCAATCTGCCATAACATATCATGTGGTCCACCATATGTTATGGAACGAAAATCGCAAAACAACCCCAAAAATCGTACAACATATGATTGCCTCTCTAGTGTATATGCGGACAGCAGACACCAGCTTTGTAATGACTTAACACCAAGTGCACTTTTGTCTTTCACCTGAAAAAAATATGCCATGCTAAGGGCTGTATTACGTGTCATACTATAAGGTTATCACTATAGTATGACACGTTAACTCTCTATCGTTAAAGACATCCACATATTTGAAAAAGGTGTCACATGTCCAACGGGGTTTTATTCAACAGCTTAAAATACTATTCGTTACTTAACTATTCTTATAATTCATTATTGAACATACTATTTAAATAATTTAATACTCAAAAATAAAAAACGTTGTTGTTGGAGTCGACTTCCTTACAATTTGAAATATAGTAAAAATATCCATTTATTACAGCTAAAAGAAATTATATACAACCCAATCACACATCACTATATACACTTTTAAAATACACACTGAAAAAATTTCCTAAAGAGAACATGCAGCACTTAAAGCTTATAACATTTATGCATCACCAGAACTTCAAAAAAGCACTCCATTGCCGTCTAAAGCAACATCAGAACTTCAAAAAAGCACTCCATTGCCGTCTAAAGCAACATCAGAACTTCAAAAAAGCACTCCATTGCCGTCTAAAGCAACATCAGAACTTCAAAAAAGCACTCCATTGCCGTCTAAAGCAACATCAGAACTGAATGATTGACTCAAGCATGGACTACTAAAGGGGTCTCCTCGAGCAAACAGCTGCACTAACACGTCACAGACAAAACATTTCATCAAAAGTCTCTCTGGTGCCCTCTATGAAACAAGTAGGTATCTAAAGTCATTTTTCTTCCTCTCTTTCTTTCCTTCTTTTTTTTTTTTTTTTTTTTTGCATTTTTGTACACTGCTTCCTTTCTGGTTAATGTTTTCCAACCTTTCAAAATACTATGTGGCTCCTGGATTTTGCAAGCTACATCTTTTTTTTTTTTTAGATGGTAACAACTTCGGAATATCTTAATTCCCATTCATTGCGCTGATTATTAATAATTCTGATATCTTCAAAGTGTGGTAATTCTTCTTTTTTTTTCTTTTTTTTTGTCTGTTCAATACTGTACTAAAGCTATCGTCCCCCCTACCCCCAATTACTTATATGCTGATTAAAGAAGCGATTAAATCAGAATATAAGTAATTGGGGAAAAAAGAAAAAAAAAGACAACTTTAGTACAGTACTTAATAGAGAAAAACAAATTACCACACTTTGAAGATATAGGAATTATTAATAATCAACGCGATGAATGGGAATTATGATATACCGAAGCTGGTACCATCGAAAAACAAAAAGATGGGAGACACTTCCACCTCTGGCTCCCCTACCAGATACTTCTGGTATTCCGAAAGCTTGGAAATCATTAATCAAAAATGAAGCAGCATATATAACAAACGCCTCCCCCCCCCCAAAAAAAAATTATAATAACAATAATAAAGACTTTAGATACCTACTTGCTTCATAGAGGACTTTTGATGTAATGTTTTGTCTGTGACGTATCAGTCCAGCTGTTTGCGCGTGGAGAACCCTGTAGTAGCAAAGAATATCAACGGTAGCAGTTCATCCTTGAGTCAATCATTCAGTGCCGATGTTGCTTTAGACGGCAACAGAGTGCTTTTTTAGAAATTCTAATGATGCATAAATGTTAGGTGAAGAGCTTTAAGTGCTGGATGCTTTCTCTAGGGAATTTTTTCGGTGTGTATTTTAAAAGTGTGTAGTGATGTATGATTAGGTTCTATGTCACTCATTTCTTTCAGCTGTAATAAATGGGTATTTTTAGTATATTTTAAATTGTAAGGAAGTCGATTTCAACAGTAACGTTTTTTTTTTATTTTTGGGTTTTAAGTATTAAATTACCAAAATAGTATGTTAAATAATGAATTATAAGAGTATTTAAATAATGAATAGTACTTTAAGCTGTTGAACAAAAACCCGTTGGACGTGAGACACCTTTTTCAAATGTGTAGATGCCTTTACCGATAGTGAGGTACGTGAATTTTGTTTTACGATAATTTTATTGTAGGACACGTTATACAGTTATTTAACTGTATTACATGTAAACAGGTATGAGTTTCTGAGTAACTCGATATCAAAATTACGAAGCTAAGGGCTCACTGACGATTCATTTTTAATTCATATATTCAGAAGCATTCATAATCTTTTATGTCAAACAAAAATTTGTTGCCAAGTGCTTTCGAATTTGTCTTCATACCACTTGAGTGCAATTTCTACAACTAGCCTAATTTCGCCTGAATTTAACCTCCCACAAAGCTCAGAAGGTTTCTTATAATTGCCTGAACGATGATAAACCTTTTGTCTTTTAGAGGGAAATCTAATTCTAAGAAGAATGAGGACAAAATTGAGAAAAATTGAGGGACAAGACCGATGAATCAGAAGTGTGGAAAAATTGCTTTACACTTCGAAAAGAGAAAAATTGCTATACTCTTCGGAAAAATTTATTTAGTTTCGGGAAAAAAAATTACTTACTTGAACCAGAAGCCAGTTATTTCTTTCAAAGAACCTGGGTGTCATTTTGCTTACTTCTAAACGAACCGATCTGTGAACTACAATTTAGCTCGGACTAGAAATAATAAATAATAAATTTGAGCATTATTTAGATGAAATCCAGATTATTGGTTGTGCTGAGTAGTTTGCATCGAAAATCGTTGTAAATGTTATCCGGGTTACCAAAATCGCGAAAGCCATTTACAAACATTGTAAAAAAAGTAAAAAAACCATACACTCCAATTTTTTCTAAAGTTCATAAGATTTCATTGCTTTCTAATCAGTGAAGTTCAAAACGTGAGTGATTTTTCTTGGCCTTTGCATTCGACCACAAAATGTACATGCAATAAACCGTTAAAGGTAACTAACCCTTCTTTCGTCACGTGAAGACCGAATAATGCGTAATTCTTTTGTTTTAGCGGTTTAATGACCACCACGAGGAACTCATAGGTAAGTTGAGGCCACTGGTTCGGGTAAACTGAGCCAACCCCCTAAGACAAACAGACCATTCATGCCCCATCCAGAGCGCCAACGCAGCCCAGTTCTGACCACTGGGCTACCGGGGCTGCAATTTACATTTCTCTCCCATAATACACATACCAATACAGTTAGCATTGAGTTATCGTTTCTGAAACACACCCGATATGCGTTTTTAAGAAGAGGTTTCGTTTAATTTCATTTTTTTTAAGTGTCGTGAGTTAAAATTTCTTACTTCCAGTAACTTATTTCCCAGCAGATCCGGAAGCCTAAAAAAACCCGTAACATTATGCTTCCGGATAGGGATATCTCCAAAAAATAAGTGGAAACATAAATTTTTTTTTCGAACTCTCCTGCCATTTCCTACCGATCGTTCAAGAGACTGCGCTCGGGATTACAATAGAAGTACCGAAATTTCAAGATGTCTGAACATCATCATACGAACAAGTAGTGCATATTTCTACTAAATGTATTCAGCAAAAAATAAATGTGGTTGCCGATATTTCGAGCAAAATCTCAGAAAATAAAATTGTCTTTGCGGTAGACAGAACTATTCAGTATAATCGGGAGAAACAACAATATTTTGATACTTACTTATTACAAAAAGATTCTCGTCGTCCAGATAGAAAGCATGTAATGGGGGAAATGGAGAGGAGAGAAATGGGGGAAATCTGCGCTTTCGTTGCACAGTCGATTGCTGAACACGATTATGCATTGACGACCAGAGCTATGCTAGGAAAGCCTCCCACGGTTAAAAAGCAAAGTCTTCAAAAGTAAATTGAGAAAATACTCTGCTGTTTGTGAAAATTGCAACACCATGAAGGAAACTGCTCCATGGTGTTTCAAAACTTACAAATATGTACTGGGACATGCAAATGATTAAAGTGCCAGTAAAAATACGCATGCGGTTTTGAGCAGCGCCCTCTGAACTGAGTATAAAGAGCCGGCTCAAAACAGATGTTGCAATGAGTGAAAAGCCAACATTGAATCGAAAGGGTGTTTTTCATGTCTCACTATGCCCCGTCGCCGAAGATGGTGTCATTATGAGCACCAGATGGACTTTGACAGAGGAAAGGAGGAGAGAAGCTGGATTTTGTTACAGCGAAATCACCACTCGTACGGGACGAAACGCCAGTACAGTGATGTGAGTGTGGATCAATGGGCAGAAGGATTTTCCTACAGTGAAATCACCACTCGTACGGGACGAAACGCCAGTACAGTGATGTTAGTGAGGATCAATGGACAGAAGGATTTTCCTACAGCAAAATCACCACTCGTACAAGAGGAAACGCCAGTACAGTGATGTGAGTGTGGATCAATAGACAGATGGATTTTCCCACAGCGGAATCATCACTCGTACGTGACGAAACGCCAGAACAGTGATGTGAGTGGGGATCAATGGACAGATGGATTTTCCTACAGCGAAATCACCACTCGTACGGGACGAAACGCCAGTACAGTGATGTGAGTGGGGATCAATGGACAGATGGATTTTTCTACAGCGAAATCACCACTCGTACGGGACGAAACGCCAGTACAGTGATGTGAGTGGGGATCAATGGACAGATGGATTTTCCTACAGCAAAATCACCACTTGTACCGGAGGAAACGCCAGTACAGTGATGTCAGTGTGGATCAATAGACAGATAGATTTTCCTACAGCGAAATCACCACTCGTCCCGTAACGCCAGTACAGTGACGTCAGTGTGGATCAATGGACAGATGGATTTTCCTAAAGCGAAATCACCACTCGTACGAGACGAAACGCCAGTATAGTGATGTGAGTGTGGATCAATGGGCAGAAGGATTTTCCTACAGTGAAATCACCACTCGTACGGGACGAAACGCCAGTACAGTGATGTTAGTGAGGATCAATGGACAGAAGGATTTTCCTACAGCAAAATCACCACTCGTACAAGAGGAAACGCCAGTACAGTGATGTGAGTGTGGATCAATAGACAGATGGATTTTCCCACAGCGGAATCATCACTCGTACGGGACGAAACGCCAGTACAGTGATGTGAGTGGGGATCAATGGACAGATGGATTTTCCTACTGCGAAATCACCACTCGTACGGGACGAAACGCCAGTACAGTGATGTGAGTGTAGATCAATGGACAGATGGATTTTCCTACAGCGAAATCACCACTCGTACGGGACGAAACGCCAGTGCAATGCTGTGAGTGTGGATCAATGGGCAGATGGATTTTCCTACAGTGAAATCACCACTCGTACGGGACGAAACGCCAGTACAGTGATGTGAGTGAGGATCAATGGACAGAAGGATTTTCCTACAGCAAAATCACCACTCGTACAAGAGGAAACGCCAGTACAGTGATGTGAGTGTGGATCAATGGACAGATGGATTTTCCTACAGCGAAATCACCACTCGTCCCGTAACGCCAGTACATTTGATGTGAGTGTGGATCAATGGACAGATGGATTTTCCTACAGCGAAATCACCACTCGTACGGGACGAAACGCCAGTACAGTGATGTCAGTGTGGATCAATGGACAAATTGATTTTTCTACAGCGAAATTACCACTCATACGGGACGAAACGCCAGTACAGTGAGTGATTGAAACGTGGTTTCACTGGACAGATGAGGCTCGGACACATAGAAATGTAGGATATGGACCGCGAAATCGCACGACTGTGCGGGATGACAGAAACCTCTCTCTACCTCATGGCAATGACCGATCGCACAGTGATATCTACGGTGTTAGCTCAACATTGGAGCACTGTCACATGTCGGGCTTTGTTCTCCAGCACAGTTCGACGTCGTCTGTTTAATGGAGCACTGGTCTCTGGCAGCCTATTGCTGCATATTCCTTTGACTTTCAAACGCACGTGCTTCAGAGGTCTCGAACACAGGCATCAGCGCGCTAATCGGAAACAGGTCAGTTTTCTGACGAGTCACCATTCAACTTGTTACACCATGATGTTCGTATACATGTTCGAAGATATCATGGTGAAGGCACCTTGCACCGTGCATTTTACAGCGTCTCACCAGTCCTACGCCAAGTGTCATGGTTTGGGGCGCAATTGGGTTCAATTCGAAGATATCATGGTAAACGGCACCTTGCACCGTGCACTTTACAGCATCACACCATTCCTACGCCAAGTGTCATGGTTTGGGGCGCAATTGGGTTCAATTCGAAGATATCATGGTGAACGGCACCTTGCACCGTACACTTTACAGCGTCACACCATTCCTACGCCAAGTGTCATGGTTTGGGGCGCAATTGGGTTCAATTCGCGATCTCGCCTAATACCAATTGAGGCAACCCTCAACAACCAGCGACACATTAGGAATGCTTCATAGACCAAGGTGATACCCTTCTTTCAGAGTTGCCCTGGCGCTCTATTCCAGAAGAACAGTGCTGGGCCACATATGGCCCGGAATATCCAAGACCTTTCCTATGCACGGCAGATGCCGCTTCTTCCTTGTCCTGCACGTTCGCCGGATACGTTCCCGAATGAACATGTCTGGGACATGGTAGCTAAGTGTCTGGCACGTCAAGCGCTTTTGCCAGTTACCACAAGTGAACTCTGATCTCTTATAGAAGCAGCCTGACAGGCTATTCTCCAGGCGATATCAAAAACCTCTTCCGTTCAATCCCACGCCGTAGCCCAGGAAATAAAAGGAAAATGTCGGGAATAATTAGAGGAAAGCTGAATTTTAGCCAGTTGTTAGAACACTATAAAAGATGTATTTCCCCAAAACTCCCAGTATCTTCCCCTTGTGCTTTCCCCTCTGTGCTCTCCCGAACTTCCCATTTGCCGACTTTTAGAAAATGACTTATATCTCCATAACCAACGGTCTTAACGACGCAATTTCTTTTCAGTTTTAATTCTCAAATTACGCACTACAAAAATTTTTCATTTTCAATTTTGCTCTAAAACAAATAGTTTTGTCTTCCTTTTAATAAAATCGAAAAAAAAAACGGTATTTTTATTGTGATGTTTAAAGTTTTTTAACGTTGCAGCTTGTTTGAAAATGACAGTAAAGGAATGTGCTTAGTATGGAAGTTGTTGCCTGATTCAACAGCTTTGAAATTATATATATATCAACATGTTTGTCTCATGACCTTGCCTTACAATAAGGCCGGAGGGCGCACCAGAGCGGTGAGCAATGCTCAAACCATACCTTCACTGCGTTGCAAACCAGTTATGAGCTGGCGACGTATATGGCAGCGTGTGTGTGTGTGTGTGTTGTTAGTCGCTGTTGCGTAGTGGCAAGTGCATTTTATCACATACCATTAGTACATTTTGGCAATGTTTTAATGAGTGAAGACACGTAGTGAAAGACCACAGACACTATAAATGAACATTTTCTGTTATGTGGCTGCTTTTAGCAAACTAATTTAGTTTGCAGGTTTATTGCACTTTTACCGTGAATAGTACTTATCATTCTTTACAACTTCGTATTTGATTATATGTACAAAAAAAGAGAAGAAACTGGATGATTTCGATTTATTGTGTGCTGTTGTGGAAAGGAACTTGAAGGAGAAACTGTGAATCTGAAAATGGGTTTAAGGACAATTATTGAGGCAAGTTTAAAACGAAGCGATGGACTGCATGAAAAGTTGGAAGGAAAAATCACTATTCGTGTTCACAGTGTGTGCAGGCAGAACTACACAAGACGTACTACTATCAATGCTGCTCTTGCAAGTTGCAGCAGTGAAGACTCATAATTAATCCATCTCGTGCTGCAACATCTGCATCTTGTTTAAGGAGCTCTGAAGAGAAGTTCGATTTCAAAACAAACTCCATGATCTGTGGAGAGAAAGCAGGCGTTGATTCCAAAACTGAATCAAAATATAGGAAAAAAATTCACATGGGTAGCGACTTTAAATAAAATTAAACTTTTTATTATAATGTGATGTACGAATGAGGGGGGGGAGAGGGGGGGAGAGGGGGGGGTAAGATTCAGACTTCTTAGAGTGAGTGAGTAGAAGCACGCTACCATAAAAGTTGTTACAAAACATTTTCAAGAACTATAATAGTAGGTCAGATAAGTGCATATTTCCAAACGTATTGTTCAGATGTGGATACAAGTACTAAAGTTGGCACACATACTCATTGAAAATCGCACTTTTCACATAAAACGTTAGCCACTCGAAAATTCAAGACGGCCGACACATGACAACCGAATATTTCAATGAAATCGTTCTAACATTTATGCAAGCAATAAACTTCATCATTGAAAATCACACTTTTCATGTAGACCATTAGCCAATCAAAAATTCAAGATGGCGATTTTTTTTAGTATGGCCGACACCTTTACAGTGACAGTACTCCGCGTTTAATGTTTGAACATTACAATAAACGTTTTTATTATTTTCCTATTTATAATGTTAGAAACTTCAACTATCTGGCAATCTTAGAAACTCATTCATGACATCAACCACACTGGTTTTCAGGGTGATTGTTGCAAATTTGTCTCTTTTTGAAAATTTCTGTCCGGGTATCTAATTTTTGTCAACTTAGACATGAGTTGAGACTACATGGGTCTGGTAGTAGCACCATTCTCATTTAATAAGATAGAAAGTGAAAAATCATAAGTTAGAATTTCTGCTATTGTCATTCCTCTCTCCTTGGTGATATCAACTTTTCTCTGAACCTGCAAATGATCTTTGACGGCATTTTTCACAGTTTGCTTTTTGTCTGGTTATGCTATACTTAGAAAAGTGGGGAGCTTTTTCTGGTGAATAGGCGCTGATAGTGGTTTTTTTCATCTTATAAACCTTTCCTCTCGAAACATGAAGAAAACTTCTTGTGCTGTCGTCAAACATTGCAGCATCTTCTTGGCATTCAATGCTGGAACGCATTGATTGGTTAGAATGTTGTGAAGCCTATCTTCACCTTTTACAAGGTGTAGGTTTTCTCTGCTTTCAACATACTGGAGCATCCGTTGGATATCGGCTTCCATTCTATTTCCGAGGCTTCCTCTTAGCTCAAAATGCATTAGCAGCTCATAGTCAACTGGTTTTCTGTGTTCAGCAGGCCTTGAAGTGTTTTTTCTTAAGAGGAGGACTTTATGGTAAGTAAACTCCCATTCATCAACGTATTCCTTCCTTTTTGTTTGGCTCCGGTTGACTTCTTAGAAAGGTTTGTTTGTTCAAGATCCATGTCGATTCCCACGGCATAAAATTTTTCATTTGTTCTTCGAACGAAAAAATGCCCTTTCTTGAACCGGTCACATACATCAGGATACCGAGTCTCAAGATTAAAGATTTGCCCGTAGAATAGTGAACCCCATCTCAAATAGTTCTTTATCAAAAATTCGGAAAATTGGAAAGACATCCTTGACTGTTTGTAGGTAGAAAATCCAGTTCCACTCCCTGTGCGCTCTTATGAGGTTCTTCAAAGGACATATCAGGTGCAAGAGTCCCCCCAGATATTTGCACTGTTTAAAATTGTTCCTGTGTGAAAACATCCAACGCTTTCTATGTTTCTTCTGATGCAATGATCAGCTCTTGGAACTTGCGTTGTGCGTCTTCAGTTGTTGAGTGTTGCATAGAATTGTGCACATTCCCAACTTGTGTTGCAAATCCTGCATCATCTCAATGGTACTCAAAAATGCTTTCCATTTAAGCCTCTGTACCATTTTTGCTAGCATAAACATTCCTTTTCCTGACGTTACGTAATTGCTACCTTTAAGGACACTCGGTAATACCTTTGGACCAAACACATGGCTTTCAAAGAAAACGTTTTCTAACCCACTCTTCTTTATGTATTTTCCAATACATGAAGTAGAATTTTAGTCATATGGAAGGATCTCAGGAGTAGCACAAGGTCTGGGAATTCATTTGTAACCAACTGAACTTCTGCGGCAATATGGAAACGCCTTCATCACATGCAGCTGGCAATGCTTGTTGATCGAGATGTAAAAGCAGGCTTTGAAAATTCTTCACACATGAATACACACTATCATATTCTGTCACTAGATAAGGCAGTATTGAGAGAAAATCGGCATGTTGTAGCGGAGCATATCAATGCTTTTGAGATGAAAGTATGAATCCCAGGCCATGTCAATGTACTTTTGTTTGTTAACCTCCAACAATTTGAAACAAACTTATCACTGTCTCTTCCTTCTTCATCTCGTTAGCCTCTTCAACCTCTTCAATGATTTTGAAATCTAGTGGACTATTTTCAGGTGTTCATGGCTTGCAAACATTTTTATCCGTAACCTACTGGCATGGAAGTAGAGCAACAAACCTTTTTCTAAGTTTATTATGACTCACTGCTGACAGTTTTGGCTTACCGGGAATTATGCTCGGAGTTTCCGGAAATAAGACCATACCAGTATCATGGGTTTCCCGAAGACCTGAAAGACTTGTATCTTCATGGTCAAAATGATCTATAGCACCTACTGGGAAGCTGCTCTATAGCACCTACTATGCTTCTGATAAAATGACTTGAAAGAGCAGGGTTAACTGAACATGACTTCTTTGTGTACTGTGCAAGACTGCGACCGGATTCCATTATCTCATTGTAGCTGAATGACAATCCAGCTTTGTTGAACAAAGTGATAAGCTGCTTCTTCTTACACTTCTCGTGAATTGAATGGCCGACCATCAGATGCAGAGGAGTATCCTTTCTTCCCGTATGAACATTGTAGAACAATATCTGAAAAGGACTTTGATTCTGCATTTTATAGCAGTTTCTGTTTTCCCACTGATCTCTTCAATTTCATCATTGTTTTTCTTCTTCTACTTCAGCTGAAGTCGTATATGGTTGATTGTTATCATTAATGTGGGAAAAGATAATCAGTTTATCCACATTAAATACATGAGACAAGAAATCAATTAGTGGGTGGGGGTTTATTTTCTCCCATGATTTTTCTTGCTGGTTTGCATCCTCAAACTCATTCCATTGACATCTGTTTCCCGAAGCGATTGTCTAATCAGTTTGTAAACCTCCATAACAGTCTGCAGAACGTAGTTTCTCTGCTATTTGATCGGCAGTGAGATTTGATTAGTAAACAAGCTGAGACTGATTTTTTGTGGTGGTTTGCAAAACTGAATGTTATCTCCAAATATTTTATGATGTATTATTTTACCTCTTTATTTGTATTTATTTGGATACGGACAATGAATATTGGATGCTGGAATATACAAGGATTGACATCCAAGATAGACTTATTGCCTGGCGAGTTACAGGACTTTGGAACTAATATCGCAGTACTATCGGAGAAAAAACGGAAGGGTTGTGGAGAGGAGCGTGTTAGTGATTATTTACATCTTTGGAGTGGAGCTGAGAAGCACCTACATGCTAAGGCTGAAGTTTCGGTGATGATAAAAAATACTTTCCTAAAAAATTGTAACAAACTGAAACTTTATTAGTGAACAAATTCTAATAGTGGATGTGACAATATTTTGTAGAGAGACAACAATATGTGCAGCATATGCCCCTAAAAATGACGTCGTAAAGGAGGAGAAAGATAGTTTTTGGAATGACCTCCGAGAGACTTTAGAGTTTTTGGAATGCTCTCCGAGAGACTTGATGGGCGATTTGAATGCCAGAGTGGGAAGAAGATTGAATGAAAAGGTTGTCGGCAGATATGGATAGGCCACGCTCAACGGTAAAGGAACACGATTAATTGAAATCTGTGGACAACTTGAACTCACTATTCAGAACACTTTTTTCAGCATGGAGATATACACAAATATACTTGGCATCAAGATACTAGGAAGCTGAGGTCTATCATTGATTTTATAATTACCAGGCAAGAAACCTCTGTTGAAGTCAGGGATGTGAGAGTGTATCGTGGTGCTGAATGTGGTTCTGATAATTACCTAGTTGGGGCCACAATGGAGTGGCCATGGGTACATATTATTGCGTTATCAGAAAGCAATGTTGAGAGATTACAAAAAGAGGAACATTTGCCATTTAATGTGGATTTCTTAGAGGATGATAGTATTAAAGGACTTTATTACAGAAGATTGAATACAGAACTCGATGAAGAATTTGAGGGAACAGCTATGGAGATACTGTATATACCTATCTTAAGAAAAGAATGAGTACCTTTGCTTACGAAGAACTAGGGGAAAATATCGTAGTAAAGGTAAGAGAAAACCCTATATCACAGAGGAACTAAGGGATGGGATTAGAGACAAGAAAAAAGCTTATTTGAAATGGCTAAATAAAAAAGATGATGGAAGTAAAGAGATTTATAAGAAAAAGAGAAAAAGAGATTAATAGACAAATAAGATGTGCGAAGAATGGTAAGTGGGAACGGGCTTGTATAACAGTGAACGAACGCCCAGTTGGATTTTAAAAGTACCTCTGAGGCATAAAGAATACTCAACGGACTCAGAAAACAAGTTCATCACAGGTCAAAACTTCAACTGATGTAGATGAAAGAGTGGTAAAATATTTTGAAACCCTATTGACTGAAGAACGGAAGGAATTTATGGAGGAGGAACTTATTTGTGGAGCTTCTGGTTTGCAAGTGTCTCGAGAAGAAGTGGCTAAAGCACTGAAAGAAGGTAAAAATGGAAAAGACCCGGGTCTTGGTGGAATTAACCTTGAATTACTAAAGTATGGTGGTGAGAAAGTTGTTACACTCCTTGCTAAATTATACAACAGAATTCTGGAGGGTAATAGAGTACCCCAGGAGATGAAACTTGTTTGTTTTACACCGATTTTCAAGAAAGGAAACAGAAAAATATGTGGTAATTACAGAGGGATATGTGTAACAAACCCATTTGCAAAAACATTTGGAAGAATTCTTCGTAGAAGGATTGAAGAACAGTAGGAAGGAATTGAGGAGAAAAATGGACTCACAGCTGGCAGATCATGTATAGATCATATATTTACAATGAGACAGATTTTGGAAAAACAAAGAAATTGAGAGGCATGGAATTAATATTAATTGACATGGAAAAGGCTTACGATAGTGTTCCCCGAAACCTACTCTGGAAGGCTTTGAGGATGGCAAGTATTGGTGAAGAAATAATCAGTGTTATTCAAGAAATATATAGTGACAATAAATGTATCATCAAGTGTGGACGACAAATATCAGAGGTTTTGTGTGTAGTATAGGTCTTTTACAGAGATGCTGTATGTCCCTTACACTGCTTAAGTTTTATTTTGAGGTTTGTTTCAGAGAATGGTGAATGAAGTGCGGAAAGTTGGTATTACGGATTCAGAATGATTTCGTGTACCATTCGCTCTTTGCGGATGATCAAGTAATCTTGACAGAAAATAAGGATGACGTACCTTAGATGTTTCGTAAACTGGTCTCTTAATATGATCGTTTAGCACTTGTCCTATGATCCCAGAGACTTCACTGAAATAACCGATAATATTACACTGAGAACAGTTGAGGAATTTAAATACCTCGGATCCATAATACATCAGGATGATACATCTCATCATGACATTGATCGGAGAATTGGGGAGGACAGGGAAGCTGTTTTGGTTTCCACTCCTGTTCTTCGGAGCAGCAATGTCTTTCTAAGAGTAAAAAGACACATTTTTTCTGCGATTGTAAAGAGTATCATCTTGTATGGTGCGGAGACGTGGACACTGAATAAAGGACACCAACAAAAAATGATAGACTTTTGGAGGCATTCTGCAAGAAAATCCAGATGTAAAAAAGTGCGTAATACAAAGATTCGAAATATTATGAGTGTTAAAGTAGACATTCTTAAAACTATTGAGATGCGGGTATTGTAATGGTTCGGCCATGTATCGAGAATGTCATCAGAGAGACTTCCTAAAATTCTGATTGAGTGGGAGGCTGCAGGAAAAAGGGAAAGAGGAAAACCAAGGAGAAAGTAGATGGAGGAGATTAAATCAAGTTAAAAAAATAATGGATTAGATGAAATGATGGCTTTGGATAGAGAGAAGTAGGAGAAGACTGGCTGAACTATATGGTCGAGGAAATCCGCTTAGTAGTAGAAATTCCTGCTGCTGATGATGATGATTTGTAATCGAAAGTTCTCCAGCCTGTTTGTTGGCATCTCATGAATCTCACGAAGTGTTAGACCACAACCACGTCCACAATGTCTGGAAGAAGTGGTTCAGTGTCCTCTATTCTTTGGCCTTCGGTTCTCGTTGTTTTTTTATTATTTCTATGACTTTGTTTTTTGTATCCTCGGAGATACACTTCAAGACAAAGCTTGTGATACTATAAATCTGCTCCAAACAAAGTCAGTTGATCTTCAAGATAACATGTTCTGGTGTATGCATCGTCCTTGAACAGAGTGGCTGCAAAAATTGTTTTAGCCCGATTAGTTTCACTTATTCTATATTTTTGTTTGTCCCTGCGTTTCTGTTTTCTGCAAATAATACAGGGAAGTTTTGCAGGATCCGCCTTATTAAACGATTGCCGGTAACGAGAAAAATCACGTCTCAATATTTTGCATGGCCTTGTTGCCGAATATTGGAGTTTGTCTTCATTTGATTTTTTTCCGTTGTTTGGCTTCATTTTCTCTTTTTCTGAAGTGACATTTTCTATAGTGTTTAATATTTATAACATGCATTTGAACAATGGCACGCGAACTCAGAATTACTTCCATAGAGACTGGAATGTTTAAAAACATCTTGTCGTACTTCAGCTGCGGCCAAAACATTTTTGTATTTCTTCTGTCGCAATTGTTGTGTTCTCTTCGTGTTTTTGGCATAAAATATATTTTGAAATGTTCGCATCTGTTGAAGTTCCACTTTGCCGCCCCGGTGGCGCAGTGGTCTAAGCGATGGCCTCTGATCATTCGTCCGAAAGGGGTCCGGGTTCGAATCCCGGTGAGGCATGGATGTTGGGTTTGTCTTACGGCACTGGCTCTCTCCCTTCCCTGGAACCAGTGACCCTAAATTAGGGACGGGCGACTGCTTATAGCCCATTGAGTTGCTCACGGTGGTCGTTAAACCTCCAATCAAAAAAAAAAAAGTTCCACTTGCTCGGCACAGATGCAGGCCAACAATCTGTGAATTTCATTTAGTCTGAAAAAAAATCGCATCGCTTAAAATTTTGCACAGCTAAATATAAGTATCCTTTCGAGAAAACCCTAGCTGCCCCGATGGCGCAGTGGTGTAAGCAATGACTTCTACACCACCCAGGGGCGCAGTGGTGTAAGCGATGGCCTCTGATCATTCGTCCGAAAGGGGTCCGGGTTCAAATCCCGGTGAGGCATGGATGTTGTGTTTGTCTTACGGCACTGGCTCTTTCCCTTCCGTGGAACCAGTGACCCTAAATTAGGGACGGGCGACCGCTTATGTATGGTCCATTGAGTTACTCACGGTGGTCGTTAAACCTTCAATAAAAAAACCTCAAAAATAGTCTTATAGGAAATTTATAAGGAATCCAAGAAAACATCATAATTTATATAGGTATACTGACAAGAACAGAAAATTACGAAATTCAGTACTAGCTACTGCGGGTATATGCGAAAAACAAAATGGTATCCTATAAAACTTATGCCCTATTTGTCAGATGTCTACCCAATATTTTCTTTCCTTTGTGTATGACCTAACAGGATCTGAAGAGAATTCGTCAACCTGAAATTTCCTACGGGTCTTTGTTTGTTTGTTTTTCATCGGAGTTTTAATGACCACCGTGAGCAACTCAGTGGGCTACAAGCAAAACACCCCTCCCTAATTTAGGGCCACTATTTAAAGGAAAGGGACAAAACCACCACCGTAAGACAAACGAAACATTCATGCCTTACCGGGATTCGAACCCGGACCCATTTCGGACGAACGATCGGATGCCAACGCTTAGACCACTGCGCCACCTGGGCTGCTTTACGGGTCTTATGATCAGGGACTAGACTAATTCTGTAGCGTGCGAAACAACAAACAACTAATTCTGAAGCATGCGAAACAACAAACAATTAATTCTGAAGCAATCAAAACACGTGAAACAACTGTAACACCTTATTTGTATTTGTATTTCATTCACTGAAATATTGACATTTCTTTGATCAAGTGATCTCAATATTTAATTTATTGAAATATTCATTTCACTTCAACTGATTTTTCACATTCTCCTGTTAATTTACATGTATAGGAACTGTTGAAAAGGGGCCTCATGACTGTGAAAAGGGGCCTCATGTCCTCTGGAATAACTGCCTTCTCCTCATCCAGTTTTTATAAATTTACATCGCAAACCGACAACCAAAAATTGCTTTTCTTTTTAATACTTCTTTCAAAGCTGCCGTAAGAACTGTATGGCTATTTCTTTAACTAGTTTTTATGGAGTTTCCGCAAAAGATTCTGTAAAATCTTTTTGCTGTGAATAGAAGCCCTCTTAGTCGTGAGGTCATCCGTAATGCAGGGTTGTTGGGGCTATCAGTACGACCCTGACCAAGAGTAGACAGCAATAATTTTATTTTTTGAATAAAATTTACTGTTCAGATTTTTTAACGCGATTGAAGTATTTTGTTGCAAATTCCTTCCTAAGTGTTCTGTGATTTAGCATTCTATTTTGCTCTATTCCTAGATATTTATAAGTTTGATCATATTCAAGGTTATCAATCAGCTGATTTTCTGAGGGTTGAATTTTAAGCAATTTTCCTCTCTTGATATTCAGAATTACGCATTCGTTGAGACCAAATTTCATACCTAAATCAGCACTGAATAGTTCAGTTGTGTCGATTAGGCTGTCAAGTTGTTTTTTGGTATTGAGGTACAGCTTTAGGTTTTCGTATATAATATATAACAAATGCGAAACTTTGCTTTGATGCATTTTAATATAAATGTGGGGCCCACCAGGATTTTGATTCACCAAACTGGAAGGATGGTTTAAAAAGCGGCAAAACCACAGTGAGCTTAGTAAGTCTCCTTAGAAAATGCCTCAACTGACAGAAATATCTGCAATATTCATTTCAATTAGTACTAGATTTGTCTTCCAGTTTTTTTTATAAGGAACTGAAAGAGATTAGTAATTTTAAAATGAATTTTGTAAATATTCAAAACCTGAAGAAGCCAGTTATGGGATACAGAATCGAATGCTTTACGATAGTCAATATAGCAGATACTAAGTTTGTTTTATTTTTTCTTCTTCGTTATTATTATTATTTTAAATGATTTCACCTCTTCCTGAGGGTTTTCTCTTCCTTCCGGAAAAGGTACGACGTACCAAGTCTGGGAAGTGGTATTATTTCTTTCAGTTGTCCAGGAACGCCCTTACTATCCTACAAGTGCTCAGGATAGCTGCCTTCTGTAGTTCCATGTAGGTGTTAGGTTGAGGGCCTGGTGTCTGTATAGAGCTGTGAATGGTCTTAGGTACAGCTGCTGTGGCTGCTATCACTATAGGGATGGTGGTGACGTTCTCCATATGCCACATTTCCTTGGCTTCGTATCGTAGGTCGTGATACTTTGACAGCTTCTCTCCGTGCGTCTTTTGGATGTTGCACGTGCTGGGCACGGCTATGTCACTGAGGTAAGTTGACTTCTCCTTATAAACCAGGAAGATGTCTGGCCGATTGGGGGAGTGGTCTTATATGTTCTGGTCAATCTGTCTCAATACATCTTGTGGGTGTTGTTTTCTAGAAGCGTTTTTATTTGTTTTCTTTTTATTGGAGGTTTAACGACCACCGTGAACAACTCAATGGGCTATAAGAGTAGTAGCCCGTCCCTAATTTAGGGTCACTCGTTCCAGGGAAAGGAGAGAGCCAGTGCCGCAAGATAAACATAACATCCAGGCCTCACCGGGATTGGAACCAGGACCCCTTTCGGACGAACGATCAGCGGCCATCGCTTAGACCACTGCGCCACCGGGGTGCCTAGAAGCGTTGTTGGCTCATACTTGTAGTAGAGAAAAAAGATCAGTTGTAACGAAGTGGTGCTTTCTTGCCAATTTCTGATGGAAGATCTTGGTGACTTGATTGTGCCTGTTTACGTAATTTGTTTGTGTGAAGACTCAGCATCCTGCCGTGATATGTTGGATTGTCTCTGGCGCTTGATGGCATTGCAAATATGTGTCGCTTTTTACTGAACTGTCCTACAGTATACGCTTCCGATAGTTTCTGGTGTTTACAACGTGATATTGTATAGCCATCAGGAACCCTTCGGTCTCGGAGAAGAGTGATTCGTTTCTTAGCCATGCATCCTATCCACATGGCAGTCCTATCCACATGGTCAGATTGCAGATCGCTGTAGTGCTTTCCGTGTAGAACTTTCGTGGCCCAAGCTTTTTCTTTTGGCTCCCTCGTTCCAGTCTCGATGTTCTTTTGAGTAAAGAGGTCTAGGGCTATGTACTTCTTGTCACTCTCGTTTATCGCTTGGTGAAGGGGCCCCTTGCTCTGATGTAAGTATTTTCTGAGGCTGCAGATTTCTTTGTCTCGGTGTTCCAGGAGATCAATCATTCCTCGTTCTCCTTCTGCCCGTCCAATGGTCAGCCTTTCTACTGCTGACTGACTTTGGGTGGTTCTGGTGATGTTTAGTGAGTGTTGTCCTGGTATTGTGCATTATTTCCTCAAGCTCTGTAGTGGTTCACTTGATGATTCCGAAGTAATACGTGAGGACTGGAACATCGTATGTGTTGATAGCCCGAGTGATGTTGCGAACGTTGAGCTTGGTGTTCATTAGTCTCCTCAACCTTTGGTTGCATTTGGCGGCTAGATTGTTTTTGATTTCTTTGTATTCTACGTGTTGTGCCTTAAGCATACCAAGGTATTTATGGGCTTATCCTTCCTTCATGGCTACGATCTGTTCTCCAGTCTTCAGTTGGTTGCTACGTACATCGGGCTTTCTTTGCTTCATGCCTTGAGTCTTGCATTTTGTTAGGCTGAATTCTATCCCAATATCATTGGTGGAGCCCTCAGTGATCCGGATTAGCTGCTGGAATTGCTTCTGCGACGATGCATACAGCTTGATCTCGCCCATGTACATGAGGTGGGAGAGCTTGTACTTGTTGGTTTCGCACTTGATGGTAAACTCATAATTGCTTTCGTTGAGCATGTTTGACTGCGGGTGGAGTGCTAGACAGAACAATAGTGGGCTAAGTTAGTCTCCCTGGAAGATGCCTCTCCTTATGTGAATGGCCTTGGTCGTTATGTTCTTGACTTTGATGCTTGTCTTCCATCCTGTCATGGCCGCCTTAAGGAAGCTGACTACAGGACGTATGCTGTAGATCTCAAGAACCTCTACCAGCCAGATTATTATTATTATTACTATTACCATCGGAGAAATGAAAGTTTTGATGTCTCTTTCTTTAATTTCCACTCAGTGCTCAAAATGAATGCAAGTAATTCAGTGAAAAAACAATGGGCATATCGATTCCGTTTGCAGCATTTTATTTACGTAGTGGGCCCTGAGTTTCAGCTAAAGAACTGCAATATCGATCCAAAGTACATGTCGAACGAGAAATGAAGGTGGCTGTTTAGGAAGTTAAAGAGATTTCAGGGGAGAAATAATTTTGTTGTATAAATTCAAATTCAATTATTACTAGTAAGTGGCATATTTATTTTTAGAAGTGTGAGCACAAGAGACGTCTGAATTAAGAGAAGAATTTGGAATCTTTTAAAGATGAGTCAGTCTAGTCCGAGAAGAAGAAATAAAAGTCCAGATTAAAAATCAATGGAAATGGTGGTGCTAGGCAATAATAGGGAGCAGGATGGCATAGAAAATTTTGGCAGGAAAAAGCAGTGGAAGTTTTGATGGAAGACAAGGACATCGCACAAGGCAAATAAAAATTAAGACTTCTTCGAGCGACATAACTTAAGACTGTCACAGATTAAAGTTGTCGAAAAGCAGACAAGAAGGTATATTTATTTGTAGGCTAACTCCAATGAAATCTTTATTTTATTCTCGAGAATCTCGGTATCGCAACGTTTTTTTATAAATTGCGCACTGGAATCTTCTAAAACAGTGGTCGTCAACCTGTTCCCTACTCCCCTCTAAAAATTCAAGCTTTCATGGTGGGCGGTGGGTGGAGAGGGGGGGGGGTGTCCGTTGTTACAATTTTTTTCTTCAACGATATATCGAATTTATTACTAACAACTTCGCGAGTTTGACTTTTTACAATGTGCTTTCGCAATTTACTTTTGAATTCCATCTCTGAACTTTGAATATAGATAATAATTAAAACAAGGAAATCCGTAAATGCCACCGTGGACCTTTTGCTTATTTGAAGGAAGAAGTGCCGAACGTTTTGTGTATTCATTCTGTGGTGCACGAACAACATGTTGTAGGAAGACATTTAAGTATAAGTATCCATTCATCATTCAGTATAATAATTAGAGCTCTAAATAAGATAAAATCTAATGCTGAAGATGATAGAATGTTTCGACAGCTGCTAGGACAATAATGAGCAATTTATTAGTTTACTTTTACACACAGAAGTTCGATGGCTCTCAAAGGGTACAGCCTTGTCACGTTTTGTAGCATTATATGATAGTGTCATACAGTTTTTTGAAAGTAATCATGAGAATTAAATTATTACTTTCAAAATACTGTATGACACTATCTTCTTTACTGTTTTTACAAATAACAATTAAAAACAGTAGAGAATGATGCCTTTTATTTTACAGACATTTTCAAGAGATTTAATGAAATTAATTTGCAGCTTGAAGGACCCAATATAACTCGTATCAGCTGCAAATATATTGTGTCATTATTTATCGAAAAACTTGATCTTCTCCGCAATAATCTTTGTAAGAGAGAATTTCATCAGTTTCCCAAATTGTCATCTATAAAATATGATGTAACTCCAGAGGAGATTGAAAGGTTCAGTAGCCACCTCAAAAAACTTGAATTGGATATGGAAAAACGATTTAAAGATATTTTGAACTTGAAAGGTGTATGACTAGATGATAAATCCTTTTACTGCAAATTTTGCTCAGGTTGATATAACTTGCCAAGAAGAACTATTAGAACTTAAATATGATGAAGAGAGCAAATGTAATTTCGATAGCGGTGGATACCAAAAATTCTGGCAAAATAAAAAAATGCCTGCGTTATATCCAAATGTGTGGGAAACGATATTTAATATACTGACACATTTCCCTACCTCATATCTTGTAAAATAAGGCATTCGTGCTGTTAATCATATCATGAAACAGAGAAACCGTTTGAATATCCCTAAAGAGGAGACCTTCGTTCGTTCCTTACGAAAATCGAACCAGCCAGAATCAAATATTTAGTCTCTCAGCATCAGCTTCAAGAACCTCATTAATCGTTAAATAAAGGTAATTTCAATAAACTTTATTGCTTTCACATTTGACTTGCATTTTCTTCAATTTAAGCAGCTCCCGTACTAGTAGGCGCTGTATTGATGGAGATGCAGAAATTCATTAAATTTAAATTATCTATGTATAAACATACAAGAAATATAAATAAAAAGATAAATTTAAGTACATATTTTTTACAAACGCTCCCCTCTAAGAATTGCTTCACACTTGCGCTAAATTGAGTTACTGCGGCACCGGTGGGTGGTAAGAAAATTTTACCATCAACAAAGTTACAAAAGTAGGCGGTAGGTATTGAAAGGTTGACAACCTCTGTTCTAAAAGAACTCATAATGGCTTTCATTTAAATTTCTGCTCCAAAATCTTGTGGCAGATCTTCTCCTTTTGCAGAGGCTGTTATTAACTTACAGTACCACACCATTCTTCCTGATTTCTCTAGCGTATCACGACAAAAAGGCGAACGACAAAAGAGCGCACCACAAAAAGACGAACGTCAAAAGGGCGAACGACAAAAGAGCGCACCACAAAAAGACGAACGTCAAAAGAGCGAACGACAAAAGAGCGCACCACAAAAAAGAACTTCAAAAGGGCGAACGACAAAAGAGCGCACCACAAAAAGACGAACGTCAAAAGGGTGAACGACAAAAGAGCGCACCACAAAAAGACGAACGTCAAAAGGGCGAACGACAAAAGAGCGCACCACAAAAAGACGAACGTCAAAAGGGCGAATGGCAAAAGAGCGCACCACAAAAAAGACGAACGTCAAAAGGGCGAACGACAAAAGAGCGCACCACAAAAAGACGAACGTCAAAAGGGCGAACGACAAAAGAGCGCACCACAAAAAGACGAACGTCAAAAGGGCGAACGACAAAAGAGCGCACCACAAAAAGGCGAACGTCAAAAGGGCGAAAGACAAAAGAGCGCACCACAAAAAGACGACACGATAAAAGGGCGCAAGAGAAAAGAGCGATGCGCCAAAAGGGCGTACGACAAAAGCGCGATACAGCAGAAAGGCGACCTGACAAAAGGGCGATACGACAGAAGGGCGCACCACAAAAGGGCGAAACTAAAATAAGGCACCACGACAAAAGGGCGAATCCACGGGCTTGATATTTTTCTACTTCATCTGCAAGATTTCTAAAAGATATTTCCAAAATCGGCACCGGGGTCCCTTTGAGAAAACCACATATTTCTTTGCGTATTTGAATCCCAACTGAAATCTGACGTCTCATCCTATATAGAAGGCTTTCTAAACGATGTTATTTCCAAAAAAGGCCCCGGGGCCTTTTCAGTAAATTTAGTATTACTTTGTGTATTCAAATAATCCCAACTGAAATCAGACGTGTCATCTTTTGTACTCTAAGTGAAATCTTTATGGAAGGCTATCTAAACAATGTTTTTTCCAAAAATTTCCCGGAGCCCTTTCAGTAAATTTAGTATTTCTTCGTGTATTCAAATAATCCAAACTGAAATGAGACGTTCCATCTTTTGTACTCTGAAATCTACGTAGAAGTGAAATCTATATAGAAGGCTTTCTAAAAGATTCTTTTTCCGAAAAGGCTATAGAGCCCTTTTCTGAAATTGCCTTCTTTGTACATTCAAAGCGAAATTTTACGCATGCATTAAATTTTTTGTGCTTCAACAGCAACCCGCAGAAATGTCCGAAGAGATATTTCAAAAAGGGCCCCGGAAACTTTATTTTGTTTCATTTCTTCTTTTTAAGAAAAATATATTCTTCAGAGCAAGAAATTCTTAGTATTTCAACCCTTCCCATGGCACGGTTTGAGTTACTTAGGATTGTCGAGGAAAAAAATAAAATAAAAAATAATAATTATTACACCAGGCTCCAACTATTAGACTTTTTGCCTTGTTAGGATACCATTTTGACCTAGTGTTAGCTACTTAACCGTAACCTGAATTCTAGACGAAATTCTAGACGACAAAAGAACTACACGATTACAAGTAGTTCTTTTTACCTATGTTGTTCACATTGTCTGATCTTTTTACTTGGCTGTCCGGTAAGAACTTTAAGGGTCGGAATAGACCATCTGTGAGAGTCGCCGATGTCCTTCGAGCAAAAGAAATTCCCTGCTTTCCCCTTCCGACCCCAGAGAGAATGGGGACTGCACTTAATGTATTCTTAGGTCGTGGTATTTAAGATAGACAGTATAGATGTCAGGTTGTTTATGACTGATCGTCATTTTTTACGCTTCCCAACCGTAGGTTGAAGAAGCGTATATGCTCCAGGTTTGTCCGTCCGTCTGTCCGCACGATAACTGGCGTAAAAATGGTTCGATTTCGATGAAATTTTAGTATGTGGCAGGGAATCACCAGGGGACGAACCCTATTGAAACTGGGACAAATGGGGTCAAAGGTCACGACGTAGGAGCGGGATCCATTCCATTGCACTTATACATCATAACTTGCGTAAATATGGTTCGATTTCAATGAAATTTTACTATGTGGTAGGGGACCGCCTGCGGAAGAACCCTATTCAAAATGGGTTAATTGGGGTCATAGGTCAGGACATAAGAGCGGAATGCATTCCATTGCCCTTATGCGTCATAACGTGCGTGAAAATGGTTCGATTTCGATGAAATTTCAGTATGTGGTAGGGGACCACCTGGGGACGAACCCTATTGAAAATGGATGAAATGGGGTCAAAGGTCAGGACATAGGATCGCGATCCATTCCATCGCCCTAATCCCATATTATTAAAGTGGTCGTCAAGTAATTTTGCTTCTTGTACTTTCAATGGAAAAACTTTTGTACACATTTCCTTCACAATTAATTTGTTCCCAAGGATGAAAATTTGAACATCGATTAAAATAACTTGATATTATAACTTGGAATACTTAATATCTTCTAAAACATAACCATAATTTTATTAAAAATCAATAACTTTTCCTTTGGTGGTGTTGAAACCAGAAAAAGCATGGCGCGACCTGTACTTTGATGACGTCAGTAGACAAACAAATATTGGATTGCATAATTATGGGTATGTTTCAGAAAATATTAGGTATTCCAAGTTATAAAATGAAGCTATTTTAATCGATGTTCAAATTTTCATCCTTGTGAACGCATTAATTGTCCAGAAAAAAGATGGCGCGATCTGTATTTTCATGACGTCAATAGACAAACAAATGTTGGATTGCATAATTATGGTTATGTTTTAGAAAATATTAAAAATTGCAAGTTATAAAATGAAGATATTTTAATCGATGTTCAAATTTTCATCCTTAGTAACGCATTCATTGGGAAGAAAATGTGTACAGAAATTTTTCCATTTGAAGTAGAGGAGCATTACTTGACGTTCACATTAAAGGAGCAATTCTTGTATGTATGTAAATTTTATTTTGAAAACGGCTCTAAAGATTTTGATGACAGTCGTTAACCTACCGTTTTCTGGTACTAGAAATCGATTTAGCTTGATCTCGACTTTAGGAAAATTCGTTTAGTGGGTTAAAAAACTACCCCGAATTACCACGTTTTTAGTGTAGTGCCATGGCATCGAGCCATTGATGTTGGCGCGCGGTCACGCCATCTGTCTCATTACGTCACGCGTTGTGCGTGGATCCTATTAAAGTTTTATGACGTCACACTTTTGCGAGCAGATGGTCGCGATTCCCATCTGTCTCATTACGTCACGCGTTTTGTGCGTATGTTCGTCCACACGATAACTCGCGTAAAAATCGTTCGATTTTGATGAAATTTTAGTATGTGGTAGGGGAACACCTGGGAAGGAACCCTGTTGAAAGCGAATGAAATGGGTCAAAGGTCAGGACATAGGAGCGGGATCCATTCCACTGCTCTTATGCGTCATAACTAACGTAAAAAAGGTTCGATTTTGATTAAATTTTAGTATGTGGTAGGGGACTACCTGGGGACAAACCCTATTGAAAATTGGCGAAATGGGGGTCAAAGGGCAGGACATAGGAGCGGAATCACTTCAATCGCCATTATGCATCATAACTTACGTAAAAATGTTTCGATTTGGATGAAATGTTAGTATGTTGTAGGGACTTGCCTGGGGACGAATCCTATTGAAAATGGGCGAAATGGGGTCAAAGATTAGGACACAGAAGTGGGATCTATTCCATAGCCCTTATGCATCATAACTGATGTAAAATTGCTTCGATTGGGACAAAACGTTATCATGTTATTTCGGAGGTACACTGAACCAGTTCTGTTGAATATTATCGAAATGGGACCAAAGGTCAGGGCACAGAAGTGAAATTTATTCCATAGCCATATTCCTCATGACTTGAGTAATGATTTCTAGTATGTGGGAAAGCGTATCATAATCAATGCATTGCATGATTTTACTAACTTGTTTTCTATAATACAACAATTCCTTCCAGCCAGGACTTTCATCACACCTCCCCTTCTGTGGTCAGTAAGGGATATCATCAGGAATTTTTTTTTGTCAGGAAGGGGATAGTGGTCCTTTCAAGGTTTCACACAATGAGAGCTTGATGGTCAGGGAGCCCCCGCCCCTGTCTAGTAAGACTGTCTTGTGCTGTTTTCGTCTTGAATTACGAAAAAAGGGCAACCATCATTGACGTACTGATAGCCCCCGCTGTGCGGGGGTGTCTCACGTCTAAGACGGCCTCAGCAGATGGATTTTTCAGTTTTTGTGGAAACTTCACAGTGATGTAGTTCTAAATAAAAAAAGTGCCTTAGCGGTGAACAGACTAGGAAAAAAATACTCTCAAAATTTTCAAAATCTGGTTCGTTGTTTTTATTATTATTTTGTAATTTTCACTACTAATTACCAATATCAATTTACATTAAATTAATACACCCAATTGACGTGGATTAGGAACATCAAACAGAAAGCATCGCTCTTTCCCTGTTTATAAGTGAGTCACGGAAAAATTATCATTGGCCGCCACCGGGAACCCAGGGTCCAACCCAGGGTCTTTCAGTTACGCGCCGGTTATGCTTCCACTGACCGACGCGTAACTGGAAGACCCTGGGTTCGATTCCAGGTGGTGGCCAATGATGAGTTTTCCGTGACTCACTTATAAATGTGGAAAGAGCGATGATTTCTGTTTTATTAATTTACATTAAAACTGTTTAAAACCACGTAATCTGAACATTTTTAGATAACATGAAGGATGTAACGTGAGAGACACATGCTAAGATTATAAAATTTTTATTTAAATACGGCTCTGCGTCTTTCTATACGATTTTAAATATGCATTGGAAATATTTGTGAACTAACGGAGTAACAACGATTCAATATGACTAATGCGCCGTTTTTACTAAGATTATATGCTACACGTGGAAGATTTTGTGTTGCCTTTAATAAGTCAGAGAGTGAGCATAGTGATTACTTTGATTACAGCCGATATCAGTGGCGAGTTGTTTAATACAAATGTCCATCACTCCCGTTTTCTCTCTGACCACTGCAATCTTCACCCCACGGAGCAGCCATCTTCTAGAAATTTAATTTCACTGTCTAGACAGAGGAGTTCATATTCTTTTTGTGGCAGAATTTTATTTACGCTTTCCAACCGTAGGTTGAAGAAGCGTATATGCTCTAGCTTTGTCCGTCTGCTGTCTGTCCGTAAGCCCGTCCGTACGATAACTCACGTAAAAATAGTTCGATTTCGATGAAATTTCAATATGTGGTAGGGGACCACCTGGGAACAAACCCTATTGAAAATGGGCGAAATGGATCAAAAGTCAGGACATAGGAGCGAGATCCATTCCAATGCTGTTATGCGTCATAACTTATGTAAAAATGCTTCGATTACGACAAAACTTTATCATATTGTTCAGGGGATGTACTGAACCAATTCTGTTAAATATCATCGAAATGGGGTCAAAGGTCAGGTATGTTGGAAAGCGTATCATAATCAATGCATTGCATGATTTTGCTAGCTTGTGATTGGTAAGACACTCTACTGCGTTATCCAACTGTGTTGATTCATCTATACAGAACTGCTTTTGTTTTTTTCTGGGTTTAAGAACTATCATGGGCGACTCGTATATCTATAAGCAGTCGCCAGTCCCTGATTTTGGGTCACTCGTTCCAGGGAAGAGTGACCATGCACACCACCCATGACTCATCCGGGGTTGAAACTCAGTCTTAGCTCGGAAGAATGATCAGAAGCCTGTGCCTCAGACCACTGTACTATACTGGCGGCCATTCCTGTAGTATGAACATTCGGTTAAGATACGAGTAAGTTTTCATAAAGAACAGCCTTTTTCCTACGTTTGGATGCATGATTATTTAAGTCCCTTTGCCCAGATTCTTTTACCGTGTAACCGCAAAAAGTCCCTTAGCGCCGCTAAGCCTAGAAAAATAGTGCCTTAGCGTCGCTAAGGCGCGCTAAACCCCTTCTACATCACTGAAACTTCATATGAAACTGGTTAAAGAAATTGCCAGGAATTTTTAACAGCAGCTTTGGATGAAGTGTTAAAAAGAAAAGCAATTTCTGGTTGTTGTTGGGTTTTTTTTCAGTAAATAAGTAAAATCTTCAAGATATCATTTTCGCTTTAGAGTATAAAAACTCGATGACGGGAAGGCATCAGCTATTTTGGAGGACTTGAGGCTCCTTTTCTCCGCCATAGCAATATTTCCTATACATGTCTATCAGCAAAAGAATGCGAAGGAAATATCTGTTGAATAAATGAAATTTTTACATGTGAGGATAAGGCGTTATCTATTACACTTGTTTGCACATAACTATACATCATTCAGAATACAATAAGCTAAAAAATGTTCTTCGCAGGAACGATAAAACAGAGACCTGTGTCATTTGTTTTTCATAACAGAGTCAAAAGAAAAATCTTTTACTATGTGAAAAACATTGTGACATTATGCTTAAGCGTTTTTTGTATATTCAAGAATCAAGAGTAAACAATTTAAGTAATCTTACTCTTTTTCTGCCACAATTCTTAATTGTTACTTTTTATTTGCTTACTTATGTTCTGTATTTTCGTAAAAATCGGAAGCGGTCATCATACTCCGCCACAAGGACGTTACGTGTTTTGCGTGGGGTCCGGACTAAAGCCTCTCGGACACCTGCACCTGAACATTTGCCCACCCGGACATTTGCCCACCGGACACCCGGACATTGGCCCACCAGACACTTGCATACATAGTTTTGTGCTTCAAATATACACTTTTCTATAGGATCTTAGGATGCATTTGGAGTACAAAAAATGTCACGTCTGATTTCAGTTAAGATTTGAGTATATAAAGAAACATGCAATTTACTCAAAGGGCCCTTAGGGTCTTTTTTTAAATAACATCATTTAGAAAGCTTTCTGCATAGGTTGCATTTCAGTACAAACAATGTCACATCTGCACTCAATTGGGATTTGAATACCCAAATAAATAAATATTTTCCTTAAAGTCCTCATGGGCCATTTTGGAAATAATATATTTTTTGAAAGCACTCCCTAAAGGTTATTGAAGTACAGAAAAATTAACATTTGCTTTCAGTTGGGATTTGAATATACAATGAAATAAGCAATTCGGAAATTTATATCTTCTTAACATTTCTTGCAAATTGGCTAAATAGTTCGTCTAGTTTAATGAATCGTTAATCTGGTAGTTGTGCGACCTTCTGTCGCAGCGCCTTTTTGTCGTATCACCCTTTTATCGCATCGCTCTTTCGTCGTGCGCTCTTTTGTCGTGCGCTCTTTTGTCAGATCGCCCTTCTGTCGTGCGCCGTTTTGTCGTGCGCTCCTTCGTCGCATCGCCCTTTTGTCGTTCGCCCTTTTGACGTTCGCCCTTTTGTCGTGCGCTCTTTCGTCGTTCGCCCTTTTGTCATGCGCCCTTTTGTCGTGTAACCTTTTTCTAGTCATAATGTCTTTCGATGAGTTACAGAACGAAATCTTATAGAGCTTCTTCCATCGCGTGAAGTTTATTTCATCTTGCTTTCTAGCATACTCCAGCAAATGTGTTATTTTTTTGCTGAAAAGTTGCATGATATTTTCTATGAATGCAACATAGGCAGCACATCTATGTGAAATGTCCTTCCAACTATTTTTTTATCCTAGTTAACTGTGTCTCGGCTAAACCATTTCAACGTTTATCACTCTCTGTGCATCTTGTACCTGCAGAAATTTATGAGTTTGACGCTGTCTTTAATAAGGAGGTGCTATGATTAATGTAAGTAGTTCGTTGCTACAAACTTAAAGAGAAATCCAAGTCGTTCTTGTACTGTCACATGAAATTAACCTTTGGGCAAAAGTAATTCTTTGCCGGTCCTTTTACTGAAATTCCTCATGAACTTTTTATTATAGCTTTCCTCTTGCAAATTCTTTATAAAAATAGCTAAACGTCTTGCAATTACTGACAATGTTTTTAATGTTTTTAGCAACATTTTACGACATATTCAATCCAGCTGTACCCACCCTCAAACGTGATTCTGCTATTTGAATGAGTCAACCTAAATGTACCCTGAAGCTCTTTGATACTGGAGAGAGCGAGGCAGCTCCCTGGTTACCAATTTAGTTATAGTCTTTACTATCTTCAATCCGGTTGGCAATTATGCAGTGGTATCAGTCATAGCTCTGTGAATCTCTTATAGATTCAGCAATGAGTTGCTCAAAAAGTTTTCAGCACTTTTTAAGAACATGAAACACAACGTGGATGCAAATTTATCGGAACACAGACTGACACTGTGATGTAACATAAATGAACAAATTAAAAAGCTGATTTAAATGAAAGAATAAATATTTATATCAAATAATTTACTGCAGAAAACTGAAAAAAAGCAAATATTTTGTAGGATTAAATAATCAGAAATTGCTGCTTAAAATTTAAAGTAAATTTAGTTGTACTTTCGTTGTTAGGGTACCAAATAAAAATCCTTGCTCATCCATGGATTGCATAATTCTTTTTCTACCCCCTTCGCCAAATAGACCAGTTGAATTTCTGAAGGAAAACACAGAATATATTTAATGAAGCACAAAAACTTTTCATGAATTTTATTAGATAGAAACTGTGGACAATTATTACTCTCAAAAATTATTCATAATATTTTCTGTTTAAAGCAGAAGGCATCTTGTTTTCCTCGATGTTAAGTCGAATTAATATACACTGATTTAGTGGATGATTGACCAAATTAGATTTCTTTATCTCTGAAAGATGCAAACTTGGAAATAACTTGTGGAACTTGAAACAGTTCTTTTACTGAGATGAAAATTGATATTAATGGGATTCCAAAACGGTAAGCAAGAAGAAGCATCTGCTTTTCATAAATCTTAAGGCAAATTCCAACCGTGTCAATTCTGTTTTCTAACGACAATGTATTTTTGAGAGGTCTGTAAATCTAGGCTCTCGGGGTCTACTATTTTATGAGAAACAACTTTTGATTATGCGAACAATGTCAGCACAGTTTTAGCTCCCAAAAGCCTAAACTTGAGGGATTCGTGGCTTTTGTACTCTCGAGGCAAACAGAAAAAATACACAAAAAAAAACTTAACAATTCTTCTATAACAACAATGTCCACTTCTTTATTATAGTCTTTGCAGAGAACTGGTTTTCATTTTCAAACTCAAAGATGAATCATGCAAAACTTGAAACAGAATGTGAAAATGCAAATGTCCAGCGTTCTCAGAGAGGAAGAGAGACAGTTACATGCACAGATTAAATCTCCAAAACAATTAGAACAGTATTGCCTTGAAAAATAAGCATATGAAATTAGAGCACGAAATGAAGAAACTGTGCTTCGGAGAAGACAGGTAATTCGTTGAAAATATTGACTAAAAAAAATTTGCGACCTTTCTCCTAAAAACAGAGATGTTTTGACAATCTAAATAAAATTTATGCTTCCAGCTGGAAAATTTCCCTCCAAAAACTAAAAGATAGGGAACATACTGTATATGATCAACTTAGTTTTATAATGTTCTATCCCAAAACAGAATTTTCAGTTTCATCTTCCAGGAACAAAGATATGTACATCGCGAAAAGTACAGATATTTATGCACACCATCTTGTGGAGAAAATGCGCACAAACAGAAGGCTCAGATACATATTTAAAACTTTGTTCAGTATTACGGAAATCTGGTCCTGAGGACAAATGTACAGTGAAAAAAACAATTTGGATTTCGCTAACTTAGAGGAAAGGTTTTTGCATTAAGAAAACAGGAAATTATATAAAAAAAAGGTAATCACACATATATCTGGGAGTCGTAAAAAGAATTTTCGTAAGGTGATTTTGAACTCCAACTTGAACGTCGTTTCCAGGGACGGATGAATATAATGTCTGATAGCTAGATACACTCATCGTCAAAAAACTAGTTGTACACAGAAGGAAGCAACCGACAGGAATGAAACTTGGTGAGTAGGTTTGACATCGTGAGACATGCAAATTACTCAAGTATTACGCTCGGCCGCGCATGTGACGCAACCAAGTATGGGTCATAGCGCTGTGCTTGACTTGCTATATAGGGTCGTCCCGATGCGCGCGCTTGCCATTCTGACTCGTGCTGTTGTGTTGGTAGCATCCTTTGCAAGTGAAGTATGCCTCGCAGAAAAGTTCGGAAGCAATTCGAGCAGTTGGAGGAGTTCGACAGGGGCCGCAAAGTCGGGCGCCAAGCAGCGGGATGGTCTTATCGCCGTATTGGGCACCATACTGGTCGAGCGGAAATCACCATAGCACGCTTTTGGCGGCAGTGGATAGAATAAGGCACGCAGCAGCGACAGGAAGGGTGTAAGAGACATAGACGAACCACGGAGAGGGAGTCGTAAAATATCGATGGGTTGTCTGACATGCGCGGAGCTACCCAAAAGCCACGATTGCGGATATTCAGCGAGCAGTGGTGCCCTCCATGCATCGTCCGATTAGTGCCAGCACCATTGGCAAACGGCTGCACGCCGTAGAACTATTCGCACGCAGATCGTTACGACGACTGCCCTTAACACCATTGCATCGTCGCCGAAGACTGCAATTGTATTCTGCCAGGTTGTCGTATAGCCACTCAGAATGGCAGCGGGTGATCTTCAGTGACGAGTCCCGCTTTTGTCTTGGAGGAGACGACCACCGAATCCGTATGTGGAACCACCGTGGTCAGCGCCAAGATGAACGGTTTGTTGTCGAGCGTCACACGTCCAGGAGGCCTGGTGTAATGGCGTGGGGTGCAATTGCCTACGATGCCCGATCACCTTTGGTGTTCATTTCAGGCACATTGACAGCCCAATGTTGCGTTAATGAGGTCCTGCAACCAATGGCGCTACCTTTTCTGAACGCTCATTCTGGTGCGATTTTCCAACAGGCCAACGCTCGTCTCCATACTGCTGCTGTCTCGAGATTTTGCATTCAAGGCACTGACACTCTGCCATGGCCAGCCGCATCGCCAGACCTGTCGCCAATTGAAAATGCGTGGGATGCTATTGAACCTGCTATCCACATTCCACCCCTACCGCACAACCTACAGGAAATGCGTGAGAAGATTCAAGCTGCATGGGATGACTTATTGCAAGACACACACCATTATCAACCTGTGCATCTCCATACCGAGACGTCTGGCATGCTGTGTGAGCAAATATAGCACCCCGACGCCATACTAAGAGACACAACTTATTGGCGTGTAGCTCAAAAAATATTGCCCAAATCAGTCCCAATGTTTAATCATTTATTGTTCCTGGTAACCTTTACCTTCCTCCCGAATAGCATTGCAATCCTACACGTCTTTCTAGGTGCAAGTATTTTTTTGACGATGAGTGTAAAACGATGACATAAGCATATGAATTTTAATATTCATATAGTCACATCTTTAGTATCGCACGTATGTTGCCCATAGCAGAGTCAAAAATGAGGAATTACTATTTAACTATTTAAGATTGCTCAAGGAATGTGTTCATGCTGGTGTAAAAGGTACTGATGAAAGTGAAAGAGATAAGCAAAAATAATGATAAATGTAATCAATTAACACCAGCATAGAATGAAATGTGCTTTAACCGTCCAAAACGACATTCAATTCAGCATAAAGATCAAATTGAGCAGAAGTGAGCTGAAGACACAGATATCATTTGGCCAAAAGGAGATGCCGTGGAAACTATTAGAAAGTTGGGGAAATAAGTGAAGAAAATAATTATATTTTTAAATTTGCTCAGACTTGAAGAAAAGCTGATCGACATAATTTAATACACCAGTAAAAATAAAATGGGAAACATGAAAATATTGAAGAATGAAAATTTTACTCTAAATTCCAGCATCAGGAGAATTAGTACGAAATACCATTTTGAAATTACGAAAGGATATAATCTGTACATCTCAATGCAAAAGTGAGATGTACAGATTCAGTAGCAGCGAATATGCCGATTAAAAATAGAAAATAGGGAATTAGAAACTGAGAAGATTCGGAATATTTATTTCTTCAAATCAATATAAGAAAACTAGCTTATTATTCAAAATAGTACGTATAACCATACAAATGATCCGAATTTCTTGGCGTAGCATCGAAATCAAAGTTTCCAAGCTTTAGCTCATCAACACGATGGTTTTTTCAAGAAAGGTGGACAGCAAACTGAACAGTAGAATACTTCCACAACGTCTCCCCAGTGGCACAGTGGTCTACGCAATGGCTTCTGATCATTCGTCCGAGATGGGTCCGGGTTAGAATCCCGGTAGGGCATGGACATTGTGTTTGTCTTACACTGCTGGCTCTCTCGCTTTCCTGGAGCCAGTGACAACTAAATAAGGGACAGGCGACTACTTATAGCCTATTGAGTTGCTTACGGTGGTCGTTAAGCTTCCAATCAAATAAAAAATAACACTTCAACAATTTGAGCGCTGTGACTTGACTAGACAATAAATGAATAGATATGAATGTAATTATTCATTCACAGCAACGAGGCGTCAAATTCGTTGGGCGGGCACGAGATAACGTGGGAGAAAACGCAGCATTATTTGACGAACTGGTTCCAAACTCGTGGTAATTCTAGAGAGACGCTACATTGCAAGCCTCACTGTTGGTAATGATCTCTAAGGTTTCGCGAATGGCAGTAGATTTAGGCGTGGAGTAAGAAGCTACTTTCTTTATATCATCCGACACAAGATCAGCGGACTTGAACTTGACTTCTCTGGACAGGACAGTGGTTACTTTTCCGTCCCTTGTGTCTCTTATGTTCATTGAGTGTAATTCTAAACGAACGCTTGGTCATTTCAATGTAGTATTGCTTGGAGCCGTCTGAATATTGTAGTGGGACTGCATAAACAAAAGAGGGGGTTTGTCAATATTCAAAATAGTATAACTATGCAAGTGATCCGAATTTCTTGGCGTAGCATGGTATACAAAGGTGCCGGAGACCTTATGCCGAAACCGAAGTTCATCCTCCTGAGCGCGTTCTTGAGTTGATAATTTGGTATGTAGATAATAGAGCCCAGGTAGCTTAAGTTGAGGTACAGAAGGATTAACACGGCTGGATCTGGAAATGAACTGCGGAGCATCAGGTTGGGAACAAAGGTGAATGTAGAATAGACTTCTGTGCGAAGGCTGTTGTCAGGCGATTTCTTCACCAGGGCGTCCGGATAAGGAAAGGCACCATTGCGTTCAAGCTCCATAGGGAAACTGGTCGTAACGACTAGCTGATGACCATTATCCTGTACCGTCCAAATGCGGACTCAACAGGGTTAGGAGAACTCTCTCAAAAGATTTTTGGTGACGGCGTTGCGAGTAATCCTGCCTGGATCCGACATTCCTCCATCCGGACAGGATCGGTCCGTGGACCTGCAGTGCGCTGCTACCCCCGTTTGCCGGCACTTCCCACCTCTCCTTCATGACCCGGGTGTGCGTGCCATTTGGGCAGGGGATAGAAAAGAAATTTTTCTCTACCCCTGACTGGGAGAATAATTGCTGGCGTGAACTGTTTGGGGCGTCTGCCCTTTATTCAAACAAACAGGTTACAAGCATGGTTATTTACACTGAGGAACCCATCTCCGCTTAGGAAACAAGTCCTTTGCTCAATGGGCCCTCTCACATTGAAAAATATTTACATTATTTACATTGCCACAGGACTAGGGTAGGTTCTGTGGTGACGACTCTGGGCTCGAGTCATCTGTTTCCCTTCTTCGGTTCTTCATTCCTCTTCTTTTCTTCTTTCTTCATCCCTCTTCTTCGTTCTTCTTCGGTCACCCTCTATTAGGTAGACCGCCTGTTCCTCTTTGAGGAACTTGACCATCTCGATGAGCCCCTGTCGCGCTCTTGGGTACGCGAGCAGGATCGAGAGGTCCCTCGTCTTTGCCAATTCTGGCACTAACGTTGCTCTCTTCCCTGCCAGAGAAGCACATTCTAGAATCATGTGTGCGACATCTGCAGTCTGGGCACCACACATGCACACTCGCTCCTTAACCGCAAATCTGCGGAAGTACTCCGGCGACACCCCGTGCCCGGTTAGTACTTGGTTGAGGAAGCCATTACTCTCAATGCGCCTTATCGAGATTCGGAGGAAGATACGGTATGTCCTTCTACCCGTATCCCCTTCATCCCATCTCTGCTGCCACTCCACCAATGTGGCTGACTTCAGTTGCGTCCGCACACTTTGCAGCGGCGTTCGCATCTGAAAATCTATATCCTCTTTACCAGTAGCTTCCTTCGCTAGCTGGTCTGCGCGTTCATTTCCAACTGTACCGACATGACTTCGGATCCAGTGGAAGGTAACCCTCGTACTCTCCATTGACTTGTATAGCACTTTTATCTCTCTGACAAGGGGAGTCTTACTCCCGAATTGGCCAAGCGCTTTCAGGGCCGCTTGGCTGTCAGAGTGTATGCTATAGGCCCCTTCACCGTTCATAGCTAGCACCCAACGCAGTGCTTCTCTGATCGCCAATAACTCTGCTTGGAACACAGAGGAATTGGGCGATAGTTTCATTCGTTCCGCGTGCATCTCGTTGTCATCCGAGATCACGCAGAAACCTGCGCCGACACTACTTCCTATTTTAGAACCGTCCGTGTACAGTTCCTTCCCCTGACCTGTGGGGGGGGGGCTTTATCCCAACTCAGACAAAGCTCGTTGGCTGGGTGGCAAGTCCAGTCCATTCTCAGAAGTTAAATCTCGGACGACCGATACTGGTGTCCCAGGAAGGAAACATCTTCCCCGTAGCGGAGGGTCTGCATTGCTGCTTCCCTCGCTACGACCAAGTCCGCCGGTTCGCACCCAGCCAGCACTTGGAGCGCTGCTGTGGAGGTCGTTCGGAAGCACCTGGTCATGCCCAATAGCGCCCTGCGCTGAATTTGGTTAATACCATTTCTCATCCTGACCGTATCTGACCACCAGGCGGGACACGCATATGTTAATATGCGCTCCACCCCTCGCTTATAGAGCACCTTTTTAGCTGTCCCAGGCAGCCGCAAACTGGTCGTAAGGTGTACGTAATTGACTTTACCAAGGAAAAGCGAGGGAGTCTCCTTCCCGTGAAGCCATATGAAAAATATGTCGACTGCATATCGCAACCAGGTGGTAGGCCCTGGGGAGATGTTGGTGAATATAACTTATATTACTCAGTCGGGCGAAGTTTGCTTCCGCGAGGACGGCTGAAAGGAAGGACCCCAATGGAACGCATTTTATCTGTTTATTGATTTGTCCCTGGAAACTGAAGTAGCTGGGATTTGAGGTAAAGTCCATTAACTTGAAGATGTTGAGAAGGAGGATGATCACTGCGAATAAAGTGATGGATTTTAGGTATAGCCTCTTTCAACATTCCAATGGATTGCGGCACGGGACCGATGAGTAAAGAGAAACCACGTCGAAACTGCTGATAATGTCGCGTACTTTAACAGTAAAGTGCTTGGTTTTCGTGATAAAATCTAGAGAGGAAGTTATTATAAAGTGATTCGGGTAGATAATTAGTCAGGAATTTCGATAATGCTTTCTCTAGATGGTACGTAGGCGCGGACTTCCTGGACACGATCGGTCTCAATGGATTGCCGGGCTTGTGTGTTTAAGTCTTCCGAAGAGTTTTCAGATCTGAGGGCCAGGCGGTAATTTGGCGGATTTCTTGAGATTGTCCGGAAGAGGTGTTAGCCTTTCAGCTCTTTGTACCTGTGCAATCCAAGAATTTAGAGGTTTCGTTAGTAAGATTATAGATCCAGAATCAGATATAAAGTCGTAGTTCCTGATTGTAGTCTGATGCGTCCATAATCGCTATCTGGCCAGACTTGTCCGTTAGCGTGAACATTACGGAGCGGTCATTTCGAAGGTTCGAAATCATCCTTGGAATTTCGAAATTATTAAGCGATTGCTCTGGATCATTCCACGATTATAACCTACAGCAACACCGCTGACATTTTTTGTCTTTGTTGTCTTCTAGAACCCGGGATATTATGCTCACAAAGTCAGAAACGACGCTTTTTGAGTTCGGTCTCGATCTGGAGCAGAACTTTGGTCCAAGTTCCTAAACTTATAATTTCTTCTCGGGAGAGCGTCCGGTTGGACCTATTGACGAAGAGAATGGTGAAATCTTTAAGTTTAGGACTCTGGGAAAACTTAAAGTAATCCAGTTTCTTGCTGTGTCTGGATGAAAGGGATGCCTGGAGTCTTCGACTAGCATATCCACCCGGAGGGTAAGGTTGTTGAAGTTAATAAGGTCCCAAAGCCTATGCAGCTCCATATATAGGGTATAGCACTTGATTTTTAATCACATGATGTCCTTTCTCCTTAGGTTGACTTTCCTTGATATGGTCTGGCGAAGAAATTTGTCCATCTTCTTCTCGAACCATGAACCTTTTACTGGTGTCTTAAAATTCAGGAACTTTGGGATCAAGCCGAATGTCTTGGAAGCGGTTAGGACGGCGATCTGGGACCGTTCCTTCTCCAGTTTGAATCTCAGCTGTTGGAATAATTTAAAGGCGTTCTACATTGCTCGGAGAGTGTAAAAAATAATTATAAACAGGAACATCAACTATACTGAAAATAATATAACTACACTGATGGGGAAAAAAATCCCAACACCACGAAAAAATAGTTGTAGAGGAATGAAATGGCGGCAATACATTTTATAGGTAACATATTTAATCGATTAAGGTTTCAAGATCACAGCTTATTGTAAGCGCGAGAAAAGCCATTTTAAATGTGAAATGCTGGTACACTAATAACCGGTGTAACCGCCAGAATGTTGAATGCAAGCACGCAAACGCTCATGCATTGTGTCGTACAGGTGCTGGATGTCAGTTTGTGGGATGGAGTTCCATGCCTGTTGCACTTGGTCAGTCAATACAGGGACGGTTAATGCTGGTTGGGGGTGACGCTGGAGTTGTCGTTCAATGATGTCCCATACGTGCTTGATTGGAGAAAGATCTGGTGATCTAGCAGGCCACGGCAACATGTCGACACTCTGTAGAGCATGTTGGGTTACAACAGCGGTATGCGGGCGAGCGTTATCCTGTTGGAAAACACCCCCTGGAATGCTGTTCATGAGTGGCAGCACAACAGGTTGAATCACCAGACCGACGTGCAACTGTGCCGTCAGGGCGCGTGGGATAACCACGAGAGTGCTTCTGCTGTCACAGGAAATTGCTCCCCAGACCATAACTCTAGGTGTAGGTCAAGTGTGTCTCGGCCGAGACAGGTTGTTTGCAAGCGCTCACCTGGCCTCCTTCTAACCAACACACGGCCATCACTGGCACCCAGGCAGAAACGGCTTTCATCAGAAAACGCAACAGATCTCCACTCCGTCCTCCAATGAGCTCTAGCTTGAGACCACTGACGTCGCAAACGGCAGTGGTTTGGAGTAAGTGGAATACACGCTACAGGGCGTCTGGCTCGGAGCTGTCCTTCAAGTAACCGATTTGTAACAGTTCGTTGTGTCACTGTGGTGGCAACTGCAGCTCGAATTGCTGCCGCAGACGCAGTACGATGCACCACGGCCATACGCAGTACACGGCGGTCTTCCCTCTCAGTAGTGCCACGTGGCCTGCCGGAACCCGGTCTTCTTGAGTCAATGCCTTCCCTTGACCACCGCTGCCAACAATCATGCACAGTGGCTACATTCCTGCCAAGTCGTTCTGCAATATTGCGGAACGAACATCCACCTTCTCGTAGCCCTATTACACGACCTCGTTCAAACTCCGTGAGCTGTTGATAATGGCTTCTTCGTCTTCTCAAAGGCATTCTTGACTAACATCATCACACTACGTCGAATCTCAGCGATAACTAACGCTCACGAACGTTACAGCGCGTATTTACAGCAAACCTGCTTTGCATGTTCCGAGGGGCGCTACTAGCGCACACGTATGCGCCGAGCGCGAAATTTGCATAGACGTCATCTTACAGGTGTACTCTCACCGCCTACCAACTGTCGTTTATCTAACACAACCCCTTCTTGGTGTTGGGATTTTTTTCCGTCAGTGTATATTTTTGATCCGAATTTCTTGGCGTACAATAGAAATAAAAGTTTCCAAGCTTTCGCATATCAACCAGATGGCTTTTCCAAGGAAGGTAGACAGAAAACTGCAAACTGAATAATAGAACACTTCAACAATTTTAACGCAGTGACTTTACTAGACAATAAATGAATAGTTGCGAATGCAATTATTCATTCGCAGAAACAAGTCGTCATTTTGGTTGGGCACGAGATAACGTGGGAGAAAACGCAGCATTATTTGACGAGCTGGTTCCAAACTGGTGGCAATTCTAAACACGCTATTGGCCTCTGAGGCAGGATACACCTTGAACCAGATACAAATTTTCATCGAAAAATCTAGATCCAGTCGTGTTAATCCTTCTGTGCCGGTACTAAGCTACATGGGCTCTATTCTCCACATACCAAGTGTTTCTTATTAACTCAAGAACGCGCTCAGGAGGATAAACTTTGGTGTAGGCATAAGGTCTCCGGAACCTTTTATATGCCATGCTTAAGAGAAATATTGACAAACCCTCTCTTTTGAACAAAGCAGATGTTTATGCCATACCACTACAATATCCGGGCGGCTCCAAGCGACACTACATCGAAATGACCAAGCGTTCGTTTAGAATTAGACTCAACGAACATAAGAGACACAAAGGATGGAAAAGTAACCACTGTCCCGTACAGACAAGTCAGGTTCAAGTCCGCTGATCCTATATGGGATTATATCAAGGAATTAGCTTCCTACTCCACGCCTAAATTTACTGCCATTCGCAAAACCTTAGAGATCATTTCTAACACTGAAACTGCCGCCCCGGTGGCGCAGTGGTCTAAGCGCTGGCTTATGGTCATTCGTCTGTAAAGGGTCCGGGTTTGAATCCCGGTGAGGCATGGATGTTGTTTTTGCCTTATGGCACTGGTTCTCTTTCTTTCCTGGAACCAGTGGCCCAAAATTAGGGACGAGCGACTGCTTATAGCCCACTGAGGTGCTCACAGTGGTCGTTAAACCTTCAATTAAAAGAAACCCCACTGAAGCTTGCAATAAGAGTTTCTCTAGAATTGCCACGAGTTTGGAATCAGTTCGTCAAATAATGCTGCGCTTTCTTCCACGATAAAATGTGCCCAACCAACATGACGCCTCGTTTCTGTGGATGAAAAATTACATTCACATCTATTCATTTATTGTGAAGTGAAGTCACCGCGTTCAAATTGTTGAAGTGTTCTGTTATTTAGTTTGCAGTTTGCTGTCTACCTTCCTTAAAAAAGTTATCTGGTTGATGTGCAAAAGCTTGGGAACTTTGATTTCTATTCTACGCCAAGAAATTCGGATCACTTGTGTAGTTAAATTCCTTTGAGTATAGTTGGTGTACGGTTGCTGTTTATTAGTTAGTTTATTATTTCTATGAGAAACAAGATGTTTTCAGTTAAAATTGCACGTATAGAAATCTTTGAAGACACACAATATCAAAGCATATACAATGACGGAAAAAAATCCCATCACCACGAAAAAATTGTTGTAGAGGAATGAAATGGCGGCAATACATTTGTATAGGTAACATATATAATCGATTAAGGTTTCAAGATCACAGCTTAATGTAAGCGCGAGAAGAGCCATTTTAAATGTGAAATGCTGGTACATTAATAACCGGTGAAACCGCCAGAATGTTGAATGCAAGCACGCAAACGTTCATGCATTGTGTCGTACAGGTGCTGAATGTCAGTTTGTGGGATGGAGTTCCATGCCTGTTGCACTTGGTCGGTCAATACAGGCACGGTTAATGCTGGTTGGGGGTGACGCTGGAGTTGTCGTACAATGCTGTCCCATACGTGCTCGATTGGTGAAAGATCTGGTGATCTAGAAGGCCACGGCAACATGTCGACACTCTGTAGAGCATGTTGGGTTACAACAGCGGTATGCGGGCGAGCGTTATCCTGTTGGAAAACACCCCTGGAATGCTGTTCATGAGTGGCAGCACAACAGGTTGAATCACCAGACCGACGTGCAACTGTGCCGTCAGGGTGCGTGGGATAACCACGAGAGTGCTTTTGCTGTCACAGGAAATTGCTCCCCAGACCATAACTCTAGGTGTAGGTCCAGTGTGTCTCGGCCGCAGACAGGTTGTTTGCAAGCGCTCACCTGGCCTCCTTCTAACCAACACACGGCCATCACTGGCACCCAGGCAGAACCGGCTTTCATCAGAAAACGCAACAGATCTCCACTCCGTCCTCCAATGAGCTCTAGCTGGACACCACTGACGTCGCAAACGGCAGTGATTTGGAGTAAGTGGAGTGCACGCTACAGGGCGTCTGGCTCGGAGCTGTCCTTCAAGTAACCAATTTGTAACAGTTCGTTGTGTCACTGTGGTGGCAACTGCAGCTCGAATTGCTGCCGCAGACGCGGTACGATGCGCCACGGCAATACGCCGTACACGGCGGTCTACCCTCTCAGTAGTGCCACGTGGCCGACCGGAACCCGGTCTTCTTGAGGCAGTACCTTCCCTTCGCCACCGCTGCCAACAATAATGCACAGTTGCTACATTCCTGCCAAGTCGTTCTGCAATATTGCGGAACGAACATCCACCTTCTCGTAGCCCTATTACACGACCTCGTTCAAACTCCGTGAGCTGTTGATAATGGCTTCTTCGTCTTCTCAAAGGCATTCTTGACTAACATCATCACACTACGTCGAATCTCAACGATAACTAACGCTCACGAACGTTACAGCGCGTATTTACAGCAAACCTGCTTTGCATGTTCCGAGGGGCGCTACTAGCACCACACGTATGCGCCGAGCGCGAAATTTGCATAGACGTCATCTTACAGATGTAATCTCACCCCCTAACAACTGTCATTTATCTAACACAACCCCTTCTTGGTGTTGGGATTTTTTTTTCCGTCAGTGTTTATATCTACATATTAAAGGGATTGCATGAAAGTTTATTATGCTTCACATGGAACGCAAAATTGGAGGAGTTGAAGTACGTTTCCCGTAGCCACATGGATTCTTCATGGAATTAATACCAAGAAAAAGATATTCCTCAAATAACTGCAAATTAATCAGTTTAGAGAAGGAAATCGAGACTGATAGGGTTTCCTGCAGTAATATGTGAGGAAAATAATTCAACTGTTAAATAAATAAATGAACGTATTTGGTTACCTCTGATTATAACTGCTGGACATCGTCCGAAAACGGAATTCGAGCCCGTATGCTAATCCGAGGCTGAAATTCCTGTTTTAGATGTTATTTTCATTACATTTACTCATAAATTCGAATAATCTATCGCCACCCCCTTGTCCGAGTGATACGAGGCACTGGTATCTAAGCATTCGTTATAAATGGGTCTGAGGCGTGGATGGTGTGCTAGCCTTAGAGAACTGGTTCTCTCTCCACCCTGGAACCAGGTGCCTCAAGTTGGAGACCGGCTACTGCATATAGCTCACGGTGCGGTTGTGAAACTCCCAAACAAAACAAATAAACTATGCCGATATAACTGCTGTACATTACATGCATAATTACTTGAAATGGAACGACATGTACCGATCGTTTGTTTGCATAATTCTTGGTCATCTTGTTCCAGAAAGTTGCAATATGTAAATTTCGATGTTGCTTGAGTTAATAATTATCATGTTTCATAAGGCTTTTATTAAAAATATCACAATCGCAGCTTCTGCTGTTCTTCAAGGTATTGCGATTCTGTTGTTCCTTCTTGTTTCTCAGACTGATTCGATCTTGTTTTTTCAATGAGAAGATTATTTCTTCAAATGATTTTCACGGTATCATGGATTCATTTTGTTCAGTTTGCCGAAGAATTCATTTTTGTGTCAGTGGCTTTGTTTTTTTTTTCTCTTTAGATTTGTGTGTACGGTTTTACTTTCTTGTAAATCATTGTACTCGGCTGTAATAGCAAATGAATTCACTTCTGCAATGCATACAGGCATGAAATAGTGATATCTTTGTCAGGAACAGATTTCCAAACATTCACATGCTGAAAATTTACTTTATCTTCCTCCGAATGGTAAGATTTCCCTGTTATCCCTAAGTAAACGAGTGTGATACAGTGGGGTTGTTCCATTCGTTCTTAAGTTCTAGTTGCCACCGTTCTTTGGAAGTAGTACTTGTAAATTGGGAATAGGCGATACATTGTAGCTTTTCGTGCTATTGGAGATCGTAAAACATTGGAAAAAAAATACACCATTAAATTTTACCGTCTTCACAATAGATTTTCCTAAACTATCTTTTATCAGAAAATTATTTACAAAATGCAGTCAGTCGCGACCGAATGCAATTTCGGCAGATACGCTGAATGATGCTCTACTACAGCAATACTGCTTTAAAAGTTACAGCCATAATAAGTGCCGTATTTGTTCCTTTAACAAGAATCAAGGAATTTATTTTGAAACTCCCAGAGCTATCTTTAATCTGTCGCTAAATCCACTTTGGCCTTTTTTCTTGTTTTTTTTATTATTATTATTATTAAACCTCGCAGTACTTAAATTGAACCGGAGCACACTGAAACTTCCTCCCATTTGATACAGATAAAATTCAAAAGCATTGTGGCTGTTGAAATACTATAAGATTTGTTTTATACTCATTTTTACGTTCTTACATTTTTTTACATGTTAAAATGTGAACAATTTATTAGTGATAGATTGTAATTATTTAATACAGCGGTTATACGTATTTAATTATCCAATACAATTACATTCTAAATGAAAGAAACATTTTTCGAGTAATCAGATATTTCATATGAATGAAATATGAATGAAACTCTGTCACTGAACGTAGGGTATATGGTAATAAAAACATTGTTGGCTGTTCTGGAGTTTTGTTAAATTTTTTTCCTAATACTGAATATTTCATGTGATTTTTAGTTCCCGGTTCTTGCAGACTTCCTGCAAAAAGGTCAAATCTTACCATTATTGTGAAGAGACTGTTTGCTAAAGACGTTCTTGTTTTTGCTTAATTGAAAATTTCTTCGCCTCACTTTAAAAGCTAATAAATACTGCAATTTACCCATTAGCGCTGCAGTAGAAAAAGTAAGTCGTACAATTAATTCAAGGCACACTAACGAAAGATCAAATCGGGTTTCATTAAAAGGGACAGATTTCGTCTCGGACCACTGATAGATGTCGCGACCTGGTATTTGTCTGTCACACGTCACCGGTTAATCCACAGAATTTGATTGGAGCAACATCCTCCAATTGCCTGTCAAGCATGAGTAAACAATGTTGTTCCTATTAATCAACTCTTTTTGCTGCCCTCGTTCAGCTTTTCAGTGCACAGCAGGTTTTTCTTTTACGATCCGTTAATTTATTCGTTCAGCAGCAATTCATTGTTGCTTGTGTAGTCCACCATTAATTAATTTTTCACGGCTTAATGTTCACTAAGTTTTTAAACTTGTTTTTGCTACACATTTTTCTTTATTCTTTGCTGCACACATACTTTACTTAAAGTATTATTTCCGTTTCTTCTCTCATTGAATTCTTTTCAAACTAGATATCCTCGTGAGGTAATTGTATTTTCTAAATGAAACTCCAAGGAACAGCACTAATCAGCATTTTCTTGCACAATGCTAAACTAAAAAGTGCTCACAACATACTGCATTTAGAATATCTGAGGTCCCCATTATTTAAATTCTCACAAAGGAATTCTGGTTTTCAAATGCTAAAATGCGCAGTTTTTTCAGCACATTGATCAGAAAAAAAAAAAAGAAACCAATGCGTATGCAGGTCTCGTTTGTCCTATTTTCCTTTAGTACTAAACACAGCAAGAGGAATAGGACGACTTGGTTCTGTTTACCATCATCATAAAATGACTCTTCGTCTAATATTGAATGGTCACAAGCAATGCAACTAATAAATGGACCAACAAAAATGTCATTACAATTGCAACAGGAACATTAACGGTATTTCTTTCCTGGATAGAAAGAAAACAAACATGGTATGTTATGTCCCTGTACGCACATATATGAATAAGGAGTTATGTTTCTGTACGCATTCACAACGAAAAATGCAATGTAAAGTATAAAATAATGGTGATAAACAGATCGCCTAGAAAAGGCACACGCTGAAGTATTAGTAAATTTACAGAGAGAATTAAAGCTTCAAACATCTTTTGCAGAACCTAAATGTCAAATAAAAAGATGCAAAAGGAAAACAAATGAATATTAAAAAAAAGTAAATAAATGAATACGAAGTAGTGACTAGTACTGAATTTTCTAGAGTACTGGACAAATCCCTTGATTAACTTTGCTCATCAGAAAACGCGTAAGGAAGATGGAAAATCACACCAGTCGAATGTAAGTTTGAACTTTTCAAAGCAAGAATGTATTTACGTTTTTGTGACGCATTACGTATATTCTAATTTAACTTTCATTTTTACTTGTCTTTATGTAAATTTTAAGTCCGTTCTGCTTAAGTGTTTCTACCTTAACGTTATAGTTTCTCACTCACTGAATGTTATGTCGGCAGCAGTCTTGATGTGTACATATTTGATAAGCTAAGAACGAGATATAGTGTATGGAGCTAGTAGAAAAAATGTGGTGTAGTAATCGTGGAAGCTGACTTACGTTGAAGCGATCTGTTTTTGAATCTAGCGTCTGTCTGTATTTCGTATTAAAGTTCTTTAATCCACTATTTTGCTTACTAACTCAAGTTAATTAAATGAAATTATTTGTGCTGTTAAGAATTAGTTCTTCATGAGTATTGGACATCGAATGAAGTGCTCATGAGGTATTGAAGGAATTAAAAAAACTAAAACTAACTTTTCCTTGAACTTTATTTGAGTGGATCTCACTCAAACAAAGTTCAAATATTCACTTAATTGAATGAACAAGAAGAACATATTTTATGTAGTGTTCCCTGAGCTACATATACAGTATATCATACATTGAGGAACACTACACACGTAAATGTCTGTTTTTACTTTCCGTTTTAGGTTTTAAACTTTCCCTCTTTCTCTTATGTAAATTTTGTTACCTGTAACCTACGCTTTCTTCTGAACGTCACGCCAGAACTTCTAAGTTTCTCGAATGACTTAGTAACAACTGGCGGCAAAAAAGCTAACGTTACTGGTACCAAACTAACGTAACATGGCCGTAAATAGAAAGCTACGATGTGACTAAAGAACGTGCGTGGGGACGAGAAAACGTGTAAACTACTTACTGCCGCCCGGTGGCGCAGTGGTCTGAGTGATGGCCTCTGATCATTCGTCCGAAAGGGGTCCGGGTTTGAATACCAGTGAAGCATGGATGTTGTGTTTGGCTTACGGAACTGGCTCTGTCCCTTCCTTGGAACCAGCGACCCTAAATTAGGGACGTGCGACTGCTTATAGCCCATTGAGTTGCTCACTGTGGTCGTTAAACCTCCAATCAGAAAAAAGAAGCTACTTACTATGTATGCTACGATATTGCAAGCACGATTTCTTTTACGAATTATTCTTCCACACTGCTGGCCACCCAAAATGCAACACCAAGAAGGACGCGAGATAGCAAACCCAGATTTACTGGACACATTTCAAAAGATACAAAGATCAAACGATTGAGCTTACAGGCCCATGCGACTTGCGGAACACGCAGACATCAATAGTTCGTGTGGCCCCCATGGCTGGCAATAACAGCCGCTACATGCCGCGGCATCGAACGAAAGAGGCTTTGGATGTGGGCTTGGGGTATGTTGGTCCTGGCTGCTTTCACACGTCGTCACAGTTCATCAGGCGTAGCCGCGGGTGGTGCTTGCCAGGCCACTCGGTTGCCGATCAGCAACCAGACGTGTCCGATGGGCGACATATCGCGGAAATAGGTGGGCAAGGGCAGCAGTGACACCTGGTGGGCCGTGAAGCATTGTTGCACGATGCGTGCCACGTGCGGGCGCGCATTGTCCTGTTGAAACGTGGCCGCTGGCAGGACCAGCAGGTAAGGGAGGACTACAGGCTCTAAAACGTCGGAGATGTAACGGTGGCTGTTGAGTGTAGCAGCGATGCGTACCAGAGGGGTGTGAGTGTCATATCCAATTGCGCCCCAAACCATAACGCCAGGGGACGGACCGGTATGGAGATGCATAATGCAGGCGTCATACAGTCTCTCGCCGCGGTGCCGCCACACGCGAATCCGACCATCTTGATGCTGCAGGCAGAAGCGGGATTCGTCAGAGAAGACAATATTGTGCCATTCCGTAGTCCAGGTGTGGCGTTCAACGGTCCACGGCCGCCGCACTTGCCGGTGGTGTAACGTCAATGGTAATCGGAGCAATGGGCACCGTGCGACCATTGCTCCGATTACCATTGACGTTAAACGTTACGACGTTAACGTTACGACGTCAAACGTTACGTGCTGATACAGGTTGTTGCGCGACACACCCTAAATCCTGCGCTAACGTTCGTGATGTTGCGGTGCGAGCCGTCAATGTCCGGCGCACAACATGCCGGTCCTCTCGTCCGGTGGTGTGCCGCGGCGGCGGCAATCGCTCACGTCGTTCCGTCCGTCCCTCCTGCACCCATCGAATCCATACTCGCCTCAATGTGGCTATATGTAGTCCCACACGGGCGCCTATGTCTCGGTACGATAAACCGCTGTCGGGATAAGCCACTATTCGTCCTCTGTCGAACTGCGAAACGCGCTGGAATGACTGCTGTATTCTGCTACGAGGCATCAGGAAGCTTCCCACGCACAGGTCCGGCTGCACAACACACTTCCACTACTTACACCCCGCCTTCTGTGCACCCTTCTTATAGTGCTTCTCGGTGACGTGCCAGACGCACATGATTTGCATATGCCCTGCAATACTAATCGTTTGCATGTCCTCTCGTGGGCGACGCATGCTGCGAATTTCAGGCCAATCGGATGCTTCCTTCTTGGTGTTGCATTTTGGGTGGCCAGCAGTGTAGTTCGTTTTTTTTAAGGTTGGAATTGTGTTTTGGCTAAAGATACGAATAGTTCTGCCAAAACTAGTTGCTTGTCAACGAGCCCAGAATAATGACGATTCATCTGCAAAACTGTAACTTCCATTCTTTAGGATCTCCTATACTGACCGTTAGATTTTTCGTTGAATTCCTAGTGGGCACACCGATGGGTCTTGGCGGTTCGTTGGAGTGGGCCCGTGCTCAAGTCTCGTATGTAGCAAAGGTAGTGTTTTGGCCTAACGACCATAACTACCGTCGAAGGACGGACGACTGACTGCTTATAGCCGTTAGATTTGTTCACAGTGGTCGTTGACAAGAAACAATAAAACGCCTGTTAAAGTTAAGCATTTTGTGATTTAGTGAGTCTTATTTTACCTTAAATGACTAAATATTTAAACGAAACTTTACGAGTGTCGCTCATTATTTAACTTTCTAGGAAATGGCTTCAGTTAATATGTTTGTTTGTTAGATGGAGCGTGCATAATGTGTTTGAGATTATACTCCCAGTCCCCCAGGGTTTGGCGTCAATTAAATTGCGGATTTTTGTACGACCATTTCCGCGCAGATTTTTTGGAAGCATTTCTGTCCGTATGTTTCAATTAGGTCCAAGGTCACTCAACATTTAATTTCTAGGAAGCAGAAAGCAAAAGAAAGTCTAGTTGTCTTTGCACTGGAGGCAATAAGGCTGCACAGCCTGTTGGATCCCTGTGCTTTCAACATGGGCATTCTCGAACCACCGATGCTTCAACAATAACACCTTTTTTCGCAGGGCGATTTGGAAATTTGACACCGTTCATGAGTATCTGAGACGGGTTTGGTCCACTTCACCGAAAACCACTTGACCGAAGGGTGATTTCATCGAAAATCTCTTCACCGAAAAGTTCATTTCACCGAAAGGTCGTTCATCGAAAAGTTCATTTCACCAAAGTTTGTTTCACCAAAACGTTCATTTCTCCGAAGGGTCTTTCGTCGAAAAGTTCATTTCACCGAAGAGTCGTTTCGCCGAAAAGTTCACTTCACCGAAAGATCACTTTATCGAATGTTCACTTCATCGAAAGATCGTTTCAACCAGCGTCTAATTCGATCAAAAGGCAATCGTTTTCGAATTTGAAAGTCACATTTGTTTATTTATTTTCGTGAGCTGCAACACAATGTCGATCTCCACCACAGATTTTTCTCGTTATACCTCAAATATTAGTACAACTCTGAAAACGTATATTTCATTGAAATCTCACAAGTGGAACATTTACCCGCATTTAAACTTGCGAAGACTAAATTACATAAGAATTTATATATGTTGCAATAATTTAGCGTACTAAGTCTAACATCGTTTATCTAGATAAACCAAAGTCTTTAGGTAGTCTCACTTTGAATCTTCAGATGACATGGGCCTTTATTGAACTCCCTTTACACTAAGATGTGATATTATTTGTTTTAATTATTACCACGTCATTGCATCAATTAAAATTGAGACTTTTTCCCGTCTTTGCTGTGTTTCGTCGATCCTGGATTTAAAAAGGCTGTTGGCACTTGATTGGTCCCTGTACTTTATCAAGAGTTCTCCATACCTCGTGAAAAATAGCTCAAAACACGCATTTGCAGAACGAAATTACATATACACATGTGTATAAGAAAACAATTTAGAAATCCGGTTTTTTTTAACATGTAGAATAAACATTGAACCATCTTTCTGCGTTTCTATATTAGCGTCACTTGGCAGAGTAATATTTTAATTATTATCACAAAAGTGTAAAATAATGGGCAGATTGAAAATTATTTTCAAAAAGTTATAATTTTGAAATCTGCTAGGTTAAAAAGAAGATAAATAGTTTGATATTTTCTCTCGAAATATATAAATTTGGGAACACATACGAGTGATATGATGTATTGATTTTTCCATCTGCATGATGCTATATTTGTTTCAATTTCGCATTCAGCGAAATACACGTAATTTCCTCCCCCTCGGCAGGCAGGGATCAGATCACACAACCCCCGCTGAAGGGTAATGATTTACGACTTGGGTTTCACTGGCAAGGAGAGGGCAATTTAGCCTGGGGCCGTCCTCTGCTTTCTTTCACTCAGTCGAAAAAACATTGTTGTTTGTTGGCAGATTTTAGTTGACACAAAAATATTTCCTTCTGTTTGTTCTTTGTCGTAAGCAGGGACGCGTCAAGCGGGTGTTCAACGTGGTGCGAAGCACCCGGGCGGCAGGACGCCTAAGTCAAATTTTAGGTTGATAAATTAATATCAGTGACAAGGGAGAAGTTAAGAACACGTTTTACTGTGAGAAATAGTAATGCTACGTGGCACGTTTATTTTTTAGTAAAAATAATTCGTTATACACTGAGTGGCCACTTTATTATGACCACTTGAGAGTTTTCAGCAAATGAGCTATGGCTAGTATAAAAAGGGAAAGCTTAGTGTTTGCGACAGTAGTAGAAGTGATTTTTGGGTGACGAGATGGAAAACAAATGCGATTTGACGGACTTTCAACGTGAGATGATTGTAGGAGCTCGGTGCCATGGAGCGAGATCATCGAAACCGCCGCATTCGTGAAATGTTCCAGAGCAGCTGTTGTTAAACTGTTTAAAGACTGGACTGTCAGCCCAAAAACTGGGTATCTACGTGCAACGTATAGTCGTCATCGACTAGTGACTGCTCGGGCGGAACGGAGAGTGATCACACTGGTAACAGACAACAGAACGACAACAGTGCAGCAAATTACAGACCATCTTAATCAAGGATCCCCTCAAATGATCTCTGCACGCACTGTTCACCGTACACTACATCGGATGGTATATGACAGCCGAAGGCCTGTTCGAACACCTTTGCTGTCTGCAGTTAACAAGAGAAAACGTCTCTAGTTCGCACAGGAGCACAAGGACTGGACAGTCGATAATTGGAAACAAATTATGTGGTCCGATGAATCACGTTTTCAGTTGCACCATGCTGATGGCCGAGTGAGAATTTGGCGGAAACAGCACGAAAGCATGGATCCCAAATGCATTGCTACAACCCTTCAAGCTGGTGGAGACAACGTTATAGTTTGGGGAATGCTTTCGTGGCATGCTTTAGGCCCTTTAATTCGTGTTGATCAACGTCTGACTGGCACATCATATCTAAACATCGTTACGGACCGAGTGCATCCTGTCATGTGGATGGTTTATCCCAATGGCGATGGCTACTTTCAATAAGAACTTCCTGCCATAGTGCTCGTATTGTACAGGATGGGTTTCAGGAACAAGCCGGTGAGTTTACTTTGCTTAGGTGGCCCCACAATCTTCAGATCTCAACCCCATTGAGAATTTGTGGGATGAAGTTTAACGAGCCATCAGACAGTTGGATCCACAACCCTGCAATCTTACATTCCTGGAAAGTGCTGTCCTTCAAGCATGGTCTCAGATTCCACAAACCACCTATCGAGATCTCGTGGAGTCCATGCCACGTAGAATCGACGCAGTATTAAAGGCAAAAGGTGGCCCAGCGAAGTACTGAGGGGGTGGGGTGGTCATAATAAAGTGGCCACTCAGTGTATAAGTGAACAGAAAACGACTTGGAATCAGATAATATTTTTTTCAGTAACGGATACCGCGAGCAAAGAACTAGGCCTTTTGATCAATTTTTTTTTCAGGTGTCCGGACAAAAGAACACCGGACATTTGCTCACCCGTACACTTTCCCACTATGGATAATTTGTAGATAACATGTAACTTCGGACGATGTTTCCGATCAAGTGTAGGAAAACTGATCAAATAAATATTGATGGATTGTATAAAAATTTAACTTTGTTTTAGAAATGTTAAAATGTAAGGGGGTTACACCCAAACCTAAACTAATATATATATCACCTTTCTTATGGATTCAAAAAGCTCAATCTTAATTCATAATACAACGCTATTAATAGACAAGCAACGGATTTGAAAATTTGGAAAATTTTAAATTTACTGGGTTTTAACCCCCAAATGTAAACTAATGTATATGATCTTTTTCAAAGCCTCTAAAAAGCTCAAACTTAAACCATAAGACAACTCTATCAATAGACGAACAACGCACTTGAAAATTTAGAAAAGTTTGAATTTAGGGGTGTTAACAATGGCTTTGAAATCCTGCGGTATTGAAGATGCATACATTAATATTAGTAATAACATCTATGAAAATGCAAGTGCAAAGATTCGGCTGTTTGAAAATACAACACACATAAAAATTGGAAAAGGAGTGAGACAAGGTGACACCATATCTCCGAAGCTCTTTAATGTCACATTGGAAAATGTCTTTCAATCACTGAACTGGGAAAACAAAGGGATAAAGATTAATGGAGATTATCGAATTCACCTTCGTTTTGCTTATGACGTAGTCATTTTTGCAACTACCCCATGAGAACTGCAGAGTATGATCCAGAAACTTGCTAACAAAAGTAAAGAAGTGGGATTAAAAATGAACTTTCAGAAGACAAAAGTGATCTACAATGCTTTTGCAAGAAATGAAGATTTATCGATTGATGTAGAAAAGTTCCTAAAAAACTGCCGTTCGTTGGGCGTCATCCCTAAATTTTTGGCAATTAAAGCGACCCCAAGATCCAAAAAGGACTTTAATATCTAGGGCATCGCAGAAAAGAAACGCCTGATTCAAGAAATAAAGGCAAAGTACGAGTACGTTAACTACCTGCAGCGGACCACATATGTGGCACATTTAGAGTATGTCAAAAAAACGCACGGGTTCATAGTGGATAAACAGATGAATGCCCTAGATGCCATGATTGAGAACAAGAACAAGAAAGTGTCACATACTCACATCTGGAAGTTACGAGGACTGGTTGATCAAGAAACTAGAAGACGGACTTTGCACATTAGGACTGCAGCTAGACACGGACCCCACCTTTCACACGGTGAGACTTTTCTGAATCTTAGTGACTATGTGCTAAATGATATTCAAAAAACTGCACTCAACCGGGGCCCAAAATATGCATACCCGGAAACGACAGTCAAGCCCCTTCAATGCATCCCACAAATTGAAAGTGTGTTGCAAAAACTGCCTGAACCCGAAAGGGAACAAGCACGTCAAAAGATATCCAGAGTTATTAACAGCCAACAGGTTAGGCCTTTTGATCTGTTCCACGAAGAAAAAGTACAATTGCGAAAATTGCGAGAGAATCCTAATTTAATTATTACCCGTGGTGATAAAACATCACAGGTCATCATAATGAATAAAATTGAATATGTTCAAAAAATGCAGCAAGCCATAGCGGCAATCCCTCACCGTGTGCTAACGAGAGACCCCACCCAAGCCACTATTACTTCACTCAGAGCTCTAAAGAAAAACCACATCTTCCCAATTGCATTCCAGCAGACATTTGAAATTCCACCGGGCCCAGCCGTCCCTACTACTTTCGGGAGGCTAAAAACACATAAGCAAGGTAACCCTATTCGGCCCTTGGTCTCTAGTCGTGCGAGCCCAATCAGACCCCTGGAATCAAAATTTGCTCAATTTCTGTCTTATTTCACGCAGACGTCAGTCTATGCAGTTAAAAACTCTATACAAGTCATACAACAATTGAAAACTCTGGATTCCCTTGTAGGTATCCCTTTTGTTCTTGTTTCACTGGATATCGTCAGTTTATTCCCTAGCATTCCCCTCGACCAGACGCATAATATTATCGCAGCAAAGCTCGCAAGTACTGACCACACACAGGATGAAATTATGGCTGTGATGAATGCACTGCGTTTGGTCAGAAAGCGCACATACTTCCAGTTTCGAGACTTGAATTGCCATCAAACCGATGGGGCAGCTATGGGCTCGCCGTTGTCGGCAGTTTTAGCGGAGTTCTTCTTACAGCAACTGGAAGATGGTTTTCTTAACACTACCCCAAAGGGACCGACCGCTTTATTATTGCAGATACGTCGACGATATACTTATCGTATGGCCGCATAGTATCCCTGAACTTATGACTTTCATAGAAGAGTTTTCTAATGCTTCTCCTTCAATCAATTTCACATATGAAATTGAGCACAATAATAAGCTGCCATATCTGGACATTTTGATTTCACATTCAACTAATAGTGGTTTCCCACTATCTTTCAGCGTATATAGAAAACCGTCCAGCACCCCACTAATGATACCATTTTCTTCAGCCCACCCCATTAATCATATACTGGCATCCCTTCGTTTTCAAATGAGAAGGGCATACACACATTCCTCGGACCAAAATTAGCGTAAACGGGAAGTCGAATATATTTATAACATCTCCAGTATTAACGGATACCCGGAGTACCTCATCAACAAAATACATTCGCAGATTAGACAATCCTTCTTAATAACATTAAATAGTGATCGACATCAAAAACAATACGTATCTTCTCTGGATTACCATCCCGCCATCACCGTCCCCCTGGGGAATATCTGCAATCGATTCCAATTGGGCTTCGGGATGCGCTCCATCACACTGTTTGCATTATTAAGGAAGGACAAAGAAAAGCCGCCTAGGGAACTAAAATGGGGCGTATATCGTATCCCCCTCCTGGACGCCAATGGACAATGCACCTCCAGTTACATCGGATCCACGACCAGGAACTTGGGATGCAGACTGCGTGAACATAAATACAATGTGCAAAATGCGCACCAAAACACTGCCCTAGCCCGAAACATCTATAACGGAACATATAGTCCTGATTGGGATAATGCGAAAATCATTATATCCCCAAGAAATAAGGCCACGCTGTTAATGACTGAAAGTTTGCTAATAATTCAACACCGCGTAACATGCTGTAATGACTATGTCCTCTGCGATATACCCCCCGTCTGGTGGGATACAATACTAAGGCAGCAGCTCTCTGTACGGGACCATGCCACGGTGACCCCGCCTCCTTCCCCATGATCCTTTACGCTGCCTTCCTATGTATGTATATATGTGCTGTACTAACCAAAGATCTGACTTGCATCTGAGGATGGGCTATAGTAGCCCGAAAGTGTTAATGCTTTTAAAGTGCATATATTTTATTTTAATTAAAGTCTTGTGAATTGGGACTAACGTTGTTTGAACGCGCAGAGACGGTTTTTTAATCATTTTTTAATCATTCTATGATGTAGAAAAACTGGAGATAACAGATACGTACCTTTATCTTGGACAGCAAATAACAAGTGAGAGTCACATTGATGAAGAAATTAATCGGCGTATAAAACTTGCCTGAAAAGCTTTTGGAAGAAGCAGCATAATTTTCAAGAGCAATATGCCATTATGTCTTAAAAGAAAAGTGTTTGATCAATGCATCCTTCTAGTGCTTACGCATGGTGCAGAGACGTGGACCTTAACTAAAAGAGACATACAAAGGCTGCAGACAACTCAAAGTAGCATGGAGAGGCGCATGCTTGGTGTAACCAGGAGAGATAAGAAGAGGAACTCGTGGATCAGAAAAATCACAAGAGTGGAAGACATCATGATCAGAGTAAAATCCCTGAAACGGCAATGGGCTGGACATATTGCCAGAAGGACAGACCATAGATGGACAGCTGGAATTTTAGACTGGATTCCGAGGGACAGGAAAAGACCAAAAAGAAGATCACATAGGAGATGGGCGGATGAAATTCGAAAGTATGCGGGAGTGACATGGAGGAGACTGGCACAAGACAGACAGTTGTGGAAGAAATTTGGGGAGACCTTCGTCCAGCAGTGGATTGCTAATGGTTCACAATGATGATGATGATGTCCTGTCTATTGCCATTTCAGGGATTTTACTTTGAACATGATGTCTTCAACTTTGGTTATTTTCCTGCACCAAGAGTTCCTCTTCTTAGTATTATTAACTAGACCTGATATGTAAACATTGCGAATATGACATCGATAGAATAAAAACTGTTAAAAAGTCCTAGGCCTGGGGCCTTGGAATTTATATTTCGTGCCTAAGTGAACGCCCAATGTTTTTAACTTGATTTGCTCTGTAAATTTTGTGAATGACATTGGTATAATAAGAACTGGTAAAAGGCCTAGGCCTAGGGCCTGTGATTAAATATTTCGTGCCAAAGTAAAAGCGCAATATTATTAACTTGATTTGATGTGTAAACGTTGTGATTATTGCATTGGTAGAATAAAAACTGTTTAAAAGGCCTAGTCCTAGGGCCTATGAATTGATATTTAGTGCCTAAGTAAAAGCGCAATGCAATTCACATGATATGATTTTTTATTTTATTGAGGTTTAACGACCACCGTGAGCAACGCAATGGGCTATAAGCAGTTGCCCATTCATAATTTAGGGCCACTGGTTCCAGTGAAGGGAGTGAGCCAGTGCCGTAAGACAAACACAACATCCATGCCTCACCGGGATTCGAACCATGACCCATCTCGGACGAATGATCAGAAGCCAGCACTTAGACCATTGCGCCACAGTGCTTTTCTTTCTTTCTTTTGTAATCATGTACGTATTTTTAAACGATCAAAGCTGAGCATATTGTAACATCACAGACACTCGATCACAACACAAAACATTTTTTACTTTACTATTTTACATAAAAACATAAACTGGAATACACTCCACGGTACACACGAAACTTGTTGTCTTAGCCAAAGCTCGGCATGTCCTACTCCTTCAATATCTCTCACGCTACTCCTCTACATCACTCACCACACGCTCAAATCATTAAGTGTCAATGTATCATTCCGCACTTTTGTGCGTGGAAGTTCATATTTTACAACCCCTCCTCACTCCAGAGGAACTTTTCCCAGTGGTAAAAATTTCTTGTCATTTTACAATACAATAGTCATAGTTCACATAATAAGTCATAATCCATTTACAAAGAGAAATATATGAGTTAATTTAACAATTATCTTTACGTGTTTTCCAACAATTTCTATGTATTATATACCACAACCAAAAAAAAAAAAATGTTTTCACTAGCAGACACATGATCATGGTGGATCATTTAAATTTGGAATTTTGCTCAGTCCATCTGCATTTTTGTGCATAGTTCCCGATCGATGAATTATAGCAAAATCATATGCTTGTAAAGCAAGGGCCCATCTCATTAGACGAGCATTTGAACTTGCGTTGGTGCGTAACCAAACTAGCAGGTTATGATCAGTTTGTATGAGGAAATTTTGACCATCCAGGTAGCATTTCAGTTTATGTACCGCAAATATAATGGCGGCACATTCTTTTTCACTGGTACTGTATGTCTTCTCTGCTGTCGAAAGTTTTCTGCTTAGATAGAGTACAGAATGTTCAGCGCCATCTTCTTGTTCTTGCGAGAGGACGACTCCCATTCCTTGATCTGAAGCATCAGTATGTAGAATAAATCTACGTTCATAGTCAGGAGCATACAGAACAGGAAAACTAGATAAAGAATTTTTTAGTTCCACAGAAGCTTTCTCACATTGTTCTGACCATATAATTTCCTCTTTACGATTTTTACCCTTCAAGATGTCTGTCAAGGGAGCTGCTATCGAAGAAAACATTGGAATATATCTGCTGTAATATCCCGCCAGGCCTAAGAAAGATCTTACTTGCGTCTTGTTCTTTGGCGTAGAAAACTTTTGTATGGCCTGAACCTTTCGTTCCGCTGGTTTCCTATATCCTTGTCCAACAATATGACCCAAATACAAGACGTGATCTTGAGCAAACTTACATTTGGAAGGTTTTATGGTCAAGGAAGCCCTCTGCAACCTCTGTAGCACTTCTTTAAGATGTAACAAATGATCCCCTTAGTTTTCGAAAAAAATGACAACGTCATCTAGATATGGTACGGCAAACTCTTCGCAGCCTCTCAAAAGTTCCGACATCATTTTGCTAAAGAAATAAGGCGCGTTCTTAAGACCAAATGGCATCTTTAAGGGTCGATACGTTCCAAAAGTAGTCACAAACGCTGCCAATTGTTGAGCTCCAGCACTTCATGGAATTTGCCAGTACCTTTTTGTTAAATCTAATACTGTAATATACTTCGCTCCAGAAACCTTTTCGACTCTTTCTTCTATGTTGGGCAATGGATAGAACTGGGTCCTTGTCACTTCATTCAATCGCCTGTAATCAATACATGGGCGTGGATCTCTTCCGGGTACTTCTACCAAAATCATGGGTGATGTATAGTCTGATTCACCAACTTCTATAATCTTGTACTGCAGCAATTTATCTATCTCGGCTTTAAGAATTTTTATCTGCCTGGGCGACATTCTGTAAGGCTTAACTCTTACAATAGCATTACTAGCTAGCTCGATATCATGTTCGACCAAATGAGTCTTCCCTGGAATATTAGAAAACATTTTCAAGTAATGACATAATAGTTTTTTCAGATCCTGAATTTGTTGGCCACTTAGGCGCTTTCGAAGTTTACTGTTCTCCTCGATATCAGAGAAGTTAAATATATTTGAATTTTTTCAACTTGCGGCGATTTAATCTCTAAATCCATTTCACCATTTTCACAAACGGGCCATAAGTTCACAAATTCTGGTCGTTTATGGTATGGTTTCAGCATGTTAATGTGATATACTTGATGCTTTACATTTTTACCTTCAAAGCTTACTACATAATTAATCTCAGAAATTTTTTCTCAATTTTCGCTGGTCCTTTCCACTGTTCCGCTAACTTATTTGGCCTGCAGGTAACAAAAACCAATACTAAATCTCCTTCTTGAAATTCACGTTTTACCGCATTTCTGTCATACCAATATTTTCTTTTCAATTGAGCTACTTCCATGTTTTTAATGGCAAGTTCTTGACATCTTTTCATCCTATTTATTAACTCAAATATATATTCAGTGACATAGTTTTCTTCTTCAGGATGACCCATCCATTTTTCATACAATAGTGTCATTGGCGTCCTCAAATTTTTTCCATGCACCAATTCAGCAGGCGTAAACCCTGTGCTTTCATGTGTCACAGTTCTCAAAGCAAACAGCGCCGCCGGTAACTGTTTCTCCCAATCCGGAGCAGACTCAAGACAAAACTCTCAACATCCTTTTAATAGTTCGTTGGAATCGTTCTACCGGATTACTTTGGGGATGATATACAGAACTATGAGTAACTTTTATTCCAAACCGCTCCAGAAATTCTAGTGTCAAAATGCTTACAAAACTGGCTCCTTGATCAGTTTGAATTTCTTTCGGAAATCCCATGCGGCTAAAAATGTGTAACAAAGCGTCAACTACCGACTTGGATCCTATGTCTGGGACTCGTACCGCATCTGGATATTTGGATGACAAACACATAGCTGTAATTATGTATCTATTTCCGATTGAAGTCTGGGGCAAAGGCCCAGAGGCATCAACGTTGATCTTTGTAAAAATTTCAGGAATAATTGGAACTATTTTCAAAGGTGCTTTCTTTTTGTCCCCAGCTTTTCCAGCACGTTGGCGTGAATCACAAGATTTTACAAATTCTTCAATGTCTTTATAACAGTTAGGCCAATAAAAGTACTTCGCTAGTCTGTCTTTGGTTTTTGTCATTCCTAAATGCCCCGAAGTTCCCTCATGACACATGTTTTTTATTTGTTCTCTATATTGTTCTGGAACAACTATAAGATCTTTTTCTTCACCAACATCCCATTGCTTAGTACAGCATAACCATTTGCCTTTTTAAAATCTGTTTTCTCTATTTCTTTGAGAATTTTTCTCAATTCCAAACTTTGCCGTTGATCTTCCATGAAACTTTTTGAATCCAATTTTACCAACTCTAACATGGCTTTATGTTCATCATGCTCAGTAGCAGAATTTCATCTTCTAATTCACCTGATTCTTCGGAACCCACAGCCTCTCCTTCAAGGGCTTGTTTTTCTTTCTTCCCTGAATCATTCTTTACTGAATTTCTCTCTTCGTTGTTTCGTTTCTGTTTTTCTTTATACCGAGTAACCACAACATTTACCTGTTCTGAATTAAGTGGCCACTCCATATCAATTTTTTTAACAAAACGACAGTCTTATTTCCAAGTAAATATCTACCTTGATCTAGCAACTTCCTAATCACTGCAGCCTTAGTTACAATATGACCTAATTCACATTCTAGTTCAACTTCTGCCAATGGTAAACAACCCTTTTGTTCATCCAAAAGATGCTGTACCCACACATGTTCTCCAGTAAACTCACCTGGTGACACATACTCTTGACAAATGATATCAACTGAGGAACCTGTATCCCGGAGAATAGGCATGGTAACTCCATTTATTTTTCCTTCAAAGGTATAGGGTGCCAAGAGATCCCCTTCAGTTTCCTCTCTGATTCTATTTACGCTTCCTGAGTTCTGTGATTTTAGCTTAGGACACTGAGGTCGAATGTGATCATAAGATGCACACTCGTAACATTGAATCTTCCCTCTGCGATCATACTTTTCTTCATTCTGAGATACATTCCGATTTCACCACCCTAGTTCTACATCTGCCTTAACATAATTTTTGTTATAAAATCCATTTTTCATAAAATTTCCCCGATCATAGCTATCTCTAATTTTTTTCTCACTGCCTTGCATTTTCTTTGAAGCACAAAATTCATTCGACGAATTTTTCTTGGTTCCTTCTCTTACACTTTCATAATTGTCCACCATATCAGCCAAATCTGAAGGTGAGACAATATTTGACCATTTATCGATAAAATGCTCCCTTATTTCTATAGGTACTCTCCGCTTCAATTGATCTGTGATCATTAATTTTTTTAGCCCTTCCAAATTGCCTATTTTAAGTCCTGAAATCCATTCATTAAAATAATTTTCTAACTCGAAGGCGAAATCTCTCCAGGTCTTCTGTGATGTACGCATGTGTTGTACAAATTTCAATCTTATTTTTTCTGGACTTAACTTATATCTTTTAAGAAGTAACCTTTTAACATATTCATAGTTTTTAGCATCTTCCACATTTTCTCTGGCAATCAATTGGGATATTTCGTAGGGGCAAAAGTCCTATCAATTTCGCGACCCAATCTTCCCTTTTTATTTCTGCTTGTTGTGCTTGCCTTTCAAATAAAACTAAGTAAATACTTATATCACTGTCTTTTGGGTCAAATGTTTTCATCAAATGACGAAGTTCTAATCTCGGTTTATAAGAATTTTCATTTTGCTCCAAACTACCTCCCAGCGGCTGACGTCCAGCTTCTATTCTGAGTTTTTCAAGCTCAAATTCCATTTGTCTTTCTGTTTCACTACGCTCTTTTATACCTGCCAAAAGTTCTTTCACGAAATACTCTTCATAACCTTCAAAGTTGACAATTTTATTTTTTAAATCCAGAATTTTGATATTTGGCGTAACTTCTATACCCAATTCTTCCGCCAACTGCAGAAGTTCTTCTTTGCGAGCTCTTCCTAAGAAAGCCATTTCAACAATGCCGAATTTAGACAAGTTCTGCGTGTACCCAATGTTTATTTATTATCGTATATGTATATACGTTTACAGAAATTGTTTACAACAATATCCTACATTTACCTATACTCTAGGCTCAAACATTTGATCTGAATGTACTTATTCTTGACAGAAATTTTTTTCCTTCTATTATCGTATATGTGTATACGTTTACAGAAATTGTTTACAACAATATTCTACATTTACCTATACTCTAGGCTCAAACTGTTGATCTGAATGTACTATTTCTTGACAGAAATTATTTCCTTCTATTTAATTCCGTGCCCGGAAACTTCTAAAAAACTTGCTTTGATATCTCATTCCTTTGGATAATTCTCTAAGAACAACAACAAAAACAGTACTTACATAAACATCTAACGTCAGTGTAAATCCGATACGAAACTTGTTTGTTTTCTCACGAACTAATTTCGAAAAACAAAAGTCACCCTTCTTTGTTCTTCCCAACACAAAGAGGGAAAAAAAATATCCCTGTTGCGTCGGTTCGTTCTCACGCTTTACGATTTTTCAACTCATCGATTCCCACGGTAATAAAAACTCCGCGAAGCTCGCATCTCGTCGGTGCCTCCACTTCTTTCTTTGGTCTGTAACATCACAGACACTCGATCACAACACAAAACATTTTTTACTTTACTGTTTTACACAAAAACATAAGCTGGAATACGCTCCGCGGTACACACTAAACTTGTTGTCTTAGCCAAAGTTCGGCATGTCCTACTCCTTCAATATCTCTCACGCTACTCCTCTACATTACTCACCACACGCTCAAGTCATTAAGTGTCAATGTATCATTCCGCACTTTTGTGCGTGGAAGTTCGTATTTTACAATATACGCTTCTTCTCTATGGCTGAAGAGGCGAGAACTAAAGTGAGAGCTGATGTGAAGACTTATGACAAATATTCTGTGTATGTGTGTGTGTGTGTGTGTGTGTGTGTTTATCTACACTGCTGGCCACCCAAAATGCAACACCAAGAAGGAAGTATCCGATTAGCCTGAAATTCGCAGCATGCGTCGCCCGCGAAAGGACATGCAAACGATTAGCATTGCAGGGCATATGCAAATCATGTGCGCCCGGCACGCCACCGAGAAGCACTATAAAAAGGGTGCACAGAAGGCGGGGTTTAAGTAGCGAAAGTGTGTTGTGCTGCCGGACCTGTGCGTGAGAAGCTTCCTGATGCCTCATCGCAGAATACGGCAGTCATTCCAGCACGTTTCGCAGTTCGACAGAGGACGAATAGTGGCTTATCGCGACAGCGGTTTATCGTACCGAGACATAGGCTCCCGTGTGGGACTACATATAGCCACAGTGAGGCGAGTATGGATTCGGTGGGTGCAGGAGGGATGGACGGAACGACGTGAGAGATTGCCGCAGCCGCGGCACACCACCGAACGAGAGGAATGGCATGTTGTGCGGCGGATATTGACGGCTCGCACCGCCACATCACTATTATTGCTCCCTGTCGGGTATCAGCGATCCACTACTACGTCTTATTCGCCGTAGTGGGAAACAAGTTAAAAGGTCAAAATTCAATACTAAACAATTCACCCCAAAATTTCGCCTAGTGGTGTCCACAATGAATTTGGATTCCCTAAATAAGGGTCTCCAAGCTCAGGGTCGACAAATGCATCGCGTTGTGTTTCATATGAATTAGCATGGGGTTTCCATGCTCATTCATATGCCGCAAAGAAGTTAAAATAAAAAGTTGCATGAATAACAATAAGAAAATCACTAATTGAACTCTAATTAAATTTGGAGAAAGGATCTGAGTGACACGTGAATTAAATTTAACTGTTTATTTCTTTTAGAAAATGGTCTTAAAGCTAGGTACAGTGTACCGGTGAGGTTGCTTGTTTTAGCTAAACAATTTTGTATTTATTTCAAACAGGTATAATGCACTTAAATATTATTGACTTTAAACTTTAGCTACTGGTTTAAAACACTGCGCGGTGCACCAGAGGAAAATTGTTAATGCACTATGTGAGAGACTTTCGGGTAACTAGTCCTGCATAGCACATGCAAAGCTATGAGGCATGAATCAGAAATGCGTAAGATAAAAGTCATCATACCCTCTTTTCCTTGGGAAGCCCCGATCGTGAAACTGGGTTGCCGGCTGGTCGTAGAGTCAGCTCTCCATCTTAATTGGTTTTATCTGGACTACTTTAACATTTTTACTACCTCATTTCTCTATCTTGGAAACATCTCTCCTTCGAAACCGCTGAGACCTGTTTTCTACTCAGACTGCAATTTTCCAGTGTTGAGTCCGTCGTTGTCTCTTGGCGTCACTCGTCTCTAGCCTCTCTAGTCTGTCCTCATCCCTCATTCAGTAATATTCCTGTTTTTACCATGTCCGGTGTCCATCTCGGGGCGTGACGGGCCGGCCGTCTGAATCGCGTCGGGTTATGTCATTGGCCCTCACAGATAGCCCTGATATGCGATTCGCTGGCCATCCGTTCAGTTCGGGTCACTTTCCCAAAAATTTTGTCTTCTTTCAGCTGTCAACTTGTTCTCACACCTTTTACTAATTAACCGCACCTAGATACTTAGAAGCGAAGATTGTCACGCAGGTATTTCCTGCGACGTGACTTATCCCGAATTTCGTCGCAACCCCGGATAATGCAGAGATGCTCGCAAGCGTTGCTTGAGAAAAGGGGTGACGCCCCCAAAAGGATTTATTGCGCTCCTGCTATTCTCTCAGCTTCGGCTACGAGACTACTGCTGTTATGCCTTCCGTGCGTTCCGTGAGAAAAAACTGTGAATGCCTTCCTTTCTCTTCCTTCCCATCTGGGATTTTAATCAAGTTTCCGTGAGAAAAAAAAATAATTTTCCCCTTTTCTTACGGCCTGAGTGCAATTCGGACTGATCTAATTATCAACCGAAACTTTCGGGTAGCCTGGCTCAGCTTCACCGGAAAGTAATTTTAATCCTTGATATTCTAATTTGGCAATTTAAATATTTATTTCCTACCGCTTTAGAGTAAAAATAAAAAAATAGTAAATAAGCAAAATCATACGGATGAAATTTAAATGTTACGGGGATATAGAAAATTCCGCGGTAACATCACGAACGTTAGCGCAGGACTTAGGGTGTGCTGCGCAACAACCTGTGTCAGCCCGTACCGTTCGACGTCGTCTGCAGGAGCGGGGACTTGTTGCACGGCGCCCATTGCTCCAATTACCATTGACGTTACAACACCGGCGAGTGCGGCGGCAGTGGGCCGTTGAACGCCACACCTGGATTACGGAATGGCACGACATTGTCTTCTCCGACGAATCCCGCTTCTGCCTGCAACACCACGATGGTCGTATCTGCGTGTGGCAGCACCGCGGCGAGAGACTGTATGACGCCTGCATTATGCATCACCCTACCGGTCCGTCGCCTGGCGTTATGGTTTGGGGCGCAATTGGATATGACACTCGCACCCCTCTGGTAAGCATCGCCGGTACGCTCAACAGCCACCGCTACATCTCCAACGTTTTGGAGCCTGTAGTCCTCCCTTACCTGCAGGACCTGCCAGCGGCCAAGTTTCAACAGGACACTGCGCGGCAGCACGTGGCACGCATCGTGCAATAATTCTTCATGGCCCACTAGGTGTCACAGCTGCAGTGGCCCGCCTGTGCTCCCGATACGTCGCCCATCGAACACGTCTGGTCGCTGATCGGCAACCGAGTGGCCCGGCAAGCACCATCCGTGGCTACGCCTGAAGAACTGTGGCAGCGTGTGGAAGCAGCCTGGACCGACATACCCAAAGACCACATACAAAGCCTCTTTCGTTCGATTACGCGGCGTCGAACGAAAGAGGCCACACGAACTATTAATGTCTGCGTGTTTCGCAAGTCGCACGCCTGTAAGCTCAATCGTTTCATCTTTGTATCTGTTGTTATGTGTCCAGGAAATCTGCCTTTGCTATCTCGTGTCCTTTTTGGTGTTGCATTTTGGGTGACCAGCAGTGTAATTCACATAAAATTATTTCCAATAAATAATGCTCATCAAATACCTCGGATGTGTGCGACCCTCATTGGAATATGTGAATTTTATTGTGTATCCGACCCTGTGAACAGGAGCAAAAGAAAACGTTGGAGAGCCCTTGCACGCACTCACGGAAGAGGTAAGAAGTTAAATTTTAATATCTCTAATTACATAAATTGAATTGAAACGCGAAATGTAAGAACATTTTGGGCACCCAACGTGGAGCTCTCTAGCAAATATAAAGTGAAGGCAATTCTTCAACATTTTCGCACTATATCGAATTTGAAGTCTTGTACTTAAATTGCATAAAATAAGTAATGGCGGAGGATTTAGACAAACTAAAAAAGAAAAGAGCGTTCAACCGCAGATTAACAACCATCGTTATTAATAAACTAGAGGAAGATCTTGAAGGGGATCCCGTTGAAAGGGCAGTTATCGAGAATAATTAAGCTGTGTTGTTGATTAAAGAAGTGCTTTTGATTTCTGTTGGTGAACAAATTGAGAGAGTTATTCCTGTAGAGGAATTTGAAGACGATTATTGTGGTAGTAAGGAATACTACGAAAACGTGCTGTTATGGAAAACGAAGGCGCAGCGCTGTTAAACTGTGATCAGAAACACTGAAGAAAGCGGCTCGAACTAAACAGAGAATAGACCATCGCGGTCAAATGATGTACCTGGAGCAGCGATAAGATTACCGAAATTAGAGCTTGCAAAATTTTATCGAAATCCATCGCATTGGTTGGAATTTGGGGGTCAGTTTATTGCGACCATACACTCAAAAGGGGGTTTAAATAATTTGAAGAAGCTTAGTTATTTGAAGTCTTATTTGAGCGGAGCAGCTGGTATTGCAATATCTGGATTACCTATCACCGGGGCAAATTATGACAAGGCCATAAAAATTTTGAAGGATATGTTCGGAAAAAAGGATGTTGTTATAAGTTCACATATGAATAAATCACTGTCTCTACCACCTGCAAAGAGGTTAACAGACACCTTTGGTCTGCGGAAGTTGTACGATATATGCGAGGTCCAATTAAGAAGCCTCGAATCGCTGGGAGTTATCTCCAACATTTATGGGAGTCCCATGATATTGAAATTGATTCCCAATGAATTAGTGCTAGAATTCAACAAACTTCGGGAAGCTGATGAGATTTGGAATATAGAAGAAGTTATGGAATTTATAAGAAAAGAAATTGAAAGTCGTGAGAGGTCCCAGGCGATTTGCGGAAACATGGCATTTAAACCAAATCTTTCTCTCAGTGTTAAGGCAGTAAACAATACTCCCATCAGATCTGATCACACGCGCGCAAAAGAATTCATGAAGCAAAATAAAACATTTCCTTCGGCCGCCGAACTGAATGCTATTGTTGAAAATAACCCAAAGTCTTATGAAAAACGTGTTGAAGACAGATGGGCTACGGTCAGCGTTCCAAGGAATGACAAATATTGTGTTAGAGGAAGTTGTATATTTTTTTCATCGGATCATGATTTAGACAATTGTACTTTAACAGTACCGGAAAAAAGACGTAATTTATTGCGACAAGGAAGATGCTTTAATTGTTTCAAAAAACATCACTCGGCAAAGTTTTGTTTATCAAAAGATCGGTGTAATCATTGTAGTCAAAAACACAACACATTCATGTGTGAAACAGAAAAAGAAGAAACACAAACAGTCGTAAAACACCCGTGCCAAACCGATCCGCATAAAAAGAGTCGCTGTCATCTATAGTTTGTATTCTCTTACAAACTATGGCTGAAACTGCAGTGGGACAAAATAAGAACCGGGACGTGCGAATTTTACTTGACGGAGGCTCAAACGGACGTTTCTTATGGAAACTGTTTCTAAAGAGCTAAAGTTAAAAGTGACAGGAGAAGAACAAATAACGATATTTTCATTTGCCGCGAATTCACCAGTAGTAGAGAAAAGAAAAAGAGTTCGCTTGGTTTTAAAAGACTCTAGAAGTGGACACAGGATAGAAATTGAAGCATTAGAAACACCTAACATCAGCGGAGCCTTGATAAGTACACCGGGGAAAGAAATACGAAGTTATTGTGAAAAAGAAGAAATGTTATTAGCAGATGAAGAGGGAAAATGTAACAACTTAGAATTATCAGTTTTAATTGGAGCTGACTATTATTGGAAGGTTGTAGCCGGAAGAGTGCGTAGGATAACGCCATCCTTGGTCACTTCACAAACTGTTTTTGGGTGGACATTTAGCGGCACCTTGGTGCTGTCCAATGAGTTGACGTCACAGTCAGTGATTAATGTTATGAAGAGTGCCACAAGCACAAGAACTATTGACTATGAAATGAACGAAATGTTGAAGCACTTTTTGGGATCTTGAAACGCTAGATATAAGGGAAATCATCGACTAAACTAATAAAACAGAAGATAATCGAATTTATGAGGAATTTCGCGAAAATCTGAAAATGGAAGATGATAGGTACGTGGTGTGGTTTCCGTAGAATCAACAAATAGAAGAATTGCAGGATAATTACAACCTGGCTGAAAAACGACTGAGTTCGCTTGTTCGGAAATTCAATAGGGAACCACAGTTCTACGATGAATATAAACAGGTTGTCAAAAATTATTTAAAAGAAGGAATTGCAAAGGAAACGAAGGATGATAGCAGCAATGTAATGTATTACATGCTACATCAGGCTGTAATCAGGGAAAACAAAGATACCACTAAATTACGCGTAGTTTTTGATGCGTCTTCTCATGCCGAGGACTGTTCATCATTAAATTATTATTTAATCGCAGGACCAAACCTAAATCCTAATGTGCTGGATTTATTGATCAGATTCCGTAACAATAAAGTCGCCTTTACAAGTGGCATTCAACAGGCATTTTTACAGATTGCTCTCGCCAAAGTAGACCGAGATGCTGTTAGATTTTTGTGGATTTATGAGGCAATAGATGACAGCGGCTCCCTCAAAGTAAAAATACTACGAACGACTAGAGTCATATTTGGTGCGAAATCAGGCCCATGAATGCTGGCTGCAAAGCTAAGAGTTCACATAAACCAATATAAACAACAGTATGAGGATGCATGCAAGCTGCTGAGCAATTGTCTATATGTGGATGATTTAATTGGAAGAGCAACAGATGAAAATGAAGCAATGATATTATCAAGAGACGTAAAATGTATTTTGAACGAGGGGAACTTCAACATGAGAAAATGGAAAACAAACTGAGAATTTCTTCAGCAACTGTGGAAAATTGAAGAAAATGATATTCAATGCGCTGCAAGCAATAAAGTTTTGGGATACATATGGGATAGGGAGAAGGATGTTATGCGAATAGACGTTTCTGAAGTGATTGAATACGTGAGTAAGAGAAAGGACAAGGTATGCAAAAGAGAAGTTCTGAAGACTGTTAGTCGTCTATATGACCCGATTGGATTTTTAAGCCCATTTACAATAAGAGGCAGAATTATCTTGCAAGATGTTTGGAAATCGGGCGCAAATTGGGATGCAGAATCGTCCATAGATAGAACTAGAGAAAAATTGGAAAGATTGGTGCACAGAGTTATCACAGCTGGGAAACGTTAACGTACCAAGATATTATTTTGGAGGCATCGAAGAAAGAGAATTGAGAAATATCAAGTTGCATTGTTTCACAGATGCGAGTCAGAAGGCTTATGGTGCAGTGATATATTTGAGATATGAAACCAAAGATGAAATAAATTCAAAAATGTGATTTCAACGGCAAGAGTAGCACCTTTAAAGAAACTATCCCTACCTAGGCTAGAATTGATGGCGGCATTAATAGGAACTAGACTAGCTGAATCTGTTGAAAGGCAACTGAAGCAGATGTTTTATTTAACCTTACATTTTTGGACAGATTCCAGTACAGTTTTTCATTGGATTAAAGGAAATGCCAAAAAAGGGAAGCTGTTTGTGCAAAATAGAATAAAAGAAATACAAGGGAAGTCTGATCCGTTATCACGGACATATTTCCCAGTAAAAGAGAATCCTGCAGATTTATTCACCAGAAGAGAAAAGATTGACACCATAAAAGGTAATCGTCATTGGTGGCATGGACCAGAATGGTTATTAGAGAGAAAACAACTTGGCCAAAATTACCAACTGATTTGTCCACAGACGACAGTGCAAGGGAAGAAAGAAAACGAAAAAGTAAAGGGGCCCTTCAAGTAAGCTGTGTAACGGAAGAAGGGAGGACCCCTATTTGTTGATATAAAAAAAAACAGTGAATTGAAAAGGGTTCCTTGTGCGACTGCATTGACTAAGATTCGTAGAAAATGTTCGAAACAGAGACTCCAAATGACAAGGAGTTCTGACAGTTGAAAAATTAAACTCCGCGGAAGTTTATTGGGTTAAACAGTCCCAGAGAGAGTGTTTTCCAAACGAAGTAAATTCTTTGAACTGTGAACAGGACATTTCTTTCGATTCGAAAATCTACACGTTTAATCCATTTCTGAACAAAGATGGCATAATGAGAGTTGGAGGAAGACTACAGAATGCAGACTTAAACTATGACCAAGTTCATCCAGTAAGTTTGTCAACCAATAGTTATTTGTCAGACCTATTAATTAAGCGAAGTCATATAAGGGCATGGTGGAGTTGCGGAGACTTTAACCCAAATCAGAGAAAGGTACCGGATTCTACGGGGATGGCAAAGAGTGAAAAGCGTTATACATGGTTGTTTTATCTTACGGAAATTTAAAACAAAATATTTAGACCAAGATATGGCACGCTTGCCACCGGACAGATTAAAGGAAGTTTCTTCTTTTGAAATATGTGGAGTGGACTTTTCAGGCCCATTATTCACTAAGAACGAAAATAAGAAGGTTTACATCGACTTATTTACCTGTTCAGTTACTCGTGCTGTGCATCTGGAATTGGTATCTGATTTAACAGCTTGCAACTTTCTGTTGGCATTTAGAAGATTTTTAGCGAGAAGATGTATTTGTAAGACTCTGTATTCAGATAACACGAAAACATTTAAAAAGGTAAACCAAGATTTAACCAAACTGTGGAGCATGATTTCCGATCCAGAAAAATTAAGGTTTTATGGAGAAACCGGAAGAAGATGGAAGTATATTGTTGAAAGAGTTGAATGGTTGAATGGTTTTTGGGAGAGGCTGGTTCGCTCGATCAAAACATGCCTAAAAAGGATACTGGGAAATGCTACTTTAGCATATGGAAAATTTAAAACTACTCTTATTGAAGTAGAAGCGATCCTGAATTCCCGTCCTTTGACATTTGTATATAGCGAACCAGGAGAGCCAGAACCACTCTCACCAGGACATTTCTTAATTGTAAGGAGATTGACAACAATTTCTGATGGTAAACCAAGTTCTGAGGAATTGAGAGGGGTGACCTTACAAGGAAATACAAACACAGAGCACTAGTTATGGAGACTCTGTGGAGAAGATGGCGACAAGAATATCTTCTGGAATAGAAATTAGACCACCAGTTGAAAATTGCCAAAAGGGGTTTAGAAGTGAAAAAGGATTCCATAGTTCATATAAGAGATGAAATATTTCCTAAACTGATGTGGAAAACCGGTATCATTAGCCAAGTCCATGTGGGACGCGATGGAAAGGTACGTTCATGCACTGTGAGATTACCTAGCAGAACATTAATCAAAAGACCAGTACAACACCTTTACCCTTTACCCTCTGGAGCTGGACTTAAAAAAACTGAACCCAATTCTTTGGGGTGGAGGAAGTTGGAACCACGACAACAGGGGACGCAGTGGAGGAGGCCAACGCCAGAAGTGAGGAAAGTGTGGACATGTGAAGAAGCGTGAGAACTGATGGCTGAGCTGATATGAGAACTGATGTGAAGACTTATGACGAAAATTCTTTCTGTGGAAGTGTGTTTTTATCTAATTCACACAAAATTGGCGCTGTGCATTGTCTTGTTGCAGGATGAGGTCCCCAGTGGGGTGTTGAAGACGCACATACGAGAGCAAATGGTCGTCCAAGATATCCCGGTAACGTTGACCTGTGAGGGACGATGTCACACGTACCAGGGGTCCCATTTCAGTCCACGTAAACAGTCCCCAGACGATAATGCCACCCCCACCAGCTTGAAGAGTACCCTGCTGGCAAGAAGGATCCATCGCTTCAAGTGGCTTGCGCCATACTCGTATCCCACCATCCGCATGTTCCAACGTGAATCTCGACTTATCAGTCCACGCAACATTTTTCCACATGTCTAGGGTCCAGTGGCGATGTTACCGTGCCCATGCTAATCTTTGCACCCTGTGATGTGCGGTCAGCAGCGTTACCCTCGTGGGACGATGGCTTCTGTACCCCATAGCAAAACAGATAGTTCTGGATGGTGTGGCTGCTTACAGGTTTTTGTGCATCAGCGTTAAATTGCCGAGTGATTTCTTGCACTGTGGCCCGTCTATCCGCTGTTACAATGCGAGCTAGTCGACGATGACCCCGTTCATCCACACGCTCTTGTCCACAGCAGTTGGTCCTTGCAGGGATGGTTTTACCGGATTTGATGTCCTCACGGAACACCCGTGACACAGTGGTTCTCGAAAATCTTAGTGCCTGCATGACTTCCGAGATGGAGTGACCCATTCGTCGGGCCTCGGCAATTTTCCCACGATCAAATGCGCTTAGATCCTTCGTCTTACAAATACTGCGTCCGACTCTTACTGATTCCCGTCGCATCACTCCTAATATTGTCGAATCTCTGCATACGTCATGTCGTTTCCGTTTACAGGGCCGCCCACAGCGCCACATTTGCATAACGCCAGCTGTCTCTAATTCAATTTCTCTTCAGTGTAAAAATTCCCACTCAAGTTCTTTTATAGTGTTTCTGGTCAGTGAAAGGGAGTGAGCAAGAATGTCATCTTGAAGAAGCAGAACTCCATTTCTGTTGACCAGTGCTGCTTCCTTCTTTTCTAGATTTTCATGCACACGTTTCAGTTGTTCACATGACAATGCAGCGGTGATCGTTTGGCCGCGTTACAAGAGTTCATAATGAACAACACCACGTGCTTTCCACCATACACACAACATAACTTTACGTGAATGCAGTGCTGGATTCGATGAGTGAGAAATTAAATCCTGGTAGACAACCAATGTCTGGAACGTTTTGGGGTGTTGTGTTGGACCCACTGCTCATCACATTTGAGTACTCTACCCAAAACATGCCCCTTGCCATAGTAAGACAGCAAAGCTTTGGCGCGTTGCTGTTTGTTTACTGCAGACAATTCGTGTGCCTTACTTATTGCATGCAGATGACTTCGGACGATTTCATCGCCAACACTGAATGACCGGACTAGTTCCTGGCATGTTTGGCTACTGTACTGCTCAATAGCAACTTTCAGGGCTTCTGTTTCAAGGTTGACAGGATGACTACTCTGATACTTATTTTGAAGGGATTCATCTCAGTCTCTGAACTTTCGAAACGAATTCCGAGTTATGGGTTTCTTCACAGCATCTGCCCCGAATGCTAAGCAAATGCGACGAGTTGTTTCTCAGAAGATGAACGGAGTTTAAATTCGCATAACAAACACCCACGAACAATCTCCACTGATACTGCCATTTTAAGAGCACGTCTTTCCACTACCGAACTGTTTACTCAACCGATTCATATAAGCAGGGCATCTTGGGATTTTATCTGACGATATGCTGCGGGCGGAATGCCATGTCTCCCCAAATTCAATTATTAAAAGTTGTTCCTTTGGCTCTCTTGAAAAACGGCAAATACTTTTGTGATTACCTCATACACTCATTGCCGTAAAAATCCGCGCACCAAGAAAAATCGTGCGATTAACGCGGAACTCCGCCGATAGCTACGGGAAGGGCAGACATGCAAATGGTTTAGTGCGGTTCCGCATGCACACGCGTTCAAGACAGGCGTTGCAATCGCAATCCTTGGGGGCTTACAAGGCGCCGCGCAGAGGATTCCACATTCGTGCCGAAATGCACGGTAAGAGTCAGTTGAGATCCTTGATCGATAGACATGCCGAGGAGCCGCCGTAGATGTGTGTACGGGTAACTGACGTAGTTTGAACGAGACCGTATCGTCGGGATGAGATAAGCAAGGTGGTTGGCACAACGAATCGGCCGTCATTTCGGCCGCTCGGACAGTACGGTGCGATCATGTTGGAAGCAATGGACACAGAAAGGCACCCAGACACGGCGAACTGTCTCCGGACGATCCAGACACACCTCCAGCAGAGAGGACCGTTGGATCGTGAGAGCTGCTGGCACAGATGCAACGACGTCCTTGTCCAATATCCAGAGACATATGGCTGCTGTACAAGGGACTCCTGTGTCCGCCAGAACCATTTCCAGACGCCTGGCAGAGGCGAATCTGCACTCCCGACGGCCCTTACGTTTTCTGCCGTTAACACCTGACCACCGTCGGTGTCGATTGCAGTGGTGTCAGCAGCGAGCAACGTGTAATGCTACTGACTGGCGACGTATAGTGTTCAGTGATGAATTCCTCTTCTATATGGGAACGGACGACCACCGTGTCAGAGTGTGAAGGACCGAAATTGGTTTCTAGTTCGTACTTACTTGCAACTTCAAAGGATCGCTTTAGAATTTCAATTCCATCAGCTTCATTGGAGGATGGAATTATTACATCATCCATGTATGGCAGAACTATTCCTTCATTCATTAAAGGCCGAAAGACTATTTTTATGAAAAGCTGGAATACTGAAAGTGAGTTACAAAAACCAAACGGGACGCGCATAAGAGTTGGAACTGTCTGTTGTTCGTCACAAAATCCGTGTAACGCCTACTCTCTTTATGTACTACCCATTGTTCAACTTGTTTGTCTACTATATCTCTTTTAGTAAATGGAAGGGTCTAGGCCTATGAAAAATAGACTGTTCTTCTTTAACTGTAATCCTCATTTTTATATTTGTAGTCTCAGGTTTACAGGGTTCATAGTTCTCGACGAGCTGTTTTATTTCATTTCTATGAGTTTCACTCAAACTGAAATTAACATCTATCAGGTTCTTATTTTCGGATGTATCTATTCGCATAAGGCTTCCTTCATGTTTAACTAACTGATATTCCTTCTTGATTAATAACTACTTCAGCATGTCTCAGCAATTCATTTCCGATAATTGCATCGTCTTTAATTGCTTGCTTTGGAACCACATAAATGTTAGATGGGGAATTCCCTTTCATCAACTTGAATTAACCCTTGAAAATGACCTATATGTTTTATTTTGTTTTCCTTGAAACCAACTAGTACCATAGTAGCATCGCTAAATTTTAGATCTTTTCTTTCTATAAACATTTTCTCGTACAACGGTAATTTCCTTTCCTGTATCAATCAGTGCTTTTATTTCAACACCCTCAATTAATGTCAACTTATGCATGTCACGAAATAGTTTGGTAGAGATCATGTTATGACCTTTTTTATCAGTTTTCTCGTTTTTTTTTTCTCACAAAAAAAAAACACATTCATCGCGGCGATGCCCAAATCTATTACATACTCACAACTAAGATATAAGGATATCGAGAGGAGTTACTAACACAACACAAACAATTATTACATAATCAGTTAAGTTCCTGACGGCGGTGGATTAACTCTTTCTCTAGCATCAGGTTTCCCTAAGGCTTAGACCTGGACGGTGGCGTTGACACGAAATCTAGGAGAACCACTTCCGAAGAAAATTATCTAAGTCCTCGCTTTCGGCGTTGACGTTCTAGAGAGAATCTACCTGCTATTAGGTAGATCTGTATCTCTGAGAATATGATGATTAGTAGCCTGACTGTACTTCTCTGTCCATACGATTTCAATCTTAGCATGTGCTAAGATTTGACTTACTGTAGAGGAATATCTGTTACCCAAGCGGGATTCCCTGACTGGGACCTGTACCACTGTAGCCGAACACTCTATCTCTTCAAGGATAGTGTGCTGGCTAATCTCATCCAGAGCCCCGGACCTCCGTAGCTGGGGCGTCCGTCTACTCACAAAAAAAAGGCAAAAGCTTCGCGTCCCCTTTATCGGAGAACTTGGACGTTGGACGAAAACAGACTAACTAACAGGTTCTTTCTAAAAGACCTGCTTTCCTCGCCTCCTCTGCACTACGCATGCGCGAAGACCCCGGCGCTCACACTGCCCTCTCGCTGACCTGCTGACATGGCTCGCATTCTCCGGCCACGTGTTCCTCCTTTGACGTCATTCGCCGACTAACCCTGGCTAGGCGTGCCTCGCTGATGGGTTTTAATCCTACATTTAGTGTCTCTGCGGGCCCGTCAGATCTCTCCGTTAGTAAGTGCACCCTTTGAGAAAGTAATCCTGCCGCCGAAGTACATTCTTACACTAACACAATATACATTGGAAGAAATACGGGATTACGCCATATAATACAAATTTTGAAGATGACAATCCGATTTTTGGCGTAAATGTGACAAGGATGGTAAGTCAGATAATATTTGAAAACTTGAAAATTTTCATCGTCCTGGAGCGGGACTCGAACCCGCGTCTCCCAGAAAACGCCTAGGTATGCTAACCACTACACCACCCAGAACGACCAAGTTTCAAGTTTCCGATCATCTTCGACTAGCGAATCCTGTGATGGTTAAATTGATCGGAAACTTGAAACTTGGTCGTTCCGGGTGGTGTAGTGGTTAGCATACCTAGGCGTTTTCTGGGAGACGCGGGTTCGAGTCCCGCTCCAGGACGATGAAAATTTTCAAGTTTTCAAATATTATCTGACTTACCATCCTTGTCACATTTACGCCAAAAATCGGATTGTCATCTTCAAAATTTGTACAATATACATTGTTATATTTACACAAAGGTGGATGGCTGTTTTCCAGACTTTTAGGCGTCTGGGCGACGCTGACAATGTACAGCGAAAGTCGCGGTATCATTGAAGATGTTATCAATTCGTCGAAAAGGCCTCTCCTTTCTAAGGCGTGAGAAACTAAGGTTCTTTGTTTGAGGCTCTCGACATCTGAAAATTTTTTTCTCGAACCTTCTGTCGCCTTCTTGGGCTTGTATTGTCTCACCTTTCTTTGTGAAAAAGTAACATAATGTTCAGCATTATTATATTTTAACATAGTTAATATTTCCGTTCTTACACTTACATTCAGCAGATGTATGATTAACAATTGTAACATCTAACTTTAGGTGTCGGTAGCTTAAATCAAAGTTTCCCAGCCGTGTTCATTTTGACTACATCATTTCGCTTATTATTATAAACTTAGCTTTTGGCTTTGGTTTTAGAGTTAGATTTTTCATCAATAGTTTCATATATATTCGCAACCGTTCTTTAAATTCACGAATATTCTTGGCACCATATAACATCGATTTTTTTTTACTTTCACCTTCAATACCATTACTAACGTAAGTCACTGACGCATCGTCTATTTGATCATCATTGTGTTATAATGTTTTCATAGGTAAAAAATAGTCTTGAACTGTTTCCTCTTTTTTCATTTTCTACTACTTAGCATTTAATGAAGATGTGCACTGTGTGCTTTTTTTATGAAACTCTTCGATAAGTAACTCCTTCAACTCACTGTAATTCTTGATTACTCATTTACTATAAATAACTTTGCTAATTCTGTCAGTGATAGTTTTGCGTAAATAGCCTTCTGCATTTTATTCCAAACAAATAAAATAGCAGTGTCGTCAAAGTCACGAATCCATTGTTTAACAGAGTAAGATCCACTACCATTAAAAAGTAGGAATGTAATCTTCTGTATCACGGAAACCAATTGCAAAATGAACCTGCTTTTGCCTAGAAAAAACGTTTGACCGATTTTTCATACCATCGCGCATCGCTACGAAAACTTAAACGCCTAAGTTCTTTATCTAACTCATTTTTCTTTTCGTCTGTAGAATTTTCATGCTCTGCGTTTTTACTTACATCATTAAACTTGAGTTTTGTTCAACATCGTCTTCAGATTCATCAATACTCTCGGTGTCTGGCAAAAACAAACTAAAGTCAATTAAACCGGCACAAATGTTACGAAGATGATCTTTTGATTTACTATAATCTACGACCAGAATAATACATATGGTTATGGCATCGCCTTCAGAAAAATTCTGCATATATATTCGAACTTTTTGATATGTTCTGTTGAATCTAAACAAAATTGGAATCATTCAAAACCTCGGAGTCACTTTCTGTTTTTACGATCACCATCTGCTTCAAATACTAACTTATGTAGAGCTTTTACAGCCTTCCACTTTGACGTTCTGAGTTTTTCACTTATATGCGGTATTGCGCGGTACTTCGTTTAATGACATTAATATCAGGAGCACCGAGCATCGCTCGGTTAAAGGGGAGATAAGGGCACAAAGAAATTTATAGTTTGATATGTTATTTCCTAGTAATGCTAAGTCTAAGAAAAGGTCTATATTCTGATATGTTATAGTCTATATTGTGATATGTTATTTCCTCATTGTAATGCTAAGTCTAAACCATCAAGATTAATAGTGATAGATGAATTAGAGACAAATTAATTTAGAAAAAAATGAAAACAAAGTTGCATGATAATTTTTTATTTGTGTTAGAGTAAGAAATTTTTTTAACTTGTTTTTACTATTTCCGAACATGAAACACCAAACAATAAATGTTAACATGAAGTTCTTCATCGAATTATGTTTTGTAGATATTTTGCTGAGGTGTTTAAGTCCTCCATGTTGTCGGGTTAACTCCCACAGATTTCTTCATAGTCAAGTTCCATAGGCGTTACTTTCGGATGAACTTCCATGGTGTGAAACATTTCTTTCCATACAACATTTAGTGTGTGAAATGGATTCTCTGGTGGTAGCAGCACTTTCAAAATGTTTCGCATCTTGACTCGGAAAAAGGCAACGTACAGCATTCCATGCATGAAGACGGATATCCGGAGATCGACGCCAACGAATTCGAAGGTTTGACCTTGGGCTTTCTGCACGGTCATAGCGAACGCTGGTTTTACTGGAAACGGATGTCGTTGCACTGTACATCCAAGTTGACCTATGTTTAACTCAAACGTAATTCGCGGAATGTGTACTTCTTTGCCAGATTGTTCTCCAGTGACAATCTTCGCCTAGATGATGTTGTTGCAGAGCTCGGTTATGATGACCCTAGTTCCATTGCAGAGTCCTTCTGAGACATCCAAGTTCCGCAGCAGTATAATGAATGTGTGTTTTTTTCAGCTTCAGCTGATGCGGTGGCAAATCGGCAATGTCGATGGAATTGAGGAATTCCGGCGTGAATTGTAGCACTCCTTCTGGATGGTCCTTGATAGAATCATAGCTATGATATACTTTGTACTCTCCAGGCAGCTGCTCAATGATATCGGCGTTGATGTTACTGACGTGTTTGTTCAATGGCGCGAGAACAGCTCTGTCCTTCATTCCTTCATAACTTTCATTTGCGAGACAATTTCTGAAGACCTCATCGATGAGATTGCCATTGGGATGTCTTCCGGTATTTCAATTTCGTCCATGGCATTCATCGGCAGTTGCCCATTACCAAGCTTCAAAAGATAATTTGCGAATTCTTTTTCTTGTGGGTCGACGCGCATATTCTTCTTCAGAGAAAAGAAATTGAATTGTCGCCAGTGGTAGCTTCTTTTAATCGATAAGTCTAGTAATTCAGTTTTGTTGGCTCGGGGCTGCACGGGAAGACACTGACGAGAATCTCCTCCAAGGACCACAATCTTTCTTCCAAACGGCAAATTCGGATTTGCTATGGCACTCAACAGCTGATCCATGTTATGTAGTTCGTATTTTGGTAGCATAGGCGCTTCATCCATTAGGAAAACTTCAACTTGGGTGAGTTTTGCGGCTTTGGTTGATCCAGGTTTTATGCTTGAAATTGATTCTGGCGTCATCGGCACCTTGAGTCCAAAGGTCTTGTGTGAAGTTCGTCCACCTGGGAGCAGAATCAAAGCAATACCAGTGAAGGCCATGCACTTGACGTTGTAATTTAGGCCACGAAGGATGTGATACAGGGTCTTGTAGACGAAGGTCTTGCCGGTGCCACCAGGTCCATCAATGGAGAAACATCTGTATCCAGGGTTCGCGTCATCAAGTGCACGTATTATGGTGTCAACAATATCGATTTTTCTTTTTTTAAGAAGCCCGTACATGCGTTCGCCTAGAGCAGCTGACTCATCGGTGTTCAGAACGTCTTATTTGAGCTCATTCTTGTAGTCGCCAATGTTGTCCATTGCAAATCGTTCCACCCAATAGTGAAAATTTCTGCCTTCTTTTGCTTCGGTGTACAACTTGTAGGCGATGATTCCATAAGCGCGTTTAATTGCTTCTTCGACTGAGCCGCCAGTTCGTCCTGCTTCTCGGATAAAGTCATTGGCCAAGTCTTCTTTGAACTTTTCCCATAGGCGCTTCGGGTTTTTAGATGATCCAAGAATCAGAATCTGTGTGAATAGTGTGCTCGTTGCTCCGGGCATCTTCGAGATGGCAGATTCTCGTAGGCCTTCTATCCATTGTTGATCGTCGTAGGCGAGTCCTTGAGCCAGGCAAGCTTGTTTGTATATCGCATATCGCAGGCCGCCAACCATTAGATCTTCGAAGCTTGTTACATTCTTGACATGGTACAGCAGTAGTCGTAAGTGGTATAGTTCTGGCTGGGCGACGAAATCAACGTTATGGATTCGGCCAATGACACGTAGAGTAGACGGCGAGTTCTCTGCACCCATTCACATGATTTTCCGACCCATTTGAAGTGTTCGGGCATCTGCCAATAGTAGTGGTAAATAACCTCTTGTGGGTTTCCACTGAAGCGATACTTTTCTTCTTGTTTTAGCGATCGGTTGTGCCGGAAGTAGGCTTCTAACGTTGAGCCTTTCTGTTCAATGTCTGCGAAATCTTCTTGGGCATGGTCGATCTTCCCGATTCGGTATTGGCCAGGCAGATGGATGCCCAAGCGTTGAACGACGTGGCTCTTCTTCTGGATTTCGTAACCGAATAATCTCCAGCATTCTTCCGGTGGAGTGATGCATCGGCCTTGAACGTAGGTGTCCGCTTCATTGTATATTAGTCTTCTTTAGTTTTCCACGATCTTGATGGATGCGTAATCATGGCCCTTATAGATGTACTTGTAGAGATACTTTACGGCACGAATGCTTCCAACGTACTCGACGTTGATATGACACTTGTTCATCTTCAGCAGATAAGCGTTGTAAGGAACAACGTGACGGTTATCTCTTGTTACTCGTTGACCATTTATGCCCTTGCGGTACACGGCATGTTCATGTGAAAATTCGGGATTGCACTGGTCCAACTTGGAGTCGTAGCGACGTCGGTACTTTGGTTTCTCATCATCCGCTAAAGATGTAACTTCTTGAAAAGGTTTCGGGAAGTCGAAGCGGCACTTAACGCGTCCGTTCTTGTTGACCATGCAGCTAGCATCTAGATTCAGCTCTCCGCATGGATTATGAATCATCCACTTCAGCACCAGTTCTCGCAACTCTGAATCATCGTTGTCGATAATTTCAGACGATACCAGGTCGTCCAGTTCTTCTGGGCTATGGATCTTGTCCTCTGGACTCTTAATCGGAAGCAGGTGCATATGTGGAAGGTCACGCTTCTGGAATTCGATTGTGTAGACGTGTGCGGCGACATTTCCGAAGTTGTGATTCTTGTCCAAATACGTGACGCTTCTTTAATCTCTGGCCAATCTGGATTTCATGTCATGGTGATGAAGAAATCTGGCGATCCAAGGCGCCAAACAATAGCCATCGCGTCTTCGAAGTGTTCGGCGTAGTATCGCGTTGAGCCAGCGAACGATGATGGTAGTATTATCTTCTCAGCAACAACAACATCCTTATTTTCCTCGAGCTCGTTGATAGAGCGGGTAACTCCGGTGCATTGATCGGCGAGAATCTTTTTGGCTAGCCTTGATCCATTGGATGCGGTCGCGTTCCACTCGAATGTAAGTATTGACGAGATACTGCTGGAAAAGTCGACCACCAAAATGCAAGGCGTTGAAGTTGGTTTGACAGAAATCGAGATGTATTATAGCTGTTTTTGGAGGAATGTGCTTGGCGAGTCCGGGTCGAAAAGCGATTCGGTATTGCGCCAATTCAAGTTGTGTGAGATGCTGACGGTTCGCATAAGGTGTTCGTAGTTTCAGATCCACGGAGTAGCCGAACGTTTCTTTTGGGTAGAACAGCGGGTATGTGAAAGGCTTAACGTGTTTGTCGGTATTCCTCAAAGTGACAATCTATTTGCCTAGTTAATGCACCACAATTTCATTATCCGGAAAGCTTTGATTGGCGTTAAGCGTGAGGACAACACATACTTCATTGGAAAAAGGAAAGTTGAACCTTCTGTAGTCCGCACCTTCTTGCATTGTCGAATATGCGGAGGCGCCATTCATTCTGCAGCTTCACGCTGGCTCACTTCTTCTTCCACTTCTCGCATCATCATGAAGGATTCAGCGAAATCGTTCTGTGATTGAATAATTTTCTTCAGCAATTCCATTTGAGCTCGGTTGATTTCATGGTTGAGAGGATGTTCGAGTCACTCGGCAGCACTATCATCGAAGTTCAGAAAGTACATTGGGCCATATTGAGGTCGTTCAAATTCACCTTTGGTGTTCTGCGTCGGATGAGCTGCCATATTCATTTTGTGGTAAACTTGTCCGCCAACGATGAAGCTATAGATACCATGGCTGTTGATGGTTCGATCGTCGTTCACGTTGAATGAAGCTAGAGCGAAGCATGCGTTTAAATTTCGGATCCTTTTATGGAATTCTTCGGCGAGTGAATGACGTCGTAAAAAGAGGCGCACCAATTCATTCGGAAATTGCGGTGGTTCCAGCTGAATCCGGCGATGCAAGCAGCAGTCTCCAAAGGAGTCGCGGTTAGTTTGGTTCGATACACGTTCTTCGGGGAAATGGACAGCTCCTCAGTGAATGCACGCGACGTTGAAAGGTCCCAAGCTTTGGTAGGTCACATCGGCGTTAACAGCGCACTTGTACGTTGGAAATCGATTCTGTTTCAAGGCTCTTAAGCGTCTATAATCACGACGTCGTTGTTCTTCCAACCGCTGGTTACGTCGTTCATTCGTTTCGTTGGCTAGTTGTTCAGTTGCACGTTGTCGCAAGTGTTCCCGTCGCTGAACACGTTCATCCGCGGTTTCAGTTGTGATTCGCGTGATGAACGACTTCGTAATTCTTCCAAGCGCTGGTTACGTTCTTTGGATGATTCAGCTGCGATTCGCTGTCTATTTATTCGCCGCATTTGATCGAGGTTTTCTTCCGATATAGATTCATTGAAGTTTATAATAACGTCGGACATTATTTCCATGCTCCTCGCCTTAGCTGCTCGGAATGGTCTTTTTGTAGGCTGATCTTCTTCAAATGGAAGATCATATGTTTCGAGACTAGAATGTGATCGGAAACCATCGGCTCTTGAATCTCCAAGCTATTCCATATTTACTTCTACCGCTTGTTTTTCTTCCAGCAGTGCCGTATTATTTTTGTTCTTCTTATTAAAGTTGAAACGTCCACGTTTCGTCGTGGGTCGACTAGGCATATTTTATTTATATTGTTTTACCATCCATGTGACACTATGTTAATAGTAATTAATAAAACTGAACTAATAATATTTTAGCATAGCAGATACGCTCGTCATCAAGTGACTATTCAAACATGTAACAAAAAAAAATGATGTATTAAGAGTTTACCTCTTGAAGGGAAAAACACACGAAATCAGCGTTCCGCTGCTTATACTGTACTACGCATTAAATCCAAGCAGCTCGCACAACTCACTTTTTGTTCTAGAAGAAAATAGAAGTAATGCGTCACACTACGCGTGACGTAATGAGGCAGATGGTCGCGAGAGTGTGATGTCATAAAACTTTAATAGGATCTGCACACAACGTGTGACGTAATGAGGCAGATGGTGTGACCGCGTTCCAATATCTCAATCGCGAGTGTGTGACGTCATAAGATTTCTAAGCATGGGAAACATTTATAGAACGACGCCATGACACTAAAAACGTGGTAACTCGGGATGGTTATTTAACCCACTAAACGAATTTTTCTAAAGTGGAGATCAAGCTAAATCGATTTCTAGTACCAGAAAACGGTAGGTTAACCACTTTCATCAAAATCCTTAGAGCCGTTTCCAAAATAAAATTTACATAGATACAAGAATTGCTCCTTTAATAGTATGGGATAAAAGCAATAAAGAATACGGTTAACTACATGTCGCAATTTCACACTTCAGAAATAACGCGTCTTCCGTTCACTGATTCCACAGTTCAAAAAATATCCCCATTTGTCATGCACCATCATCATTCTTGATTTAGCAACACAAAATGTCTGCCATGGTCTTAAAAAAAGAAACATTACGGCGTTGTTTTCTTCGAATATCAATATGGCTACCTTTTAGTTAGACTCTGCTTTTGTAGACTCTGCTTGTAATTAAACAAACAAGAAAGTATTTTCTTATTTAGGTCTTAGCTTTTAAAACTAAAAACGGGTGCTTTATTTACAGAATATTAAAATGATTAAACAAACGCAGATACTTTACACATCTTGCTTCATCAGCGCACACTCCACAACAACTACTAACTGCGCACTCTCTCTAGGTAATTCACGCCATCTTGATGTTACCACGCGCTGACGTCATTTGATTGACTTCGCCTTGCTGTTGCCAGGTGTGACATCATCTGCCTGGTACTACCAAACAACACAACAAATACTATATATATACACTGAAGAGCAATTGAATTAGAGATACCTGTCTAGTAACGTGTAGCACCACCTTTCGCCCTGATGACGGCGGCGAATTGTCTCGGCTTGGACTCGACAAGACACCGGAAGCGTTGGGAAGCCATACGGATCCACGACCCCTGAACAAGCTCCCATAGTTCATGAAGATTTGATGGACGGGGGTCAGAGCCTCGAACATCTCTCTCGATGGCATCACAGATGTGCTCGATGGGATTGAGGTCAGGTGACCTAGCTGGCCAAGGAAGCGAGGTCACGTCGGTGGAGTGTTCATCCAACCATTCGGATACAGTTCGGGAACGATGACACGGTACATTGTATTGTTGCAGGATGAGGTCCCCAGTGAGATGTTGAAGACGCACAAACGGAAGTAAATGGTCGTTCAGTATATTCCGGTAACGTTGACATGTGAGGGACGATGTCAAACGTACCAGGAGTCCCATTTCAGTCCACGTAAACAGTCCCCAGACAAGAATGCCACCCTCCAGCTTGAAGAGTACCCTGCTGGCAAGAAGGATCCATCGCTTCATGTGGTTTGCGCCGTACTCGTATCCTGCCATCCGCATGTACCAACGTGAATCTCGACTCATCAGTCCAGGCAACATTTTCCTCCATGTCTAGGGTCCAGTGGCGATGTTCCCCTGCCCATGCTAATCTTTGCACCCTGTGATGTACGGTCAGCAGCGGTACCCTCGTGGGACGATGGCTTCTGTACCCATAGCGAGGAGATGGTTCTGGATGGTGTGGCTGCTTACACGTTTTTGTGCACCAGCGTTAAATTGACGAATGATTTCTTGCACTGTGGCCCGTCTATCCGCTGTTACAATGCGAGCTAGTCGACGATGACCCCGCTCATCCACACGCTCTTGTCCACAGCAGTTGGTCCTCGCAGGGATGGTTTTACCGGATTTGATGTCCTCACGGAGCACCCGTGACACAGTGGCTCGCGAAAATCCCAGTGACTGCACGACTTCCGAGATGGAGTGACCCATTCGTCGGGCCTCGGCAATTTTCCCACTATCAAGCGCGTTTAGATCCTTCGTCTTACCAATACTGTGTCCGACTCTTACTGATTCCCGTCGCATCACTTCTTATATTGTCGGATCGCTGTATACGTCATGTCGTTTCCGTTTACAAGGCCGCCCACAGCGCCACATTTGCATAACGCCAGCTGTCTCTAATTCAGTTGCTCTTCAGTGTATATACAGTATGGCACAGAAGTCCCAAAAACTCCATTTAAATTTTTATTGGTTGCTTTTCCAGTAAACCCAAGATAGCCGTTTTTCTTTATGGCAAGGGGGACACTTTTGGAGCATAGAACATTAGGTCTGGTGACCCTGTAGGGTGCGGGGCTGGAGGTTACTCAATATTTTCAAATGGAAAGGGAGGTCGTGTGATATATCATTGGAAAGATCTCCGAAAATGTAGTAAGTTGGTTTTTAAATTTTTATTTTATCTTTACCCGATATAAAGTTATAGCCCACAATAGCGACACTAAAGTGCACTATGACTGGTAAGAAAAATTGCGTTACTTCTGATGCATTTGTGTTCCTGCTTCGCTTTGTGTGAATGTACCGTACTTATTGTGTTTTATGGCAAAGAACCACGTTTCCGGCGGAGAATTCAGGGGTGCGGTGACCCCATAGGGGGTGGGGAACAGGGTCATTCAATAATTGCAAATGGAAAAGGGTGAGGGTTATGTGATACATCATTGTTACGATGACATATTACGCAAATTTAATTTATTGCGCTTTGTAGTTCAAAAACCTTCAGTAGTCGTTATGTTTTATGTCAAAAAGATACCGTATAGGATAGAAACGGAGGGATTTTGCCACCTTGTGTAGATCCAGGCTGGTAGGTTCACGAAATGTAAAGTCGAGTCACGCCATATCACCGGAAAGATGTCAGAAATGGGAACAATTTTTACTTTTAACATTTATCATATCTTTATTTGATCAAATATGTCATGCCAATAGTACTAGTGAAATTGTCGTGCTATATGCAATACATTGAAAACATACACCGTCTTTGCACGATAATTTAATTTAAAAAATGATAGATATTTACATAGTTAAAAAGATTAAAAACCCATAAGCACTTTCGGGCCGACAGTCGCACCAGTCTTCAGATGGCGGAGAGCAATTGCTGCCAGTGTGCTATACTCGTTGCATATAACTGAAAACTTGTACATGGAAGCCTTCGGGGACGGCTGCTGTAACGACAACTCCCCAGTTAACTTACCCAGGATTTGGAAACGACTTATTACAGCCTAGAACTTGCATAATAATATTTCCTGTTAACCATGTGAACCATGACAAATATATATATTCTGTATAATTTTTTCACCCTGTTTACTACACTGCTGGACAATTGCTAAGGACGGATCATAAACGGCTATATAGCGCATAAAAAAGTAAGTGTGGTTGGATGCCAAGTGAAATAAAATAATGTCAGAATGCCAGGACATTACCAGAAAGACAATTTATTGTGCTTTGAAATCCAGAAGGCTTTGGAACGTGTTCAAGGGACAAACAGGCCATTTTGTGCAGAATACGTAAACGTGAAAAAAATGCAATTACCGTCCTCAGGCGTTCCGGCGTAAGATGTCAATACGGGATATGGCCACCATGGAGGGCGATGCAAGATTCCACACGTCGTGTCATGCTTTGCACAACATTATCAAGCAGCTGTTGGGGTAATTTATCCCATTCCTTTGTCAGTGCACGGATGAGGGTGTCCTTGTTTATTGGAGAGCATTGGCGACCAGCAACACTCCTCCCCAAAGCATCCCACACATTTTCAATGGGATTCAGATCTGAAGAACGTGCTGGCCATACGAGGCGTTGAATATCCTCGCTCTCAAGGCACTCCTGGACAGCGACTGTTCGATGACATGTTGCGTTGTCGTCCATGAAAATGAATCTATCACCGACAGCACCACGGAACATGCGAACATGAGGTAGCAGAACAGCATTAATGTACCGCTGGCCAGTCATAGTCCCAGTTGGAAGCACATAGAGGGACGTACGGCCATTGATCATGATGCCAGCCCATACCATGACACTACATGTCGGATATCGGTCCCTTTCCTGTATGTTTGCTGGACAATATGCAGTACCACTATCACGCCAGATGAGTTATCGTCGACAATCAGACAATAGACTGTATCTACTCTCATCTGAGAAGAGGACAGCAGACCAGTCGTTATCAGTCCAATTGCGATTTTGATGGCACCATTTCAAACGGGCGGTACGGTGACGTCTGGACAATGGGATGCACACAACAGGACGGCGGGCGTATAGTCCTCCTTCATGCAAGCGTCTGGCGACAGTTTTTCCGGAGATCCGCTTGTCAGTAGCAGCCATAAACTGATTTGCTACCTCACTAGCTGTGCTGCGCCGGTGTCTTTTTGTTGATAGCACTATGTACCGATCTTCTGCAGGTGTCGTACTGCGAACACGACCTCCCCCGTGACGTTTGCTACACTCTCCATTTGTTTGAAATGATTTCCAAAGCCTTGAAACAACACTGTGGCTGACGTCGAACCCCCTGGCAACATCTGTTATTTTTCGCCCTTCTTCAATCTTGCCAATAATACGGCCACGCGTAAAATCATCTAAGTGATGTCGGGAAGACATACTGAAAATTGCAAGTTCGTCAATTGATTCTTTCCTTTCAACTTTGCGTTTGAACAACAGCGGTCAATACGCGTCAAATCCTTTATATCACTTATCAGCGCTATGACGTCACGAACAAGTTCGGCAATCCAAAATTTGCATACGCACAACACGTCTTACTGTATCCCGCACTTATGCTAATTCCCACATTTTCCTGCCTTCCATTTTATGGTTGCTATCGTTGCTATTGTCATCCGTCCTTAGCAATTGTCCGGCAGTGTATATTCTAACATAGACCTGGACTGATTTGTGATTTAGCCATGATGTGATGGCAACACTACGACACCCTTGCGACGCTGCTCCACACTTGGCACGTCATCACACCCAGACGTATATATTGGAGCACACTGGCAGCGATTGCTCTCCTCCATCTGAAGACGGGTGCCACTGTCGGCCCGAAAGTGCTTATGGGTTTCTAATCTTTTTAACTATGTAAATATCTATCATTTTTTTAATTAAATTATCGTGCAAAGACGGTGTATGTTTTCAATGTATATGTTATGCCAAGCTGTTTAGGTTAACGTATAATCGGGGAATATAAAATACTGCAAATGCAAAAGATGCGTCTATTTTTACATCTTTGGAGTCTACTGTAAAATGGCACGTTTTCCAAGTCAAATCAATACCTGCAGACATTCCTACATCTGAAGCGACTAACAGTACAAATTGGTCAAGTATCATAATACAGTGGACACCGCTTAATGTGATCATGGTTGGTGTTATCAACCGCTTAATGTTATCGAATCGCGGAAACCGAAACGAACGTATTTACAACCATGTTGAAATCACCGGTTATTGTTATCAAAGCACCGCTTAATGTTATCAGAAATTTGACTTATACGTTTATCTCACACGGATCTCGTGGTACTTGTCAAAACTTCCCTTACAGGCTTCGTTTGTGAAACAAGAATGCTTTTCCTTAGGGCACTCAACGGACAGGATGTTTATAGAAAAGCAACTCTGATAAGCATGAAGACCCCCGCCCCCTCCTCTCACACGTACCCCTAGCGAATCGGGCATTTTGGGAACAAAAGGGTTCAAAGCGCGTGCAAGTGATTTCCGGAATTCCCCTTCTCTGACCTTTCCCGGACAGTGAGATGGATCGGCCATCCGCGGGGGTGGGGGCAGTTCAGAGAGTGCAGCAGTGTGGCAGTGTCCTGTCTGCGTTCACCTGTGTTCGCTCAACCCTGTTTGCTGCGATAAAATACGCTGGAACTTAAATTGTTAAGGCACATTTTTTTCGTCTTTTTTTTCGTTTCGATGTCTTCGACACGAAAACATTTTACAATAAGTCAAAAGATAGAAAATTTGCAGATATTTGATGCTATGGGAAAATACCCCCAACGAACTTCTGCAGCTACACCTGGAATTTCCCAGCCGTTGTGTAAAATTCTGAAGTCAAATGAGGAAATTGAATCGGCTGAGATACAGAATAAGCAAACGCAGAGAAAAAGAAAGCGATGTAGCAAAAGTGAAAATGTGGAAGAAGCACTTCTGCGTTAGTTTAAACAAGACAGGGTGCAAAATGCGCCAATTAGTCAGGGTCTTTTGAAAATAAAAAGCCATGAATTTCTCTTAGAAATTAGGCAAGACAGAATTTATGTTTTCAGAAGGTTGACTGACGCGATGGCAACATAGGAACAACAATCGTCTTTAAAAAAATGATGAGAAGCCCGCTGCGGACGTCTGGTTAGCATCAACCTTTCCTGAGCTTCTGAAGGAATTTTTACCAGAGGAAATCTACAATACAGATGAAACGGGAATGTACTACAGAGCATTTCCAGACCATACCTTGGATTTAAAAAATTCTTCAAAGTCGGCAGGAAAGAAGCAGAAAGAGAGATTAACTGTTCTGTTAACCTGCAACATGACAGATACGGACAAGCGCAAACCACTTATTATTGGAAAGAGCAAGAACCCGAGATGTTTCCGAAGAGTTAAACATTTACCAGTAGACTATGAAGCAAATTCCAATGCCTGGATGACTTCGGCGATATTCTCAAAGTTCATCAGAGAGTGGAATGTGGAATTAGAAATGAAAAAGAAAAAGATCGCGTTAATTCTCGATAATTGCACAACTCATCCTAGCGATCTTCAGTCAAGGAACATTAAACGGTTTTCTTGCCCTCAAACACGACATCTCTCATTCAGTCTCTAGATCAAGGCGTAATTAAAACAGAGAAATCCCTATACAGGAGAGAAATGAAGACGAAAATCATTGAAGTGATTGATTCCAGCAATCAAGTTACGGCGGCAGAAATTGCAAGAAAAAAAATCCGTACTAGATGCGCTGCATATGTTGGCAAGCACATGGAAATGTGTGACCGCGAACAATATAGTCAACTGTTTTGCTAAAGCAGGATTGCGAGACGAACGAGAAAATGAAATCACTCAAAAAAGTGGTGATAAAGAGGATAGCGAGGAATTTCAGCAGTGGATAAAAATCAATCAAAGATTGATCCAAGTCTGCACTCTTCACTGATGATAATATCGTTCATGAAATCATGAATGATCTGGTGGAAGATGAGGAAGAAAGTGAAGATGTTGAGATGCAGCCTGATGCAATACCTCCAACGACAAATGAAACTCGTGAGGCCCTTAGCGGTGGTATATAATGGTGTAACAACTGAAAATTATGAAGATTTTTTCCCGTCTGCAAAACTTTATCTGGTAAAAACTAGCACCAGTAAAGCAAACAACAATTAACATGTTTTTTGGAAATTGTAAGCTGTTACAAAGGTATTTAAAAATAATTTTTTTATGATTCATTTATGTACAGTATATCCTTTCTATTACGTATGATCCTGATTTTGGGTAAAAACAAGATGTACGATAAAATTCCAATAATATAATTACGAATTCGAAATATATTTAAAGAAAGGTCAATTGCAATACAGTGTATATTACACTACCTATAAATAAGGTAAACATTTTCGATGACGCTTAATGTTATCAAATTTCCTACGCATCGCGCCGTGATCACATTAAGCGGTGCCCACTGTTTCAGATATTGTTACACGATACCTACTGTTTACATGTGTTCAAAGTGACCACCATTGGCAGGAATGCGCAGCTCAATCTTGTCACACCATGCATCTTGTAAAGCACATAGTGTACCCCGGGATATTTCAGTGACATTCCGGCGTATTTCCTCTCGGAGTTCTGCAATGGAATTCGCAGGGAAAGCGCAGTTTTTTAGATATCCCCAAATCAAAAGCCACACGGTGTGAGATCTGGCGATCGAGCAAGGCATTAGACAGGTCCGTTATTCCAATCCATCTATTTGGAAACTTCTCATTCAGCCGTTCTGTTGCTAGATGGGAATGATGAGCCGGTGCTCCATCTTGCATGAAGTACGGCTGTAAGTCTACATTCTCATCCACAAATGGCACCAGGCTGCACTATATTTCGTTTTCCAACAAATTTCGATAGGACTTGCAATTTAAATTTCCTTCAATAAAAAATGGATCTATAATTACATCGTCCCAGGTACCACATCATACGTTAAGTTTTTCTATGTACTGTGAATGCCTCTCAGAAAAAACATGCGGATTAGTGGATGACCAGTGGCAAGTCCTAGTTCGTCTGACTTGCCGATGCTTGATGAACGTCGCTTCATTAGTAAAGATGAGGCTTCGGTTTAAATTTTCATTTCTTTGCTTTTGTTGCCGTGCCCATAAGCAAAACTGTAGTCGCCTGTTATAGTCCGTTGTTAGCAGCTGTTGTACGAATTTTGTCTTGTAAGGACGACATCTGTTTGCCTTCAACAGAAGTATGAGAAATACACTGAAGTGCCAGAAAAACTGGTACAGACGAGCTTATGTAAAATACATAGCAACGTCACCTATGCGCGTACTCGGTTTTGTCCGCCAGTGCGTATATAAAGCGATAGACATCCTTGCCAGTTGTCAGAGCTGCTTTCGGCATGAGAATGACAAGTAATAACGATTTAAGCGATTTTCAACGCGGTGTCATAATTAGCGCTCGTGAGATGGGCCACAGTATTTCGGAGGTAGAAACGAAGTTCGGATTTTCACGGACGACCATTGCAAGGCTGTACCGTGATTACAAGAATTCCGGCGAAACCTCCAACCTGCGATACCAGTGTGGCCGTAAAAAGACATTGGGTGAACGTGACCATCGTCGGCTGTCAAGAATCGCTTCACGCGATAGGCGTGCAACACTCTCGCAGGTATCATCAGAATTTAATGCTGGAGCCTCAACAAGCATCAGCGTCCGGACTGCGCAACGTACCCTGCACGATATGGGCTTTGGGAGCCGACGCCCAACTCGAGTCCCCTTGATGGGTGCACGACACAGAGCTATGCGCCTCGCTTGGGCACGGCAACACCGCCACTGGACACTTGACGACTGGAAACAAATATCCTGGTCTGACGAGTCGCGTTTCCAACTGTATCGGGTAGATTGAAGGATTCGTGTGTGGCGCAAACCCCATGAAGCCATGGATCCCGCCTGTCAACAGGGAACTGTACCGGGTGGGGGAGGGGGGGGGGGTCCGTAATTGTTATGGTTGTGTTTGGCTGGACTTCACTGGGACTCCTGGTACGTCTACAAACGTCTGTCACCGGCCAACGCTATGTGCGCATGCTTTCTGACGAGATATACCCGTTCATGTCGTGCATTCATGCTGATGGGCTGGGCCTGTTCCAACAAACAATGCACCTCCACGCAAGTGTCGGGACGCCACATTATGGTTAGAGGAGCATTCATCTGAGTTTAAGGTGTTGCCATTCCCACCAAAGTTTCCAGATCTGAACGTGATAGAACCCATTTGGGATGCCATGCAACGCGCTATCGAACACAGAAATCCGAGACCTCGGAATACACCCGAATTGTGGAACACTCTGCAGGAAGTATGGTGTGCGTTGCATACAGGATGTTTCCAGAAGCTAATGGAGTCCATGCCCCGTCGTATTTCTGCAGTCCTGTGCTCCCGCGTGGGACCTACCAAGTATTAGACTGGTGTGTCAGTTTTTCTGGCGCTTCAGTGTACTTCAGTGTACGGGAAAAGAAACACACACCTTCAACAGAAGTATGAGACATATAGCCCCTTCAGCACGATGTTATAGTGATGATGTCGGGTTTGTTTCGATACTAGCTAAAGCTTCTATTTCCTTGTCCGCAGTGGTAACTGATTTTGATCTCCCCTTTCTGTTTCGCTCTACGACGTTTCTAGTTTCCATGAAACTGTATTAAATTGCAGACTGCTTTCGCAGGAGGTTGTAGCATATCAACGTTTTGCTGGTGAAACTGCCGTGCTGCTTGAGAAGCATTCTGCCCATTCCTAAAATACAAAACCAATAGCTGAACCACAGGCGCCGATTTTATGGGGCCGGAGGGGTTTGCCCCCAATAATTGTAAGGAGAGGCCGCGCTCCTCCTTACAATTATTGGCTAATAATAAAACTGTACCTTAATTTTCAGAGAAATAGGAGAACGTATATTTCTCCTGTAATTTTCTTATTTGCTTAAAACGGGGTTTCCTCCCTGTCTGTTCTTGTTAGAAGTGGTGATCTTTTACGAAGGAGAACTCAGGACACATGACTCGACTAGCCAACCCAAGAGATGTTTGTGGGTTTGACAGTACGGAAGACCGATTCTTACCTCACTCATTTATTCTTGCTGGAGGCTGTGTCCTTGATATTCTAATGCCAACGGCGCGTTTGGCGCGTTGCCAAAAGTTAACCAGGCAGAAGTTGCCTTTGCCGAAACCACAATCCAGATCTTACCGGACGTCGGACGATGCTTCCCTGTGTCCTACATGCAATAAGTTGTTCTTCGTACTACAAGAAAAGTTTCGCCTTCATCATTCATGTTATGTTTTGCATTTACGTACTGTATATAGTTGTGATTTTAATTGTATTGTAACTTTTGAGCAAATTTATTCCACTTGTCAGAGTGGATAAATTTATTGTTAAAAGAAAGCGTGAGCCAAGTGATTCAGCATCTCGTGAGCCTGATACGTCAAAATTATAAACTTTAAGCGATAAACATAACCATGTAGGTGCAGGCCATTCTTTGCCAGCATTAGCTCTATTTCTTCTAATACGACTAAGACTCAAATACCATCAGTACGAGAAGGAGCTGCACACAAAAGAAACTTTCGAGATCATTGGATTACTTCATTTCCATGGCTTGTATGCGATGACGCAAAACATGCTGCTTTTTGTAAGATATGCAAAGCAGCTTATTCTAATCAGCTCTTACAGTTGTCAACTAAATTTGAGCTATCCTTCATAGCGACTGGTTTTCAAAATTGGAAGAAAGCACTTGAAATATTCAGAAAAAATGTAAAGTCAGAATATCACCGAGAAACCGAGAATCTGTTTTAAAAATAACTACTATTTCTGGAGCCATAAATGTTTTTTGCCAATTGTCAAATGCAAAGAAACAACAAATGGAAGAAAACAGGTTTGCATTATTGAAAATATTTTCTTCACTGCGGTTTCTGGCTCGCCAAGGTCTTCCGATACGTAGCCATACAGACGAAACTAGCAATTTGTTAAATCTGTTATACCTAATAAGTGAAGACTGTGCGGAGCTAAAAGTTTGGATGGAACGCGATTCATTCAAATGGTATTCTCATGACATATACAACAAAATGTTAGAACTTATGAGCCACTCTGTGTTGAAACAACTTATCACACGTATCAAAGATGCAAGACATTATGCAATTATTTTGGATGAAACATCAGATATTTCTGTCCAAGGGCAAGTTTTCATTTGTTTTAGAAATGTCACAAATGAAGTTGGCCACCCCGGTGGCGCAGTGGTCTAAGCGATGGCCTCAGATCATTCGTCCATAAGGGGTCCGGGTCCGAATCCCGGTGAGGCATGGATGTTGTGTTTGTCTAATGGCACTGGCTCTCTCCCTTCCCTGGAATCATTGAGCCTAAATTAGGGACGGGCGACTGCTTATAGCCCATTGAGTTGCTCACTGTGGTCATTAAACCTCAAATAAAAAAAATACTTGAAGTTGAAGAATTATTTCTAGGCTTTTACTCAACAAACAATGCACAAGCGGAGACTCTGTACAGGATTGTCAGTGATGATCTTCAACGATTCAGCCTTAGTTTGAGTGACTGAAGGTGCCAGTGTTTCGATGGTGCATCCAACATTGCAGGCATTTACACCGGTGTCTAATCCCGAATCTCTGAAATAGAACCAAACAGAGCCTCTTTGCGCATTGTTTGGCACACTCACTGAATCTGAGTGTGCAAGTTACAGTGAAAGTCATCACGGGATGCCAAAACGCTCTCAACTTGGTACGAGTGATAATGATTTTTGACTTGGTACGAGTGATAATGATTTTTGTAAGACAGTCACCAAACAGACTTATTTTCTTTAAGCAGTTGCAAATTGTAGTTGAAGAAACTGTAAACTTGCGACCCTTATGACCAACTATGTGGACAGTTCGTTTCTTATCATTGTCATCATGTTACTCAAACTACCAAAAACTGACAAACTTCATGTTTGAGAAGTCACAGATGGACCGTTCTGATGCAGGTGCAAAATCTAACGGCTCTCACATTCAAATGCAATCTATTGATTTTTTTCTTCCACTTATCTTTGTTAACCAAGGTATTCAGTCGTATTCACACATTGAATAGAGCTTTACGGAAGAAAAACTTAAGCTTTCAAGAAGCCTCTGGTATGACTGTTACTTTGATGCAGACATTGAGAGACTTCCGGGCACATTTTGATGCATTTTGGGAGGAAGTTGAATGCAAAGTAAATGACCTAGGTTTGCCAGAACCACAGCAACCTCGTAAGAAACGCATTGCAAAACGCATTGGTGATGGGAGCATTAATCGTGACTCTAATTCTTTCAGTAGCCCCAAATATATGTACCAGCGGGTTTCTTTTGAAGTAATTGACACCTCGATTCAGTGCATAGCTACTAGATTTGAGTCAAAAGTTTCTACTTTCCTAACTAAGGCTGAACAGTTTGTTATTGGTGCAATTAATGACTTTGATGACATTGCTGCGTTTTATAAGGATGACACTGATCCAGAAAGATTGCTTTTGCACAGAGATATAATGATAGATATAACAACAGCTCGCAAAAGCAATTACAAATTGGACAGTTTGTCCTCTGTTCCAGAGATTTTTAAAACGACACTTACACGAAGGATATGCTCCCATAAATGGTGAAGTTGGTTCGACTGTTGCTGAAGATCCCGGTATCAACTTGCACAGCTGAAATATCTTTCTCAAGTCTTAGGAGGCTCAAGACATACTTGAGATCATCAGAGTCAAAGACGACTAAATTCTACTGCTAGTTTGAACTGTCATCGAACTCTCACAGCTTCACTAGATCTGGATAAAATAGCCAACGAGTTCATCTCAAAAGTGGAAACAAGACGCCAAACATTTGCATTCAAAAAGAAAATAAGAACTTCCGTGAGGTGGAGGTAGATAAATTTCATACACTGTTTTTCAATTTATAATATAGTACTAGGTTAGATTTTGAAAAGGGATTATTAACATTTTGTTTTTGAGAATTTGATTCAGTTTTGTTACTTCAGATACGAGTATTTTATGCTTTTTTGTGTGAAAGTTTTAATGTTAAGTAGTTAAGTAATTCAAAATTGTTGTAGCCACCCTAATTATAAAGTTAACATCAAATAAGCAATATTACTTTATTATGCATTCACTATTGCACCTATAATCTATAAATATTAAAATAAATTGCATGTTATGCAAAAACGAAACCATTGCCCCCCCCCTCCCCGCCCTAATACTTTGCACAATTCGACGTGTAGCATAATCCTGACTGGAATATGTGTGGGCCATCTTCACAAACTAACATAGAACATAAGTTTTACGGATCTTCGAATGCAAGCGGAAACTTTAAATTCCACTAACATTTCGCTACTGTCCGAAGACAAAAACGCAGCAGGCAGAAATCTGCATAATTGACACATCGCGCAATTTGCAAAATGTCACAACGCGATACTGACTGATGGCCTGCAACGACGATGGCAGACTAGCAAGGCAACATCACGTTTTGCAAACATATGCAAATTTAGTTTTATTCCCACAGAGTATCACATTGACCATAAAACGACTGTGGTAAGTTTTCAGACTAAAAGACGCAAGAAAATAAATTTGCGAAATATTTCTTAGTAAAACAATTTCACGACCTTTGCCTACATCATTTCAACTAATAAAGATATGAAAAAACGTAATAACCATGTTACGTCAAATACAAAGAATTTTCCGGTGGCGTATTACACTACCCTGCTCCCCTTTCCTTCTAAAATTATTGAATGACCCTAATCCCCACCCCCACCGGGGTCACACTCCTCGATTCGTGGCCAGAAACGTGGTTCCTTGCCACAATAAGTACGGTACATTCACACAAACCGAAGAAAGAACACAAATATTTGAGAAGTAAAGCAATTTTTCCTATCAGTCATAGTGCACTTTAGTGTCACTACTGTGGGCTATAACTTTGTACCTAATAAAAATAAAATAAAAATTTAAAAACCAACTTACTACATTTTCGGAGACCTTTCCAACGATATGTCACACGACCCCTCTTCCATTTGAAACTTTCGAGTGACCCGCAGCTCCGTCCCCTACGGTGTCACCAGAACCCCGGGTTCTATGTCCCGAAAGTGTCCCCTTTGCCATAAAGAGAAATGGCACTCTTGGTTTTTCTGAAAAAGTAATCAATAACAATTTTAATAGAGTTCCACGAGGATCCGCATCAATTCACTAGGGAATTAGCCCAGCAGATGGGATGCTCTCATGATGCCCTCGCCCGTCACCTTCACTCGATGGGTAAGGTCCAAAAACTCGGTGCATGGGTGCCACATTCTCTGAACGCAAGAGACAAACTCCAGCGCTCCACTATCGCATCCAGTTTGCTCGCTCGACACCAGGCTACTCGTGGACACAGAGAATTCTTTATCGCATCGTCACCAGCGATGAAACAAGGTGTCTCTCTGTCAATATGAAGCAGAGGAAAGAATGGCTGAGTCCTCACAAGCAAGCAACACCTCGAGTCAAGGCCGAGTTGCATCCACGCAACATCATGATCTGCGTTTGGTGGGATTGGGAAAGTTTAATCCATTACGAATTGGTTGAAAAGAACACCACAATCAGTGCATAACTTTACGTTCAGCAAATGCATAGGCTCAACGAGGCAATTCAGCTGAAACGACGCAACTGGTGGCCCTGTGTGTTTATCAAAACGACAACGCTGGGCCCACGTCGCTGATCCGACCAAAATTGCTCTTCAAGATCTCGGTTGGGAAGTTCAACCGCACCCACCGTATTCCTCTGATCTAGCGCCCTCAGATTATCACCTTTTCTGCTAACCGTATCGTTTAACAACACATCGAGCTGGGACGGTGGCTCGACGACTTCTTGGAGTCAAAATCCGGGAATTTCAACCGTCGAGGCATTGACAACCTAGTGGAACTTTGGAGGAGGTCGTGAACACTGAAGGAGAATATATTATTGACTGACTTGTGAAAACTTTTTCATGAAAAATAAGGAATCCAATAATGGGAAAAAAACCAAACGAATTTATCTGACAACCCAATAACTTGCCATGTATTGTAAATACACTCATCGTCAAGAACATAGTTGTACCCAGAAGGAAGCAACCGGCAGGAATGAAGCTTGGTGGGTAGGTTTGACATCGTGACACATGCAAATGATTCAAGTATCATGCTCTGCTACGCATGTGACGCAAGCAAGGAGGGGTTCTAGCGCTGTGCTTGACCGGCTATGTAAGGTCGTCCCGTTGTGCTTGTTTGCCATTACGACTCGTGTTGTTGAGTTGGTTGCACCCTTTGTCAGTGAAGTATCCCTCGGAAAAAAGTTCGGAAGAAATTTAAGCAATTGGAGGAGTTCGACAGCGGCCGCATCGTCTGGCTCCGGGAAGCGGGTGGTCATATTGTGCGTCATACCGGTCGTGCGGATATCACCATAGTACGTTGTTGGCAGCAGTCGATAGAACAAGGCACCCAGCAGCGACAGAAAAGGTCTGGAAGACCTAGACGAACCACGGAGAGAGAGAACCGACGGGTTGTCCGACATGCGCGGAGTGATACAACAGCCACGATTGCGAATATCCAGCGAGGTGTGGGGCCATCCATGCATCGTCCGATTAGTGCCAGCGCCATTGGCAGACGGCTGCACGACGTAGCACTACACGCACGCAGACCGTTATGACGACTGCCCTTAACACCATTGTATAGCAGCCGAAGATTCCAACGGTGTTGTGCCAGACTGTCAAGGAGCCACTCAGAATGGCAGCTGGTGATCTTCAGTGAAAAGATCCGTTTTGTCTTGGAGGAGACGACCAACGAATCCGTGTGTGAAGGCACCATGGTCAGCGCCAAGATGAAGAACGGTTTGTTGTCGAGTATCACACATCCAGAAGGCATGGTGTGGGGTGCAATTACCCATGATGCCAGATCACCTTTGGTGTTCATTACAGGCACTTTGACAGCCCAACGTTGCGTTAATGAGGTCCTGCAACTAATGGCCCTACCTTTTCTGAACGCTCACTCCGGTGCGATTTCCACCAGGACAAATCTCGTCCGCATACTGCTGCTGTCTCGAAAGCTTGCATTCAAGGGACTGACACTCTGCCATGGCCAGCCGCATCGCCAGACCTATCGCTGATTGAAAATGTGTGGGATGCTATTGGACACGCTATTCATACTCTACCCTTCCCGCACAATCTGTAGGAACTGCGTGAGAAGATTCAAGCTGCATGAGATGGCCTATCGCACGACACCATTAGGAACCTGTACAACTTCATGCCGAGACGTCTGGTATGCTGTGTGATCAAACATGGCGGCCCGACGCCATACTGAGAGACACTACTTATTGGCATGTAGCTCAATAAATATTGCCCATATCAGTCTCAATGTTTAATCATTTATTGTTCCTCGTAACCTTTACTTTCCTCCCGAATAGCATTGCAATCCGACATGTCCTTCTGGGTGCAACTAGTTTTTTGATGGTGAGTGTATTTAGTGCCTAAGTAAAATTGCAGCGTTATTAAGAAATCTCACATTATCGTCCTTTTCCGAACATAGTATAAGTCATGCTATAATTCCTTTGTTTCGTCGAACACCGTAGTTTTAAAAAAATGTACTAAGACATTTAGTTTGCATTCAGGAATGAACTTTTTTTTTATTTCCCCAAATTTAAATACAATTCTCGCTTGACTTTCATAGAACGTTTTCTGGACCAATTTCTATAAGTTTTGGGCCAGTTGTTGGAACACCGGGAAAAAATGGTACATAATGATGGAATGTGTTGAAAATGGCTGAAATCGGATTAATGCTGAGAGCGCATGAGCAGGATCAATTCTTCCACAGATATACACGTTGCTGACTGCTCTGAACCATTCAGGTGAATTCCCTTTAAATGTTACCCTTCTCCGTTGCAGCAGGTAAATTTCCCACGTTTTATGGACAGAATGGGAATAGACATAAGGCAGAATGGGAATAGGCAAAACAGGATCTTTTCTCAGTCAAAAATTTCGTCCCCCGTTTTACAACCGCTAATGACCCCAAATAAGGCACAAAGGGAAAACGCAAAACGGGTATGAACCGATGACGTATTCTTCCACACCCACCCCCACTCGAAGATAAAGTGTTGAGGTCTTCAAAGAGAGTGCATTTCCTGTATCCGAAAGCGGAATCTATGGAAGACAATTCAAATTCCGACAGATCCAGTGAAATTTTAGCAGTATTCATAATAATCTGGCAAGAACACAGATGAGATAGTTCTAGCCACGCTGGTGACTCCGTTGTCCAGGTAGAGGGTGTTATCCTCCACCAAATATAATTACCTTTCCTTCAGCTGTGTTACGACCACTGACTACCTGTCGTGGCGTATTGCCGTTATGTGTCTGTGACATTGGCGCAACTACAGGCACAGCATATCGACTGCAGCAGCGCCATCTTCCGAGTCAACGTTTCACTTGAGTGATCCTTAAAACAACATTTCTAATTAAATGCACACGATGAATGAAAAAGGATGCATCCAAAGATTAAAGTAAATATTCTCCGAAAACGAACGGCCGCGGTGGCGCAGTGGTCAAAGGCGCTGGCCTCTGATCATTCGTCCGTAAGGGGTCCGGGTTCGAATCCCGGTTAGGCATGGATGTTGTGTTTGTCTTACGGCACTGGCTCTCTCCCTTCCCTGGAACCAGTGACCCTAAATTAGGGACGGGCGACTGCTTGTAGCCCATTGAGTTGCTCACGGCGGTCGTTAAACCTACAATTAAAAAACAAACAAAAAAAACAAAAAAAAACGAACGTCTCTATTTGTTCGTGTTATATTTTTGCTCTACATTAAAAAAAAAGTGACTTCCTTTCTCGAAAGACAACGCACATCAATCCAATGAAATAATACTTAGAAAACCAGGTTTAGAATTTCCAGGCATCTTCAAAGAAGCTCTTTTCTTTCACTTAGCATCTGCTTTCAGAATAGTCGCCGCAAACTGAAAGCCTCTGCTGTTGGTGATAGTTTGCGAGATTGCTTTCTCAATAGATCAGGCGAATCATCTCTTTCCGTTGGAAAGAGAAAGTAAAGGGGGAATAAAGTTATTTTCTTCCAAGGTTTCGGGAGTTTTGAAAATCACGTCCAAAGAGCAAGGTCACAAGCAGTCGCCATCGGCATTAGCTTTTCTGTTAAACTTTGTGCGATGGATAGTTGCATTCCATTCTATCTCCCACAATATAGTGATCGCTGTTTCAAATATGACGTTATTTTAACTAACAGCCGCTGTTTTTTGTTTTTATTTTTCTAATGTTTCAGCGTTTAACAACACACAGGCTATTAATACCCACCTTAGCAGCTCTAAAGGGCATGAGCAGTCGCCTGCCCTTCCTTTAGCGCCACTGGTTCAAGGGAAGGGATAGAGCCGGCACGCAACACGTATGCCTCAGCCCCAGGAATCGAATCCGGTTCACTAATACAAACGTTCAGAGGCCAGCTGTTGTTACACTGCGCTGCCAGAACGGCAAATTTTGAATTTCACAGTCCCCTTTAGAATTTTCGCTCCCGCTCCTCTTCGTATCGACACATTGGGTGAACTTGAGCTGGTAGCATGTTCTTTAATTAGCCTTCATAAAGACACATTGGGTGAATTTGAACTGGTAGCATGTTCTTTAATTAGCAAGATAACAGTAGAGAGGGACATGTCTATTTGCTTCAGGCAGACAAGCCTCCCTCCACCCAAATTTCGAAAATTTAAATGCAAAGCAAGCCTAAGATAGGACAGCAAATATGAAAGGACGGTTTAACAGAGTCGCTGCGAAGATCGAGGTGGAAAGACCAAGAGCTTTATACGCACTCACTGTTTTGCTCACCTTTTAGTTTTGACTGTGGTTCGTTTTTGTGAGGAAGTAAAACCTCTGCAAAATACTATCAACATAGAGAACTTGTTATATAACGTTATTTATGTATCAGCAAAAAGATTTACAAATCTTTTTTTTTTTTTTTACTTAATAGAATTTGTAAAATCAGAGAGGACATTATTTTCAGAAAACTTAGCATTGTCAAAATTGCACTAGACTGTTTGTATGTCATCGTTTATTATCAGCAGTGATTGAAAAATAATGCATAGAACATTTTTTGTTATGCACTTAAAAGAGCCAAATTTTAGGACATTTACGAAGAAACTGTTTCCAAGAATGGCCTCTCCCCAAAAGGAAAACATCAATTTACACTTATTCGTGCTTCTGCCCCCCCCTCCCCTCCCTCCCAACCCTTTAATCACGCTAAATCTGTACGGTCAGGAATCTCACTGGCTGCTATTTTGGAACAACAAACCTCACGTTACAACAAATATAATCGCCGCTTTTTGAGTTGAACTGCTTTACTATTTTTTTTTTTTGGCTGTTATTATAGTACAACTAGTGGCTTGGTGGAGCAAAAGCGCCAGTCTAGTAAGAAGTATTTTTCACAGTTTTCAAGGAAGTGGCAATAAAATTGTACAATATTTTCATGCTTTATGTATTCTATAGAGAGGATATATAGAATGTGTAATCTTACAATAATATTTCTGTATAAACAATGTTCTTCGCATATACATTGTCACCATCTTGGCCTTGCTCACTCGTTTAGTTTATAACGACTTGTAAATCTGTGGGAGCCTTCACGTGACTGAATGCCACATTGCTGCCCGTGAGTAAATACTAGCTTAGGTAAGTAGATCCCAATTTTCTTAAAAGTCTGCCCTTGCGCTTTATTTATAGTTATAGCAAATGCTAACCTTAATGGGAATTGAAATCTTGCCATGGAGAACGGCATGTTTGGATCAGTGGACATCAGCTTTAGTCTCGGCATAAAAATAATATAACCTCTTCTAGCCCCTGTAATAATTTCTAGTTTTACAGATTTTCCATTAAACCACGTACCACCACGCAAACAACATTGACTAAGCCTGAGTCCAAGTTAATTTTCCTGATGAGCAAAACATTCGCGCCAACTTTCAGTGTGAGTTTGTGTGGCGGCATTCCGGAGGGTTTAATGGAATTCAGGTACTCTCACGGTACGTTTAACTTCTCAGCCGGATCATTTGCGATGATTGAGTCGACACTGCATTACTCTTTGGAATCCTCTGCAATTAAAGGCAGCACCTCTCTGTTTATTTAGCACAATTGTCGTTCAAAATAGCTTGGGTTGAATATTCATCTACATTACCTGCATCCAATGATTTACCAAAAATGTGTTTAACAATTGAATTTTCCTTGCATATGAGGTTGTTGGGAATCGCAATAATGTTTTCATCATGGTTACATTTAAGTGTTCCATTTCCCAATTTAAGTAACCATTCAGAAAATTCTCGTTCATTGGCAGTAGCACGCATATTTTGGGTCAAAAGAAGGATGGTGAGATAGTTCCAATTCTGCTTGTTTGAATGCCGATTCCAGAATTCGAATTTTACCCGCCATTGGCACCATTGGTAAAACCTGCCTGAAATCCCCACCGAAAAGTATTACTTTTCCACCCATTGGAACATTTCCCAACAACGGATCTTTACATTTCATAATGTCTCGAAGTAAACGGGCCATACACATACATTTTACTGCTGCTGCTGGGACCATTGATGCTTCGTCAATCAGAATAACAGACGCTTCACGTAAAACTGTAGCTCTTGCTCAGATAGCCTTTATGAAGGAAACTGACGAAGACATTACAGGAACAGGAAGACAGCACAACCGATGGAGTGTAGTTCTTCCATCTAAAAGAAGCTAAGCTATCTTGGTCCAGACAGCTGCTAATGCGATATGACCTTGGCCCCAGACAATACCCAAAATGCATGAGCCTTGCCTCACCTCCTGGGGCTTCTAAGAAGAATAACTTCTCTTCTGTATCGTGAGATACCGCTATCGCACTCAAAATTCTATTTACTACCAAATTTTGTTCTTCATTTAAATAAATGTACATATCAACATCATGAACAACATCTTCGTTCTCATCGTATGCAAGCTCATCAAGCAGTAAACTACTTGGTATTGGCAGCCCCGGCAGTCCAAACCATTTGCTCTTAGAATCTAGTCTATTTGCTGCAAAGCTGCATTTTCAGCTGCACATTCATCAAGCTCCTCCATATCTGCCGTCATTGGACTTTGAACGTTCTCCACAATTCATATGATGATGTTGCTTCACAGAAGCAGCAAATGTATGCAACCAATTCTCGCAGTTGACGTGGCATGTGTGTGCTCTGCATTTCCTTCAAGAAATTGCGCCACTAAGTATCATCTTCATGTAGGCCACGTGAAAGTACTGCTTCTTTGAATGTTTCATAGGTTATATCACTGTAGCTGCGCAAATCAGTAAATTATGTATCTCCTTTAACATGAAGCAGTAACATGCGTATGTAAAATCTGTGTGATCGTTTGGAGCTATAGCGTATATTCTGCCAATAACTTTGTTACCCTCTTTACCGTCATTTATTGTTATTAAATTTGTAATGTTCTGGTATGTCAGTATATAGATATTGGTGAGCATCGGAATCACTTTGGTTTAAATCAAACCATGCTGTTAGTGTTGTACGTTTTGATTCAGATGATTCAAGTGCATTCTCTGCACCCCTGTTCGAAAGTACACATCATGATATCTACCTTCACGGACTGCCAAACGAACAGTTCTATGTGACTGATCATGCATTTTGTTTGAATGAAGGCGCCAAATGCACTCATGTGAGCTTGCGTATCGCATGTTAGCATAGATTAGCATTTCGTCATATCCTTGTTGATTATTTTCCTCGTTAACGTTTCTCATGAATTCCATACGTGCCGAGTCATAGCCTTTATAGACGTACTTGAAGAGGTATTTCGCCGAACGCACAATGGATCAAATTTCGGCATTTGCATGAGCGTTGTACTTCAATAGTAGGAACGGATTGTTGGAGACGACATTTCGATTGTCGATTTGGTAGACTCCTTTTTGTGCAGTCATTTCGTTATTACGCCTGCGATACTTTGAATAACTATTATTATTTTCGACAGTTTCCTCTGAAAAATCTTTCGGGAATGTTTTTGTGTATTTTCCATTATTCATGCAGGGCTCCTTAGGATTACTAACACCACATGGTCCATGAATCACACTTGCAACAACACTATTTAAAACCTTGGAAAACGGACCGGGTCTGGTATGCCTGAGCATGTTGGGACTTCACGGACAGAGGGCGCAGCGGAGGAGGTACAACGTCAGTTGTAAGAAGATGGCGGACATGTGAGGACGTGTGGAAATCAAACCATGCTGTTAGTGTTGTACGTTTTGATTCAGATGATTCAAGTGCATTCTCTGCACCCCCTGTTCGAAAGTACACATCATGATGTCTACCTTCACGGACTGCCAAACGAACAGCTGTATGTGACTGATCATGCATTTTGTTTCAATGAAGGCGCCAAATGCACTCATGTGAGCTTGCGTATCGCATGTTAGCATAGATTAGCATTTCGTCATATCCTTGTTGATTATTGTCCTCGTTAACGTTTCTCACGAATTCCATACGTGCCGAGTCATAGCCTTTATAGACGTACTTGAAGAGGTATTTCGCCGAACGCACAATGGAACAAATTTCGGCATTTGCTGAAATTGAAATGGAACGCGAATGGAACGCGAAAAGTAAGAACATTAATGGCGCCCAGCGTGGGGCTCTCTTGCAAATACAAACTGAAGGCAATATTTTCACCTATATTGAATTTGAAGTGTGAAACTGAAACTGCTTAAAATAAGTAATGGCGGAGGATTTAGACAAACTAAAAAATAAAAGAGCGGTTAATCGCAGATTAACAACCATTGTTATTAATAAACTAAAGGAAGCTCTTGAAGAGGATCCCATTGAAAGGGAAGTTACGTGAATAATTTAGCTCAGTTATTGATTAAAGAAGAAAATTTGATTTCTGTTGGTGAACAAATTGAGCGAGTTATTCCTGTAGAAGAATTCGAAGACGATTATTGTGTTAGTCAGGAATTCTACGAAAACGTGCTGTTATGGAAAACCAAAGCGCAGCGCTGTTTAACTATGATCGGAAACACTGAAGAAAGCGGCATGAACGAAACAGAGAATAGAACATCGCGGTCTTATAATATACACGGAAAAGCGATAAGATTACCGAAATTAGAGCTTGCAAAATTCTTTGGAGATCCATCGCATTGGTTGGAATTTTGGGATCAGTTTGATACGACCATACACTCAAGTGAGGGTTTAAATAATTTGAACAAGTTTAGTTACTTGAAATCTTATTTAGGCGGAGCAGCTGCTATTGCAATATCTGGGTTACCTATCACCGAAGCAAATTATGACAAGGCCATACAAATTTTGAAGGGTAGGTTCGGAAAAAAGATGTTGTTATAAGTTCACATATGAACAAGTTACTATCTCTATCACCTGTTAAGAGGTTAACAGACACGTTTGGTCTGCGGAAGCTGTATGATAATTGCGAAGTCCAATTAAGAAGCCTCGAATCGCTGGGAGTAATCTCCGACACTTATGGAAGTTTGTTGTGTCCCATGATATTGAAATTAGTTCCCAGTAAATTAGTACTAGAATTCAACAGACTTCGGGAAGCTGATGAGATTTGGAATATAGAAGAAGTTATGGAATTTATAAGAAAAGAAATTGAAAGTCGTGAGCGCATCCAGGCAATCTGCGAAAACACAGAATTAAAACCGAATCTTTCTCAGAGTGTTAAGGCAATAAACAATATGCCCATCAGATCTGATCACACGCGCGCAAAAGAATTCATGAAGCAAAATAAAACGTTTCCTTCGGCCGCCGAACTGAATGCTACTGTAGAAAATAACCCAGAGTCCTGTGTAAAACGCGTTGAAGACAGATTGACTGCGGTCAACGTTCAAAGAAATAACGAGCATTGTGTTAGAGAAAGTCGTTTATTTTGTTCGTCGGATCATGATTTAGACAGATGTCCTTTATCAATAGGCGAAAAAAGACGTAATTTATTGCGACAAGGAAGATGCTTTAACTGTTTCAAAAAATATCACTTGGCGAAGTTTTGTTTATCAAAAGATCGGTGTCAACGTTGTCATCGAAAGCACAATACTTTCATGTGCGATGCCGAAAGAAGCACTTCAGCTGTAAAACATATTGCACACGCATTTCAGCAAGAGGACGGTGTTCTGTTACAGACCATGACCCTAAAGGCAGTGGGAAAAACTAATCGTAGCGTGCGAATTCTTCTGGACGGAGGCTCGCAACGGACATTTGTTATGGAAACTGTTTCTAAAGAGCTCAAGTTACAAGTGACAGGAGAAGAACAATTAACGATATTTTCATTTGCCGCGAATTCACCAGTAACAGAGAAAAGAAAAAGAGTTCGCTTGGTTTTAAAAGATGCAAGAACTGGACGCAGAATCGAGATTCAGGCTTTGGAAACAAATAACATTAGCGGTGCTTTGATAAGTACTCCAGGGAAAGAAATACGAAGTTATTGTGAAAAAGAAAAAAATGTTGTTAGCAGATGGAGCGGAAAACTGTAACAACTTAGAATTATCAGTTTTGATCGAAGCTGACTATTATTGAAAGGTTGTAACCGGAAGAGTGCGTAGGATAACGCCATCCTTGGTCGCTTCACAAACTATTTTTGGGTGGACATTTAGTGGCACCTCGGCGCTGTCAAATGCGTTGGCGTCACAGTCTGTCATTAATGTTATGAAAAATGCCACAAGTACAAGTAAAACTGACTGTGAAATTAACGAAATGTTGAAGAACTTTTGGGATCTTGAAACGCTAGGAATAATTGAAAGTATCGACTAAACTGATAAAACAGAAAATAATCACATTTATGAAGAATTTCGAGAAAATCTGAAAATGGAAGATGATAGATACGTGACACGGTTTCCGTGGAATCAACAAATAGAAGATTTGAAGGATAATTACAACTTGGCTGAAAAACGATTGAGATCGCTTGTTCGGAAGTTCAATAAGGAACCACAGTTCTACGAAGAATATAAGAAGGTTATAAAAATTATTTAAAAGAAGGAATTGCAGAGGAAACGAAGGATGATCGCAGCAATGTAATATATTACATGCCACATCAGGCTGTAATCATTGAAAACAAGGATACCACTAAATTACGCGTAGTATTTGATGCGTCATCTCATGCCGAGGACTGTTCATCATTAAATGATTGTTTACTCGCAGGGCCAAACCTAAATCCCGATGTGCTGGATTTGTTGATCAGATTCCGTAAAAATAAGGTCGCTTTTACAGCTGACATTCAACAGGCATTTTTACAGATTGCTCTTGCCAAAGAAGACCGAGATGCAATTAGATTTTTGTGGATTGATGAGGAAATAGATGGCAGCGACTACCTCAAAGTAAAAATACTACGAATAACTAGAGTCATATTTGGTGCGAAGTCAAGCCCATTTTTGCTGGCTGCAACGCTAAGAGTTCACATAGACAAATATAAAAACAGTAGGAGGATGCATACAAGCTACTGAGGAATTGTCTATATGTGGATGATTTAATTGGAGGAGCAACAGATGAAAATGAAGCCATGATATTATCAAAAGACGTTAGATATATTTTGAGTGAGGGGAACTTTAATATGAGAAAATGGAGAACAAACAGCGAATCCCTTCAGCAATTGTAGAATAATGAAGAAAATGATATTCAATGCGCTGCAAGCAATAAAGTTTTGGAATACCTATGGGATAGAGAGAAGGATGTTATAAGAATAGACTTTTCTGAAGGGATTGAATATATGAGAAAGAGAAAGGACAAGGTATGCAAAAGAGAAGTTATGAAGACTGTTAGTCGTCTACATGACCCGATTGGTTTTTAAATCCATTTACAATAAGAGGCAGAATTATCTTGCAAAATGTTTGGAAATCGGGTGCAAACTGGGATGCAGAATTGTCCATAGAACTAAAGAAACATTGAAAAGATTGGTGCACAGAGTTATCACAGATAGAAAATGTTGACATACCAAGATATTATTTCGGAGACATCGAAGAAAGAGAATTGAGAAATGTCAAGTTGCATTGTTTCACAGATGCGAGTCAAAAGGCTTATGGCGCAGTGATATATTTGAGATATGAAACCAAAGATGAAATAAACTCAAGAAATGTGATTTCAAAGGCAAGAGTAGCACCTTTAAAGAAACTATCCCTACCTAGGCTAGAATTGATGGCGGCGTTAATAGGAGCTAGACTAGCTGAATCTGTTGCACGGCAACTGAAGCAGAAGTTTGATTTGACTTTACATTTTTTGACAGATTCCAGTACAGTTTTGCACTGGATAAAAGGAAATGCCGAAAAATGGAAGCCGTTTGTGCAAAATAGAATAAAAGAAATACAAGGGAAGTCCGATCCGTTATCATGGGCATACTGCCCAGGAAAAGAGAATCCTACAGACTTACTCACCAGAGGAGAGAAGATTGAAACCATCAAAAGTAATAGTCATTGGTGGCATGGACCAGAATGGTAAATTAGAGAGGAAACATCATGGCCAAAATTACCAGCTGACTTGTCCACAGACGACAGTGCAAGGTAAGAAAGAAAACGAAAGAGAAAAGAGACCCTTCAAGTAAGCTGTGTAACGGAAGAAGGGAGGACCCTATTTTTGATATTAGAAAAACAGTGAATTGAAAACTGTTGTTCGTGTGACAGCATGGACTCTAAGATTCGTACATAATGTTCGAAATAAAGACTCAAAAAGAACAGGAGTTCTGACAGTTGATGAATTAAACTCAGCGGAAATTTATTGGGTTAAACAATCTCAGAGAGAGTGTTTTCCAAACGAAGTAAATGCTTTGAACTGTGAACACGACATTTCTTCCGATTCGAAAATCTACACATTTAATCCATTTCTGGACGACGACGGTATAATGAGAGTTGGAGGAAGACTACAGAATGCAGACTTGAACTATGACCAAGTTCATCCAGTAATTTTGACAACCAATAGTTATTTGTCAGACCTAATAATAAAGCGAAGTCATATAAGGGTAGTACATGGTGGAGTTGCCGAGACTTTAGCACAAATCAGAGAAAGGTACTGGATTCTACGGGGACGGCAAAGAGTGAAAAGCGTTATACATAGTTGTTTTAACTGCCGGAAATTTAAAACAAAACCTTTCGACCAAGATATGGCACCCTTACCACCGGACAGATTAAAGGAAGTTTCTCCTTTTGAAATATGTGGAGTGGACTTTGCAGGACCATTATTCACTAAGAACGAAAATAAGAAGGTTTACATCGCTTTATTCACTTGTGCAGTTACTCGTGCTGTACATCTGGAATTGGTATCTGATTTAACAGCTTGCAACTTTCTGTTGATATTTAGAAGATTTTTAGCAAGAAAAGGAATTTGTAAGACACTCTATTCAGATAACGCGAAAACATTTAAAAGGGTAAACCGAGATTTAACCAAACTGTGGAGCATGGTTACCGATCCAGAAAATTTAAAGTTTTATGGAGAAACCGGAATAAGATGGAAGTACATTGTTGAAAGAGCTGCATGGTGGGGTGGTTTTTGGGAGAAGCTCGTTCGCTCGATCAAAACATACCTAAAGAGAATACTGGGAAAAGCTTCTTTAACATATGAAGAATTGGAAACTACTCTTAATGAAGTAGAAGCGATCCTTAGTTCCCGTCCTTTGACATTTGTATATAGCGAACCAGGAGAGCCTGAATCACTCTCACCAGGGCATTTCTTAATTGTAAGAAGATTAAGAACAATTCCTGAGAAACCAAGTTCTGAGGAATCAAAAAGAAGCGACCTTACAAGGAAATACAAACACAGAGTACTAGTTATGGAGAGACTGTGGAGAAGATGGCGACAAGAATATCTTCTGGAATTGAAATCAGCCCAGCAGTTGAAGATTGCAAAAAGGGGTTTAGAGGTGAAAAGGATTCCACAGTTCATGTAAAAGATGAAAGATTACCTAAACTGATGTGGAAAACCGGTATCATTAGCCAAGTTCATGTGGGATGTGACGGAAAGGTACGTTCATGTACAGTGAGACTGCCTAATGGAACATTGATCAAAAGACCAGTGCAACACCTTTACCCTCTAGAGCTGGACTCAGAAAAGACTGAACCCAATTCTTTGGGGCCGGAGGATGTTGGGACTTCACGGACAGAGGGCGCAGCGGAGGCGGCCAACCTCAGATGTGAGAAGATGACGGACATGTGAGGACGTGTGGAAAGGGCGGAACAGATAATACGTCAGAGGTCGTAATGTAAGAACTGATATTAAGACTTATAACGCGAAAGAAAAAGAACGAAATATTCAGTGTGTGTGAGAGTTTGTGTATTTACATCTAATTCGTATAAAATGATCTGCAATAAATTACTAATACACCTTTGAAGTGCAAGTCTCTTGGAATATGATGTTCTTGTGTATTCGACCGTGTGCATAGATGTTGTTGGATAAAGAAGTTCCTGACTGCAGGAGGGCTCGTGTACGGACTCACGGAAGAGGTAAGAAGTTAAATATAAATACCTCTAATTACTGAAATTGAAATGGAACGCAAATGGAACGCGAAAAGTAAGAACAGAGCACACACATAGGTCAATGTCAGATGGCTCTCGAAATTCGGAGTCGTCATCCAGTATCAGAAGCATATAGCAGTGTGGCAATCCACGTATTTGAAATTCTATAACATATACTTTCGTGACAACAATTCCCAAGATGTTATTTCTTTATTATATAATTTTTTCAGCTCGATATTGTTTCTCGGGTGTTTACAGCGAAGCATCCGAGAAACAATATCAGGACGATCAGCACATTTTTTATTTTCACCAAGCTCGGAAGTTATTTCATGCCAATTCGGATTACAAGTCACCGTTAAAAATAGTACGATTTTCCGAATTTGTGGGCGATTGCCATTGCATCTTGATACCGTAAAGTGATATTACGTGGACTACCCTGGAACAAAGGCAAAATAACAGTTTTTCCCGCATTAAGATTTTCTAACTGGGCACTCTGCGTAATAAATCGTGCAATCCTCTGTAATGCTCAACGTGAAGGTCAGACTGGTGCTGTCGGATATAATTCAATCTTCCACCTTCAACTCTAACCTACAAATCAACGATTGGTGGAATAGCTTCTTAAATGGTGAATCAACGATTGGTGGAATAGCTTCTTAAGTGGTGAATCAACGATTGGTGGAATAACTTCTTAAAATGGTGAATGTGTGAAAATTTTTCGCGAATGGCAAGTCGGTGGCACGGAATTTGCAAAATAGTTAAGTGTTCACGGTTTCTTTGTCTACGTGGACCATTATCGGCCATTTTAGGGTCCCATCCTGGATCACCATGCCAGTATAGTAGTGGGTATAACATAGGGTCACAGTGAGGACTCATAACAGATAGTAACTTTGGACCATTTTGTCGGTGATGAACAACAACACAACGAGGACCTGGCGGTTCCCCTTCTATAGAACTGAAAACTCATGCAATCTCATTTGCGGTGGGCTTGTTTAAGCGCTGCATTCTATTGATATATTTTCAACAAAACGCAGGTACAGGTTTCCTGCTACTTCATGTTCTATCGCTTCAGCTGCAGTCTTGTTTGTTGGACCTAAGGATTATAAGCCAGAATATCTACCAGGGTTGTAAATACCAATCGCTTTAATTCTTTATTTTCATTACAACCAATACGTATATGAATTGTTGCCGAGGAATCTATAAAGTGCAACTTCCCGTATGAAGGGTTGTCACCATTAAGTGGCAACAAATCCGAGATGTAACGGTGAATGTGTCCCTTAATTTTAAAGCAGTACGGATCATTGCCTTGAATCTTCTTTTTTTGTGGCCGAGAGGGAAGCGAATGACATCGCACTAATGCATTTCCGGATGTGTTGGACAAAATTAAGTCTGTTCAGAAGTAAGTCTTTCAGCCCCGTAGTTCTGAATGCGAATACAGGGCGTTATGACAACAGGAATTAAAATGACCATTAGTTTCCTTATTAGCGAAATGCAAAGCGTGGTAGTGCGCACACTCAATATTTATCGCACCCAAGCTGTGCTCGTGTATGGCAGTTTCGTTCAATAGAGCTTTTCAGAAAGGTAGGTTGCCGCGTGTATTGCTGTGGTCATGACGTGTGCTTTCAAAATTCCTTCGCTCACATACATTAGGAAAAACACGCTCTCGTTTGGGTGGTCTCTCTCGAACGCTACTCACAACAGTGTTAGAAATTTCTAAATAAATAAAATCTATATTTTAAGTTTTCCCTTTGCATAACGCAGGAAGCCACTCACCAGTTGTACGGAGATTTGCTGTGCACTCAGCAAAGCATAAATCGAAGCTATTATTCACCAAACTAAAAGTATTTATTCATTTAAACCAGAATGAAAAATAAACACCTGAATATTGACAAAACCACATCCTCACACTAACACACATCTTGTTACAGTATTAATGCACACAATCCACATCACCGACATACTGTGAAATAACTTAGTGACGTCAGAACGGTATCTAGGCAACGCTCGCTACAGCAAAACAAAATAGAACAGCGAACGCAGCCCACCTGCAGCTTGGTTAAACTTGAGGTGAGTACTGTAGTTCAGATGTCGTAATTTAGCGGACAGGCATATAGTTCTTATAGGGATATTTATTAATTTAAATCTGAATGGAAAAGAAGCACTTGAATACTGACAAAACCACATTTTTACACTAATATATACTTCTTGTTATAACGCACACTCACTCTACATCGCAGACGTAATGCTTTTTGCCACGAAGACTGCACAATAACTTACTGATGTCAGAACGGTATCTAGACAACACTCGCTACAACAAGTACAGCGGCACCTGCTGGATGCCCCGCGTTACGATGACGAATTCAGAATAGTTGGCGTACGCTTTGTGACACGTACAACAACCAGCTGATTAAATTTAGGAGAAATTTTATTTTCCCCCGATTCTTGGGATCAAGATCTCTAAAAAGAGATATTTCCCAAGTTCGTACGACGTACCTATATCCCTCAATTTTGTGGGACACTAGAACATATATATATATATATATATATATATATATATATATATATATATATATATATATATATATATATATAGGTGTGCAACTTAATTCTCGGCCCCTAACCGCAAGCGATCACAGAACGTCGGTAAATGCAAATAGCTGTGTGCGATAATGGCTGATTGCAGCGCCATCCAACAGCTTTCCAGGCAATTTTAACCTCTCACATCTGTAGTGACAGAAGGGACAAAAAGTTGAAGGTAAAAACACTGTCGTTCGAGAAGCAACATTTGAGGCACTGCCTCCTGTTCACGTTAGAGCTGAAAAAAGTGCCGCGGAAGCCCAGAAAATGATCTGTGCTGCTTTGGGTGAGGCTGTTGTGACCTACAGTATGTGTAAGAAGTGGTTCCAGCGGTTTAAGCAGGGAAATTTCGATCTCCGTGATGCAGAACGTCCGTGGACAGCCACAGAAAGTTGACGATGAGGAACTGGAACGACTTTTGGTCGCGAATTCCTGTCGCACACAGTCAGAGCACGCTCAGGAACTCGAATTAACACGGCAAGCCATTGCAAAGCGCTTGCACAAGCTTCAACGGTTTCACAAGAAGGGCCGTTGGGTACCCCACCAAATCACAGCTGCGAATAAGTCTAGGTGCTACGATGTTACTGTGTCCTTGCTTTCCAGATTCAAGAAGAAGGATTTCCTCCACAAGATTTTGACCTGTGATGAGAAGTGAATCCTCTACGATACTCCTAAGCGGCGCAAATCATGGGTTTATCCAGGTCAGCCTACCACCAGTACCGCCAAACCGAATATTCATGCCAGGAAGTTGTTGCTGTGCATATGGTGGGATCAGCGCGGTGTCTTACACTATGAGTTGCTCAAACCTGGTGAAACGGTGAATGCTGAGCGTTATTGTCAGCAACTCATTCGTGTGAGTTACGCAATTGAGGCGAAAAAGCCATACACCGGCAAGGACAGAAGTTCGGTCCTTTTGCTTCAGGATAACGCGCGTCCTCACACCGCGAAAACGACTTTAACACGATCACCGACCTGGGATAGGAGATTTTGTCCTACCCGGCGTATTCTCCAGACTTCGCCCCATCGGATTATCACCTTTTTTGCTGCCTGCAACATCACCTGAGTGATACAGACTTCACTTCTGTCGAGGAGGTCCACACAAGTACTGGTGACCTTATGAACTCGAAAAAGCCATCTTTTTCCCGCAGTGGCATTCGCTAGTTCCCTGGCCGATGGCTCAAATGTATCCAACACAACGGGGATTATTTCCGTGATTAGGTACGTATTTGATTTGCTATAATTTGCTGTCAACGTGTCGTGCCTGTGGCCGAGAATTAAGTTGCACACCTAATATATATAAAAAAATGTTATATAAGGTAATAGTAACATTACTACACTTACTTATTATTGCATTTTCTGTCCAACCATCAATTTACGGGCCCCGAGAAAAGCACGACAGCGGGCGCTCACCCCTTCTCTTGTACTGTCAGCAGCCCTATAGAATGAAAAAAAAAAAAATATCTTGCAGCAAAAACAAATGAAAGAAATATATAACGGTGGTTGCACTTTACTGTGATTTAATGAAAGATAGATGATACAATCATTAAGAAGTTTTTGCACATTTATGATCAAACAGCAAAATATTTGGGTACCGTGTAGCAGTGGTTACAAACAGCAGTGGATGGCGAGCATTTTGCACATACTTCCTTCCGATTCCCCCCCGATACCAAGTTTTGAAACTTCACTGCCTTAACCCCTGATTAGTATGGAGTAAAGTATATTTAATCGATCAGAACACATACACCGAAAAGCAAAAACATTATGATCAGCACGTCTTTTTGCAAATCGGAGCAACTGCGGGTAACCAGCGGCGCGTGTGAAGGTCATGAGACAGTTCAAATAACACCTGACACTAAGCTCTGTTAATCACTGTTGTTCTTGTTCTCCGGATGCGAAAGGCAAAGGCCAAATTGTAGTGGCCAGACGACGACTGGGTCAGAACATTTCTGAGACAGCGAGGCTTGTGAGGTGCTCACAGTCAGGCGTGGTTTAATATTTTGAAAAAGTGGTCCAAGGAGGGTAAACCACAGAGTGCCGGCAAGGTGCGGGCCGACCATTGCTCATCGTTGCTAGCGGTAAGCGAAGGCTACCCCATATGGCAACTAGCCAACAGAATGGATCTTGTGGTAAACCTCGCAGGTAATTTAAATGCTGGTGACGGGAGTAATGTGCTACAACACACAGTGCATCGAATCTTGCTGAAAACGGGGCTGCGTAGCCGCAAGTAGAGGGAGGCTCATGCTAACTCGGTTCACCTTTGGAAGTACTTAAAATGGGCACGCGATCATTGAAAGAGGACCTTCAATGATTACAAAAGGAAAAGGTTGTTCACTCCGATGAATCTCATTTCGTGTTGCACCATGTGGACGCCGGGTACGAGTCGTTTACCTGGGAAAATGTTGGCGCCAGGATGCACCGTGAGATGAAGCTAAGCCGCTGTAGAAAGTCTAATGCTTTGGGCAATATCCTGCTGGGAAACCCTATGTCCAGTCATTTATGTGTAGGAAACTATGATTTCTACTGCCTACCTAAACATTGCAATTCAGGTATATCCTTTCATGACAACGGTATTTGCTCTAGTAGTGCTTCCGTTCAGCATGATAATGTGCCATACAACACTGCCCGGATTGTTCGAGGAAGGTTCGCAGAATATGAGGAAGACTTCCCTGGCCTCCAAATTCTCCAGACACCAATCCAATCAACATCTGTGGTTTGTGTTGGAACAGCAAATCTGATCTGCAGCGGCTCAACCACATAACTTACTGGAGTTAAAGGATCTGTTGGGTAACGTCTTGGTACCGTATTACACAGAACACCTTTAGAAATTTTGTAGCGTCCGTTCCTCGACGGGTAAGAGCTGTTTTGGAGACACGTGGAAGACCAACACCATATTAGGCAGGTGGTCATAATGTTTTGGTTTTTCGGTGTACTGTTAACTATTCCTTTCAATCTTCAAAATTTAGCGCACGGTTTAAAAGGGTTGCAAAACAAACAGAAAGTTTAGGCTCAACGTAGAAGAACAGTTTAGAAGAGAATCTGGAGTAAAAATGCAAAGAAAAAGTTCAAAAGTAATAAAAATGTTTATTTCCCGAGAGAAAATATTAAGATGTTCCACAATAAAGGCTAACAACTCTTGCCGCCCACCCCCTTTCTTGCACAAAACAATTTCCACTTGGTTGGATTTTTGCTCAAGAAAAATTTCATCTGAGCGCAAGCTGTAAAATTTAGAGAGAATTTTGATAAAGATTAAAAGCGAATGTCTACTTACCATCTCCTTGTTAAACGTTTTGAGAATCATTAAAAAAAAAAGCCTAAAAAAAAAAAAAAAAAAAACACTCACAGAAAAATGCCCACGGAAGGAATGCCCAAATCTCGTAAATACGCGAAAATTCCCACAGTATTTCAACATAAAAAGTATTGCTTGGCTTTGATTTGTTAGAACAATTACCAAGATGTGATAGTGGGATCGTGAGTTCCACACGAGGGCGCACAAAGCATAAACTACGTCACGAACTCTCGCTTTCCAACCAGATAAAAACCGGGCTCCTGTAACACATCTTGTTCATTTTACCTGAAGATGAAACTCTAGGCGTTTAAAATCTTGTATGAGTATTTTTTAACAAATTAAAGTTTTTAATTTAAGGGCTTTTTAATTCATATTAATTCTACGAATAAATAATAACACAAGGAACTGTACACCAACTATATATAAGATAGTACAACTGTACTAGTTATCCGAATTTATTGGCGTATATAAAATCAAGGTTTCCAAGCTTTCGCACATCAACCAGATGGCTTTCTCTACCTTCCTTGAGAAAGCCATCTGGTTGATGTGCGAAAGCTTGGAAACCTTGATTTTATATACGCCAATAAATTCGGATAACTAGTACAGTTGTACTATCTTAATTCTACGAGTTATCGTGTACAGACGGCTTACCAAGTTTATATGATCTTGTCACAGTCTTATTATTGATCCAACTCACTAATAAGTGTATGAATCTAATCACATCTGCGTCCATTGTACAAAAGTCACTTGTTCTCAATTAATTGGTACGGTTTTGTCATTTCTTCATTGCTTCCACAATACCACAGGTGGGAGGGAGCATAATTCCTAAGGAAAATCACTTTACTGGTCATTTCCAAAAGGACAATTTTTCCGGATTTGTGCAATTCAAAATTTAGTAAATGATTTTTTCAGTTTCACCCACAGTTCTGTTGTTAATAATTTGAATTGTCAGTTGACCGGCCTTGCTGAGCCGCGGGCCCCCTGGAAGCCCGGGCCCCGGGAATCTGTAGCCTCCTTCCTTCCATTGTTTGAGGACTGATTGCATTAAGAATAACTTTATTTCCTTTATTACTCTTCTAACTACTAACATTTCTCAAATTTTCCACCCAAATCGCTCCGTATAACTCTGTGATACAAAGTTATCCCGATCTAAATTAATGCATAACGAGCAACTACGTGTTGTAGATAATTATAGCGAGGGCCGGCATTTGGCAAAGGCGAGCAAGGCGCCTGCCTAGGGTCGCCAATTCTAGGGCCACGGATTTTAATCATATATCAATTTTCTGTCATCATCCAATTTTTAATTGGTATTGTCTTTAAAAAAATAAATAAACAATACCATTGAAAAGATAAACAGTCGAAGTATTCCTTTTCTTTGTCCCACCAGTTTTTTGGTGGAACCGCTATGTGAATCTATATAAAAACAGCTGTTCCCCTTCTTTATGCTTTGCAGTGAAATTTAGTTTCTTTTCCGCCGGTTTTGCACATAAAATGGCAATAACAAAGGAGGATTGTTTAGGCAGTAAACAAAACACCAGACAAAAGTTTCCGGGGTTGAGTGAAAAGCAGAACGTCTGAGATTTGCTAATTTAACCGGACTACAATTCCCACACTTTTGACTACAGCAGATCGTTTGACTAATGGAATTTTAGCAAATTATAAAAATTATTACACTCTAGGAAAGCAATCTTTTTCTCGTTTGAGTTTTCTACAACAGTTGTAAACAGTGTGATTAACGTTAAACCTTAAGTTATGTGCCGAAAAGTTTATGCAGGAACAATTAAGAAACAGCAAGCTACGGTGACATTTACAAATAAGCATACTGTAGGCAGCATTCGGGGAAGTTCAGAAAATTACAGATAAGCCTTAAGTTCTGATATTCAATAAACATTTTGTGCATGTTTTTAAAGTTTAGTTTCCTGTCATTGAGGAAAAAATACTGTGATGATGCGAACAGCCATCGAAAAAGAAAACAGAAAGAGAGCGAGGGAGAGATATATGTGTTCTGTGAGTAAGCCCCCAGCAGCAGGAGGTTTATGTTTTCTGCGAACACGTTGAAACGTGGGGTGAACTGAAACGAGGAAACGGTAAGGAAAGGGGAGTGGTTTTCTTGGAAGGACTCTGGGAGACGAATGGTACTTGCGCGTCCGAGCGGTTGCTCCTCTCTTTTAACAAACGGAGGACGCAGTATGCTGTAATTGTAAATGTTTTCTGTTTATGTGTTGTACCGTCTTTGTGTGCTCGTCCGGTTTTTTTAAAAAACATTTATTTTTACTTCCTGCATTTTTAATTGGAACAATGCTTATGTTAATTTTCACCGACCTGCGATGATGAGGAACGGCTGGTCATAACAAGTGCCAAAAATGTTGGCCAACGCTACCACAGAGAATAACATGTAAGGGGAATCAACACCACTACATGTAGTAAAACGTTTCAGACACGCAGGGGGATTCACCCCCACAACCAACAATAAGAAACGTAACGAAATATAACAAACCAGCGGTTGGGATAAAGATGACGGTGCAATTTTAGCAAAAAAAATGACATTAGCAGAAAAAGAGACAGTATGAATTTGAATTCTCTTATTCTTCGGACGAAGGCAAATGAGGAGATATTGTAGTTGGCCATCTGCAATAAAAGCCGTAACATGGGAAGCCAATGGAGAAGGATGGAGAACATGCGTAAAGCGGAATACATTGTGATGTGACGGAAGTAGAAGACCTGCACTGGAATTATTTGTGATTATTGAAGTATCGTGGAAGAGAAGCAAGTCCAGTCCCATTGCCAGCTCAAGTCATCACTAGCCAGTTCCAGAAGGCAGTGTTCGTGAAAATCTATCCGTTATAGTGAAAGTGTTGTGCCTGTGGTGAAAGTATTGTGCCTACAGTGTGCAACGTGTGTGTATGGTGTGCCAAGAATTGGATATAAAATATATTTGGAGGTAAGCGATTAACAGTAAGAAAAAAAGCCTCAGTAGAAAAAAGAAACAGAAAGAAAATTATTGTTTTGTGATATATGATATATTAGGAAGTATATATATACACTGAGATAAGCATATTCAGTGTTATATTTTTTATCATACATGATATTAAGATTTTCTGCATTAATTAAAAGTGTAGGTTTAGTAGTAAAGTTAACATTAAGAATTAATTATGGCTTCAAAGTACAGTGCATTGTCAAAAAAAGATTTGCTAATTAAATGTAACGATAGGAATTTGGGTAGTAAGAAAAAGTCTAAGAAGTAGGCAATTGAAATGTTGGTAAAATATGATGATCAACAGAGTAGTGAGGAGGAGGAAAAAGTGGTTACTGCAGAAGAAATACAGAGATACTTTAAAAATGAAGAAACAATGGGTGACAGGGAATTTCAGTTGCAACTTAAAAAGTTCGAATTGGGAGAAAAGAAAGCGGAGCAAGAATTCGAGTTAGAAAAGATGAGGTTAAACTTAGCTATGCAAAATTCAAATGCAGAGCAACAACCCATTTCCGTGTTGTCGTGTGAGCAATCTGTTCATAATAAATATGGAGATATAATAAAAAAAGTTCACAGAAGTGGAAAACAGAGATACATATTTAACAGAATTTGAGAAACATTTTGTAGTTTTAGGTATTCCTAAAGCAAAATGGAATCAGCTTATACTGCCTAGGTTAAACGTTAGAGCAGTAGGTGTAATTAATTCCATGAGTGCAGATGATTTGAAAAGTTTTGATGAACTTAAGGAAAATTTGTTACGTGAGTACAGGGTGACACCGGAAAAATACAGGGTGATGTTTCGAAGTCTTTACAAGGGAAAGAATCAGACATATCAACAGTGGGGAGTGAAAATGAGGGAACTTCTTGATAAATGGTTACATGGAGCCAAGATAGATGAAGATTATGATAAGTTGGTAGAAGTGATTCTAATAGAACAGATGTATGATATGTTAAGTGAACCAGTGAAAGTGTATCTTAAAGATCATGTACCAAGTAATTTTGCAAAAGCTATGGAATTAGCAGACAGGTATTTGGAAGCTAGGGAGAAACAAAATGTGTAGTTATATCATAAGTCTCAGAAGAGTTCTGGGGGCCAAATGTTCCAGAGAGAGCAAAGGAAACAGACATACAAGGATGTAGTACAGCATCAAGGGAAATCGTTTCAGTTTGTTCATCAGGGAAAAGGTCCAGAGATCAAGGTCAGGTGTATTGTTTGTGGAAGGATTGGCTCATGAATGCAGAGAGAAGGGTCGACGGAGTAATTAGAGTTATGGGAAAAGTAGTGAGATAGGAGAAACTTCTCAGGACAGCAGATCAGATCATATGTAGAGGATTTTTAGGAAGGGAGTGTCTGACCCCAGGTCTTAAATAGCCCTTAGAAATAGGAAGCTAGGAGATTTGGGCTAATTGCCCGATAGGAAAGTGACACGGAAACTAGGTAGAAAGGGGGAGGAAGACGCCTTTATTTATTACCGGGGGCCAGTACCCGGAACTCAGGGTAGCAAGAGTAGTCATGCAAATAAACAAGGAGGAAGCGAGGGTAAAGGAAGCTCACCTTCAATGTTGTGTTCTACTAAGTCAATATGGTCTACAAAAGAATCCATATTTGCTCCATATATGGGTACAGCTAAGGTAAGTGGTGAAATAATGTCAACACTTAGAGACACAAGTGTTAATTTGATAAGGGAAGCGATTGTGCCTAAAGGTACAAAAACTAAATGGAAAAGTCAGAAGTCATGAGTTTGCTATAATGAAGAATGTACCCTGGGATATTTTAGTATTACGGAATGATTGGGAAATTGAGGAGAACACACATGGAGACTGTGATATCATGCTTCGTCATGACGTGAAGATGGAGGAAAGTAGTATTGGTGGCAATGAGGTTGTACAAAGAACTAGTGACACCCAAGAACAAGAGTGTGGGATACTGACGCGTAGTATGACTAAGAGTCAGGAAGAAAGTGAAAAAGGGAATAATAATAATAACAGTGAAGAAGAGAAGAATAATAACAGTGAAGAAGAGAAGAAGAATAACAGTGAAGAAGAGAATCATAATAACAGTGAAGAAGAGAATCATAATAACAGTGAAGAAGAGAATAATAATAACAGTGAAGAAAGTTTCATGGAAATTGAGGACAGTAGTGTTAGAACAGAAGAACAGTGATGAAATAGAAAATATCAGTCAGGTATTACAGAATCAGGAAGAGATACAGGATACACAGCATTTTATATCCGACGAATTAAAGAGATTGCAGAAAAATGATAAAACAATAAATAATGTGTGAAAGAAGCTGAAGGAAAAATCTCAGAATGAAGATATTTGTTCACATTTTGTGCTGCAAGATGATTTGTTGAAAAGGGTGTATAAAATAAAAAGAAAAGAGGGAAGTGATACAATACAATTAGTAGTACCACAAGTGTACAGAGAGAAAATTCTAGAGGTGGCCCATGATTTGCCATTAGCGGGACATCTAGGAGTAAAGAAGAGAGTGGATCGTGTGTAACGAATTTTTACTGGCCAGGCGTGTGTAAAGATGTGTCAAACTATGTAAATTCATGCTCATCATGTCAGTTTGTAAAGAAAAGGGATAATCATGCACCTAGTAAATTGCAACCATTGCCAATTATAGAAGAGCCATTCTCAAGGTTAAGTGTTGATCTTCTAGGTCCACTTAATGTCACAGAAAGTGGGAAGAAATATATTGTTGTTGTGATTGACCATGCAAGTAGGTATCCAGATGCTAGAGCCCTAGAGACAATAGAAGCAGAGGAGGTAGTTACAGCACTTATTGACATATTCTCACATGTAGGATTTCCGAGAAAAATTCTGTCATATCAGGGAAAACAATTCACATATAAACTAACAACAGAGCTTTGGAAACATTTGGGAGTTAAACCCATATTCTCTAGTCCGTATCATCCCCAGTGTAATGGACTGGTAGAAAAATTCGTAGGGACTTTGAAATCACTTCTAAAAAGAGTTTGTCAGGGAAATCCAGATGATTGGGATTTAATGTTACCTTATGTATTATTTGGTTACCGGAAAAAAAATCCAAGGAAAAAAGGGGCGTTTAAAAATTGCATTTTTGTTTCTTGTGCCGACTTCCATGTTGGTGGACCTTGTAAGAAATGTAGGGGTCGTACAAAAATTGCACTTTTGATTTTCTTGTGTCCACTTCCATGTTGGGTGACCTTGTAGGAAATTTAAGGGTCGTATAAAAATTGCATTTCTGATTTCTTTGTGACACTTCTATGTAGGAAGCGTAAGGGATCGTATAAAAAAAATTCTAATTTCTTTGCGTCACTTCTGTGTAAGAAGCCTAGAGGGTCGTATAAAAATGTTCATTGGATTTTTTCCCTGGCTTTCTGTTTTTTTCCTGTGGATCCTTTTTCCTAGATCGACTCCACAGGGGCAGCAGAGTTTGATTAATTAATAATAATAAATATTTATAATCTTACAATTGGTAAAGCAAAACTGATTGCGATTTTGAAGTTTGGTAGCAATTTAATAGAAGCGTAACACAGGGTTTTGTGAATATTGAAACTGCTCCTTTTATGAATGCATTGCAGATTGGCCAATAAGAAGGGTACAATAAAACCCAACATAAATTAATACCTTCACAGTATTAATAATAATGAAAATAATTTCAATAATGATTAGGTAATTTCTAAAAAAAAAAAAAAAATCAAAAAAGGAGGCACGGGCCCTGCGGTTGCCGGAAAACTGCCACACACTTTTCATTAAGGGGTTCGGCACAAATTGCTGTTCCTCCGAAGAACACTTTGAATGTGTGACAATTTTTCCAGTGGAGCAGTTTTCCAAATTTCCGAATTATGTATGGCAGTTTTCCAAGGTGCCTAACGAGGGGAAGGAACTCTCTTGTTTGTCTGAATTTTCATGCCGGTTCATTTGAGTTTAGGGCAACTGGCCACAAAAGTTCAAGGAAGGGGGAGGGGGCTATAAAGATTGTCGTTTCTGGGCCTATATTGAGAACTGAATTGGGAACTCCAAACAAACGAATTTCGAGAAAACGTTCCATGTAAGACAAGTGAGAATTGTATTTTTATTTGAAGAAATAAATTGACGAGGATCCGAGGTACACTTGCTTTGGGGGGCTCTACCCCCAACTTCCGTAATATTATATTCTGGGCCCCTGGAGTCTGTCAGTGATGTTCCCCTTGAAGCGCCCGCGAGGTTTGTAAGCTTGGGGGGGGTGTCTTTCCCCCAAAATGTTAAAATGGACGTAGAGCTGTAAACATTAGAACCATGCTTTATACTGTATAACGATTCTGTACACGACCACGGATTTTCAGGAGGGTGGGATGAATTCACCCTCCCCCAAGTTTCTAAGAGCGCAGACAAGTGCTCAAGGTAAGACATTTGCTTACAATTTCTGTGCTTCATGTTGTGTTTAGTGACAGACTATGTATGCTCTTTCCCCGTCCCCCAGAAATTTGGTGAAGTCTGTAAAAGGGATACGAGGTGCTTGGTTTCGAGGGCTCTACCCCCAACTTCCGTAATTTTATATTCTGGACCTCTAGAGCCGGTCAGTGTATCCTCGATGTTACCCCTGAAGAGCTCTTAGAAACATGGGGGGGTTCACCCCACCCTCCTGAAAATTCGTGGTTGTGTACAGAATTATTATATAAAGCATGTGTTATGGTAAAAAAAAATTATTAGGTCACGTCACGATTTATTATGGTGGAAAAAAATTATTGGATTGATGTTATTTATCAAAAGAGACAATACTTATGCTGGTATTGAAATTTATATGGAAATTATAGAACATTTAAATTTGGGAGATGGGTAGATGCATTTCGAAACAAAAATATTTTCTAAGTATTAGAAGGCCATGAACATCCTAAACAAAAATGCATCTAAAATTTACATTCCACAAGAAGTTATTGAAAAGTTTGCGTTGTTTGTGTTCACGCAGAGTTGAGTCATCTGAAAGTGCAAAAATAAGTGAATATTGTTGCATGTGTATGAAAATGTGTCACTATAAGTCATAGGATAAAATGTACTCGTTCAATAACAACTTGTGGAGGCTGTGAAAGTCAATTTAAAAGGATAGGACAAAAATTGCAGTTATGAAATACCTTATAATACCAGGATTCGGATCGATAGCCTTAGTCAAGCTAAGGTGGATACATAGGCTCAAGTCATGGAAGACAACAGCACACAAAATTTTTCACCCTGCACTAATTTTGGACTTTTTTTTGAAAGGCTACTGCCTGTATTTATTATTTTTCTTTAAAAACTTAACAAGGTAATTTAGTGGACAAACAGATGGTATTTCCTTTTTTCTTGTTTGCTTAAACACAGCAGTATAAAAACAGAATCTCAACTTTCTTTCTATTTCTATTTGGCCACTGGCCTTATGAACAGCACAGCTTGACATATTTCAACACAGTTGGTTTGAACACTACTCATTGACTTTATGCATCCAAAATCATACTATGATTCCATGGTTTACACACTGTATGCATCCAAAATTCCACTACGATTCACATAGCTTACACAAAAAAAATTACTGTATTATTTTTTTTATTCTAATTCCACAAGGTGGACAAGTTCTGTTCTTTTGAAACGTACTCTCTTCTCTCTCACTTAGTTAGCTCAATGACAAATTTACAACTTTACACTTATTGATTTAAATTTACAGCACCTTAACAATCTTAGCAAACTCCGCAATCTCCCAGACCAGCTTCAAAGACTTCAATTAAATTTACAGTTATAATAAGAGCCACAAATTATACTTTAACCAAATCTACTATCTGAAAGTAAACAAATAAACCAAGTAAATTATCCTCAACACAGAATTTACACTGAGCACAAGCATTAATTAACATTACATAACCTATAGAACTATCCTGAATGAACCTACTTCACTTATAAAGAAACCTCACTAACTTAAAAATTATCACTACTCATAACAACAACATAATTCAGAAATTCAAACAATCTTCTTGCACTAGTTTGCTCATAAAAATCACCTCACTCTGCACTTTACATAATAGCTCAAGATACTTAATAACTCTATACTGTAAACAAAAGCTCAAAATACCAATTAACTAAATATCATGCTCACTAACATTAACAACCAGGATTTAGAATTTACATCCCTAGCATTACAGCATATCATAAACAAATTAATTTAGATACTTTAAATCACAAACCAAAGCTTCATTTTAACACCTGCAGTGAATTACTGAGGTAGCGGTGAGGCAAACACTCTCAGTTCAGACACTACCCTGGGTTTTGAGAACCAACACAGGAAGAAAATACCAGTCAGGCTGAAGGCGTGAAATTGGGTCGTGAATCCAATTTCAGCCTAGGCAAAGGGAAAGGAAAATAATCCTCAAGTGCGACACATCATCATCAGGCACAGAATTTCCTCTAACATGATCTCGCCACATTTCTTGAAGCAACGCCCGACCGACCCTCGCTGGCAGTACATATCTCCGTGAGCAGCGAAACTACTGGGGGTTTTGAAGACAAGTTTTCCCCCAAAAACCCCGTCCTCAGGGCTCCCCCTTTTCGAACCAATGCATGTTCCCACCTTGATCAACCACGCCTGCAAGAGCCTGTCGTACTTCAACCCTAAATACTCCAGGCACATCCGGCCCAGAACTAACACAACTATATCCCAGGAAAAATCACTTATCTCACTATATCCCAAGAAATCCAAAATCACAATATCCACATGTATCCCAGGAAAATTCACTTATCTCTATCCACATATATCCCAGGAAAAATCACTTATCTATCCACATATATCCCAGGAAAAATCACTAGCAAGGAAATTCTTCTGCACCATGGCAATGCCAGGTCCACTGCAGACAATAACACTGACCATTTACATAACCTACTAAATATTTTCACCTTATTGAAAATTAAAATTACATTTAGACTCTTTTAGTAAAAACAAGAAAATTTAGGCCAAAGAAAAGAACAATTAATACTGGAACTGGTGATCAAAAGTATGTCTTCTCAACCCATGATGTTCATTCTTTTTGTGAAATACTAAACTTGAGAACAAAAATACTTTAACTTCTATTCTGCACATTCTCCTGGTGAAAATTCCCTACTCAGAGCTCCTCTGCCCTAGGACAAGTTCCCGGCTTGCCCTAAGATCACCCCTTTCCAATGGGAGATTAACACTCATCTGGAGCATGTAAAATACTGGTCCTCAAATAACACACCTACCATCTTAATTTCGACACTCAACACCCCAAGAATGTAAACAGCACTCTAGGTTTCCAATTTCATCACACTATAATATGTTCCCAAAATCCCAATATAAATCATCCCATAATTTATCTTCACTCAAAACAAAAAAAAATTACTCAATGCTGTAAAAGACTAGAGAGAAATGTTTACAATTATTTTATCACCCACGGCATCACAATAACACTGCTTTTCAATTATCACATGCCCAACTAAACTACAATCGATGCAACAAAATTCACTGTGCTCAAACATTAAACCAAATTTTTCCGATACATTAAAATTTACTGGCCTGGGGAGTTGCTAAAATACCTGACATGACCACACAAAAATAAACTTAAGTGAAAGCATTTTCAACTCTCCTTTCTTTTTTTCCTGAACTCATACCTGAGGAACTAATAAATCTTAATTTTGAAAACTGAACGACAACACAGCCATAATCAGAGGCAAAAAAACTTGCTCTTTTTCTTTTTGTTTCTTATGCTCAGCTCGAAGTTTAGATACCCTGCGTGGGATTTTATGTATCAATAATAAAAGATGTGGACTAAAGCATTACCTTTGAGCTGGCGTTTCTCTTCTTTTTTTTTATTTATGTTTGTTTTTGTTTTTTTCTTTTTACAGTCCTGGCACAACCACAGTCTCGGTAGTATTTCTTTCTGAACATCGCTGGCAGCTGCAGATTTACTTTTTGATGAGAGGTGAGGTGAGATCCTCGCACTATTCACCTGTGCCTAGCCTCAAGGCGCCTCCCGATGGCCTGCAGGGAAGAGCCTCCCCAAACTTTGGGATGAGATGGAACTGTTTTTTTTTTTCTTCCGTGGGTCCTCCCCACCAAAAGGCGAGGAGAGAGCTCGGCTGTCCTCTCTTTCTGCCGGCCAGCAAGAACGAAGCCAAAAGACCGAGTGACTGAGACAAGCGTCTCAAAGTGTAAAAAGAATTCTGGGCTGTTGGAAAAATGCTGACCCCTGATTGGCTGAAAATTTTCCCTAGTAACACAGTTCCTCCCACAACGGAATTTCTCTCCCACGCCTCGAGTGACCTCTGACCTTCACTCAGGCATCGTTGCAGCTTCCAACACTCTCCACGAAAAAAATGTTACCAGGCACGTGCATCCTCTGGTCGGCAAGGGGAAGATGAACTTGACCTTCAACACGTAGGGACCAAGTGACTTCCCATGTGCAGCTGCGACCTAGTTCTTAAAAATAGAACAGCGCCAACCCCATAAGAGCATTTTCTGCAACATTTCCTAATCGACCTCCAAGACCGAACCCCCAAAATGGCCGATCCGAAAGAAGATTTCCCCTTCTCACAACCTTCTTTTTTTTTTTCTTTTTTTTTTCAGAAATGTCTTTTTCCTCATTCCGTGATATGAAAGTAAAATTAATTTTGATTCTCAGAGCTGCACACCTACTCGCCTTTTCCTATCGCGATAAAAGAACAGACAAAATAATTATTTCCAAAACCCCAAAGTCAGTTAAATCAAATACCATTCTCCTCCTCTTTTTTTTTTTAACATGAAATCTTGTTTTCCTGGTTGTGATTAAGACAAGCAAATTTTGCGCACGAATTCCCCTGCCTTTCAGCCAGGAATTTTCTTCTAACGTGTGTCATGGGAGAAAATTTTTGCATTAATTAATCCCTGATAAACCAACAGAAAGATTGATCAGGTCTCTCTGAAATTCACCAGAAGTTAAAATTTTCGCAATGACACATGGTACTAATGTCCATTTTAACATTTTGGGGAATCCCCCCCCAAGCTCACGGACATTGCGGGCGCTTCAAGGGGAACATCCTGGATACACTGACAGACTCCAGTGGCCCAGAATATAATATTACGGTAGCTGGAGGTAGAGCGCCTCTCCCCAACCAAGTGTACCTCGGATCTTCGGTAATTTATTTCTTCAAATTAAAGTACAATTCTCGCTTGGCTTACATGGAACGTTTTCTCGAAATTCGTTTGTTTGGAGTTCCCAATTCAGTTCTCAATATAGACCCAGAAACGGCAATCTTTAGAGCCCTCACCCCCCACCCCCTTGAACTTTTGTGGCCAGTTGCCCTAAACTCAAATGAACCGGCATGAAAATTCAGACAAACAAAAGACTTCCCTCGTTAGGCACCTTGGAAAACTGCCCTACCGGAAAAATTGTCACACATTCAAAGTGTTCTTCGGAGGAACAGCAATTGGTGCCCGGCCCCTTAATGAAAACCATATGGCTAGACCCCCCCCTCCTGAATCCGGCCCTGTGTCGATCATGTAAATGGATAACTGTTTCGTTGGAGTTGGATTTTATTTCCCTGGCTTTTTTTTCCCGTTGGCTTTTTTTTTCCGTGGATTTTTTTTTCCATGGCTTTTTTTCCCGTTGGCTTTTTTTTTCCGTGGATTTTTTTTACATGGCTTTTTTTTTCCGGTGGCTTTTTTTCCCTGTATTTGTTTTCCGTGGATCTTTTTTCCTTGGATTTTTTTCCTAGATTCGTATTATTTAGTTGCAGGGAAGTACCACAAGCGAACACAGGATTATCACTTTTTGAATTAATTTTTGGTCACAATGTTAGAGGGGCATTACATCTTCTTAGAGAGAAAATTGATCACACAGAAGAAGAGAAATCAGAAGTCTTAGAATATATAAGCAGAGTGCACAAAAATCTGAATAGGGCTACAACCCTTGCTCAGGAGAACTTAACTCTGGCAAAGGAGAAACAGGCTAAGTGGTTTGATAAGAAGGCTAGGTTGAGGGAGTTTGAGATAGGAGATGATGTTCTTTTACTTACACCTAACAAAAGGAGAGCGATGCAGGTAGAGTGGGAAGGCCCGTATAAGGTAGTACGAAAGGAAGCAGAGAATACCTATGTTATTGACATTGGAGAAGATGAGCCATGTCATCGGACATACCATGTTAACATGATTAAGAACTACCATCACAAACCTGGTCATGTCAGCAGTGCTTGTTATACACGGGAGGACATAGGACATGAAATTGTAGAGGCTTTACATTTTCCTCCGAATTATGAAAGTTAGTCAAATCCAGGAGAATTGAAGGTTTCGGAGAAACTTTCGTTGGAACAACAAAAGGAGTTTACCACTGTATTATCAAAATTTCGAGATATTTTTACCGAAATACCAGGAAGAACTACCATGATTGAACATGAAATAGAGTTAACAGATCACAAACCAATAAAATGTAAGCCACATAGAGTGAACATCGAGAAAAAGCGGATCATTGATGAGGAAATTGAAAAAATGTTGGAAATGGAAATTATCCAAGAAAGTAAAAGTCCATATGCTTTACCATTAGTATTGACCCAAAAAAAAACATGTGAATCCATGATATTTTGTTTTGACTATAGGAAATTAAATTAAATTACTAAGGGATATGCATTTCCGACACCAAACATAGAGGAACTAATTAACGGATTACACTCTTGTAACTATTTGACAAAATTGGATTTAACAAAAGGGTATTGGCAGGTAAATTTAACAGAGAGAGCACGAGAACGAAGTGAATTTGTAACAACTGATCAATTATATGAGTTTAAAGTAGTGCAGTTTGGATTAAAGAATAGCCCAGCAACTTTTCTAAGATTGATTCAGATTAAGGGAACAGGAAATTTTGCGAAGTGCTACGTAGTCGACGTAATAATTGTTAGTGCTACGTAGGCAGATCACTTGAAACATATTTAGGAAGTTTTAGATAGAATCAAAACAGCAGGTTTAACGATAAATCCAAAAAAGAGTGAATTTGCGAATGCAAGCATCAGTTATTTGGGATTTTGTGTGGGATCGTTTGGGATTAAGCCAAAACTTGCTAGGGTGAATACCATCAAATCGTGGCCCTGTCCACTATCAAAAAAGGATGTAAGAGCATTTTTAGGATAACGGGTTATTACAGGAAGTTTATTACAGACACACTTAAACAGAGAAGTCCGGATACTATTAATTGGGCAGAAACATGTAAAAAATATTTTGATAACTTAAAATCACAGCTATGCGAAGAAACAGTTTTAAAATTTTTAGATAATAGTAAAGATACATTTGTACAGACAGATGCTAGTGATTTGGGACTAGGTGCTATACTCAGTGAGCGAGATTCAGATGGGAAAGAGTACCCAGTAGCCTACTTACGCAGAAAGCTTTCAGACACGGAAAAACGATACTCAACCATTGAAAAGGAAACATTAGCAGTAGTGTGGGCTGTAGATAACTTCCAACCGTACTTGAGTTCAAAACCATTTACTATAGTGAGCGACCATAACCCACTGGTATGATTAGACCATTTAAAAGATAAAAACAGGAAACTCATGAGATGCGCACTTTACTTGCAAGCTTATAATTTTAAAATTGAATACAAACCAGAGAATAAACATGGTAATGCTAATAATGCATGGTAATGCTGGTTTGTCTAGGAGAAATTAAATATATGTATAATGCAGTTGAAATGGTGGAGACAGTTTAACTAATTTGTATTTCATTTATTACATTTAAGAATATTTGTTATTTAATTGATAATGTATTATTTTTTCTTTTGTATTAGCCATCCACACATATAAACACGTATTAATAATTTCTATATATGAATAATGTATGATGTATTGTGTAAATTAAACATACATTTATAAATATTTACATGACTGTGAATTTGAATCCGAATTCTAATAAAATGATGGACTGGCTCAAACTGATGCGAACTGATGCACAAATCTCACAACCTATATGGAACAGTTTTAATCAAACTGAACTCTTTGTGAAAATTGTTATTATTGCATGAACGATATATAGATAGACAGTGTGTAGCCATAGTCGCTTACCCAACTGATTGCTGGCAAAGACGCCATTTACCAGAAACAGTTGTAAACTTAGAGGGTGGACTGTGATGATGCGAACAGCCATCGAAAACGAAAAAAGAAAGAGAGCTAGGGAGAGAAAAAGATGTGTCCTGTGTGTAAGCTCCCAGCAGCGGGAGGTTTATGTTTTCTGCGGACACTTGCAAACGAGGAGTAAACTGAGACGAAGAAACGATAAGGAAAGGCGAGTAGTTTTCTTGGAAGACGAATGTTACTTGCTCGTCCGAGCGGTTGCTCCTCTATTTTAACAAACGGATGAAGCTGTATGCTGTAATTGTAAATGTTTTCTGTTTATGTGTTGTACTGTCTTTGTGTGTTCGTGTGGTTTTATTAAAAACCATTTATTTTAACTTACTGCATTTTTAATTGGAACAATGCTTATGTGAATTTGCACCGACCTGCGATGATGAGGAACGGCTGGTCATAACAAGTGCCAAGTATGTTGGCCAGCGGTACCACAGAGAATAACATGTGAGTGGAATCAACACCACCATATGTAGTAAACCGTTTCAGACACGCAGGGGGATTCACCCCCACAACCAACAGTAAGAAACATAACGAAATATATAAAAAAGTTACTCAAATATGATTAAAAACTGATATTTTAACAATTAAGCATCATGCACGTTTTTCAGTTAAAAATACTATTAGGGGCCACCGAAGTGAATCTTTGCCTAGGGCCGTCGAAGTAGTAAGGGCGGCCCTGGTTATAGCGATACTAATATTAAAACAAGAAAGATGACACCGAATTTTTGGGTGTAATAAGCACGGTCTTTGAAACCGTTCTGACGCAAATTAAATTTATCAAAGCTATTCAAAGGCAATGGAACCGGTATGGAAGAAAGAAGTTTTTCAATCGGGTCTTTAATCCCTCAGATATTGGTGTAAACGGAATCTTGAGCTTACGAACTCTTAGAAACAGAGTTATCGACAAAAATAAGATGTGACTTTACGTCCCCTGGTGGGAAAACCGAAGGAATTTTTCAAATTGGACTAGGAAGAAAGTATTCTCAAAAGGTTTATCCATATGAGTGGTATCGGTTCAAGAAAAACAATTTAGTCGAGTTTTCAGGAGCCCAGATTTTGCTACAAATACATCAGAAGCAGAAATTAAGACTTATGACACCTGGTGGCCAAACCATTCTTTACAAAACATTAGAAATTATGTGAAAAATATTTTCCATCAGGTCTTGTATGCGATACAGGAAGAATTTTTCAAATCGGAGTTTTAGGAGCAGAAAACGCAACTTACCTTTATGCGAACTAGCGGAAAGTCTTAAATGATTTTCGTGAAAATTTTGAATTTATAGGAAAAACATTGCGCATCAGAAACACTATCCAACAACGAAGGAATTTTTCTAATCGGATTTTTAGAAGTAGAGATATTGACAAAAATAAGATGTACATCTACGCACCCTGGCGTAGAAACCATGCATTATATCAAGAAGAAAGTGTTCCTAAATGGTTTGTCGACATGAGTAGCATCAGTCAACAAAAGACTTTTTTTCCAATCGAGATTTTAGAAGCTCATATTTTGCTGCAAAAACATCAGAAGTGGAAATTAAGACTTACGCCACCTGGTGGCCATACCATTTTTTTACAAAAATTAGAAATTATATGCAAAGTATTTCCCATCAGAAGCTGTATCCGGTGCAGAAGGAATTTTTCAAATCGGAGATTTAGAAGCACAGAAATAGTGGGAAACGCAATTTACCTTTACGCCCCCTAGCGGAAAGTTTATGAATTACTTGAAAATTTTGAAATTTTAAGAAAAACATGTCACACTAGAAACACTATCCAACAAAGAACGAAATTTTTAAATCGGACTCCTAGAAGTCGAGATATTGACAAAATAAACCTCTACGCCCCCTGGCGCAGAAACTATGCACTATTTTAAGAAGAAAATGTTTCTAAAAGGTTTGTCGACACGAGTAGTTCGGTCTACAAACGACGTTTTTTTCAATCGAGAATTTAGAAGCTTATATTTTGCTGCAAATACATCAGAAGCGGAAATTAAGGTTTACGTCCCCTGATGGCCAAACCATTTTTTTTTTACAAAAATTAGAAATTATGTGCAAACGTTTTCCCATCAGGAGCTGTATCCGGCGCAGAAAGAATTTTTCAAATCGGAGATTTAGAAGCAGAGATATAGGGCGAAACGCAATTTACCTTTACGGCCCCTAGCGCAAAGTCTATGAATTACTTGAAAATTTTGAAATTATATGAAAAACATGTCACATGGAAAACACTATCCAACAAAGAAGGAATTTTTCAAATGGAACTCCTAGAAGTAGAGATATTGACAAAAATAATATATACATCTACGCTCCCTGGCGGAGAAACTATGGGATATTTTAGGAAGGAAATATTCCGAAAAGGTTTATCGATGTGAGTGGCATCAGTCCACGAAAGAATTTTTTCAATCGATATTTTAGAAGCTCAGATTTTATGGCAAATACATCAGAAGCAAAAATTAACGTTTACGCCCCCTGGTGGCCAAAGTATTCTTTACCAAAAATTCGAATTTATATGCAAAAGATTTTCCATTAGGAGATGTATCCGCGGAAAAAAAGATTTTTCAAATCGGAGTTTTAGGAGAAGAGTTATCGGAAAAAAATGTAATATACTTTTACGCCCCTAGCGGAAAATCTATGCGTAATTTGAAAATGAAACTATATCTAAAGCACTCTTCGACATAAATGGAATCGAAAGATAAAAGAATTTTTTCCATCGGATGTTTAGAAGCAAATATGTGGATTAAAACGTAATTTTGAATTCGACATCATCTGCATTTACTCCCCTAGCGGCAAAATTGTGCATCGTAAAAACAAAACAAAATAAAGGATCATCATTCGCATATTTCAAGCTTCCGAATTCAAAGAGAATTTTTCAAATTGGACTAATAGTTGCAGAGATACCGTGGGTACAGACGGACGGACGGACAAACCGATAACAGAAGCACGATCTTTTTTTACAAAAGACGTGCTAATAAGTGGCTTTATTTTGTAATCGGCCTGCTCGTCTTGGATTTTTGACTTACCTCTAGCGTCGATAGGTGACGCTCCATTTGTTCCCCTCAGGTGGGAAGATGTTGCTATCTGCTGTGAATGGCTTTTCAACTGCCACTGCAAAATTGAATAAAGCGGACATTGCACAACAGCAACAAATCTGAAAGAAATAGAACCTCGGGCCCATGCCTCTTCATATCTCCTGAATTGACCCCTGTATAAATTCCATTGCGGAGTACGGTATTATTTTCTAATTGTTTTTAATTATGAGATTATTTAACAAATAATACATGGATTATTTGTGAGTTGAAATGATCATATATTTTATACATTTCCCAAACTGTTCAGCATTTGTACATGGCCGGGAGGTTCACATTTTGAGTTATTGTCATTTTTTGTTAGTTACGGTTCATTTCTTAGGTGCTGATATTGTTTCCGATATTCCTAAAATTGCTCACTATAAATGCAGGAGCGCTGATGACTTTTATCCCTTCTGTTTTTTGACCGTAGTTACGAATTACTTTTCTAAGAGTACTAGACTAGTGCTCTCAGACAGTACTAGTACCGATAGTATTTCAAGCAATCATTCAGGGTCTAGTTCAACACACATACTATGTAAACTCTTTGAGAGCAGACGTGGCGTCATCTATTATTGCTAAAGGTAACTCCAAACTTCCAGGCAAATGGGACGAGGTAACTCAAAACTCCCAGGCAAATGGGACGAACACAAGAGAAAGGCTTAGACACACACAGAGACATACGATGATAATAACCAGTGCTTTTTTACCTGGAGAAAAAAGTGCAGGAACACTTGACCGTAAGTATTTTTGAGTTTTTGTAAGGGTATTGGGGTGAATTAGTAAAATAACAACTCAATTTCTTGAAAATTGTTCTTTAAGATTTATTGCTGCGTGCTACAATACGAAAAAAATATAACTTACATGCGTGTATTTTATTAGATTATTGTATTAATATTTTTTTCTGTAACAGCTTTTTTAAAACAGATCAAAGGGTGAAATAAAAATTATTTTCAAGCTTCCCCACAAATGAAAGTAAAATTTGCAGTTCAGTACTTGTACACTGAAGATCAATTGAATTAGAGGTACCTGTCTAGTAACCTTTCACCCTGATGACGCCGGCGAATTGTCTCGGCATGGACTTGACAAGACACCGGAAGCGTTGGGAAGCCATACGGATCCACGACCCCTGAACAAGCTCCCGCAGTTCATGAAGATATGATGGACGGGGGTCAGAGCCTCGAACATCTCTCTCGATGGCATCCCAGATGTGCTCGATGAGATTGAGGTCAGGTGACCTAGCTGGCCAAAGAAGCGAGGTCACGTCGGTGGAGTGTTCATCTAACCATTCGGATACGATTCGGGAACGATGACACGGTACATTGTATTGTTGCAGGATGAGGTCCCCAGTGAGATGTTGAAGACGCACAAACGGAAGTAAATGGTCGTTCAGTATATTCCGGTAACGTTGACCTGTGAGGGACGATGTCAAACGTACCAGGAGTCCCATTTCAGTCCACGTAAACAGTCCCCAGACAAGAATGCCACCCCCTCCAGCTTGAAGAGTACCCTGCTGGCAAGAAGGATCCATCGCTTCATGTGGTTTGTACCGTACTCGTATCCTGCCATCCGCATGTACCAACGTGAATCTCGACTCATCAGTCCACGCAAAATTTTTCCACATGTCTAGGGTCCAGTGGCGATGTCCCCGCGCCCATGCTAATCTTTGCACCCTCTGATGTGCTGTCAGCAGCGGTACCCTCGTGGGACGATGGCTTCTGTTCCCCATAGCGAGGAGATGGTTCTGGATGGTGTGGCTGCTTCCACGTTTTTGTGCACCAGCGTTAAATTGTTGGGTGATTTATTGCACTGTGGACCGTCTATCCGCTGTTACAAAGCGAGCTATCCGACGATGACCCCGCTCATCCACACGCTGTTGTCCACGGCAGTTGGCCCTTGCAGGGATGGTTTTACCGGATTCAATGTACTCACGGTGCACCCGTGACACAGTGGCTCGTTAAAATCCCTGTGTCTGCACGACTTCCGAGACGGAGTGACCCATTCGTCTGGCCCCTGACAATTTGCCCATGATCGAATGCGCTTAGATCCTTCGTCTTACCCATACTGCATCCGACTCTTACTGATTCCCGTGGCATCACTCCTAATATTGTCTGATCGCTGCATGCGTCATGTCGTTCCCGTCTACAGGGCCGCCCACAGCACCACATTTGCATAACTCCAGCTGTCTCTAATTCAATTGCTCTGCAGTGTATATGTATATGTATATATATCAACATCGCCTTCTCGTGGTGCATCCTGTTCCCATTAACGGGCTCTGACGACCGATGAATAGCGGTATAACTGTAACATCGGGATTAGAGGAAATGCTACCCCACACTCACTAACCCGCTTGGTTAGTGAGTGTGGGGTAGCATTGTGGTGAGTTATGGCCACCACCACCCCCCAAGATGCTTACACAATTTACCCTCAGTCTCCGGCAGCTGGAATGTCCCTGGCCAGGACAGCGGCCAATGCGCTCCCTATCTTCTGATTCAAGACCTTGAATTGTAGGAGGAACTCGAAAAGATCAACTGGGGCATTGTGGGACTAAGCGAGGTAACGAGAAGATCTCGTTGAACTGAAAAGTGGACATCTCTTTTACTATCGTGGGACAGATACTAGCAGAACTAGTGTTGTTGGATTTATAATAAACAAAAGACTGAACAACAATATTCTGGAAGTTGAAAGTTCCTCGGACAGGGCTGCTGCGCGACTCGTTATCCAACTCTCAAACAGATATCAGGCTCAGATTATTCAAGCTTCAAACTTATGCACCCACCACAAGTTATCCTGAAGAAGAAATTGAGGAATTTTATGAGGAAATTCGGAATCTAAATAACAAAGGCAAACAGCACTTGAAGATCGTTATGGGTGATTTGAATGCAAAAGTAGGGCAACAGCAACAACAGAATGAAACTTCGGTCGGTAAATTCGGTTATGGGAACAGAAATTAACGTGGAAATAGTCTCGTAGAGTTTGCAGAAGCAGAAAGGTTTTTCATCATGAACTCCTTTTTCAAGAAAACGCCACACAGGAAATAGACACGGAGATATCCGAATAGAATGACAAGTGAAATTGTTTTTATAATGTGTAACAAAAAATTCGTCATCGAAGACTGCAGTGTGCTAAACAAGTTCAACACAGGTAGTGACCATAGAATGGTGAGATGTAAGATGCACCTCAACACTAAACTCGAACGTGGCAAGCTCATAAGACAAACAAAATATACTGACATTAAAAAACATCATAATGCCTTGAAGTTGGAACTGTAGAACCGATTCGCGGCTTTAGAAAGCCTAACATCAGAAGAAGTGGATATTTCTGAAGTTAACAGAGAACTCACCAACGCTCTTATTGAAGCGGCAACAAAAATAGGTGGTACTAAGAACAAGTTATATATGAAGAAAATTTCAGGAAATACAAGAATGTTGATGCAAAAATGTTATTGGATGAGGATAAATAAAGACGTAACTTCCAAATAGGAATATATACAGCTATGCAAGACAGTGCGAAAAAGTATCACTAAAGACATAAGGAAATTCAATTGTGAACTAGTGAGAAAATCAATTGAAAACAACCAAAGCCTAAAGAGAGCAAAAGGACATCTCAGTAAGGGAAGAAAACAGATTATGGCTCTGAGAAAAGAAGATGGTACTGTAACAAGAAATAGAAGCGAAATTTTGACTTGGGAGAAAGATTTCTATTCAAAATATATGAAAGGGATGATACATCTATTCTAGACATTACGACAGGTACCAGTACCAAAGTCCCTCCAATCCTCCCTGCAGAAGTTACATATGCAATTAAAAACATGAAGCGGGGAAGAACTCCAGGAGAAGATAGAATTACCGTGGACAAAGCAAATGGAGAAATTGAAACTACTCTCGCCCAAGTTTTCACCAGATGTCTCAATAAAGGGAAGATTCCTGAGGATTGGAACAATGCTACAATGATCCTGCTACATAAAAGAGGTGGCATTGAGGATCTCAAGAACTACAGGCCCATCATCCTACTATCAGTGGCTTATAAAATTTTCACTAAGGTTCTTTCACATCGCTTGAAGGTAACAATAGACATGGCTCAACCAAGAGAACAAGCTGGATTCAGGCGTGGCTACAGCACTGTTGATCATATCCATGTACTGAGAGAACTAATTGAAAGAACAAGAGAATATGAACTCCCATTATGTATGGTTTTTATTGATTATGAAAACGCCTGCGATTCTGTGAAAATACCAGCAGTAACAATGGCTTTGAAATCCTGCGGTATTGAGATCTATACATTAGCATTATTAATACCATCTTTAAAAATGCAAGTGCAAAAGTTCGGATATCTTAGGATACAGCACAAACGAGAATGCCGCCCCGGTGGCGCAGTGGTCTAAGCGATGGCCTCTGATCATTCGTCCGAAAGGGGTTTGGGTTCGAATACCGGTGAGGCATGGATGTTGTGTTTGCCTTACGGCACTGGCTCTCTCCGTTCCCTGGAACCAGTGACCCTAAATTAGGGACGCGAGACTGCTTGTAGCCCATTGAGTTGCTCACAGTGGTCGTTAAACCTCCAACCCAAAAAACAAACAAGAAGTGGAAAGGGAGTGAGACAAGGTGACACCATATCTCCCAAGCTCTGTAATGTCACATTGCAAAATGTCTTTCAATCACTGAACTGGGAAAACAAAGGGGAAAAGATCAATGGAGATTACCTAACTCACCTTTATTTTGGTGATGACGTAGTCATCTTTGCAACTACCCCTTCAGAGCTGCAAAGTATGATCCAAGAACTTGCTGACAAGAGTAAAAAAGTGGGATTAAAAATGAACTTTCAGAAGACAAAAGTGATGTACAATGCTTTTACAAGAAACGAAGATTTATCGATTAATGGAGAAAAGCTTAAGACAGCCGATACCTACATTTATCTTGGGCAGCAGATATGGAGAAGGTTACATTGATGAAGAAATTAATCGGCGTTTAAAACTTGGATGGAGAGCTTTTGGAAGAAACAGTACAACTTTTAAGAGCTGTATGCCATTATGTCTTAAAAGAAAAGTGTTTAATCAATGCATCCTGCCAGTGCTTACATATGGAGCAGAGACATGGACCTTAACTAAAAAAGACATACAAAGACTGCAGGCAACTCAAAGAAGCATGCTTGGTGTAACCAGGAAAGTACGAAGAGGAACTTCTGGATAAGGAAAATGACAGGAGTGGACGACATCATGACAAAAATGAAATCACTGAAAATTGGCTGGACATGTTGCCAGAAGAACGGACCACCGATGGACAATCGAAATTTTAGACTGGATTCCGAGGGAAAGGAAAAGACCTGGAAGAAGTCCCTATAGGAGATGAATAGATGAAATTCGGAAGTATGCTGAGGTGACATGGAGGAGACAAGCTCAAGACAGACAATTGTGAAAGAAACTTGAGCAGACTTTCATCCAGCAGTTTACTGATAATGGTTGATGATGATGATGATGATATATATAAACGTATAACAGCCTCTCCTTGACAAATGTCAACCCCGCCTTCTCGTGGTGCATCCTGTTCCCACTAAAGAGGCTCTGACGACCGCCAATAGCGGTATAACTATACCATCGGGATTAGAGGAAATGCTATCCCACACTCACCAACCCGCTTGGCCAGCGTATTGAGTTATGGCCAAACCCCTCCAAAATGACTCCACAACTTAAATCTTGGCCCTCAGTCTCCGGCAGCTGGAATGTACCTGGCCAAGGCAGCGGCCAGTGCGACATGAAGGCAGAGGGTGCTAAGAATCCCCGGAGGACCGGACTACGCTGCCATCTGATGCTGACCTTGGCTACGTATAATGGACGCTCCCTCTCTTCTGATTCAAGGCTTCTTGAATTGGAAGAGGAACTACAAAGGATAAAGTGGGACATCATCGGGCAAAGTGATGTAAGGAGAAAAGGAGAAGATCTCATTGAACTGAAAAGTGGACATCTCTTCTACTATCGTGGGACAGATACTGGCAGAACTAGTGATGTTGGATTTATAATAAACAAGAAACTGAAGGATAAAGTTCTAGAAGGTGAAAGTTCCTCTGACAGAGTTGCACGACTCGTTATCCAACTCTCGAGAAGATACCAGGCTCAGATAATTCAAACTTATGCACCCACCACAAGTCATTCTGAAGAAGAAATTGAATAATTTTATGAGGAAATTCGTCATCTAAATAATAAAGGTAAGCAGCATTTGAAGATAATTATGGGAAATTTCAATGCAAAAATAGGGCAACGGCAACAGAATGAAACTTCAGTTGGTAAATTCGGTCACGGCAACAGAAACCAGCGTGGCAATACTCTCGTTGAGTTTGCAGAGGCAGAAGGATTTTTCATCTTGAACTCCTTTTTCAAGAAAAAGCCACACAGGAAATTTACATGGAGACATCCAAATGGGACGACAAGTGAAATTGATTTTATTATGTGTAACAAAAAATTCGTCATAGAAGACTGCAGTGTGCTAAACAAGTTTAACACAGGTAGTGGCCATAGATTGGTGAGATGTAAGATGCATCACAACACTAAACTTGAACGTGGCAAGCTCATAAGACAAACAAAATGTATTGACATAACCAACCTTAAAAAACGCCATAATACCTTCAAGTCAGAACTGAAGAACAGATTCTCCGCTTTAGAAGGCCTAACATCGGAAGAAGTGGATATTTCTGAAGTTAACAGAAAAGTAACCAAAGCTCTTATGGAAACAGCAACAAAATTAGCTGGGTCTAAGAACAAGTTACATGTGAACAAATTATCAGGAAAAACCAAAATTTTGATGCAAAAAAGAAGAGAGATGAGGACAACTAAAGAAGATGTGACTTCCAAAGTGGAATATATAGAGCTATGCAAGACAGTACGAAAAAGTATCACTGAAGACGTAAGGAAATTCAACTGTGAACTAGTGAGGAAAGCAATTGAAAACAACCAAAGCCTAAAGATAGCAAAGGGACATCTCAGTAAGGGAAGAAAACAGATTATGGCACTGAGAAAAGAAAATCGTTCTGTAACAAGAAATAGAGGCGAAATTTTGACAAGAGTGAAAGATTTCTACTCCAAATTATATGAAAGTGATGATACATGTACTGCAGACATCATGAAAGGTACCAGAGTTCTTCCCGTCCTCCCAGCAGAAGTTACATATGTAATCAAGAACATGAAGCGGGAAAAGCTCCAGGAGAAGATGGAATTACTATAGACATCATACAAGAAGCAACTGGAGAAATCGAAACAGTACTCGCCCAAATTTTTACTCGATGCCTTAATGAAGGGAAGATTCCTGAGAATTGGAACAATGCTACAATGATCCTGCTACATAAAAAAGGAGACATTGAAGATCTCAGGAACTGCAGACCTATCAGCCTCCTATCAGTGGTTTATAAAATCTTCACTAAAGTTCTTTCACACCGCTTGAAGGTAACACTGGACATGGCTCAACCGGGAGAACAAGCTGGATTCAGGAGCGGCTACAGCACAATAGATCATATCCACTTACTGAGAGAACTAATTGAAAGAGCGAGGGAATATGAACTTCCATTGTGCATAACTTTAATCGATTATGAAAAATCCTTTGATTCGGTGAAACCATCAGCAGTTACAATGGCTTTGAAATCCTGCGGTATTGAAGATGCATACATTAATATTATTAATAACATCTATGAAAATGCAAATGCAAAGATTCGGCTGTTTGAGAATACAGCACACATAAAAGTTGGAAAGGGAGTGAGACAAGGTGACACCATATCTCCGAAGCTCTTTAATGCTACATTGAAGGGTGTCTTTCAGTCGCTGATCTGGGAAAACAAGGGGATAAAGATTAATGGAGATTATCTAACTCACCTTCGTTTTGCTGATGAGATAGTCATTTTTGCAACTACCCCATCAGAGCTGCAGAGTATGATCCAGGAACTTGCTGACAAGAGTAAAGAAGTGGGATTAAAAATGAACTTTCAGAAGACAAAAGTGATGTTCAATGTTTTTTCAAGAAATGAAGATTTATCGATTGATGTAGAAAAGCTGGAGATAACAGACACGTACGTTTATCTTGGACAGCAGATATCAAGTGAGGGTCACATTGATGAAGAAATTAATCGGCGTACAAAACTTGCCTGGAGAGCTTTTGGAAGAAATAGCATAATTTTCAAGAGCAATATGCCATTATGTCTTAAAAGAAAAGTGTTTGATCAATGCATCCTTCCAGTGCTTACGTATGGTGCAGAGACGTGGACCTTAATTAAAAGAGACATACAAAGGCTGCAGACAACTCAAAAAAGCATGGAGAGGTGCATGCTTGGAGTAACGAGGAGAGATAAGAAGAGGAACTCGTGGAGCCGAAAAATGACAAGAGTGGAAGACATCATGAACAGAGTTAAATCCCTGAAATGGCAATGGGCTGGACATACTGCCAGAAGGACAGACCATCGATGGACAGCCGAAATTTTGGATTGGATTCAAAGGGACAGGAAAAGACCCAGAAGAAGACCACATGGGAGATGGGTGGATGAAATTCGAAAGTATGCAGGAGTGACATGGAGGAGACTGGCACAAGGCAGACCGTTGTGGAGGAAACTTGGGGAGACCTTCGTCCAGCAGTGGATTGATAATGGTTGACAATGATGATGATGATATATATATGTCAAAACTGTAGGAATGAGTTCCTCATAGGTAGATAAGAAAAAACGTTTATATCAACATAGGTATGGAAATGTTAGGTTTCCGTTGAAGGTCTGTCTGCAGCCCCGGTGGCGCAGTGGTCTAAGCGATGGCCTCTGATCATTCGTCCGAACGGGGTCCGGGTTCGAATCCCGGTGAGGCATGGATGTTGTGTTTGTCTTACGGCACTGGCTCTCTCCCTTCCCTTGAACCAGTGACCCTAAATTAGGGACGGGCGACTGCTTATAGCCCATTGAGTTGCTCACGGTGGTCGTTAAACCTCCAATCAAAAAAAAAAAAAAAGTTCTGTCTATGACACTTAACTGTTCACATTACCTTAAAATAATAGTTCAAAATGTCCACCTTCTGCCTTAATACAGGACTCACATCGATGTCTCATGGACTCGCGAACACGCTGCTGAATTCTTGGCATGTATCATATAGTTTCACAACCTGCCACAATTCGATTGCGGGGAGTTTCACATCTGCTACTGGAGTCAAATACACCAATAATTTTAAATGGCCCCCACAAGAAGAAATCTAGACTCTAGTGAGCGCGGAGTTCAGGCAGTTATCCACCTCTACCTATCCACCGACTAGGAAACTTTCGATTAAACTAATTGCGTGCTAGGTGGCTAAAATGTGCGGAAGCGCCATTGTGCATAAAGTGTGCTTGTTGACGAATGATCAGTGACGTGTTGTCCAAGAAATCGGGCATGTTGTTTTCCAGAAAGCTGTGGTATGACTGTCCCGTGAGTTTGTTGGAAATAAATGGGGCCAAATAACTTATCACCAAAACCACCCGCCCAGATGTTTAGGCTTAACAGCTGTTGGTGACGTGATGGAAAACGTCACAACAGCGTTTTATGTGGATTTTTCTCGGCCCATACATGCTGATTGTGAAAGTTTGGGATTCCGTCGTGTGTGAACTGTGCTTTATCGATGAATATCACTAAGGTACGGAAGTTAGGAGTTGTTCCACACTGCAGCAAGAACCACTGTCAGAACATTACTCGCGCAAGGTAATCTGCTGGTAACAAGGCCTGCACCCGTTGCAAATGGTACGGATAGAGGTGTTGTTCTCGCAATACTCTCCAAATAGTCGAACGATGAATAGGCAGTTACATTGCTAATCTGCGTGTGCCGATTCCAGGGGTCGCATGCACAACATCCAAAATATCCGCCTCTACTTCAGGAGTCGTAGAACTTGGTCATCCTCTATCGGCAGCACGAGATGTAAAGGTCCCATGTTCACAAAGGCGGCGATAGATACTTTCAAACGTTTTCCTGTCTGGACATCTTCGTCCTGGGAAACTTTCGTGGTACAAACGACTAGCCTCTAAAGCATTGACATCCACCAAACCGTATAGAAAGTGCATATCCGCTTGCTCCTGATTTGAGAACATAGTCGGAAAGGATAACCACCAAATTCTATCAGTACTTTGTGATGAAGGTATTCACCTGCGGGAGATAAAACCTTCCGGTGAATAACTGGGAAGCAAGACATACCTGAGTCTGGTAATGTATGCAGTTAAGTGTCATAGACCTTCATAACTTGGAAATCAAACATTTCCGGACCTATGTTGATACAAACTATTTTTCTTATCAACCTATGAGGAACTCATTCCTGCAGTTTTGCCATGTATTTTTGAGACACCCTGTATATAATGTCAATTAAAAATATCATACGTAGAATTACTTTTCGGGGAGGCTGACGCAGTGGCGACTCCAGCCGCTCAGAACTGGGTGGAAAAGCATGTGGTACAAATTGTACTAAGCGTAGGGGCAAAATTTTAATGGGTTTGGCACACATTTTGGCAAAGCATTCCGTTTATGTACATTTTACCCGACTCTGATAATGTTATCACTAGTCAAAAAATGTCAAGTGAATAATGTACGTAGTAATTATTCGATGTATGTAGTATGGGAACCATGGATGCGAATCTGTATGGCAAGCAGGGGCGAACTGGATCGAGGAAACCAGGCCGGGAATTTTAGTCTTGTAATCCACTATACAAATAGAAACACACGTACCCACAGAACACCTCGTAAATTCCCACATGAAAAATATTCTGTTAATTCTTGGATGAAAGAGAATTGTTGAAATTTCATTATAAACCAAATTCAGTCGTGAACAAATTTTAGCAGCATATTAAGGGTGAAAGAATTTTAAAAATTCATTTATGATAGAATGTAGCATACCAAACCATGCTCAAAATGGAGAGTTGCACAAGATAATAATTATATTTATTCGGTCACTGATCGTTCACTGCGCAATGACTTTCGTACCACCTCCTGGAACAGACGTCATTTTAAGTCTACCCATTATTTTGACTCATGAAATATTATTTGATCCTTGAACCAGTGCCAATAATTCGTTATTTCTTTTAAGATAATTATAGGTGGAACGCGGATTTCGGAACATCTCTGAGGAGGAATCGCTTTGTTCTCTATGTCTGTACGTGGATAAGGGTGTGGGGACGATGGATCATCAAAAGATTTACTAGTGCCTCCTTCAAGATTAGAAACGGAAGGCAGTGCCCACCAATGCCCCTATGGCTCCGAGTTCAATTATAACAGCGTGCTTGGTCCGGCGGCAAATTTTTCACTGAAGTGGAGAGAATTTTGCATTTGCACTGTCATTTTAGAGCAAACGCCCAACATATATATATACACTGGCGGAAAGTGAAAATAGAACACCAAGAAGGAATTGGCGGACGATCATGAAATTTACATATGTTAATGGCGTCAAGTTTACGTAGGTGTGATGTTAATTTCGGGACCAACCGGTGGAGCTTACGCCACAGCACGGCATAATACGCAAATTATCGCCGGTGGTATTTAAGAAGTACGGCGAAGTGAATGTAATCAGTCGTCGGCGTACGGACACGTGCGAAGACCCTGAAGAAGCTGCAATGCTTGGACATGGAAGACGCGTACGATTTCAGCAGTTATTGGACTTTGAGCGAGTTTGCCTAGTCGGACTCCGCGAGGCCGGGTGGTCTTATCGTCGTATTGCGGAGCGAAATGGACGGGAAGTATCGGTCGTGGTACGATGGTGGCGCAGATGGTCCGAGGAACATTCCCACACGAGAAGACGTGGAACCGGGAGTCACAGACGGACTGATGAGTGGACCGATCGACGCATAAGAAGAGCGGCGTTGTCAAGCAGAACATCCACTGCGACGCAAATCCGAGCTGCCGTTGCACCTGAGGTGACTGTGCGAACAATCTGCAACCGTCTACTGGATGCAGGACTACATGCACGTGTTCCTCTGGCATGTGTACCTCTGACTCCAGCACACCGTCAGGAACGGCTGCAGTGGTGTTGCCAACGTCTGCACTGGAGAACGCAATGGCGATCTGTCTTGTTCAGCGATGAAAGCAGATTCTGCTTGGGAGCCTCCGATGGCCGTATGCGTGTTCGAAGACGCACAGGGGAGCGCCTCCACCCTTCTTGCATCCGCCAGCAACACACAGGGCCTACACCTGGTCTCCTGGTGTGGGGAGCGATCAGCTATCACTCCCGTACACAACTAGTGTTTGTACCAGGTACGTTAAACAGCACCTCCTACATCAACAACATCATTCAGCCTGTTGTTGTGCCATTTGTAAGGTCGGTCCATCGTGGTGTTTTCCAGCAAGATAACGCACGCCCACACACGGCACGTGCAACGCAACATACACTTAAGGGTGTGAGACAACCTTCATGGCCTACACGTTCACCGGATCTGTCCCCCATTGAGCACGTGTGGGATTTTATGGAACAACGACTTATCCCGTCTCCACGGCCAGCCACGACCATCCTCGATTTACGCGACCAGGTTGAGGATGCTTGAAACTCAATACCCTAAACTTACATCCAACATCTGTGCGACAGACTCCATGTCAGAATTGCACAGTGTGACGCAGTTCATGGCGGTTCAACCTCGTACTAACTGCCATGACGAAAATTTTAACCTCTGGTGAATTTTAGAAAGACCTGATCAATCTTTCTGTTGGTTTAGCAGGGATTAAATTAATGCAAAATTTTCTCCCATCACATACGTTAGAAGAAAATTCCTGGTTGAAAGGCAAAGGAATTCGTGCGCGAAATTCGCTTGCCTTAATCACAACCAGGAAAACAAAATTTCATGTTAAAGAAAAAAAAGAAAAAGAGAATAATATTTGAGTTAACTGACTTTGGGGTTTTGGAAATAATTATTTTATCTGTTCTTTTATCGCGATAGGAAAAGGCGAGTAGGTGTGCAGCTCAGAGAATCAAAATTAATCTTACTTTAACATCACGGAATGGAAAAAAAAAAGCGTTTCTGAAAATAAAAGTTGTGAGAAAAGGAAATCTTTCAGATCGGCCATTTTGAGGGTCCTGTAGTTGTCGATCAGAAAATGTTGCAGTAGTGCTTCTTGGGTTGACGTTGTTCTATTTTTGGGACAAGGTCACAGCCGCACATAGGAAGTTACTTGGTCCCTAAAAGTGAAGGTCAAGAGTTCCTCTCCCCCGGCTGACCGAGGATGCCATGAGCCTGGTAACAATTTTTTTCTCGTTGAGAGTGCGGGACGCTGCAACGATGCTTACGTGTGAAGGTCAGGGGACACTCTTCAGGAATGGGAAAGAAATTCCGTTGTGGGAGGAACTGCTGTTGCCATGCAGAGTTCAGCCAATGAGAGGTCAGCAGTCTCAAACATCCCCGAGTGCTTTAGTAAAATTGTGACACTCTGGCTCTGGGCTGCTTTTTGAACGGGTGACGATGTAGAGAACTCAGTTAAAGCGGCATCCCGCCGGCCGGGAACTTTGCCCTGGCAAGAAAAATGGCGGGGAGGTGACAGGTAAGACGATGTCGTTCGTGGAGAGGACTTAGCTGGCAAAAGGACATGTCTTCTCCCTTATTGATATCCCGGAAAGACAGGGCCCAACACATCTACAGCTTCTCCATTCTGTTGCTACTCCCAAAAAGAGGCCTGCTTCAAAGGCCGGAGAGAAAAAAATAACAGTTCCACCTCATCCCAAAGTTTCGGAAATGGTTACCTCGGCTATTACCAGTTGAGAAGAACGCGGAGACTCGTCCCTGCAGGCCATCAAAAGCACATTGCTGCTAATCACAAGGGGGATATTAAAAGGCCTTTCATCAAAAAGTACCTCAAGTCTGCAGCTGCCAGCGATGCCCTTGTTCAGGGAAAAGGTGCCCACTGAGTCAACGGAAAAAGAAAAAAAAGACATGGAAGACGAACTGCAGAGACTGTGGGTGTGCCTGGACCGTGAACTCAGGGGGAGAGGTTTTGTGAGAAAAAAAAAGGGAACGCCAGCTCAAAGGTAATGTTTTAGTTCATATCTTTTCGTACTGATACATAAAAAGCCCACGCAAGTACCTAAGCTTCGAGCTGAGCATAAGAAAAAAAAAGCAAGTTTTTTTTGCCTCTGATTGTGGCTGTGTTGTCGTTCAGTTTTCAAAAATAAAATTTATTAGTTCCTCAGGTATGAGTTCAGAAAAAAAGGGAAAAAAAAGAAAGGGGAGTTGAAAATGCTTTCATTTATGGTTTTTTTTTTTTTTGTGTTGTCATGTCTGGTATTTTGGCAACTCCCCAGGCCAGTAAATTTTAATGTATCCGAAAAATTTGGTTTAATGTTTGAGCACAGTGAATTTTGGTGCATCGATTATAGTTTAGTTGGGCATGTGATAATTGAAAAGCAGTGTTATTGTGATGCCGTGTGTGATAAAATAATTGTAAACATTTTTCTCTAGCCTTTTACAGCGTTGAGTTTTTTTTTTTTTTTGAGTGAAGATAAATTATGGGATGATTTATATTGGGATTTTGGGAGCATATGTATAGTGTGATGAAATTGGAAACCTAAAGTGCTGTTTACATTCTTGGAGTGTTGAGTGTCGAAATTAAGAGTGTTGGTGTGTTATTTTGAGGACCAGTATTTTACATGCTCCAGATGAGTGTTAATCTCCCATTGGAAAGGGGTGATCTTAGGGCAAGCCTGGGAACTTGTCCTAAGGCAGAGGGCTCTGAGTAGGGAATTTTCACCAGGATGCGATATGTGCAAACTAGAAGTTGAGGTATTTGGGTTCTCAAGTTTAGTATTTCACAAAAAGAATGAACATCATGGGTTGAGAAGACACACTTTTGCTCACCAGTTCCAGTATTATTTGTTCTTTTCTTTGGCCTAAATTTTCTTGTTTTTACTAAAAGGTTAAGAGTCTAAATGTAATTTTAATTTTCAATAAGGTGAAAATATTTAGTAGGTTATGTAAATGGTCAGTGTTATTATCTGCAGTGCGACCTGCTCATTGCCTTGATACAGAAGAATTTCCTTGCTTTGTGATTTTTCCTGGGATTTGGATGTAGTGTGAGATAAGTGATTTTTTCCTGGGATATATGTGGATATTGTGATTTTGGATTTCTTGGGATATATAGAGATAAGTGATTTTTCCTGGGATATATGTGGATATGGTGATTTTGGATTTCTTTTGATATGGAGAGATTAGTGATTTTTTTTCCTGGGATATAGTTGTGATAGTTCTGGGCCGGATGTGCCTGGAGTATTTTGGGTTGAAGTACGACAGGCTCTTGCAGGCGTGGTTGATCAAGGTGGAATTGTGCATTGGTTCGAAAAGGGGGAGCCTTGAGGACGTGGCTTTTGTGGGAAAACTTGTCTTCAAACCCCCCAGTAGTTTCGCTGCCCACGGAGATATGTACTGCCAGCGAGGGTCGGTCGGGCGTTGCTTCAATGGATGTTGCGAGATCATGTTAGAGGAAATTCTGTACCTGATGATGTGACGCACTTGAGGATTTTTTCCCTTTCCCTTTGCCTAGGCTGAAATTGGATTCACGACCCAATTTCACGCCTTCAGCCTGACTAGTGTTTTCTTCCTGTGTTGGTTCTCAAAACCCAGGATAGTGTCTGTACTGAGAGTATTTGCCTCACCGCTACCTCAGTAATTCACTGCAGGTGTTAAATTTAAGTTTTGTTTGGTGTGATTTAAAGTATCTAAATTAATTTGTTTATGATATGCTGTAGTGCTAGGGATGTGAATTCTAAATTCTGGTTGTTAGTGTTAGTGAACATGATATTTAGTTTGGAAATTTAGTTAATTGGCATTGTGAGCTTTTGTTTACAGTATAGAGTTATTAAGTATCTTGAGCTATTATTTGAAGTGCAGAGTGAGGTGATTTTTATGAGCAAGCTAGTGCAAGAAGATTGTTTGAATTTCTGAATTATGTTGATGATGTTATGAATAGTGATAATTTTTAAGTTAGTTAGTGAGGTTTCTTTATAAGTGAAGTAGGTTCATTCAGGGTAGTTCTATAGGTTATGTAATGTTAATTAATGCTTGTGCTCAGTGTAAATTCTGTTTGAGGATAATTTACTTGGTTTGTTTACTTGCAGATAGTAGATTTGTTAATGTATAATTTGTGGCTCTTATTATAACTGTAAATTTAATTGAAGTCTTTGAAGCTGGTTTGGGAGATTGCATAGTTTGCTAAGGTTGTTCAGGTGCTGTAAATTTAAATCAATAAGTGTAAAATTGTAAATTTGTCATTGAGCTAATTAGGTGAGGGAGAAGAGAGTACGTTTCAAAAGAACAGAACTTGTCCACCTTGGGGAATTAAAATAAAAAAAGAATTCAGTATTTTTTTTGTGTAAATTATGTGAGTCGTAGTATAATTTTGGATGCATAAAGTCAATGCCTGGTGTTCAAACCAACTGTGTTGAAATATGTCACGTTGCGCTGTTCATAAGGCCAGTGGCCAAATAGAAAAAACAAAGATTGAGATTCTGCTTTTATGCTGCTGTGTGTAAGCAAACAAGAAAAAAAAACGAAATACCACAGCTGATTGTCCACTAAATTACCTTGTTAAGTTTTTAAAGAAAAAAATAAATATAGGCAGTAGCCTTTCAAAAAAATCCGAAATTAGTGCAGTGTGAAAAATTTTGTGTGCTGTTGTTTTCCATGACTTAATCCCATGTATTCACCTTAGCTTGACTAAGGTTATCGATCCGAATCCTGGTATTATAATGTATTTCATAACTGCAATTTTTGTCCTGTCCTTTTAAATTGACTTTCACAGCCTCCACAAGTTGTTATTGAACGAGTACATTTTATCCTATGACTTATAGTGACACATTTTCATACACATGCAACAATATTCACTTATTTTTGCACTTTCAGATGACTCAACTCTGCGTGAACACAAACAACGCAAACTTTTCAATAACTTCTTGTGGAATGTAAATTTTTAGATGCATTTTTGTTTAGGATGTTCATGGCCTTCATATACTTAGAAAATATTTTTGTTTTAAAATGAATCTACCCATCTCCCAAAGTTAAATTTTAGTCTAAATTCAAAATTTTCCTTCAAGTTTACTTTTGGCTATCTGATATAATCACGTTACTTTAACGTGGCTAAGATTACCGCCACAACATAAATGGTGCCGTGACCATAGGATACATGCCTGGTCATGGAATTCAACTTGTACTGCACAGTAGTTACGAAAAATCTTGAGTATGGTTTCATATGTGAATTCTTTTCTCGTAGTGATAAGTTCTGGTAGTCTCTCTCTCTCAGTGGCCAAAGTAGCGAAAGTGCATATTTTTTTTATTTCAGGTGAATTTCTGTGTATAAGTATTATAATATATCAGTAGCAGTGTTTTTAATATTTGAATAATTTTGGGCTTAACATAAAAGCCAGTTAGGGCTTGACACACATAAAAAAAAATTTTGTGTTGGTGTAATATTTTCAGTGACTAATATGAGTAATTTCAGTAATTTTGTGCGTGACATACAAATAATTTTTTTTGGTGCTTGACACACATATAATTTTTTTTGGGTGTTTACCTACATGAGTTTTCACACAAATAATTTTTCAAGCGTACCTGCATAATGTATAATTTGGCATTTTGAATATAACTAGTGCTAATTAATAGTTTGCAGTGTGTCATATATATATGCAATTTTACATTTTTCCAAATATTGAACTTTTAAGTGTATTTTTCATGTGTTGCAATTTTTTTTCCTCTACAGTACGAGTGTTGAATTAAGTGTATTTTTAATGTGTTGCATTGAGGCAATTTATCATATTCTGTTGAACTAAGCGAAGAAAGTGTATTGTAAAGTAATGTTGTCATTCAAAAATGCCTGTTGTTGCTGATGTCAAATTGGTGAAAGCATAATGCAAAATTGTAAGAAGCGTAACTTCTCTTCTCTGCTCAGGCTGGTTAATTTAGTGCCCAGGTGCACGGGTTAGTTATTTTAAGTTAGTTTGTTTGCTATTGTAGTGCAGTGTAGGTTCAGTGTTGGGTAGGATTAGTATTTCTGTAGTAATAGCCAGTGAGTTAGGAATTCAATAAACAGTTAAATTTCTTTTAATTTAATTTTCTCAGTTTAGTTAACAGGTTAGTATTTGAGCCGATGCAGAATTTTTTTTCTTCGTTCCGTGAAATTTTTTGGCTTGTAAAAAATTCTTTTACCTCTGTAATTAAGGTCAGGTGATAAGTAGCTTCGCTTCGGAACATTTGTTTTCCTAGTTCAGTGGTAGAAATGTTGGAACGGAAGTCAGCTCACCGGAGGTAGTTGGCGATGCAGGTTTGTTTACATTCATCGGTTTGTTGACATGGTCGGAGCACGTGTGTGTGTTGGGTAGTAGGTAGAAGCGAATTTTCTGAGATTTTATTTTATGTTTCGACTCGCTTTGCTCGTCTTTTTCGCAGGGGGAATGTATTTGTCATGACGAAAATTTTAACCTCTGGTGAATTTCAGAAAGACCTGATCAATCTTTCTGTTGGTTTATCAGGGATTAATTAATGCAAAATTTTCTCCCATCACATACGTTAGAAGAAAATTCTTGGTTGAAAGGCAAAGGAATTCGTGCGCAAAATTCGCTTGTCTTAATCACAACCAGGAAAACAAAATTTCATGTTAAAGAAAAAAAAAGAAAAAGAGAATAATATTTGAGTTAACTGACTTTGGGGTTTTGGAAATAATTATTTTATCTGTTCTTTTATCGCATTAGGAAAAGGCGAGTAGGTGTGCAGCTCAGAGAATCAAAATTAATCTTACTTTAACATCACGGAATGGAAAAAAAAGCGATTCTGAAAAAAAAAGTTGTGAGAAAAGGAAATCTTCTTTCAGATCGGCCATTTTAAGGGTCCTGTAGTTGTCGATCAGGAAATGTTGCAGTAGTACTTCTTGTGTTGGCGTTGTTCTATTTTTGGGACAAGGTCACAGCCGCACATAGGAAGTTACTTGGTCCCTAAAAGTGAAGGTCAAGAGTTCCTCTCCCCCGGCTGACCGAGGATGCCATGTGCCTGGTAACAATTTTTTTCTCGTTGAGAGTGCGAGACGCTGCAACGATGCTTACGTGTGTAGGTCAGGGGTCACTCTCCAGGAGTGGGAAAGAAATTCCGTTGTGGGAGGAACTGCTGTTGTCATGCAGAGTTCAGCCAATGAGAGGTCAGCAGTCTCAAACATCCCCGAGTGCTTTAGTAAAATTGTGACACTCTGGCTCTGGGCTGCTTTTTGAACGGGTGACGATGTAGAGAACTCAGTTAAAGCGGCATCCCGCCGGCCGGGAACTTTGCCTTGGCAAGAAAAATGGCGGGGAGGCGATAGGATAAGACGATGTCGTTCGTGGAGAGGACTTAGCTGGCAAAAGGACATGTCTTCTCCCTTATTGATATCCCGGAAAGACAGGGCCCAACACATCTACAACTTCTCCATTCTGTTGCTACTCCCAAAAAGAGGCCTGCTTCAAAGGCCGGAGAGAAAAAAATAACAGTTCCACCTCATCCCAAAGTTTCGGAAATGGTTACCTCGGCTATTACCAGTTGAGAGGAACGTGGAGACTCGTCCCTGCAGGCCATCAAAAGCACATCGCTGCTAATCACAAGGGGGATATTAAAAGGCCTTTCATCAAAAAGTACCTCAAGTCTGCAGCTGCCAGCCATGCCCTTGTTCAGGGAAAAGGTGCCCACTGCGTCAACGGAAAAAGAAAAAAGACATGGAAGACGAACTGCAGAGACTGTGGGTGTGCCTGGACCGTGAACTCGGGGGGGGGGAGAGGTTTTGTGAGAAAAAAAAGGGAACGCCAGCTCAAAGGTAATGTTTTATTTCATATCTTTTCGTATTGATACATAAAAAGCCCATTGTCGTCAGTTTTCAAAAATAAAATTTATTAGTTCCTCAAGTATGAGTTCAGAAAAAGGGGGGGGAAAGAAAGGGGAGTTGAAAATGCTTTCATTTATGTTTTCTTTTTTTTTGTGTGTGTGTGTTGTCATGTCTGGTATTTTAGCAACTCCCCAGGCCAGTAAATTTTAATGTATCCGAAAAATTTGGTTTAATGTTTGAGCACAGTGAATTTTGGTGCATCGATTATAGTTTAGTTGGGCATGTGATAATTGAAAAGCAGTGTTATTGTGATGCCGTGTGTGCTAAAATAATTGTAAACATTTTTCTCTAGCCTTTTACAGCGTTGAGTTTTTGTTTTTTTTGAGTGAAGATAAATTATGGGATGATTTATATTGGGATTTTGGGAGCATATGTATAGTGTGATGAAATTGGAAACCTAAAGTGCTGTTTACATTCTTGGAGTGTTGAGTGTCGAAATTAAGAGTGTTGGTGTGTTATTTTGAGGACCAGTATTTTACATGCTCCAGATGAGTGTTAATCTCCCATTGGAAAGGGGTGATCTTAGGGCAAGCCTGGGAACTTGTCCTAAGGCAGAGGGCTCTGAGTAGGGAATTTTCACCAGGATGCGATATGTGCAAACTAGAAGTTGAGGTATTTGGGTTCTCAAGTTTAGTATTTCACAAAAAGAATGAACATCATGGGTTGAGAAGACACACTTTTGCTCACCAGTTCCAGTATTAATTGTTCTTTTCTTTGGCCTAAATTTTCTTGTTTTTACTAAAAGGTTAAGAGTCTAAATGTAATTTTAATTTTCAATAAGGTGAAAATATTTAGTAGGTTATGTAAATGGTCAGTGTTATTATCTGCAGTGCGACCTGCTCATTGCCTTGATACAGAAGAATTTCCTTGCTTTGTGATTTTTCCTGGGATTTGGATGTAGTGTGACATAAGTGATTTTTTCCTGGGATATATGTGGATAGATGTGTGATTTTTTCCTGGGATATATGTGGATATTGTGATTTTGGATTTCTTGGGATATATAGAGATAAGTGATTTTTCCTGGGATATATGTGGATATGGTGATTTTATATTTCTTGGGATATGGAGAGATTAGTGATTTTTTTTCCTGGGATATAGTTGTGATAGTTCTGGGCCGGATGTGCCTAGAGTATTTTGATTTGAAGTACGACAGGCTCTTTCAGGCGTGGTTTATCAAGGTGGGATTGTGCATTGGTTCGAAAAGGGGGAACCTTGAGGACGTGGCTTTTGGGGGAAAACTTGTCTTCAAACCCCCCAGTAGTTTCGCTGCCCACGGAGATATGTACTGCCAGCGAGGGTCGGTCGGGCGTTGCTTTAATGGATGTTGCGAGATCATGTTAGAGGAAATTCTGTACTTGATGATGTGTCGCACTTGAGGATTTTTTCCCTTTCCCTTTGCCTAGGCTGAAATTGGATTCACGACCCAATTTCACGCCTTCAGCCTGACTAGTGTTTTCTTCCTGTGTTGGTTCTCAAAACCCAGGGCAGTGTCTGAACTGAGAGTATTTGCCTCACCGCTACCTCAGTAATTCACTGCAGGTGTTAAATTTAAGTTTTGTTTGGTGTGATTTAAAGTATCTAAATTAATTTGTTTATGATATGCTGTAGTGCTGGGGATGTGAATTCTAAATTCTGGTTGTTAGTGTTTGTGAACATGATATTTAGTTTGGAAATTTAGTTAATTGGTATTTTGAGCTTTTGTTTGCAGTATAGAGTTATTAAGTATCTTGAGCTATTATTTGAAGTGAAGAGTGAGGGGATTTTTATGAACAACCCATCTCCCAAAGTTAAATTTTAGTCTAAATTCAAAATTTTCCTTCTAGTTTACTTTTGGCTATCTATTATAATCACCTTACTTTAACGTGGCTAAGATTGCCGCCACAACATAACCATGTTACATGGAAATGTTATTTTTCAGTTTACCAGCAAATACAGCTGTACTTTGCCATAATGTTTTGATCACGTTATCCTCTGTATTCCGTTATTATGCTGTATAAATTTCGTTGGTATCAGAAGTCTCCTTCTTGGTGTTCTTTTTTCACTTTCCGCCAATGTAGAGCGGCCAATTTTTTAAAGACAATAATGTTTTATGCAGATAATATGAAACTCAAATGCAGTTAACGATTATTATTATAAGAAGCAATTTGTTTCTTTCATAAGGCTGTTTATGAATTTTAGTTTGTAACCTGACTAGGAATGTGTTCCTCTCTCTCTCTCTCTCTCTCATTTTTTTAAACCATGTATAATTACAAAATTGGTGTGTTTCTACTGCTCTCTTAGAAATTCGTTCAGAGGAAGAGAAATCCATTTTGGTGTGTTTCTACTGCTCCCTTATAAATTCGCTCCACTTCCCAGGAGTACAAACCCTAATTTAACAACAACAAAAAATCATTTTACATTACAAAATTTCTGACTTCGAGAAATTCCCATTTGTTTATCCAAGTTCCCTAAAATCTAGATAACTGCACCCGCCGTATATTCTAACTGCTTAAATATTTGGGGAGGGGGTTCTAAAAGGGGCTCAAAGAAAAGTTGGATGGGCTGAAGCCCAACTCAGTTCATCCGTAGAATCGCGTCTGTGCCAATGTAAAAAGGAAAGTTTTGAAATCCACAGGGTTCAAATAAAAGTTAATGAAAAATGGAAGCAAATAACTGAAGCTTTTTACTTCTAATGTAAGTTGATGCCTTTTCATTAAATTAAAGCATTTTTTCTAATATACACTGCTGGCCACCCAAAATGCAACACCAAGAAGGAAGCATCCGATTGGCCTGAAATTCGCAGCATATGTCGCCCGCGAGAGGATATGCAAACGATTAGCATTACAGAGAATATGCAAATCATGTGCGCCTGACACGGCGAGGAGTGAGTAGTGGAAGCGTATCGTGCTGTCGGATCTGTGCGTGAGATGCTTCCTGATGCCTCGTCGCAGAATACGGTAGTCATTCCAGCACGTTTCGGAGTTCGACAGAGGACGAATAGTGGCTTATCGCGACAGCGGTTTATCGTACCGAGACATCGGCGCTCGTGTGCGACGACATCCAGCCACAGTGAGGCGAGTATGGATTCGGTGGGTGCAGAAGGGACGGACGGACCGACGTGAGCGATTGCCGGAGCTGCGGCACACCACCGAACGAGAGGACCGGCATGTTGTGCGGCTGGCATTGACGGCTCGCACCGACACATCACGAACGTTACCACAGTAATTAGGGTGTGTTGCGCAACAACCTGTGTCAGCACGTACCGTTCGACGTCGTCTGCAGGAGCGTGGACTTGTCGCACGGCGCCCATTGCTCCGGTTATCATTGACGCTATACCACCAGCGAGTGCGGCGGCAATGGGCCGTTGAACGCCGCGCCTGGAGTACGGAATGGCTCGACATTGTCTTCTCCGACGAATCCCGCTTCTACCTGCAACACCACATTGGTCGGATCCGCGTGTGGCGGCACCGCGGCGAGGGACTGCATGACGCCTGCATTATGCATCGCCAAACCGGCGATGCATTATGGTTTGGGGCGCAATTGGATATGACACCATAACCCCTCTGTTAGGCATCGCCGGTACACTCAACAGCCACCGCTACATCTCCAACGTTTTGGAGCCTGTAGTCCTCCCGTACTTGCAGGACCTGCCAGCGGCCACGTTTCAACAAGACAATGCGCGCCCTCACGTCGCACGCATCGTGAAACAATGCTTCACGGCCCACCAGGTGTCACTGCTGCCGTGGCTCGCCTGTGCTCCCGATACGTCGCCCATCGAACACTTCTGGTCGCTGATCGGCAACCGAGTGGCCCGGCAAGCACCACCCGCGGCTACGCCTGATGAACTGTGGCAAAGTGTGGAAGCAGCTTGGATCGACATACTCCAAGCCCACATCCAAAGCCTCTTTCGTTCGATGCCGCGGCGTGTATAGGCCGTTATTGCCAGCCATGGGGGCCACAATAACTATTGATTTCTGCGTGTTCCGCAAGTCGCACGGGCCTGTAAGCTCAATCGTTTCATCTTTGTATCTGTTGTTATGTGTCCAGTAAAGCTGGCTTTGCAATCTCGTGTCCTTATTGGTGTTGCATTTTGGGAGGCCAGCAGTGTATATGTAGGATGGGCGTTGGTGGGTTCGTTGCAGAGGGGTAACTCTAGTTGAATGCAAGACTAATTTCTTTTGTGACAACTAAAATAATATTTAATGGAGTAAATAGTAACGCAGGCGTCGTTGAATTCAAGGGAATGAAACATAAACAAACATCGCCTTATGCACACATCCGCGCACACGACAACTTAATTTCATCTCTCTTCGTCTTATAGCCGGCTGAACTCCCTCACCTACCCTTGGTGGTATCTCCGGCTAAACTGAATCATCTATTAGGTGTGCAACTTAATTCTCGGCCACAGGCACTACACGTTGACAGCAAATTATAGAAAATCGAATAAGTACCTGTTCACGGAAATAATCCCCGTTGTGTTGGATACATTTCAGCCATCGGTCAGGGAGTTTTCGGATGCCACTGCGAAAAAAAGAGGGCTGTTTCGAGTTGATAAAGTCATCAATACTTGTGTGGACCTCCTCGACAGAAGTGAAGTACGTATCACTCAGGTGATGTTGCAGGGAGCGAAAGAGGTGATAATCCGACGGGGCGAAGTCTGGAAAATACGCCAGGTGGGACAAAATCTCCCATCCCAGGTCGGTAATCGTGTTTAAAGTCGTTTTCGCGGTGTGAGGACTCGCATTATCCTGAAGCAACAGGACCGACCTTCTGCCTTTGCCGGTGTATAGCCTCTTCGCCTCCACTGCGTCACTCACGCGAATGAGTTGCTGACAATAAGGCTCAGCATTGACCGTTTCACCAGGTTTGAGCAACTCATAGTGCACGACACGGCGCTGATCCCACCATACGCACAGGAATGATTTCCTGACATGGATATTCGGTTTGGCGGTACTGGTGGTAGGCTGACCTGGATAAACCCACGATTTGCGCCGCTTAGGATTATCGTACAGGATCCATTTCTCATCACAGGTCAAAATTTGTGGAGAAAATCCTTCTTCTTGAATCTAAAGATCAAGGACACAACATCATCGTAGCGCCTAGACTTGTTCGCAGCTGTGAGATGGTGGGACACCCAACGACCCTCCTTGTGAACCAGCGCAAGCTTGTGCAGGCGCTTTGCAATGGCTTGCCGTGTTATTCCGAGTTCCTGGGCGAGCTCTGACTATGTGCGACAGGGATTCGCGTACAACAGTTGTTCCAGTTCCTCATCGTCAACTTACTGTGGCTGTCTTGGACATTCTACATCGCGGAGATCAAATTTCCCGTGCTTAAACCGCTGGAACCACTTCTTACACGTACTGTAGGACACAGCAGCATCACCCCCCAAAAAACATATCATTTGCTGGGCTTTCGCGGCACTTTTTGTCAGTTGAAACGTTCGAGAAGCTACGTGCTGAAACCAATTAGTTGGATCATCAAGTGATAATTCTGATAAGACAGGTATGAGGGTCTTATGGATTCTTCGGACTTGCCTTTTCCTCGTGGAACACCAGTAGTGATTTGAAGATGCTCTATGCCCTCTTTGAGACAATAAACGTTAAACTCTTTTGATATGAAGGCACTATCTCTATCGACAATTATTCTGGTTTGGTTTCCAAAGGTTTTCTGCAGCAAATTCAACTTATCCAATGCGTCTTTGGTTGTAGTATACTTTACTGCGTGGAACCATGTAAACTTTCTAAAAGCGTTGACAACAGTAAAGTGGTTGTAATGTTGGTGGATGAGAGGAGACCAATAAAATCGGCATGTTGGGTACTAAACGCTACTTCTTCCTTCGGAAGAGGATTTAGAAACCCTCCTTGCTTTCCCGATTTCTTGTTTAACAAGATGCATTTGACACAGTTCTGTATCGCAGATTCAATGTGCTTACGGAGGCCTGGTATAAAAAAACTGTCGCTTAACAATTTTCTCAGTTTTTGCTACTGAAAAAATTGCCCTTTTCGTGGGCATTTTTGATGACTTCTAATTGCATGGCCCTTGGGACAACCATAAAGTCATGGCCATTTTCATATTGGTAAAATAACCGTGGACACCTTCACTCCCTAATAACTTTCTCACAGTGGTAATAAACTGATATAAGATGTAATCATGACGTGGTATCTACTCAATGCGTCAACATCCTGCATTTGTTCACCCGGTCGATGTACATTTCACACTGAAAGTCCTCTGAAAATAAAGCCCATCGTTCTACTCTGGTTATTAGATCTTTTTTGAAATGAGGTTGTCTTCGTTCAAACTTTGCTTTCATTATTTTCTGCCAATACTCAATTTCAAGTTCACTTTCTAGTATGTGGCAAGTGAATCAACACCATTGATGCTAATTGTTTTACAGCTAATCTGCTCGTTATTATCTTCTGCTTCAACTTATTTACCATCTTCATCTATTTTTCCATCATCTTTTTCTTCATCTTATTTTTCGTCATCTTTTTTCTCACCATCAGCATCTTTACCACATCATCTTTTAATGGTCACTGTCATCGTTTTCATCATCCATATCTTTATCGTCATCACCCCTTTTTTTGGAATATTTTTCTAAAATTGATTGAGTTATACCTTGCGAGAACCGGATATATGACCCTGGTCTACCCTTGCTGTAATTGAGATATGCAATACCACCTTGTGATTCAGAAAATACCTCAATGCGGTCAGTTTCAATTAAATCGGATGGTTGGTCCGTAACATCAGAAATGTGCATTAAGAAACTTCCGCCATTCGCAGTTTGTATCTCTATACCCCTACTACCGATATGAATTTCTGTTTGACGAAGTATTTCTGTTCCGATCACCATTTCCATTCTCAAAGCACTTCTAGGCACCACATGAAAGAATAGCTTGAATGAATTACCGTTGATATGTATCGAGTAGACAAAAGAACGAAACGTAGCAACTTTGCAATCGCTGATTCCCGAAAGAGACACGATACGATTTTACAGCGGAGGACTACCATTCTTGCGATAAATATCTTCATGAATGACATTTACTTTACTTCCGGTATCGAGGACAGCTACTGCGTCAGCACCACTGCATTCCACTTTGACCTTTGACGTCGGACTGTGCGGCTTCGCCTCGATTACGCAACTTGCAGGCTCTGGAGCCCGACTATTGACTGTGACGATGCTCTCAGAATTTGTTCTCAACGGACAACTAGACGATTTATGGTAACCATACGAATTACAAGGAAAACACTTAATTCATTTATTTTTCGAACGTCAGTTTCTCGAAACGTGATTTCTTTCACCACAATTAAAACAACGAATATTATAGCTTCTGTTCAACGATGCATTTATAGTTTTATTTTGCTGTAGATACTTACTCTTAGACCGGTTTTCATTTTTCTTTGGGACTGTATTCATTTTGATCTGAGGCTCTTGCGCAGCCGAACGAATTTTCTCATAAATTAATAATTTCTTTGCCCCCCTGCCCCGGTGGAGCAGTGGTCTAAGCGATGGCCTCTGATAATTCGTCCGAAAGGGGTCCGGGTTCGAATCCCGGTGAGGCACGGATGTTGTGTTTGTCTTACGGCACTGGCTCTCTCCCTTCCCTGGAACCAGTGACCCTAAATTAGGGACGGGCGACCTGTTATAGCCCATTGAGTTGCTCACGGTGGTCGTTTCTCCAATCGAAAAAAAAATCTTTATAAATTCCCTTAAATCTTTTGCTCCAAATAAAATTGCTTTCTTCTGAGCTCTATCTGAAATTCCATTAATAACACATTCAGTTAAAGTTCCAGATTTTATATTACTTCTACTCGCAATTTCTTTTATTATAAGGAAATATTCTTGCGATGACTTGTGGCTGTGCAGTCGGCGTCCCGATACCATTTTGTGAAATTGACCGCTATTACATCTAGGAGCAAATTCTTCTCTCAAAGCAAATTTTAATTTATTCCATGTAATTAATTCTGATTCACCCTGAACAAATAATTTTGCTATGCGGGCCAAAGATCTTTTGGCAAATATCAATCTTTGAAAGTCATTCCATTCGCATAGGTTTGCAATTTCTTCAAAGTTGACTATCCACTTGTCAATTGAAAAGTTTGAGGCATCATTATACTTCCGAATAGAATCTTCGACGTTACGGTAGCTAACGGAGAATTTATAAAAAGCATCCGATCCGGAAAACGCAATTTACCTTTACGTTCCCTAGCGGAAAATCTGTGCATTACTTGAAAAAGGAACTGTAACCTAAGTAGTCTTCGTTATAAATGGCATCGAATGGAAGAAAGAATTTTTCAATCTGATATTTAGAAGCAAAATGTATGCAATAAAATTTATTTTGAATTCGATATCATCTACATCTACACCCTCTAGCGGCGAAGTTTTGTATCGGAAGAAGACGCGAAGGAAAGGACATCATTCGCACACTTCAGGCTTATCAATGCAAAACGAATTTTTCAAATCGGACTATTAGTTGCAGAGATATTGTGTCCATAGACAGACGGACGGACAAACCGATAACATTAGAACGATCTTTTTTACACAACACGTGCTGAAAATGCCACAGGTCTGTTTTTTCCCCCAAAGAACACCATTTAATTCATTATATTCTGAGGGCTGCGTAGTTATGTGCAAACAACTGTAATATACATAACCTCTCATCTTCCTTAGTGTAAAAATTTGATTCAAACTCATAAGTTTTTCACATTTTTCTGCTAATATGTATGTGCAGGAACTGTTGATACAGATGTGAAAAGGAGCTTCAAATCGTCTGGAGCAGCTGCTATCCCGTCATCCATTTTTATAAGCTCTAAAACCGCTAAAATGATTTAAATATTTAACTCATTTCTTGAAAAAAATTACTAAAAATTACTTTTCTTTTTTAACACTTCGTTCAGAGCTGCCGCAAAAAAATTCCTCGCTATTTCTTTTATCACTTTCATAGGAAGCTTCCTCGAACGTTTTGCAAAATAATTTTGCTGAGGCTCTAGGCAATTCCCACATTGCTGGGTAGACTCACCAGCAATGTGGGAATTGTGTGAGCCATCAGTAAACCCCCTGGACAACTGTATATCATCCACAGCCAAAATAAGAGGGGGGGGTGCATTTTCCAACTGGTGCGCTATTGTGAGTGGTGTGTCACTCTCCGATGACAAAGTATCACGTTTTTGATTTATGAATTATACTCTTAAACTAAAACCTTTTTTTTACAGTGCTATTTACATCAAAAGTGATGAATGAAGTATCAGACATCTACTATATAACCAGAAAAACAATTTCGCACGGGAAGTGATATATGCAAGAATTCAGCTGTCTACCTGTGCGATAAAACACCATACTATAAGTTGCAAATTAAAATCACTTTTTTTTGCAATTTAAAAGTAGGTTAAAAACAGACTAGCGCTTTCTGGGATCACGTTGTCCCCATCTACGGGTCCAAAGCACCACAGTGACACGATAGAGGCAGTCATTATATACAGATTAAAATCCCCCCGGTACACCACGTCACCAACATTTTAGTGACGCCAACATTTACCCAGAAAAAGGCGTACATGTTAATAACAGTTGATATTACAGTAAGTATAAAAAAAATTACAAATGACACTAGGCAAGGAGTGCAGATTAGCCATTGGACAAAGTCTCTGTCGGGACAAGCAATCCACGCCAAGGTCCCTGTACATATGCGGGCAAGTCCAAATTACAACATCTGCCACCATAAGCAAGAATATACAGGCTTTCGGAAAGGAAAACAGTACTTTTATTGAGATTTGTTTCCAGAATTTTCACATTTTCCCAAACCGGCGAGTAACCGCCCTGTGTGACAGCTAACGTAAAGGCAGTATGAGTAGTGCCAACTCGAAGCATGTACTGGTGTTCTCTCAGGCGGGTATTTAAGCACCTGAGAGTAGAACCTATATAACAATTCTCAGTAGCATTCGGGTCTCCATGGGTAAGAGGAATACAGTATACCCCATGTTTTCTGAGGGTAGGAGTTCTGTCCCAGTCATTCCTGACAATATCAAAGATATTTCTGGTGCATAATCCAAAAGAGATGTCATGTCGCTGACAGATTTTTCTGAGTGTGGAGACTATAGGAGGGAGGTAATCTACTTTACTTACAAATCTAGTTGTCCAAATTTCCCTAGACAAAGTGGTGAAGTTCAGTCTAGTAGATCTTCTCAACAACTTCTGAAAAAATTGTTCCGGGTAGCCGAATCTGCGAGCCAAAGACAAGGTTCTGGAAAGTTCTTCACGTCTTGCTTTTCCTGATGTAGAATGTGTATAAGCACGTTTAATCAAGAAGCGAAAAGCTGCAGATTTATGTTCTGGGGGTGAGATGAGTTGAACAGTATGATACAGGGGGTGAAAGTGGGTTTTCTGTAAACAGAGTATTTGATCTGTTGAGTATTTAGGTTTCTACATAACAAGAAATCAAGGAAGGGTGACTTCCCATTTTGTTCAACTTCTTTGGTGAATTTTATTGTAGGAAACTGTGATGATAAGCAAGAGATGAGATCATCAAGTTGGTGAATTGAATGTGGCCAGAAGACCAGCATATCGTCAACATACCTAAGGATTAATGAGGGTTGAAACGGATAATCACGCAAGACCTTGTCTTCCAGAAACTGCAAAAGTATTTCTGCCAGCACCGGTGAGAGCGGGGAACCCATGGGTGCACCCTCTCTCTGTTGATAGATTATGTGCTCATATTTAAAATATGATATTTTGGCTACTAATTTCAGAGCGTGAGAATAGCATGTACTTCTAAATATGGGATAGAGTCTTCTTGCAATCTGACAGCAATGATGGAATGTACCGTGTCTAGTGGTACATTCGGGAAAAGCGACACCACATCCAGAGAGGCCATAATAAATCCATTTTTGGTGGGTCGAAGCCTTTAATACGTTCCAAAGCCTGTATCGAACTTTTTATTGATACATTAGAGTTCAAAGTGAGGGGTCTCAAATAAGTAGCCAGCGCAGACTCAAGAGGCCTTGTAGGGCTAGCACGGCCCGAGACTAATAATCTTAAGGGATGGTCTGGTTTATGTAACTTTAGCTTTCCAAAACGTTCTGGTACTTTGGGTCCAGTAGGATGTTTCATTTTAGAGGATATTGAAACGGGAAGGAAACCCTGACTTCTGAGTTTACTTAGTTCCACCACCGTAGCTGCATTAGGGTCTCCTGTATCATACCGTTCAACTCATCTCACCCCCAGAACATAAATCTGCAGCTTTTCGCTTCTTGATTAAACGTGCTTATACACATTCTACATCAGGCAAAGCAAGACGTGAAGAACTTTCCGGAACCTTGTCTTTGGCTCGCAGATTCGCCTACCCGGAACAATTTTTTCAGAAGTTGTTGAGAAGATCTACTAGACTGAACTTCACCACTTTGTCTAGGGAAATTCGGACAACTACATATGTAGGTAAAGTAGATTACCTCCCTCCTATAGTCTCCACACTCAGAAAAATCTGTCAGCGACATGACATCTCTTTTGGATTATGCAACAGAAATATCTTTGATATGGTCAGGAATGACCGGGACAGAACTCCTACCCTCAGAAAACATGGGGTATGCTGTATTCCTCTTACCCATGGAGACCCGAATGTTACTGAGAATTGTTATATAGGTTCTACTCTCAGGTGCTTAAATACCCGCCTGAGAGAACACCAGTACATGCTTCGAGTTGGAACTACTCATACTGCCTTTACGTTAGCTGTCACACAGGGCGGTTACTCACCGGATTGGGAAAATGTGAAAATTCTGGAAACAAATCTCAATAAAAGTACTGTTTTCCTTTCCGAAAGCCTGTATATTCTTGCTTATGGAGACAGATGTTGTAATTTGGACTTGCCCGCATATGTACTGGGACCTTGGCGTGGATTGCTTGCCCCGACAGAGACTTTGTCCAATGGCTAATCTGCACTTCTTGCCTAGTGTCATTTGCATTTTTTTTATACTTACTGTAATATCAACTGTTATTAACATGTACGCCTTTTTCTGTGTAAATATTGGCATCACTCAAAAGTTGGTGACGTGGTGTACGGGGGAGGGGGGGGGGATTTTAATCTGTATATAATGACTGCCTCTATCGTGTCACTGTGGTGCTTTGGACCCGTAGATGGGGACAACGTGATCCCCGAAAGCGCTTGTCTGTTTTTAACCTTTTTTAAATCGTAAAGAAAGTGATTTTAATTTGCAACTTATAGTATGGTGTTTTATCGCACAGGTAGACAGCTGAATTCTTGCATATATCAGACATCTACGTTGGTGGAAAGTTTTTCGATTCATGTTGTGCATTAAACATTGTTGTTACAGCAGCTTAAATGCGTGATTATGCATAGATTATCATAAAATATTGATTCATCGTATCGTGTACTACAGATTGGGTGTTTCACAATAGAGTGTGCAACGTTTTCAGTCTCGTAGTATCAAGTGCTACAGAAAGATCTTAAGATTGTAGGGCTGATAAATGGATAAGTGCAGAATAATCACAATATCAAAAAATAATTGCAATTATTGTTCAATAAGGCACAACACTAACGCGTTTAAGTGAAAAATTCACAGTGCTTGAACAGTGCCGGAACTAGAAATTTTCTTTGGTGGGGCAAAACCTCAGACTGCCCCCCCTCCACACGAGGCTTTTTTACCAGATTTTCAAAATTAAGGTATTATTTATTTACAGTTATGGTTTGAACAAAAAAATTATTTAAAAAAAGTGTATACAGGAGGCCTTTTACCAGATTATCAAAATGAAGGTATTATTTAATTACACTTATGGTGCAAACACAAAAAATTCTACTAAAAGTGTACAAAAATGATTGCAAAAAAATTCCTATAACTTTATCTTGCGAGCTTTCTTGGCTGCAAAGGTTTTAATGACTTCATCATATGATATTTGTGATGCCACTTTGTGTTCAATGTTAATTATACTTAGGTTTGAGAGATGTTCCTGGCTCATAGTGTTCCGTACATACGTTTTAATCAGCTTTAGTTTGCTGAAACTTTGTTCGTTTGATGCAACAGTCACTGGAAGTGTCAACAAAATCTTAAGTGCTGTTGAAATGTTTGAGTACGCATCTTCAAGTCTACATTTGAAAATGAAATTTAGGAGAGCTTTAGGAGATGCAGTTTTCAAATTACTGTCCAGGCTCAGAACGTGTTGCTTACAGCTCTCTACTTTTAGTTCAAGCTCAGCTTTACAGATATAATCTGAATACGTTTCCCCAAGCTGAGCTGCCTTCGACCTTAGTTCTTCTGCAGAAAGTGACTGGAACTTGGAGCCATGAAGGAAGCTAAATTTTTTATCTAGTTCCTTGATTGCCTCAAATCTCCTTCTCAGTTCAGAAAGCACCCTGTCCATTACTTCCAAAAGAAGGATCTTGAATTTTTTTTTCTGTAGACATTTGAACCTCTTCATCTTCATCTTCTTCATCCAAAAATGTCTTCCTTTTCCTCATTCGAACTTTACGGAAATTGGGGCTCAACCCAAGTTCCTCTGTCTTTTCTCTGGCTTCAGTGATTGCATCATTTGCACAAGTATCTCGAGACGATTCCAGAAGTTTGATGAGTCCGCGGATGTGCTTTGCAGACATATCAATTGTTATATCCTCTGTTTGAAGAAGTTTGTTGACCCGGTGAATATGACTCAAAACTTTGAACCAAAAACAGGTCATCACAATAAATTCATATGTTGATAGGTCTTTCAAAAGATTTTTGGCCCCATCTTTCGTTTCCAAATTGGAGTCACTGTAGTTCTTAAGTTCATCTAAGGCCTTCATGACTTTTTCAAGTTGGAAAAAAACAACTCGCATGGCTTCAATTTTGGCTGACCATCTGGTTTGTGTCTGCGATTTCAGTGTGGTTATCACATGAGCATGAAGAACTTCCCACCTTGAAGTTGATGCAGCAAAGAATAAATAGAGGCGGTGAAGTGTACCAAAGTATGTTTCTGCCTCTACCACCACACAAGCAGCGTGAAAACCCACTAAGTTGAGTGAATGAGCTGCACATGGTATGAAAAAGGCTAAGGGATTCTTATCCAAGATACGTTTCTGAACACCCTTGTTCTTTCCAGCCATATTAGCACCATTATCATACGACTGGCCCATGCAGTTCCTGATATCCAACCCATCCCTTTTCAGTTTATCTATGATGGCTTCTGACAGGCCTGAACCAGTTTTATCCGTCACAGTGAAGAAATCAATGAAGCTCTCAACAACTTCTGGACCATTCTCATCTACCCGTATGTACCTTATAATCTGAGACATCTGCTCCTGATGGCTTACGTCGGGAGTGCAGTCAAACATCATGGAAAAATACTTTGTTTCCTTAATGTCGTTCAGTATTTTTTCCCTAATTTTTCTTGAAATTCTTTTCAAAAATTCATCTTGTATTGCGTGAGAAAAATAAGTAAGCTGACCTTTTTTTGTGGCGTTCAATATGTTCTCGTAAAGGGGCATGGTAATGTGTAACGAGCTCTATGGTATTGAGAAACTTTCCACTGCTAGGGTCACCAAAGTCACTGGTTTCTTCTGATCCTCTAAACGGGCTATCCTGTTTTGCCAAATGCACAATGACATCAACAATAGATAGCAACGCAGCTTTACAGTGGTTTTCCTCTTCTCTGATTTGCTCTTGAAGCTCTTTATCTGTGCCTTTTCTTGTTACCAATGATGACTCCAGCGTCTTCCATGAACAAAAACACATTTTGTGATTTAACGAGTTTTCGTGCTCTGGAATTCGATCACTTAATTTCTTTCACTGAGTGAACCCATCTTTTTTAGCTAGAGTTGATAACTTTTGATCGGGAATGGAATCTGAAAATAATCTGCAGGGGATACAGAAAAGTGCCTTTTTCGACTTACTGTATGCTAACCATGATCTCCGAACTCTGAAATTGTTTGGAAGCTGTTTGTAAAACCATTCTTCGGTAAGCTTCCTATCATCCCTTAGACTGTTAGCAAGATCATTAGGGTCATGGACATCTCGAATTTCAGCTCTCATCCTTATCAAATAGCATCTTTGGGCATCACAAAACTTTTCAGGTCAACTTCCTGGATCATGATAATCTAAATCCAGTTCACCAGAAGTTAACGTAATATGTTTTCCTGGATCATGATAATCTAAATCCAATTCACCAGAAGTTAACGTAATATGTTTTCCTGTGCCACCGATACGTAAATCTACATGTATACCCTCTTCGTCATCTTGTAATTGATCTGAACGCTTCTCGTTTTCCTTCATGTCATTTTCTTAGAGTTGGACCTTGTTCTGATCTTCTTTAACTACAACTATCTGATCTTCCTCGTGGTGCTCACTGTGCCTTCCTTCATTTTCAATTTGCGTCAGCTCTCTGGGAATATCTGTGGGAAGATATGAAATAAAATACCATTATGTAGGACAGTAGGAAGTTTTCCTACAAATGAAATAAAGTTCTATTGTATGATTCCTACAAATGCAGCATGTAAATCATAACGATAATTATATGAAGGAATTATTGCGGTAATCGTAAGAAATATGAATTCCATTAAATTTAAAGTATAAAAATACGCAGAATATATGTAAAATATTATATACCACGCTTACTAGCTCATATTTTTAGATTTCCCCCAAAAAAGAAGTACAACAGAAAACATTTCAGGAGTAAATAGCGGGAATCTGCCCCCACCCACAAGCTTTTTTTTTTTTTTTTTATACAGAACAGCTATTTTTTTTCCTTCAGAACTCTCGAAAAAAAAAGTTGCCTTCCTCCCTCTATTTACGGCGTTTTTGTAGCTCTGTTGTTCACCGGGCACGGCAACAGAGATCAAGGTCACTGGAATTTCTCTTCCCAAGTGGTAACAGAGATAGTCGTTTGTCCACACATGCCTTGGCCTTTCGGATTCGTGTTTTCCTGCAGCCCAAGTTATGCAAAACCGAGAACAGGGGCAGAGCTTGGGGTGGGGAACGAGGAAGGAATTACATTATCAATGGCGCAACTTCTGTGTTCAACAGTCAACTCAACGGGGGGGGGGGTATATATAGTAATGACTAATGATGATAATAAAAAACAACAACCTAGATTCGGTTTTTAAAATTTTTGGAGAAGTAAAAATTCGTCCCAGATTATTTTTTAGGAATTCATTTCCGTTTTTGATGAGTAAAATACACCGTAATAACTGAATAATAACGTTCAACACACCGTAGTAACTGAATAATAACGTTAAACACACCGTAATAACTGAACATTTCAAACACGCACATTAATAAAAACACTGAACATTTAAAACACACATCAAGAAATCATCCATAAATTAAACACAAGCACCACATAAAAAAATTTCTGCATCCAAATACAACTGTTTCATACACGCAAGCGGCCATTAAAAAAAGCTCGTTCATCACTTTCAGTTACGCCGTTTAAAACACACACACAAATATCTAAATCAAAATACCTTGCGAAACACTTTGTTCGATTTAACGTCTTTAGAAACCTGCCCCCCCCCATAAACCCGGATTTAATAAATTGTCAGGCCACTTTTGTTTTTACAAAATTAACCCAGATTACGCATTGATCACGTCCATAGTTTTCCATTGTCCGTTTCATACGGACACAGTGCAAATAAAGGGTTAAAATCAGCGACAAAGTTACCACACAACTCGGTAGTTAGTAAAAATTTCGAAAATTTACACAGTTAAACATATTTTCCGATCACATTAAACAAAATAAAAGTTATTTTAAAACAAAAAATCAACAGCAAGGCAATTATATTAATCAGGGATAATAACCATTACTATGGCCCCTGCAGAGGGGTTACACGGGTCTCTATTTAAAATACAATGGGCTATTTTTAACGTTTTCAATATAAGACGATAACAATTTATCTATTTACCTTCTTCACTGACCTGGTCAGTACGATCAGAAGACTTCATCCACGTTGGAAACATTTCTGCTGATTGTTGAATTTCCATTTTCTTCTTCTGAGCTCTTTTAGCATTTTGACTTCCTGACAACTTTCTTTTTATTGACAGCATCTTACTTCTTCGTTAGGAATTGCGGGGAATAAAAAAAAATTGTTTAGTTTAGCACTGCACGTGTGGAGAGAGCCCTAGGCTGTTACCTCCTATGTTATAGCGCACGTGCAAAAGAGAAGACGCTAGAAAAAGACCTTGCTTAGCCAGCGCAAGGCTGAACTGGATTGGCCAGCGCCAGTGTTGCCAACAGTTCTCACGTAATTTTCCGATAATGCTACTTTTGTTCCCGATTTGACCTGACATCGTTTCACACAAAAGGACAACGTTCGTTCTCCTTCTCTAAGGTATTTTCTTATCTCAGATTTTTTTCCATTAAGCAAAAAAATCTATCTTTCTTTAAGCAAAAAAATCTAAAAGTCTATTTAGCAAATAATCTTTCTTTCTTTAATTTTTTTTTTTTTTTTTTTTTTTGGAGTAATAAAAAAAAATTCTTTTCCGCTTTTCTTTTCGTTCCTCTCGAAAATTATTTTCTTTCCGCAGAGCTAATTTGGCGCCCCTCTCAATGCAGCAGCCGGGGCTTGTGCCCCGGCTGCCCCCACCCTCCCTAGATCCGGCACTGGCGTGAACCACCGCCGAAATGTGTATTCACTTGTAGTTTCAGATTTCTTTTATTCAGTCATTTCATGTTATGAATGAACTTTTTACAGTATAGTTACGCTATTTTGAAGCGAATATAATTTTACTGTAAAATCGTATTTATAAACTGATTTCTTCTTGTACAAGTAATTTTGTAAATGAGTTTAAATACTGCATATGCTATGTTAGGCATCTGTAAGTTTTTCACAGATCATTGTACTTTCCGTGTGTATGGTTTTCCGTCTTCTGCGTGGGCAAGAAATGTGTGGGAAGTCGACTAAGTTTGGTAACTTTCCTGTGCATGATTCGGCGGAGAAAAATATGTAATAAATATCATCTGAGCCTGAAAGGCAGATTTGTACTCCTTAGAGTAACTGAGCCGCATTTCCTTAACTGATCAATCAAGGAGAAGCACATTTTTGTTTCGTGGATGTACGAAATCCTGCAAAGTGAAGGTTACAAATTAATCGAAACGGGATTGCAAGATTTTTTACCACTGAATGTTTCCTAGGCGAAATGTATTTAGAAGACAGTTGTTTTGTTTAGCACCATGCCGTAGGTAAACGAGGTAAACATGTTTGCAATTTTCTTTTTTTTTATATTGCTAATCTATAATTTCTTTTGTGTAAATAATATGTAAACAGGTATGTTAAACTTTAACCCGGCAAAAAAGAAACGGAAAAAGATAATTCTGGAAATGTAAGCTTTTAAACACTTTTCATTTCAGATTCATGTATTGACGGCCAAAGTACAGTCCATGATTTCTCCCTGAATATGGTCTTTTGTGCTTCGAAAAAATGTTTCTCTGGCTTCATATTACGTTATTCCTCACTCATCACATGCAGACGGATTTTGTTGAATTTACTATGAAACTATCTTAAAATCTATATATCTGCTTAACAAAGTTCAATAATCTGTAACCTACTGTAATGATCCTGAATGAATTTATTAGAGTGACTACCGTTTTCCCCTGAAAATAATGAAAACCTGGATGCAAATAATTTAAACTTGATATACGCATCAAATTAATAAATGAATGTTACCATTCAAGTTATTCAAATCAGCACAAGTCAGCTTTCTGAAACCATTGTTATTCTCATCGAACAGAATTTGTAGTAAATTGTCGGTCAAGTAATTTGGTCTATTCCTGTTTGCATTATGCTTTGTTTATAAGTAAATTTTGACCGTGTGTTTAGATGTTTTTGTACGTTCATACAGTGTATCTAAAAGTACAAAAAGTAGCCTCACTTTCCATGCGTACTAACAACCTCTGTTGTTTAAATTAATGAATTAGATCTCGCTTCAAGTGTACTGTTGCAGTTTATTTGTAAGAACATAAATTTAATTTTAAGTTTTGTAAGTTCTTGTAGTTTATTAGCCAGTGAATAAACCAAGTTTTTCTCTGAATTCTTAGAGTTCACTCTGAACTGAGTGCCGTTGTTCGCAATCATAAACTGAGAATGTTTCAAGTTAATTCACTTTGTTTTTCATGTGTTACAGCCTGCGTCGGAGCTGCTTCGGTGTCGCTATCCATGTTTCTCTCCCCCGTCGTGATTTCCCTATGCCGGCGCAAGAGCACGAGGCTGATGGCCGTTCTTGGAGGCCTTGTAGCTGCCTTGGGTTGCCTCTTCACATCTTTCGCCTCACAGTTCCACCAGCTGTTCTTCAGCTACGGGCTCTTTGTTGGCAGTGGTATCAGCCTAACCAGGGAGACATCGGGACTTATTGTTGGCCAGTATTTCAAGAAGAAAAGAGAACTCGTTGAGATCATCATCATCTGCTCAAGCGGAGTAGCTATGGCAGCCATGCCATTTCTCATTCTTCACTGCATCAAGTAAGCCATAGTTTTTCTTTTCCACGATTTCTTACATAGGAGCGGATACAGGCGGAGCGGCAGAACCCTGTAATGTTTGTAACATATGTTTCTTTTTGCTCAAACAGTTGTTCCGAGAACAAAGTAATCATCCTACCTAAGAAAAATGTAATAAAACATTGCATTCGTGACCCAGATTTTCACTATGCCTTAAAATATTTTCAGAAAAAATTTTTAAACGGCTGCTTCCTTTAGAGATAAAACCGTAGTATGACTAGAAGCATAAATTTTAAAATTTACAACTATTTCGTACTAAAAATCCTGTTATTGCCTGGAACCATTCCGTTTCAGTTATTGATTAAAAGTTTGTGCATACTTTTCTAAATACAGTGAAACCGATTTTACGCTTTTCAGGGGACCAGCATAAAAAGTCGTGCGATGCGGGAAAACGTAAAACCGAGGTCGAGGTAAAACCAACTTTACAGGCATACATGATGTGTTCAAAAAACAGAAACCGATCTAAACTGGTAATACAGTTCTATACTAGTACATAGTATGCATTGTAGACACATTTATGTAAGAACCAAAAACGTAAGCACTTACATTATGGGATGTTGGTTTGGATGGAATCTGTAATTTCCTTTTGCTTTCTACACAGTGGAGTCACATTATTGTGACCACCTCCCACTTTTGACGTCAATAGTGCGTAGCCAATGAAAGAAGGCTTGCGTCGTAAGCTGCTTAAAGGGTGTATAAGGTGTGCTGTAAGCATTCTGAAAACATATCGGGCCGCGGGTGGCCTAGAGGGCAACGTTCGTGACTGCCACGGAAAGGACCTCAGGTTCGATCCCAGGCAGGTACGAACGCTCGATCCACTAAATATCCGCCGTGGATCGGATGGGCACGTTAAGCCGTCGGACCCCGGGCACTGGCCCCCGGTAATACATAAGGGCGTCTTCCTCCCCCTTCCTACTTCGCTTCCGTGTCACTTTCCTATCGGGCATTCTAGCCTAAATCTCCTAGCTTCCTATTTCTAAGGGTTGTTTAAGACCTGGGGTCAGACTCTCCCTTCCTAAAATCCTCTACATTTGATCATCTGATCATCTGAAAACATATCACTCGTTGCTGTCATGGATAAAAGGAACGATTTATCAGACTTGCAAAAAGGGATGATTATCGGCTTTCGGGCCAAGGATGGCAGTACTTCTGAAACAGCGCAGTTTGTGAACTGTTCGCGTGCTGCTGTGGTTAAAGTGAATCGTGATTCGAAAAATGGCACCATTGCGAATAAGCTACGTGGAAACTGCGGAACACCACGTGCTATTAATGTGAGAGGTGAACGTCGGCTTCGAAGGTGCGTGAGAGCCGATCGACACGCTACAGTGGAGCAACTCACTGGCCGAATGAACTAGGGGGCTATCGGAAGTGTGTCTAAAACGACAGTTCAGCGAGCCCTGCTGCGTATGGGGCTCCGATGCAGACGGATGGTCACTGCACGTATGCTAACGAAGGTGCAGCGAAGACTTACATTTTCACGGCAGTATCGGAATTGGACCTCCGCTGATAGGCAAAGGATTGCCTTCTCCGATGAGTCACGTTTTCTTCTTCATCGAACGGATGAACGTTGGCGTATAAGGCGAGAAACATCGGAGAACAAACACTCTTCAACCACTGCTGGAAGAACACAAGCTGGTGGTGGCAGCGTTATGGTCTGGAGAATGTTTTCATGGCATTCTCTGGGTCCACTCTTAACTGTGGAAGGCTTAATACAGATTAATACAGACTCCCGACGTGGACCAGAAACATCAAACAAAGGTCTTCGCTCTTTCCACATTTATAAATGAGTCACGGAAAAATTCTCATTGGCGGCCCCCGGGAATCCAACACAGGGTCGTCCAGTTACGCGCCGGATGTGCTTCCACTACACCACAGCGGGCTCGAATTCCTCCAGACTCACACCTGCTAACTGCCAAGCATTATGGCAGGTTGTTTCTTGGAACCCCGCACAATGCTGGGTACTCAGCAAAGATGGTAAGCAACAACTGAGGCAATATGGACCGAATTCGTTATGAATCCATCCTTGCAGAACACGTACACCCATACATGCTGATTGTCTTTTCTGAGGCTGATGGGATCTTCCAGAACGACAATGCGACGTGTCACACAGCTAGAAATGTCCGATAGTGGTTGGAATAGCATGATGAAGACCTCAAAGTACTTCCCTTGGCCTTCTAATTACCCAGACTCAAGCCCAATTGAGCATCTGTGGGACTACCTCGATCGTGTTGTTCGCTCTATGTATCTTCCACCACGCACATTCCAGCATCTGTCAGATGCACTGCAGTCAGCATGGCTCCATATACCTGTGAACACCTTCCAGCACCTTATTGAGTTACTCCCAGCCCATCTAGCTGCTGTCCGTGCTGCACACGGTGATCACTCTGTATATCAGCTGGTGGTCACAATAATGTGACTCAACCGTGTATTTTTAGTGTTTAGCTGAAGCAAAGCTTTCTGAATAATTGAAAGGCTTTGCAAGTGTTTTTCTTGAGAATCGTGACCAAGGAAAAAGTTTTTCACAAGTTTTAATCCATTTAATGCCTCTTTGAAAGGAGGCATAGGTTCCAAAATTTCGGCTACATTGTCGTCGTTATTATCTTCTTAACGCGAACAATCTATGACCGGAGATTGTTTGAACCTCTGAAGTTAGCACAATTTCATCACATGCAGCATGCTCTTCAGAATAGATTGCAAGTTCATTGAAGTAATCATGCTCTGGATCAATCGGAACGTGAAGTCCGTTTGAATCATCTGCTTCCATGGGAACTTCATGTGATGTTGATAATCCGCCCTCCCCAGAAGAAAGGAATGCAAGTGCTTGTCACCCTATTCCATGAAGAAGATATGAAATGTATCACTTCCAATACCTTGATTTTCTGCTTCCACACATCTTCAAGGTTTCCGTAATCAAGGTCAGCCAGTTCTTTTTTCAATAACTGTTTCCAGTAAAACTCTTTAAAGGAACGTATAATTCCTAAAGCGACGGCTGAAGTTTGCTTGGGCATTTTGGAGGGAGACACTGTACACAAACTTTTTGAAGTTACAAATGAAATGGGCCGAACACTAATCAATAAATAAAATAATGTTTCGCTTTTGCAATCTCATAACCGCCACTCCAGCGGCGCAGTGGTCTAAGCGATGGCATCTGATCATTCGTCCGAAAGGGGTCCGGGTTCGAATCCCGGTGAGGCATGGATGTTGTGTTTATCTGACGGCACTGGCTCTCTCCCTTCGCTGGAACTAGTGACCCTAAAGTAGGGACGGGCTCACGGTGGTCGATAAACCTCATATACATAAAAAAAAAACTCATTTTCTTATTTAGATTTGCGCAAAAAATCTAATGTGATTTGCATCATCCAGGCCCTTTTATGTGCTTCATAGCTCGTAGCGAAACTTCACGTTTTTAGAGCAACGTGGTTTGTTAGAATTATCAATCAATAGATATGCTAATTTTTAACTCCCGTCGACACTGCAGCATAATACGACAGTCAATCGCGTTTTTGACATTTTTTCCACCGTGGCATGATTCTCCCTTCACAACATATGTTTTATCCAAGCAGAATATTAAAAAAAAGGCCAGTTTCATTGGCGTTGAAAATGTCCTTCGTAGCATAATTTACACTAAAGGAGGTAAGATCTTCGTCTTTTATTCATCAATTGTAGTCGGATCAACACTTGCGAGTTTACAACAAAGTGATCGGTAAGTAAGATTGTGGCGTTTCTTTAATCGATCCATCCATCCATTTGAAGCTGTGAAGTCATTTAAAGCAAGCCGAGCATCAATTTCTAAGGCCCTTTTCTTCAGTACTGATACATTTAGAGGTACCTTTGCAGCTGGAGCTTGCCTGAACCACGTCGTTAAAATTGTTTCCAGTTCACAGTAAGACGAACCTTTTGAAGTCCTCTCATTAGCACAATGACCTAACCTTTCTGAAGTAATTTTGATTTACTCTTTCTGTTTTAAAATTGTTTTCAGTGTTGAAACAGGTAATCTAAGAGACTCTGTTAATTCAATTTTAGTTACATGAAATTCGCTATCTCTTTGTATGATAGAGGTTTTTTCACCTAAGGAAAGACATTTGCACTTCTTACTCACCATCTTCACTCTCACGTCTAAAAAGCTAGATTTAAACAGACAGCAGAATGACTGAATTGCTCTCAGAACTTCATACCGTTCTTGTCAAGCTGAGACGCAGGCCCATTCAACACAGGGATTTACGGCACTACACGAGGCGCTCCAGCAACGTGCTTTCGAAACATTCCGGGGAAGAACAACTGGTTTAACGCAACCTGGTCGCCAGATTCTGCTGAGGGATGCAGCAGGTATAGGAAGAGCCAGTTTAAAGCAAAAACAAAGAAAGACACGAAATTAGAAGAAAATTAGGTTTGGCGCCAAACATTTTAAACGATGTTCGATGCGGGAAATCGTGTTATTAAAAAAACGTATAACACAGGAGAAATGTAGGAGAATTATCGGGACTTTAGAAAAACGTCGATGGAAACGGTAAAACGTTAAATGTGGGGGGCGTAAGATCGGGGTTTCACTGTAAAGTGTTAAGAAAGGAAATGAATATATTTTAGCGTTCGTAACAGCTGCATTTTCCGTGACCCAGAGAAATGTAATTTTGTAAGAAAGTATTAAATACGTTGAGTATACACTCACGGGTTCAACCTCATTCAATTAAACACTCATGCGTTCACTCCATCCACTCAGAATTAAATCTCATTGCTATTCATTCAATCACAAGTTACCATTCGTTTATGGTCAATATTCAATCCTACTTCTTCCTTCTCACGTTTATTTTCGTCTAAATGGCAGTTCTAAAAAAAACACGAAAAAATAAAAAAAAAAACTTTCACGAAATGCCGTTCATTTCTTCCTCTAATCTAAGATGAAACCGTCAGTTTCATGAATGTGAAGATAATAATTATGAGCTGTTACATACTGATTCGTAGACGAATTAATAACGCTTAACTTTGAACAGAAGTACATAGTCGTATCAGAATAATATGACCACCCCCTAAATGACCGTGTACCCGCCCTGGGGTGTCACAGACTGCACTTGACAAGGTCGGCAACACGTAGATATAAACGGCCGACCATGATAGATGAGCCACAGTGCGTTACGTGAGCACAATGGGCAGAGGTAGTGATTTGACGGATGTTCGAAAAGGAATGATCATCGGCTACCACTCCAGGGGTGAAAGCATATCAGCGACATCAAATTTCGTAGGCTGTTCGCGAAGTGTTGTAGTAAGGGTGTACCAAGAGTGGACCGCTGACACACCAAGTACCTCCCGACGTTATAACGCATACGGCGTCAGTAGAACCCCAGAAGTTATCGATCCCAGAGGAGAACGTTGCCTCCATCGACGGTAAAGGCAATCGACACCGAGTACCTCCCGACGATGGCGCATACGGCGTCAGTAGAACCCCAGAGGTCATCGATTCCCGAGGATAACGTTGACTCCATCGACTGGTAAAGGGCAATCGGCGCCCAACAGTGCAGCCATTGACCACGCAAATGAACGCTGGGGCACCACAGATACGTGTCTCCGCTAACAGTAGAGCGAACCCTGTTACGCATGGGTCTCCGGAGTCGACTTTGCGTCATGGCGCCCATGTTAACACAGGTCCATGGGTAACAACGCCTGCAGTTCGCATGTGACTACCGTCATTCGACAGTGGAAGAGTGGAAACAAGTTGCCTTCTCCGACGAATCGAGGTTTCTACTCCTAAAAAGTGACGGGCGATGGCGCATAGGGCGTCAGACGCATGAGAACCAACACCGAGACACTGTTGTCGGTCAAGTGCACGCCGGAGGTGGTAGTGGTTATTCCTATTATTATGTCTGCAGGATATTTTCCTGGTATGACCTGGGACCTCTGGTATCACTGGATGGATCCCTGGTATGACTAAGACCGTTGATACCACTGGATTGGTCCCTGAGCACCAATGGCTACTTGTCCATCCTCACTGACCACATTCATCCCATCATGCTGGACATTTACAGTGATGGTGATGGTGTCTACCAACAGGATAATGTGCCGTGCATGTCGCCAAGGAGGTGCGTGACTGGTTCCAAGAACAGGTCATCGATGTCTCTGTTCTCCTTTGGCCGGCGAAATTTCACGACCTCAATTCCATGGAGTACTTGTGGGAAGATTTGCATCGACAGGTTCCTCGTGCAGACCCACAACCACGTAATCTCTTGGACCTCCGTACTCTTCTGTAGTCCTAATGGGCACGTATGCCTCGGGCAACCTTCCAGGACCTCATTGCGTGCATGCCACGCCGTCTCGCAACTGTCATCCGAGCCAAGGGTGGTTATTCCTATTATTAGGTAGGTAGTCATATTTTTCTGATACGACCGTGTATATTAGCTTTTAACAAAATATGTATTATTGCTGATGAAAAGTGATGGCTCATAATTGTGTTATGGATATGCACTCAGGGCACAAAACGTTGGAGATACCTACCTAATAGCTAATACCTAACAGTCCTCCTGTAGCGCGAATAACAGCCTTTATACGCCGAGGCATCGACTCCACCAGATGACGCAGGTTTCCAGAGGTAATGCCAGCCATACCTGTTGCAGCATTGTCCACATACTCCGGCCGAGACGTCGGTCCAGGTGTCATGGATCTAATGTTGGCATTCCATAGAGTTTCAATAATGTTTAAATCCGGGGACCTTGTGGGCCACTGGATAGTTCTAAACTTGGAGAAGCCTTTGTCAAGCCATGCTTGTGTGGCTGCTGCCCGGTGAAGCGTCGCACTGTACTTCTGGAAATCATTGGCTGCAAGATGCGCGAAGGGATCTAATGGACCTCTCATGAGAAGGCTCCCTAAACCTTCACAGAGCCGACCTGGCACGACTGGGCCACATGCTGGCATGCTGTCAACACCACACCAGCACCCTCCTATCAGCTGGGTACAGATGAAAACAGGATTAATCTGACCACACAATGCGGCACCACTCTTCAGAGGTCCAGTTTCGATGTTTCCAGTACCAGGCGAGGAGTAATGTCTGATGACCAGCTGACAACAGTGGCACACGAGTACGACGTCGTCTTCCGTATCCCATGGCATGCAGTATGCTCTCAGTAACGGTGCTTGGGCCTTCGACATTTAACTTGGATGTGATTTGCGTCTGCCTCGCCGTTGCCAAGCAGCTGGCCTAGATAGTCTACAGTCGTGGCCAAAAGTTCTGCACCAGTACACCGAAAGTCAATTTTCTATGTTTGAAGCCAATTTATACAGCGTAATGGTAAAGTCATTAATACATATTATGCCTCATTTTAAACGAAATTTCATGCTGAATTCAAATACATTTACAGAATGTTATTACCAGTAATAGAAGTGAAGTTACAAGCAAAAGTACAGCGTCTAGTCATAAAAAGCAAAAAATAGTGGAATTTGGGAAATTAGTGTGCAATGCATTTAACGTAAAATTACTGTACAGTACATTATTGAAACTTGCAGGACACTTGAAATAACTTTCCAATAAGCAAAATACGCTTTAATATTTCATTGGACAACCGCGGTTTCTTAGTAACAAAGTGCAACTTCTTGGCATGGAACTAATGAGCTTCTGTAGTTGCCCTAATTATTTCCTGCAATGGCATGAATTTAAGTGGCAAAAGAGGGTTACAACATTTGAGATCCTGACATATTCTTTGGAACAGAAAATTTGAAGACACAGATTGTGGCAACACGGTTATCCTTCCTGCAGTGCAGTGTCGGGTACATAACTGGCATGCTTCTCTGTGTGTATGTGTGTGTGTGTGTGTGTGTTTGTTCATGTAATTGTAGGAAATAAAAAGGAAATAGTCCCAACCACTCTCTCAGACGTTGTCACTCTAAACTGAAAAAAAACAAAACAAAAAAAGAACAAGATTACTAGGAAAATAATATGCATTAGAAAAATGAGACCTCTACAGATGCACGCACGCTTGTTCCGATCTGTTTAAACCAATCCTTTCTACTATGTTTATTGTATTTCGTGAGTGTGTAAGAGTTATTGATTTCATCCAACAAGAGAAAGAAGCTGCTTTTCAGATGAGAAATTATTCTCGAACATTTTGATTGCCGATCACCGCCAAGATTCCAGTAATAACATGGTTCACTACTGTGGTGGCTCCGAAAACGTTGTTAGTGAGAAAATGCAATCTTTCCGGCTGCATTTCCGTCCAGAGTTGCGGCTAATATAGTGGCTGACTTGTAGCAAATTCACCATTATAAATTGCGAAAACGGTGGCAGGTGTTCTTATCTAGACTTTTGCGAATTTTACTTGCCGTACGGAACATCCCACGTAACTGTTCGAAACAGCAAAGCTCTACGACTTTGAGGAGTTGTCAACAGTCTGTGATGTTAGACAAGGTGTCAAAGAAGGCCTGCAGTGTGTGTTCGTGACAGTGGCGTAACTACAATTAAGCCATACTTAGGGGCCCGTAACATTAGAGCTGATAGAGAATTAAGAAAGTAAAATTGTAACTTATATCCACCGACAATGCTCGAACCATTTCATATCCGCCGTGCATCGGTTGAGCACGTTAAACGGTCGGAAGCAGGGTACTGCGCCCCCACCTCCCGGTAATAAATAAGGACGTTTCCCTTCCCTTTTCTACGTTGCTTTCGTGTGACTTTCCTGTCCGGCACTCTAGCCCGAATCTCCTAGTTTTCTACTTCTAAATATTGTTTAAGACCTGGGGTCTGACACTCCCTTCCTAAAATCTTCTTCGTCAATCTCAATCTCAAATATTCACTTCACATCGTGGCGAGCAGTAGAAGAGGGAGGACGTGGCAATCTTAGCTCTTGAGTCATGCTGTAGTTCACAAGAAGATTTACAAGAATATGATTTGATACTCACACTGCAAGTGAGAAGTGGACACATCATCTAATCTGGTGATTTAGTGCGATCACTTTTCGCCACCTAAATCTGTGAAATTGTGGATATAAACTAAGCGTACAAATTTCGAGATATATAAGATACGTATGAGGAAAACTGTTGCTTTTATTTCAAAATAGAAAGGGACAAAAACTTCGTGAAAACGGAACTTTTGTAGGAGAAAAACTCTTAAAAAAAACTACAATTTTTCTCGAATAACCCAAAAGTTAAGAAACAAAATTAAAGACACTCCATGAATGGATGAAGGGTAATCTGGCCAATAATTACCCAACGGATAATTTTCTATTGGCTAAAGTTCAATTGCCGACAGAACTGCAGGATAGTTGTGACTCGATTAGTGTTGTAAATGCTTAATCCACTTACTTTATAAAAACTAACTACTACGTGTGACGCAAATATTTTTCCGGTAACTGTATCTACAAGTTTGCTTAATAAGAAGAATGTACGTGCTTCACGTTCTTTTAATGGTGAGGTTAATATTGCAGTCAAAATTTACCCTACAATATTAAGGGAAAATTTATAGCAGACCTAACAGTTATCTCCTGCGACCCACAACGTGGATTATAAACTATTTACTTTACCTGCAATACATAATACATATATCAAATTATAATATCTGTTCTTTTCAGATCAAAATCTACTACGACCCACCTTATGGGGAACCGTAATTTATGAATAAAATTATTGTTTCATACAACTGTTCATATTGCATATCCGTTCTTATCCGATCAAATCCTGGTGCAACTCGCACTGTGCTTCACGGAAACTTTATGTTCTGATTGCAGTATACAGTAAACCCAATTGCAGTATCTGTTTCTATCAGATTTGATACAACTCATACTGTTAGTCATGATAATTGTGTTTGAAAACCCCATAATCCTCGAGAAAGTGGCTCAAAAAATGCTGAAAATTATTTCCTGGAAACACATGGCATCCTTAAACATCAAATGGAATTTCAAGATTATTTAGAAAAAAATTATGTTGATGTGAATCACATCTTAAAACCAAAAGACAAATTAGGAATTGCAAATTACAAAACATATAAAACACCGAAAACAAGTAGTTGTTTGGTTGATTTTTATGGCTCAAGGGCCTTGTTTGGCCAAAGAGCGCCCCAAAAGAGGTGGTGGGGAAAATGTAAAGAATGAGAAAATATTGAACCCTCCGAAAGGAATAAAAGGAACAAAATTTGCTCAAAAAGTGCAATCACATTCCAATATTTCAAAGGATACTTGAATTAGTCTATGAATTTTATGAAAAATTAAAGTAACATCCTAACAAAATGTTAATTTAGGCAATCTACACTTGTCGTAAAAAAAAAAAAAAAAATACAACAGCTACACCCATAAGGAAGCAACTGACAGGAATGAAACTTAGTGGGTAGGTTTGACATCGTAAGACATGCAAGTGATTCAAGTATCATGCTCGGCCACGGATGTGACTCAAGCAAGGAGGGGTTCTAGCGCTGTGCTTGACCGGCTATATAAGGTCGTCCCGTTTTGCGTGCTTGCCATCCTGACTCGTGCTGTTGTGTTGGTTGCTTTCTTTGCAAGTGAAGCATAGCTCGGAGAAAAGTTCGGAAGCAATTCGAGCAGTTGGAGAAGTTCGAGAAGGGCTGCATCGTCGGGCTCCGAGAAGTGGGATGGTCTTATCGCCGTATTGCGCTCCATACGGGTCGTGCGAGTATCACCATAGCATGCTGTTGGCGGCTGTGGATAGAACAAGGCACGCAGCAGCGACAGGAATGGTCTGGGAGACCTAGACGGAACACGGAGAGAGAGAACCGACGCAACGGGAGCAGGCGAATTATTCGAAAACGAATTTGTCGAACGCGAATTCATCGAAAACAAAATTATCGAACGGACAATTTACCGAAAGACGACTTTATCGAAAATAGTAAAACGAATTCATCGAATACGAATTCGTCCGATTGCGAATTCATCGAAAACAAATTTATCGAAGAAGCAAATTACCGAAAAGCGACTTTTACTAAAAAAAATGAAACGAATTCATTAAAACTATGCTCTTACTTAGGCATTAAATATGAATCCCTTGGCCTAGGCCGTTTTAACAGTTTTTATTCCATCGTGTTCATATTCATAAGGTTCAGACACCAAGTCAATTTACTAATATTGCGCTTTTATTTAGGCATTAAATATGAATACCTTGACCTAGGTCTAGGCCTTCTTAACAGTTTTTATTCAATTGTTTTAATATTCATGAGGTTTAGACACCAAGTCAAGTTACTATTATTGCGCTTTTACTCAGGCATTGAATATGAATACCTTTGCCTAGGCGTTTTGAGCAGTTCTTATTCGATTGTACTCATATCCATAAGGTTTAGATACCAAGTCCAGTTAGTGTTGTTGCGCTTTTACTTAGGCATTAAATATTAATACCTTGGACTAGTAACACTTCTTATTCGGTTGTGCTGATATTCATAAGGTTTAGACACATGTTCTAATTAGCATTATTGCGCTTTTACTTAGGCATTAAGTATATTAATACCTTGGCCTAGGCCTAGGCATTTTTAACACTTTTTATTCCGTCGTGTTCGTATTCATAAGGTTTAGACACCAATTCAATTTCCTATTATTCCGCTTTTACTTAAGCATTAAATATGAATATTTTGGTCTAGGCCTAGACCTTTTTAACAGTTTTTATTCCATCGTGTTCACATTCATAAGGTTTAGACACCAAGTCAGGTTACTATTGTTGTGCTTTTACTTAAGCATTGAATATGAATACCTTGGCCTAGGCTTTTTTAACAGTTTTTATTCGATTGTGTTCATATTCATAAAGTTTAGACACAAGGTCAGGTTAGTGTTATTGCGCTTTTACTTAGGCATTAAATTTTAATACATTGGCCTAGACCTAGGCCTTTCTAACAGTTTTTATTCCATCGTGTTCATAATCATAAGGTTTAGACGCCAAGTCAAGTTAGTATTATTGTGCTTTTACTTAGGTATTAAATATGAATACCTTGGCCTAGGCTTAGATGTTTTCAGCAGTTTTATTCCTTCGTGCTTATATTTATAAGTTTTGCATCAAGTCAAGTTAGTAATATTGCGCTTTTACTTAAGAACAAATATTTCATACACTTGAACAAAATATGTCAGAAATGCCTGGACCAAAGGCCTATTGATTAATATTTAGTGCCTAAGTAAAAGTGCAATGGTATTAACTTGACTTAGTATTCAAACTTTATGATACTAGCACAACGGAATAAAAACTGTTAAAAAGGCCTAAGTCCTATTTGTTAATATTTACTGCCTAAGCAAAACCCCAATATTACTTAAATGCCTTGGTGTCCAAAGCTTATGAATACGAACACGTTGTACTAAAAACTGTTAAAAAGGCCTAGGCCTAGGCCAAGGTATTAATATTGAATGCCTAAGTAAAACGTAATAATACTAACTTGACTTGGTGTCTAAAACTTATGAATATGAACAATGACTTGGTGTGTAAACCTTATGAATATGAACAGGATTAAACAAAAACTGTTAAAAAGGCCTAGGCCTAAGTAAAAGCGCAATAATACTGACTTTAATGCCTAAGTAACAGAGCAATAATACTAACTCGACCTTGTGTCTAAACGTTATGACGATGGCCTCTGATCATTCGTCCGAACGGGGTCCGGGTTCGAATCCCGGTGAGGAATGGATGTTGTGTTTGTCTTACGGCACTGGCTCTCTCCCTTCCCTGGAACCAGTGACCCTAAATTAGGGACGGGCGACTGCTTATAGCCCATTGAGTTGCTCACGGTGGTCGTTAAACCTCCTATCAAAAAAAAAAAAAAAAAAAAACGTTATGAATATCAGCACAATGAAATAAAAACTGTTAAAAAGGCCTAAGCTGAGGCCTATCTTTAGAGTCGGTCTGTGGGGGAAGTAGACACAATGAAATCAAAAGTCTGATTCTTGTTAGACTCCCTAACGGTTTTGTGGTCATCCTACATGAAAGTGAATCTAAGAAATAAAAAATGCAATTTTTATGCGTTCCCAGTTAGCCATATTCTTTTGTGGCCACTTAGCCATATTCCAATTATAGTCATAGTTTTCGACAAAAGCTTATCCTACGATATTGTATCTTTCGGTGATTTCACTTTCGATGAATTCACCTGAAGCCCTAGTTTTCAAGCAACTTGCTTTTTAATGAATTCTCCGTTCGATGAATCCGTTTTCGACGAATCGATGAATTTGTTTTCGATTAATTCACCTGGAGCCGAACCGACGGGTTTTGACATGCGCGGAATTACCCAACAACCACTATTGCGGACATTCAGAGAGCAGTGGTGCCCTAGATGCATCGTCCGATTAGTGCCAGCATCATTGGCAGACAGCTGCACGACGTAGGAATACACGCACGCAGACAGTTGCATCGTCGCCAAAGACTGCAATGTGCCAGGCTGTCATGGAGCCACCCAAAATGGTAGCGGGTGATCTTCTAGTGCCATAAGACAAGCACAACATCCATGCCTCACTGGATTCGAACCCGGGCCCCTTTCGGACGAACGATCAGAAGCCATCGCTTAGACCACTGCGCTTAACAACGAACGCACAGTGTCTTCGGTAAAGCGGGCCATTAACAACGAACGCACAGTGTCTTCGGTAAAGTGGGCCATGAAGGGAGGCCAGTTAGCGTAATTTTTCTGTCTGAGTTCAAACTCGGACATTCTGCTGGCACGTGTGCCCAAAGCATTAATGTTGTGTTTGAGTACGATACTACGAATGAACGCACCAAACGCCGATTCATAACAAAATTCGAAACAGGCGATACTACCCTGGAAAATTCGCCACGCGATCGTCACCGGTAACTGTAGCAGACGAGGAGATGAATAATATCATGAAAGCTGGAGGAATTCGCCACGCGGTCGTCCACCGGTAGATGTAACAGACGATAATGAAAGCTGATCCACGGCAAAGTGTCCGTGAGATCACAGAGATGGTCCATGTGCATCATTCGACGGTTGTCCTGGCGCCTGACTGCCATGGGTAAAATGAAAAATCTGGATGTGTTTGTGTCACACGAATTGATAGCAGTCAATAAAGCACGTCGTCTGATAGTGTGCTTTTCCCTCTTTGTCCCCATACGCTCATGAAAAGTGTTTATTCTCGTTCGGTGGTCTACTGCCGGCTTGATACATCATTCGTTTCTTTGACCAGGTGAGATAATCAATTCGAACAACTACTGTGCTCAAATGTTTAAATAATTTTAGACACACACAAAGTTCCGATGCACAAAAACGTTACGTACCAAGCAACGGGCAACATGTATGGGGTTCTTCTGTTTCACGACAACGCGCGACTGCATTCTTCCCAAAGGACCGTCGAACAAATCCACCAGTTGGGCTACAAAACTCTGCAGGACCCTTCATATTCCCCAGATCTTCTTTGCTCTTACGGGTCTCTTCCAGGATTGGGACCATTTCCTGAGGAAGAAGGTCTTCCCGAAACGCAAGTTGTATGTCAGGTCGTTGCCACCTTTTTGCCTCATACTCCGGAGTTTTACCGCTGTTGTGTCTATAGCTTCTTAACACGGTGGCAGAAATGTTTCGATTAAGAGGGGAACAACTTTGACTATGCGGGTAGGTGCTTCCTATTTTTATGAGGGTTTGCAAGTGGCACTCTCATTTCGGACATTTCATCTGCGCCAACTCAATATTTATAAAAATATAAGAAGTCTTATTTCACTCAAAGTGAAATATAATAAGTGTTTTTAGAAGTTAAAATATATGCATTTTTATTTTCATTTTGCAAATAAAGCTAAAGCGGCAGGGAGGTCATTTTTGTAATTTTGTTAAGGGCGGAAATTTGTAATTGCGCCACTGGTCAGTGATGAAATATTCTAGGATAAACCGGAATCTCGCTTACATGGTATTGTATTAAGTGTACAAAAAAGTTTTAAAGCGGTTTTTTTTTGTGACATACCGCTAATTTAGATATCCGACATTTCCCTTAGTTGGTCCAGAGTACAAAGTGTGACACAGAAGTTTGCCCAACAGTCAAACGCACTTGCACATGGCTAGATGACAGATGGCAAGCGATACTGCATTTTTCGACACTGCATTCGTTACAAATTTCATCAAGGAAAAAGTGATAAAAAAGCTTGTCCATGGATCTGTTCTGTTCTGGGGGAGAATATTGTATCGAAACGCACGTGTGAGTTTTGGTTTAGATGATTTAAATATTTTAATGTTAGCGATCAAATATTTTGATGTTAGCGATCGAGAACGTAGCTGCGCTGCTCAGAAGGTTGCACATGAGGAGCTGCGAGCATTAGCTGGATGAAGATTCGTCTGAAACGCAAAAAGAACTAGATGAACAACTCGGGGGTAACTCACCAAACCATTTCCAATCGTTTGCGCGCAATTGGAATGATTCAGAAGGAAAGCAAATGGGTGCCACATGACATGAGACAGACAGAGGAATAAGGATGAGCGTGTCATGAAGTGTTTGAATCTGCTGAATAAACAACACAGAAAGTTTTTCCTGTGGAAAATCGTTACGGGTGAAGAAAAGTGGATATGGTACGACAATCCCAAACGTAAAAAACACTTCGACACCGAAACGCAATATTCACCCCAAGAAAGTTCAGCTGTGCATCTGGTAGGATATGAAGGGTGTGCTCTATTATGAACTGTTGGAACAGGGTCAAACTGTTACAAGCAACAATTGCTGCCATTGAACCAGGAAATCTGTAGGAAACGTCCATTCACAGGCACGGGATTGTGTCCCGTGAAATTATTGCATGACAACGCTAGGCCGCATGTCGCGAAATCAGTCAAGGAAACGTTATTAACGCTTGGCTAGGAAGTTTTGGAGCACCCGGCGTATAGTCCCGACACAGTCCCTTCAGAGTATCATTTGTTCTAATCAATGCAACATGGTTTGTCTGCTGTACGGTTCCGGACATGCGACGAAGTGCAAAAATGGGTTGACGACTTCATCGCGTCACACGACGAAGTATTTTTCATGGCTGGATTCCGTCAGCTGCTCGACCGATGGCAGAAGGTGATAGATAATGACGGCGCATATTTTGTTTCGTAAAGATATTGTTGTTTTCTCTCAAATTACATGTTGCGTTGTCTTAAAACGCTTTCAAACTTATTTGTACACCTAATAGCAATACCTTGTCAAACAACCTTGCTAAACATCTGCAAGCTAGAACCCGTGTGTCTTGAGGCAAAATTAAATTAACTAAACTTCAGGTTAACGTCCTTCACGCAGCCATTGAAGGAACGCCGTCTGATGATAAACACTTTAAACAGAAGCAATAAAAGGAATCTCTCGTCAGTCTGATAGAGTAAATTCGTGTGTTGTTCATAGAACCGGCGAAATAGACATTACCCTCACCTCTTTGAGCAATGGCGCATGAAAACAGAATAGATGACACCGAATTTTCTGAACTTATTAGTCCGCTTCGAGAAAAATATTTCTGCATTGGGCTGCCCGCCGATAGTGAGAACGATAATTCTTGTCGTTTGGTGTTTTTCCGATGCCCGACTAGACAGCGTGATTTCTTTTCCTGCGATACGATTCTTCATCCCCCCCCCCCAATAGTGAACAGCTCTCTCGCTAGAACCGTAGCAATTTCCTTGATATCTCGGCTTCTAGGAATCATACGCTGGCGGAAAGTGTAAAAAGAACACCAAGAAGGAATTGCCGGACGATCATGAAATTTACATATGTTAATGGGGTCGAGTTTACGTAGGTATGATGTTAATTTCGGGACCAACCGGTGAGCGCTTATGCCACAGCACTGCATAATATTCAAATTATCGTCGGTGGTATTTAAGGAGTACAGCGAAGTGAATGTAATCAGTCGTCGGCGTACGGACACGTGCGAAGATCCTGAAGAAGCTGCAATGCCTGGACATGGAAGACGTGTACGATTTCAACATTTATCGGACTTTGAGCGAATTCGTCTAGTCGGACTCCGCGAGGCCGGGTGGTTGTATCGTCGTATTGCGGAGCGAATTGGACGGGAAGTATCGGTAGTAGTACGATGGTGGTTGGTTGGTTGGTTGGTTGATGGGTTTTATTGGCGCAAGGGCCAAGTATGGCCAAAGAGCGCCAGACACGAGACCAACAAAACAAAGACGTTAAAAGCGTGGCACAATAGTTAAAATCAGGCCGATGCAGGAAACAATTTTAAAAGCTAGATGAGTTTTAAAAAGTCAATGTGTTTAAAAAACGAAAAGACAGCGAACGTATCGCACCGGTCCCCCAAAATCTTCCGCAGCGTAGCTGGTTGGTTGGTTGGTTGGTTATTAGATTTTATTGGCGCAAGGGCCATGGTTGGCCAAAGAGCGCCAGACACAAGACAAACAGACAAAATTAAAAAAAAACGGGGCATAATTCGCAAAATCTGGCTGACCAAGTAAAACCGAACCATGAGTACAAAGGAAGGGCCAAAAAAGACAATGAAACAAACAGTATGAAAAAACATGGTACAATGGTGAGAAACAAGCCGATTAAGTAAAACTGAGGAATGAGAATGATAAAACACATTACGAAATCGAACACAACTACACATAGGATGAGTCACTCTCCTCCCCCACACACTCCAATATAATGCTGGCCGAGGGAGAGGACGAACTGTCACTATCCTCCCCCTCATGTTCCTCTGCAATGTTAGTTGAGGCTGGGGACGAACTGTCACTCTCCTCCCCCCGATGTTCCTCTATAATGTTGCGTGAGGGTGGGGACCTCGCTGAGTCCGAGACAGTTGCAATGTTGGTCAGGTGGACCGCGGCAGTTGGATGGACACGACACACCTTTGCGGATTGAGGGCCGGGTCTTCCGCACGTGCAGGCTGTCTGCTGGGAACCGGAAGAGTCGGTCGTCTTCAAAAGAGAAGGCGCAGACTCAGCTGGTCGAATAAGCTGGAGCTCGGTGAAATCCACCTGTGTCGCTTGTTCAACTGTAGATCGCTTGGCAAGTGCAGCGAGAGCTACAGGGCGCGGAACAAAGGGCTGCACGGGTTGCGGCAGAGACTGAACCACTGCGGCAAAAGTACGCTGTCGGTTGTTGGGAATACCCAACTTGGCCTTGGCAGCAGGGTACGAGAGGCCCTCCAGGGTCTTGAGGCGCTGGATCGCCTTCTCGTCGTTCCACTTCGAACAGGACCGGGCATAAGCAGCGTGGGAGTCACCACAGTTTACACAGCAGGGCTCTGAAGTGCATCCAGTCCCTTCGTGGTCTCGGGATCCACAATTGGCGCACCTCGCAGCACTGTTACAGGACCGCTGGGAATGTCCATACCTCTGGCACTTAAAACAGCGTAGAGGATTTGGTATATAAGGACGAACTGCACATAACAAGTAACCAGCCTTTATTTCAGTAGGTACCTTCGGGCTGTTAAAAGTCAAAATAACATTTCGTGATTTGATCAGCGCTCCATCGCGCCTGAAAGTCATGCGTCTGGCAGCTATGACACCCTGATCAGCAAGTTCACACACAATTTCATCTTCATCGTAGACCAACAAGTCGGGCTCAGAAATGACTCCCTTGGAGGTGTTGAGATACGGATGTGCCGTCACTTGAACTGGAATATCCTGAAGTCTGGTCAACTGCAGAAGAGATTTGCTCTGAGAGAGAGTGCAAGTTTCCACAAGCAGGTCTCCAGAGCGTAGCTTCTTTACTGACTTCAAAGAGCCAGCAACACCCGCAAGTGCCTTCGAGATGAAAGAAGGAGACTTTGAGGAAAGTTTCAACATCTGGTTAGTAGAAGAAATGACGAGAAAAGTAGCTTGAGGTATCGAATCTGCCAGTGTAATGCGACGTTTCTGAGCTGACGGCTCAACACCTGGATCTAAAGATACGTCCCGGTGATGTCGTTTTTCAACGAAAGTTCTCTTCAGTGTGTTATGTTTGGGAGGTGGTTGAAGCAAATTTGGCGCCTGATCAATCACCATATCCTGTTGTTTTTTTAAATTTTGAGGAGGGTTTATGTTTCCCCATGGGAGTAAGAAAGAATTCATCTGCAACGTACTCCGCCCACAATCGAGCCCAACAGGGGAGAACTGGAGGTCCGCAAGCCAAACACATGACGCAAGACACAGTTCTAGAGCTTAGTTGCAAATATAGTCCAATGGTTGTGTTCACATGCACTCGGCGGACACTTCGGCCTCTAGAGTACCGTCATGCCAACGCCTTTGGCATGATCCCACAACCCCCGGGCTTACCCTGCCGTGCTATACGACAAAAAAAGCCGCTAAAGCCCTGTACACACCTTGGTACAAGACTTCTGACTAGAGGTGGGTTAGTCTCTAGCCTCCCGTTTACAGCGAAGCCGGGGTCGAAGAGGAGTGTTGGTACACAGGAGGCACTTATCCGGTCTCCTGCGACCTCAGCCGCCAGACATCCCATTTCCGCCTCACGGGTCTCCGCACGCGGCAAACATGCAGGTAGGTCTAGCACCCAAACCAGTTAAAAGGAAAAAAAGAAATCCAAAGAAGACAAATCCTGGAAGGGAACCTAAACGGAATCTCAGCAACCTACGAACTGAGCGGTTAATATAAAACAGTTAGTGGTGGAGGGTAACAAAACCACAAGACCGGGGTGTTAGTACATAACGTGGTAGAGATTAGGTAGAGAACACAACACGGGCAACTAGCCAGTGGAGAAAATAAATAAAAACGAAAAAGCGAGACACAAGACCAGCTCGGGATCGTGGGGCCGCGACTCCCCAACAGCTGGATGAACAGCCGTCCCTGCAAACACTAACAGCACCAAAATAAAAAACAAGCGGTGGCATGACATCAGAAGTTGACCAGTCACAAGGTCAGCTCGGGCCGTGGGGGCGCCGCTCCCCAAATAACTGGAAAACCAGTTATCCCCGTGAGTGGAGTACGATGGTGGCGTAGATGGTCCGAGGAACGTTCCCACACGAGAAGAAGTGGAACCGGGAGTCACAGACGGACTCATGAGCGGACCGATCGACGCATAAGAAGAGCGGCGTTGTCAAGCAGAACATCCACTGCGACGCAAATCCGTGCTGCCGTTGCACCTGAGGTGACTGTGCGAACAATCCGCAACCGTCTATTGGATGCAGGACTACATGCACGTGTGCCTCTGGCATGTGTACCTCTGACTCCAGCACACCGTCAGGAACGGCTGCTGTGGTGTCGCCAACGTCTGCACTGGAGAACGCAATGGCGATTTGTCGTGTTCAGCGATAAAAGCAGATTCTGCTTGGGAGCCTCCGATGGCCGTATGCGTGTTTGCAGACGCACAGGGGAGCTTCTCCACCCTTCTTGCATCCGCCAGCGACACACAGGGCCTACACCTGATATCCTGGTGTGGGGAGCGATCAGCTATCACTCCCGTACACAACTAGTGTTTGTACCGGGTATGTTAAGCAGCACCTCCTACATCAACAACATCATTCAGCCCGTTGTTGTGCCATTTGTAAGGTCGGTCCATCGTGGTGTTTTCCAGCAAGATAACACACGCCCACACACGGCACGTGCAACGCGACATGCACTTAAGGGTGTGAGACAACCTCCATGGCCTGCACGTTCACCGGATTTGTCCCCCATTGAGCACGTGTGGGATTTTATGGGACAACGACTTATCCGGTCTCCACGGCCAGCCACGACCATCCTCGATTTACGCGTCCAGGCAGAGGATGCTTGGAACTCAATACCCCAAACTTACATCTAACATCTGTACGACAGACATGAAGTAGGACTTCGTTGCCACATCGTTCACCCATCATAGTCCCATTTTCCAGCAGCTAAAGCTCTGTGCGTTCCATTAATTATGATGTCTCTCCCATCCCCCCCCCCACACACACACACGCAAAGCATGGCCCCAACACCGCCGTATCTGTCCTTTTCCTGCACATTTTCGCCCTGGTACGATGTACCACTTTCACGCCAGATCAGCTGATTTCTAGAATCCGAGGGCAGACAGAAACAATTCACATCTATGAAGAGTACGTTGGCCCATTGATGACGTGTCTAATTTCTGCAAATACGACACCCCTGTAAACATGCGCTACGTTGAGCTCTGGATAGAGGGACACAGGCTACAGACTTCCACACAGTTTGTGGAGATATCTGCGTTCCTGTACTAAAATAGAGGCGACTCGCAACCTGAGCAGCCGTGGTGCGGCGATTACGTTTTACTGTTAGAATTAAAAATATGTCTTCATGCGTCGTAGTAGATCGAGGGCAACATCCTAGCATGCATATGGAACACATTCCACTGGCTTGAAACTCTACCCAGAGCCTGGGTACCACACTATGCGCGATTCCAAACTCCCTGGCAACATAACTCCCTCGGCGGCCTTCTTCCACCTTCCCTACAATTCTTTCCCACTTGAAATCTTCTAGATGATGTCTTTAAGACATAACGTAAATTACACGTTCATACATTTATGCCTTCACGTCCAAATTTTCTTGCAAACACATGTCGCCTAACACGTTCTTTTCTCTTTTATCCGTTTAAGTGGTACCAGGTAACCCCTGCGCGCACAACTCAACATTTTGCATGCTCACCGGCTTTCCACTGATCGCTGCATTTTTTAATTGCCAAAAGCTGTTGCGTCTGATTTTGCAGTTGTAACCTTTCGAAATAGTGTTCGTTCTTATGTTTGGACACTATTGTATACAGCAGTATCTACTCTCCTAAAACCTCGATTACAAAATCATTTCTCGGTCGGATACCGCTCACCACAGGAAAAGTTTTGCACATATTTTCTGTTCAGAATAACGTGCAGTTTTTCTCCAGATGATGCGACGTAGAAGTTTATCCTGTTTTTCTTGACACATCTGTTTCTAACAGTTCGATTTGTAAAACTTATTTTTTATAAGACAGCGTCCCTGCGGAAAAATATTTTTTACGAAACTTCTAATTTTTCTTAACGCCCAGTTTTGCCACTAGAAGGCATAAGCGTATATTCTTGTTTGCAATATATTTGTAGCAGTACCTGTGAATCTAAATATCTGAGAAAAACCCTTCTCTGTCAGATACCTTTCATTACGAAAACATTTTGCCCAAAGTAATAAAGTTATCCTCTAGGAGACGGCGATGTATTATACACTTTCCTTGATATTTCTGCTTTTAAAAGCTGATTTAAAAAATTGTTTTAGCACCATTCGCTTTGTGGAACATTTTGCACATAATGATGGATTTTTTTTTTTTTGGTACACATTTCTGATGCCAGGTGACTGACATCAGTGCGTTTCTCTGTTTACAATTGTATTTCAGCTTCAAAGCAACCTGTTGACAAAATTCTTTTTGTAGTGTATGGCATTTGCGACGGTAAAGATTACAAACGTTATCGTCCTTAAATAACACTGTTTTCTCTCTATGTATGACATTTTATCCTGTTATCTCTGTTTTTAGAAGCCATATTTTGAAAAATCCTTCTTCCTTCGTTTAAGTTTTGTTATAAAGAATATTTTGCACGCATTTTTTACTTTTTGGTTATTTACAATTCTGACGCCAGGGCAGTAAGTGTATATTTTTATTAGAAAGGGTATCTCCGACGCTAAAAATCCCTTGGAAGAAAGTATTTCTGAATCTCATAACGTTTCGTACGGAAAACATTTTCGCCCATTTTCTTCAACTATTCCACAGCTTCATGATAGGAAGCGTAAAGTTATATCACGTACCCTCTATATCTGTTCTTCAAATTGTTCAATTTGAAAAATGTTTCTTGCCCTTGTGATCTCTTTCTCTACGAGAAATATTTCTTGGCACACAGTCTGCCGCTAGAGGACATAAAAACCAATTTGCATTTGTGGTTGCTTTAAAAATGGTAGAAATACAGGGTTTTTTTTCTTGTTCCATTTCATAGAAGAAAACATGCTTAAATTGCGAATTTTAAGTAAGGCTCACTTTTTCCTTTAAAGAGCATTCATCCTTTCTCCGAATTTTCTTTTTTACTCTGATTTTTCTTTTTTTTAATCAACTTTAAAAAATCTTTTTCGTGGCCAAATAGTTCAAAAGATGCGCGCTCGAGAATTGGGTGCTATCTTTTTGTACTTCCTTCACAGCATCGTGAATGTTTCATGCGCTCAAGAAATATAACAAGAATGATGACACCGAATTTTCGGGTGTAATAAGCACGTCTTTTGAATCCGTTCTGACGCAAATTGAATTCATCAAAGCTGTTCAAAGTCAATGGAACCGGTATGGAAAACATTAGATTTGACGAAAGAAAGAAGATTTTCAATCGGGTTTTTAATCCTCAGATATTGCTGTAAACGGAATCCTGAGCTTACGAACTCTTAGAAACAGAGATATCGACAAAAATAAGATGTGACTTCCCCAGTAGCACACTGACATTGGCCAAATGATATTTTTGCGTCTGGCGAAGGTTGCGTTGTTTATCAAAGATTGGCCAACGGTTTTTCCAACCACACATGACCAACCATTTATCAACAAATGACCACTTAACGGTTGTCCGATGGTTGTCCAACAACACATGACCAACCATGGTTGTCCAAGAACACATGATCACATTGGAAAACTGTTTGCAACAGTTTTCCAATGTGAGTCCAACCGTTGAACCAACACATATCCAATTGTTGGCCGCCGAATCGCCGAGTCGCTGGGCCGACCGTTGAAAGCCCACGGTTGGTCCAACATAATATTGCTACATGGGTTTACGTCCACTGCTGGGAAAACCATGCATTATTTTAGGAAGAAAGTATTCTCAAAAGGTTTATCCATATAAGCGGTATCGGTACAAGAAAAAAAAAATTAGTCGAGTTTTCAGGAGCCCAAATTTTGCTACAAATACTTCAGAAGCAGAAATTAACACTTATTACCCCTGGTGGCCAAACTATTCTGTACCAAACATTAGAATTATCTGAAAAATATTTGCCTTTAGGTCTTGTATGCGATACAGGAACAATTTTTCAAATCCGAGCTTTAGAAGCAGAAATAACGCAGAAAACGCAATTTGCCTTTGTGTCCCCTAGCGGAAAGTCTATGATTTACTTGTAAATTTTGAATTTATGGGAAAACATTTCGCATCGGAAACACTATCTAACAAAGAAGGAATTTTTCAAATCGGACTCTTAGAAGTAGAGATATTGACAAAAATAAGATATACATCTACGCCCCCTGGCGTAGAAACCATGCATTATTTCAAGAAGAAAATTTTCCTAAAAGGTTTGTCGACATGAGTAATATCAGTCGACAAACGACTTTCTTTTCGGTCGAGAGTTTAGCAGCTCATATTTTGCTGCAAATACATCAGAAGCGGAAATTTAGACTTACGCCACATGGTGGACAAACCGTTTTTTACAAAAATTATAAATTATGTGCAAACGATTTCCCACCAGGAGCTGTATGCGGTGCAGAAAGAATTTTTCAAATCGGACATTTAGATGCAGAGATATAAGGCAAAACGCAATTTACATTTACGCCCCCTAGCAGAAAGTCTATGAATTACTTGAAAATTTTTAAATTATATGAACCACATGTCACACTAGAAACACTATCCAACAAAGAAGGAATTTTTCAAATCGGACTGCTAGAAGTAGAGATATTGACAAAAATGAGATATACATCTGCGCCCCCTGGCGTATAAACCATTTATTATTTCAAGAAGAAAATGTTTCTAAAATGTTTGTCGACATGAGTAGTATCGGTCAAGAAACGACTTATTTTTCAATCCAGATTTTAGAAGCTCATATTTTGCTGCAATGATCAGAACGGAAACTAAGACTTACGCCACCTGAAGGCCAAACCATGTTTTTACAAAAATTAGAAATTATCTGCAAACCATTTCTCATCAGGAGCGGTATCCGGTGCAGAAAGAATTTTTCAAATCAGAGATTTAGAAGCAGAGATATAGGGAGAAACGCAATTTACGCTTACGCCTCCTAGCGGAAAGTCTATGAATTACTTGAAAATTTTGAAATTATACGAAACACTTGTCGCACTGGAAATACTATCCAACAAAGAAGGAATTTTTCAAATCGACTCTTAGAAGTAGAGATATTGACAAAAATAAGATATACATCTACGCCCCCTGGCGTAGAAACCCTGCACTATTTTAAGAAGAAAATGTTTCTAAAAGGTTTGTCGACATGAGTAGTATCGGTCAATAAACGAAGTTTTTTCAATCGATTATTTAGAAGCTCATATTTTGCTGCAAATACATCAAAAGCGGAAATTAAGATGAACGCCCCCTGGTGGCAAAACTATTTTTCTACAAAAATTAGAAATTATGTGCAAACGATTTCCCATCAGGAGCTGTATGCGGTGCAGAAAGAATTTTTCAAATCGGACATTTAAAAGCAGAGATATAAGGCAAAACGCAATTTACATTTACGCCGCCTAGCAAAAAGTCTATGAATTACTTGAAAATTTTTAAATTATATGAACCGCATGTCACACGAGAAACACTATCCAACAAAGAAGGAATTTTTCAAATCGGACTGCTAGAGGTAGAGATATTGACAAAAAATGAGATATACATCTGCGCCCCCTGGCATATAAACCATGCATTATTTCAAGAAGAAAATGTTTCTAAAAGGTTTGTCGACATGAGTAGTATCGGTCAACAAACGACTTTTTTTCAATCGAAATTTTTGGGAGCTCACATTTTTATGCAATGATCAGAAGCAGAAACTAAAACTTACGCCACCTGAAGGCCAGACCATATTTTTACAAAAATTAAAAATTATCAGCAAACCATTTCTCATCATAAGCTGTATCCGGTGCAGAAAGAATTTATTAAATCGGAGATTTAAAAGCAGAGATATAGGGAGAAACGCAATTTACGCTTACGCCCCCTTGCGGAAAGTCTATGAACTACTTGAAAATTTTGAAATTATACGAAACACATGTCGCACTGTAAACAGTATCCAACAAAGAAGGAATTTTTGAAATCGGACTCTTAGAAGTAGAGATATTGACAAAAATAAGATATACATCTACGCCCCTGGCGTAGAAACTCTGCACTATTTTAAGAAGAAAATGTTTCTAAAAGGTTTGTCGACATGAGTAGTATCGGTCAACAAACGAAGTTTTTTCAATTGAGTATTTAGAAGCTCATATTTTGCTGCAAATACATCAAAAGCGGAAATTAAGATTTACGCCCCCTGGTGGCAAAACTATTTTTCTACAAAAATTAGAAATTATGTGCAAACGATTTCCCATCAGGAACTGTATCCGGTGCAGAACGAATTTTTCAAATCGGAGATTTAGAAGCAGGGATATAGGGAGAAACGCAATTTACCGCTACGGCCCCTAGCGGAAAGTCTATGAATTACTTGAAAATTTTGAAGTTATATGAAAAACATGTCGCACGGAAAACACTATCTAACAAAGAAGGAATTTTTCAAATCGGACTCCTAGAAGTAGAGATATTGACAAAAATAGGGTGTACATCTACCCCCTGGCGGAGAAACTGTCGAATATTTTAAGAAGAAAATATTCCGAAAAGGTTTATCGATGTGAGTGGCATCAGTCCACGAAATAATTTTTTCATTCGATATTATAGAAGCTCAGATTTTATGGCAAATACATCAGAAGCAAAAATTAACACTTACGCCCCCTGGTGGCCAAAGTATTCTTTACCAAAATTTTAAAATTATATGCAAAAGATTTTCCATCAGGAGATGTATCCGCTGAAAAAAATTCAAATCGGAGTTAGAGAAGAAGAGTTATCGGGAAAAATGTAATTTACTTTTACGCCCCTTAGCGGAAAATCTATGCGTAATTTGAAAAAGTAACTATATCTAAAATACTCGTCGACATAAATGGAATCGAAAGATATAAGATTTTTTCAATCGGATGTTTAAAAGCAAATGTATGGAATAAAACGTGTTTTTGAATTCGACATCATCTGCATTTACGCCCTCTACCGGCAAAACTGTGCATCGTAAAAAAAAAAACGACATAAAGGATCATCATTCGCATATTTCAAGCTTCCCAATGCGAAAAGAATTTTTCAAATCGGACTAATAGTTGCAGAGATACCGTGGGTACAGACGGACGGACAAACCGATAACATAAGCACGATCTTTTTTTACAAAAGACGTGCTAAAAAGCGGTAATTAGGTAAATCTTAGAAATTAGGATTATTCACAAGTTTATCTGCATCCAGATTGAATGACAGAGTTGTCAGCGTGTCGTAACTACGGTCTCTATTGTGTTACACGTAGAAGATACGTAATCCACGCTTTCTTCCTCAAGGAGAAGCTAATGGCAGGGAAGCAATCTTCCAAAAGAGTGTTTTTGAAATTGTTGCACACTGGGTTGCTGTCATTTGCTTTCTGTTTTCTATGTTGAAGATAGCAAATATTGCAAAAGCGTGGTCATTCACTTTTGGAATCACAGTGATCAAACAAAAACTAAATAAATAATGAAATGACGAAGCCTACATATGAAGCTTCGACAGTTAACTTATAAACATTACTCGAACAGTAGGGGCTGTCGTTCTTCGTGTTTCTGGAGTTTTGCCACCAGCAAAACGTCACACTTTCCGGTGCTGAACCACCCCTAGAGTGAAAGGTTGAGGCGTGTATATCTCTCTATGTTTTTATGGCACATAGAGATGGTTGCTCTTACCCCTGGTTACTTTCATCGAGGTCTGTCTACATTTTGTGTCTCGAAACGATTAATCTTCGTTCTTTGCATATTGCAAAAATCTGTGACTTCAAATACTTTGTGTCGGAATGGGCACTGGTGTAGCCTATGTCGCCCAATGGTTGAGTGGCCTGAGGCGTAGGCTTCTGTTTCCTGGGACTGTTTGGTCTGGGTTCGAATCCTTAGGTAAGACATGGATGCTCTGTTTCATCTTCAGCGCTGGCTCTCTCTCTCCTTTCCTTAAAATCTTGGGCTCTAAATTAGGAACGGGGTACTTCTTACAGGCTTAGATGCCCAGGAAAGTCTTTATACCCCGGCATAAAAGACGTATCCTACCCAAAACGGCAGTTTTTTTTATGGCGTAATCACTCCAGTAATGACCGCTACACTGTTAAAAAATTTTTCAGTAGATTGCATCACAAATTGGTAGTACACCATCTTTTGGGCTGAAGGTGAACTATTTTGTGGTGCATGAAATAATGGAATGACATGCTTCAATGGCTGCAGCTTCGTATCAATCAGGTTGAGTACCCTGACGTATTGAATAATTGATTTATGTTTTGTGTGCTTCCTTTGCCGCAAAAGGTGACACAGCTGGTTTAGCATCACGTTTAGAGGCTCATGTTAGGCGATCAACTTTCAGTCCTTTCGGTTTATCAAACACTTACTAGCAGAAAACATATTGTGTAGAATCAAGGCATTCAGCGCAAATGCGGCACATTTTTGCCAACAATTACATTTGTATTGCTGTCCGTGTATTTGCGAGGAATTATTTCTTCAGAGAGATTCGTTTCTCACTTATATGCATGATGCCCTTAAGAGTTGTCTGAACTTTTTTCTAGTTACAGTACATTTTCTTCGCACTACAAAACACACAATTACCCAGCCCGATTTCGTGTCGCAAATAATAACTGCCGCATCGTTCTTTTCTGCTGTATAGAAAATAAGAATTCCACTTCTTGCATTATCCCTAATAATAAATTTCAGGTACTTAAATCAAAGTACTCCTGAAGAATTTGCCTGTTTGAAACTGGAAAAAAACTTTATAAAGATGTTTAACTTTACTGTTCATTTAAAATAGTACTGGTGATCCGAATTTCTTGGCGTAGAATATAAATCAAAGTTTCCAAACTTTCGCACATCAACCAGATGGCTTTTTCAAGGAAAGTAGACAGCTAACTGCAAATATGATAATGTAACACTTCAACAATTTGAACGTGGTGACTTGACTAGACAATAAATGGATTGGCACAAATATGATCAGACATTCGAAGAAACGAGGTCACGTTGGTTGGGCGCGCGGTACTGTGGTAGAAAACAGCATTATTTGAAGAATTGATTCCAAATAGCTGGCAAATCGAGAGAGACGCTATCATTGCAAGTCTCGCTGTTGGTCAAGATTTCCAAGCTGTCGCGAATGGCAGTAGATTCAGGTGTGGAGTATGAAGCTAATTTCTTGATATCATTCCACATAGGATCAGTTGACTTGAACTTGACCTCTCTTGATAGGGCAGTGGTTATTTTAAAGTCTTTTGAATCCCTTTTGTGTTCGTTGATTCTAATTCCAAACGAACGTTTGGTCATTACGATGTAGTGTCGCCTGGAGCCGTCCGGATATTGTAGTGGGATTGCATAAACATCTGCCTCATTGAGAAGAGGGGGCTTGTCAATATTTATCTTAAGCATCGTATATAAAGATGTTGGAGACCTTATACCGACACCGAAGCTCATCCCCCTAAGCGCGGTTTTGAGTTGATAGGAAACTTTTGGAATGTAGGGAATAGAGCCCAGGTAACGAAGTTGCGGCATAGAAAGTTTGAAACGGCTGGTTCTGGCTTTTTCGATAAAGTTATGCATTTGGTTCGACTTATATCCTGGCTCAGTGGCGAATTCGACGATGTTTTCAAGTTCCGAATCTCTAGAACGAACATATGAGGAGACGACGAAGGCTCTTCTTATTCGAAAACGGAAGAAGGCAGTCTTGTAATCTTCAGGAAAGAATGAACTGCGGAGCATCAAGTTGGGAACGGAGGTGGGTTTATAATAGACTTCCGTACGAAGGCGATTGTCATGTGATTTTCTCACTAAGACGTCGAGATAAGGTAAGGTGCCACTGCGCTCAATCTCCATAGTGAAATTGATCGTAGGGTGTATAAATTGACTTTATCGAGGAAAGATTGGAGAGTCTCCTTTACATGAGGCCATAAGAAAAATACGTCGTCCGCATATCGTAGCCAGGTGGTAGGCCATGGGGTGATGTTAGTGAATATATGTTGCTCAATGGGGCTAAGTATTGCTTCTGCGAGAACGGCTGAAAGCGAAGATCCCATCGCAGCGCCATTTACGTGCTTATAAACGTGCCCTTGGAAACTGAAGTAACTGGAATTTGAGACCAAGTCCATTAATTTGAAGATGTTGAGGTAAGGCTCTTGCGAATAAATTGCTGAATTAGAAACAGCCTCTTTCATCCGTTTATTCGCAAGAGTCTTGCCGCAGCATCTTCAAATTAATGGACTTGGTCTCAAATTCCAGCTACTTCAGTTTCCAAGGGCACGTTTATAAGCAAGTAAATGGCGCTCCGATGGAATCTTCGCTTTCAGCTGTTCTTGCAAAAGCAATACTTCGCCCCATTGAGCAACATATATTCATTAACATCACCCCAAGGCCTACCACCTGGCTACGATATGCCGACGACATATTTTTCATATGGCCCCAAGGACAGGAGACTCTCCCATCTTTCCTCGATAAAGTCAATTATAAACTGAGTGGCCACTTTACCACCTGAGAATTTTAAACAAATGAGCTACGGCTGCACGCTGTGGCCTCCAGAGGGCGAAGCTAGTATAAAAAGGGAAAGCTTAGTGCTTGTGACAGTAGTAGAAGTGATTTTTGGGTGACGAGATGGGTAAAATATTCGATTTGACGTGCTTTCAACGTGGGATGATTGTAGGAGCTCGGAGCCATGGAGCGAGTAACACTGAAACCGCCGCATTCGTGAAATGTTCCAGAGCAGCTGTTGTTAAATTGTTTAAAGACTGGACTGTCAGCCAAAAACCTGTGTCTCTACGTGCAACGTGTGTTCGTCATAGACTAGTGACTGCTCGGTCGGAACGGAGAGTGTCCAGACCGGTAACTGACAACCGAAGGGCAACAGTGCAGCGAATTACAGACCATCTTAATCAAGGATCCCCTCAAATGATCTCTGCACGCATTGTTCGCCGTACACTGCATCGGATGGGATATGGCAGCCGAAGGCCTGTTCGAACACCTTTGCTGTCTGCAGTTAACAAGAGAAAACGCCTCCAGTTCGCCCAGGAGCACAAGGATTGGGCAGTCGATAATTGGAAACAAATTATGTGGTCCGACGAATCACGTTTTCAGTTGCCCCATGCCGATGGCCGAGTGAGGATTTGGCGGAAACAGCACGAAAGCATGGACCCCAAATGCGTTGCTACAACCCTTCAATCTGGTGGAGGCAACTTTATGGTTTGTGGAATGTTTTCCTGGCATGCTTTGGGCCCTTTAATTCGTGTTGATCAACGTCTGACTGGCACATCGTATCTAAACATCGTTGCGGACCAAGTGCACCCTGTCATGTGGATGGTTTATCCCAATGGCGATGGCTACTTTGAACAAGGTAATGCGTCCTGCCATACTGCTCGTATTGTACAGGATTGGTTTCAGGAACATGCTGGTAAGTTTACTTTGCCTTGGTGGCCTCCACAATCTCCAGATCTCAACCACATCGAGAATTTGTTGGTTGAAGTTGAAAGAGCCAATAGATAGCTGGATCCACAACCCTGCAATCTCCATTATCCAATTTGCAGTTAGCTGTCTGCTTTCCTTGAAAAAGCCATCTGGTTGATGTGCGAAAGCTTGGAAACTTTGATTCATATTCTACGCCAAGAAACTTGGATCACTGGTACTGTTTTAAGTGTAATTGGTGTACAGTTCCTTGTTATTAATTAGTTTTACTGTTCATGCTTGACGTCCAAAATGGAAATGAAACAATGAAAATGGGAAAACATAAAAAAAAAAAAAAGAGAAAGAAAGTAGCACACAGATAACATACACTTGACGAGATTCGTATGTTCTCTATTAAAACAGGAACTCTAAAGGCATTAACTAGGGCACATATTTGAAGAGGAGGAGACAAGCGTTAGATATCAGGAATACGTGTTTGGATACCAAGAGGATGAACAAGACAAAAAAAAATAAATTTAAAAAAAGAATCCCACAAATGACGGGTGTATGAGGTTAAAAAACTATCTAAAACCATGTGAGAAATAACGTCTAAATCAGAGCTTTGAGACCGAAATTTGAGGGTTATTTCAGCGGGTCGAAAAGGGTGGTGATGACATAAAAATTACTTCGACTTCAGGACGCTTAAATTTAAAAATGTTGATTTGAATAGTTCGAATCACTAGATATGTGACGTACTACACAAGTGAAAACATGCATCAAGACGACAAATATGCAGCGATACATTCTGTTCGCGTGGCTCCGTTGGGGGACCGACTTACTCCGGAGTGAGGGAACACGGATTTGATGTCCGTCGCGGGCAAACTTGTGTTTTCACAGATATCTCATTGAATGGAAGATTTATGGTGATTGAAACTCTGCTACAATTATGTTTCTGCATTAAAAGTCAGTAGTTCCTGAGATCCTCAACCTGACATTGATGATCTCAGGAACTACAGAACCATCAGCCTCCTGTCAGTGGTTTATAAAATCTTCACAAAGGTGCTATCACATCGTTTGAAAGTAACATTGGACATGAAAGAAACAAATTAAGTTAGGAGAGGTTTCAGCTCATATAGATTATGCCCAGAACTAATTGAAGGAGCGAATTAGTATGAACTTCCATTATCTATGGCTTTTATTGATTATGCAGAGGCATTTGATTTCATGAAACCATCAGCAGTTATAATGTCTTTGACACCCTGTGATATTGAAGATGCATACATTAACATTATTAATAACATATATGAAAATGCAATTACAAAGGTCCGGCTATTTGAGGATACAGCACCAATAAAAATCAAAGACGGAGTGAAACAACGTAACATCATATTTACCAATCTCTTCAATGCCACATTGCAGAATATCTTTCAATCTTGAACTGGGAAGTCAGAAAAGGGGGGAAAGATTAATGGAGATTATTTAACGCACCTTCGTTTTGTTAATCACGTAGCATTTTCTCAAGTATCCCTTCAGAGGCCCAGGAATTTGCTAACAAGAGTAAAAAAGTGGGATTATAAATGAGCATCCAGGAAACAAAATATTAATGTACAACGCTTTTACAAGAAATGAAGATTTAGCTATTGATGGGGAAAATCTAGAGATGACCGATATCTACATTTTCATTGTGCAACAGATATCTTTCTTGTCTTGTCTTGATTGTAGGTTTAACGACCACCTTGAGCAACTCAATGGGCTATAAGCAGTCGCCCGTCCCTAATTTAAGGGTCACTGGTTCCAGGGAAGGGAGAGAGCCAGTGCCGTAAGACAAACACAACATCCATGCCTGACCGGGATTCGAACCCGGACCCCTTACGGACGAATGATCATAGGCCAGCGCCTTAGACCACTGCGCCACCGGGGCGGCACCAACAACAGATATCAAGAGAGGGTCATGTTGATGAAGAAATTAATAAGTGTATAAAAATTAGATGCAGAGCATTTGAAAGTTTTGGCACATTTCTATTTACGGTTTGGAACATTTTCCATTTAAGATATGTGTCTGGTCTGGTGAAGTTTCAAATGAACAGTAGAGATGCAATGACTTGTCTGTACTTGTGGTTGTTGTCTAACAATTATTGTTCATCATTTAACTGATAGTAAGTATAATAGTTTCCATCGGAGTGTTTCTAGGCTTTTGGGGAGCTGAAGGTTCGATTCCCGTTCAAGAACGATGTAATTTTCAAGCTTTCTGAGGGATATCTACTCGCTTTGCATCTTGTAGTCCAAAATTTTCAATTAACTCGATAATTTTATTTTGTTGGATCAGAAAACAATCACCATTCGAATTTCGAGAAACTTCCGTTCTTAAATAATGCTTCATTTGGCCTAAATTGGTTAATTCATAGCTCTGCTTTAAAATTTTATCAATTTTACCAATTAGAAGCGGATTTTGTGAACTTATTAAAATGGCATCAACATATAGTAGAATCAAGTGCACTATACCTCCCTTTTCAAATTTAGTGAAGAGGCGTGGGTCTGCTTTGCTTTGAATGAAACCCAGATTTTTCACAGTAGCTTCTATCTATGAATTCGTTCCATGATCAGTTATATAATATAATGAAACTTTCAGTTTCTATTGGACTTCATAAATCAGAATAACCCGATTCTAAAGGTTCTTTGACTCTGAAATTTGTCTTTTTGGATTAGGTTTATCAGTTAATTTTGCTTTGATGCACGTTGTGCACTGCATGTCATGGAACAGTTATTTACAAGAAACCCGTTTGACAGGTTATGGTTTGTCATTTGTGTGATGGTATCAAAATTTCTGTCACTTAACTTCATATACCATTTAAGCAAATTGTTTTCATTTTGGCATAACTGACTTTGCATTTTTGAGATACAGCAATATTGATTATCTTCACTACTCAGTACTACTAATAATTTATATAAAATTTCATCTGTTGAAATGCCATGGACTATTATATCATTATTTTGCTTTAAGGTGCAAACAGTTTCTTTGAAAGGTACAGTACAGTTTTTCTGAGTTAGTGTTTTTATTGATAACAGGTTTTGGAATGAAAAGCAAATTTTCAAGTGTTACCTTGGTTTCTTTATTCTGAAGAGTTTTCACAACTAGCACTCCTTTACCAATTCCTGATGGGAGTAGCCTAGCCTCATGGCTATTACAACTTAGTTTTCTGAACTTTATGTTAATTGAGTGAAAAAACTAACATTTTCCCGCTCACGTGACTTATTGCACCTGAGCCTATGACCTACTCAAAGTTTTGTTCATTTTCTTCTGCTTTCAAAATACAGTTTCTATGTTTTAGGTTTTTTTTTAATTGTAAGAACACCTTTATGAGTGTCGGGAATTTTTGTTTGTTGATAATTAGCTTTTTTAGCCTGTATTAGCTTTTGTATAATGTATCAGCTTTTGTATCCTGCATTTCCCTTGTGGAAGTGGTTGGTATTAATGACGCATTATTTATTTATATACCATCTTGGAGATCCTGTGATGGTTTTGAGCCATTCAAAAGTCCCCCTCGTTGTTGTTGTTCAACTGCCTGATGTGTACAAACATTCAGTTTGTGTTTTTGGTGACTATTTTGCTTCTTTGAAGAACGTTGTTGTTCCCTATTTTTATTCTTAAGATATCACCTTTGTCATGGCTGCATTTATGACAATATGTGCAATATTTCTTCACTATATTACCTGAATTGTTGCTGCTGTTTTTGGGATAGTTCTTCTTGCAAGAGTGTCTTTAAATGCATATGTCTTGTGGGGCTTGTGATATGTGAGATTTTATCACGTATTCGTCTGTTAGCTTGTTACTAATATACTCTAAGGTAAATTCAACTTCTGATTTGCTTTCAAGTGAGGTCATGAGTGTCGAGTATTATTCAGGTAGATTGCATAAAAGAATTGCACTCAGGTGTGAATCCATGATAGGTTCACCAATACAGTTCATATTTTCAGCCAAGTTTATTACCACTTTAATATGCTCCTGCATTGTTATTTCCAGACTGAACTTTATAGAGTATACATCTTCCTTAACTGAAACAATTTACTAGAAAGATTTTGTCTCTCATAAATTGATTTTAACTTGTTCCAGGTGTCTCGTGCAGTGTTTTGATGTAACACATGAATAATCTGCGAGTTACCAATGTGTAAGTAAATTAAAACTTTTACTAATTTATCCTTCTTCACCCATTCTTGGTCTGGACTTTCTGGTTTTACTCCAAATACTATTTCATCTAAACCATCTCTGATTAACAGCTGACTAAGCTTAAATTTCGATAACGCATAGTTGTTGTTTCGTTTTTCTATTTGCACACTTTTACGATAGAATGCCATTCTTGAACTATTTTTCTTCCAAAAACTTAACGTTTCTTGAAAGGTTCCTTTTTTTTCAAAACAAAATATATTTTCATTTTCAATTAAACGAACCTTACTAAATTGTGAATCATTTCGATTTGTCAGTATTTCCTGCATCTCAGTCTCATAATCATGAAAAGCATGAAGTAGGTTAGTTTCGATTTTTTTTTCCATTGTGTATTTTAGCTTCATAATAAATATAATAAAATATCGTACGACAATAAAATAAATTCCATCAAAAGATTTTTCCTGTGAAGATGAAGAATTTTTTATTCCAGAAGACACAAAACACACCAAGACGATAGCTACGCGTTGATAAAAAACCTAATAAGGTTAGTAAAATCAAACTAGCTCCAGTTCAAACGACTCACGATGTTGAGTCGTTTAAAAAGAACTATCTTGGATATTCGAATACTGAACAAGACAGTTATAATCGTGCCTAATACCGATAGAATAGGTTTTACATGCAAAGCAGGAAAGAGAATAAACACCTTACTATTTGTACTGAGAAGTTTTCTTTTGGCACTAGGCCTATTGAAGTTCTTGGGAGTTACACTTGCGATTCTGTCAAGACAACTTTTCTGGAACTTCACATACAACTCTCTGTTTACCGTTAGTTCAAACATTAACGCTCATTCAAAAGGAAAGCATACTTGACAAAATTGTTTAGAGTAATAAAAACTCTCGTGACGTCAACGTTCAACAATAATAAAGAAATGTATGTCCATAAAGACACATAAATACGAAGTTGAAGATATTTTGAGCTGATTTGAAAACAAAATGCTCATGTACGCAAAGATCAGCCTCAGCTCATGACGAGTCAATGAGCTTTTTCTGCCAATATTGAACTTGAAATAGGACGTTATGGACGGTATGTAGGGTCTGGGTCAAAACACCGACACCCAAAACACCGACAGGACAAAACACCGACACCCGAAAAACCGACACCCAAAACACCGACAACCAAAACACCGACAGGACAAAACACCGACAGGCCAAAACACCGACAGGACAAAACACCGACAGGACAAAACACCGACTGGACAAAACACCGACAGGACAAAACACCGACAAACTGTCCACATTTTACTTCAACAGTTTTAAACTTCAAGCCTTGTATCGTACTTCTTTGACAATAGTCGGCGCTGCAGTACCAATGCAAAATTTCCTTTGTTAAAACTGCAGTAAGGAGCTATATAAAAATTTCAGTTTTTTCCTGTATATTTAAAATTGTTTGTTTGTATGTCCGCTATACAAATCGACAGTTTTCAATTTAGAACCACCAAATTTGGTATACTACCTCATGGTACTCTAAGGTAGACCGTAAACCCTTTTTGGAATGGATCGAGGCCCGGGTCAAGGGGGCCCATACAAAATTTTCGTAAAATTTACAGTTTTCAATTTAGAACCACCAAATTTGGTATAATATCTCATGGTGCACAAAGTTAAACAGTTGACCGTTTTGGAAAGTGGTCGGGGCCCGGGGTCAAGAGGGCCCCATACAAATTTTTCGTAAATTCTACAGTTTTCAATTTAGAACCACCAAATTTGGTATAATATCTCGTGGTGCTCTAAGTTAGCCGTAAACAGTTTTTGGAAGGGGTCGGGGCCCGGGGTCAAGTGGACCCATACAAAATTTTAGTAAAATCTACAGTTTCCAATTTAGAACCACCAATTTTGGTATACTATCTCATGGTACTCAAAGTTAAACCGTTGACCATTTTGGGAAGTGGTCGGGGCCTGGAGTCAAGAGGGCCCCATACAAAATTTTCGTAAAATCTACAGTTTTCAATTTAGAACCACCAAATTGGGTATACTACCTCATGGTACCCTAGTTAGACCGTAAACCCTTTTTGGAAGGGATCGGGGCCCGGAGTCAAGGAGCCCCCATACAAATTTTCGCAAACTCTACAGTTTTCATTTTAGAACCACCAAATTTGGTGTACTACCTTATGGTACTTTAAGTTAGACCGTAAACCCTTTTTGGAATGGATCGGGGCCCGGGGTCAAGGGGAGGCCCATACAAAATTTTCGTAAAATCTACAGTTTTCAGTTTAGAACCACCAAATTTGGTATACTATCTCATGGTACTCTAAGTTAGACCGTAAACCCTTTTTGGAATGGATGACCACCAAATTTGGTATACTACCTCATGGTACTCTAAGTTAGCCCGGGTCAAGGGGGCCCACACAAAATTTTCGTAAAATTTACAGTTTTCAATTTAGAACCACCAAATTTGGTATACTATCTCATGGTGCTCAAAGTTAAACTGTTGACCGTTTGGGGAAGTGGTCGGGGCCCGGGGTAAAGTAGGCCCATACAACATTTTAGTAAAATCAACAGTTTCCAATTTAGAACCACCAAATTTGGTTTACTACCCCATGGTGCTCAAAGTTAAACCGTTGACCGTTTTGGGAAGTGGTCGGGGCCCGGGTTCAATAAGGCCCCGTACAAAATTTTAGTAAAATCTACAGTTTTCAATTTAGAACCACCAAATTTCGTATACTACCTCGTGGTACTGTAAGTTAGACCGTAGTCAGTTTTTGGAAGGTGTCGGGGCCCGGGGTCAAGTGGGCCCATACAAAATTTTAATAAAGTCTACAGTTTCCAATTTAGAACCACCAAATTTGGTTTAGTATCCATGGTGCTCAAAGTTAAACCGTTGACCGTTTTGGGAAGTGGTTGGGGCCCGGGGTCAAGAGGACCTAATACAAAATTTTCGTAAAATCTACAGTTTTCAATTTAGAACCACCAAATTTCGTATACTACCTCATGGTTACTGTAAGTTAGACCGTGAACTCTTTTTGGAAAGGATAGGGGTCAAGGGGACCCCACACAAAATTTTCGTAAATTCTACAGTTTTCAATTTAGAACCAACACATTTGGTATACTACCTCATGGTACTCTAAGCTAGACCGTAAACCCTTTTTGGAAGGGATCGGGGCCCGGAGTCAAGGCGGTCCCATACAAAATTTTCGTACAATTTTCAGTTTTCAATTTAGAACCACCAAATTTGTTATACTATCTCATGGTGCTCAAAGTTAAACCGTAGACAGTTTTTGGAAGTGGTCGGTGCCCGGAGTCAAGGGGGGTCAATACGAAATTTTGGTAAAATCTACAGTTTTTAATTTAGAACCACAAATTTGGTTATCTCATGGTAATCCGAGTTAGCCCCTGGACGGTTTGGGGAACGGGTCATCGGGGCCCGTTGTCAAGGGGGCCCATACAAAATTTTCGTAAAATCTACAGTTTTTAATTTAGGACCACCAAATTTGGTATACTACCTCATGGTACTCTAGTTAGACCGTAAACCTTTTTTGGAAGGGATCGGGGCCCGGAGTCAAGGGGTCCCCATACAAATTTTCGCAAACTCTACAGTTTTCATTTTAGAACCACCAAATTTGGTGTACTACCTCATGGTACTTTAAGTTAGACCGTAAACCCTTTTTGGAATGGATCGGGGCCCGGGGTCAAGGGGAGGCCCATACAAAATTTTCGTAAAATCTACAGTATTCGGTTTAGAACCACCAAATTTGGTATACTGTCTGATGGTGCTCAAAGTTAAACCGTTGACCGTTTTTGGAAGTGGTCGGGGCCCGGGGTAAAGTGGGCCCATGCAAAATTTTAGTAAAATCAACAGTTTCCAATTTAGAACCATCAAATTTAGTTTACTATCCCATGGTGCTCAAAGTTAAACCGTTGACCGTTTTGGGAAGTGGTTGGGGCCCGAATTCAAGAGGGCCCCGTACAAAATTTTCGTAAAATCTACAGTTTTCAATTTAGAACCACCAAATTTCGCATACTACCTCATGGTACTGTACGTTAGACCGTAGACAGTTCTTGGAAGGGGTCGGGGCCCGTGGTCAAGTGGGCCCACACAAAATTTTAGTAAAATCTACAGTTTCCAATTTAGAACCACGAAATTTGGTTTAGTATCCATGGTGCTCAAAGTCAAACCGTTGACCGTTTTGGGAAGTGGTTGGGGCCCGGGGTCAAGAGGACCCCATACAAAATTTTCGTAAAATTTACAGTTTTCACTTTTGAACCACCAAATTTCGTATACTACCTCATGGTACTGCGAGTTAGACCGTAAACTCTTTTTGGAAGGGATCGGGGTCAAGGGGGCCCCTCACAAAATTTTCGTAAATTCTACAGTTTTCAATTTAGAACCAACAGATTTTTTATACTACCTCATGGTACTCTAAGTTAGACCGTAAACCCTTTTTGGAAGGGATCGGGGCCCGGAGTCAAGGAGGTCCCATACAAAATTTTCGTAAAATTTACAGTTTTCAATTTAGAACCACCAAATTTGGTATACTATCTCATGGTGCTCAAAGTTAAATCGTAGACAATTTTTGGAAGTGGTCGGGGCCCGGGGTCAAGGGGACCCCAAACGAAATTTTCGTAAAATCTACAGTTTTTAATTTAGAAACACCAAATTTGGTTATCTCATGGTACTCCGAGTTAGCCCCTAGACGGTTTGGGGAAGGGGTCGTCGGGGCCCGTTGTCAAGGGGGCCCATACAAAATTTCCGTAAAATCTACAGTTTTCAACTTAGAACCGCCAAATTTTATATACTATCTCATGGTGCCCTAACTTACACAGTAGATGGTTTTGGGAAGGAGTTGGAGCCTTGTATTGGTCGGAGCCCGGGGTCACAGGGCGCCCACCCAAACTTTTCCATACAATCTACAGTTTTCAGTTTAGAACCACCGAATTTGGTATACTATATCATGGTACTCTGAGTTTTACCGTAGACGGTTTTTGAAAGGGGTCGGGCCCGGCGTGAAGGGGGACCATACAAAATTTTCGTAAAAAGTTCCATTTTGTACTTTTAAGAACTTCAACGCAATTTAGCACTCCAATATCCGATGTACGGTCTAAGTTGGAGACCGTAGATAACAACAGAGTGAGAAAATATCTATTTAATGGTGTATTAAAAACACAAACGAGTAAACGTTAGTTTTCACCACCAACGGACTGCTTCATCAGGCAGAAATACAATGTAATGTAAAAAGAAAGTTCCAGATATTCAAAATGGTAAACAAAAGGATGATCAGTGCCAATGTCAAGTCGCATGCACTCGACGTGTCATAGGTACATTGCATTTCAGTGTCGCTGGATTTTCAGAAGCGCACGCCAGTGCACGGCTCTTCTATAGATGTCTTTTCGAAGGTAAATATTTACACTCCTTTTCCTTTCTTTTTTGTTTCGTATAAGTAAATTAAGTAAATCAATTTTTTTTTCACAATTTCAGCCATCCCTGCTCCTATTTTTTTTTTTTTGCAGAAATACTACTGCATCAGCCAGACACTGGCATTGGCGGGCATTAATTTGGAAGAACCCTGCTTTTCACATGGACAACTTAACGTTGCGTGCTCAAGGGCTGGCAATCCTGAAACTCTTTACATTTTTGCTCCCAATTGATAAACTAAAAGTAGAGTTTATCAAAAAGCAATAACCTAAATGAATTAAAATAAATTTACTGGAAAATTACAGGAATACCTTTTTAATATATTAACTTTCACCAGGTGAGCTTGGTGTTTCCACGAATAGTAATATTTACCCGGGAAATAACGGGTACCCCTGCTAGTTTGAGATATAAATTACCTCGGTTTTGCAGATTTTTCTTAGCTACATAGGTTACGTTTTTAATTTCGTATTTTTTAATCGCGGGGACCTGGGCAGTTTCAACAATTCTTAATCACCTGTACTCATGTTCATAACGTTTATATAGCAAGACATGTTAATGCTTTTAAACGTACATAAAATGCCTAAGTGATTGTCCAAAAATTATGGCCGCCCCGGTGGCGCAGTGGTCTAAGCGATGGCCTCTGATCATTCGTCCGTAAGGGGCCCGGGTACGAATCCCGGTGAGGCATGTATGTTGTGTTTGTCTTAAGGCATTGCTCTCTCCCTTCCCTGGAACCAGTGACCCTAAATTAGGGACGGGCGACTGCTTATAGCCCATTGAGTTGCTCACGGTGGTCGTTAAACCTCCAATCAAAAAAAAAAATTATGTTTTTTTTAAGTCCATTGTGTTTTTCCTTCATACTGGCCCCCATTTATTCCATCATATTGGACCTGGCCACGCATATCATGAAAGCTGAAATCTTCAAAATTTAAAAAAAAATTGAAAATAAAATGTTAGTCCTTTGCCCTTGGTATCCGTTAGTGAACAAAAGAATAAATCATTTTGCTCTGATTTTAAGTCGTTTTCTATTGAATTATATAATGAAGTAAATTTTTACAAAAAAAATCAACGTGCCACGTAGCATTTCCATTTTTCACAATAAAACGTTTTTATAGCTTTTGCCATGTCTCTGTTATTAATTTATTAAACGTAAAATTTTATTTGGGATTCTTGCCTACCCTTGGAATTTGGCTACTTGGCACGTCTCTGGTTCTCGCTATGACGTCACAGCCCCCATGAACCGTTCTTTGCAGAAGCTTAGAATACTAATCTTGAAACAAAGGAACGACCCAGCTCTTCTTTTTCTATAGCCCTGGTATGTCGCCACCTTTACGAAAGCTCAGAGATGTAATAGAAAAGATTAGCAGACAATGTATTGAAGAAAGAATAAGATATCTCCCTTCAGCCAAGGACTAGCAGGAAACACCCCAGAGACATCACTGCCCACGTACAAACACCCAGGGTGCTGCGGGGTACTGCAAGTTTTAACCACAGGAAAAAACCCTGGGAGAAACCCAGTTTCTCCCAGCCTCACAATGCGCTTTGTTGGTATGATAGAGATAAGCAACAAACTGCGGCCGAAAAATTATCTTGCAATGAAAGCTATTACCTCCCACCCAGAGCTGCCTCCCAACTATCTAATGACCTTCATTTACTTACACTCCTACGAAAAGGTGAGAGGGGAGCAGGTTATTAAATTCGTTAACCTTGGACCGAACCCAAATCCTCGGAGCGAGGAAAAATCACGTTATCTAAGAGCACTAGTCGTTTTGTAATCAGTCTGTTTCTCAGTTCCATGAGTAACAGAGGTTTTGAAGAAGTTCCAAGCACAACCATGTCGGAAATATGTACGTTTGTCGATTCACAAAAGGGAGGGAAAAAACTGAGTTTAAATTGATTTCTTTTCCTTAAAGAAAGACAACGGTGTAATAAATTTTACTGGATATGCGATCAGAAGAGTAATGGCTGCAGAAGTAGAGCAATTACATCACTTCCAGGTGAAGAACATTATCTTATAAGTGCGTCCGAGCATAACCATGCTCCTGAAAGTGCTCGATCTAAAGTGGCCCAGAAGATTGCGGACATCTAAGAGAAGGCCAGAACCACCAACGATTTACCCCTGCGAATTATACAGGATGTAGCCTCCAAAATGTCTCTTGTGGCTCATCAGAGCATGCCGTCGAAAGAAGCACAGAGGAAATTGATAAAAAGAACTAGGAGGGTTGAAATGCCACCTGAACCTGCAACTGTGGAAATACTAAATATACCTGAGTTCTTAAAATACACAGAGGACGGGGAATTATTCCTATTAAAAGACTTCTATGAGAGGAATGAAAAAAGTTTAATTTTTTCAACAGAAGCTAACCTCAAATTGTTGAGTGAAGCTGCATTTTGGGTGATGGATGGGACTTTTAAAACAGTGCCCAATATTTTTAAACAGCTGTATTCCATTCACGGTCCCGTGGGTCCTATGAACAACTGTAGAGTTTTGCCGTTAGTTTACGCTCTGATGACTAGCAAATCGCTAACCAGTTACTTCTCATTCTTTGAAGAGCTAAAGACATTTGCCACTCAGAAAGATATTATTTTAGATCCACAGTGGGCGATCACTGATTTTGAGATGTCAGTCATCAATGCTGTAATGGCCGCCCTTCCAGGCGCTAGACACCACGGATGCTTCTTTCATCTTGGGCAAAACATTTGGCGCTAAGTTCAGGCTACTCCTGGCGTGCAATCGAGATATTGTAGTAATGAAGATTTCAGCTTGATAGTTCGACATCTTCCGGCGCTTGTTTTTCTTCCTCCTGAAGATATTGATAATGCCTTTAACGAGATAAAACTATTGTTTGATGACGAAGCGGAAGATTTAGTCAAATGGTTTGAAGAGTACTATGTCTTGGGAAAAGTTCGTCGTACAACACGTAGCGGTGAAGAACGGCGAAACGAGCGAATCTTCCCACCAACTCTGTGGTCAGTGAATTCAGGAGTGATCCCACGCACTCAGAACAAAGTTGAAGCGTGGCATCGACGATGGAAGCTTCTGATTGGGCGTGCCCATGTTTCGTGTTTTCGCCTAATAAGGGAACTGCGAAAGGAAGAAGCTTCTGTTCAAAGAGAAATAGAAACAATAATGCGCGGAGAAGCTCCGCTTAGAATTAGAAAAGTTTGATTCCCCGCGAAGAAAGAATTCGAAGAATTGTAAACAGCCGAGAGGAACGCACGATTATTGAATTTTGTAGAGGCATAGCCTATAATTTAAATTTGTGAAGTTAAAAAAAAAGGTGATATTTAAATATGATCACTCAAATAAAAGTTTTTGCATGTGCTGCACATCTTTGGCAAGGTAATTTACTCGTTACTTATTTTACGTAAATTACGGGTAATTTACTAGCAATTTACTTGGCGTAGAAAACCAGTTTTTTTTTATGAAAACGTAAATAACTAATTTTCTTTCATGCATTACTAATAATAATAAGCTTGCCTCTTTTTTTCAGGTTAAGGATTCCTGGGGGTGCGTGTGTGTTTGTTCATTTATTTGTTTTTTGAATGTTTGTGACTGAAAGTGGGAACTATGATGGGTGTGGTGTGCCGATTCAGAATGTGTGTGAGGCCTGGCGGAGGTGAGAGTCACCGCTGGGTGGGGTGAAATGGGCCTTTGAGAGTTCTTCTCTTTGCTAGAATGTATCGGGGGTCCATGTGCTTTTTATCGTGGAACCGTGGTGTGTGTATAAGGGGTGTGACTGTATCACCTGCCGATCTGACCTCATAACTACAATATTCATGAGAGGAGGGGAGGCACTGTGTTTTCGGTGATTTGGGCAAAAATCAGCCAAAGTGCACTTACGGGTTCACTGTAACTGGCTTCGTATACTGGTGGGAGGGTGTCGTGCGAGTGCACATTATGGCACTTCTCTCACTTCAGTGTAAAGTGCAAACTTATACAAAGACAAGAGTGGATGGACTAAGTTTCCTTTTCTCAAGTAAAGTACTCAGTTCTGTTGTTTCAGTTCTCAATTGTTGATATGTCAGGGCCTTATCAACAGAAAGGTGTGCTAACCCATATTGCTTTTGCCCCGCCTTTCCAAGAGGTCTCCGAAACCATTTCATTGTTTAGAATCTGTTTCTTTTACCGCAATATTTTTTAACAGTTTTCTTTTCTTTCATATTTTTCCTTCTGTTTTGTTTGTCAGATAAAGATGTGCCTATTTTTAATTACACACCTTCCTTTTCTTAAAAAAAAAAATCCTTTTTTGAAAAATTTAAGTTAAATGATAGAAATAAAAATAAATAACGCAAAATAATAACGAATAATATATTATATTTATTGTTTTAAATATTTCAACTAATAATAAATTAATTAATAAAATTAAGTAAATCTTGTAATGTATGGTATTAACTATTATAATTTATATGTATATACATACAGAATCACAGAATCTGTACCACCATTTCTGAGCTTCGATGCAACCAATACAAATTTGTCCTTGTTAAATTACCTTATAAAAGAATAAGTAGCTGAAAAATGAGAACGTGATTTAATTTGAAGCCAGGGCCGGATGGAGCTCTTGCGGGGCCCTGGGCGAAATTTCATTGTGGGGCCCAGAGCAAAATTTCATTGCGGGCACTAAAAAATAAATCTCATATTTTAATAAAGTCGTTTCTGAAAATTATCGTTCGTGAGGAAGATAAAATGATTATCTCAAAAAAGTATTTGCTTTAAGCTTAAGAAAAGACCATAATACGGACTGAAAGTTCAGAGAGAGAGAGAGAGAGAGAGAGAGAAAAAGAAAGAGAAATAGAGTAAGAAAGAGAGAAAAAAGATAGAGAAAGTAAGAGAAATAGAGACAGGAGGGAAGAGAGAGAGAAAAGAAAGAGAAATAGAGTGAGAAAGAGAGAAAAAAAGATAGAGAAAGAAAGAGAAATAGAGACAGGAGGGAAGAGAGAGAGAAAAGAAAGAGAAATAGAGTGAGAAAGAGAGAAAAAAGATAGAGAAAGAAAGAGAAAAAAGAGGGAGAGGGAGAGAGAGAGAGAAAGAGTAAAAAGTGTTAAAATCTACGATTTTCTTTCCCAGGAGAAGGTGTTTAGGTTGCATTGTGACTCATCATCATCATCATCATTGTCAACCATTATCAATCCACTGCTGGACGAAGGTCTCCCCAAGTTTCCTCCACAACGGTCTGTCTTGTGCCAGTCTCCTCCATGTCACTCCCGCATATTTACGAATTTCATCCACCCATCTCCCATGTGGTCTTCTTCTGGGTCTTTTCCTGTCCCTTGGAATCCAATCTAACAGCTTATTCACAAAATGATAAAACGGTACCTGCTTAGCGAATATTTTTGTATAGGAAATGTAATAAAGATCCCTCTAAAATAAATTGGTATGAACAGTTTTTCTCCTGATGCATGTTTAGCGATTGCTTTTTAATGCACAGTGGAGTAACTGACAAATTAGTGACATTATAAACTTTTATACGCGTTCATATATGAAAGTAGCCTTTTTTTTTTTTTTTTTTTCAATTTCTTGTAATGTTGGAAAAGTGACCTCCATGTGTAGTCCGAAAGTGACTTGGATATTGTTCTTTTATTTCCTTAAATTCAAGTATCAGGTTTTCACACAAATTGTTGGATATATAAAAGTAGGGGACCACAAAATGATGAAATTTAGTTCACTATTTCATGAATGCGGAAAAGATTAAGGTGGTTACAAAAATAATTTTGAATCTGCAAATTTCAGTGTCCGTACGACGAATAGGGGGGATAACGTGTTCGAAAATGAGGAGATTGGAAACAAACGAATAAGTTCAAAAATATATTTTAAGGGCCTTGCGCCCCAATAGTTACAAAAAAAAATTTAGTTAAATTTTTTTTACCGAAAATTATTTTTGTTTTCTTAACTGCAAGGCCCCCTGAAGGCGCGGGGCCCAGGGCGACCGGCCCGGTTGCCCCTATGGTCCAGCCGACCCTGTTTGAAGCAGTAATTTACTGTGAAAATGTTTCACCAGCATAGATTTCTGTTACGTTTGTAAACACATTCAAACATTTCTGTAATATCAAAAAGAATAATAATAATTATAAAAATAGATAAAATAATGGATATCCAAAATATTGCTATAAATTAAATAAATTAATTTAAGACATTTTCCAAATTTTCATACTAACATATTTCGGATTGAAAGAATCACCAACAATAACTTCCCTGACCACCCCAACATTTAACATTTCTAAATTAGGCATTTACCACCATTTGGTCCCGCCAAGGTACTTTCCATCTCTTATTAAAATAATCCAAATACGTATTACGGCTTTGTTTAGCTGCGTCGGTAGAATTTTTAGTTTGTTTTTGCAAGTCACATAGGTACGATGCATATATGTACTTTTTGAGTTTCGTCGTAGAAAGTCGGGCAGTACGCATACGCTAAGCACAATGTAGTCTAAGTTTTTCAGAGAAACATTTTTCTATGTCCCTTTTCGCCTTCGGCACCCTGCAGTTGAAAATTCGTTTATATATACTTTTCTTTCTTTTCTTTATTTTTTATCCTTATTTTTTTCTTTATTTTTTTTTTTTTTTTCCGTTTGCCGAAATTTTTACTGCTAAAGTTCTGCTCTTTGGTGCGGAAAGGTAAAACGATATTTTGTAGATTTTTGTCGGAAACGAAGATTGAGTGAGATACTTGGCAATGAAAAGCGCGAAGTTTTTAAGTTTGTGTCTGTGGTCAAACCAGGGGGACGATCTCTCAAGCGACCACAGGTGGTCAACCGTAATCCGCGCGAAGGTGAAAGTCTGTGTGTGTGTGGGGGGGGGGGGGGGGGCTTAAGGAGGGAGAGGTGGAAACAGAAGACCCCAGGAAGAAGATCCACACATTTTTGCCCTCCCCCAGGGAGCTCTCGGCATAAGATGCTCTCTGCTGGACAATGCGCCACCGAGTCTTTGCAAAACAGTGGTGTGGTTGCATTGCATCATTCTTCAGACAGCAATTACAGAGGTAACATGTAGTTTATGTACAGCCAAAGAGGGAAAAACTTATTGATACATTCAGGGCCCAAATTCTATAAAGATGTAGAAGCAGAGATAAGGTGGAAGTGGCGTTGTACAGAACGCAAATGATTGGCAAAAGTGTACCTGGATAGAAGTGACTCGGTTATTTTACAATTCAACTTGTGTCACAACCATGAGCCACCAAAACTGATCGTATCAAATAGCGTTAAACGAAAAGCAGTAGAGGATATTTCGGAACGGCCATTAAAACTGATCATACAACTGCGGGAAATAACTGTTTACTAATTGAAAAAATAAATAGCAACAATGGAATATTAGTGCTAAGAAAAAAGAAACGAATTTGAAAAAGAAAATAAAAAAAGCTAAAAAAAAGAATAAAAACGTTAAAATGAGAGATAAAAAATAAAAAAGCTAAAAAACAATAAGAATTAAAATAGGAGAAAAATAAATAATCTAAAAAAGAAAAGAAATTAAAAAGAAAGTAAAAAAAGAAAAAAATTAAAATGAGAAAAAAATGATAGAAGAAAATAAAAAAAAAATGCTTTGGCGCATGAAGAGACAATCTGCACGTGATATCCCGTTGGTAACGGTAATAAACTCTGTTGATTTTACCATAGACTCTGTCGAGGTTCACTGTTCTGGCAAATGTTTCCTCAGATTCCACAACTAGTAAAAATATCAATGTACTTTATTGCAATAGACTTATCAATAGTTCAAGACATGTCCGATCTTTAAAAATATAAAACATGCAGTAATAAATAGTGAAAGTACCGGACGTTCGCTAAGCGGATAAAGGCAAAGAAATCAGCGTATTTTTCTGAGACCCGCATACTAAGTTTAGATAAAGAGTCAACCTCTTACATCAATTTCATTTTCAGGGAATTGCTCTCAAATCACAATGTTCGTCCTAATTCGGATGAAGAATGCAGACTCCCAAGAAAAGGTAATTGAAACACACCTGAAATTCCGTGTTCTCTGAGTGCAGTAATCTCTGGGGGATGGACGCTTTGGGTGGGATGGAGTGGAGTAGGATGTCTGCGTCCAGGGCTGTTAGCCCATTAGCCGGGAGAGCAGCTGACTCTTTTCGTAATGGAGTCAGTGCAGTTGACCAACACCCTCAAGCCCTCTGGAACTGATGCTTTTCCGCCATCCAGTGTTAATAAACTAAAACCGCGAAAATGATTTCTAAATACACTGCCTGACAGAGAAAATGCCACACCACGAAGACGTGAACGCAGTGCCATGCAAATTGCAGGGTGGGTGCACATGTACAAGTTATGGAAATGATTGCATTTGCGGGCCAATCGCAAGAACGGCGCGGGATACAAGCGAACAACCAGCCCGTGAGGCCATCAGTCGAGACGTCGACACGCCCGCGAGAAGTGAGTGGTTCTACTGCAACCGTGTCTGGAGAACGAACAAGGGGTGCCAATGCCGTTAAGATGCTGTTCTACGCGATTTCGTCAAACGGATGATTTCACGATAGGTGTCATCGTAGGCCTTCGTACCAAAGGATGGTCCTTGCGTCGTATTGCGGAAGAAACGCAACGCGATGCCACAACCGACGGTCGCATTTAGAGACAGTGGTCTCAGGAAGAATCTGTGCAACGTCGTAGGGGACCGAAGCACGGAGACGGAAGTCCGAGCGCATCGATCGTCGCATCCAACGTCATGCCTGTGCGGACCCACAGGCGACATTTTGCAGAGTGTACGGAGAGGCTTGGATGCTCCGATATCAACGAGGACAGTGTCGCGCCGATTGGCTGCGTCTGGTTTGCTGTCCAGCCGTCTATTACGAAGGTTACCCTTAACATCTAGCTATCGTCGCCACCGCTTGGCGTGGTGTCGCTCCAGGACGGCGTAGGGTGCCGAATTGAACACTGTGGTGTCCAGTGACGAATCGCGGTTTTGTCTCACCACGGATGATCGCCGTGTGAGAGTCTGGAGAAGACGTGGCCAACGGCGGATTCCTCTGCCATTGTGGAGGACCACACGGCCCGGCAATGTAGCATCATGGTGTGGGATGCTATCAGCGCCAACAGCTGCTCACCGCTGGTACGTAATACTGAACATTGACTGCAGGGCAGCCCATACGCCGTTTTTCAACAGGATAACGCCCTGCCGCCTACCTCTCGGATCAACCTGAATGCTTTACACGGTGTGCGGATGCTTCTGTGACCAGCACGGTCCCCCGACCTCTCGCCCATCGAGCATATGTGGGACACGATTGGACGTCTGTTGAGTACCCTCCCACCCCCGCAAAATGAAGATGAACTGTGGACGCGGATCAACAGCACATACATGGTCCACGATACCCCAGGACTCTATTCGGACTCTCATTGCCTTGATTCCACGTCGGAGTCAACGCTGTATCACCCAAAATGAGGGCCACACTCCTTATTGATCATCCTGTATATTCGGCCACTGGAGGGTGTTGCGGGGCTGCGTAGACGACTGCTAAACATAATTTAGGGCGTGGTCACATAATTAGCTGGGTACGTTCGCCCCTACAGTTACCTCAGAAATCTCTCCCACAATTGATATTTTGTGTAAACTGCAATTTGTGCACGGTCCCTGACTGAAAAAGGTAGGGGACTTTTCCTAAGGGAAACTTTTTCAATGTCGGGAACTTTTCCGAATGAGGGACAGTTTTCCTGAGTGGGAGTTTTCCTGTGGGGAAGTTTTCCTGTGAGAGACTTTTCCGTCCATCGTTAGCAATATCATTCTTTCCACCACACGAAACGCTGAAATTACATCAACACGTAGTGCAAAATGCATGTTTTTCATTTTTTTGAAGATTTTGCAATACACGAGAATACCGCAGAACACCCATCACGGAATATTTTATAGTAATCCCCCCAATCCCCCTTTATATTGCTGCTCATAGCGAATCACTAATATTAAATTTATTGACACTTGAAAAAAAATGCAAGTAAAACTGATATAGTAAAACAATAACCGCTTAAAGAGATGCAATTTGCAGAAGAAAAAAATAGTACCCCAACATATTAATTGAATATACCAAGACATTTTTATGCACGTTAACGAGCGACGAACAAAGCACGGTTGGAAAGCGTAGAAAACTTAAGAAGCAGTGGCTCGAATGAACATTGGATTTACCTTTTTTTTTTTTTTTAACTTCCTCTTATAGTAACATTCTTTCTTTAGGTCAAATTTATTGCAAGAGAAGAAGTTACGAAACCATGCCCCAACGCATTCTTAATTTCACAAAACTGGCAGCTTTTGCTTAATTTCGTCATGTTGGGTATCGATCTGGGCTTAAAAATTCCACAGATTTAAAATCCGTTTGAATTTTTTTCTACGATAACTACTTTCTGAAATAGAATTTTGAACTGGGAGAAATAAAGACACGTGCTGGAATGCAAAACACACCCCACGCTGGCCTACTGAGAAGTTGCGACCCGGGGGACGAACAACGCATTGTCTGAAAAGGAGAGGAGGGGGGGGCATAGCGAGAGAGAAATAGAGAGAGATGGACAGAACCAAGCCCAAGATTAAACAAGACCACTTAGTTGGTGCAGTCCAGTTTAAGCGCGGCGCAAGTTTTACTGTTTTAGTGTCTGAAACAACGCAAAACAATAAACCTAAACCGTGGAAAAACTGCTGCAAATGTTCCCACATAAACACATGTAACTGAAAAGTTATTCGTAACTTACATCGGCGCTTTACTTTGAATGGATTAAGTTAAATAAAAAGTTCCGTAAATTTTACGAGTAAATCGTAAAACTTGGCAGGTATGTGCTATCATATTGTCGAAATTTAAGCATCAGGACCTGCTTTGAATTTGGGATATGGTGTACACCCGCCAAAATTTTAATTTCGTATATGCCGTGTGGCCCAACGCACGTTTGGGACATGATGTACACCCACGTGATTTGTCCACCAGCCGAATTTTTAATTTGCATGTAGTGTGACCCAACACACGTTTTGAAAAAGAATCCGACTTGTCTCAGCTGGGGGGAGGAGGGGGTGGATCCCAAAATAAAGCAAATGCAATGCAAATCAAAAACCACACCAGATCTCTACGGGAAATGGCAAATTCGTACCAGGGAGATTGCCCCCGTCCCGAGTCAGCGACGTTACGGGGTCATATACAAAATGCATACACCGCAATTGCGTTTCTTTCACAGATCTTGTCAAAGTGTGGAAGTTTTCCTAGTAGAACAAAACGAAATGTACGAGTTTTCCTAGGGATATAAATGCGTTTGTAAGATCATAACGACACAAGGTTTATGTAGAAGCTTTGCCACTCACTAAATCTTGAGTTATGGCTTTAATATTTCGCATGTCATGCAATAAAGGCTAATTTACAGGGACTCAACAAATCGATCTTCAGGTGTTGACAAGATACCCACGTTACGGGCCTTTTTCGGAGATTTTAAATTAAAACCTTGATATTTCGTATTTGTAAACATTTAATAAAACATAATAAAAGTCACTTAACAGATTATTTCAATGGATCAGTTCTCAGCTCTTTACAAGGCGCCTAGGCAGCCGGCTTTTTTAGATTTAAGTTACAACTTAGATATTTGTTATGCAACTTAGATATCCTTGTTAACAGTTTATAAAATTTAATAAAAAGCACTCAACAAATTATTTCGCGGTTCTTTACAAAGCACCTTGGCCGCGAGCCTTTTTAGAAGATTTCAAGTTACAACCTAGATATAGTTAGAGCTTTTAGAGCCCATGAAAAATATCATATATGTTAGTTTACCTTTAGGGGTTTAACACCCCTTAATTCAAAATTTTCTTTCGTCTATTGATAGCGTTGTCTAATGTTTTAAGTTTGAGCTTCTTGAACCCATAAGAAAGGTGATATATATTAGTTTAGGTTTGGGGGTAACGCCCTTAAATTTGAACATTTCTAAAACAAAGTGCAATTTTTATAAGGTTCATAAATATTTATTTGATCAGTTTTCTTACACTAGATCGGAAACGTCCTCAGACGTTACGCATTATCTACAAATTATCCGTAGTGGGCATGTGTCCGGTGGGCAAGTGTCCTGTGGGCTTTAGTCCGGACCTCCCTCTTCTTATACTTCCCAGTTATGTCAATATGATTAACTTGATACGTAAATGTTATGAATATGACATCGGTAGAATAAATACTGTTTAAAAAGCCTAGGTCTTGAAACAGTAATAGTAAATGACTGAGAAATTTACTTCGTTATAATATATATATATTAATTTTCCAGTAATATGTTTAAAGTCACTGAAAAATTGGCCTCCATATATAATACTGCAATAGCTTCCAAACAACTTTGATACTATTCGTTTTCTTAAATCCAAGTACCTGGTTTACACACAAATTGTAGAATATATCAGAAGGAAGCCACACGTTTAATTTGCTATTTAACGAATGGGGAAACGATTATTGTGGTTATAATAATAATTCAAAATCTGCAAATTTCGGTATTTGTATGACAAAGGGCGATAACAATTTGAAAGTCGGGGCGATTGGCAACTAAGAAAACATTACATAAAACTTAAAAAAACGTAATAATAATAAATGAGAAAGTCTCCCCAAAAAGGTTTTGTTTTAATTTTTTTAACTGCAGGGCCTCGTAAGTGCGCTTCCTGGGCGACTGCACCGATCGTCCAGGCGGCCCTGAGAGTATGTATTAAGAAATAATCCTGAATCCAGGAGTTTCCGTATCGCTGTAATGTGCTAAAAACCAAATAATACATTCGAAAACCTTTGAGAAATTTCTGTGCTTTATACAACATTTGCACAGTGGATTTCCCATTTCATTCATTCAAAAACTTTTTTTAGCTAAATAATAAATAAAATATCATTTCCCACAGAGATAACATACTATTTTCTCAGTACATCTGGAAACGTAACGCAGTCCACTGTATTTCTAAAAAAAAATTAAAAAATGCGTACTGCATACACGTTCAACATGTAACTAAAAAAATATCTTTGGAACACCTAAAGTTTATGTATAACTGATGAAATGGAATAGTAAGGAATATGTTTAACGAAGGTGTATCTTATCCACCCAGATGTGTTTTTGAAAACGAAAAAATCGTTTGTCTGGTGGTTGTTAGTTGAGGGAAGCATGAGCGGGAGGATTCCTTTTGTCTTTCCTCCCATCACCCTTAGGGTCCTAAGGGGAAGGGTGCGGGGAGAAATACAGATAAACAAGAGATACGAAATCGTGGGTGAATCGGTTTCACAGCGTTGACAGTGTAATCAGCTTACCTTTGCTCAGAGTATAGTTTCGCGGAAGAAAGAAAAGTTCTTTTCTTCCCCATCTGTAGACTGATATTACCAGTAAAGCCCCCCCCTTCCCCACAGGATTCGGACGGGTATATTGGATTGTAGAAAAAGGAACACCACACATTTTCTTAATCGCAGTCGAAGGTTTTGCTCCCTGGGTTTTGCTACTGGTAATTTTAGTTCCAATGCTGAAAATTCTCGGGTACGGAGAACTGGCCCCCGGAAAAGTGGCCACCGGAGAACTGGAAACATTGCAAATTCAGTGCCATAAAATTGTTCTGCATAGACAAATTTCGTGTGGCTATATTCTCCACTACTTGAGCAACTATTGTTCATAATTTTTTTTTTTTAATATTTCATTTTCAGCAAGATATTTAGACATTTCCATGATTTTCGGAGCTAAGACTAAGCGAAGAACTGGCCACCGGAGAACTGGCCACAAAAATTTTAAGGGGCTGTACAAAAATTGTGTTCTGGGCTGCTCTGTCTCCTCCAGATTGGTTATCTGACACACATAAAATGTCCGTAATTTCGTATTTTTTTATTTACGATATTTTTCTATAAACTATAACTACACAAATTCTCTGCGAGTATGAGCAAACCCAGGAAACTTGTCGGGGGGGGGGTGCTTAAAACCTAAAATATGAAGTATAAAGAATTTCTGGTCCGATCGGGAGATTTTCAGACATTACAAGCTACAAGTCATCGAATTGCCTGCCTGAGGGCGTCTGCTGCCTCAGGAAAGTAGTGTGTGTGGGGGTGGTTATACCAAAAGTGCCGCCCCGGTGGCGCAGTGGTCTAAGGCGTTGGCCTCTGATCATTCGTCCGTAAGGGGTCCGGGTTCGAATCCCGGTGTGGCATGGATGTTGTGTTTGCCTTACGGCACTGGCTCTCTCCCTTCCCTGGAACCAGTGACTCTAAATTAGGGACGGGCGACTGCTTATAGCCCATTGAGTTGCTCACGGTGGTCGTTAAACCTCCAATCAAAAAAAAAAGGATTCCAAAAGCGTAAAATATCAAAAATTTCTCATTTCTCTTCCGATCGGGAGATCTTCAGCATTCACAAGCTGCAACTCGACAAATTTTCTCAGCGCATGTGCACTTTCTGGAAACCTGTCGGCGACGGGGGGGGGTATCAAAAGTGTAAAATATTAAAAATTTCTAGTCCCATCGGGAGATTTTTGGCATTTACAAGCTACAACTCGACACATTATTTGAAGGCATGCATGTGCCTACTCAGCAATCCTGTGTATGTGAGGGGGAGGGGGATACCAAAAGTGTAAAATATGAAGTCTTTCTGGTCCGATCGGGAGATTTTCAGTATTTACAAGCTGCAGCTCGACAAATTTTCTATTCTGAGCGCATGTGCCTACGTAGCAAACCTGTCCGGGGGGGGGGGGGTTAATTTCAAAAGTATAAAATATGAAGATTTTCTCGTCCGATCGGCAGATTTTTGGCATTTACAACTCGACAAATTATTTGAGGGTATATGCCTACTCAGCAAACCTGTGTGTGTGTGGGGGGGGGGGGGGCATACCAAAAGTGTAAAATAGGAAAATTATCTCTTCCGATCGGGAGATTTTCAGCATTTAGCAGCTACAACTCGACACATTATCTGAAGGCATGTGCCCACTCATTAAACCTGTCCGGGGGGGGATACCAAAACTGTAAAGTGTAAAATATGAAGGATCTCTCGTCCGATCGGGAGATACTCAGCATTTAGCAGCTACAACTCGACACATTATATGAAGGCATGTGCCTGCTCAGGAATCCTGTCGGGGGGGGGAGTTGTAGCTTGTAAATGCTAAAAATCTTCGGATCGGACGAGAAATTCTTCATATCTTGCACTTTTGGTACTAACCCCCTTGCCCCCCCCCAGACGGTTTTGCAGAGTAGGCACTTGCCTTCAGATAATGTGTCGAGTTGTACGTAGCTTTTCAATGCTGAAAATCTCCGAATCGGACGAGAAATTTTTCATATTTTACAGTTTTGGTAATTCCAACCCCACCCCCACCCCTGACAGTATGCTGAGTAGGCACATGCCGTCAGAAAATTTGCCGAGTTGTAGCTTATAAATGCTGAAAATCTTCCGATCGGACGAGAAATTTTTCATATGTTACACTTTTGGTATTACCCCCCCCACCACCACCACCACCACCACACACACACACACACACACACACACAGGTTTCCAGAGTAGGCACATACGCTCAGATAATGTGTCGAGTTGTAGCTTGTAAATGCTGAAAATCTTCGGATCGGTCGAGAAATGCTTTATATTTTATACTTTTGGTACCCCCCCCGAAAAGTTTCCTGAGTCAGCACATGCGCTCAGATAATTCGAAGACTTGTAGTTTGAAAACCCTGAAATCTTCTGTTGAAATGTAGATCATAAAAATTTTTTATAAAAAAATTACATTAATTATCGCAATTAAGAAAAGACGAAATTACGGAAACTTTATATGACTCAGATAACCAAACTCTGGGTGTCCTGGGCATGAAGCGGTCAAAAACGCAATTTTTATACGACCCCTTAAAATTTTTAAATTTTTGTGGTCAGTTCTCCCAGTGGTCAGTTCTCCGGTGGCCACTTCTCCTACACCCGAAAATTCTGTGTCCTTGATGAGGGACATCCGGTTTCCCCATAGTTTTCCCGAGTCCTGACTTTCCGGTCGTTCATTTAGTTGAGAGACTCCACATCCTTAGCAATGGAAAAATTATTTAACATACGCGGGGAATTAAAGTAGCTTTACATGGCTACATCCAGTGGCGCACCCAGGAATTCTTGTTGGAGGGGCTATCATCATCATTATCATCATCATTGTCAACCATTATCAATCCACTGCTGGACAAAGGTCTCCCCAAGTTTCCTCCACAACGGTCTGTCTTGTGCCAGTCTCCTCCATGTCACTCCCGCATACTTTCGAATTTCATCCACCCATCTTCCATGTGGTCTTCTTCTGGGTCTTTTCCTGTCCCTAGGAATCCAATCTAAAATTTCGGCTGTCCATCGATGGTCTGTCCTTCTGGCAGTATGTCCAGCCCATTGCCATTTCAGGGATTTAACTCTTATCATGATGTCTTCCACTCTTGTCATTTTTCGGATCCACGAGTTCCTCTTCTTATCTCTCCTTGTTACACCAAGCAAGCACCTCTCCAGGCTGCTTTAAGTTGTCTGCAGCCTTTGTATGTCTCTTTTAGTTAAGGTCCACGTCTCTGCACCATACGTAAGCACTGGAAGGATGCATTGATCAAACACTTTTCTTTTAGGACATAATGGCATATTGCTCTTCAAAATTATGTTGTTTCTTCCAAAAGCTCTCCAGGCAAGTTTTGTACGCCGATTAATTTCTTCATCAATGTGACCCTCACTTGATATCTGCTGTCCAAGATAAATGTACGTGTCTGTTATCTCCAGCTTTTCTCCATCAATCGATAAATCTTCATTTCTTGTAAAAGCATTGAACATCACTTTTGTCTTCTGAAAGTTCATTTTTAATCCCACTTCTTTACTCTTGTCAGCAAGTTCCTGGATCATACTCTGCAGCTCTGATGGGGTAGTTGCAAAAATGACTATGTCATCAGCAAAACGAAGGTGGGTTAGATAATCTCCATTAATCTTTATCCCTTTGTTTTCCCAGTTCAGTGATTGAAAGACATTTTCCAATGTGACATTAAAAATCTTCGGAGATATGGTGTCACCTTGTCTCACTCCCTTTCCAATTTTTATGTGTGTTGTATTTTCAAACAGCCGAATCTTTGCACTTGCATTTTCATAGATGTTATTAATAATATTAATGTACGTATCTTCAATACCGCAGGATTTCAGGGCCATTGTAACTGCTGATGGTTTCACCGAATCAAAGGCTTTTTCATTATCGATAAAAGCCATGCACAATGGAAGTTCATATTCCCTCGCTCTTTCAATTAGTTCTCTCAGTACGTGGATATGATCTATTGTGCTGTAGCCACTCCTGAATCCAGCTTGTTCTCTCGCTTGAGCCATGTCCAGTGTCACTTTTAAGCGGTGTGAAAGAACTTTAGTGAAGATTTTATAAACCACTGATAGGAGGCTGATAGGTCTGTGGTTCCTGATGGTTTCACCGAATCAAAGGCTTTTTCATTATCGATAAAAGCCATGCACAATGGAAGTTCATATTCCCTCGCTCTTTCAATTAGTTCTCTCAGTACGTGGATATGATCTATTGTGCTGTAGCCACTCCTGAATCCAGCTTGTTCTCTCGCTTGAGCCATGTCCAGTGTCACTTTTAAGCGGTGTGAAAGAACTTTAGTGAAGATTTTATAAACCACTGATAGGAGGCTGATAGGTCTGTGGTTCCTGAGATCCTCAATGTCACCATTTTTATGTAGCAAGATCATTGTAGCGTTGTTCCAATCCTCAGGAATCTTCCCTTCATTAAGGCATTGAGTGAAAATTTCTGCGAGTACTGTTTCGATTTCTCCACTTGCTTCTTGTATGATGTCTACAGTAATTCCATCTTCTCCTGGAGCTTTTCCCCGCTTCATGTTCTTGATTGCATGTGGAACTTCTGCTGGGAGGACTGGAAGAACTCTGGTACTGGTACCTTTCATGATGTCTGGAGTACATGTATCGGAGGGGGGCTATATACACGTATATATAGTATACGCACACAATGTGTGTACACACATTTATATATATATATAGTGTACGTCTATTGTTTATATACGGTTATGACGTACGTCGCTCCTTATCTCTTTGGGGCTTTGGGAAGAAGACATCATGTAATAGAAGACACTATATAATTTTTTGAACATGTAAAATAATGTTTAATTTGTGACGTACGTCGCTCTTAATCTCCTTGTGGCTTTGGAAAGAAGACACCATGTAATGGAAGACATTATGTCAGACACTATGTAATTTTTTGAACTAGTAAAATAATATTTTTGAATGTTTAATTTGTGACGTACGTCGCTCATAATCTCCTTGGAGGGCGTTTAAGTCCCCAAAGCCCCCTCCGTGGGTGCGCTAATGGCTACATCTATATCAAATACAGAGTTTATGAACACCACATGTTTCGTAAGTGAACGCAAGCGAACCGACGGATGCAATGTTTATATTCTAACGAATCCTGAAATTTCAGGTGATTCTATCAAAATCGTGAAACAATGGCAACTCCTCAAACAACAAGAAAATTGCAACCGAAAACTTTCGAGAAGAAATAAATGTGTGCGCCATCGATTCAGAGGATAACCAGATTTTAATTTATTCGGCTGTTGCGCATGGCTTTCAGTATAACGACATTGCAGACCTCAAGAAAGAATAACCGACCCCGGAAATTTCTTCCACCCCATCCTGCTACTTGTAATATCGTTTTTTTTGCTACAAACTACAGTAGAATAAAAGTCGAAGTGCCGTCCCCGAAAATCTGTAGATTGCAGTGAATACGGAATTACCAAAACCGGAATTTTCCCCTACCCCATCAGCCTACTAATTGTAAGATCGTTTTTCACTGAAAACCGCGATACTAGTCGAAATACTAATCCGGAAATTTCCCCCACCCCATCTTGCTAACATAAACTACTGTAAAAGTGGTAAAAATATGTAGGTTGCATTAAAAAATAAGGAAAAGCCGACCCCAAAAATTTCTACACGTTCGATATTTTGTGTCAAAAGCAATTTGTGTACGGTCCCTGACTGAAAGAGGTGGGGGACTCTTCCGTCCATCCATATGAATGGATGGGGAGCTAACAGTTCGTCTTTTTCTTATTACACCGCGAAGAATGCCGAGTAGTTCACTACTCGGACGGAATGCTTTCACGTAAACTGAACAATTTGCTTTACTTTTTGTAAAAAAAAACTTACACATGTATGTTTCCTTTTCGCTTTTTTTCTAAATAGCCAAATCTCTAGAAAGGGATATTTAATTGATTATGCTAAAAACCAATAAAATTGAAACTAAAACCTTATCAGTGCAAAAATGAAAAATATCAGTATTAAAGTGATTGGGGGAGAGAGGCACATTGGTACTGCAAGTTCTCACGATGTGCTTTTGGGCGTTTGGCGAAAAACTTCTATATGGAAAAAGTTTTGTACCGATAAACTCTTACACTTTCTCATATAAGGGATTTTTTGTTGTTGTTGTTGAGAGTTTAACAACCACCGAGAGCAACTCAACTCAGTGGGCTATAAGCAATCGTCTGTCCCTAATTTAATGCAACTGGTTCCATGGAAGGGAGCGAGCCAGTTCCGTAAAACCAGGGGCGGGGGCTTCACCAAATTGGGGGGGTCACGCTTCTTCTATTCTCAAAATAACAATAAAAAAAAAGGCAAAAAGATAAACTACGTCAACGTCGTATATTTTAAAACACAATTGTAATTGTTCATTAGTAAATGCACAAGGAAACAGAAATATTCTTTTATTTAAAAATAAAATTGAGCCTGTGATTTTATAGAAATATCCAGAAATGCTTTATTTCCAAACATTTATAAAAAAAAAGTGAGAAATTAGTGAGGTTACTCGAACAAAGAACGAGAAGCACAAAAAATAAATTGAGAAATAAAGGCGCAAGAGGTTATCCGTTTCTGTATTTTTATTTATTTTATTTATGATAATTGTTTTAAACATTTCCCACACATCGTGAGAACATATCAAACACAATACGGGGATGGCAATCAAGTTTCCTATCAAATGAGCAATACTGAATATGTAAAAAACGTTTTTACTTATTTTGCTATTTATTATTTTCTTTGAAATAAAGAGCTTTGGCCTCATAAATGGAGCTTGGTCTACTTTATGAGAACCAAGCGATTATTTAGTTGAACAGAATGAAAGACACTAGGTGGGCACTTCTCTTCCAGTAAAATTATTGAGGGGGCAAGATTCGCCTTGCGCCTCCATAGTCGGCGCTTCTGCATAAGACAAACACAACATCCATGACTCACTGGGATTCGAATCCGGACCTACTTGGACGATTGGTCATATGCCTGCGCCACCAGCAGGGGAGGGGGGCACTGTAGTTTTAGGAAATGTACTAAGTCATGGCAATTTATTTCTTCAAATTAAAGTACATTTCTCGCTTGTCTTACATAGAAAGTTTTCTCGAAATTTGTTTCGAGTCCCCAATCCAATTCTCCATCATATAGGCCAACAAACGGCAATCTTTATACCCCCCCTCCCTTGAACATTCAAAGTTTTCCTCGGAGGAACGGCAATTGGTGCCCCGCCCCTTAATGAAAAACATGTGGCAATTTTCCTGTGTGGCGGTTTTCCGGCAACCAACGAAAATATTCGGCAAAAATTATTTTGCAGTGGAGCCGTTGGTAATGTTCCTTTACATAATTTAGCTGACGTAATGATCCCTTATGTTCTGGTGAACTGCCAAACGGATTTTGCATCTTTGTGATGCAAGAGAAAAATTTACAAAATGTAAATAAACATAAATAACTTTGAGAAACCATACTAATCGTAAGATGTTTCGGTTTCCTTGTCGACACAATAAATGGCAATATGTTGCATACAGGTGCACGAAAAAGTCCCCCACATAGGAAAATTCCCCCACATGAATCTCCCCCACCTTTTTGAGTCAGGTATAGCGCACAAATTTGCATTTTACTCAAAACCTCGAATGTGGGGGAGATTTCTGGGCTTGCTTGTGATTTCCATTTTCACGCTGCTTAAAACAAATATGTGGAGGGTGAATTGCAGGGATCGGCATTTCCATTTTCCCCGCAACTTTCAGATGTTTTATAAGATATCCGGAAAACCGTCAAACAAGTAAAGCTTCACATATTCTTCAGCAACTTGGAAAAATGCCACACATTGGAACACTGTTACCCAGGAAAACTGCCCCATAGTTTTCACTAAGGGGCCGTCGTACACAAATGCGGTTCACTGTAAACTGACACACAGGAAAACCGCCACACATCTTTCAGCAACGTGGAAAACTGCCACACATTGACAAAGTGTCACACAGGAAAATTGCCACATGTTTTTTACTAAGGGGCTGGCCACAAATTGTTGTTCCCTTGGGGAACACTTTGAATGTGTGGCATATTTCCAGTCAGGCAGTTTTCCAAGTTTCCGAATTATGTGTGGCAGTTTTCCAAGTTTCCGAATTATGTGTGGCAGTTTTCCAAACTGCCTCACGACGGAAAGGAGCTCTTTTGTTTGTCTGAATTTTCATGCCGGCTCACAACTGGCCATAAACGTTCGGGGAAGGGGGGGTATAAAGATTGCTATTTCTTGGACTATATTGAGAATTGAATTGGGAACTCTATAATATGTAAGCCAAACGAGAACTGTACTTTAATTTGACGAAATAAATTGCCGGACTCCGTACATTTCTTTAAACTACGGTGTGCAGTGTTCGACGGAACTACAGCACGACTCACGCTGTGTTCAGAAAAGGACGATAAGGTGGGATTTTTTAAAAACGTTGAATTTTTACTTAGGCGTTAAGTATTTACATAACATGTCCAGCTTGTAATATTTTTTTGTAACTTAATTAATTCATAGGCCCTACACCTTGGCCTTTTTAACAGCTTTTAATGCGCCGACTTCATATTCATAACGTTTACGTATCAAATCAAGTTAATATGCGCTTTTACTGAGGCACTAAATATTAATTCACAGGACCTATGCCTAGGCTCTTTTAACAGTTTTTATTCTACCGGTTTCATATTCACAACGTTTACATATCAAATCAAGTTAATAATATTGTGGTTTTACTTAAACACGAAATATTAATTCATAAGGCCAAGGCCTAGTCCTTTTTAACCGTTTTTATTCTACCGATGTCACATTCATAACGTTTACCTATCAAATCAAGTCAATAATATCGCGCTTTTTTACTTAAGAACGAAATATTAATTCCTAAGGTCTAAGCCTTTTTAATATTTTTACTCTACCAATGTCATATTCATAACGTTTGCACATCAACCAAGTTAATAGCATTGCTCTTTTACTTAGGCACTAAATTTTAATTCATTTTACGAAAATTTTGTATGGAGCCCCATTGACCCCGGGCCCCGATCCCTTCCAAAAAGGGTTTACGAGGTAATATACAAAATTTGTGGTTCTAAATTGAAAACTGTAGATTTAACGAAAATTTTGTATGGGGCCCCCTTGACCCAGGCCCCGATCCCTTCCAAAAAGGGTTTAGGTCTAACTTACAGTGCCATGAGGTGGTATACAAAATTTGGTGGTTCTAAATTGAAAACTGTAGATTTTACGAAAATTTTGTATGAGGCCCTCTTGACCCCGGGCCCCGACCACTTCCAAAAACTGTCTACGGTTTAACTTTGAGGACCATGAGATAGTATACCAAATTTGGTGGTTTTAAATTGAAAACTGTAGATTTCACGAAAATTTTGTATGGGGCCCCTTGAGCCCGGGTCCCGACCCCTTCCTCAAACCGTCTAGGTGCTAACTTAGAGCACCATGAGATAATATACCAAATTTGGTGGTCCTAAATCGAAAACTGTAGATTTTACGAAAATTTTGTGTGGGGGCCCTCTAGATCCCGAACCCCGAACACTTCCCAAAACGGTCAACGGTTTAACTTTGAGCACCATGGGATAGTAAACCAAATTTTGTGGTTCTAAATTGAAAACTGTAGAATTTACGAAAATTTTGTATGGGGCCCTCTTGACCCCGGGCCCCGACCACTTTCCAAAACGGTCAACTGTTTAACTTTGTGCACCATGAGATATTATACCAAATTTGGTGGTTCTAAATTGAAAACTGTAAATTTTACGAAAATTTTGTATGGGCCCCCTTGACCCGGGTTAACTTAGAGTACCATGAGGTAGTATACCAAATTTGGTGGTCATCCATTCCAAAAAGGGTTTACGGTCTAACTTAGAGTACCATGAGGTAGTATACCAAATTTGGTGGTTCTAAATTGAAAACTGTAGATTTTATGAAAATTTTGTATGGGGCCTCCTTGACCCCGGGCCCGATCCCTTCCAGAAAGGGTTTAGGTCTAACTTACAGTACCATGATCTGTTATACAACATTTTGTTGGCTCTAAATTGAAAACTGTAGATTTTACGAAAATTTTGTATGGGGCCCTCTTGACCCCGGGCCCCGACCACTTCCACAAATGGTATACGGTTTAACTTTGAACACCATAAGATAGTATACAAAATTTGGTGGTTCTAAATTAGAAACTGTACATTTCACGAAAATTTTGCATGGGGCCCCCTCGACCCCGGGCCCCGATCCCTCCCAAAAAAGGTTTACGGTCTAACTTAGAGTACCATGAGGTAGTATACCAAATTTGGTGGTTCTAAATTGAAAACTGTAGAATTTACGAAAAAATTTTATGGGGCCCTCTTGACCCCGGGCCCCGACCACTTCCAAAAATGGTCTACGGTTTAACTTTGAGCACCATGAAATAGTATACCAAATTTGGTGGTTCTAAATTGAAAACTGTAGATTTTACGAAATTTTTGTATGGGGTCCCCTTGACCCCGGGCCCCGACCCCTTCCTCAAACCGTCTAGGGGCTAACTTAGAGCACCATGAGATAGTATACCAAATTTGGTGGTACTAAATTGAAAACTGTAGAATTTAGGAAAATATTGTATGGGGGCCCCTTGACCCTGGGCCCCAATCCCTTCCCAAAAAGGGTTTACGGTCTAACTTAGAGTACCATGAGGTAGTATACCAAAATTGGTGGTTCTAAATTGAAAACTGAAGAATTTACGAAAATTTTGTATGGGGGCCCCTTGACCCCGATCATTTCCTAAAAGGGTTTACGGTCTAACTTAGAGTACCATGAGGTAGTATACCAAATTTGGTGGTTCTAAATTGAAAACTGTAGATTTTACGAAAATTTTGTATGGGGGCCTCTTTGACCCGCCTCGAACCCTTCCTCAAACCGTCTACGGGCTAACTTAGAGCACCATGAGATAGTATACCAAATTTGGTGGTTCTAAATTGAAAACCAGAATTTATGAAAATTTTGTATGGGGCCCCCTTGACCCCGATCCCTTTCAAAAATCATCTACAGTCTACCTTAGTGTACCATGAGGTAGTATATCAAATTTTGTTCTAAACTGAAAACTGCAGATTTAAAAAAAAATTTGTGCGGACCCCTTCCAAAATCCGTCTACGGTCTAACTTGGAGTACTATGAGATTGTACACCAAATTTGGTAGTTCTAAATTGAAAACAGTAATGCCGCAAAATTTTTGTTTTGCCGTTAAAAGCCGTCGTACAAACTTTCTGATATTACTTGATCCTTGACATACAGCGCCGACTGCTGTTGATGAAACAAAATAGAAACGAGATGTCGGTGTTTTGTCCTGTCGGTATTTTGTCCTGTCGGTGTTTTGTCCTGTCGGTATTTTGTCCTTTCGGTTGTCGGTGTTTTGGGTGTCGGTGTTTTGACCGGCACCCGGTATGTATGCCCTTCGTCCGGATTCGTTGACGTTCGTCGCGTGTCTTTCCAACATGATGTAAACAACGGGACAACTTTCAATCTGTTTTACGTCTTCGGGCTTGCTATAAGATATCAAGAAAGTCAAGAAATCTAAACTCATACATGGACACGGAACCTTTGCTTGCTAAATTTTAGGGCGAATTACTTCAGGATTCAGGCGACAAAACCTGAATTTCTAACAGAAAGCAGTTCAAACTCTAACGTAGCGAATTGGGTGCTTTGGGTACATTACTACTATAAATTCTACACTGTTTTACCAATGTAGGTTATCATAAAAATTTCATTCCAAAAATCTTTAGGTATTGGGTACCTGTTCTCTAATAAAGGCACTCGGATTCTATTTCAAATTTTGTTTAAACGCATGAGGTTTATGTAAAAATATTGCAAGCATTTAACCTGTAATGATCTTTAAGCTGCATGCTACAAATTATGTGAAAGTGCAGGTAGTTTATCTCTTTTGTAATTATTCCAGATTCTTTTCCTGATTCGAGACAACGATAAAAATAAAAACAAAATGTAGATATTGTTGCTTAATAGAACGAACCAATATCCAAAATTCAGTATATAATCTTTTGGTGCTTCTGCTACAACCGATTAAAATGTTGTTGACTTGAACAGTGATCGTTGTCATTGTTCGTATACATTAGGGGTCTTCAACTTTTCAGGACCGAGGACCATATCAATAAGCTCGAAAGCTTCCACGCGCCGCACGTCTGTGGAAACTGATACATAATCACAGATGACACATTTCAGTTCATTCTATCCTATATTTTAATTCCCAAAACACATGAACGCATTCAATGGCAATATGATTTGTACTTTATAAAACAGAATGAATACAGTTCTAGTATATAACTAAAACTCCGTTGACGATAAGGTACTCACATTACAGCAGAGATAGAAGTCATTGCAGTCTTAATGAGAAACTTCACATTGTTTGTTTGACTAAAGCTTCAATATCAGGTGTAATCCGGTTTGCCGCAATTCACAGAGTATCTTCCAAATATTGATCGGTCAGACGTGCTCTTGGCTTTGATTTTGTGTTCTTCATTTGACTGAAGAACTACTCACATATGTAGGTACTGCGAAAGATTGCAGACATGAACAATGCATGTTCACGTATTTCTGGATAGTTTTTTCCGACACATATTTGGAATAAAAGTCAATTACTGCAGGAATTTGTAAAGACTTGCATTTCACTGCAGAGTCACGCTGCAAATCTGCAAACTCTAATTGTATATGAGGTGGAACACTTTCGCTGTCAACCAAGAAGGGCGAAGAGAACCTTGCCATGGAAATTTCGTTCTCTCTGAAGTCAGAATATCTGCTTTTGAACTCCTCTCTCAAATTTGAAATGCACTGTACATTATCATCTGAGCTCCATGTTCCAATTTCATTCACCAACGCAGCTGCTGTTGATAAGTGAATGCAGTTTTTATTTTGCAAATGACGTTCCCACATGATTAGTTTGGTCTTAAAAGCTTTAGCATAGTCATAAAGATTATAAACAAGTTGATCTTTCCCAAGTAAACGGTAGTTCAGTTCATTGGGGTGACCAAGAATGTCGACAAGGAATGCAAAGTTACTTAACCACTTCTCATCATGGACCTCGTAAATGGGCTTTCCTTTAGATTTCATGAATTGTTGAACTTCGTTCTGAAAGATGCTTCGTTCGCTGAAGCATGTTTCCGCGTCTCAACCAACGTACTTCCGCGTAGTATGTAATGCCACCATGTTCAGCTGCCAAATCGCTCAAGAACTTTTAAAGTCGTCTGTCGTTGAGACCTTTCGACCGGAAAAAATTCACCAGCTTCACAACAGTCATCACATATTCAAAGTTTGAGAAGAGCTTTGCACACAATTTTCTTGGTGGACGATGCAGTGGAAAGTCATAATCTTAATATTGCCGTACTCGTTCACGGCAGACTTCATTAAAGTTGCCAATCCTCCCTCCTTTCCGGACATAGCAGGCGCACAATCTGTGGTTATGGCAGATATGTTGATCAAGTCTAACTCATACTTAGCCAAGGTACCTCTTAGACTTGAATGTACAGTCGTGAAGTCTCTGTTAACACCTCTACAATCAAGAAGAATCTACCATCACCTCTACAATCGTGAAGTTTCTATCACCACCTTTATGATCGTGAAGTTTTTATCAACACCACAAATGAAAATGGCTACTCGTGCTGTATTGACTGCATCTGTGAATTCATCCATCGCTACAGAAAAAAAAACACAAACTCCTTGCACTTGGATTTGAAATTGCTGAATTCATTTCCGGCCAGATTCGCCACGCCTCGCTACTGTCACACCAGACAAGCTAATGTTCGGAAGAACATGAGCCTGTGACGGGCAAAACACATCAACTGCATATTGAAGACCTTCCTTCTCTCGGTCGATAAAGGGCTTTCCACGTTTTGCCGTTTTTTTCTATCATGTAGCTAACACGAAGCACTGTTTTCAGACTGTTTATTTACCTTGGTGAATAAGTGCTGCTGATAATTTAGCTTGTTGTTGCGAAAATGTTCCTGCAATCCAGAATATTTCGCATTGTGCTTGGTATCATAATGCCACTTGATGTTATATTCTTTCACGACAGCAACACTCTCATCGCAAATAAGGCAAACCACCTTGTTCTTATACTAAAAAAAAAGTAATGGAACAACTACTTTCCTTGAAAAACTCGCACTTTGTCCCCAACTTTCCTCCTCTTTCTACCACAGCTCACAATTATGCACGTACTCGAAGACCAAACGCGTCTGTTGACTAAAGTGTTTCAGCCAGCTCAGGTCAACTACTCGGCGCACTTCTTATACAAATCACGAATTTTACAGGGTCACGCGAACGTTCTCATCCTAGTATCCACTCCTCTGTGTAGGACAGTGGAAATTTTTGGGAATAGAAATACATAGGCGACAAAACGGGGGTGGACACTAGCAGTTTTATTACTACAACAGATGGTAATTATATTTTGTTAAATTACATAATGCAAAAATATATGGTAATTTATATTTTGAAAATCTCAAAATTACAGTTATTACAGTTAAACTATAGTGTTTTTTTTTTAGCAATCGCTATCATTTTTTGAAACTCAATCTCCCCCTTCCCTCACAGAAACATTGTATTTATTCCCCATTGCGGATTTCGGCACTCACAAATCTCTCTTCCCGAAACGAAATGCTACCCCTGATAGAATGTTTGCCTAGTTAACGTGAAATGGATCGGCGGGTCCCGGAAATATCGTCTGCGGGTTACTCATGGTCCACGGGCCCCGGGTTGAATACAGCTAGTATACATGAACGGATGCCTAAGTCGAACATCACGGTGCTTAAAGTTACCGTGATTTCTGAAGTGAAAACATTTCAGTAAAACTATGGCATATCTCGCTCTTCCAATGATAAGAATGTTAACATTTGTCACTAATGGTCATTTTGCTTCTGTTGCTAATGCTGATTCTGTTGTCAATGTTAAACCTGTGTACAGTCCATTGGAAAGTTGATCTGAATCATTCCCTCCGGTGCTTCTGCTGTAGAATATTCAGAAACGAATACCCTGGTGTTCTGGGTACAGTTAGACTGCTCGTATCCACAAGTTTTTGGGACCAGTTATAGAGGATGGTATTCTTGCAAATTGCGGAGGTTTTACAATTCAGAATAATGCTTCTACAACTGATGACTCTCATGTTATTGCTGGCCAAACTTCCCCAGATGATCCAGTGGTAGTACTTAAGTAGTCTCTAGCGGAAACTCTCCCTGTAAAAATCAAGTGGATTAGAAAATCTCGGCGCGACAGAGGAATGGACTTCTAAAAACTTTGTGAGGAGTTTGTAACAAAAGCCGCTGACTTTAATAATCCCAGATTTGTTGGGAAACAGGGTGATCAGTGTCGAATGACTTTCCATGGATATTGCAGCTGGAATAGAGGTCATCTTCGGTAATTTGAAGTATGATACACAGCAGGCCCGGGAACTCAAAGAGGGTTGTATAATGCGTCCGTAACGAGGACTCTCCTATCCACCAAACTGGTGGTGGTGTATTGATTTAACAGTTTACCAAAGTTTCCCCTAAGAGAAACCCTCTGAGAGTGATTTTGTTGAGCAGCCAGAGTTTAACGCTTCTTGCCACATTTCTAGTTTTACTCTTTTAAACAATTTTTTGAGTCTGATATATGTATATCAACCAGACGTGTTAGAACGAAGAAAACTGCTACGCTACTGGTCGTGGTTAGGTATCTTTAACTCAGAGCGACAGACAGCGATGACCGTGGATGGCCAAAGAAGAAGATGCTTTGTGCGTGTAAAAGTTCCAATGTAATTCTGGTATATAAAAAAAGACGCTAAAAATGACATTCAGAACTGGAAACCGCTAGCCTAACTGATAATTTTTTTTCATTGGAGGTTTAACGACCACCGTGAGCAAAGCAGTCTCCCGTCCCTGATTTAGGGTCACTGGTTCCAGGGAAGTGAGAGAGCCACTGCCGTAAGACAAACGCAACATTCGTGCCTCACCAGGATTCGAACCCAGACCCCTTTCGGAGGAATGATCAGAGGCTATCGCTTAGACCACTGCGCCATCGGGGCAGCTCTCGATTTTGACAGCCGATGTACTTTTGACCTGGTGTAATAATGTTTTTCAGTCTGATGAGAGGAGGTTCAAGTAAACTGAACACAATCTTATATTACACTCCATTGCCGGGGAGTCAGGGAGCAACAATGGTGGTGTACCTACTGCATGATTAGTTTTACAGAATACCTTTGGCTCGGTGACACCTAGCAGAATATTTTTTATAGAATGCCTTTAGCTGGGCAATAACTAGCGGGTGTTCTGGCTTCTCGGTGTTTCGGCCTCGGGTGGGCTAGTGGTCAACGTTCGTGACTGCCACGGAGAAGGCCTCGGGTTCGATACGAACGCTCAAACCACTAGCAGGTGCGAACGCTCAAACCACCAGCAGGTACGAACGCTCAAACCATTAGCAGGTACGAACGCTCAAACCACCAGCAGGTACGAACGCTCAAACCACTAAATACCCGCCGTGCGTCGGATGGACACGTTAAGCCGTCGGACGGGCACGTTAAATCGTCGGACCCCGGGTACTGGCCCCCCGGTAATAAATAAGGGCGTCTTCCTCCCACTTTATACCTCGCTTCCGTGTCACTTTCCTATCTGGCACTCTAGCCCAAATCTCGTAGCTTCCTATTTCTAAGGGTTGTTTAAGACCTGGGGTCAGACACTCCCTTCCTAAAATCCTCTACATATTATCTGATCTGATCTGATCCTCGGTGTTTCCAGGGACTTTCTGAAAACTGTTTTGGGCATGTACGATGGTTCCCACCGTATTGCTAAGAGTCCATCTGGCCTTTTCCTATGAGGGCTGGTATCAAAAACAAGGCGATGTGCCTATGCCGTATACATCCAATCTTGCCATGTAGCCTATGTTATTGGCGCTTACTGAGAATATGCTTTTTCCTTCGTGAGCAGAAGGTGAAGCTTGTGACTTATGCAGGTGACCTCATCGTGACTGCTAGCAACAAACTCTCCTTGCAGTAAAGCATTGTTGTAGCTGGAAAAATGTATCGAGCTTCAGAGCTAACATTCAAGCCCTAGAAGCGCTGCCTCTTTTTCTTATCTGTAGGCATGAACCCAAATGTGAATCGGTTTATTTTCCCTTGGGGTCCCGATCAGATTTTGAATCTGTCGGGATCCTTTGAAAGTCATTCATTAAGAGGATCAGCGCGAATACTAATAAAATTCATCGTATTTCACCCTGTTCGTAGCAAAAGAACTCGGCCATGAAGATATTTTTATTCTAAGATGGGATTGAAGATATTTTTATTCTACTTTTCTATGCGAGTATTCAGAAGATGTCCACAAGTGTACTTGATGCCGAAATTAAGGAAACTGTGCAGTCCTAGCTGAGTCTTTAACTCCCAACAAATGATGAGACCATTTTTGTGAAAAGCAGTAGAGGAGTGGTGCGTATCCTCCCCATTGAGTGCTATCATTGACCTATTTAATGCTATTTACATCATCCACATCCTCAACACTGGCACTGAACTGTTGGACATCAGCTGCTTATTTTGATGTGTGTCGTGAGTGACTGATCCCAATGGGCGTGAAGTAGCCTATTTCAAGTGTTGTGAATGAATTTCTACTAAACATCTGAAAAACTCCCTCAGGATAGCTAGTAATTACGCCACAGGTAAGGTATCGACTAAACTACTTGATGCCGCACATAATAAAACCATTGTTGTGGACCAATATAAGTAAAAGCGTACTCTATCCCCATTCTGGAGGAAACTCCTTTCGTCACATTACTACTTTGAGCTAATGTAAAACTTGGAGCACAGACGGTTGGCCTACTCTTTCTAAGGAGACCGGGTCTCAGTAACTTCTAGGATAGCGCGGTAGAATCGCCCATATGGAATTACAGAAAGGACCGTAAATGCCTTACCTAGAAATGGTTGGTGTTGTTGATAACTGTAGAATTAATTCAGGATGTTACCGTGGAAACAGCTATAACAAACCTGGCCTTATCATCAAATATAGCTGTGACCGGGCTTTTGTAGTTGATTCTGTAAGGCTTTTGATCAGATTTATAAGAGGAAGAATGCTAGATACCCACCCATTGCTATTGATTTGAAGGAGGGATTTCTGGAGGTTGAATTTGCTCCGGTTCTTGTTCCTTGCATTTTGGTCTGCTACAAATGACCATATATTAAACCTTAGTATTAAGCAACGATATCTAAATGTAGCAGAAATACTAGTGTTGCAGAAGATTTATCGATCAAGCGATGCTTTATTTCGATTTCTTGATCAAGCGAAGCATACGATTTCTCAATCAAGCGAAGCATACGATTTCTCAATCAAGCGATGCTTCATTTCGATTTCTTGATTAAGCGTTGCATACGATTTCTCGATGAAGCGTTGCATACGATTTCTCGATGAAGCGTTGCATACGATTTCTCGATGAAGCGTTGCATACGATTTCTCGATCAAGCGATGCTTTATTTCGATTTCTTGATCAAGCGATGCACACAATTTCTCGTAAGCGCTGCATACGCCCTCGTTTGAAAGGGAAAAACTAAGCAATGGGTATAGAAATTTGGAAGTCTATGGTTTCTCTTTAATCCAGTTGTTCTCAAACTTTTTCGACCTGCGGCTTCCTTGCTCTACTGGCCGTTGGCCGCAACACCCCATTACGTTACTTTTGTGTATGTAAAGTAAGCCCGGACTCGGTAGTACTTCCATTTTTCTCCCTGAAAGTAATTCGGATGGAGATATGATAGTTATAGGATGCGACAAAACAAAAACATGACAGTTGTTTAATTGGTTAAGAAACAATAGTGTTATTTACAAAAAATGTTTTCAATAGCTGAACAAGCTTTCTTAACACGTCTAAGATTAACCACACAACAAAAGTAAAAAACAACTGCTGTAGAAAAGTGGCTTTTTAATTAATAAAAAAAGGCAAATTGGGGAATTTAAAAAAAATAGAGATCTAAATGTATTTCTGAAATCCTAGTGAGACAGATGTGCTTATTTTTCCTTAAATGGCTCATTAAATCTTGACGTTATTTTTGAGATCGCAGCACGCATTTCTTTTTCAAGTAAATTTTTGCCCAGTATTTGGGTTTTATCACTACAACCTCTGAGAAACCAGCTTCACAGTAGTATAAAAAATGATCAAAACATGCAGGGCTGCCTTGCTTATCACTGGGTATTTATTTTCGTTTTGGCGCCAAAACTCAGGCAGTGACTGAGAGTGAAAATTTACTTTCCGTGTTGAGTCTGTTGACACGTCAATGAGCTGTTCTGTTTCCTCGTCCTCAGTTTATCCAGTAAGGCCACTTCATATGCTTGCAGAAACTGCTCTAATGTAGGAGAACATTTATAGTCACCTCTGCTTACACTGCTTTTGCAAAAGATCATTTTCTTCTTAAACCCTGAAACTTTGTCTCGAAGCTTCAAGGTGTTAGTATTACTGAAATACAGAGGAGTTTTCCAAAAAGATTAAACAGAAAAGTCATTTTGATCAGAAAGTCTGCGTCAATAATTTTTTCATAAAAACAATGTTCTTCATCGTGTAGCTGCGAGCATATTTCATTCCTCACTCATGCAGCCTAAACAAGTAGTTACAGACAGACAGCCATCGAGAATTGCTGTAGAACAAAAGGCACCCATGTCATCACAGAGCTTAGCAAAACATATAATTTTCATTGGTCTTCTTTTAGTAAAATCTACCACTTTGATGACTATTTTCAGAAAGCATGCAGTTCTTTGCTGAGCTTTCCTGCTACCAATGCTTCTCTGTGTATTACACATTGCGTTCAAACAGTATGACGTGCTTTGGACCATGCGAGGTTGAAGTCCTTGGTAGCATCCTGCCATTGAAAGACCCCGGTCGGTACAAACTCCAACACATATGTCCCAGTCAGTTTGATTCTGTACCACAAAATCTTCCACAACCTCAAAATAAGTTTTTACCTGTAGTCAAACCTTTCATTTCTTTACAGAACAGCAAATCCTCAACAATTCATTTTTCGTTAACAAGCCTAACACAATAAATAAGATAGTTTTCTTTTTGGTTGTCTGTTGCCTTGTTCAACTGTAATGCAAACTCCTTGTCTTTTAAATTACAAATGATCTGGTCGTTAATACCTTCAGCCATATCATTTATCCGCCGGTTGATAGTATTATTAAAAAGGTCACTTTGAGCAGCTATTTAGCCATATCTTCGCCGAGCATGATTATTACCATATCAACAGCTGCAGACAAAATTAGCTCTCCTGCAATTGTGTGGGGTAAAAATTAGCTCTCCTGCAATTGTGTCCGCCACATCACGAACGTTTCTTACACGGGGCAACACGATAAGCCACTTTATAAGTAGACAGGAGAGCATTACTATTAACTTTGGATTGTTTTGAGAAAGTGGACTTTTGTAGTTCAGCTTCTTTAAGTTACCTTATAAAAAATTCCCTAGGCCTTTCTGGCCATATTTGAATGAATAATTTCAAGATGACCCTTTAGTTTACTTGGATCCATTCATTCTACAGCCAAAATTCTTAAACGGATTACACATTAAGGACGCCCCTCTTTATTAACCTCTACACACCTGATGCCATAACCTATCGTAGATACCTGTCGTCAAAATTTCTCTACTTGGTCTTCCGTTTCCCCTCCTGCTTTTCGTCAGGAGAACCTGAGACTTCACTTTGCACAGACGAACTTGAACTCGGTAATAAAAACCTCTTCATTGTGCCCAAACTACACTGCTGGCCACCCAAAATGTAACCCCAAGAAGGAAGCATCCGATTGGCCTGAAATTCGCAGCATGCGTCGCCCGCGAGAAGACATGCAAATGATTAGCATTGCAGGTCATATGCAAATCACGTGCGCCCGGCACGACACCGAGAAGCACTATAAGAAGGGTGCACAGTAGGAGGGGTGTAAGTAGTGGAAGTGTTTTGTGCTGCAGGATCTGTGCGTGGGAAGCTTCCTGATACCTCGTAGCAGAATACGGCAGTCATTCCAGCACGTTTCGGAGTTCGAGAGAGGACGAATAATGGCTTATTGCGACAGCGGTTTATCGTACCGAGACATCGGCGCCCGTGTGGGACGACATCCAGCCACAGTGAGGCGAGTATAGATTCGGTGGGTGCAGAAGGGACGGACGGACCGACGTGAGCGATTGCCGCAGCCGCGGCACACCACCGAACGAGAGGACCGGCATGTTGTGCGGCGGGCATTGACGGCTCGCACCACCACATCACGAACGTTAGCGCAAGAATTAGGATGTGTTGCGCAACAATCAGTGTCATCACGTACCGTTCAACGTCGTCTGCAGGAGCGTGGACTTGTCGCACGGCGCCCATTGCTCCGATAACTATTGATGTTACACCATCGCCGAGTGCGGCGGCAGTGCGCTCTTGTACGCCGCACCTGGACTACGGAATGGCACGACATTGTCTTCTCCGACGAATCCCGCTTCTGCCTGCAGCACCACGATGGTCGGATCCACGTGTGACGGCACCACGGCGAGAGACTGTATGACGTCTGCATTATGCATCACCATAGCGGCCCGTCGCCTGGCGTTATAGTTTGGGGCGCAATTGGATATGACACCCGCACCCCTCTGGTACGCATCGCCGGTACACTCAACAGCCACCGCACCAACTCCGACGTTTTGGAGCCTGTAGTCCTCCCTTTCCTGCAGGACCAGCCAGCGACCACGTTTCGACAAGAAAATGCGCGCTCGCACGTGGAACGCATCGTGCAACAGTTCTTCACGGCCCACCAGGTGTCACTGCTACGGTGGCCCGCCTGTTCTCCCGATATGTTGCCCATCGAACACGTCTAGTCGCTGATCGGCAACCGAGTGGCCCGGCATGCACCACCCGCCGCTACACCTGATGAACTGTGGCAACGTGTGGAAGCATCCTGGACCGACATACCCCAAGCCCACATCCAAAGCTTCTTTCGTTCGATGCCGTGGCGTGTAGCGGCCGGTATTGCCAGCCATGGCGACCACACGAACTATTGATTTCTGCGTGTTCCGCAAGTCGCACGGATGTGTAAGCTCAATCGTTTCATCTTTGTATCTGTTGTTATGTGTCCAGTAAATCTGGCTTTGCTATCTCGTGTCATTCTTGGTGTTGCATTTTAGCTGGCCAGCAGTGTAAATACGTGGAGCAGGGTCGTACACACGGCCACACACTTGCAACAGTAACACAGGGCACCCACACAGACGTACTGAGCCGCACCTAAGTTACTCGGCCGTAGCGACTACTAACTGCTCTGAAACAATCTAGAAATCAAAAATCCTTAAAAGATTTAGTCGCTTGAATGATCACTGAATCCAGTCCTGTCAGACGAAAACGGCGTGACGTCGTAGGTCCAACCACCGGTGAAAGGAAGAATGAGCAGATGTTCAGATAGTAACGATTATAATGAAGACAGAGATGAAAATCTAGGGTTGTAGAAAGTATCTATTTCCTTAAGCTTATGTTAAGTAATGAAGAGAAACTATAATCTTGCACTGTACTTCTTTTATAAACTACTTGACTGATGCTGAGTAGCTGAAATGCGTTATTTTATATAGGAAGAGAACTTTTATTATTATATTTCAGAGTATCTTATTTCATTCGTGTGGACGCTTTGCTCTTTAATTGCTATTTTATTACGATCTTATATACACTCATGGACAATGAAATTTGCGCACCAAGAACGAAGCATCGGATTGAACTGAAATTTTATGGACGTAATGATACAGATGAATGATGCACATGATGGCAAAACAGAGCTGCAGGACAATTACAGAGGGATCTGTGGCACACAGTCCGGTTATCTTCAACAGCGCGTCGCACCGCCTCGTGAGGCGATACATGTTGCAATACGATCCGGCATGGAGGCGAACAGACGCTTGATTGTGTCCTGCGGCAGAGTGGCCCACGCGTGTTGAACGCTGTGCTCCAAATCCCGGATAGTGCGGCACGACGGCAGCTGGCGTTTGAACTGCTCCGACACAGCTCGAAAGGGGACATGTCCAGGGAGCGGGAAGGCAATGGAAGTGTCTGGACATTACGTAGGCAGTCAAGGACATGTCCGTGTGCGGGCGGGCATTATCCTGCTGGTATAGCGCAAACTGGAATTCCGGCCAGGAATGGGTGCACATGGGGCCGTAGGATCTCCTCCACATACCGCTGGCCAGTCAATGATCCACGTACCACTACTAGAGCTGATCGGCTATCGTAGGCTATGGCTCTCCAGACCATAATGCCTGCAGTGAGGGAGGTGTGGCGCTCGATAGCGAGGTTGGGATTGGGCCGTTGACCCGGGGACCTCCAAACCCGGACACGATGACCATCTGTCTCCCAAACTAAGTGACACTCATCGCTAAACACCACACGTCGCCAGTCTGTCGCGTTTCACGCCCTTCTGTCCTGGCACCACTGCAAACGGAGCCGGTGGTTATACGTCAATTTTTCGCCTGCGTCAATTCGTAGGGGTGCGTCAATTCGTCGTCTCCTACGATTCGTCGCGCGTCAATTCGTCGCGTTTACAAATTTTTGTTACATACAAAACGCATGCAGGAAAACGTACGATTTCGAACGTGTTCCGCCGTGATCATATTTATAAGGTTTGGACACTCATACAGGTTAGGAATATTACGCTTTTTCTTTGGCACTAAAAAAATTAATATGTCTATGCCTAACGCCTAGGCTTGGGCCTTTTTAACAGTTTTTTATCATGGTGCTCATATTCATAAAGTTTACTCACCAACATCAAAGCATCGGATTGAACTGAAATTTTGTAGTATTATTGCGATTTTGCTCACGCCTTAAATATTAATACCTTGGGCCAGGATTTTTAATAGTTTTTCTTCCATAGTTTTCATATTCATAAGGTTTAGACACCAAATCAAGTTAGTATTATTGCGCTTTAACTTAGATATTAAATATTAATGCCTTCGCCTAGGCCTAGGCGTTTTTAACAGTTTTTATTCCATCGTGTTCATATCTATAAGGTTGAATGATAGATACAGGCATGCGTACGAGATTATCGCTGTCTATCCACACGTCTATCCATCCATCTGTCCGTCCGTAGAAACCGTATCCTTCCTACTTACGATCAGATCGAAGCAATTCTTTATGTAATTTACTGAGAGAGATCGGCAAAATTATCGATGTCTGTTCTTCCGCTTCCGGCTGTCCGTCCGTCTGCAGAAATAATACTTCCGCTTAGAAATGTTGATCAGAAAAATTCCTTCTGTTCCCCAAAGGAAGAAACATCAGCGCAAACTTCACAAATCGCTTCTTCTATTCATCCAACCACATATTTTTCACTTTGTCTGTCTGCCCGCCCGTCCGCAGAAATTTAATCTGTGCTTCTGACAGTCAGATCAAAGAAATTCTTTTCGTGGCTTATAGTGAAAAGCATGAGCATGATATTAACAATATCTGTTTACCCGTTGCATAGTCTGTCCATCCGTCAATGAAACGACATCTCAGTTTCTAATAATCGGATTGAAGAAATTCTTTCTCTGCGCTATAGAGGAAAACCTGAATCTTAAATACCCCAGATCTCTGTTTCCTTCCGTTCATTTCTCAGTTGTTCTGTCTGTCAGTTCGTCTGTCCACAGAAATTCCATCTCTGCTTATGACGGCCCGAACAAAGAAATTCGTTTTGTGACTTATAAGGAAAGGTATGGTATTACCAATCAGTATCTGTCTTTCATTTTCTTGGTCTGTTTGTCCGTCAGTAAAAACGACATCTCAGTTTCTTATTATCGGATTGAAGAAATTCTTTCTCTGTGCTATAGGGAAAAACGTAAGCGTAAGATACCACAAATCTGTGGTTCCATCCATCGATTCCACATTTTGTCTATCTGTCGGTCCGTCCGCAGATTTTCAGATTCTGCTTCTGACTGCCCGAGCGAAGAAATTCGTTTTGTAATTTATAGAGAAAGGCATAAATAAGTATGGTATTGCCAACTTCTGTTCTCCATATACTTAGTCTGTCTGTTTGTCAGAAGGAACGATATCTCTGCTTCTAATAATAAGACTGAAGAAATTCCCAATTCGAATGAGAAAACATGTGCACAAGATTTTCGGCAGTAATAAAATACTAGTGAATGTTATATGTATATACACTGCCGGACAATTGCTAAGGACGGATGACAATAGCAACGATAGCAACCATAAAATGGAAGGCAGGAAAATGTGGAAATTAGCATAAGTGCGGGATACAGTAAGACGTGTTGTGCGTATGCAAATTTTGGATTGCCGAACTTGTTCGTGACGTCATAGCGCTGATAAGAGATATAAAGGATTTGACGCGTATTGACCGTTGTTGTTCAAACGCAAAGTTGAAAGGGAAAGAATTAATTGACGAACTTGCAATTTTCAGTATGTCTTCCCGACATCACCTAGATGATTTTACGCGTGGCCGTATTATTGGCAAGATTGAAGAAGGGCGAAAAATCACAGATGTTGCCAGGGAGTTCGACGTCAGCCACAGTGTTGTTTCAAGGCTTTGGAAATCATTTCAAACAAATGGAGAGTGTAGCAAACGTCACGGTGGAGGTCCTGTTCGCAGTACGACACCTGCAGAAGATCGGTACATAGTGCTATCAACAAAAAGACGCCGGCGCAGCACAGCTAGTGAGGTAGCAAATCAGTTTATGGCTGCTACTGGCAAGCGGATCTCCCGAAAAACTGTCGCCAGACGTTTGCATGAAGGAGGAATATACGCCCGCCGTCCTGTTGTGTGCATCCCATTGTCCAGACGTCACCGTACCGCCCGTTTGCAATGGTGCCATCAACATCGCAATTGCACTGATTACGACTGGTCTGCTCTCCTCTTCTCAGATGAGAGTAGATACAGTCTATCGTCTGATTGTCGACGACAACTGATCTGGCGTGATAGTGGTACTGCATATTCTCCAGCAAACATACAGGAAAGAACCGATATCCGACATGTAGTGTCATGGTATGGGCTGGCATCATGATCAATAGCCGTACGTTCCCTCTATGTGCTTCCAACTGGGACTATGACTGGCCAACGATACATTAATGATGTTCTGCTACCTCATGTTCGCATGTTCCGTGGTGCTGTCGGTGATAGATTCATTTTCATGGACGACAACGCAACATGTCATCGAACAGTCGCTGTCCAGGAGTGTTTTGAGAGCGAGGATATTCAACGCCTCGTATGGCCAGCGCGTTCTCCAGATCTGAATCCCATTGAAAATGTGTGGGATGCTTTGGGGAGGAGTCTTGCTGATCGCCAATGCCCTCCAAAAAACAAGGACACCCTCATCCGTGCACTGACAGAGGAATGGGATAAATTACCCCAACAGCTGCTTGATAATGTTGTGCCAAGCATGACACGACGTGTGGAATCTTGCATCGCCCTCCATGGTGGCCATATCCCGTATTGACATCTTACGCCGGAACGCCTGCGGACGGTAATTGCATTTTTTTCACGTTTACGTATTCTGCACAAAATGGCCTGTTTGTCCCTTGAACACGTTCCAAAGCCTTCTGGATTTCAGAGCACAATAAATTGTCTTTCTTGTAATGTCCTGGCATTCTGACATTATTTTATTTCACTTGGCATCCAACCACACTTACTTTTTTATGCGCTATATAGCCGTTTATGATCCGTCCTTAGCAATTGTCCAGCAGTGTATATGATGTATAGGATAGAAAAAACAATGCAAAAAACACACAATAAGAGCATTATATATTATTATATATAATGTATAGGATAGAAAAAACAATGCGCCAGTTTTCAACATGCCTGTCGTTTAGCCTTTCCGTCGGTCGAGATATCTGTGTAAAGACCCAGTGTATATTCGTATTGAGTAAGGATAAGCAGTTTTATATATATATCGGGTTACTTGACCCCCACCCTTCACACACACACACACACACATACACACGCACACACACACATTTTGTAATGGAAAATGTTTAGGAAAACTTCCTTTCCGTGAAGGTATACCAAATGAAACGTAATCCCTTATGCATAAAAGAAATTCAGCGTAAAAATGAAGGAATATTAAATACCTGTATGCCGTCAAATTTCATTATATTGGTAGAGTATGTAAAGAAAATGTATACTCTATTTACCTGACGCATAATGATTATTTCAAATACTTTTTTATGGTCGTTACTTTAGGTTTGTCAGTGTTTTCATTCAGGAAAGAATAAAAGGATAAGAAAGCTAGTAAAATTCTGCGTTAAAGAATTCCTATTGCATATAAAAATTATAGGTAAACTTGTGTTTGTTTATTTCGGTGATCTTCTGTAGATATCGAATAAAATGGCAAAAGCTTTTACATTCATTCAGAAGCACCGGGAAAGGACTGGCGATTATGGGGTTATGCTTATGGAATTTAACTTCAGCTCGTGTGATGTTCTTAAAAAATGCATTTGAGGCATTTTTTAAGAACAGGTTAGCGCTGACTAGTGCAATAAAGAAAGCTTGCTTTGTTCGTCTAATGAGGGAAACTGTTTAAATTGTTAGGCAAAAGATGTGCTTGGGCATTATTTGTAACATTTCCGCAATGGGGTTGCTTGCTAAGCAAAATTAGACCAACGCTTTTTCACTTCTTATGAGTTCTCGAGGATACCTAGGCCTAAGGCCTAGTAATTAATATTTAGTGACTACGTAAAAGCGCAAAGCACTAATTTGACTTCTTACGTAAATTTCATGAATATGAGATCAGTAGAATAAACGAGAACGGCGAGGAAGCAGAAATGGCACGAGAACGCTGAGTGAGCACAAATAAAATTGTAATCTATAGAGGCTACATATCTGGAAGTTTACAAGGTAATATCAAAAGTGCGATTTTTGTGCAACCCGCTAACAGTTTTTCTGGTGACCCTACATGAAAGTGGACACGAAATGGGAAAAATTCAATTTTTATACTGCCCCTTAAACTTGTGTGACCAGTTTTCGGTGTGGCAAGTGGTCTTAAACTCGGTCAGAACATTGGTATGCCTATGTAAGTGATAAAAAGTAATAAGTAGGAGGCAGTACATCAGTCATCGAGTGTTTAAGAAGGACCCAGGCTGCAGGCCCCATTGTACTAATTTTGTAATTTCCCCTTTGGGGCACTGAAAGTAGTGGGTTTAAGAATTAACATTTTCAAAGTATCTTTCTGGGCACAAATTTATTACTTAAGTGCACTTTGGCACCGGTACTTTGCCTATGCGATACCTTGTGAGTTCTTTTTATTTAGCCATGTGTTTAAGACTCATCAGTTTGGGGCTTAGATAAATCCGTCGCTCCCTAATTCCCAGTGAAAAGAATGCTGGAGATGCTTTCCCTTCAAAGTAGTTACTGTTCTTGGAAGAGCCAAGCACCTGTTGATTCGAACAATGAACGTCGTCCGCCATTTTGGAAACAAATTCCGATGGCCTTATAATGCTAGGTAACATCATATGGTTGAGCAGGAGAAGCGTTCTGATTAGTTTTGAAAGGTACCATTTTTTCTGTGTGCATTTTATCCTATTTTTTTCGAGAAGTGGGTATTTTTTCTGTAGGTGTTTTTTCTGTGAACATTTTTTCCGTGGGCCTTATTGTAAACGGACGTAGGAGAACTGGCCACAAACATTTTAAAGGACCGTATAAAAATTGCGTTTTCGACCGCTTTGTGGCCACGTCCCTATAGGTTATTTATCTGAATCACATAAAGTTTCCGTAATTTCGTATTTTCTTAATTGTGGTATTTAACGTAATTCTTTATTAAAAAAATGTTCATAAGCTAGAAGTCAACAAAAGAATTTCATGGTTTAAAACTACAAACTACAGCTCGACAAATTCTCTTCGGGCATGTGCAAACTCAGGAAACCTGTCCGGGGAGGGGGGTTGATATGAAAAATATAAAATATAAAGAATTTCTGGTCCGATCCGGAGATTTTCAGCGTTTGCCAACTGCAACTTTACAAATTATATGAGGACACGTGCAAACGTACGAAACCTATCGCCCCCGGGTTAAAAAAACCGGGGGAGCGGTTTTTATCCCCCCCGGGTTAAAAACGGAAAATATAAAACATAAAAAATTTGTATCCTAATCGGGAGATTTTCAGCGTTTGCATAGACTAACTGAATAAATTCTCTGGGGCATATGTTGACGCAGGAACCTGTCGGGGAAGTGTGGTGGCTAATACTAAAAATAGTCTATAAATAATTTCTGGTCCCATTGGAAGATTTTCAGCGTTTACGAATTACAGCTCAACAAATTATCTGCAAGCATGTGCGAATTAATGAAACCTGTCGAGGTGGGGGTGGTGGCTTTAGACTGGGAAAATAAAATGTAAAGAATTTGTAGCGCAATCGAGAGATTTTCGTCGTTTACAAAATACAACTCAGCAAATTATTATCTGACGGCGAGTGCAAATGCAGAAAACCTGTGTTGTACTAAGCCCCCTCCCCCTCCCACACATACACCAGCTCATACCCGCAGAGAATTTATTGAGCTGTTATTAGTAAACGCTGAAAATCTCCGGATCGGAGCAGAAATTTTTATTAAGCCCCCCCCCCGACAGGTTTCCTGAATTTGAACATGCCCACAGAGAATTTATCGAACTGTAGTTTGTAGTTTTATACCGTGAAATTCTTTTGTTGAGTTCTAAATCATTTTTTTTATAAAGGATTACATTAACTACCACAATTAAGAAAATACGGAATTACGGGAACTTTATGTGATTCAGATAACCAACCTCTAGGGACGTGGCCACAAAGCGGTCGAAACGCAATTTTTAAACGGCCCCTTAAAATTTTTGTGGTCAGTTCTGCGGGTGGTTAGTTCTCTGGTGGTGACCAGTTCTCCGGGTGGGCAGTTCTCTGGTGGTGGCCAGTTCTCTGGTGGGGACCAATTCTCCGGGTGGCCAGTTTTCCGGGTGTCAATTCTCCGGGTGCCAGTTCTCCGCTTTGTCTTTGGCCCGAAAATCAATGAAATGGCTAAATTTCTTATTGAAAATCAAATATTAAAAAAAATGTTTTGTGAATAATAGTTGCTCAAGTAGTGAGAAATATAGCCACATGATATTTGTTTGCTCAGAACAGTTTCATCGCCCTGAAATTGCAATGTGGCCAGTTCTCCGCACCCGATTATAAATTGTTTTCCGTGTGAAAAGAAGTTTACTGCCTATAAATGGAACTCTCCTTTCGTTACATCCAATGAAATAAAGGTTCGCCCAATTAAATGAAGGCTTCAGAATGTACAAATTAATTTCAAGAGCACTTTGAAAATGCGCTTATCATTATCTGCAATCATCGTGAAATTCGCAATTTACTGGTTGTGCAAGGACAGCATGTAACTGCACAACTGTAAAGTGCTGGTCCTCCATTGTATAAGTAAGTATACAAATACCAGATAAAACATATTCCATGGTAAGCCTGATGAAAAAGCTGCATGCTAAATTATTTAGCGGAAATTTAACAAATATAGTTTTACTGTACGGCTGTGGGTATTTTGTGGAATCGAGAAATTTTCGGAGGGACTAACGAAAGATCGATGTTTTACTTTGCTGGTCTTTATCAAAAGGGAATTCCACATGTCTGCAACAAACGCTATTAGTGATTAATGGGCGATGTTCAAGAATGTCCATGTTGGGAAAGGTAAAAGGAGAGGAAGTTTTCTCATGAAACGTTTGGTGTTTTCACCGTTATGTAAAAAATGTTGACTTCTTTTTTAATTTCAACCGTGCGTTGCATTTCAGAAGCAACGTACCGCACTATAGAAAGTAAAAAAGAGCTGTATCGAATATGGTGAACTAAGGTGCTTGAGCACACTACTGTAAAATAAATCCGTTACTGAAGTAATCTAACATTAGGTCCTCGATGTCACAAAATTTATTTTATGCGTAGTGCAGGCGAAAACTTAACCCTATTGAACCTTAGCCATATAATCGCTGACTTGACAGCTTAGAATAACAATACAAATATCGAAGTCATAATATCACTGAATATAACACATTGGTGGACCGCGTAGACGTAGTAAACACTAACAAGAGCAGCATGGGCTGTGCATATTCAGTCATATCTTTAAAGTTCCATGGTCCGTTGTTCCTTGTATTCATATTAGTTCGCAAAATTTGACTGACGGTCAGTCACAATCCAAAAGGAGAAAACCCATAGGAGTTCAAATGTAACATTCTGTATGGAAAGCATTGAGAGAAAACAATCAAAATTTAACGAAGTGAAAACTCAACAAAAATAAAATTTAAAAGGTATTAAGGTACTTTTAAAAGACTTGTCTCTAAAAGTGAAGGAGAAAGTATTGCTGCAATAGCTGGCTTCATAGTCGTAGAGTTTTGTAAATTGCAGGGCATGATTAAAAGAAAAAAAAAACACGCAAGAGTGTTTATGCATAAATTTTCTTTAAAATTAATAAGGAAATAAATAAAAATATGTTATTTTTAATCGCTACCCAGCAGTAAACTTTTCATATAGAGGTCAGTTTTGGTTCAATACTCATGCTTGTGAGTAAATTTGATATATTACCAGCAAAAAATATTCTCGTTTTCTTTTTACTATTTAGTAGATTTGAAAAATGTTTGTTATGAAAAAAGTTCTGTTCCTTCACATTTTTTCTTAATGATTGTTTCATTTCCCAGTAGATTTTTCTTTATATTGAATTCAACACATAATCTGATATCACAGAATGTATTTATATAAAAATAATATACTCAACACACCATTTCAGAAGTGTGTATTGAATACTTAATTTTGATTTTTAATAATATTTGGCTAATATTAACTGATGGAAACATCTTATTCTATAAGCGCTAATTGCAGTTTACAAATAGTTCCCGAAAGATAATTTAGGCTGCCCTCGCAGAAATGTGGTCATGCTGAGCATCCCCTGATATCTGAGGGGGCATGCTTAGGTAACCAAGCATGATTGTAATCGGTGTTTATGCCTGGTATGCATATGCCGGTTTTCTTTGAGCAACAAATTAATAGTGATCAGATTTCTTCATTTTTACGGATGTTATATTAGTGATCAATCAGTATAATATTGTGTTTCATTTTGCTTACAGCTAAAGTCCCACGTACATTCTTCAGTGTTTTTTCGGGGAGGAGCTTTTTTCATCTTTTTTCATGAAATTTCACAGTCAGTTAAACACCCCAAAATTCCAAAACTCATCAGTGTAAAGAAATGTTTGAATTTCCCTGGGACTATGTGATTATAGTTTTTAATGTCACATAAGATTTTTATTCTTTTTTGTTAATACATTGTTTTTCTCATGTTGAAATCAATGGTTCTTCCCTGTGCTTCTTTCCAAGATAATTCTGGGAATTTCAGAGGGAAAACGAAATCCATTGCTTTGGCACTGTTTTTGAGGGTTAAAGTCGTATTAATAGGATGATTTTAAGTTCCAACAGCTAGACAGAGTTTTAATAAAAGCAACCAGAGTTATATATGCTAAGCTGGAAAAAAGAATTTTGCTACCGCAAAGTATGTACCTGAACATATCATTTCTGATAAAAAAAACCCAACTTAATTGTACGTAATTAGATAAAAATACATATGTTGGAAAGACCCCCCCCTACCCCTCCTCTCCCGGTGGTTGAGTAGTAATACTATTTTAACCTTACATCTTGCAGCATCCATTGATTTCTGATTGTCCCTTCCCTTCCTTAAGCATAAACTTAGAAAAAGGAATCTTCCCAAACTCTGTTATAAATGGAGATAATCTTGGGATATTAGGTTCCACTCAAGGAACAACATAAGGATTAAAATGTATATTATCTGATTCCTATGTGGCCTCATCTAACCTTCAGTGACTGAAAACCACTTCTCGGTTCTGAAAAGTCGAACCATCCTAACACCCAATTTACAAATTTTCGGAATTCCACCACCGGCCGTGAAAGGATTTTAAACCACATATTTGAATCGCTCCATAAAGCATCAACACTTTGTAATTATGTTTTTAAAAACTGAAAGACACTACCGTAATCGTCCCTCACACGTAGGTGACGATTACGGTAGTGGCCTAGTCTGTGAAACGTTTTTGCTTTCATCAAAGCATTTCGCCTGTCACTAGCATTGGAACACGGTGTCAATCATAATTTACTTGGTTCTGCGTGAAAGAATGAAGTACAGACATAAATCTTATAAGCATACTGTTTAACTACGATAAAGAAAATATTCACCATCAGGCACAATGAACAAGAAAACAGAACTTAAAATAAAGATTTCAAATCATAATGTTTAGAATACAGCTCTGCCCATTTTGTGGGATTATGAGATTTACAACAATTTCTGAAAACTTTTCCAACGAACAGGGGTATTATTACTTTGCCTTTGTAACGGACTGCTACATGACATTAACACATATATATGAATATATATGAATTATCGTATGTAGAAATTAAAGATAGCTATATCGGTGTACCTTGCTATTTTCACGTATCGAAATCCCGGCATTTCCGTCGGTGAAATACTGGTATTTTGGTATTTATTCTAAATCTGATTTATTCATACATGACACAGAGAAGTGGTTTCCAGCGCATGGCATCCGAGCCCAGAACCTCTTCTGTGTAACCCTTGATCTCTCACAAACTAGAAATTCTTGCAACGTTTGATAATTCCATCTGCAGCAAACTATTGGATCATCAAGGGCCTCTCTATTACATCCCCTGGCAACTTGTTTTATCTCATTCTCTATTTGAACGTTGGAGTAAAACATTGTATTCACCGATTATATTATTAATTATATGCGGAGATGAGTTACGGTACACTTACGAGATTAGAGTACTTTGGCTTCAGCAGGCAATGCTCACCAAAACATAAGTTCATCCTTTTTGGTGAAAACACATCAATTTTTTCTGTTTTTGTCCTCCTACATACATCAGCACAACCAGACTTTCTTTTACTTACTAAATTCTGCAATTTTTGCACTTACTTACTAAATTCTACAAATGTTTTAATGTTATAATGTTCTTTGTTTTTCTTTTTTTGTAGTCGCACAGTTTTCAACAATGCTACTAGATTTTTTAATACTACTTTGCATATGCTTCTTGTCCCAACTATTTACCATATTTTGAACCAGTTTTACTCGCTCTGTATTATCGTCGATCGCGCGTTATCGACGTATATTTGTCGATGAGGGCATTATTTCTAGATTATGAGATTAAAATTTTGGATTTTTTTACTTTTACAAACTGGTTTATCCTGAAAAAACTATTAATTCCTTTACTTTAAATTAAAAGTCTAAGAATGATATTAACAGATACAAAATATACGGGCATCTCATTTTCTCCAGAATTTCCGGGCTTAATCGGCAAAAGAATCCGGAATTCCGCATAAAATCCGGACCACAATCACCCGTGTCCTACTTAGAGCTTAAGACAGATGGGAGTGGTAATATCTTGAAAATCTTGTTTACTCCCCTTTTCTTGTTCTTTGTTGTAAAAAATATGCTCTCAATCTGTTCATTTTGATTGAGCAAATATGAAGGAATTTTTACGACACATTTTCTCCCATAAACTCCGCTTTTAGGACAACGAAAGATAGCGCAGTTTATTTGAAATTAAATATTAGCATTTTTTGCTGCCTTTGAGGCTGAAAATCCCTATTTTTCTGCTAAATGAGCGTATTTTCTCTTAGTACAAAAAATATTTCATGACGCCCGATTTTTTTTATATGCGCCCATATTGTGTGTGCAGTCGGTTGGAATCATTCCATACGGGTCATTTAACGTAGGCCCAAAACTGAGCCAACGGATTCTATTTCTAAAAGACGATGGTTCAGTGTTGGTACTACGTTAGATTGCAAGGCTGTGCTACCAGGGACGTATTTCCGTCTCCACAAACGTAGATGTCCACAAAAATGTAATTTAACTTGACTTGGAATGCAAACTTTAGGAATATGAGTGCGATGGAATAAAAACCGTTAAAAAGGTCTAAGTTTAGGCATAGGCATATTAATTTATGTTTAGTGCCAAAGAAAAAGCACAATATTACTAACTTCTCTGGGTGTACAAACCTTATAAATATCATCATGGTGGAAGACAACTGAAATCGTACGTTTTCCTGAATGCGATTTGTATGTAACCAAAATTTGTAAACGCGACGAATTGACGCGACACCTGGAATAAAACTGTTAAAAAGACTTTGGCCCAGGCCTAAGCATTAATATTTCATGCGTAAGTAAAAGCGCAATAATACTAACTTGACATCATGTCTAAATCTCATAAATACGAACACGATGGAATAAAAACTGTTAAAAAAGGCCTAGGCATTAATATTTAATGCCTAAGTAAAAGCACAACAATACAAACTTGACATGGTGTCTAAACCTTATAGATATGAACACGATGGTATAAAACTGTTATAAAAAGGCCTAGGTCTATGCCAAGGTATTAATATTTAATGCCTAAGTAAAAGCACAATAATACTAACTTGACATGGTGTCTAAACCTTATAGATATGAACACGATGGAATAAAAATTGTTAAAGAGGCCTGGGTTTGGGCCAAGGTATTAATATTTAATGCCTAAGTAAAAGCGCAGTAATACTAACTTGACATGGTGTCTAAACCTTATGAATATGAAAACTATGCAAGAAAAACTGTTAAAAAGGCCTCGGCCTAGGCCAAGTTATTAATATTTAATGACTAAGCAAAATCGCAATAATACTGTCTTGACTTGTTGTGTAAACTTGATAAATATGAGCACGATGGTATAAGAACTGTTAAAGAGGCCCAAGCTTAGCCGTTAGCCATAGACATATTAATTTATTTTTAGTGTCAAAGAAAAAGCGTAATATTCTTAACCTGTCTGAGTGTCCAAACCTTATAAATATGATCACGGCGGAAGACGCTCGAAATCGTGCGTTTTCCTGGATGCGTTTTGTATGTAACCAGAATTTGTAAACGCGACGAATTGACGTAGTCGACGAATTGACGCGCGACGAATTGTCGTAGTCGACGAATTGACGCGCGACCAATTGACGCAGGCAACGAATAAACGTAGTCGACGAATTGACGTAGTCGACGAATTGACGCGCGACGAATTGTCGTAGTCGACGAATTGACGCGCGACCAATTGACGCAGGCAACGAATAAACGTAGTCGACGAATTGACGCTGGCGAACAATTGACGTGACACCGGAGCCGGCGATGTTCCGGTGTTAATGGCAGCGCGCGTTAGGGGCACTGGGATCGCAGATTCGCTTCCGCGAGGCGTCGGGAAATTGTTCGTGGGCATACAGGATTTCAACATAGCCGTTACATCTGCCTGTATAGTGGACCAGGTCCCCGTGGGATCCATTCGTGCATGGAGCACGATCCGTCGTTCCCCTCTACCGGTGGTTCTCCTGGTCCGTCCGGAGCCGCTCCGTCGTGTGGCAGTGCCTTCACGTGTCCACTGCTCCGAACACAGTCGGACGGTATGGTAAGAACGATCCACGTGGCGGGCTATACCGCGCGCCGACCACCCTGCGGTTTTCAGCCCGATTATCAAGCCTCTCTCAAGGTCCGTAAGTTTTAAATTTTAAACGCTACATTTCGGCTTACTTTTCCTATGGTATACAGAGGAAGCGACATGAAGGCGCAGGGTGCCAGTGCAACATGAAGGCAGAGGGTGCTAAGAATCACCGGAGGACCGGACTAGGCTGCCATTTGATGCTGACTTTGGCTACTTACAATGTTCGCTCCCTATCTTCTGATTCAAGGCTTCTTGAATTAGAAGAGGAACTACAAAGGATCAAGTGGGACATCGTCGGGCTAAGTGAGGTAAGGAGAAAAGGATAAGATCTCATGGAACTGAAAAGTGGGCATCTCTTCTACTATCGTGGGACAGATACTGGCAGAACTAGTGGATTTATAATAAACAAGAAACTGAAGGATAAAGTTGTAGAAGTTGAAAGTTCCTCTGACAGAGCTGCACGACTCGTTATCCATCTCTCAAGATGATACAAGGCTCAGATTATTCAAACTTATGCAGCCACCACAAGTCATCCTGAAGAAGAAATTAAAGAATTTTATGAGGAAATTCGTCATCTAAATAATAAAGGCAAGCAGCCCTTGAAGATAATTATGGAACATTTCAATGCAAAAATAGGACAACGGCAACAGAATGAAACTGCAGTAGGTAAATTCGGTCACAACAACAGAAACCAGCGTGGAAATACTCTTGTAGATTATTCAAGAAATGCATATAGCGTATTAAATTCGTTTATTTCTTATGGTGTAGTAATCAGATATTCGCCAAGCTTTCGCACTCCACTGGGAGGCTATTTCAAGGCAAAGGTAGAAATAAAAATGTCTACCGTGGTTTTTATGTCTGCCGTTGCCTTGAAAAAGGCTCCCAGTGGAGTGCGAAAGCTTGGCGAATCTCTGATCACTACACCCTAAGAAATAAACGGATTTAATTCGCTATAAGCATTTCTTGAATATTCATACGTTATTCTTGTAGAGTTTGCAGAGGCAGAAGGGTTTTTCATCATGAACTCCTTTTCAAGAAAACGCCGCAAAGGAAATGGACATTGAGGCATCCCAATGGATGGACAAGTGAAATTGATTTTATTATGTGTAACAAGAAATTTGTCAGGGAAGACTGCAGTGTGCTGAACAAGTTCAACGCAGGTAGTGACCATAGAATGGTAAGATGTAAGATGCACCTCAATGCTAAACTGCAGCGTGGCAAGCTCATAAAACAAACAAAGTGTATTGACGTGACCAACCTTAAAAAGCATCATAATGCCTTCAAATTAGAACTGAATAACAGATTCTCTATTCTAGAAAGTCTAACATCAGAACAAGTGGACATCTCTGAAGTTAACAGAAAAGTAACCAAAGCTCTCATGGAAACGGCAACAAAATTAGCTGGGTCTAAGAACAAGTTGCATGTGAACAAATTATCAGAAAAAACCAAAATGTAGAGAGATTAGAAAGAGGAAAAACCAAAATGTAGATAGATTAGAAGAGAGATTAGGAAAACTAAAGAAGATGTGACTTCCGAAGTGGAATATATTGAGCTATGCAAGACAGTACGAAAAAGTATCACCGAAGACATAAGGAAATTCAATTGTGAACTAGTGAGGAAAGCAATTAAAAACAACCAAAGCCTAAAGATGGCAAAGGGGCATCCAGTAAGGGAAGAGAACAGATTATGACACTGAGAAAAGAAGATGGTTCTGTAACAAGAAATAGAGGCGAAATTTTGACAAGAGTGAAATATTTCTGCTCCAAATTATATGAAAGGGATGATACATGTACTCCAGAAATCATGAAAGGTACCAGTACCAGAGTTCTTCCAGTCCTCCCAGCAGAAGTTGCACATGCAATCAAGAACATGAAGCGGGGCAAAGCTGCAGGAGAAGATGGAATTACTGTAGACATCATACAAGAAGCAAGTGGAGAAATTGAAATAGTACTCGCCCAGAGTTTCACTCGATGCTTGAAGGGAAGATTCCTGAGGATTGGAACAACGCTACAATTATCCTGCTGCATAAAAAAGGTGACATTGAGGATCTCAGAAACTACAGAACTATCAGCCTCCTATCAGTGGTTTATAAAATCTTCACTAAAGTTCTTTCACACCGCTTGAAGGTAACACTGGACATGGCTCAACCGAGAGAACAAGCTGGATTCAGGAGTGGCTACAGCACTATAGATCACGTACTGACAGAACTAATTGAAAGAGTGAGGGAATATGAACTTCCATTGTGCATGACTTTTATCGAGTATGAAAAGGCCTTTGATTCAGTGAAACCATCAGCAGCTACAATGGCTTTGAAATCCTGCGGTATTGAAGATACATACATTAATATTATTAATAACATCTATGAAAATTCGACTGTTTGAGAATACAGCACGTATGAAATTGGAAAGGGAGTGAGACAAGGTGACACCATATCTCCCAAGCTCTTTAACGCCGCATTGGAAAGTGTCTTTCAATCACTGAACTGGGAAAACAAAGGGATAAAGATTAATGGAGATTATCTAACTCACCTTCCTTTTGCTGATGACGTAGTCATTTTTGCAACAAAAAAATTAAACCCCCGATCGGACTTAAACCCGATCGAAGATTTGTGGTTCAAAGGGTCGTATAAGCTATCAAAAAGAAACCAACAACCAAAATTCAACTCACTGAAGATGTAATTCAAATTTGGAATCGTGTTGTTCAACCCAATCTTTTACAAAACCTTGTTCACAAAATGCCAGCAAGATGCAAAGCAGTGATAAAAGCTAAAGGCTGGTCAACAATATATTAGGCACATTTTATAATTTTGCTTCATTATATTTCTGTATTTAAATGTTATTTCACTCCTTTTGAATTACAAAAAGGATTTATTGCTGTAAAGCCTAAGTATTGGATAAATGATCCTTTTTATAATAATTTTGATTTGGCCAAGATCTTTGTAATGTATCTTAAGAACAGAAGTAGCTACAGGAAAAACTAAGACAGTTTTGGAATCTCCGTTAACTTTCGCACGTAATGACATGTAAATGATGAAATAACTTTGAAAATTAGTTAAAAAAAGAATTAAACTTAAAAATTCACGTTTTTGCAGGTGATGCAATACTTTTGCACACCACTGTAAATAAGGTTTCATTGCAATAAGGGATGTAATTCTTGACATAATGCAATAGGGATGTAAATAAGGGTTTCCTGCAATAAAAGATGCAGTTCTTGACATACATATAATAGTCTCTTCTGGTTGCAACTGATTGCTTACTTCTTTTTGCATAGTTTTCTCAGCATCATATTGAGTTGAAATAGGCACAAATATTAAAATGTTTACTTCAATAACTAGTTTAATTCTCAGTTCAACTGGTCACGCTTTTTTCTCTGAACATTTTCATTTTCCACAAATGCACATTTATATGGAAACATATCTTTCATCATCATACGAAGGTCTGTTTCATTTATTTTGCAAAATTGGGATTGGCGTGTGGTTTATTTTCTTATAGATTTTTTAAAGTTAAGAGATTGATCATTTTTTCTCATTGTCATTTACCCGGTCATGAGGAAAATGAGTATCTCTACAAATCCTACCGGGATCATCACCAGTCCCGACTCAACAATCAACAATGTACGGTTTACACCCACAGAAAAGTTTAGACTGGACTGGCTATGTCTGTGGAACCTACAGGCTCACAATAGGAAAGTGGAAATTCCGAATGCTGAGTTACTAGTGCACGCCGCTGATGCAACACAAAGTCAGAGTACGCATTAGAAGTACGGGAGAGAGAAAGTGGTGGGGAAGGAACAGACGCCCTTGTTTTTAACGGGCCAGTATTCGTGGTCCGACGTCTTAAACGTACCCATCCGACGCACGGAGAATATTTAACGGTTCCAACGTTTCTAACGTACCTGGGATAGATCCAAGGAGATTTCCATCAGCAAGTAGACGGGCTGACCACTAGGCCATCCGCTGCCCCTGTTTAAACGTTTCTAACCTACCTGTATCGTCACTAAGAACACCTTGAGACTATTGCATTTTGAGAACACAATGGACTTGAATGTTTTACTTGTGTTTCTTCATCTTTACTTATATGACTTTTTCTCATTTTTCATTTCCCTCAAAAAGCAGTTTTCTTTTATAATATTGGTGATTTCACGCGCTAATTGCTCTCCCACTGCTATTTTCATCTTTCCTATAGAATAGTTATTCATTCTTTCAAGATTACTTTCTAATTTCTGTGAGGCCATTCTTTTGTTCTTCTCTCCTTTTTTCTTGAAGGTCAAACTCTGTGTTATCAATTTCTTCAATTATTTTAATCTGATACTTGTATAGCAGATTTAGAAAATTTCTTTTTGAAAGAGGTAGCTTCTTTTTCACCCACTGGAGAAGGCAATCTCACCGTCGAACCTGATAAGCCGTTTACTTTTCTTGAACGGCCTTCTGCTGATGGATCTTATGAGGGTGTTAGCAAACAGATGACTGTGAGTTGCGTCCATTTTTTTGTGTCGAATTCCTGTCTTTTTTTTTTTTTTTTTTTTTTTGACGGAAAACGTCTTACCCCGCCGGTTCGGTATGGGGGAAACTATGCGAAAGTAGATGTTACAATTTTGTGTATACCAAACAAATCTTAATAACTTTAAAACTATAACGTATATCGAAATGAGCAATACGCGGTTTAAAACAGCAAGGATAAAAGAATGTCACAAGCCGCTACAAGATGGTTGCCCAGTTGGAGTGAAAAATTACCTGTTCGCCGCGCGGCAAAACTAGTATAGCTCGGGAACGCGTACGCGTAGGACGTTGTGTGAGGTGTCGTTTAACAGAGGTCGATGAGTACTATAAAATAAAACACTCATAGTGACAATAGTAAAAGAACTTGAAAACATATACAGTGATAAAGTGTTGAACTTGGACAATTTCGTTAAAATTTCGAAAATGTCGAAATATCTTCAAAACAGGAAGGTAAATAAATGCCTATCGTAAACGCTACACAAAGCATGTCAGATCAATAGTTAGCGACTGGCCCTGCGATCCCAACATACCGCTTCTGCTCACCGGGGACTTTAGCATTGAGGCGTCGAACGATCGTCTGAAACAGTTTCTGAACGACAAGTTCAGATTGGTGTTGGCCACGGATTTAACTGACTTCATAACTTTTAAGAATACTACGATAGACTTAACGTTCTCTAGAGATATAAGTGTAGCATGTAAGTCTTACATATCGTGCTACTCGTACCATTGTCCTGTCTTCAACAAAATTTTACAAATTAGTCAGCATTGTGAGAAATAAATAAAATAAAATACATGCAAGTTCATTGCGCTCATTTCTTTCTTACCAACCCTACAAAAACCCCCCCGCCCGACAACACCGCCGTGGTAAGACGTTTTCCGCCAAAAACCTCAGTGTTAGTGACCCCGACACTACCTACCCCCAATTTTTTTTTTTTTTTTTTTTTTTTTTTTTGCGTGAAGTAAACTCATTCATTTAAAGTGAAATTATATACCAAAAAAAATAAAATTAAAACTGACGTTAAAAGTAAAAAAGTAAAAATTCTGCATTATTTATGTAATAAATTCTCAGAGATACAGCGTACAGACTGATTCTGTCATGCATGAATTGAACTGAACGCGATATTAATATCCTCGGTACGCAGAACAGAATCTTAAAAAACAAAGGACAGAGATTCTCTTTCGTACTTGATTCAGCTGACGAAGAATTGGGTATTCGTCAGCCTTGTCCACATCGTTGCCGTCATATCTTTTTGAAGATTGAATGTTATGATACGTAGATTTTCCGATATCTCTAAATGAGATATGTAATTGAAAATATCAAACTTTTCGTTTGAGTGTAATAATTATTTTCTTCCTAGATCCCTTGGCTGGCGTCTAGGGTTACAGATAATCACCGGTATCGTTTCCTTGACGTTCATCCTGGGCACCTTTTATCGTCCAGCATCATTATACCATCCTCAGCGAAGAGCTATTCTCCACTTGAAAGGTCTGCAAAAGAGATCCAAAGCCAAAGACAAAAGCACTACAAAAGAGAAACATCCTTTCTTTGATTTCAGCGTTCTCAGATCCAGGACTGTGCAAATACTGATATGTGGCACAGCCGTCTCAGCCTTTGGAATCAACGCACCCATAATGTTATTGGTAAGTATTGCAGAAAAAATTTCAAAATTTCTTACAGGTAAGCTCCACGTGACAGCGACTCTGTATTTATGCCACAGGACGAAGTGAAGTCAAACCCTGATGAGTTTCAAATGTCTGGGTCAAAACTGTTCTAAGCATTTGAATTCTGCAATAATTACTTTGCACATATTGTTGAATTTTGTGAATCGTCAGCATGGATATTACTTTGGGTTAGTGACGGACGGCTTCGCAAGTATAAATATGCCAGGTGTACAAAGCAGAGTCGGAAAACATTTCCGCAGTAACAAATTGTAAGCAATGAAAAACAAAGTACGCTCTGCATTGGGAGTTTATTTTATCAAATCCCTTTATTTCGCGCTCCGAATTTGTGCTAAAAAAATACAGGAGGATAAATTCCCTCTAGCGTTTCCTGTGTAATCTCTTACTTATGTAGACTCCAAATTAATGTATCAAATCGTCTCGATATTTGACCAATAAACTATTTTTCATTTAACCCTGTAGAACAGATCCAGCGGAGTGATATTCCGATATCGAGGAATCTAATAGAAAACACTCCACAAAAACATACGATGGAGATCGCCTCATCCTGTTGAAAAAGAAGAGCTTTGCTTATACAGCTGATGCATATCGTAGTATATTGAACTTTCGACGCTGATATTTATATCCAGGAATATCTCTGCAAAACAATTAGTTTTTCGTGAAAATTCCCATTATACTTCAATTCTGAGAGAAAAACGTCCGATCTGCAAGACTACGCGGAGTATTCAGAATCACAGGTCCGGCAATATGTCTGCCCACAATTTCTGGTAAGTGGAAATTCGTTAGTGGTTAAAAGTACTTTGCTCAGAAAATAGTCTTTTCCGAACTGTGCATTTTAACCCCTGCAAAATGTATTGAACTTCTTTGTTACGCAAATGATTTCCTACCCATTTAAAATTGTATAGGAATACAAATAGGACCAGTAGAAAAGATTAGTGGTTCGTTGAACAAGAAGCTCTTATTGCTTGTCTGACGGATTCTTTTGAACTACAAGTGTGAGTGAAAACTGAACCGAGCACTGTCCTAGAGTCTTTAGTGAGAAGAATATTTAGAGTAGTCCTTCGTTTTCTTTCGGTTCAGGTACACTGCCAGCTTCCAATCATTGGTTTTTCCAACGATAAATACAAGCGAACGCGTATTTATCGAAATTCAAGGAACGCGTATTACGAAATTCAAGGGAGAATCAAAAACCCTCGATATGTATGCGAACTTCGTCATAACTTGGCAGATAAAAAAGGGCTGTTTTTGGCATATCACATTATGTCAAGTTAAAACTAGTCAATCATAAACTATTAATCAATTAATCCAAGGTAAATAACACTTTTTAATTCAAAATCTTAGCTAGCAAAATAATACGAGAGAGATCTGTAGTCAGCAAAACATTTTACCCAATGTAAAATTTAAGTAACTGCCAAAAATTTGAAATTGCACCTGTTACATGTTATGTCGGTTATATGAGAAAATTCCTGCTTGTTTTGTACTTATCATGATCACTGTGTTAAATGTTTTTCAACTTCTTCTGACGTGGTGGTTAAGATGTTTCTAGATGCAAAATAAACTCTAGCATTTTCTAAACAGAGATTCGGTAATTCAAAGGTGGAGAGGAGAGGGGAAAGAAGACAGCGTTTGCCCAGAAGATGTACGTTTAGCTAGAGAGGAGGGAAGGGGAGGAGGGTAGTATAAAGGCTACTGAAACATTCTTCTTTTTACGCGAACTGACTCATCTGTAGGGGACCCAGCAGGTAATTCCTTGTTTTCCAATGAAAACACTGGGTGAATGTGTTATTATATTTGCTGATAACCGTCCGGAACTTCGATATATCAATATATACTGTTTTTCCAAAAATTGTTATTCCTAATATATAATGTATGTTAAATTAACAAGGGAGAATATTACAAAGTTTAAGGGATATACGCGTATAAAAATTTCGGTTAATGCGAGAGTTCGTATTATGCGAGCTCGTCATATGTGGTATAACGTAAGCCTTTTACGTTATGCGAGGTTTGTTGTTATGCTAAGTTCCAAATGTCCAGCTGAAGAAACGTTGAACTAAGGGTAAATGTCATGCCTAGTTGCACCGGATAGCTCACTTTAAATTAAGACTTTTAGGGCCAGACGAAACATATACAGAAAGCAGAATCACCTACGTAAACTTTCTTTTATTGGTCCAGCTCGGCACTTTTCGTTCAGGCAACTTTGGACGAAATCACATTACGTTGTCTATTTACGAAATCAAAAACATATCACAGCGAGTTTCACCCGCACACCACACACACAGCTGCTGCTTAGCTATTTTATATCTCTCGTCTTGTTCTTATCACTGTATCACTACAAGCATACGTCACTCTCACAGACCTCAAAAGTTGCCAACCGTATTCAAGTTATAGAGAAGATATCACATTAAGTTTGAAAATGGTAAAGAGAACGAACTCAAATTTACATTGAAAAAAGAACTAAAAATGAAATTTAAATTAGAGTATACTTCACAGTGGGTTCGACTATAGATAGTTTACCGCATGGTATTTTTCAAAATTTTCGTGAAATCTTGTTGCAACGGAATCACTCAATTCATTTCGGCCATCTCCAAACATGGGCTCATTTTTTTTTACAAATTTCTGCATTTGAAATCTGTCAAGTCAAAAATATTTCAGCGATTTTTTTTTCATTTTTTATTTTCCATATATTTTTTATTTTCCATATTTCCATATTTTTTTATTTTTTATTTTCCATATTTTCCATCTGTCAAAGATAAGACTGATATTTGAAAAAATGCAAAATTTATTTTCGGAATGAATTTGTGGAATTGTTTTGCGGCTGTTTTATGCCATATTGCACCTGCGTTTATAAGACCTCCTTACTTACAGATGCTGAGCTGACTTGGGAAAACAAACTTTTAAATCGATGCGTTATTGAATTGCTTTTATTTAAACAGAACCTTTGGTATGCGATTTTCGAATGCCGAATTTATAATATTAATATCCTAGATAAATTCCTTCTTCACGTGATTTTTTAATGGAATAGTTGTGGTTTTGTTAATCTAAAATTTGCAGGATATAACATTTTCTTCCTGCAAAACACTTCTTCATCTGCTTCTCTAGGGAAAAATAAAACAACCAGCCACAGTATATAATTAAATTTATACACTGAGTTAGCTTAGCAATAGGAACACCTACCTAATAACGCGTTGGTCAACCTTTCTGTGCAATCACGACTCGCAGACACATAGGAACAGATTCTCCGAAATGTCGAACATGGTTAACTCGACCCATGTCCGCTGCAGAAGCTCCGTTAATTCATGTTCATTCCGTAGAGGAGGATCATCAGTTATCATAACCCGTTCCAGCACATCCCACAAATTTTCAATTCGGTTACAATCAGGGGAGTTTGGTTGTCAAGGCAATGTGGCGAATTCGTTGTCGTGTTCCTTCAACCACTCAGTAGTTGTACGAACCCGATGACACGGTGCGTTGTCTCGCTAAAGATGGGACTGTTTCCCGTGTAAAGCTCCTACATATACGGATAGAGATGGTCGGCTAACAGGTTCCTGTAGCTTTCACCATTGAGTTTTTGTGAGGATAACAACGAACCTAAGTCTTGCCAGAAAAACAACTTTTCAAGGCCAGAACACCTCTTCCACCAGCCGGTGTAACTCTAACTGTGCAACCAGGGTATACAGCTACACGCTCTTTACGCCATATGCGAACCCGACCATCAGCATAATACAACAGGAAAGGGAACTTATCATTCCAGACGGCCTTCCACCATCTGTCGAGGGTCCATTGCCGATGTTCTTTGGCCCATGTGAAGCGTTGTTTGCTATGACTGGGGTCGTCATGAGTATCCTCGTTGGTCTCCGGCTGTGAAAACCCTGGCGGATCGAGGTACGGCGCATGGTGCATGTAGAAATAGGTCAAAGTGCACCGCTGTTCTACTGGTGGGCGTGCTGGGTGACTATTGCACGTCGTTGCTGAGATACCAATCGTATCATCCAAAACTCACCTTTAGGATCAACCGCACGTTTCTGACCAATGTCAGCCCTTCTGCTGGATGCCTGTGAATGGTTAATACAGTCCTGGTGCACCCTTGATACAGTAGTACGGCAGCAGCCAACAAGAGCAGCTGTTTCGGAAATACAAGCACCTGCCCTCCAAGCCCCAACTATCTGGCCGTGATCAAATTGGATTACGTCGCCATGTTTCCCCATCACTGACACACGTTTACTGATTACGTACAGAGGATAGATGTGCACAATTTATAGTAGCAGCAAGTAACGTTAGTATCACGTGATACTTCGTTATCGCTCCGAAAATGTGAAACGGGGGTGTTCCTAATGCAAAGTTAACTCTGACTCAGCTGGCTATGTGTATCTCGTTTCCTGATATTTTGAACTTTTGGGTGAGTTTTCCTTGCTGACGTCTCTTCTAAACTGCTAGCCACCCAAAATGCAACGCCAAGAAGAACACGAGATAGCAAAGCCAGATTTACTGGACACATAATAACACATACAAAGATGAAACGATTGAGCTTACAGGCCCGTGCGACTTGCGGAACACGCAGACATCAATAGTTCGTGTGGCCCCCATGGCTGGCAATCACGACCGCTACACGTCGCGGCATCGAACGAAAGAGGCTTTGGATGTGTGCTTGCTGTATGTCGGTCCAGGCCGCTTCCACACGTTACCACAGTTCATCAGGCGCAGCCGCGGGTGGTGCTTGCTGGGCCACTCGGTTGTCAATCAGCGAAGAGATGTGTTCGATGGGCGACATATCGAGAGAACAGGCGGGCCACGGCAGCAGTGACACCTGGTGGGCCGTGAAGAATTCTTGCACGATGCGTGCCACGTGTGGACGCGCATTGTCCTGTTGAAACGTGGCCTCTGGCTGGTCCTGCAGGAAAGGGAGGACTACAGGCTCCAAAACGTTGGAGATGTAGCGGTTGCTGTTGCGTGTGCCGGCGATGCGTACCAGAAGGGTGCGGGTGTCATATCCAATTGCACCCCAAATCACAACGCCAGGCGACGGACCGGTATGGCGATGCATAATGCAGACGTCATACAGTCTCTAGCCGCGGTGCCGCCACACGCGGATTCGACCATCGTGGTGTTGCAGGCAGAAGCGGGATTCGTCGGAGAAGACAACGTCGTGCCATTACGTAGTCCAAGTGCGGCGTTCAACAGCCCACTGCCGCCGCACTCGCCGGTGGTGTAACGTCAATGGTAATCGGAGCAATGGGCGCCGTGCGACAAGTCCACGCTCCTGCAGACGACGTCGAACGTTACGTGCTGACACAGGTTGTTGCGCAACACATCCTAATTCCTGCGCTAACGTTCATGATGTGGCGGTGCGAGCCGTCAATGCCCACCGCACAACATGCCGGTCCTCTCGTTCGGTGGTGTGCCGCGGCTGCGGCAATTGCTCACGTCGGTCCGTCTGTCCCTCCTGCACCCACCGAATCCATACTCGCCTCACTGTGGCCCGATGTTGTCCCACACGGGCGCCGATGTCTCGGTACGATAAACTGCTGTCGCAATAAGCCACTATTCGTCCTCTGTCGAACTCAGAAACGTGCTGGAATGACTGCCGTATTCTGCTACGAGGTATTAGGAAGCTTCCCACGCACAGGTCCTGCAGCATAACACACTTCCCCTACTTACACCCCGCCCTCTGTGCACCCTTCTTATAGTGCTTCTCGGTGGCGTGCCGGGCGCACATGATTTGCATATGACCTGCAATGCTAATATTTTGCATGTCTTCTCGCGGGCGACGCATACTGCGAATTTCAGGTCAATCGGATATTTCCTTCTTGGTGTTGCATTTTGGGTGGCCAGCAGTGTATCTGTGTGTATTGTCATCATAAAGGTACGAGCAACGTTTTCACTTGTTTTTACCTGAAGTTTACTCTTATCATTAAGTTCTTCTCAGTTTTTCATCTTCAAACTCCGTTTGTTTACATTCGTAACCCGCCTTAGTCATAGCACGGGTGGGAGTTTATCACATCCTACTCTTCAACTCAATGGAAGTAGATGAACCCTCAATCCCAGATGTACTGTCATTGCTAACGTCATCCCTTCTACCAAGACATATCCTGCCTCAGAACTGGGTTAAGACGTTCTACTTGTCTCTGCGGTGACTGCTGTGCATTCTCTTTTTGGGCCTGCCGTTGCACAGTTGCCTTCTAATGATTCAGTGCTGCCTTCTCCACCTCTCAAGCCGTCTATGAAGACATCATTCGTGACAGCTCTTCAACGCGGTTCAACTCCATCACCTGTTCCTGCCTGTTCAGTACCGTCGTCACCTGGTTTCCCGATTGTACAAATCGCCAGAAAAAAATGTTACAGCTACAGTTGATGATAAGTCAAAGGAAGGCAGAGAGTACTTTTCATGTCTTACCCAACACTCCTGTACCTTGTTACATGAAGGCTATGTCTGTCCATATTCCTGCGACTGCTATTTCCGGAATCCCCAGAACACCTCGAGGTATCTCTGTGCTGTTTAACCGCAAAAATGATGCTGTCTTCTTCTTGGCCAACGGCTTGAACATTGGTGCACACCACCTCATTCCAACTCCACTTTCAAAATGGTCTGTTGCAATCACTTTCTACTTTGTCCCTTAGGCGATTCCTGAAGACTTACTTCCCTTGCTGGTTGAAAAAGTTTGCAATATTATCAGAAAAGTCCGCCACCTTTCGGATGCCCCTTGAAGCACCCGTTTCGCTCACGTCTGTGGCCTCCAAAGACAATTGTTCGTTGTCTTCCCGACTGGCCAGGCCTTGCGGGACTACCACATATACGCGATTGTATACATCTGTAATCGTTCATATACTTTCAAGATATTTACCTCTTATTATTGTACACAGTGTCTAACGCAAGATCACACCCCTACCACGTGACCCTCCTGGTGATCGCCCGTCCGCGGAATTTAGCTTCTCCTTGCCTTCTGACGTTTCCGCAAGTACATGCGTGCGTCCTCTGTGCCTTCTGAAAGACTCCAGCCATTTTCCACCGTTGTCCCAGCAGAAAGTGCTACATTATTCTCTACGCCTCTCTTGGAAACTGTCTCGACCACTGACATCTCCACGACTGAACTTTCCTATTCTGATGCCCCATGTGTTCCTCCCGTGCTTTCCATTGGATAATTCTAAGTGCTAGCTTCCGGACTGAAAACCTCAAGTGTGGTTCCACCGGTCTCCTTTCTACAGGAACACACTGTCGTCTTCGCGTCTTGTTGTGCCTTGTCTCTTTCAGGGAGTCCAACCCTCACGTTGATGACTCATCTGTGCAATGTGTTCTCCCTCCCTCCGAATCTGAAAGCGTCTCTGATCAGCAGATGGATACGTCGACTGCTGCTTCTTCTGCTAAGAGGTCTGTTTCCACAAAGAAACCTACCAAACAGAAAAAGGAGCGTCAATTATCCCATTCGCCTCCTACCGACACTTTTGAGAGTTCGACTCTTCTTGATACCTCTTCGGTCCCAGCCGAACAACGTATTGTGCCGCTGCTCTCTGACCATGATTTCGGACGCTCTGCTGGAGCACAGCGTCCAAAATCATGGCAATCACTGCTGCCACTATTGCACATACGGTGGACTCAATCCTTCTGATTTCCGGGCCGTTGTCCGTAAACAAGTTTTTCACTTTCTTTCTCCTAGCACGAACGCACATATTTTTTCAGCCAAGTTTCGCCGGTCTTTTGTCTTGGACATTCAAGCTGCTGCTTGTCAGTTCGAACAATGTATACGTTATTTTCAATCTCACCGCCTTTCTGATCAATGATTTTCTGCCCTCGTCCGTAACTTTATTTCACGCTTGAGACGTCTCAAAGAAATCTCTGAGTCGTCTCTGTGTGATACTCTTCCACCTTAGGCTGCTAACTCTTAGTTCCCTGAATACTGCGGGGTTTGAGAATCCGTTCACCAACTCCTTGGTGTTCACAGATCTTGCGACTATTCGTGGTTACCCACAGCCAAGAACTCCAGTCTCTAGAGTTGCTCTTTTCGATGCAGTTCTGTATTAAGCTGCTTCCGGCTACACTCTGCGTGATTTCATTTTGTTATATGCCGGTATATCTGATGTTGTTATGGATCACTCTCTACTGCACTTTTGCTGTTATTTCATGTTGCACTGTGCATTTTAAGTTTTAACAGATACTTTCTCTGTCTTTTTCAATATCGTGGTATCTATGACCCTTAAAACTTTTCTATTTATCATGCTGTTCACATTCATGCATCAATCATTGTTCTTTTCCCACGTATTCTATTTTGTCCTTTGATATTGCGGACACCCTTTGTTTTTCATTTACCGTGCCCGTGTGAGTGCGTTTATTGTTCCATCGAGTGAATACTATTACATATGCTTTGTGTCCTTTATTTTTGCTGTTTTTTTTTGTTTTTTTTTGTTTTGTTTTGTTTTTTGCGTGTCTCATGTTCTGCTTGTATGCATTAACGCGAATAAACTGAGTACCCTGGTCGGTGCTCACATTTTCTAAAACAAAAATAGCACAGTGTGTAAATATGCTCTTCAAAGAGCAGATTTATTGGGTTGGAAAGAAAGTAATGTGTGCAAATTCAAGCCAACAGAAAAGTGCTAATTACCATATATACAAGTACAAAGCAGTCCAAAATGTAGTCGCCATCGTTTGCCAGGACATGCTCCCATCGTCTGGGCAGTTGTTGGGTACGGTCCTTATGTAATTGTAGCGGCTTGGACGCAAAGAAGAGAGTAAGTGCTCGTTCGACATCGTCCCGGCTGGCAGAAAATGCTGCAATGACCGGAAAAGGTGGTAATCGTTTAGAGCAGTTAAATTTTGTTCTGAATCATGTGTGTTGGTGTCTCTTATAGCATTAAACCACATCAACCTTTTCGGGGACTCTTATCATGTTGATCAAATCTTTAATTATATTTCATACATTTCTGTAAGTTGTAATGTGCCTCACGCTGTCTTGCGCCACTAAATTTAATGAGTGCATAAAACAACGCAAATACCTTGGTTTTTTCTTTGACTTGTAAAATCCTTGCCTGTACCCCTTGTATTTGCCGTTTAAATTCGAAGCCCCGTCATAACACTGTCAGCGACTATTCTGAATATTTAGTCCTAGTTTCAATAAAACGTCACTCACAATATTGAAGAGGCTGATTGCATCTGATGCTGACGTTTCGTAGAACCCGATGAAGTGCTATTTCGTCTGAAGTTCTTTAGAAACGACACGCAAATATAGTGGCACTTGTTCTTTCTTTGCCACATCAGTAGTTTCATCCATAAGAAGGCCAAAATAGCCCGCTTCTTGGATTTCATTATCCAACGAACGGAACAGTTTCATTACCATGATTTCAAACATTTCGTTTTCCGCGTCGTGTGACACCCACTTATAGGATTCGCTTTCAATATATCGCTTACGTTCTGGAGAATCTTCATATCGGAGTTTCAGAAGCTGGTGAAAATTACTTGTTTTGTCCTTATGTCCCCGGATTGCCAGTCCCTGCTTTGATAAGTGCAACAATGATGAAAATAATTTATATAAAGCGATAAGGGAATTTTGAAGGTCTTGCAACTTTGAAAAATTCAAACTAGATGCAACATTCACTCCACTTTGCACTGCCGCGACTTTGGAACAAGATTCTTTGCGATACTGAGAAGTTTCATGACAACAGAATTTTTTAAAGCATGTTTCCAATTGGAAAAGCCAGAAGAAATGAAGCAAGGATCCGCTTTGGTGGAAAAACGTAATAGATTTTTATCATGAGCTTCCTTGCGTACTTTAAAATACTACCTTTTGTTTACATCGTAAAAAATCCACTGCCGTGAATTTTGAATATTTCTATCAGCACTCTTGCATTCACTTGATAATATGGAATCACGAACTTCGGAATTATATGAAGACAAACTTGATAAATCAGTAACAACCGGTTTCCGAACCGAAATTAAATCTATAGTATCATAACTCCAGCCGGGTCCTCTTGATTACAAATTTATCCGTGATTAATCTTATATCTTATAATTTTAACATGATTGACAATCACATTAAAAAAAGAACACTACACCAATGCCATATTACCGCAAACACAAATTAACTTCAAGTGATTCTTTCAGTATGAATATACGGAATTTATATACCTGAAAAATACAAATCATTGCAACCCGGGAGCCACGAACTGCCCCCACTTTCACTCCCCAGAACTCGGTGTTCCAAAAGACCCTTCGTTTTCTTCAATTCCCAAGTGTGAATGCCGGCATTGGGGACTGGAATTTTCTACCCCCAGGCACCCCCCCCCCACTCACTGCCAGCCGAGACGTCAGACTGCCTGGCGTCTATTTTGCCCTGGTGAGCGATCAGAAGGGGTATTGCAAGTATTTCTCACAACGCTGCAAGAGGATACACATAAAGAAGCACCACGTTTGAAAATAAGATTTTCTTTTTTACACGCCGTTTGAGAACTCAGAGAAAGAGGTTGGGTTTCGACCGAGGAGAAACGACAATGGTTCATGTTGTTTCGAATCGCTTAAGTGTTTCAAATTATATGTCATGGCCGCCGTTAAGGGTGTGCGGCGCGTGCGACCGCACCGGGCCTCGCGCTGGTGGATAAATAAGATAAAATAAAACAAAAGAGAGAAAGAAAGGTACACAGACTAAAAAAAAATCCGACAGTTCAAAACATATGAATTACCATCCCAGTTCTCCGCGAGTCCGTATACCCAAACATCGCAGTGATGTCATACATACGCTCCCCCTTAATCCTGATTCAAAGTGCAGCACGCTAAGATCGGTGCTTCTGTATCCCTGAGAGACCCTGAGTCTGGTGGTTGGGGCCAGATGGTGTTACCTTGACAAGTCCAACACATGTCGCAGTGCCGACAGCAGTATATTTTCTTCTCGCCGCTGGAAACTCTGTGATTGACGGGTGTGAGTGGACACCACGTCGAGACATTCTTTCAGTTTTACCGCCTATCTTGGGATCCACTTTTTTGCATTTTCCCAAGCTTTTTCCAAAGCAAAAATAGTTTTCTGTGTGTGTGCGAGTGTGCGCGCAACTGTCCGCTGTGTTTGGCGATCTATTAACTTTCTTCGGTTGCTCATTCGTGCCTGTTTTAACGTTTTAACCAGGTTCACTTCGCTACTTAGAATGTAACTAATTAACTTTTTAAGAATAGAGTTTGCGTTAAGTGAGTTGAGTTGAGATGTCTAGAGAACGGGATAAGTTCCGTAAATTCGAAACAGGTTACCAAAAAGCAAAGAAAAGGGACAGAACAGAAATGTGTTTACGTAGTCAGGAAGGTGCCTTCGATAAATTTTTACTACCTGCAGATTCCGTTCCTGTGACCAGCAGTTCATCGTTTGCTTCAAATTGCACCGGAGATAAAGAATCCAGTGATAATAATGCGGATGTGATTAAAGTCAGAGCAAGTGATAACAATGTTGCGAGTGTCTCTGGCCAGCTTACACGAATATCTGATGTGAAGGAATGTGATTCATCATTTCAAACAAGTGAAGAATTTGTTTTACTGTTAGATCCAGGTGAGTGGCCGCCTGTTTTAAAAAAACACACAGTTTGATGTAATCTTGCAAAATGGCCTGATTTGTGTGGTAAGCTATGATTACCAAAGTGATGACGAGAAGCGGCACTTGTCCCCAGCGTATTTTACACAATGGGGAAACAGCAGACAGAAGATGGTTGATTTACTCAAAGAAAAAAGATAAAGTTTTATGTTTTTGCTGTAAATTATTCGGAAACACAAATGGGGGCATGTTAGCACGTGAAGGGTTTTAGAACTGGAGACATTTAAGTCACATGTTGAAGAGTCGTGAATTTACCAAAATCACGTAGAATGTATCAAAAAGTGAACTGAGTGCGAGCTTAGACTTGCGAAAAAATTCACCATTGACGACAAACATAGGTCAACACACTCAGTTTTCAAGAAAAGCAGCATAGGCGCGAAGTCTTGAAACGCATTTTATATGTTATTCGGTATTCGGATGAACATAACTTTGCATTTAGGAGTGATACCAAGAATTAGAAGGCGAATGAATAATTAATACAGACATCTGACGTGGACTAAGAACATCAAACAGAAGTCATCGCTCTTTCCACGTTTGTTTTTTATAAGTGAGTCACGGAAAAATTCTCATTGGCCACCACCGGGAATCGAACCCAGCATTGTGCTGGGCTCCAATCTGCAAATTGGCTTGGTAGTTAGTGTATCTGAGTCTGGAGGAATTCGAGGTCGCTGTGGTGCAGTGGAAGCATATCCAGCGCGTAACTGGAAGACTTGGGTTCGATTCCCGGTGGCGGCCAATGATAATTTTTCCGTGACTCACTTATAAAAAAATGTGGAAAGAGTGATGGCTTCTGTTTGATGTTCCTAGTCCACGTCAAATGTCTGTATTAATTATTCATTCGCCTTCTAATTATTTGTTCAGTTGCTGCTTACCATCTTTGGTGAATCCCCAGCATTATGCGGGGCTCCAAGAAGCAATCTGCCAATTGGCTTGGCAGTTAGTGTATGTGATTCTAGGGGAATTCGAGGCAGTTGTGGTGCAGTGGAAGCATATCCGGCGCGTAACTGGGAGAACTGGGTTCGATTCCCGTTGGCGGCCAATGAGAATTTTTCCGTGACTCACTTATGAAAAAACGTGGAAAGAGCAATGACTTCTGTTTGGTGATAACAACACTCTGTGCTCGCCCTACAATTGCAATTTTCCTGGGTTTGATATAAATTATTGAAAAATTTGACCCTGTTTTACAAGTGCATTTAAGAGGTATCAAAAATAGCGAAGTTCACGTCCATTATTTGGGTAGCCAAATTCAGAATGAACTCATTAATCTAATGGCATCTAAAGTGACAAAATAAAATGTAGACCATGTGAAGGAATCAAAGTACTTTTCAGTTATACTAGATTGCACTGCCGATTTAGATCATCAGGAGCGAATGTCGTTGGTCGTTAGATTTGTTAATAATTCAGAGGAAAATTTTAAGGTTGAGTAACACGTCATTAAACGTATAGAAACTGTTATCTACTGGAAAACACGTCTCTGATCGTCTCGTGAAATTTATGAACCGTTAGGTGTTGAACCAAAATATTCTGAGCACAGATTGGCTAAAAAAAGAAGAATCTTTGATTACAAAGTAGACGATGAGCCTTTGAGAAATACAAAATCTGCAGAGGAAGTCTTCAAAATAGAGTATTTTTATCCTATTATAGACCCTGGATGAACTTGGGTTGATCTTAAATGACTGCAGGGGCCAGAGGTACGCTAACGGCTCTAATATGAAGGGTGTAAAATATGGTGTCCAAGCTCGAATTCTTCAGTTAAATCCTACACAGCATTTTTCACGCCATGTGCATGCCACAATTTAAATTTACTCTTAGGAGACATGGATAAATGCTCTGGAAAAGCGATTCTTTTTTTTTTTTTTTTGTGTGTGTGTGTGTAATTTGTAGAATCTGTTCCATATTTGCAGCATCTCCTACTCGATGGAACATTATGCTCAAATATGTTCCCTACATTACTGTTAAGAAGTCCTGTGACACTAGATGGGAAAGCCGTGTAGAAAGTGTTAAACCCATTAGATACCAAGCAAAAAAAGTAAGGGACGCACTTCTTGAAGTTGCGGACAGAGTAAATGATTCTAAAATCAAATGTGAAGCTCGCTCATTGGCAGTACATGAACTTCAGAGTTATGAATTCTTATTGGATATTGTTATATGGTATGACATACTCTTTTCTGAAAACAATTTTCTGTAAACTTTTCTGTAAACACAAACCAACAAACCACTTCAATCAGAGAGCATGCAGCTTGACATGGCAGAAAATATGCTTCAGGCGGTTATTAAATTTTTGAACCGATTTCGAAACTTCAATTCAGCAATTCTGACCGCTCGTGAAATTTATGAACAGTTAGGTGTTGAACCAAAATGTTGTGAGCATAGAGTGGCTAAAAAAAGAAAAATAGTTGATTACGAAGTAGACGATGAACCCTTGAGAGATACAATATCTGTAGAGGAAGTCTTCAAAATAGAGTATTTTTATCCTATTATAGACACTGCTTTACAATCTCTGAAATCTCGTTTTGAACAATATAAACCCAAAATTGTCATTGAAGTATCTCGTTTTGAACAATATACTTCAACGACAAGTTCGGATTTTTGTATTCTCTACCGAAAATGAAACAATTGAATGACGAAGATCTAATGAAATATTGCAAAAATCTGGATTTGACCCTTCGTTCAGGAAATTCCCGCGATATATATGCGGAGAGGAGCTATTCACAGAATTGAAAATAGTCATAGAACTAGTTCCGGACGACGTCAATACTGCCATCAAAGTATTGCAATTTTAAACGGAATGCAAAATCTCTTCCCTAACGTAGCTATCGCGTACAGAATCACGTAAACTGTGCCGATAACAGTTGCGAGTGCGGAAAGAAGTTTCTCTAGCTTGAAATTAATCAAATCGTATCTGAGGACAAGCATGTCTCAAGAAAAGTTAACTACACTCGCTACATTGTCATAGAACGCGAGGTGGCATCAAAACTAAATTACGATGATATTATTGAAGATTTTGCTGGACAAAAGGCGAGAAACTTATCCTTTGCATGACAGGTAAAGCGTGAAGTTTTCCTTTTACATACCAGTATGAAACTTGGGTTGGTAAATTCGGTTACGATAATAGAAATCAACGTGGAATTACTCTCGCAGAATTTGCAGAAGCAGAAAGGTTTTTCATCAGGAACTCCTTTTTCAAGAAAAAGCCACACAAGAAATGGTCATGGAGACATCCGAATGGGACGACAAGTGAAATTGATTTTATTATGTGTAACAAAAAGTTCATCATCGAAGACTGCAGTGTGCTAAACAAGTTCAACACAGGTAGTGACCATAGATTGGTGAGATGTAAGATGCACCTCAACACTAAACTCGAACGTGGCAAGCTCATAAGACAAACAAAATGTATTGACATAACCAACCTTAAAAACACCATAATACCTTCAAGTTGGAACTGAGGAGCAGATTTTCTGCTTTAGAAGGCCTAACATCGGAAGAAGTGGATATTTCTGAAGTTAACAGAGAACTCACCAAGGCTCTTAAGGAAAAGCAACAAAAATAGGTGGTACTAAGAACAAGTTACATATGAAGAAAATTTCAGGGAAAACAAAAATGTTGATACAAAAGAGAAGGGAGATGAGGACAAATAAAGACTTAACTTCCATAGTGGAATGTATAGAACTATGCGAGACAATGCGAAAAAGTATCTCTGAAAACATAAGGAAATTCAATTGTGAACTAGTGAGGAAAGCAATTGAAAACAGCCAGAGCCTGGAGAGAGCAAAAGGACATCTCAGTAAAGGAAGAAAACAGATTATGGCCCTGAGAAAAGAAGATGGTACTGTAACAAGAAATAGAAGCGAAATTCTGACAAGGATGAAAGATTTCTATTCAGAACTATATGAAAGGGATGATACATCTATTCCAGAAATTATGACAGGTACCAGTGCCAATGTCCCTCCAATCCTCCCTGCAGAAGTTACATATGCAATTAAGAACATGAAACGGAGAAGAGCTCCAGGAGAAGATGGAATTACTGTGGACATTATACAAGAAGCAAGTGGAGAAATTGAAACTACACTCGCCCAAGTTTTCACCAGATGTCTTAATGAAGGGAATATTACTGAGGATTGGAACAATGCTACAATGATCCTGCTCCATAAAAAAGGTGACGTGGAGGATCTCAGGAACTACAGGCCCATCAGCTTCCTGTCGGTGGTTTATAAAATCTTCACTAAGGTTGTTTCATATCGCTTGAAGGCAACATTAGACATGGCCCAACCAAGAGAACAAGCTGGATTCCGGAGTGGCTACAGCACTATAGATCATATCCATGTACTGAGACAACTAATTGAAAGAACAAGAGAATATGAACTCCCATTATGCATGGCTTTTATTGACTATGAAAAGGCCTTCGATTCCGTGAAACCATCAGCTGTAACAATGGCTTTGAAATCCTGCGGTTATTGACTATGAAAAGGCCTTCGAATCCGTAAAACCATCAGCAGTAACAATGGCTTTGAAATCCTGCGGTTTTGAAGATGCATACATTAGCATTATTAAAAACATCTATGAAAATGCAAGTGCAAAGGTTCGGATATTTGAGGATACAGCACAAATAAGAATTGGAAAGGGAGTGAGACAAGGTGACACCATATCTCCCAAGCCCTTTAACGCCACATTGAAAATGTCTTTCAATCATTGAACTGGGAAAACAAAGTGATAAAGATTAATGGAGATTACTTAACTCGTCCTCGTTTTGCAGATGACGTTGTCATCTTTGCAACTACACCTTCAGAGCTGCAGTGTATGATCCAAGAACGTGCTGAAAAGAGTAAAGAAGTGGGATTAAAAATGAACTTTCAGAAGAGAAAAGTGATGTACAATGCTTTTACAAGAAACGAAGATTTATTAATTGATGGAGAAAAGCTTGAGACAACCGATTCCTACCATTATCTTGGGCAGCAGATATTAAGTGAAGGTCAGATAGATGAAGAAATTAATCGGCGTATAAAACTTGGATGGAGAGCTTTTGGAAGAAACATTGCAATTTTTAAGAGCAGTATGCCATTATGTCTCAAAAAAAGGTGTTTAATCAATGCATCCTGCCAGTGCTTACGTATGGAGCGGAGACATGGACCTTAACTAAAACCGACATACAAAGACTGCAGACAACTCAAAGTAGCATGGAGAGATGCATGCTTGGTGTAAGCAGGAAAGATAAGAAGAGGAACTTGTGGATATGGAAAATGACAGGAGTGAACGATATCATGACCAGAGTGAAATCACTGAACTGGCAATGGGCTGGACATATTGCCAGAAGAACGGGCCACCGATGAACAACCGAAATTTTAGACTGGATTCCAAGGGACAGGAAAAGACCCAGAAAAGACCCCATGGGAAATGAATGGATGAAATTCGGAAGTTTGCTGGAGTGACATGGAGGAGACAGGCCCAAGGCAGACAATTGTGGAAGAAATTTGGGGAGACCTTCATCCAGCAGTGGATTGATAATGGTTGATGATGATGATGCTATTCATGAAATACGTTGACTGTTTCTCTAACTTTTAAAGGACAGTTTTTAATGTATTACAGTTCACTGGGAAATTGATGTATCTATTTAAAACATTTTATCATCACCTTATCAGAAAATAAAAATATTCTATTGCGTACGTGCGCAAAATACCGTTATTACCACGCTCCCGGTAGTACGGTGGTCGCGGAATACTTAATCTTCGTCTAATTGGATAAACAGTGAGGTTGCGTTCCTATAAATGTAAGGAACACAATCTCAAAGTTTACGGACGTCGGGTTGTGTTTCATATAGGCTCGTTACGAGGTATTCGTAAAAAACCCATATGCCGCAAATTGTGAATTAGAGAAATATACACAGCCTAGAAAAGTTAGCTACACCAGGTTAAGTAATTAACAATGTTTATTATAAGAAAAGTATATTTAAGCAATTACAGCCTTCAGGTGGAGGCCAAATAAAAGTTACGTTAAATTAAAATAATAAAATTAGCCATGTTGAGTGGTCCACTGCTGCGTAAGCCTGTTACACCCCTGAGGCTTAATTTTAAAATAAATCCCTCAATCTATCTCAAGGAGGCATAGCGACCATGCATATGTATATATACAGATAACATTGGAACTGGAATTGGGGGAAACAACGTCATCTTACCTTCCGTCGATTGGGTTGTCGCTCGTTGAGATCCCTCGGGTGACCGCGTGAGTACTTCGATGGACCTGGCTATCTGCTTGGCTGCCACGGCTGGGACCGCGTACTGGGCTTTCCGTTTCCTAGCTATGCCTACATCCGTATCCTCGTATGTTCATCTATACGCCTACGACTCCAGGGCTTCATTACATATCTCAGTACTCATAACTCCGTGCTCAAGGGTTCTGGTCCCTGAATATTTTCTCTCTCTGAAATCCTTCCTTGAAATCTCTATCCGAATACTATATCTGAATATGTCCTCCGAATATGCCTTTTCTCTGTATATATATTTCCGTCCCTTTGATTTCCCACGTGGTAGGGGCGTGCCTACAACCCTCTAGGAACTTTTCGCCTGGAGTCTGGATTGGTCAGCTGAGCTGACCAGTGCTCGAGCTTAGTGGCTATTGGTTGGCCCTCTGGTCCACTCAGCTACCTTTTCGCTGCAGCTGGCGTGTTGGGCAGGCGAGGCCTCCGCAAATTCAATGGGACGTAACTTCTGAGCTCGGATGAATAGCGAAGAATTTGCCGGGGCTTCCCTCTGACAGAGGTATGACTTTCTAGTGACACCGCGATGTACTTTACGACTTCCGCTGGTGCCTCCTTCATCGAGAAGATGGTCGTAAAACGTAACTCGCCTATTCATCTGACCGCGGTACGGACTCTTGCATGTGCACTCCTGAAATACCAAGATGTTTTACCCCACCAGCAACTCTAGCACTGGGGCCATTTCGCCAACTTCGTGAATGCCGTGCTTCTTTTCACAAGAGTGAAAAGGGGAGAAATCCCTCAGTCATTCTCCACGGGTGTTCAGGGAAACCGCGGTAAACCACCTTGACCACCTGGGCTTTCTGCTCCAGTGGGGAAAATGGGGTTTATGAGGCAGAAAGGGAGAAAAGGAAAAATAGTTTAAATTAATTTTTAAAAATTAGAAGTAAATTACTTCTGGTCTTTGTAATTAATTAAGTCGCAAACAATGTGGCCCGAACTATGCAGTAGTTCCGCGGCAACACCGTTTACCAGGTTGATTTAGCAAAAATTATTAGTTAGCCAGAGGGCCTCGCAGGGAGAGTTCGCACAGGGCCTCCCGCAAGCTTGCGGCAGCACTATTGTATGTAAATAATCATATTTGAACTTAAAAAGGATAAAATAGATACTTGTAACTCGTTTAGCCTTGTAACTTGAAACATACATTCAATACGTACGTTTTCCATAACACACGATTAAATATTTTCATGAAGTAATTCTAAACAATTCTAGTATAGTCGTACGTAATGTAGTAGGAATCGTAATAAAACACGGCAAATTCTTGGATGGTCTCGGGCCACACGGGCCCATATAAGTTGGCACCCATGATGTGAAACAACATAAGCTATGTTTTAACTGCTTGGCTAATAGTTCTCATTAATCGAAGAAGTGCAGCTCAAGGCACACGTGTGCGCGCTGCGGAAAAAGGCCCCATACCTTAATTCGTATACCCAGAGAAAGTTCAAGGTTAGGTGCAACCAATGGGAACTTGTGTTCTAATCTCCTCCTGTGCGAAAAGAGAAATGAATTTTGTTGACAGTTCAAAGTTGAACCCAGAGGCGAAATGTTTTGATTTCGATAGAAATAATGAGCGTGTATTTACTGGAGCATCTGTCAGCGGGATCCGATCCCATTCCAAACCGGTGTTATTGTCAACGGCGATACTTTATACCAGAGATTGTTTTGGAAACTTTCATCCGTGCAGAGCTTTATTGGATGGAGGCAGTCAGGCTTCCATTATAGCGAAGGATTTGGCGTGCGTGTTAAACATAAAAAGCCAATTGACACCTTCTTGTTGCTCCAAAAATAACGAAAATTGTTCCGGGAGTTAGTGTTTCAAGTACAAGGCTCCCACAAATGTATAAAACAAGCAGATCATGAATTCAACAGACCAGGAAAAATTGATGTGCGGCTGGGTTCAGAATGGTTTCACGAACTCTTGAGACAGGGTCAAGTACGTTTGTCAAACTCAAAGCTAATTTTGCAAAATTCAGTGTTTGGCTATGTTGCAAGTGGTATATATAGTATTGACAATTTTAATAATGAAAGTAATGTTTTCACTGTGGATTAATCTGTGGAATGGAAGATTTGAGTTCAGATGTGAAAAGATTTGGGGAAATTGAAAACACGTACATGGAGAGTAATGGGGGAATCAAGAGTGAAAAACAAATGCCCTTGAAAAAGGATCTTGCTTGCATAGGTGAATCTAAACAAGTAGCTATTCGAAGATTAAATTCCCTGTGGAATCGTCTGTCGAGGGATCCTGAATTCTCTACCAAGATTTCATGCATGAATATAAGAGCTTAGGGCATATGGAGGAAGTGAAGGTAAAGCATGACTCATGACCCTGAGACTACGTATTATCTGCCACATCATGGGATCTATTGCCCAGAGAACAATACTACGAAACTAAGACTGGTGTTTGATGCGTCGGCATCGACTTCGGCTGGAAGATATCTGAACTCCTTACAATATAACGGAGGTGTTATTCAGGACGACTTGTTCTCCATTATGATCAGATTTCAAAAGCATCGCATTGCCTTTATTGCAGATATTCAGAAGATGTACATTTTGGTGGATCCAATCCAAAGAGATTTGCAGCGAATTGTTTGGAAGGAAAGTGTTGATGATCCAGTAAAAATTTACAGACTTTGCACAGTCACCTACGGAACTACAAGTGCTCCAAACCTTGCTACGAGAACACTAACAACTGGCTTTAGATGAAGAGAAACCTTTTGCCTTAGCTGCTTCTGTTCAAACAGACTTCTATATGGATGATGTCGTTACGGGTTGCCCAGATATGAAAAGGGTAGGGAGCTTCTATGCCAATTGATACTTTTACTTGAGCGTGGTGGAATGAGACTTCATAAGTGTTGTGCAAATAGCTCTGAACTTCTGTGCAATATTTCGGAAGGAACAGAGGATTATTCATTTACAGCTACGAATGGAATTCAGGGAATTTTGTGGAAACATCAAAGTGACTGCTTTTCGTTTAAGGTGAAGATGGAACAACGGAGTGTTTACACTAAACGCACAGCATTACAGTGGAATTCTTCATATTCCAGTAACATTCAGAATTCTTTACTTTTTTTTCCTCAATTTTTTTTTCAAAACTTTTTGATTCAGCCTCGGTGAATATTTACTTGCGAAAAAGGTCTGGATTACAAATCAGTTACAAAAGGGCCAAGTTAGAAATTTACATTATTTTAATTAATCTTCGACCCGATAAATACCGTGATTTCTAATAGGTTAGGAGTCGCAGCCAGAAGAGCTGATAAGGAGGTTAAAAGGCGCCAGTATATAGCCTAGGCAACCTCTGAAACCTCGGCGGCACCTACTAAGACGTTAGTGAGGGTAAGATGCTTTTTACTCATGCATTTCCGAAGTCATGCCTCATCGCTTTGCATATGCTATGCAGGGTCAGTTTTCCAATGGTCTCAGCTATAATTTGACGCGCTTATCTCGAGCGCACCATTTTTGCGGCTAAAGTCATGTAATTCATAACGATATTGTCGGAAGAACAACAACTCCAGAAGAAAAGAAAATCCGAGCAGCTGTGGAGACGATTTTGATAGAGGGCGCTGTCACTCCGTGGGAAGCGAGAGGAGAAAAAATCGTGCGATTTGAACTCTCAAAGAAAAAAGGTGTATGTTTTGGACAAGATGGAACTCAAGATGAAAAATTAACCCCGGTGTTTTATGTTACGTGTCTTCTAGAGTGTGTGCGATTGGTCATGTGTTTGTGTTAATTATATGTTAGATGTTTATTTTGTTTCTCGAGTGAATTCCTTGTGTCAACTGCGGAATTATTCATTACCTTTGGATTAATGTTCTGTTGTCAACTGATTATAACGACCTCAACTCCCGGGATTTACAAAGCCGTCGTCCAAAAATGAATGGCTAGTAAGAAGTCTTTTTCTTCAAATGTGCATTCCTGATTGATTTGAACGGCGACACATTGGTATCCCTGCCGGGACTTTGAGTTGAAGTATTTTGAACATATAACAACAGAATTTGTAACCGAGAGCAGAGCCGGATGGAGCTTTCGCGTGGCTCGGGGCAAATTTTCATTGCGGGGCCCCGAAGCGAAATTTCATTCCTGGCACTGGGAAATAAATCTCATATTTCAATAAAGCCGTTACATGAAAATGTCCGTAAAGAACACACACGATGTGAAATCCACAAATTTGCCGGTGTGGCGACAAAGCCGCATCGTTCTACTCCGGAGCCGAATGCTTTCCCAATTCAGCTACACCGATGGAATTTATCGCTGCAACTTTTCCGTTTTGACATGTGCTTCACCTCGGTAATACGCCATAACGAAAACTATCGTAAAGACAAAATGATTATCACAAAGACGTATTTGCTTTAAACTTAAGAAAAAGACCTTAATATGGATTGAAATTTTAGATGATAGATAGATAGAAAGAGAGGGAGAGAAAGTATACGATTTTCTCTCGGAGGTCAGGGGGATTGAAGTTGTATTGCGGCTCTTATAAAAACTTCCTCACAAAATTTTAAAAGTATACTTACGTACTGAATGTTTTTGCATTGAGCACACTTTTGTGTAGGAAATAATAAGGATCCCTCTAAAATAAATTCGTAAAAACAGTGTTTTTTGGCCTGATGCATGTTTAGTAATTGATTTTTAATGAAAAGTAGAGTAATTGACAAATTAGTGACTTTTAAAACTTTTAAACGCGCTCATATATGATGTTTTTTTATTTCTAGTAATGTTTTTAAAGTCCCTGAATAAATGGCCTCCATATGTATAGCCCGAAACTAACTTTGATACTGTTCTTTTAATTTCTTTAAGCATCTGGTTTGTACGCAAACTGTTAAATACGAGTATATAAAAGTAAGGGCCACAAAATGAACTTTAATTTGTTATTTCATGAATTCGGAAAATATTACGTAACCTCAATAAACTTCAAAAAGCTTCATTTGCCACTATTATATTTAAACGTGCTGCTTAAATAGATACTATCATCATACACTTCGTTCTATAGTGTACAATTATATTTAACCCTTTGCACGTTACTCTTAAAGAGCTCTGGACCACAAGGCAAGAAAATAAAACAAGTTTAACAAATGACTTAAGATGAAAAGACTTAATTTTATACTGAACCACAAGAAGATTTGAGAGATGCATCATTCACTACCACTGTCGAGTCAGGATTAAGGTAGTTACTATGAAATCACTTGAAATCTACAAATCTCAGTATTTGTACGGCGAAGGGCGATAACCTATTCGGAAATAGGGAGATTGGGGAAAAAAAAACTTTATAAAAACATATTTTTAAGGGCCTCTGACCCCAAAACTTACACACAAAATAATAATTGCATTAGGTGTACAAACAAGTGCTAAAGCGTCTTTTGTGTCGTATACCTCTAATTTACATATACAACATTCCCCCGTGTTGTTGTCATGTGACAGTAACTGGTCCAGAGTATAAAATGTGACACAGAAGTTTGACCAACAGTCAAACGCACTTGCGCATGGGTAGGTGAAAGATGGCAAGCGGTACTGCGTTTATTCGATACCGCATCCGTTACGAATTTCATCAAGGAAAAAGTGCTGCAACAGCATGTGCATCGATCTGTTCTGTTCTGGGCGAGAATATTGTATCGAAAAGCACGTGTGAGTTTGGGTTTACACGGTTTATAGCAGGCGATTTTGATGTTAGCGATCGAGAACGTAGCGGCGCCCCGCAGAAGGTTGCACATGAGTTATTGCGAGCATTGCTGGATGAAGATTCGTCTCAAACGGAAGACGAACTGTCTGAGCAACTGGGGGTAACTCAACAAACTATTTCCAATCGTTTACGTGCAGTGGGAAAGTTTCAGAAGGAAGGAAAACGGGGGCCACATGACCTGAGCCAGAGGAACAAGGATGAGCGTGTCACTAAGTGTTTGATTCTGTTGAATAAACAACACAGAAAGTCTTTCCTGTTGAAAGTCGTTACGGGTTATGAAAGGTGGATGTGGTACGACAATCTCAAACGCAAAAATCGCTAGGCAGACCCCGGTCAACCAACGACTTCGACACCGAAACGCAATATCCACTCCAAGAAAGTTCTGCTGTGCATCTGGTGGGATATGAAGGGTTATGAACTCCTGGAACAGGGTCAAACTGTTACTTCTGGTCACTACAAGCAACAGTTGCTGCGATTGAACCAGGAAATCTGTCTGAAACGTCCATTCACAGGCAAAGGATTGGCTCCCGTGAAATTACTGCATCACAACGCTAGGCCGCATGTTGCGAAATCGGTCAAGGAAACGTTAATGACGCTTAGCTGGGAAGTTTTGGAGCACCCGGCGTATAGTCCCGACATAGCCCCTTCAGACTATAATTTTTTCCGATCAATGCAACATGGTTTGTCTGCTGTACGGTTCCCGACATGTGACGAAGTTTCCTCTTAAATTACATGTTGCGTTGTCTTAAAACGCCTTAGAACCTATTTGTACACCTAATAAAAAATTCTAAAGAAAATGATTTTTTCTCCTAAACAGGGGGGCCCCTTGAATCCGCGGGACCAGGGACGACCGCCCCGTTTGCCCCTGTGGTTCAGCCAGCCTTGACCGAGAGAATTCCGTTTGTTGACATTCTGATATATTGTTTCGAACGAAAAGATGGCCGAAGAAATTAGAGCTACATTGAGACAGAAACGCGGCGTGATGAGAACTTCCGTTACCAAAATTGTTAAGCTGTTGGAAGCGGAACTTAAACTAACTAATGTGGATATAGATAATCTTGAAGAATTTTTAGAACATCTTAGAAAAATCAACAGAACTAAAATTAATTGATTCCGAGCTGGAAAAGGTTTTAGACCCAGGGGAATTGGCGTCTGAGTTAGAAAGTGCTGAGGAATATCGTGAGAAAATAACTACATGGAGATATAGAGCGTCCAAACGAGTTCATATATTAAGGCAAAATGTTGTGAATAACGACGTGTCTCTTGGTCAGCGCCCCGAGTTATATGAATCGAAAATAGAACAACGAGTGGGGGACTCTGTAACTATAAAATTGCCGAAGCTATCTATTTCCAAGTTTTACGGTTATGTGAGTAATGGCTTACATTTTGGAATTCTTTTGAATCGGCGATTCACAAGAACGATTCTTTGAACAAAGTAGATACATTTAATTATCTTAAAGCTCACTTCGGAGGTATGGCCATAAACGCTGTTTGCGATAACGCCGGAAAATTACTACATCGCTGTAAACATGTTGAAAGAGCGATTTGGGAGAAAGGATTTGCTAATAAATGCACATATGAGTAACTTGCTTCATCTTTACCCTCTCGGGAATTCCAGTGATATCGGAACATTTCGAAAGTTGTTTGAAAATGTTCAAACGCAAATAAGAAGTTTAGAGTCCCTGGGAGTTTTGTCAGACACATATGGAAATCTTATGTGTCCGATGCTGTTGAAAGTGCTCCCCTCTGATCTGATCTGAGAAATCAACAAAGTATCAATGCCAGTTATGACATCAAAGAGTTGATTGAATTTTTGAGGAAGGAACTGATCTCAAGGGAGCGTACTAATGCTGGTGTTTCGGTTGCCAGAGACTGGCACCACAGTTTGCCAGCCACCCTTGCTCCTCGGTCAGGTGACTGTGGCCGGAAGCTCTCACGTGACTCGAGAGAAAAGGGAAAGACGCCGACAGCAGCTGAGCTATTCAGCACTGAACTGAATGAAAAGAAAATACTCGTTTGTGTTTTTTGTGACAAGCCACACGCAAACTCTGAGTGCAAAAAAGCTCGAAATCTGTTTCTGGAGGAAAAACATGTATTCTATTAAAAAGGGGGTGCTGTTTTTGGTGTCTTAAACCAGTACACGTTTCACGTTCTTATAAGGTAAAAATTACCTGCTCACACTGTGGTAATAGACATCTATCTATTATGTGTTTTCATAAACACGAAGGGAAAGATAATAAACCAGAAAATAAGAAAGGAAATGATTAAGCTCTGGAAGCCAGTGTTTTGACTAACAATTCCTGTTCCAAGGAGGTGTATTTACAGACTTTAATAGTGTGTATTAAGGAGAATGATATCAGTCGTTATGTACGAGGGATTATTGATACAGGTAGCTCGAGATCCTATGTAAGTGAATTTGTCGCTAAAGAATGAAGTTGAAATGCAGAGGGGAAGAAAAAAACGTTCGTGGACTTTTTGGAGGAATAGAGAAAAGTGAAAGGCACAAAAGATATTCGATTAAATTAAGCAAAATTGACGGCGATTATATTTGCGAATTAGAGGTGATGGATCAAAAAAGAATCTGTGCCTTCATTCCGAAGTTAGAGGACTCTAAATGCAGAAAAGAACTGACAAATCGTGGAGTTTTCATTTGCGATATTTTCACAAATGAACACGACTGTCTGTATGAGCAAGATCCGAAGGAAATTCATATTCTGATAGGAGCTGACTTCGCAGGGAAGTTATTTGCAGGTGAAATTGAGCACCTTTCCAATGGATTGGTAGAAGTAAACACACGTCTGGGATGGACGTTTATGGGAAAAACAGAAGAAAATGAAACCAGTAAACCTAATGTCTTTATATATCTCCACGTTGGCGAATTAAACCTTTCTGATTTGTGGAGACTTGATACTTTGGGAATTCTCGATCCAGGAGAAAAAATCGCGAGAAAGGAGATCGAAGACGCTGCGAAAGATAATTTTATTCGTAATGTTTCCAGAGACGAATAAGGAAGATATATGGTTTGTTTGCCATGGATTCAAGATCACCTTCCTCTATCTGACTGCAGGGAGATAGCAGTTAAAAGATTGAAGGGCTGTGTTATATTCTTAGAACGGACTGAGAAGTTAGATGCTTATGCAGATGCTTTCCGGGAGTGTCTGAAGGAGGGCATTATAGAAGAATTTAAATTTCCTGAGGAGAATATGAAAACTGGACATTTTTTACCTCATTATCCTCTTTTCAAAGAGAACTTAAATTTCCTGAGGAGAATATGAAAACTGGACATTTTTTACCTCATTATCCTCTTTTCAAAAAGAACTCAAAGACCAAAGTGAGACCCGTCTTTGGTGGCTCGGCGAGAGGGAAGAATTTCCCCTCCATTAACTATTGTCTGGAAAAGGGACCGAATGTTGTAGAACTTATACCCTCGATTATAAATAGATTTCAGATAGGAAAAATTGGGGTAACTGCCGATATAAAAAAAGCTTTGTTACAGATTGGACTTCAGGAGCATAATAGACAATATTTGAGTTTCCTGTGGCTGGAGAACGGTGAGGAAGAAAATCTTAAAACCTTCTAGCACCGAAGAGTTGTTTTGGGAATTTCTTTGAGCCCTTTCTTGCTGAGAGAAACATTGAAATTTCACCTGAAGAACGTGCTGGATCATCTGCAGGAAACAGCGAAAAGGCTTTTGAGGTCGTTTTATGTTGGCAATTGTGTTTCCAGCGTTAACAGCCGAGAGGAGCTTGAAAAGTTCATTTTTGAGTCACGAAGTATCCTCAGTGCACCCAAGTTCGATTTGCGAGGGTGGGAGTATGCTCTTGCGTCGTCAGAAATGGAGGATGGAGATGGAGATGCAAGGGAGGTCCCAGTGCTGGGACTCAGCTGGACACTGAGTTCAGATGGGCTGTCTATTGACGTGAAGGGGCTCTCTAGCGATGAAAGTCCCCATTGATAAAACGGCTCTCTAGCGATGAAAGTCCCCACTGATAAAACGAGAGATCCTCTCAGTCGTCCATCGAGCATTCGACCCCATTGGATTCACGTGCCTGGTCACACTGGGGCCAAAGGTTTTGCTGCAAGAATGTTGGAAGAACGGGATCACTTGGAACTCTAAGCTGCCTCCTACTATATCTAGGAAATGTGAACGTTGGAAGACGCAATTGGAAGGCTTGAGTGGTGTGTTGTTTCCACTGTGCATACTAAAGGATGCTTCAGCCAATTCGGAGGTATCTCTTCATGTATTCTGTTATGCAAGCAAGATTGCATTTGCTACTTGTATTTTTATCCGATATCAAAGTGATCGGTCCACGACGTGTCAGCTAATACAAGCACGTTGTAGAGTTGCCCCCTTGAAACTACCTTCCATAGTCAGGATGGAACTCTTAGCCTGGAGCTAGGTTAGCACAAACAACGAAATCAGACTTGGGGCTGGAGAACGTGCCTGCATATTATTAGTCTGATTCTGGAAATGTGTTATACGGGATAGAAAGAAATGAAAAATGGGCAACTTTCGTTTACAATCGTGTTCCGGAAACTCGTCGGATAACAGACTCAGAAGACTGGAGGCACATTGCCAGGTCTATGAATCCTGCTGATCTCCCTTCGAGAGGATGTACAGTGAAAGAGTTTAAACATTCTCGTTGATGAGAAGGTTTGGAGTGGCTAAGATTACTGGCTGATGAATGGCCAACCTCAGAAACGCTTCCAAATTTGGAGGTTGTGAATTCAGAAAGGTGAAAAACTATTGTGTCTGCTACTAACACAGAAAGTGAGAATGTTTTCAAATATTCTACAAAGATCTCCTCGTATACCAGAATAATCAAAGTCATGGCGTGGAGTTTTCCTTTTTACAGCAATGCGAAGGCCAAACGAACTGAAAGATGTTTCGGTGAGTTAAGTGTAGAACAAGTCGAATAGGCCGAAATGGTAATGTTGAAAGAAGTCCAAAGACAGAGTTTTGGCGAAAATAGAGAAACTTCTCTGAACACCTTTATGGACGTAGGAGGGCTGCTTAGAGTCAATACGAGAATCACCTTGAGAAAGGACTGGGAGGCATTTCGTCATCCAGTAGTACTGCCTTCTAAACATCACATAGAGAAAAAATTAATTTGGGAAAAACATGTTGAACTAAGCCATGCTGGTCAGCAGGTCTTAATCTCTACTCTGCGTGAACGTTATTGGATAATAAAGTGTGGAAAGATGATACGGCAAGTTATTAAAAATGTGTCAGATGCGAAAGGTATACTGCTGTTCCTTTGGAACCAATTAGTGCGCCTCTTCCTGAAGACAAAGTTAGAGATGTCCTTGTCTTCGCAGTAGTTGGCATCGACTTATGTGGACCGTTGTTTCTGAAAAATTATGAAAAGAGTTGGATTGTACTGTTCACCTGTGCAGTTTACCGAGCGGTTCATCTAGAATTGGTTACTTCTGTGTCGACCGACGGATTTCTTCTGGCACTTTGAAGATTTATTGCACGCAGAGGACGTCCAACAACCATTTATTCCGACAATGGAACAAACTTAGTGGGAGCATCTAAGAACTTGAAATCCATTCATTGGGACAGAGTGCAAAGGATTACTACAGCGAAAAGAATACAATGGAAGTTCAATCCACCCTCTGACCCTTGGTGGGGAGGATTCTGGGAAAGGATGATAGGCATGTTGAAAACTGCGCTCAGAAAGGTGCTAGGTAAACGCAGTCTACAGTACGAAGAACTGTACACGATTTTCTGCGATGCCGAAGGTGTGATCAATTATAGACCGCTAACATACCTTTCTGAGCACAGTGATGGCATCGTTGCCTTCACACCGGCTATGTTTTTGCAAGAGATCAAAGAGATAGGAGCCCCGGACCTAGATTTGATCGACACCGAAAAATTGAAACAAGCGATTTACCTATAGGCAGAGGATTCGGCAGGATCTCAGAAAACGCTTCAGATTCGAATATCTGGGACATCTCAGAGAATTTTCAAAGGCTCAAAGGAGATCCAACATTGTGGAAGGGGACGTGGTCTTAGTGGGTAATGACAAGACAAAGAGACTCAATTGGCTTTTGGCCAAGGTGCAGAAACTTATTCCGGGCAAGGACTGTAAAGTCCGTGTTGCGGAAGTTCAGACCAAGACAGGGTTTTTATTGCGATCAGTGAAGAGACTTTATCCTCTTGAGATTCGAGAGAGCGAGCGCTCCTCCCTTCATGTCCCCGAGCCTCCTGCAGTATGGAAAGACGTCGAAAGGGGACCTACTTCCAGAGACATTTTACATGACCCAGTGTCAGAAACGCCAGAAGCAGCGATGGGTGGTGGAGACGTGCGATCCCGTTATGGACGAATTTTAAAGCCAATGCGGCGAATGGACTTATGACGTTTTATGTGTTTGAGTTTCGTGACTTGATTCCGAAGCTCAAAGGTGGAAAGATGTCGGAAGAACAACAACTCCCGAAGACAAAAAATCCGAGCAGCTGTGGAGACGATTTTGATAGAGGGCGCTGTCACTCCGTGGGAAACGAGAGGAGAAAAAAATCGTGTCGTTTGAACTCGTAAAGGCAAATGTTGTGTGTTTTGAACAAGATGGAACTCCTCGGAACTCAGATGAAATATTAACTCCGGTGTTTTATGTTACGTGTCTTCTAGTGTGTGTGCGGTCGGTCATGTGTTTGTGTTAATTATATGTTAGATGTTTATTTTGTGTCTCGAGTGAATTCCTTGTGTCAACTGCGGAATTATTCATTACCTTTGGATTAATGTTCTGTTGTCAACTGATTATAACGACCTCAACACCCGGCATTTACAAGAGCCGTCGTCCAAAAATGAATCGCAGGTAACAAGTCTTTTTCTTCAAATGTGCATTCCTGATTGATTTGAACCGCGACACATTACAGATATAACCAGGTTACCATATTTTTAGGTTGCATATTGTAGTCTAATGGAACTTAGGGTGTTTATTTAAAGATAAAGAACTCCACCAGTGCTCATGTACCTAAAATTAAGAACATTTTATATGAATAAATTATTAAGCTGTATTTAACAAATTATTAAGCTGTATCAGTCATTTTCTAAGTTGCTGAGAGTTTCAATTTAATCAATATATATATATTTACAAAATATTTTCTTTTTTGGTCAGTAACGTAAACAATTGCGTCATATGGTAGGGCATGGAAACCATACGTTGTTCCATATGAAACACAACTTCGACCCTGAGATTGGAGACCCTTATTTAGGAAACCCAATTTCCTCGCCGACACCAATAAGGAAAATCGCCGGGTGAAATTTTACATATTTTGGTCATTAAATTAAAATAATCCCACTACGGCGAATAAGACGTAGTAGCAGTTCGTCATACCCATATGGGGACGGTAATATAGTCCTTCCTGACATTGTCAGAATTTTCGACCCATTAGGATTTATTGGTTCCATTATTGCCAGGGCCAAGATATTTATTCAACAACTTTGGCTTTTGCAAATCGACTGGAATGATCCGCTTCCAGACAAGAAAGTTCAAGAATAGCAGAAATTTCTAGTTTCTCTAAAAGCCATTAACGATGTCAACATCAAAAGCTATGTTTTATTCGACAATATGGTACAAGTAGAAATTCACAGCTTTGCAGACGCCTCTGGATGTGGAGATGGGGTCGTAATACACACTGAGTGGCCACTTTATTGTGAACACCCCTCAATACTTCGTTGGGCAACCTTTTGCTTTTAATACCGCCTCGATTCTTCGTGGCATGGACTCCACGAGATATTGATAGGTGGTTTGTGGAATCTGAGGCAATGCTTAATGAATAGCACTTTCCACGAGTGTGAGATTGCAGGGTTGTGGATCCAGCTGTCTGATCGCTCGTTCAACATCATCCCACAAATTCTCAATGGGGTTGAGATCTGGAGATTGTGGGGGCCACCTAAGCAAAGTAAACTCACCAACATGTTCATGAAACCAATCTTGTACAATACGAGCACTATGGCAGGACGCATTATCTTGTTCAAAGTAGCCATCGTCATTGGGATAAACCATCCACAAGACAGGACGCACTTGGTCCGCAACGATGTTTAGATATGATGTGCCAGTCAGACGTTGATCAACACGAATTAAAGGGCAAAGCATGCCAGGAAAACATTCCCCAAAAACCACCAGCTTGAAGGGTTGTAGCAATGCATTTGAGATCCATGCTTTCGTGCTGTTTCCGCCAAATTCTCACTCGGCCATCGGCATGGTGCAACTGTAAACGTGATTCATCGGACCACATAATTTGTTTCTAATTATCGACTGTCCAATCCTTGTGCTCCTGTGCGAACTGGAGACGTTTTCTCTTGTTAACTGCAGACAGCAAAGGTGTTCGAACAGGCCTTCGGCTGCCATAGCCCATCCGATGCAGTGTACGGCGAACAGTGCATGCAGAGATCATTTGAGGGGATCCTTGATTAAGATGGTCTGTAATTTGCTGCACTGTTGCCCTTCTGTTGTCTGTTACCAGTCTGGACACTCTCCGTTCCGCCCGAGCAGTCACTAGTCGATGACGACCACACGTTGCACGTAGAGACCCAGTTTTTTGGCTGACAGTCCAGTCTTTAAATACTTTAACAACAGCTGCTCTGGAACATTTCACGAATGCGGCGGTTTCGGTGATACTCGATCCATGGCTCCGAGCTCCTACAATCATCCCACGTTGAAAGTCCGTCAAATTGCATTTTTTTCCCATGTCGTCACCCAAAAATCACTTCTACTACTGTCGCAAGCACTAAGCTTTCCCCTTTTTATACTAGTCTCGTCCTCTGGCGGCAATAGCGCGCAGCCATATCTCATTTGCTTAAAACTCAGTGTATAGCAAATCCATTTCAAGTACGGGTGAAACTGCAGTACATTTGTTAAGCAGTAAATCACGAGTTGTTCCAATTAAACAAATCAGCATTCCATGCTTGGAGCTATGTGCTGCCGTCCTGTTATCCCAACTATTGCCACGAGTTGTGAGGTGTTTGCGATTAAGCATTTCCGAGATCCCTCTGTGGTCCGATTCCATGATAGTGCTTGTATGGATCTGCAATAAACCTCATCTGTTAAAAACCTTTGTGGCCAACACAGTTGCTACGATTCAAGACTTAACAAGCATGTATCAGTGGCATCATGTTAGTTCGGAAGAAAATCCTGCAGATCTGATTTCTCGAGGAATAGATCCAAAGAAGATTCTTCATAATGACATTTGATGGCTTGGTCCATCTTTCATGAGACAAGGCGACTTTCCTACTGTTGAAGTGACTCCCCTTTCTGTAGAGGACGGAGAGTATTCTCGTGAATTAAAGACAATTCACAAACCTCATCCTGTAGAGATTGACAGAACTGTGACACACATTCTCTAACTGTACAGACTAATTCTTCCTTCTTGAATGGTGTTATTGACTTAGTAATTATTACACTGAAATTCTTCGAATTTTTAGTTATATGTTTAGGTTTTGTCACAACCTGACAAATCCAGAAAGGAAAACTGTGGGTCCTCTTACTACAACAGAAATGCAAGAAGCTAAGCATTTTCTTATTAAGAGCATTGAAAGGGAGGAATTTGGTTCCGGAATTTTGAATTTGGAGAAAGGTAAACATGTGCAAGGTAATAGGAAATTAAAATCTTTAAATGTATTTCTGGATGATAACCATGTCATAAGAGTAGGAGGTTGTTTAGGCAATTCAGAGCTTTAATATGAACAAAAATACCCAGCTATCATGCCTAGTAAACATAAATTGACTAGAATAATTACTGAACAGTTTCATAGAAAATATTTACATGTAGGCCGTCAGTCTTCATTGTCTCATATAAGACAAACGTTTTGGCCGATTAGTGGCAGACCTCTATGCAGAGAGGTAGTTCATGAATGTATTACATGTTTCAAGAGTAAACCTATCCCAGCTGAGCAACTTATGCGTAATTACCACAAGAGCGAGTTACTCAGACCTTCCCATTCAATTATTCAGGAGTATACTTTTGTGGGACCTTCTACGTTATGTAGCCATTTTTGTGTGTTTCATCACCTGAGCAGCCCATCTTGAAGTTGTCTCCGACTTAATCTCCGAGTCTTTTATTGCCACTTTGAAAAGATTTTTTGGCAGGCGTGATAAGAGTGCTAAACTGTGCTCAGATAATGCCACTAATTTTCGTGTGTGCCCAGTCAGAAATAAAAAGGCTGCACAATTTGGTAAAAAACAAACAGATGAAAATTAGGCTGGGTATTTTAGCGTCAGAGGGGATGGACTGGAAATTCTTTCCTCCCAGGGCACCTAACTTTGTTGGTCTTTGGGAAGCGGGCGTTAAATCATTTAAATACAATTTGAAACGTGTTACGGTAAATGCTGAATTTACGTATGAGGAATTTGTTACAGTTACGACTCGGGTGGAGGGAATCTTGAATTCTCGCCCTTTAACTCCCTTGGATGGAGATGATTTCCACGCTTTGACCCCTTGACATTTTTAATAGGAAGACAAATGAATGCAATTGGGAAACCAGAGTTGTGTTTCGTGACTTGAGCAGTCCATCTTTTGATCAAAATTTTTCCGCTAGCAGTCGTAGACTTAGCAGATGGCAGAAAACAACAAGAAAGATGACACCGAATTTTTGGGTGTAATAAGCACGTCTTTTGAATCCGTTCTGACGCAAATGAAATTTATCAAAGCTATTCAAAGTGAATGGAGCCGGTATGGAAAACAATAGAATCTGACGGAAGAAAGAAGTTTTACAATCGGGTGTTTAATCCCTTAGATATTACTGTAAACGGAATCGTGAGCTTACGCCCTCTGGCTGCAGACTTGTGTGTTAAGAAAAACATGAATTTATATGAGAAACATTTCTCACCGGAAACGCTCTCCAACACAGAATTTTTTTTTCAAATCGGACTGTTAGAAACAGAGATATCGACAAAAAATAAGATGTGACTTTACGTCCCCTGGTGGGAAAACCATGCATTATTTTAGGAAGAAAGTATTCTCAAAAGTATTTTCCATATGAGCGGTATCGGTCCAAGAAAAAAAAAACTTAGTCGAGTTTTCAGGAACCCAGATTTTGCTACAAATACATCAGAAGTAGAAATTAACACTTATGCCCCCGGGTGGCCAAACCATTCTTTACCAAACATTAGAAATTATGCGAAAAATATTTTCCATGAGGTCTTGTATGTATTACAGGAGGAATTTTTCGAATCGGAGTTTTAGAAGCAGAAATAACGCAGAAAACGCAATTTGCCTTTGTGCCCCCTAGCGGAAAGTCTATGATTTACTTGAAAATTTTAAATTTATACAGAAAACACTTCGCATTGGAAACACTATCCAACAAAGAAGGAATTTTTCAAATCGGTCTTCTAAAAGCGGAGATATTGACAAAAATAAGATATACATCTAAGCCCCCTGGCGTAGAAACCATACATTATTTCAAGAAGAAAATGTTCCTAAAACGTTTGTCGACATCAGTAGTATTATTGGTCAACAAACGACTTTTTTTCAATCGAGATTTTCGAAGCTCATATTTTGCTGCAAATACATACATCAGAAGCGGAAATTAAGACTTGCGCCACCTGGTGGCCAAACCATTTTTTACAAAAATTATAAATGATATGCAAACGATTTCCCATCAGGAGCTGTATCCGGTGCAAAAAGAATTTTTCAAATCGGAGATTTAGAAGCAGAGATATAGGGGGAAACGCAATTTACCTCTACGCCCCTAGCGGAAAGTCTATGAATTACTTGACAATTTTGAAATCATGTGATAAACGTGTCACACTGAAAACACTATCCAACAAAAAAGGAATTTTTCAAATCAGACTCCTAGAAGTAGAGATATTGACAAAAATAAAATATACATCTACGCTCCCTGGCGGAGAAACTGTGGAATATTTTAAGAAGAAAATATACCAAAACGGTTTATCGATGTGAGTGGCATCAGTCCAAGAAAGAATTTTTTTCAATCGATAATTTAGAAGCTCAGATTTTATGGCAAATACATCAGAAGCAAAAATTAACACTTACGCCCCCTGGTGGATAAAGTATTCTTTATCAAAAAATTGAAATTATATGCAAAAGATGTTGCATCACGAGGTGCATCCGCTGAAGCAAAAATTTTTCCAATTGGAGTTTTAGAAGAAGAGTTATCGGGGAAAATGTAATTTACTTTTACGCCCCCTATCTGAAAACCTATGCTTAATTTGAATAAGTAACTATATCTAAAATACTCTTCGAATAAATGGAATCGATAGATAAAAGAATTTTTTCAATCGGATGTATAGAAGCAAATATGTAGAATAAAATGTATTTTTGAATTCCACATCATCTGCATTTACGCCTTCTAGCGGCGAAATTGTACATCGTAAAAAAAAAAACGAAATAAAGGATCATCATTTGCATATTTCAAGCTTCCCAATGCAAAAAGAATTTTTCAAATCAGTCTAATAGTTGCAGAGATAGCGTGGGTACAGACGGGCGGACGGACAAACCGGTAACATAAGCACGATCTTTTTTTACAAAAGATGTGCTAACGAAGGTAGTAGAGAGATTATCGAAGGTGGAAAAGAGATTATCTGAACAACCTACAGGAACGTTCGAAGTGGATGTTCGAAAAGGATAATGTGGAAATAGGAATACTGGTTCTTGTGAAAGAAGACCATTTACCAGCTTGCAAATGGTTATTGGGGAGAATCACCGAGTTGTTTCCAGGTGTGTACGGTAAGGTAAGGGTAGGTGCACCAAATGGTGTGTACAAGAGATCCATTTCCGAAATTTGTGTTTTTCCTTTAATTAAATTCTTACAGCGGAATCCTCCGTATTCCAGTAACATTCAGAGTTCTTTAAGTTTTCTATTTATTTACAACTTTTCGATTCAGCCTTAGTGAATATTTATCAGCGAAAAAAAAAACTTTTATAAAAATGAGTTTCAGCGAAGTCGAGCAAAAACTTTTAATTATTTTAATTAGTTTTCGTTCCGATAATAATTAATGAGCGCTCAGATATGTTAGGACACAGAACTTCTTTCTTTTTTCTCCCCCCCCCCCCTCAATTCGCAGGAAACGCGCGCCGCCACCCAGATGGAGGAAAGAGAGGAGGCCTGAAATAGTCAGAAATTCTCACGCACACGGAAGGTAGGGTACAATGGTTTCACCCTGGTTCTAATGAGGGTCTTAAGGTGGATATAAAGGCATGTCTAACGTAAAGCTTCTGCTTATAGGTGGCGCTGAAAATCGCACGGTTATTTCCTACCCCCTTCTGGTGGGGGTTTTAGTGTCATGACCACTTTTCACCACTTTCCCTTATCAGATGCAGGATCAGTTTACAGCTCCCTACAGAGCCCTGGCTACCTACCCTCCTTTCTCACCCCCATGTTTCCCAAGCTGAGTACATTTCTTTTACAACGTCGTTTTAGGCAAAGCCCTGGTTTTAGGCAAGTAAAATGCAAGCTTTTTTTTTCTTCTAACACAAATGTTCCGAAAATTTCGCGCTCGGCGCATACGTGTGGCGCTAGTAGCGCCCCTCGGAACATGCAAAGCAGGTTTGCTGTAAATAAGCGCTGTAACGTTCGTGAGCGTTAGTTACCGTTGAGATTCGACGTAGTGTGTTGATGTTAGTCAAGAATGCCTTTAAGAAGACGAAGAAGCCATTATCACTAGCTCACGGAGTTTGAACGAGGTCTTGTAATAGGGCTACGAGAAGGTGGATTTCTTTCCGCAATATTGCAGAACGACTTGGCAGGAATGTAGCTGCTGTGCATGATTGTTGGCAGCGAGCGGTGGTCAAGGGAAGGTACTGCCTCAAGAAGACTAGGTTCTGGCCGGCCACGTGGCACTACTGAGAGGGAAGACCGCCGTGTACGGCGTATGACCGTGGCGCATCGTACCGCGTCTGCGGCAGCAATTCGAGCTGTAGTTGCCACCACAGTGACACAACGAACTGTTACAAATCGGTTACTTGAAGGACAGCTCCGAGCCAGACGCCCTGTAGCGTGCATTCCACTTACTCCAAACCACTGCCGTTTGCGACGTCAGTGGTGTCAAGCTAGAGCTCATTGGAGGACGGAGTGGAGATCTGTTATGTTTTCTGATGAAAGCCGGTTCTGTCTGGGTGCCAGTGATGCCATGTGTTGGTTAGAAGGAGGCCAGGTGAACGCCTGCAACCAACCTGTCTGCGGCCGAGACACACTGGACCTACACCTGGAGTTATGGTCTGGGGAGCAATTTCCTATGACAGCAGAAGCACTCTTGTGGTTATCCCACGCACCCTGACGGCACAGCTGTACGTCGGTCTGGTGATTCAACCTGTTGTGCTGCCATTCATGAACAGCATTCCAGGGGGTGTTTTCCAACAGGATAACGCTCGCCCGTATACCGCTGTTGTAACCCAACATGCTCTACACAGTGTCGACATGTTGCCGTGGCCTTCTAGATCACCAGATCTTTCACCAATCGAGCACGTATGGGACATCATTGGACGACAACTCCAGCGTCACCCTCAACCAGCATTAACCGTCGAGGTATTGACCGACCAGGTGCAACAGGCATAGAACTCCATCCCACAAACTGACATCCAGCACCTGTACGACACAATGCATGAACGTTTGCGTGCTTGCATTCAACATTCTGGCGGTTACACTGGTTACTAATGTACCAGCATTTCATATTTAAAATGGCTTTTCTCGCGCTTACAATAAGCTGTGATCTTGAAACCTTAATCGATTAAATATGTTACCTATACAAATGTATTGCTCCCATTTCATTCCTCTACAACTATTTTTTCGTGGTGTTGGGATTTTTTTCCGTCAGTGTATTTATTCATTTGCAGTTCTTTTACGTCAGTTCAACTCACATTACTCGAGGTCATACGTGCGAGGATTATCAGATTTTTATTTATTTATTTGCATGCGGCTCCATTTTGCCTACGTAATAATAACACGCTGAGAGAAATTTAAAAAAAAAAAAAAAAAAAAAACAGAAGAAATTAAAGAAAGAATAAAAAAAATGAAAAATTGTTATCACAGCTAGCTTCCATGGCCAATATTTCCTGCGTATGAAGAAGACACATATGAAAACCGCAATTCATTTTTTCTAATCCCATATTGCCAAATGGAAATCATTAGCGGCTGTAAAACGAGGAATGAAATTTCAGTAGCAATTTTACTTCCTATTTTGTGTAAAAACATTTTGCCGAATCCCATATTGCCAGATATTAAAGGAAGGGGAGGGGTCATTAGTGGACGTGAAAACAAAATTTCAGTCTAAAATCGTCTTCCCATTTTGCCTGATCCCATTCTGCCAAATATTTTTGACATAAGACGGGGGAAGTTACTAAGGGCAATATTAACGTTCTCTGAATGATTTTTGTGTTCTTTCACGTTGTTACGCTTTTGGTCAGTTCTCATTTCTGGATAAACCTTTTGTTGTTCCATGTCTTGTGTGTAAATATCGTGTACTTATTTACAACAAATGCATAAAAATTGTTTTATGGTTTACGGGTTATTTTCTCAAATTAAAAAAAAAAGATTGATTTATCCTAGACAGGAAATGAAACATGATGAAAAACGAATTTAAAAAGCTATTATAAATTCCGAAACGAAGACTGTTGCTGCTATTTGTGAGCTCATATCTAGCTTTTGTTATTTGGACACTAGAATACATGTAACTTTCTTAAAAAAATAAAGTACCGAAATTTTATATCATACATTTGTTTTACCAGTGACCTGCTCAGTGTGGGGTGGACAAGGTTTCCGGGCCACTCTTCATTAGGTATCACTTGGTTCTTCGTTCTCTGGCTGCTTTTTTAAAAATATATTGGTACATATTTTTAAATATATATTTTACGAATAATAAGAAGCGCCCTTTAGTATGGGGTACATATTTTTATCGCTTTGCAATATTTTGGCAGGTGTTTTCTTCGGGATATCTTTTTATTTGCATCTTCAATATTTTGGGCCACCCCATAAAGAAATCCTCCGTGAGCCACTGTGAGCCACTTTTACTATTCATTAATCCGTGAGCCACTTTTACTATTCATTATTATTGATAATTATTTTTCTCTTCATTTTTCACAATTACATTTTTTTCATGGTAAAAAATAATAAACGAAAAATTATTGTTGATTTGTTCGTTCTGTGGCGGCCAAAGATTCATTCCTTGTCCCAATAGCGCTGAACATTATTCGTGAAGAAGGGTCAGCACAATAGGTTTCACACGTAATTACTCTTTCCCCAAGTACTACAGAAACCTGATACCGTCAGTCGATCCCCTTCGCTGAGGAGGAAGTCTCATCCCCCATCCCTTGCTTAGCTGGGGATGATTCGTAAAAGCTTTGGTCAGCATCTTAGAGTAACCAGCATGTGATTCTTTTTTACATAAGTTTGAGGGTAGAAAAGCCAATAAACTGTAATGTAAGTGATTTAAATGATTACTGACATCCTAAACTAAAGGCTATGACAGCTCAGTTATTATTATTTGTGAGAAAACTTTTAATATTCAAGGAAAACGTCAAGGTTATGCCACATTTTCAGTACTTGGCATACCTAGAGCGCCACCTAGTAACGATAGGCTACACTACTCCATCACAAAGAAATTTAATTTTAAAATATTTCCTATAATTTTTTCTCAAATTTGATTGCCGCTCCCTATAGTTCAGTGCCTTCTTCGTATGTGTGCGAATTTTCACAAGTCAGGAAGCATTTCTTGTATGAGAACTTATGTAACAAAATTTTCCCATTGAAAATATATTGGCGGATTTTCACTTGACGTCCACCTTAAGGAAAGGAAGTCGTAAATCTTAAGGGAACGTAAGCCTTTCCAAAACCCACACAGCGCGGGACGCCCCGTCGATTCTCTGAAAAGGCAAAAATCTCGAAATCGGCACGTAGCAAAATTCTGTACGTGACTTTTTCCGCGTCCAGGAAACTAGGTGTGGGTGCTGCCAAACGGGGTGGAATGTCAGGTAATAGGGCAATATTTCAGTACCGATCGTATCCTCTGTAAAGGGGAGCATCCATGAATCTGAAAATAGGATTTCAGACAGATACACGAATCGAAGGCCTGATAGACCCCCGTAGACCAATGACATAACCCGATGCTAATTTGGGGGTGGGCGGTTACACCCCTTCGTGTCGGACTCCGGACGCCGGAAAACGGGATTGCGAAGAGATGCGAAAAGAAAAGCAATTCTTTTTTACTGGCGTAGAGACAGTCAGAAATTCTCACGCACACAGAAGCTCGCGCAGGTTGTAGACAGATGTCTCGAACTCAGAATATACGTACGCAGATAGAGTCGAACGTAGAACGGAGTCAGAACATAGTCAGATGTAGATCTGCACACGGAAAATGTAGTAAATTTCCGAAAAGTAGTCACACAGTAATATGAGAGTCAGGATAGATTTTCTTTCAGAGTGAGAGAGAGGAGATAGGAAGGTAGAAGGTATAGAAAGCAAAAAGTTAGGATTTCATACTAATATACCTTACAGTGGGTCTTCATCTAAGCCCAGGGCACCGTCCACAAGGCTGGCAACGCCAAAGAGAGGGTAAGATGCCTTTTACGCATACATTTCTGAAGTCATGCCTCATAGCTTTGTGTTATGCGAGGTTAATTTCCCATGGGTCTCACTTCTCAGTCATAGTTTTTCATGTGATTCTCTAGCGTGCCGTATTCGCTACTAAGTTCATGAAAGTTTTAATGATATAACAATTTAGCATATTTCTTATCTGCATATTTCAGTCTAATATGACTTTAGAATATGTATTTAAAGGTAATAACTCCACAGGTACTCATGCACCTAGAATTAAGAACACTTTATAAGAGTAAATCATTAAGTGCATTTAACTGTGTCACTCAGTCACTTTTCTAAGGTTGTTCAGATATTTTTTTAGATCATGGTATGTTTACCCATGTTCCTCTGTTTATCATTAATTTGATTTCTTTTGCGGCATATGGAAGAGCATGGAAAACTTATGTTATTCCATATGAAATACAACGCGATGTACTTGTCGACACTGAGTTTTGGGGACCCTTATTTAGGAAACCCAATTTCCTCGTCGACGCCACTGGGCAAAATCTCGGGGTTAAACTTATTGTGCAAATTTTGGCCATTTAAATTATTCCCACTACGGCGAATAAGACGTAGGAGTGGTTCGCGGATACCTTGATAAAAGCAAGGTGATAAAATATAGAAACAACATTCTAGTGTTTAATGTGAATCAAGTTTGTGTACAATTGTTCTTAATTTAGATTCAACCGTAATTGAATGTCTTTCGGAAAGCATTGCAATGCCGGGCGGAATGTTAAAGCCCTACTGTGGATTTTGAAACGACCCCAAGGGGGCGCTGCGAGTATTAATTTTGTTGCTAGTGTGTGTTGAGATATCTAAAGTTCAGTGTGTGTGTTGTGTATGTATCTCATGGCGACCAGAGTGTTCGGCCATCAACAATGTATCATCAGTGTAATTAAAATAAATTCCTACAGTCCATTTAACTGTGAGTGTTGACCTAAGTAACGTAACTAACTGTTCCTTAGCGTCATTCTACAAAATGTGCGATTTAAAAAATTATTTTAAAACCGGATGCCATTTACCTTGTAGAACACTTTATGCTAGTATATGAGGAATTTTGTAGTTCACAGTTCTGTCGGTCGGTGGTGTTTGTGTACTTCATTTTGTAACTGCATCGTCGCTTCTAAAAATGCTATTGATAATTTTTTTACTGTGTGCCATTCGCTACAACAGAGATGTGAAACATTATAATGTTTAAATAACGCAAATATTTCCCGCTAACTACAAAAGGTCGAAACTTTTTTCTTTCGTTATCTCTGCTCCGGGAGACGTATTTGGAAACTTCTTTTCCCTTGGCGTAGCTTTTTCCATGAAGAATAATTTTCGCCTATGTTGGACTTTTCCGTTATGCAAAATTTTTCCGCCAGCAGTCGTACTTATATCATGCTTCCTTCTGTATTTCTCCTTTTAACTGTTCGATCTGAAAATATCTTTGTCTCTGGTACCTTTTTCGTACTATGAGAAACTTTTTGTTCGCCGTTTGTTAATTTTCACAACATGCTTTTTAGCCGCTGGTGGAACTAAGTAGATGTTTCTATTTCTGGATGATTTATCGATTGTTGGAACCGGTTGATTGCTTTCCAAACCGGTTGATTGCTTTCCAAACCGGTTGATTGCTTTCCAAACCGGTTGATTGCTTTCCAAACCGGTTGATTACTTTCCAAACCGGTTGATTGCTTTCCAAACCGGTTGATTACTTTCCAAATCGGTTCCATTGACTTTGAACAACTTCGATAAATTTAATTCACGTCAGAACGGATTCAAAAGACGTGCTTATTACATCTGAAAATTCGGTGTCATCTTTCTTGTTTGCTTTTTTGTTAGTTTTTGAAAGAGAAGTTTCATACATACATACATACATACATACATACATACATACATACATACATATATATCACTAAGCTATTCTTTGAGATTCAGAGATTAGGTCCTCAAAGAAATACTAACCGCCAAATAAATGCTTAACTGATGGAACTAGAATTTACTTGCTGTTGGTGTCAAACGTCTCAATTAACAGCAATCTTGCAAGAAGCTCGAGCTTCACTGACATCTATCACACGACGCACACAATACCTTTTATATTTCATATTCATAATCTTTTTCACATGCAGACATTCCTGAATCTGGTCCTTCCAAGATTTCCTGGGCCTTCCTCTACTTCTTTCCTGTCACCTCTTGGGCTGAACAAATTCTCTTAGTAAGCATCTCATCACTTATTCATTCAGCATGGCCAAACAACCTAAGAATATTGGTCTTCATCTTACTAACAACATTTTGCAAAACTTTACACAACTGCCAAATATCTTCATTCCTCACATGATCAGGGCGAGTCTTGCCACAAACCTCCCGCAAGTAACGCATCTCTCCAGCAAACAAGCGGCTCTTATGTCTCTTCTACACTACTTAGGTTTCACTGCCATACAGCAGAGTAGGAACAATTACACCTTCATACACAGCCATTCGGGACTTCCTTGAGAATCCATAATTCCTGTGAAATCCTCCTAAAGCAGCTATGACTTTCAAAGAAGAGTTCACTCGCCTACTGATTTCACCATCTAATTTGTTGTCTCTGTCAAACATGCTTCCGAAATATACAAACTTGTTCACTGTGCCATTAGACTTATCTTGCATTCAGTTTTCAGCGCTAACAGTTCCTCGCTCAGAACCCATAACTTTGGTTTTCTCCTTATTTATACTTGGTATGAATTTCATACAAACTTCGTACATCCGGAACAACAAACTCTGCAACCCACTTTTGCTCTCCGCTAACAGGATTGTGCCATCAGCATACAGCAAACCAGTATTGTCCATTTTGGCATCATGAAAGCCCGCATCCATAAATACAGCCCTTACCAGGCATAAAAACACTCTGTACATTCCCCACTTTCTGTGATGTAAGATCTCGTACCTTATCAATAATTACCTTCCCAACCACTTTCCCTGCCTGGCACACTCAGTAAACTAATACCACTATAGTTCTTGCAGTCAGGAGGACCACCTTTTCTCTTATACAAGGGAACAATGATAGCATCCCTCCAATAGTGAGGGGCTGTTGCTAACTCCTAGCATAACTGGCAAATTTAAGTTAACCAGCCAATTACAGTCACCGCCATATTTTAACATCTCAGTAGTTATGCCATCTACCTCCGGAGCCTTACCATTCTGAAGAGATTTTAGAGCTTTAAACACCTCTTCTCTTGATATCCCCATTGAGTTTCCATCTCTCACTGTGACATCATCATCTAACAGCTCACAGAAATATTCACCTTATCTTTCACTTATTTCATTGGACTACCATATCATGTCTTCGATACTATTCTTCACACAACTTAGAATTTTAGAGAAGCTTCAGGAAATAAAAATTTTAGTAGGGTATGCTCCTTGTTGTTCTGAATCCTCTAATGGGAAGAATTTTTTTCTGGATGGGCTAAAATACTTTAAAGCTATTTTGGATGTAGACAGAAAGCTATTTTAGTTGGGGTCCTTAATCCAAGAGTAGGTACTCAAAAAGATATATCTAGGACGCTTTGGGTAAGTTTAATTATTCTAGTGTGAATCATAATGGTGAAAGATTAAGAGAAGTTTGCATTGGCATAAGGTTGTGTGTATCTGATGCAGTTTGTTTTTAACCACGAGTACTACATACACATGTGTATATCCTTACACGTGTGGGAGAATTTCATTTGGAAGCAGAAAAGAGCAATAGAATTTGCTGTTCGTTATCAGCGCCTGAGATATGTAGTTGTTGCCACTCGTGGGACTAGCTGATTATGTGTCTTATCATTAAGTTCTTGTGTCACGGCTGGACGTGAATGTTGGAAGGAAAATGAGAAAGAAGAATGTTATTGTAACGGAACAATTAAAGTTAAGAGAATCCCTGAGCTGTGAGCTTCGGAAGCTATTGAGTACTATGAGAGTGTGCGGGACTGGTGTGCAAAAGCGGCGAACATATTGTTTTAAACAGTGCTGACCCTGCCGCTGAAAGAATATGCGCTGCTGAAAAGCTAAAAAATTTAAGGTGATTCTTGGCAGAACAGTGAGGTTAAAGAAGCTATCGATCAAAAAGCGAGATTTCTGAGAAGGATTCAAAAGAAAGCCTCTGTGGATGAATATCGTTCAAAACATTTTGAAGCAAAAGATCTGACTTGTCAGAGTAAAACTAAGTGTGAGAATAGTGAGATGGGTAGGAAGCCCCAAGATTTAAAAAAAAACGGGGAATTGTTCTACAATGCGTGAATCGGAGAAAAAACAAGGAACGTTTCAAACTATATGCGGAATAGGATTAGAGAGATGACCTGGAAGCCTTTGAAAAGTTAAGTAAAAGTAATATAACGTTGTTTCAGTTTACAGATTTTTTTACATGGAAGCAAAGATGATTTTGTAATAGAAGCGGATGATACCAAAGAAAAGTAGAGACCGCAGAAATCTCAAGAGGAAATGCCGTAAAATCTCAAGAGGTCTATAATATTACTAGGAAACTGTTAATCCTTTGGAATAGATGGCATAACAGCTGAGATGTTAACATATGATAATGACATTGTTATCGATATTTTAACTGGAAATTATCAGTTGTGTTTCGTCAGCAATTCGTATTTATCCATGACTATTTAAAATACGCCGAAGATCAAAATCATTATGACCACCTGCTTAATATGATACTGTTCCTCAGGTGCAGCTGAAACAGCTCGTATCTGGGGTGGCTGGACGCAACAAGATATCTAACGGCGTCTTGTGATATCTGCTATCAGCACATTATTAGCAAATCCTTTAACTTTTGTGAGTTAGCTGCATGAGACGCCTCACATCAAATTTGCTGTTTCAACAAAAATCACAGATGCTTCATTAGATTAATGTCTAGGGAATTCGGACGCCAGGGCAATAAATGAAAGTTTTCCTCAGGCTTCGCGAACCATTTTCGAACAGTACCGGCAGTGTGGCAAGGAACTTTATCCAGCTGAAAGAAGGCACTAGTAGAGTGGAATACCGTTTCCATGAAACAATGTACCTGAACTAGAATGACGTTTACGTAGGTGGTGGACGTCACAGTTTCCTGCACATGAATAACAGGACCCAGGGTTTCTCAGCAGATATTGCTAAAACCATTACACTTCCTCCACTGTCAAGTTTTCTTCCCACGGCGCATCCTGGTGCCAACATTTCCCTAGGCAAACAGTGCATACGTACCTGGTCGTCCACAAGGTGCAACAGGAAATGGGATTCATCGATCCAGATGGACTCCTATAAATTATTCAAGGTCCTATTTTTGATGCACCGGTGCCCACTCTGGGCGCTTTCGTCGGTGAACCGAGGTTATCATAGGCGCTTTCGTTGGTGAACCGAGGTTATCATGGGCGCTTTCGTCGGTGAACCGAGGTTATCATGGGCGCTTTCGTCGGTGAACCGAGGTTATCATGGGCACTTGGAGCAGCATGCGGCTACGTAGCTCCATTTTCAGGAGGGTTCGTCATACTGCTTGTTGTGACAGGTTAATCCTGTCACCAGGATTCAAATTAAGTGCGATTTGCACCAGTGTACCCTTCTGTTGGCACGTACCATATGGGATAGCCTTCGCTCACTTCTAACATCGATGAGCCGTGGTCGGCCCATACCTTGCCTGCGGTTCGTGGGTTTTCGCTCCTGGACCACGTTTTGAAGGTAATGACCACGGCTGGCCGTGAGCACCGCACAAGCCTTGCCGTCTCGTAAATGCTCTGACCCAGTCATCTAGCTATTAAAATTTGACTTTTGTTAAACTAGCTTAAGTCCGCTGCCTTTCCCATCTGAAGAATAATAATATCGATTAACAGCGCTCAGTATCAGTGTTATTTATATCGTTTCATGACCTTCCCACGCGCCATCGTTTACCTGCTGTTGCTTCGATTGTAATAATATTTTAGCTCATCGGTGTATTTTTCATGTTTGCGGGTTGTTGTATCCTGACACTGTTCTGTTGTCGGAAAGTTGAAGTTTATTACAGAGTTGGTATCCAAGATGAACGAAGTATGCAAGAAATTCAAATTGAAATAAAACCTAAAGTCATGTTTATTTACGCTTTCCAACCGTAGGTTGAAGAAGCGTATATACTCCAGCTTTGTCCGTCCGTCCGTCTGTCCGCATGATAACTGGCGTAAAAATGGTTCGATTTCGATGAAATTTTAGTATGTGGTAGGGGCCCGCCTGGGGACGAACCCTATTGAAAATAGGACAAATGGGGTCAAAGGTCACGACGTAGGAGCGGGATAATTCCATTGCCCTTATGCGTCATAACTTGCGTAAATATGGTTCGATTTCAATTAAATTTTAGTACGCGGTAGGAGACCACCTGGGGACGAACCTTATTAAAAATGGGTGAAGTGGGGTCAAAGGTCAGGACATAAGATCGGGATGCATTCCATTGCCCTTGTGCGTCATAACGTGCGTAAAAATAGTTCGATTTCGATGAAATTTCAGTATGTGGTAGGGAACCACCTGGGGACAACCCCTATTGAATGTGGAAGAAATGGAGTCAAAGGTCAGGACATAGGATTGCGATCCATTCCATCGCTCTTATCCCATATTATAAAGGTGGACGTCAAGTAATTTTGCTTCCTATTCTTCCAATAGAAAAACTTTTGTACACATTTCCTTCACAATTAATGTGTTACCAAGCATGAAAATTTGAACATCGATTAAAATAACTTTACTATAACTTGGAATACTTAATATTTTCTAAAACATAACCATAATTATATAAAAAATCAATAACTTTTCCTTTGGTGGTGTTGGAACCAGAAAAAGCATGGCGCGACCTGTACTTTGATGACGTCAGTAGACAAACAAATATTGGATTGCATAATTATGGGTATGTTTTAGAAAATATTAGGTATTCCAAGTTATAAAATGAAGCTATTTTAATCGATGTTCTAATTTTCATCCTTGTGAACGCATTAATTGTCCAGAAAAAAGATGGCGCGACCTGTATTTTCATGACGTCAGTAGACAAACAAATGTTGGATTGCATAATTATGGTTATGTTTTAGAAAATATTAAGTATTGCAAGTTATAAAATGAAGATATATTAATCGATGTTCAAATTTTCATCCTTGGGAACGCATTAATTGGGAATAAAATGTGTACAGAAATTTTTCCATTCGAAGTACAGGAAGCAAAATTACTTACATTCACCTTAAAGGAGCAATTCTTGTATGTATGTAAATTTTATTTTGAAAACGGCTCTTAGGATTTTGATGAAAGTCGTTAACCTACCGTTTTCTGGTACTAGAAATCGATTTAGCTTGATCTCGACTTTAAGAAAATTTGTTTAGTGGGTTAAATAATAACCCCGAATTACCAAGTTTGTAGTGTGGTGTCATGGCATCGCTCCTTTAGATATTGGCGCGCGGTCATGCCATCTATCTCATTACGTCACGCGTTGTTTGTGGATCCTATTAAAGTTTTATGATGTCACACCTTGCTAGCAGATGGTCGCGATTCCCATCTGCCTCATTACGTCACGCGTTGTGTGCGTATGTTCGTCCGCACGATAACTTGCGTAAAAATCGTTCGATTTCGATGAGATTTTAATATGTCGTAGGGAACACCTGGGAAGGAATCCTATTGAAAGTGAACGAAATGGGGTCAAAGGTCAGAACATAAGAGCGGGATCCATTCCACTGCTCTTATGCGTCAAAACTAACGTAAAAAAGGTTCAATTTCGATTAAATTTTAGTATGTGGTAGAAGACCACCTGGGGACAAATCCTGTTGAAAATTGGTGAAATGGGGTGAAAGGTTAGGACACAGGAGCGGGATCTATTCCATAGCGCTTATACATCATAACTTACGTAAAATTGATTCGATTGCGACAAAACTTTATCATGTTATTTCGGATATATACTGAACCAGTTCTGTTGAATATCATCCAAATGGATCAAAGGTCAGGGCACAGGAGTGAGATTTATTCTACAGCCATTTTCCTCATAACTTGAGTAATGATTTCTAGTATATTGGAAAGCGTATCATAATCATAAGGATTTGTTGTTACTGAATGGAAAATCCTCCTGGACGGTATACCGTTAGACCAGTTGAATCTGCTAATGCGCTCGCTCACACACACGCACACAACGCACACATTTGGGAAGTACGTTTGACAGTTAAAACGGGTTAGGTGGTGAGATTTGTAGCAAATGGATTCGGTTCGGAAAGTCATAGCTGCTTTAGAAAGATTTCTCAGGAATAATTGATAGTTTGAGCGGGTCCAGACTGACTGTTCGTGAATATGAAATTGATCCTACTCTGATGTTTGGAGAGAAAACTTCAAAGCCGACACAGGAGTGGTTTATGTTCTAGAGGGATGCGTTACCCAATGAGGATTTATGGGAGGGCTAGTTTTGATCATGTGTGGAAAGATGTATTCTAGGTCTGTTACGTGAAGCACAATGTTGTTAACGGGATGGAGATGAATGTATGTTCACCTCACCACTCATTCTTTCTTGTTGAAAGAATGAGTGATGAGGTGCGTAGTAAGAGGATTTATTCAGCCTAAGTAGCATGGGCAAGAATTAAAGATATTATTCCACAGAATTCACAGGGTAAGATTTTGGAATCCCTGAAAAAGATAAGAACAACTAGTGGAAGGAACAAAACCGCACGTACTGGACATGTGACAAACGTGTGCGAAACTGTAGTTGTGTGCTACATTTCCTGGAAATGGAGACGCCTCGTTTCTCGACTTCTTCTGGTAGAGTCTGCAATATGAATTTCTAAATATTTCTATCGCATGGGAATGATCCTTTACATATTGTATCTTGATCACGAAATTCCCCTGACGCCGAAAACGTACCTGGTCGTCCACAAGGTGCAACAGGAAATGGGATTCATCGATTCATCAGGAAATGGGATTCATGGGATTCATCAATACGTGTCACTGTTGAGGAGGCATATTTGGATGTAGAGGTTTCTCAGGGATCCGTTTTGTCATTTGGTCTTTTACGGTTGGATATCAGTTGCGTCTTTTCAATTGCGGCTGATCGAATTCACATATTCGCTGAAGACAGTGTTCTCTTTTTATAAAGTTGATCAGTATTTTCCAAATATTGCCCCTATGAGGATTCCATTTTATTCTCAAAAGGTTTCGTGGACTTTGCAAAACTTGTTCTTTTAGATTTAGTAATTTAAGATAATAATGACAAAATATTTTACTACCTCGATAACACTTAGAAATACGAATTTCCCACTTTATTCATCCCAAATGATATACATGGAATCATTTAAAAATAATGTTATACGTAAGCAACATATTACTGCATCAGTTTACAAATATTACTGCAGATAGTCTACTAATATATTACTCCGTCAATTTAATTGATATTAAGGCATTTAGCCTCAAATGTGTAAATGATATAGCTGCAATTGTTTTGCATCTCTTAAAGATTGGATGTTTGGTTGAACTGAAGAAAGTTTCAGTGCCAAATCTGGTTCTGCTTTAAGTTTGTTTTGATACTATGATCTTAGTGGAATAAAATCGACTTTCATACGCATTTTATTTGGAAAAGCTCCAGATTTTATGCATAATTCTCATTATGAAAAATTAATGTGTTCCACTAAGGGACCCAGACACTTTTGTGTCAAAACTTGTTTCAAAGGATAAGGTGCTGGCTGGGGCTATTTTGAAAATACCTGCAACTTAAAAGCTTTGCAAGTGTTCGGTTGCTGCACATCGTACTTTATTCTGAAGACGTATTTCTGATAATATTTAAAAATCTGAAAGAGCTGAAAACAGTTCAAAATTGGATTTGTTCGGTCTACGAGACCACAGAACTAATTACTTTACTCTTCTCTTTCTTGAACTGTGAACATCTCCATGGCTTTCCTCTAAAGATCAGCTAAGTCCAGCTGGGTGGCTGAAAATGTCAACAAAACCTGCGAATTGTACTAACGAAAACATGTTACCGAAGCAGTGCAAAAACTAGAATTTGAGTTGAAGTCAAAAAATATTTTCTTCATCTCGCAACTCCAAAAATGTGAGTGAAGATCTTCCCTAGTGAAAGACAGCGGAGTTTTGTTTTTAAACGTAAACTTACATCGAAGAGCCAAAACATTATGACCATCACGTCATTGTGCAAATCCAAGCCACTGCAGGTAAACGACGGCGCGTGTGAAGAGCATGAAACGGTATAAATAACACCTGGCACTCTGTTAATTAGTGTTATTCTTGTTCTTGGAAAGGAAAAGGCAGCGGACTTAAGCGAGTTTGACAAAGGCCAAATTGCAATGGGCAGACGACTGGGTCAGAGCATTTCCGAGACAGCAAGACTTGTGGGGTGTTCACGGTCGGCCGTGGTTAGTACTGTCAAAAAATGGTGCAGGGAGGGAGAAACCACGAACCGCCGGAAAGTTGTAAACCGGCCACAGCTCATCGATTCTAGAGATGAGCGAAGACTATCCCGTATGATACGAGCCAACAGAAGGGATACTCCAGGGCAACTCGCAGGTAATTTGAATGCTGGTGACGGCAGTAATGTGTCACAACACACGGTATATCGAACTCTTCTGAAAACTGGGCTGCGTTGTCGCAGGCCACTCTGACTACCCATACTAACCTCGGTTCATCATACAAAGTGTCTATAATGAGCATGCGATAATCAAAACTTTACCTTGAATGACTGGATCAAGGACGCCTGGCTCGATGAATCTAAATAGTTTCTTGTTGTACCATATGGACGGCTGGGTGTATGTGCGTCGTTTACCTGGGGAAGTGTCAGCATCAGGATGCATTGTGGGACGAAGACAAGATGGTGGTGGAAGTGAAATGCTTTGGGCAGTGTTCTGCTGGGAAACCCTGGGGCCAGTCATTCATACGCAGGAAACTATGATCTTCCTAAACATCATTGCACACTAGGTATATCTATTCAAGACAACAGTATTCCTCTCCAGCTGTGCCTTCTTTAAGCAGGATAATACGACATACCACACTGCCTAGATTATTTAGGAATAGCTCGCGGAACATGAAGAAGATTTTCATTTTCATTTGGGCATCCAAATCCCCCAGACATCAGTCTAATCGAGAAATTGTGGTTTGCGTTGGAACAGCATATCCGATCTTCGGCTGCTCACGCACGTAACTTACAAGAGTTAAAGGAATTGCTGGTAAAGATTTGGTATTAAATACCACAGACACTTTTAGAAATCTTGTAGCGTTTGTGCCTCGCCGTAGAAGACCTGTTTTGGTGGCACGTGAATGATCAATATCATATTAGGCGGGTGGTCATAATGTTGTTGGCTCTTCAGTATAGCTGATATTTGATCACTGTGCATGTAATCACAAGTAACCAGCTGCAAAGTTGGCTCTGTGTAAATAAAGAGTTTTCTTGAGTTCATCAAATACTACCTGAGATGAAAATTTTCTTTATTTGTGGTGATAACCTTGGTGGCGCAGTGATCTAAATGCTGAATTCTGACCGTTCATCCATTTGGATTTGAGTCTCGAATGAGGCACGGGTAGTGGGTAGTATGCCAGTCTTATGGCTCTGGTTCTTCTAGGGCCAGAGAATAATGAAGGGCTATCCTACCTGGCAGTCAAAAACAAGTCGCTTTGCTGGGGAAGACATGGCGTCACTGCAAGTACACTGACGATTTGGGATGCTACCTCCGAGGGCAGAAGTCATAGCTATTGGAGTAAGCTGAACAACTTTGCGCGTATTATATTTTTTTACACAATTCTGAACATTATATATATATCATCATTGTCAGCCATTATCAATCCACTGCTGGATGAAGGTCTCCCCAAGTTTCCTCTAAAACGGTCTGTCTTGTGCCAGTCTCCTCCATGTCACTCCTGCATACTTTCGAATTTCATCCATCCATCTCCCATGTGGTCTTCTTCTGGGGCTTTTCCTGTCCCTTGGAATCTAATCTAAAATTTCGGCTGTCCATCGATGGTCTGTCCTTCGGCAGTATGTTCAGCCCATTGCAATTTCAGGGATTTAACTCTGATCATGATGTCTTCCACTCTTGTCATTTTTCTGATCCACGAGTTCCTCTTCTTATCTCTCCTGGTTACATCAAGAATGCACCTCTCCATGCTTCTTTTAGTTGTCTGTAGCCTTTGTATGCCTCTTTTAGTTAAGGTACATGTCTCTGCACCATACGTAAGCACTGGAAGGATGCATTGATCAAACACTTTTCTTTTAAGACATATTGGCATAGTGCTCTTGAAAATTATGCTGTTTCTTCCAAAAGCTCTCCAAGCAAATTATATACGCCGATTAATTTCTTCATCAATATGACCCTCACTTGATATCTGCTGTCCAAGATAAATGTACGTATTGGTTATCTCCAGCTTTTCCCCATCAATTGATAGATCTTCATTTCTTGTAAAAGCATTGCACATAACTTTTGTCTTATATATATATATATATATATATATATATATATATATATATATATATATATATATATATATATATATATATATATACATTGTAGGGGCCAACGTAAATGCTCTACCAGCCTTACGTAATCCAAAGTCCTGCAAGGCTCTGTAATCAAAGCTCGTCCACCGGAGCACGCACCCCACAGACAATAGGTCAAGGTTCCTGTTACTTAGATAACCAATGATTTGTAATAATTGGTCAAACAGGCGCTCTGCTCCCTCGGCTTTTTTATGTTAAAATCTGCTGTTCAAGGGAGGGGAGGTGAATGAATAACGAAGGCAGGTCTCGAAAGGAATCCATCAAAGTTTTCTAAACTTAAATCAAATTTAATTATTATTCAAAGAAATGGTGTCCGAGCCTAGGCTGTATAGCGAAGACTTAGTTCGTGGCAAGACATCACTTGCACATTGTTTCACACGTGCGTTTTCGTTGTCGTGCAGCTCTCCTTACTAACACTCTATTGTTCTTCTTAATAACACCTGTCGGAGTCTGTCCGCTCTATAGCACAGAATCTCCACACGCTTGTGAGAGCCTGTAACGGCCTGTGTCACAAGAACGCTAAATTTCCGTCCATCCACGAGGACATACTAAGATTTTCGGTTCCTACCGAGCAGCATACGCGTGCTCCTCTTTCAAGCTCTGACCCTCAACTCAAGGTCTTTAGATATGGTAAACGGTAAAAATACACCCGGAAAAAATACCCCCGGAGAAAATACCCCCGAAAACTGAAAAGCGGAAAAAATGCCCCCGGAGAAAATACCCCCGAAAACTGAAAAGCGGAAAAAATGCCCCCGGAAGAAATACCCCCAGAACAAGCGGTTCACTGTAACAGGAACACTGATGTGTGGCAGTGTTCCGGTGTGGCAATTTACCGGCAACCCTGCCACATATCTTTCAGCAACTTGGTCACAAAAGTTCAAAGAGGGGGTGGGGGTGGGGGTATAAAGATTGCCGTTTCTGGGCCTATATTGAGAACTGAATTCGGAACTCCAAACGAATTTCGCGAAAACGTTCCATGTAAGCCAAGCGAGAATTGTACTTTAATTTGAAGAAATAAATTGCCGAGAATCCGAGGTACACTTGGTTGGGGGCAGGGGATCAACCCCCAACTTCCGTAATATTATATTCTGGGCCGCTGGAGTCTGTCAATGTAACCAGGAAGTTCCCCTTGGAGTGTCCGCGAGGTCCATGATCTTGGGGGGGGGGGATTCCCCCAAAATGTTAAAATGGACGTAGAGCTGTGAACATTAGAACCATGCTTTACATAATGTTTCTGTACATGACCACGAATTTTCAGGAGGGTGGGGTGAATTCACCTTCCCCCAAGTTTCTAAGAGCGCCAACAAGTGTTCAAAATTTGCTCGCAATTTCTATGCTTCATGTTGTGTTTAATGGCAAACTATGTATGCCCTTCCCCCTCCCCCAGAAATTTGGTGAAGCCTGTGAAAGGGATACGAGGTGCTTGGTTTGGAGGGCTCTACCCCCAACTTCCGTAATTTTATATTCTGGACCTCTAGAGTCGGTCAGTGTATCCTCGATGTTACCCCCGAAAAGCTCTTAGAAACTATGGGACGGTTACCCCACCCTCCTGAAAATTCGTGGTCGTGTACAGAATCATTAAATAAAGCATGATACTAATGTTTACAGCTCTATGTCCATTTTAACATTTGGGGGCACCCCCCCAAGTTCATGGACCTCGAGTAGACTTCAAGGGGAACTTCCTGGATACACTGGCAGACTCCAGCGGCCCAGAATATTATATTACGTTCAGGGTAGACCCCCCTAACCAAGAGTACCTCGGATCCTCGGCAATTTATTTCTTCAAATTAAAGTACAATTCTCGCTTGGCTTACATGGAACGTTTTCTCGAAATTCGTTTGGAGTTCCCAATTCAGTTCTCAATATAGGCCCAGAAACGGCTATCTATATAGGCCCAGAAACGGCTATCTTTATAACCCCCCCCTTGAACTTTTGTAGCCAAGTTGCTTAAGATGTGGGGCAGGGTTGACGGTAAATTGCCACATCGGAACACTGCCACACATCTGTGTTCCTGTGTGGCAGTTTACAGTGAACTGTTTGTTCTGGGGGTATTTTTTCCGGGGGCATTTTTTCCGCTTTTCAGTTTTCGGGGGTATTTTCTCCGGGGGTATTTTTACCTACATCCTTTAGATATATCTCATGGTATAAGGTTGGGCTCGCTACGATGTCAGCCTCTCATTGGCTGCTGAAATGATGTCGGCGTGGACGCTGAACGCATGGCAGCCAACATGGCAGCTTTGAGCGTCTTGTGGCGTGGGCTTACGGCATACGAAACGATCGTGATAATCACACTTATTATGATAATAACGAAATAAAACTGCGAAAAACTGCTCACACATAAGTAAATCTTATAAATTCAAAGCATTTATCTTCCTTGAAGCGCAACATTTCCAAATTTATTTGCATATATGTGAACTCACATTTTAATACTTACTGAATAACAAAATTGGTAGCCAAGCCACTACAAATAAAACAGCTACAAGTATTAAGGTTAGACACTGATACTTGAATTAGTTCTGAAACTTACTTCATCAAAAAATGCCAACAAAGGCGGCAATACGTATCGCAGCTATATCAATCACTTCCGTACTAGGAACAACACGAAAACTATTCTGTCTCTCTTCATACATTCACTCTTGAAAGATTTTTCAACATTCCTTCATGGTGTGTATGTAAATAACACATAAACAGGCTAAAAACAAATTTAAGCGCAAGAAAACCAAGATACAAAGAGAGAGTTTGTGTGTTATTATATGCCTTTTTTTTCAAAATTATTTTTTTCCTGTAATGTTTAATAAGCTTATTTTGCTCAAAGTTTAAGAATGTGGTTTTCACTTTAAACCTTTTCTACTAGCATATGTGCTAGCTGGTTGTTTTAGTAGTCAACAGGTTTAGTAGAATTTAATGTTCAAGGATTTTATTAACTTACAAAATTTGTTTTTAGTGCACTTAAGCAGATGTATAATAATATAGCAGAAACCCACTTTCAGGTCTTTGTAGAAATGAGAGAGGTAGCATTTCTGTTAGACCCTGAAGAAGCTATAAGTGATTATTCTCAACATGTTTTACATTACAAATTTGTACATGTCTCCTTTTATGAACTCAAAATTTTATGGGTCACGGTTTTTTAGTTTTTGCCCTCATCAAAGGGACAATATAGCTTGGTGACTGGGTTCTGATATTCTTCTATATATATATATATATATATAAGGTCAGGTGATGCGTAACATCACAGCCTCTCCTTGACAAATGTCAACCCCGCCTTCTCGTGGTGCATCCTGTTCCCACTAAAGGGGCTCTGACGACCGCCCATAGCGGTATAACTATACCATCGGGATTAGAGGAAATTCTATCCCACACTCACCAACCCGCTTGGCCAGCGTGGTGAGTTATGGCCAAACCCCTCCAAAATGATTCCACAACTTAAATCTTGGCCCTCAGTCTCCGGCAGCTGGAATGTACCTGGCCAAGGCAGCGGCCAGTGCGACATGAAGTCAGAGGGTGCTAAGAATCCCCGGAGGACCGGACTAGGCTGCCATCTGATGCTGACCTTGGCTACTTACAATGGACGCTCCCTATCTTCTGATTCAAGGCTTCTTCAATTGGAAGAGGAACTACAAAGGATCAAGTGGGACATCGTGGGGCTAAGTGAGGTAAGGAGAAAAGGAGAAGATCTCATCGAACTGAAAAGTGGACATCTCTTCTACTATCGTGGGACAGATACTGGCAGAACTAGTGGTGTTGGATTTATAATAAACAAGAAACTGAAGGATAAAGTTGTAGAAGTTGAAAGTTCCTCTGACAGAGCTGCACGACTTGTTATCCAACTCTCGAAAAGATACCAGGCTCAGATTATTCAAACTTATGCACCCACCACAAGTCATCCTGAAGAAGAAATTGAAGAATTTTATGAGGAAATTTGTCATCTAAATAATAAAGGTAAGCAGCACTTGAAAATAATTATGGGAGATTTCAATGCAAAAATAGGGCAACGGCAACAGAATGAAACTTCAGTAGGTAAATTCGGTCACGGCAACAGAAACCAGCGTGGAAATACTCTCGTTGAGTTTGCAGAGGCAGAAGGGTTTTTCATCTTGAACTCCTTCTTCAAGAAAAAGCCACACAGGAAATGGACATGGAGACATCCAAATGGGACGACAAGTGAAATTGATTTTATTATGTGTAACAAAAAATTCGTCATAGAAGACTGCAGTGTGCTAAACAAGTTCAACACAGGTAGTGACCATAGATTGGTGAGATGTAAGATGCACCTCAACACTAAACTTGAACGTGGCAAGCTCATAAGACAAACAAAATCTATTGACATAACCAACCTTAAAAAACACCATAATACCTTCAAGTTAGAACTGAAGAACAGGTTCTCTGCTTTGGAAGGCCTAACATCGGAAGAAGTGGACATCTCTGAAGTTAACAGAAAAGTAACCAAAGCTCTTATGGAAACAGCAACAAAATTAGCTGGGTCTAAGAACAAGTTGCATGTGAACAAATTATCAGGAAAAACCAAAATGTTGATGCAAAAAAGAAGAGAGATGAGGACAACTAAAGAAGATGTGACTTCCAAAGTGGAATATATAGAGCTATGCAAGACAGTAAGAAAAAGTATCACTGAAGACGTAAGGAAATTCAACTGTGAACTAGTGAAGAAAGCAATTGAAAGCAACCAAAGCCTAAAGATAGCAAAGGGACATCTCAGTAAGGGAAGAAAACAGATTATGGCACTGAGAAAAGAAGATGGTTCTGTAACAAGAAATAGAGGCAGAAATTTTGACAAGAGTGAAAGATTTCTACTCCAAATTATATGAAAGGGATGATATATGCACTCCAGACATCATGAAAGATACCAGTACCAGAGTTCCTCCAGTCCTTCCAGCAGAAGTTGCACATGCAATCAAGAACATGAAGCGAGGAAAAGCTCCAGGAGAAGATGGAATTACTGTAGACATCATACAAGAAGCAAGTGGAGAAATCGAAACAGTACTCGCCCAAATTTTCACTCGATGCCTTAATGAAGGAAAGATTCCTGAGGATTGGAACACCGCTACAATGATCCTGCTACATAAGAAAGGTGACATTGAGGATCTCGGAAACTACAGACCTATCAGCCTCCTATCAGTAGTTTATAAAATCTTCACTAAAGTTCTTTCACACCGCTTGAAGGTAACACTGGACATGGCTCAACCGAGAGAACAAGCTGGATTCAGGAGTGGCTACAGCACAATAGATCATATCCACGTGCTGAGAGAACTAATTGAAAGAGCGAGGGAATATGAACTTCCATTGTGCATGGCTTTTATCTATTATGAAAAAGCCTTTGATTCGGTGAAACCATCAGCAGTTACAATGGCTCTGAAAACCTGCTGTATTGAAGATGCATACATTAATATTATTAATAACATCTATGAAAATGCAAGTGCAAAGATTAGGCTGTTTGAAAATACAACATACGTAAAAATTGGAAAGGGAGTGAGACAAGGTGACACCATATCTCCGAAGCTCTTTAATGCCACATTGGAGGGTGTTTTTCAGTCGCTGAGCTGGGAAAACAAGGGGATAAAGATTAATGGAGATTATCTAACCCACCTTCGTTTTGCTGATGACATAGTCATTTTTGCAACTACCCCATCAGAGCTGCAGAGTATGATCCAGGAACTTGCTGACAAGAGTAAAGAAGTTGGATTAAAAATGAACTTTCAGAAGACAAAAGTGATGTTCAATGCTTTTACAAGAAATGAAGATTTATCGATTGATGGAGAAAAGCTGGAGATAACAGACACGTACGTTTATCTTGGACAGCAGATATCAAGTGAGGGTCACATTCATGAAGAAATTAATCGGCGTACAAAACTTGCCTGGAGAGCTTTTGGAAGAAACAGCATAATTTTCAAGAGCAATATGCCATTATGTCTTAAAAGAAAAGTGTTTGATCAATGCATCCTTCCAGTGCTTACGTATGGTGCAGAGACGTGGACCTTAACTAAAAGAGACATACAAAGGCTGCAGACAACTCAAAGTAGCATGGAGAGGTGCATGCTTGGTGTAACCAGGAGAGATAAGAAGAGGAACTCGTGGATCCGAAAAATGACAAGAGTGGAGGACATCATGATCAGAGTTAAATCCCTGAAATGGCAATGGGCTGGACATACTGCCAGAAGGACAGATCATCGATGGACAGCCGAAATTTTAGATTGAATTCCAAGGGACAGGAAAAGACCCAGAAGAAGACCACATGGGAGATGGGTGGATGAAATTCGAAAGTATGCAGGGGTGACATGGAGGAGACTGGCACAAGACAGACCGTTGTGGAGGAAACTTGGGGAGACCTTCGTCCAGCAGTGGATTGATAATGGTTGACAATGATGATGATGATGATATATATATTTTAGGTTTTTTCTTTTTAAAATTATTTGCACACACACACCATGATGGAACGTTGAAAAATTTCCTGAAAGTGAAGTATAGAAGCTGTATGGAATACTTAAAAAATGACATCTTGAAAAATATTCCTACCTATCTATCTATCTATATATATATATATATATATATATACGTATAAGCGCCATGAAAGAATGAGGAATGGTGAAAATTAAAATGTTTCATTTTTTCAATTTTTCATCTTTCTTTTCTCTTATATATATATAAAACTCACCTTCGTTTTGCTGATGACGTAGTCATTTTTGCAAGTACCCCATCAGAGCTGCAGAGTATGATCCAGGAACTTGCTGACAAGAATAAAGAAGTGCGATTAAAAATGAACTTTCAGAAGACAAAAGTGATGTAAAATGCTTTTACAAGAAAAGAAGATTTATCGGTAGATGGAGAAAAGCTGGAGATAACTGATACCTACGTTCATCTTGGACAGCAGATATCAAGTGAGGGTCATACTGATGAAGAAATTAATTGGCAAATAAAACTTGCCTGGAGAGCTTTTGGAAGAAAGAGTATAATTTTCAAGAGCAATATGCCATTATGTCTTAAAAAAAAGTGTTTGATCAATGCATCCTACCTGTGCTTAAGTATAGTGCAGAGACGTGGACCTTATCTAAAAGAGACATACAAAGGCTGCTGACAACTCAAAGCAGCATGGAGAGGTGCATGCTTGGTGCAACCAGGAGAGATAAGAAGAGGAACTCGTGGATCAGAAAAATGACAAGAGTGGAAGACATCATGATCAGAGTAAAATCCCTGAAATGGCAATGGGCTGGACATACTGCCAGAAGGACAGACCACCGATGGACAGCAGAAATTTTAGATTGGATTCCGAGGGACAGGAAAAGATCCAAAAGAAGACCACATGGGAGATGGGTGGATGAAATTCGAAAGTATGCGGGAGTAACATGGAGGAGACTGTCACAAGACAGACCGTTGTGGAAGAAACTTGGGGAGACCTTCGTCCAGCAGTGGATTGATAATGGTTGACAATGATATATATACTCGTATATGTGTGTGTATTTAATTTTTTTATATTAACGACTAGCAAATAAGTTGGTATATTCCTTACCACTAATACTGTGTTAATTTAATTCTACAACTTTTCCGTTCCAGATTTGATCTTTAAAACAATGTTCCCATGACAGATGTATTTAAATAAAACTTTTCTTTCTCACATAAGCATATATAAAAGCCATCAGAAAAATTGCAAATATTTGCATGCATTCATGCAAACAATGAAAAATTGAAATAAATAAAAACTTAGCTTTCTGATTGCAGAATATTCCATGACAATATTCCTTTGATGCATTTTCCTACCAAAAAAAAAAAAAAAAAAAAAAAAGGAATGGAAGGTGGTACTTGAATACCTGCAGAGTCTTGTAGTGTAATATCCCAAATCTCCCCCCACCCCCAATATTCCTCTTCTTTGGGGATAGATTAACAAGGGTTTCCAATGCACGCTTTCGAATTCTACGGTCATAACATCTAAGTGCAGTTGGAGTTGCAGTCTCAGATCCTAAAATGTCAATATTGGTTCTCGTACTTACCTTATTAATACTAGTATTATTGCTTGTGGGAATGTTTAATGTACGTACAGCATCAGGTTTCAACACTTTTCTGCTAGTCACCCCAAGTAACTCTGCCTTTAAGTCACGCTCGTAACATGTGTGAAATGTTGGGAACACACTCTTGCATTAGAAACTTTGAAGGAATCCTGACAATTTTTGAAGTGATAAATCCTTGGGAAATACATGGTGCATAATGTCAGTATTCTTGATAAAATAAAATTTCACAATGATTTGAATGTTTACGCTCCATTCGTCCTGATGACGCAGAGCCAATAGCTCTGCGAAACTATAGTCGATATATAATAAGCCTTTGATTGTGGTAAACGTTGGTATTTTTATTTTATCTCAAAACCACAAGTTTTGTAGTCATAAATTATATGTAATTTTAGGTGCCAGCTGGAACTTAGACTACAATTTGGTGTGTAAGTATATTAAGATATCTTACAACGGGAGACGGCAATATAACATCTTGCTTCGCTTTCATTTTTGGACTTATTTAATCCCGATGTAGACTTTTCAGGAGCATAAAACTTAGTTCCTAATCTTGATTATGACGAACTCAATCTATGTCAGTGTTCTTGGTTTTCCTATTGCACGTACTAAAACAGTCCACTGCACAACCCGGCATAATTGCGTTTCTTACGAAATACTCAAACAATGAATCTCAGTGGTAAATAAGTATGAAAAAAAACACAACATAAACATCAAACTAGAGATACAAACTTCAAACAGTTGCACATCAATTACGTTCATAGCGGAAACTCCATCACACCAATTGTAAACAAACACTGATGCGGGAAGCCAAAAGACTGGGCGTCCACGCCTACGTCATGCGCCGTTTCAAATTAACCGCGTCGGATACTGCGCAGCTCAAGCGGGACCCTCCTGCCCTCAACTATTGAATATCGAGCCTAGCGCCCACGTGCTAACCACCCCCTATCGCCTGAGGCACGCTCAACTATATTGCGAGAGGCAGACAACGAGCCTCCGCTGTTGCCCTCCCCCATTCTTTTCGGACCCCAGCCTCCGCCGCGAAGTCTGAAGAAGGTCACCTAACTGCCCCTATGGCGACCTTGACCTTTTCCAGGAACTAATCTCCAACGGACAGCAAAGGCTCCAGCATTGTGTTCATACATTCCTCAGTGTACATTCCTAACCGACTTGGCTACAATAAATATGTACATTTTCTAAGGCGGTCGGGCGCCATGTTGAAGTCTAACAATACATTGGAAACCCATAAGCCTCAAGGGCTTTTAGTAATCCGGCAAATTTAACTTGCAGAAATGTTCCTTTTCTGGAAATAAAAAAAATAGAAGAGTTCTTTTCCTGGAAACGGGAAAACACGCGCTGCTTCTTTCTTTTGTCGCTTGATTTCCAATTCCAGTCCTTGTATCGTAATCACATAAAATATGAGAATGATGTCGAATGTCCGACATTACATTAATAATGTATTTTCACCCTTAAACATAGTACACATAAAATTGCAAAAACAGAATGCCATGACCTCGTGCTCTGCTGCAGGAGTCAATGTCACCTGAAATAAAATACATAATGTCTGCGAAGTAACGTTTTTGTTTATTTTATTGGAAGGCGTAAATATTAGAAAGAGAAAAATTTATTAACAAACCTCTATAACTAAAAAGGAGGAAGATATTCAGCAGGTTTAGATATTGACATCGTCGTGCTCCATTTGGTTTTCTTTTGATTTGAGTTTCTTTCCGACACTAAATCTTTGTTGTGATTAATATACCGAATTCTGATAAATGTTCGCATGCGGCAATAAATTTCTACAGCTTCTTTGCATGTGTCTGGAAATTTCTCTTCTATTACAGTTTTTTATTTTCGAATTATGCCTTTCTCTCGGGAAATCTCTGTCCCGTGAATTGATTTAAAAAGTATTTCAAATTGATCTACCGTTCTCATCCATTTTGGAGAAGGCACCGTTAGTCCCCCGAGTGATAAAGTTTTAATCCATTGAGCAAATGGAAAATCTTCGGCATTTCTAGAAATTGTTCCAAGGGAGGAATCTTTATAGCGTAAGCGATAGGCAATATAACCTGCGGCATGACTCAGAGCTTGCTTCTCAGCATTACATTGCTCATCTTAAACTGTTTTAAGTATGTCGTCGTCCCAATCTTGCAGCCATGCCTCTCATTGCACATTTTTTCCAAAGCTTCTAAGTCATCTGCGTTTATTTCTCCAGATACTTCATCAAGAATTTCTTGATTATCAGCTGTAGTGAAAGCTTCTTTTAGTAGATCTGCTGTCAAATATGTTTGGAGCGTTTTACCTTCTTGAAACTCTGTATTAACTTTTTAGGACAAATTAGGCAATTTATTTGCCAGCAATAAGTGTTTTAAACGACTAATAAATCCTGTAGGTGAGGGATGGTCATAAAAAGCACCTATGCCTCTTATTTGACTGAACAAACTCTCCAGGGCATCTTGAGTCAAACGATTGGTTAAAAATGTAACAGACTCCACGAAGCGATAAATCCCCGCAGAGACCGAGAAGAGAAGAAACTGATACAAGAATACCTTTTTGGAAAGGCAGCATGTGTTTTCTCCCCATTACTCTGAGATTCAGTACTTCTGACTTCATTTTGTTCAGAATTTCCTTTTGTTGTATAAAAAGGGGATAAATACCAAAACCTGGTTTTAGAAATTTGCTTTTGTCAGGGTGTGGGTAACTGCTATTCATAATGTCAAAACATGAATCTACTAAATTGAAGAAAACTGCAGCGCTTTTATGCTCTGTTAGAAATTCAATACCCTTTGCAGTGGTGGCTGAAAACAAAGTTTTTGCTGGGCCTACTTTTTGCCCCTCGTGCCCTTTGATTGCTATACAGCACAGCAGCAATTTAGGACAAAACTTTATCTCCCCATAATCCTTCTCGAAAACTTCTTTGATGACGCCAGTTTGGAGCACAGATCCGTCCTGCAAGGCAAGTCCATGGTCAATGAAATGATTGCGTAAAATTTTTAAATAGTGAGCAGTGTCTGCAAAAACCCAAATCTTAGAACTATCGTCCAGCGGATGGTTAAAAAAAAATTTTCGGGAGAAATGAACAGTTCCTTCCACAAGGTCATACAACCACCTAAATCTGAAACAATCGCTTTTACTATAATTCCTGTTTTTTTTTCAAGGTTTACAATTATTTCAAATAGAAGCCTTTTATTCATTGTACGTTGAAAGTCAAAATGCACGGGTTGTTTCCAGGAAGACAATATTCCTCTAGCCAAAACAACTAGCACCTTTGAGTACGGACCTAAAATCTGGTCCCTTCCTGTTTCGTAACACACTTTACTATCAACGTGTACTGCATCAAAGCTTAAGACGCAAACTTTGTCATTTTCGGAAAGGGTTTCGCTATTTTTCCGCATACGGAGCAAAACATTATGCAGAATTCCAGGATGACAACTAAATTTAGAACACCGTCGCTTTAACGTGCTAGCACTTGGCAAACGAATGCCAATTTTACACTTCCAAAATTCGTAAGCTTTGAAAATCCTCCAAATGCGTGGCGTGGCGTCAGTGAATAATCAAAGACATCGCACTATCCACGTTTAGCAACGCTCAGCAACCGAAAAATTGTTATTCGGTCGTCGCCGGCGAATTGAATCCCGAATCTCTCGATATCTAGCCGAGCTCGTTAGCCTTACACCACGGTGGCCAACAATTCACGGCACTATGTGCGTTTTTCTGTCAGCATCTGACATTATAAATCCGTAAGATGGGCCAGCTACTGAGACGTCTCCATCTGGTGATCATCTATATATTAATTACAGCAATTAAATCACAAGGGCGAGATCCAAAGTGAAAATCCCTCAAATACGGTGGCGTCAGTAAATAAATAAAGACATCGCTCTTTCCACGTTTAACAACGCACAGCAACCGAAAAATTGTTATTCGGCCGCCGTCCGGGAATTGAATCCCGGATCTATCGATATCTAGCCGAGCGCGTTAGTCCTTACACCACGGTGGCCAACAATTCACGGCGCTATGTGCGTTTTTCTGTCAGCATCTGACATTACATAATGCCGTTTTTCTGTCAGCATCTGACATTATATAACGTCAGATGCTTTTTTTCATATGACATTATATAATGTCTGATGTTTTTGTGTTTGCTTTTCAAGTTACGTATTTCTCGTTCCAGTATGTCAGCTTCACGGTGAGAATTTTGTTCTGACTTCTAACCACTGAGCAAGACATGCACTGAACTGATGCACACTTTTCTACTGAATATCCATTGTCAGAATTGCAAGCAACTTCATCGATGTGTAACTTTTCAGGACTTGGCTCCGGAGTTCAATTCAATGTCCTTGTACTGTACGGATATCGCTGTTTATTCTACTATGCTCTCGGCTTGTACGTAGTGTTGATTTTTCATTCGGTAAATTCAAACTGGGAACAGCTGTTGGTTTTAGAATTTTTTTTTTCGGGAAGCCCATGCAGGCAATTTCGCATGTCATCTTTGTAGTCTGAATTTTGGAAATGATCACTACATATTCTTGCACTTCCAACTTTAAAGTTGTCAGCACGCTTACACTTAACAATCCATTTTTTATCACGTTAATATTTGAAAGAAAAACATTGTAAATAACGCCACGTTCTTTTGTTTTCTTATGCGTATTTGTACATTTAGCGACAGCACAGGATGAAGACATATTGCGTATTACTTTGAATGAAAAAAAAAATAAAAAAAACAGACGCTGATTTTTAGTTAAAATAAAACTTACTTTAGTAAAAAAGCAGACGTTAATAAACAACTACATAAACCACTACCAGTAAATGGAGAGCAACAGGAATAGACTGCACAGAACGACTGGAATGTCACGAAGGTCACCATACTCCAGCCATGGGTTGGCACAGGGGTCACCGAGTGTCCTCGCAGTGATGTCACAGTGCCTTCCAATTGCCCCTCGGTCGGAGCACGAAATTGAGACCGCAAGACAAAAGGATGAGCGAGCCCTTGCTTATTCTATAGCCTTGAGTTCTTCCCTTTTCGTGGTATCAGTGACTCAAAATTAGAAAATCATATTCCTTAGAACTCTTCACGGTAATCGCAAAATCTTGAAACGACAACAACAACAACAAAATATTTTTTATGAATACAACTGTGAATGCATTTGCATCTGGTAACACCCTACTAAGAGCTCCTTGTGAAAACGAAAGGCCCATTACAACTGATTCCATACATTTTGGGCAGACAATATTATTCGCTTCTGTAACATCCGAAATTTCAAAAATGGCATCTGAAATGCTCAGTGTACGCAATGATTTCAAAACTCGTATTTCCATTGACTTTGTATCTACAGGGTGCAAGAACATTGGACTGGCTCCCATTATACCCGATATATCAAACTTAAGAGCACAGGAAAGATATTCCTGTTTCCAAGTGTGCTTCATTCTGGCCATCTCTCTAGTTTTACGTTCAAATGTATTATTTGTCAAGCAGATAACATCTAGAGAATTAGCTCTTAAGGATAGGTTCAAATGACAATAATGTATCTTATTTAAAAAGACTTGGAAGTCTCACAAATCTGTACGTGAAACTTGTCTTTGTTGCTACAGTAACAGTTTAGAGTTTAAAGGTAAAATACGGAGAATTTTACTTTTAAACTCCAAACGGGTTTATATTCGCATATGATAACTTGACTTGGTAACTTGATCCCCCATTCTCAGGCGAAAGCTCAATGAAATAAAATGTCTTTGTTACTACACCACCTGCGGATATGGGAGACGTCATTGTCTTTTTTATGATAACATCTGTTTCACAGACATCGGAACTAAAGGAAGAACTGAATGTCGAATCCATTCAGTTCCTCCTTTACACTGTTAAAAATTTTGTGGTAGGTTGCACCAAAAAGTGGTGCTACACCAGCTGCACCACTTTCCGAGAAAAGATAAGTCATTGCGTGGTGCAAACAAAACACAACAGCATTACGTTGCTTTACCCCATGACCTGGTATAACCTTGTATCATAACGTGGTGAAAAGTTGCACTATGTTTTTGGGTTTTGTTTCCACCATACAATGGCGTATCTTTCCTCGGAAAGTGGTGCAGCTGATGTAATACCACGACTTGGTGCAACCTACCACAAAATTTTTAACAGTGTAGTTCCAATATCTGTGAAGTCCCTTTGATTAAAAGCATTGCTCATCCAAGCATTTTAAAGTAAGAGGGTTATTAATCAAATGGTGAAAATTAACCCTCAGATCTTACGGATCAGTCTTACTCTATTTTTCGTTCTGCACGTGGAAAAAAAAAAGAACTTCGACACGTAGCCGGAGAGCAGATAAAGGATGTATTTTTACATCAAACCGGAAAAAATTGATTTAACTCCTTCGGTCCAGGCACGCGGCCAGTTAGTTTATGTCACCCTTCTGTAATGAATATACATGTGTTGTGGTGAGACACGGTTTCACGAAACAGAGATTAAACAGTGCGCTCGTAAAAACATTAGTTTTGTCTCGGCATCATATTTAGTATTGTCATTGTGTAAAATATTTACTACAGACCTTGAATATCCATATACCTAAGCTGTTCACTGAGATTCAGATAATATATTCTCAAAGAAAGCTCATCTGCCAGATTAAAGTTTAAAACTGATGGAACTACAGTAGATTTTACTTACTGTTTATGTACCAAACGTCTCCATTCACAGCGATCTCGGCACACAACTAGAGCTTCACTGATATTCATCACACGTCTCACACAAGACCATTTTTACTCCATACTCATTATCTATTTTTCATGCAGACATTCCTGAATCTGCTCAACCAAGATTTCCTTGGCCTTTCTATATCTTTCTCTTCTGCCACACGATCTGAGTAAGTCTTTTAGTAAGCATGTCGACACTATTTCTCCACCATGGCCAAACCACCTAAGAATATTTGTCTCCACCCCACTAATCACATTTTGCTTCACATTACACACCGGCAATATGTTCATCATGTGATCAGAATGTATCTTGCCACACCCCAATGACAAACAAACCCTCTTGATATATACAAAAACTTCGTAATATACGAATTATTGTTAGGAAAGAACATTTTTTATTCATAGAGTTTCACTTTTCCCTTCTACGGGGACAGACTGCTAACGAAAGCATGCATTATAGGTATAGAGGCTGGAAATTGTTTTATTCAGTATGACTCACATTTTGTGATAAACATTTTTCAATCTTTTTGCATATTCTTACTGTAACCGCGATTACGATTTACAGACGTTGTTGGATACTCAAGAGACGCATATAGCGTATTAAATCTGTTTATTTTTGTGGTGTGTATAGCACAAAGGTTTGGCTTTTTTTTATTCGGCTAATCTTTGTGCTTACTACACCTTAAAAATAAACGGATTTAATATGCTATATGCGTCTCTTGAGTATTCACAGTCTGGTGTATTTATAATAACAACATTGTAAGCGTTTTTGAAGTTTAGAACAAGTTAGTAAAATTATGCAATGCATTGATTATAATACGCTTTCCAACATACCAGAAATCATTACTCAAGTTATGAGGATAATGGCTGTAGAATAAATCTCGATCCTATGGCCTGACCTTTGACCCCATTTTGATGATATTTAACAGAACCGGTAAAGTATACTTCCGGAAAAACATGATACAGTTTTGTCTCAATCGAAACATTTTTACGTAAATTATAACGCATAAGAGTGATGGAATGGATCCCGCTCCTACGTCATAACCTTTGACCCCATTTTGCCCATTTTCAATAGAGTTCGTCTTCAGGTGGTCCCTTACCACATACTAAAATTTCATCGAATTCGAAATATTTTTACGCACGTTATGACGCATAAGGCCAATGGAATGGATCCCGCTCCTGTGTCCTGATCTTTGACCCCATTTCGCCCATTATACTTGGAAATAACTTATAAAAATATTTTTTTTTATTTTGATATGTTATTTCCAAGTATTGTAATGGTAAGTCTAAACCATCAAGATTAATATTGACAGACGAATTAGAGACAAATTAATTTAGAATAATTCTTATTAAAGTTGAAACGTCCACGTTTCGTAGGGATCGACCAGCCATATTTTTTTCATATTGTTTTACCATCCAAGTGAATAGTAATTAATAAAAATTTAATAGTAATTAATAAAAATGAACTACTCATACTTTAGCACAGCGGAAATGCTCGTCATCAAGTGAGCATTCAAAAATGTAACCGAAAAAATGCTGTATCAACAGTTTGCTTTTTGAAAGGAAAAACACACGAAATTAGCGTTCCGCTGCCTATTCTGTACTGCGCATCAACTCCAAGCAGCTGGCACAACTCACTTTTTGTTCTAGAAGAAAATAGAAGTAATGCGTAATACGCACACAACGCGTGACGTAATGAGGCAGATGGTCCTGAGAGTGTGACGTCATAAAACTTCAATAGGATCCACACACAACGTGTGACGTAATGAGGCAGATGGCGTGACCGCGCCCCAACATCTCAATCGCGAGAGTGTGACGTCATAAGATTTCAAAGCGTGGGAAACATTAATAGGACGACGCTATGACACTAAAAACGTGGTAAGTCGGGGTGGTTATTTCCCACTAAACGAATTTTTCCAATGTCGAGATCAAGCTAAATCGATTTCTAGTACCAGAAAACTGTAGGTTAACCACTTTCATCAAAATCCTTAGAGCCGTTTTCAAAATAAAATTTACAGAGATACAAATATATTATGTATTGATATTTTTCTTTTAGTGGTGTCGAAGATTACGGCCCAGTCTTTGGTTCCACTATGCCAAAAAAATCACACATCCACGCATTCTTGTCTCCAAGAATGATTCCTTAAATTTTTCCCCTCATTAATTTTTTCCTGAATTTCATTTTTTGAGGCGAAATGAGCGACATGAAAAACATTTTTTTCACTTTCTTAAACATTCGTTCAAGGATTTCAGTGGAGATTGTGTATTTATAGTTTTGTACGTGTACTGTATATGTGTCTTTGGAACGAGAGCTAGAAAGAATTTGAACATATGTAAATGGCTTAAAAATTACTTTTTCGTATGTGTGAAACTAGAACATGTGTAGACTAAATTATTGACTTCATTTAAAAAAAAAACTAAAATTTATATTTATGTAGATAGTAATTTACGAACATTGGAATCGTAAAGTGAACTCGTGCATAATAAATTAAATTAAAATTAAGCTTACATTATGACTGACATTAAATAGTGTGTGGTGAGAAGCATTTATTGGTACAAAAGTTCAGGTGTGTTAGCAAGACACAACAAAATTTGGTATAGAATCGTGCATTATGTCAGTAGAATGATTTTTTTAAGGAAATTAATTCTTCCCCCCCCCCCCCCCGAATTCTGAAATTCCTTATTCAGCAATTTGTAAATGAAATGATGTGAACATATTTGTATTCTTGAGTTTCGAGAAATGTTAAATGTGTACTTGATGTAAATTTTTAAGGAATATTAGGATCACCGGGATTTGCACCATTTCGTTTTTTTTCACTAGACAGGGAGTCGCCAAAAACCACAGATAAGAATCTCGCTTCCTGTAAGCCCAGAAATCCCTTAGGAAGAGGTCACCTTGCAGAACTTGAATACAATAAAATCCCCAGGGCATAGCAGGTAAAATTTCAAGAATTTTTGCAAAGTCATGGTCAAGAGGACGACATGGCTAACCAACAGGTTCTTCAACCCCTTCCCCTCGTAAACACTTTCTCTCAAGAGAGCATGAGGCAGGACTTTCAGCCAATAGCGTAGCTGAAAGTCATAGTGTCCTTTTTGGCGCATGCGCGCTAGAGTTTTGTAAAAGTTTGAGCTAAGAGGAGATTTTTCTCTCTTGACCTCTTGACTCTCGCATTTGAATCCTGTTGATCGTAGCGCGAGGTTTAACCGCTCAAACACTTTTTTCTGTTTTTGCTAAGTGGATCAGTTTACCCACTCTTATGCCCCGGTTCTCTTCCAGTAGGGAAGGCTCTCTATGGAGTTCAAAAAGTATTCGCCCTATGCTTGATGGTGGCAGCAAACTTCCTGGCCAAGCACCCTAGTCTCTAATGCCTTGAACTGTTGATGATGGATGATCGTACGCCTGTGACTCCCAGCTATTTTGTTCCCCACCCGGAGAGCGAACACCCACGGTGACTACGCCAGTAGAAGCCATTATTGCAGACAGTTTGAAGGAGTGAAAAAAAAAAGATTAACGAAAACGAGGCAGCTCTACTCTTAGACGTCTGAATACTTGAACGTCATTCCCCAGAAAACTCTATTCCTGGTTGTTGCTCTTCTCATTCCCGGAAGAAATGGAAGAAAAAAAAACCTAGACCAGTGTGACTAGCATTCCTCGACCCACGACTGATGAGCCTCCTTTGAAAAACGTAGCATTGGTCACCGACTCTATGATGCTGAAATAACTACGCAGGGAAAAAGAAAGGTAATTTTGCAACTATACAATTCATTTCGTCGACTTGTCCAACTGACTCTATCGCTTCTTGAAAATCCGAAAAAATGTGCTGCCTTAATTAACTGAGAAAACCCATGATACAACTCTCGAAACTTACTCTAAAGTGAATTTTTTTGTTGTTGAAAAAATTGTCTTATTAAGCTGTAGCTGCTGAGTGTCATGATACCGTTTGCTTAACCAAAAATATTTTTTAATGTGTCCTTGTTCATAGAGGGAAGGTATTAAGATAAAATGGTGGTTAAAACAAAATGCAAGTAAATTTTAAGAGGAATCGAAAAGTGTGTGTGTGTGTGGGGGGGGAGATAATAAAGAAACATGATATTTGAAAGGATACAATTAAAATAAAGGAAAAAAATATCAAGTGTAGATCACATATTTTTCTTCCTAAACAAATGATAATTGAATCACGCTGAATTTTGAATAATAAATGAACATTTACAAATTGAAATGTTAAAATTTTGAATACCAGGCAAATCAGAAAATTCTGTAATCAATCTGAAATATACACCCAACAAAATTGAAATTGGACTCTAAAACTCATTTTCGGCATTCGTGGGTGCTTTGTGAAAATAAAACAAAAGAAAAAAAATCTGTAAAAATCTCAACAAAATTCTGATCAGGCGAGAGGCCTGATTAACAATAAACGCAACTGATAGTCAGTTTTTACACCTAAAAATTTTGAGTCACCTTTATTACTTGCTTATGCGTGTTCAGTGAATCAAAGTATTGATAGAAAAATCTTGTGTAATTTTTTTTTATCAAGCTCATGAATCACCTCTGCACTTGGCAGAGTTCAAGGATCTGAGCCTTATAAGATTTAATTAACATATACTTTGACAACGTAAATTTTAATGTTTGTGCATACAATTTTTCTTTTGTTCTTCCACTAATTTTTTTTATACATCACGTGCTATATTGTTCCACATTATTTGATACAAGTGTATTTACGCTGTAGGGGCGAGAAATTACGCCCCTATGTAAATTGTGTGATGGACATTAAATCCCATCGATGTTGAAAGATATGAACATTCCAGAACAACTATTTACATATGTATTATTTAAAAACGGATGTAAAACGTGGAAATGTACCAGAATAGGCCACATTCCGATGTGCCTATTTGTCATGACGATTGTATTCACGGAAGCACCGCTATTGTTCCTGAGGAAATGCAAGCTGCCGGAGGAAATGCAAGCTGCAGGGCACACGGGAGCTAGAGGTCAATGAAGGAGATAGTTAGAGGTCAACGAGAGAATAGCCCAAGGTTAGCGACGGGGTCGCGTGCTCCGATTAGGAAGAAGAGGAGCGCCTCAGGCAAGGGAGGCAGGAGCCACTCAGAGGCGAGGAGAAGTATCGGGGGAAAAACTTCAGGATAGGAGTGAGGAACGAAGACAGTTGACGGAGAGTGAGAGCGGAGAACGGTGGACGGGCAGCGTGAGCTGTGAACGGTTGCGGGGTGCTGTAAGCATAACGGACAGCGAAAGCTGGGAACGGTTGGACAGGGCTGGGTGTCAGCGCTGGGAAAGAAAGTTGGTGATAGAACGTGCCAGCGAGAGCACGGGGAAAACGATCGTAGTTGGAACAGACACGTGAGCCTGTAACGACGTACGGAGAAAGCGATTTGAGAAGACACGTGTTCGGGACAGAACACGAGGCATAGCTTCCGGAACAAAGGAAGGGAGGCGAACGGAAGGTTACGACGATTAGAACCTTTCACGTCTGTGACAGAAAAAGAACGGGAAAAGAGTATTAGCAGGACAGAGTATTTTGTAATGAACAGAAACTCTGATCGTTTTTTCGTGGAACTGCAGCTGTAGGAACTCAGGTCAAGGAACAATAGCTGCCGGAACTCAGGTCAAGGAACAATAGCTGCCGGAACTCAGGTCAAGGAACAATAGCTGCCGGAACTCAGGTCAAGGAACAATAGCTGCCGGAACTCAGGTCAAGGAACAATAGCTGCCGGAACTCAGGTCAAGGAACAATAGCTGCCGGAACTCAGGTCAAGGAACAATAGCTGCCGGAACTCAGGTCAAAGAACAATAGCTGCCGGAACGATTGTTTTCGAATAAATGTTTTTGTTAAGTTTTCAACAAGCCTGAGAGTGGATTCATGCTTGGAATGTCTTGCCATTATTTTTACTTCCCCTCTCCTGAATAGCAGATTTATAGTAAAGCTGGGAGAGCAAGAACGCCGGGCTGTCTGCAACTTTTCGTTGATAGACAGTCTCCAGACAAAAAGAACCTCATAGTTTTCCTTCCTGCTGCGGGGAATTTTCATCAGCGCTGGAAGCTAGTGTTGTTTGGCTGATGAGCATTAATTAACATAATGAGCTTCCACCCCCACAGCAGAGGTGAGGAAATGGCGCAGTCGGCAGGATAGTTAGTAGGCGAGTTCAGTGGAAGTAATTAGGGCAGTTTTATTCAGCGACATAGAGACTATGTTCGAGGACTCAGACAAAGAGGAACTCCTGAGTGTAACAGAAGCACGTGGCAGGAAAGTGGTAAAACAAAGTGAACTTCTAAGTGTAACAGTGGCACGTGGCAAGAAAGTGGTGAAACAAAGTGAACTTCTAAGTGTAACAGTGGCACGTGGCAGGAAAGTGGTGATACAAAGCGAACTTCTAAGTGTAACAGTGGCACGTGGCAGGAAAGTGGTGAAACCAGGTGAACTTCTAAGTGTAACCGTAGCACGTGGCAGAAAAGCGGTGAGACAAGCAAAGGACTGTGCTACACACAAAGGACTGTGGTGCAACGGAACCGGTGGACCAGAGAAGTCGACGAATAACGCTCATAACCAGAGCAAGGATCGGAAGTTCCAGGAAAATCCCATAAACAGGGACGGACAATTACGTTTCGCATGGGCAGCGAGACCAGGCGACATTCCTGTTTAGGACGCTCCTTCGCGGGCCGCGGTCGAAGCCGCTACAGAGAAGCAGAGGGGGCCCGAGAGCTCCGGTAAGTATCACTTTGTTGCCGAAATTTATATTCCTGGATCGATACCGAGTAAAAGGTTAGGAAAGAAAATTTTTAGTAGGAAGTTTTGGGCCAAAAGGCCGAGAAACAAACATATTTTTTTTTGTCAGTTTTATAGAAGAATAGGTTACGGTAATTTTAGAAAACTCAGTGTCAGTATTAATGCTTAAAGTGAGTAGGAATTGTAAAGTGTTTCGTTATTTAAAGAAAGGAAATAAGAGATATCGCTAGGAATTTATTGCATTACGAAAAAAAAATGTTACATAATAGTACTTCAAGGTTGAGAGCAAAGGCTACCGTCGGGAAATTGTAAAGTGTCATTATATCATTGCATGCGTATTGTATATATATATATATATATATATATAGTGTATAACAATGGATGAGCAGCTTTTGGATGGGAAAAAGAGTGAGGAATCCCCGGACACGTGGTCCGAAGGGAAGGAAGAATATGATAATGATAGGGAAAATGACTTAAATTCTAGTAACGAAGTATCTATTAAGGTAAGAAAACGCTAGAGAATACAGTTGATATGGAATAGAAATATAAACTTAGAATGTTAGAATGGGAGGAGACAAAATTAGCAGCAGAGCGAGAACAAAGGAATTTAGACGCACAAAGGGAACTAGAAAAAATGAAATTGGAGATTCAGCTCTTAGATAAAAGAGAAGAAAGGGAGATCCAGCTTAAGAAACTACAGTTAACTCAGGAAAAGGCGTTGGCACAAGGAAAAAATCAAATGAAGTTAGCGGATTACATAAGGATACTAGAAAAAACCTTACCCAAAAGTCCTAGTAAACCAGAAGAGGTTTTAGATTTTTTTATTCCTTAGAAAGAGCTTTCATTTTACATACAGTCCCAAAAACCATGCAAGGAAGATTAGTCATAGCACTATTTAACTCTGATTGTGTCAATCATTTATTCCGGAGACTTACGATCTAGCAATATGATTGCTACGAAACCGTCAAAGAGGCCATTTTGGGGGAATGTCATTTAACCCCAGACGTTTATCTACGACAGTTCCAGGCCCTCCGTAGGAATAAAGGAGAGAGTTACCAGCAATTGGCGGGACGCATGGGAAGAACGCTTAAGTATTATGTAGCAAACAGTGGGATAAGTACTTTTGATGAACTAATGAATCTTTTAGTTTGCGATAAGTTCAAAGGATTGTTATCACCCAGTCTAAAAACTTACCTACTACAGAGAGGATCCTAGGGAAAGCTAGTTCTAGCGAAGAACTTGGGGAAACTGTGTGATCAGTACGAGTGCCATGTGGAAGCGTTAGAGTGCGGAGAAGGAAAAGCGAAGGGAAATTTTCAGGTAGGCTCTAACAGTAAGGGGCAGCATTATAGCTCAGAAGGAATGGGAACTGGGAAGAAAGAATTTAGTGGAGTTTCATTCCCAAAAGGGAAATTTCCAACGGCAGGTCAGGAATTCCAAAGTGGAGTGGAAAACAGTAGACCATCAGAGAAGTTCTTATTTTGATTTAGGAATGAGATGTTTTAGATGTGGACAGATGGGTCACCGGAAATTTGATTGTAAGCAGAAGATACCACAGGGATCGGACAGTAAATACACTCCGTATAATTGGAGAACTGAGGCAGCTAAGAAAGTAAGCTGGGTAGTGGCGAAAGAGAAGGAAAACATCGTAGAGAAACAAGGGAAACCCAAGCAAGACCTTGTCCAGGATGTGAGAAAGGTTAGTGCAAAAATGGGGAGAGTATTGGATAGCGCATGTAGTAGCATGGAAGTAGTGAAAATACCCGTAGGGAAGCAATTAGTGGTAGCCACAGAGCAAGGGCACCAGGCAAAAAGTTTGGTAGACAGCGGAGCGGAGTTCAATTGTGTAAGGCGAAACCTATTAGCGGAAGAAAAGATGAAAGAAGCGGGGAAAGTGACTTTGTCCTGGTTCGATGGACGTACCGCGGTTTTCCCAATCAAGAGGTTACAGGTTAGGATCGTGGAGACGGGGTTGGAGAAGGCCGGGGACGCTTCTTTAGGGACGAGTGAAATTATTTGCGCTATTGTGCCGAATCTCACCAACGAGGTCATAGTTACCCCAGAGGATTATGCCAAGATGACCACGTTGAGATATTCTAGTCCAGAGTGGGCCACCGATAATGGGAAGGCGTTATGTGAAGAGGATTCAGTCCAGTAGGAGAAACCAGCAAGACCCCAGGAACTCAAGCAGTTAGCGCCAGTATAGGGTCTAACAGAATTAAAGGGAAAGCTAGTGGAGAGACGCCGGAGGCAGGAGCAACGCTGGGAGAAGTAGGCGGAGCTTTAGGATCGGAAGGATCAAGCAGCCAATCAGGGCCAGGCGCGCTTGACGAGGAGACCAGCGAGCAGGTGACGGTGTTTGGAGGTAATCCATGCCGCGAGGATGAAGAGAGTAGCCGGAAGGGCGAGGCATCAGACCACAGCAAATTCAAAGTACAACAGGAGGACGACGTAACCCTAAACAAGACACGCGAGTGGGTGAAGGAAGGAAAAGGAGGGTATGTCTATGCGGAAGGATTACTATATCATAAGTAAAAAGTGTTAGGGCAAAACACCAATCATTTAGTAGTTCCCGAGAGTAGGAGGGAGCAGATATTAAAGCTAGCCCATGATTCTGTGTTCGGAGCACACTTGGGATATAAAAAGATGTTAGAAGGAATAAGATACTCCTTCTATTGGCCATCCATTAAAAGACCCATACGTACATACTGTGAAGCGTGTCAGTTACGACGTCCCATCACAATAGGTGACCGGGTACCGATAACTGCGGTTAGGAGGCCAGCGCTACCTTTTCAGGCAGAAAATGTCCATCTTAGTGGGCCGATAGACCTACCATCAAGTAAGGGGCATCGGTGGAAAGTAGTTACGATGGACCAGCATACTAGGGCGTTCAGAAGAGTGGGAGGAACCCATGCAGCAGCTATAGCTGGTCATAAAAAGTTTAGAGGATGCGGGGTTTGCAGGAAATTTGGGAAAATATTGCTTCGCCAAAGAGGAAGTTGATCATTTGGGCATGTGGTCGGCTCGGGAAGTCACCAGCCGGACCCGGGAAAGTTACAGGCGGTCAGAGACCTGGATCCCACAAAAACCACGAGGGAGGTACATAAGTTCCTAGGGTTATGCAACCACTACAAGGAGGGTGTACCCAGATTCGCCGAAATAGCGAAGCCACTGTCGGATTTGACAGGGGAAAAGGTAGCAGAAAAAGTTGAGTGGACGCCAGCGCTCGGGGAAGCTTTCGAGTCGTTCAAGCAAAAGTTATGTACAGCGCATGCACTGTCCACACCCAAATTTGACAAACCGTTCGTGCTACATACGGACGTGAGTTCTTTGCAGTCGCGTGTTTTCTAGGTCAGCGGGATGAAAGAGGGAGGATCAGGCCCGTGGCTTACGCCAGCAAAAAATTAAATGACACACAAGCAAGGTGGGCAGCTAGCCACAAGGAGGCCTATGCTATTGTTTGGGCTCTACAGAAATTTGAAGGGTGGGTTTTTGGCCATCAAGTAGAGATCTTGTCAGACAATAACCCCTTGATTTTTTTAACTAGTGCGGCTTCACAAAGATCAAAATTACAGAGGTGGAGTCTAGCTATTGCCCAATTCAACCTCACGATTTCTCACGTCACCGGCAAACTCATTCCTCATGCCGACGCCTTATCCAGGTTGAATTTTAAAGAAAATAGCACGAGCCGCTAAAGACAGCATTACCACAGAAAAGGCAGAGACCCAGTGAGGCTCCTTAGTGGTACTGACAGTGTAAATATGTGTGTATAAAGAGTGTATTAATACAGTGAAATCTGGTGTGTAAGAAAAAAAAAGGAAAGAAAAGAACTGAGTGGCACTGACTCATCATGGGAGAGGAAGATCCCGCATGTTTCGTCCAGCAGGCAGCGGCCTGTAGGGGCGAGAGATTACGCCCCTATGTAAATTGTGTAATGGACATTAAATCCTATCGATCTTGCAAGATATGAACATTTCAGAACAACTATTTCCATATGTGTTATTTAGAAACGGATGTAAAACGTGGAAATGTACCAGACCAGGCGACATTCCGATGTGCCTATTTGTCATGACGATTGTATTCACGGAAGCACCGCTATTGATCCTGGCCGGAGGAAATGCAAGCTGCAGGGCACACGGAGGCTAGAGGTCAATGAAGGAGATAGTTAGAGGTCAACGACAGAATAGTCCAAGGTTAGCGACGGAAGGCACAGGTCAGGGAGAAAGGGTAGGGGGCACCGAGAAGCGGGGGTCGCGTGCTCCGATTAGGAAGAAGAGGAGCGCCTCAGGCAAGGGAGGCAGGAGCCACTCAGAGGCGAAGAGAAGTATCGGGGGGAGGGAGGACTTAAGGATAGGAGTGAGTAACGAAGACAGTTGACGGAGAGTGAGAGCGGAGAACGGTGGACGGACAGCGTGAGCTGTGAACGGTTGCGGGGTGCTGGAAGCAGGACGGACAGCGAAAGCTGGGAACGGTTGGACAGGGCTGGGTGTCAGCGCTGGGAAAGAAAGTTGGTGATAGAACGTGCCAGCTAGAGCACGGGGAAAACGATCGTAGTTGGAAGCAGACACGTGGATCTGTAACGACGTACGGAGAAAGCGATTTCAGAGGACACGTGTTCGGGACAGAGCATGAGGCATAGCTTCCGGAACAAAGGAAGGGAGGCGAACGGAAGGTTACGACGATTAGAACCTTTCACGTCTGTGATAAAAAAAGAACGGGCAAAGAGCATTAGCAGGACAGAGTATTCTGTAATGAATAGAAACTCTGATCGTTTTTTCGTGGAACTGCAGTTGCAGGAACTCAGGTCAAGGAACTTTGATTAAATATTTTTGTTAAGTTTTCAACAAGTTTGAGAGTGAATTCATGCTTGGAATGTTTTGCCATTATTTTTACTTCCCTCTCCTGAATAGCAGATTTATAGTAAAGCTGGGAGAGCAAGAACGTCGGGCTGTCTACAACTTTTCGTTGATAGACAGTCTCCAGACAAAAGGAACCTTATAAATTGTTTTCCTTCCTTCTGTGGGGAATTTTCATCAGCGCTGGAAGCCAGTGTTGTTTGGCAGATGAGCATTAATTAAAATAATGAGCTTCCACCCCTACATACACTATAACACATGATCATAGTGACCGAGGTTCAAATTAGAACAAAATTGCTTTATATCATATACAAGAACTGCTCCTTTAACAGTATGGGACGAAATGGATCCCGCTCCTATGTCCTGAACCCTGACCCCATTTCCTCCCATTTTCAATTAGGTTCGTCCCCAGTAGTTCCCTACCATATACTAAAATTTCGTCGAAATCGAACCAGTTTTACTCAAGTTATGACACATAAGGGCAATGGAATGGATCCCGCTCCTATGTCCTGACCTTTGACCCCATTTCGCCCATTTTCAATAGATTTCGTTCCGGGTGGTTTCCTACCAGATACTAAAATTTCATCGAAATCGAACAATTTTTACTCAAGTTATGACGCATAAGGGCAATGTAATGGATCCCGCTCCTATGTCCTCACCTTTGACCCCATTTCTCCCATTTTCAATAGAGTTTGTTCCCGGGTGGTTCCCTACCACCTACTAAAATATCATCGAAATCGAACCATTTTACTCAAGTTATGACGCATAAGGGCAATGGAATTGATCCCGCTTCTATGACCTGACCTTTGACCCCATTTCGCCCATTTTCAATAGAGTTCGTCCCCAGGTGATCCCTTATCATATACTAATATTTCATCGAAGTCGAACCATTTTTACGCGAGTTATCGTGCGGACGGGCAGACGGACAAAGCTGGAGCATATACGTTTCTTCAACCTATGGTTGGAAAGCGTAAATAAAGAAAAAGATTACTTGAAACGCGTTTAACACAACAGATTTGAAGCTTCTATGAAAAACAAAAGCTCTGTTAATTTCACTTAAGACTCCTGTTGCATTCTTTTCGTTATTAAAGGCAATAATCGTAATTTTTGCTCCCGTTATATTTCTTGAACTTTTCAGAATAGCAAAAATTAGTGGTGCTCTGTCGCTGGATTTTCTCTTTTTGTTTTTGCAGGGTTTGAGGAAGACTGATCTACTTTCTTGAATTTTACGGAACGAAAAAAAGAAAGAAAAGGGAGAAAATTCTTCTCCAGAACTGCGTTGTCACTCTGGGGAGCTGCATGGGAGAATATGGCGATTCTTTCATGCAGCTGATCCAAGCAAAATTACGAACAAAAAAAAACAAAAAAAGAGAGAGAGAGAGAGAGAGAGAGAGAGAGATTTTCGTAATTTAAAATCCTTAACTTCATTTTATTTCATTTGTAGCAGTCTTTCCTATCACGGGACAAGGGAATTTTATTTCATGGGTGGAAGATGAATGTAGTGTGTATGAACCTATTTTCTCCGTTCTGTAAATTTTTTTTCTTCTCTGTTTCCACCATTTTGCGAATTCAGTTGGTGAGAGATTTCCCCCGAAAAGCACGTTTTTTGCTGCACGAAAGTGAATGGAGAGGTATTTTTAGCTGGCAGGACAGGAGTGCTATTCCCCTTCACCCCCACGAAAGGCCTATGTCACTTTCTGGCGCGAAGGAACTGATCTTCCGGATTGGTTGACTTTCTGTAGCTGGAGTCAGTTTTTAGCCAATGAACCTGTGAAAGTGTCAAAGGTCAGCGTGCGGTGGTCACGTGGATTCCCAAAAAAGTTCCCTCTCTTGTTTTGCTATTGGGCATGAAGTAAGGACGAAAAACAGCTGGGTTGGCCACATCGGCCATTGAGCCGCTGACCCAGTAATCTTCGCAAAGATGTGCTGACGACATAGGCGCCCTCTGGGGACTTTCCTGCGTTCTACAAAATGTGAACCTGGAAAAAAAAAAAAAAAAAAAAAAAGGAGGAGTGAACTTCATGGATCTCCTTGCTGGCGATGAAAAAGATTTCGATAATTCATCCAAATACCATGGACGACTTTTATCGGGCAGGAGACTCTTCCCAAAAAGCAGACAGACGAAGGTGCCGATGTAGTGGAGGGATCGGACCCCCAAACTCTTCGAGAATCGGAAAGTAAATCCTGACTAGTAACTAGGAGTTGTATTAGATACCATCCCGCATTGCCCGGCTAAGCAGTGTCGTGGAGAGGTTGGAACCACGTCTACGTGAGCCTTTAAAGGGGTTCTTACTCACGTCTACGTGAGCCTTTAAAGAAATTCAGTCTGTAAATGTAGTTTGTTACAAATATCTGGTCTGCTAAAACAATTATGTTTAAATGTTTTTTTTTTCCTTTAAAGAAAATTGATTGAAATAGTTTTTCCTTTGGCAGGACCGAGAGGCACGCCTGATTTCTGCTATAAATAATTGGTCTCCGATGTAGTTTGCTCAGGTGGTGTTAAAATTCAGGATGTGTGTAGATAATTTGCAAAAATTAGTTTTTTTTTTTTTTTTGCTGTTTAAGTGTTGCCTTGGTAAAGAAACTTCATGTCATCTATAAGAAATAAAAAAATAAAATTTTACATGTGTTAAGATAGTGGTATTTTAGCTCTTGTATTTTTGGAGCTTGTAGTGGAATGTTATTAATGAAACTCAGTGTTTAAGTATTATTTTGCGAAAGAAGCTTCGTGTCATGTTTTATACTCAGAGGAGATAAAATAAGAAAAAAATGAAATTTTAGATGTAGTAGCAGCAGGGTATATGATTTCATAATTTTGGTACAGCTTGTCATGGGCGAGCAACCTCTCAGACCAGTGTTTCTTTTTAAGTAGAATTTAACTCTCTTTGTGTGTAGTTATTTTTATGTTCCCTGATTGCATTTGTATTTTTGAGTATAGTGTAGGTGCCATGTAGTTCAAATTTTTCTTAGAGGCAGTTTTATTATGATTTTGTGTTTTGGTGAATTTAGGAGACGAAATCTATTCTTAAAAATTTTTTAGTAGTGTGGGCTAGGTTCCAAGATCAGCCACTTTATTTGAAAAGTAGATTTTCATAGGTAGGAGACATTAAAGGGGGCATGCATGCTGACAAGGGTGTTTCCTAAGTGTTGGCCTGGATATTACCATTGTATGATGTTGGAATTCCTTGAGAGGTGATGGTTTCTGGAAATAGATAGTTCTTCGATAGTTAGGGGTAATTTTCTGAGAATAAGTGGTTCTGCAATATAGTGTGTTTTCCTGGAAAATAAGTGGTATAGTGCATTTTCTGGGAAATCAGTATTATAGAGTTATTTTCTGGGAAATAATGAATGCTGTGTTTTTCTGGAAATGTTGAGGTAGTGCATTTTTCTGGAAATGATGAGGTAGTGTATTTTTCTGGGAAATAATGATAGCCAATGTATGAGTTATTAATGGTTGGATCTGCTAAATTAGTGAAGCACTTAAATAGTGTACTTTTGAAAATGTAGATTAAGTTGTTTTATGAGTTACATGTCAGAAAAAGTTGTGTAGTTTAAAATTTTGGTGAACAGTAAGAGTGGCTATAAATATGAGTTCAAGTTTAGGAGTGTTGTGAATTAGTGTTTGCCTTTTTATTTGCATTATAAGGTATTTATTAAGTGTTCTGAGCAAGCTTGTGTTAGGAAGGTTTATATTAGAATTTCTTGATGGTGGTGTGAATTTTTAATTCTTTTTGTGACGGCGTTGTAAGTTGGTGATACATTTTTATTTAATTGAGTAAGATCTTAAGTGCAGTGTGTCATAGTGTCTAGAAGTTATTTTGGTATCAGTAAATGCTAGAGGTGTTCAGTGCTATAAGATTTTAGGGCAAATTTTTCTGTTAGTGTAGGATTGTTTATTAAAGTAACTTTTGGTTATTTAATTTTAAAATTAATATTGGATAAGGAAACTGGATTGAGGGGATTGTTCGTAAGGTTAAATGAAATCTGCATTGTAAATTTATTAAGCTACTATAAATTGATAACCGAGAGGGAAAGAAATTACACTTCAGCTATCAGAACCTATCCACAATGTTAAGCCTTTCTGTGTCATCAATCAAGTGATTTTTATTGGTTCTCGCAAATCAGCTCTCTGAGAAAATGTATCTCTAGCCTCCTGAAAAGGATGAATTTGATTTTTCATTAAGGAAGTGTTATGCCATACTGTTGTACTAGTTTAAATTGAATTGAGTGAGATTTGCTGCTTGACGTGAAATTTTAAAATTCAAGGCAAAGAATTGTTATTCCCTAGCAGAAATGTTTGTTTTTCCTTTTTTGAATTAGAAGTACATCAGTTGTGCGTCATGTTCATTTTAATTGAAATGAGGCCCAAGCTTCAATGTCAAAATTTTGTTAGAGGGTGTAAAGCTCTGTCTGTGTTTTAGAGCAACAGATACTGGTTTTCTTGTTTTGTTTAGAGGTTAAGTTTTACAAATAAATGCAGGCCAAGTGGACTTTCAAAAACCCAAACTTTGTGCAGTGAAAAATTATGTGTTTAGGTTGAATTTCATTCCTAGCTCCCATGCACCCATCTTAGCTTGACTAAGGGTAGGTGCATCTGAGGTTATGAAAGCTGATTTATCCATGCATTTCTTCCTAACCACTATGATAAACCTTCACCGCCTCCAAAAATTATTTACACATGCACATTGTCTACCATTGAGTATTTAGTTTCACACATTGGTACACATGTAACAGTAAACACCTTTTTCACACTTACTGGTTTTTCAACTCAGCTAAAAACGCAAACAGCACAAACTCGCAATAATAACTTTTGGATTTCCAAACTCAGTGTGAAATTTTATTTATCATGGCCTTGTTAAATATAATTTTCTTTTTGTTTCCAAATGTATCCACCCATTTCCCAAATTCAACATTTACCATATTTCAATGTTTATCTTTAATTTAATTTTTGCATAATTTTCCTAAGTATCCATAGCTCAAACGAATTATAACAGTGGTTCTGCTTCCAAAGAACTCTGTTTACTCGCCTGTTGCTTCAAGAAAAGAATGGCAGTCTCCCCCATATGGCTGCTTGTTAAATGATTTGATTCATTCGTCCAATGAATCTTTCGAGTACATTACGACTTCGGAAGTTATGTTCATAGATATTCCTCAAGAAACCTTCATTGCCTTAGACGCGAAAACACACAAACGATAATTTTAGCCCTGCAGAACACTCTCCAAATATTTATTTCTGTTCCAGGGGTTAATGATCTCCATGAACAAGAAGCTCATAAACATATAAGTAGTCGTCCGTCTCTAATTTTTAAACACAGGGCCAGGGGAGGAGAGAACCAGCGCACCACTTATGCCTCATCTGGTACTCTAACTCCAGGCCATTCTCTGTCGAATGGTCAGAATCAGAAAACAGCGGCACAGACCTCAGCCACTGAGACGGTCCGCAAACATGAGCCTAGTTGTTCTTCCTTTCTGTCCCCCACAGAGCCCAGTCGCTCTTCGTTTCGGTGTTGGAAAAACTTTTTTCTCACAGCCTTCAGTGCCAAATGGTAGGGATTGTTTCCATACTTTCTTCTTCCTGTTACTATCTATCATAAATACCAATTATTTGAACAAGGCATAAGTACTTTACAGAAGTACAAGTATTCTTTAGTGAATAATTGTAACCTGGTAAATTTATGTAATTTCTTGTGTAACTACCGTTATTCAGACTTCTCCAAAGAAACCAAAAACAGGTAAAACAGGCCAATGCTTTTCATATAAAAGCTTTCTGTTAAAATGATTTACAACGTGTTTCATAAAATATGCTGACTTTTTATTACAATGGATGATGATTCGCATCTCAGTGATTTCTTAAAGCTTTGCACTAAAACGTCTCTACCATAATGAAGACAGTAGTCGAATATGCATCCAGGCTGCAGAACTGGGGTATGTGAAAGAGACGACATCCATATATTTCACAGTGTTACGGCGGAAAGTGTGTCTTTTTACTAGTCCCATTATATTGTACGTTCGATGAATTCACAAGAAGTGCAGAAATTTTGCGTTAGATAATCTTCACTAAAGTTAAAACTTCATTGGATTCAGCACTCGAATTGATGTTTGGCATTGGAAATTCAAATGTCTTGAATATGAAATTCCACGTGTCACTAAACGTGACGAACCAGTTCGTGCACTGTAAGTTTCAACGAAATTCAAGCTTGTAAAATTGAATCTTATAAGAATGAATTTACTACCAGATCCGGTGTTCACTTATATTTATGCATGTGTATATGTGTGGCTCTACGTAAAAGTTATACATCACGGTTCGGAACAGATGGCATTAAATTTACGTTTTGATGAGAAATTGGGAAAATTTAAGGTGCCACTCTAAATGATTACAGAGCTACCAAATTGCATTTCATGGGAACTCTACCTTCCATAGGAACTTTGGGTGCATGGGTTTTATATGGAAAACCAAAAATTAATATATATTTAATGTCTCATTTTATGACCAGTGACACAGAACAGGAAATTTATAACAATAATTTGCGGCTGAAAAATTTATTATATTATTTATCAAGGATCAGTATTTCAAATTGCTCAGGTGCACTTAGAACACTTCTGTAGAGTAAGTTAGAAAATGTGGATACACTGTTAATGCATTGCGTTACAGTACGCAAAAGATTGTATTTAAATATTTCTTGCAAACCACTAAAAAATGTGCTTTCTAACCATGCTAATGAAATCTTTCCTTTCAGATTTACCAAGGCAAAAAAGAAGGTCTTGATTACCAGTCCATGGTCATGCTACAAGTATTCCTGGGACTTGCATCTGTTTTGGGAAGTGCTTCTTTTGGCATCATCGTAGTGAAGAACAGCATCCAATGCATGATCGCAAGACAGTACCTGTGCCAAGCTTCTTGTTTTCTTCTGTCGGGATGCCTCATCGCCTTCGTCGCCTTTGATGACTACCACGGTTACCTTCTTTTCGTTTGGGTGTATGGGTTCTTCTACGGAGGGTACCAATATTCTCTAAAAATGTTTACATTTGAGAAGGTTAGAGCCAGAAATTTCGCCAAAGCCTGGGGATACTTGCAGTGTAGCCAGGCTATTCCTACAGACATAGGTCTGCCTCTTACAAGTAAGTAGCATAGAGTTAAATGAAGATATTTTGGTATTGTCATAGGTTTTGAAACCCATTGCTGATCATATAAATTATTAAATATTTTCTATACTTTGCAATCAAACTTCGATTTAGTTTTCATTAGTGATACAACAGTCTTTCTCCTTCAGTAACGAAGGAATAATCCTCAAATAGGGAGGGGCAAGCACCGTGAAGTATAAAAACTGAAAGTAAACTGCTGGCCATTAACAGTGCAACACCAGGAAGATCGCATACCAGGGGCCCGAAAGTTGGCCGAAGGGCATAATGCGGGCGCACATATAAATGATTAACCCGACAACACATATGGAAATCATGCAGGACAGTAACGCTCCCTTGAACTCGTATAAGAGGGGTGAACAAGGAGCCGGTGTTAAGCATTCGAAATGTGTTTGCTGGCCGTTTCTGGTCATCGACAGCTGCAGCATGCCCCATCGATGATAACGGCAGCCCTACCAGCAGGTTTCAGACTTCGATCGCGGGATAATTGTTGCATATCGGGTTTGCTGATTACCATTCCGAGACATCGGTGCTCCTACAGGACGGCATGCGGGCACGGTGTGGAGAATAAGGCGTCAGTGGGTAACGGAGGAACGAACAAACCGACGCTTGGGATCCCAATGGCCCCGTCACACCACCAAATGAGAAGACCGACATCTGGTGCGCATGGTTCTGACCGATCACACAGCCACATCAATCACCGTAGCTCAACAATTTGGGCATGTGGCATAACACCCAGTCTCTGCACAAACGGTTCGACATCGTCTGCAGCAGCGAAGCCTTTTTGCTCGGTGCCCATTGCTTCGGTTACCTTTGACTGTACAACTTCGGCATTTACGACTGCAATGGTGCCAAGAAAATCGCGCATGGAGGAGCAAATAGCAAGACATCGTGTTTTCCAACGAATCCCGCTTCAGTTTGCAGCACCATAGTGGACGAATCCGTATCTGGCGGTTCCGTGGCGACCGGCTGAGTGAGTTCTGCATTATGCTGAGCCATACCGACCTGGCACCTGGCGTTATGGTATGGGGTGCCATTGGACTCCACTCCCGCATGCTCCTCTTCAGCATTACAGGTACGTTGAACAGCCATCGTTACATCACTGAGGTGTTGGAGCCTGTTGTTGTACCATATCTTCAGGAACTGTCTGGTGCCATTTACAAACAGGATAATGAGCAACCGCATGTGACACGCATAGTCCAAGACTTCCTGGGTCGCCACCATGTGCCACGTCTTCCTTGACCCTCGCAGTCCCTTGATATATCGCCTATTGAACACGTAAGGCCCATGATCGCCGAACGACTGGCACACCAGCGACCGTCCCCGGTTACAACAAACGAATTGTGGCATCGTAACGAAGCTGCATGGATGGACGTTCCCAAACCCACGTCCGACGTGGCTTCCTCTCGAGGCCGGGCCGTGTAGCGGCTGTGATTTGCCACCCACGGTGGCTACACCAAATACTGATTGTTATGACTTCCCCTCGTCTCGCCATGCTGTATTTGTAATAGACTCACCTTTGTATCATCTACTTTCTGTACGATAAATATGACTTTGATATCTCTTGTTTCTCGTGGTGATGTACTTTTAATGGGCAGCAGTGTAAAAAAAAAAATTGCAACACCGCAGTTTCGCCGAATTTTAAAACATTAGCTGGATGCTGAAACCAAAATCTATTTAAAGATTTGATGAAGAAAGATAGGGATATTTTGCTTAACTTTTTTTGTAACTTTTCACAGTTGAAATGTAGAAAGTTCGAAGAAGTAGAAAGTAATTGCACATCACTTATGTGGCCTCAGTGTTTGCAATGAGAAAGATGGTGATACAGACTATAGCCGCTTAACGTCGTCGCTACGATCCGGAGAACCACGATGTAAACAACCCAAAACAGGGAATATATCTTCATAAGATACTATTCCAAAACGGTTAAATGTGGTTCGTCGAAATATTTCCCTTACCTGTACAGCATACTGGAATAATTAAATATTAAACGTGAGCTAGCGCTAGGATTCATTATTTCCTCTTGCTTGCACTTTAAGGAGCCCATGTTGAATGAGTTATGAGAAAGTGCATATTATGATAATGAAATAAGCACAAGAGGGCACAGAATAATAAATAGGGCTAGGATTTATACGTAATTAAATATTTTTAAACATTTTACGTTTTTTGCCGTTATTATAAATATTTGCTGTTTTACTACAAAGATTACATATTTTCACATTATTTAAAAATATTTTTACATAAATCGCCAGTTTTTGAGAAAAAATATCTAATATGTCTCTGCTGAAGCAAACTATGAGCCGACAAATGGCAAGTTTCGCGTTTTCAAGATACATAACACATCAAAGCCAACAGATGGCTGCACTATATCTGCACCAGTTTGCTTTATCATCTCAGATGAGAGATAAGGAAAGCAGACTGAGTTATCTGTCATTTAATGTGTACTCTCGTGTATAGTTTCTTTCTAAATAATTTCGTTCATGTTATTGTTTGAAGTCTGTTTTTCCTTTTCAAGTTGTTAAGTCAATTGTGACATGCAAAAAATTAAATCAACCATATCATCCAAATTAAGGGCGTATATTAACAAGTTTTCCGATGAAGGACTCAGAACTGACGGAAATATTTTGTTTTGTGGTGTGTGTTATTTCTTGTGACGAGCGTTTTAAAATTTCGCAACCTCTTAAAACTGGGAAACGTATAACAATAGCAAAGTGAAAAACACTTTGTTGAAACAAAGGCGTTTAACAACAGAGTTTCATGAAACAGTAAAGGGAAACCTGTTAAAGGTTCCAGGGAACAGTAAACAAGTCAGTTCAAATTTCACTTTATGTTATGCTATGCATTAGTGCGTTCAGATATCTCGTTTTCGAAAGTAAACAATCCAGTGTTTAGAAGTTTCTTAGAAAAAATACTGCGGTCAAATAATTCCAAACGGATCTACTCTAAGAAAATATTACTCGCATATTATAAACGACGAAACGGTACTAAAAATCCAGGAGAAAATCAAAGAGTTTCCTTCTGGATATCAATAAACGAAACAACAAGTGCGCATGGGAGATACACTCATTGTCATAAAAATCTGCGCACCAAGGAAAAGCCGTGCGATTAACACCAAGCTCGACGAATAGATACGGGGAGGGCACACATGCAAATGATTAAAGTTTCGTGCGTTCCGCGTGCCGCGGATCTGAGACCGGCGCTACATCGCAATTCTTGGGGCTAATAAGGCGTCGCGCAGGGGACTCCACATTCGTGCCGAAGTGCACCGTAAGAATCAGGTGAGGTCTCTGAGCGATAGACATGCCAAGGAGCCGCCGTTGATATGCGTACGGGCAACTGACGGAGTTTGAACCAGGCCGTATCTTCGGGATAAGAGAGGAAAAGTGGCCGGCGCGCCGAATCGGCCGTTATTTGGGGTGGTCGGATAGTAAGGTGCGATCGTGTCGGGAGCAATGGATATAGGAAGGCACCCAGACACAGCGGACTATACCTTGTAACGTACCAGGAGATGTGACGTACCTTCCCGAAGGACGTACACGACATAAAGGCAGATAGGAATCAGGATAAAAATGACGGAGAAATACACTTCGTTATAATGGCGCCCGAACTATCCGGATGACCCGACCGTTCACAATCTCGCAAATGGTGTGATGTTATTTCCACACCGCGAGATAGGAAAAATAAGAGCAGCACTTCGAAAAAAAAATAAAATAAAATAAAAATAAGGGGGAGATGATGTAACGTACCAGGAGATGTGACGTACCTGCCCGAAGGACGTACACGACATAAAGGCAGATAGGAATCAGGATAAAAATGACGGAGAAATACACTTCGTTATAACTTGGACGACCCAGACCCACCACCAGTAGAGAGGACCGCCGTGGGATCGTAAGAGATGCACGCACAGATGCAACGACGTCCTTGTCCAATATCCAGGGACATGTAGTGGTTGTACAAGGGACTCCTGTGTCCGCCAGGACCATTTCCAGACACCTGGCAGAAGCGAATCTGCACTCTCGACGGCCTTTACTTTTTCTACCATTAGCAATTGACCATCGTCGGCGTCGATTGCAGTTATGTTAGCAGCGAGCAAAGTGAAATGCTACGGACTGACGACGTATAGTGTTCAGTGACGAATTCCGCTCCTGTATGGGACGACGACCTACGTGTCAGAGTGTATAGGACTGCAGGTGAGAGCTACAATCCCAACTTCACTGTACAGCGGCACACATCCCGAACTGCAGGCGTGCTCATCTGGGGAACCATCGCGTATGGCAGCCGGACTTCCCTCGCAGTGATCTAAGGGACGTTGAAAGGACTGCGCTACATACAGGAGATCATGCTTCCCCCTGTGCTGTCTTTCCAGGCGGTGCGGCCAGGAGCCATTTTCCAACAAGATAACGCCCGTTCGCACAAGGCTCGGATTTCTTAGGACTGTCTACGTCATGCTTCGACGCTCCCATGGCCTTCCAGATCGCTTGATCTCTCACCCATCTAGCACATGTGGGACCATCTGGGACGCCAGCTGTCTCCATGTCCCAGCCAGTGTTCAGGATTTAGAACGTCACTTGCTAAAAGTGTGGGCCATTCTGTACCAGGATAACATACGGTGTCTCTTTAACTCCATGCCAGACCTGTATCACCGCATGTATCCGAGCACGAGGTGGTCCGACGTGGTACTAACGCTTTCCGGAATGTGCACCGTACGTCCGCAGGTACACATATTGTAATCGCTTCTGTCCTTGGTCTGTACCATCTCACTACTACACTGCTGGCCACCCAAAATGCACCACCAAGAAGGACACGAGATAGCAAAGCCAGATTTACTGGACACATAACAACAGATACAAAGATAAACCGATTGAGCTTACAGGCTCGTGCGACTTGCGGAACACGCAGACATCAATAGTTCGTGTGGCCCCCGTGGATGGCAATAACGGCCGCTACACACCGCGGCATCGTACGAAAGAGGCTTTGGATGTGGGCTTGGGGTATGTCGGTCCAGGCTGCTTCCACACGTTGCCACAGTTCATCAGGCGTAGCCGTGGGTGGTGCTTGCCGGGCCACTCAGTTGCCGATCAGGGACCAGACGTGTTCAATGGGCGACATATCGGGAGAACAGGCGGGCCACGGTAGCAGTGACACCTGTTGGGCCGTGAAGAATTGTTGCACGATGCGTTCCACATGCGGGCGCGCATTGTCCTGTTGAAACGTGGCCGCTGGAAGGTCCGGCAGGTAAGAGAGAACTACAGGCTCCAAAACGTCGGAGATGTAGCGGTGGCTGTTGAGTGTACCGGCGATGCGTACCAGAAGGGCGCGGGCGTCAAATCCAATTGCGCCCCAAACCATAATGCCAGGCGACAGACCCGTATGGCAATGCATAATGCAGGCGTCATACAGTCTCTCGCCACGATGCCGCTACACGTGGATCCAACCATCGTGGTGTTGCAGGCAGAAGCGGGATTCGTCAGAGGAAACAATGTCGTGCCATTCCGCAGTCCAGGTGCGGCGTTCAACAACCCACTGTACGTGCCAACACAGGTTGTTACGCAACACACTCTAATTCCTTCGCTAACGTTCGTGATGTGGCGGTGCGAGCCGTCAATGCCCGCCACACAACATGCCGGTCCTCTCGTTCGGTGGAGTTCCGCGGCTGCGGCAATCGCTGACGTCGGTCCGTCCGGCCCTCCTGCACCCACCGAATCCATACTCGCCTCACTGTGGCTGGATGTTGTCCCACACGGGCGCCGATGTCTCGGTACGATAAACCGCTGTCTCGATAAGGCACTATTCGTCCTCTGTCGAACTCCGAAACGTGCTGGAATGACTGCAGTATTCTGCGACGAGGCATCAGGAAACTTCCCACGGGCAATGTCCGGCAGCACAACACACTTCCACTACTTACACCTCGCCTTCTGTGCACCCTTAATATAGTGCTTCTCGGTGGCGTGCCGGGCGCACATTATTTGCATATGCCCTGCAATGCTAATCGTTTGCATGTCCTCTCGCGGGCGACGCATGCTGCGAATTTCAGGCCAATCGGATGCTTCCTTCTTGGTGCTGCATTTTGGGTGGCCAGCAGTGTAAAATCTCATTTCAATCCGACGCCTTCTTCTTGGTGCGCGGATTTTTATGACAATGAGTGTATAAAGGAAACGTTATTTTTGGACAGCTGAATGAATCAGCACTGTTGATCTCATGCTTAATTACAGTCTGTACCTGCGAAGCATTAGCAAAATGTAACCACCACACAGTTGCTATATTGATCAACGAATTGTTGTGAGTTTTATGGCCAGAGGGAGTAAAATATGAAAAAGTACTCTTATTGGTAACTGATGCTGCACCCTGCCTTATGAAAGCAGTTACAGCACTTTCTGTGCTGGTCCCCAAGATGATTAACTCGACTTGTCTTGCTCATAGGTTCCACAGAATTGCTCGATGAATCCGCTGCAACTCACAAACCGATTCGTTGATTGCAACAGGTAAAAAAATTCTTAAACTTCCTAGCAGAACCGAAAAGTTGAAAGAAATGTTCTCAGACTTCCCGCTGCCACCTCAGCTTGAGATGGACCAGTTGTTTATAGGATGCTGGATATTAGGGAGACAACTTCAGCGAAATCAAGGAAGCAGTCTCTCAATTTGACTCGGACAATTCTGCTTCCGTTGGAAAAGGACAAGTTCTGCTGGATAGATATACTTTATGAGAGGAGTTGACTTTCCTAACGACACATTTGACTGTATTGAATCGGGGTATCACAGAACTTCAAACTTCAATTGCTCTTTGGTAAGTAGTCCGAGTAAATTTGAAGAGAAGATTGACACACAGTGTGTTATGAAAGGTATCCACGCTCGGCCACATTGGAGAAATTATAAAACACAAGATGAATAGCATTGTAAAACAATCCAGGTCCAGAAACCATTACAACTATAAATAAACATGTTCCATGGGACTTCAACTGGCAGCTGTGATGTTTTAAAAGATAAGGAATTCTCGGAATTCTGACGATGAGAGCTCATTCAGCCAATTTAAAGATATTTTGAAACAAAACAGTAGGAGCTTTGGTTTCGACAACTGAAGTGCTATGTTGTTGCTAATTGTAATAGCAATAAGTTAGTTGGAAACCTTGGTTTTGGGTAAAGTAATTTAAAATTTGTAAAGTAATTTTTTAATTTCTGAGGACTGTAAAAGTAAAGAAATTATAAGAAGTTATTAAAAATATAAAAAGAAATATATTACATATTGTAGTGACTTTGGTTTTTTTCTACATATTTCCTCATTTTTAATAAATATTTTATGTGCATAGTTTGAAATTTATATTACATATAAATCCTAGTCCTAATGATAACCATCATAGGAGATGCGCGAAGTAAAAGGATTGACATGCAGAGTGCAAATGCTATTAATGCACACCACGATGTAGCACTGTCTTCTTATAGTGCTTCTCGGTCTGACAATCCACGAAACGTTTTAACTGGCAAGAAGTATGCTTCAGAATGCGTGCCGTTGTTTTCTATAGCTATCGTTCTTTCAATAGAGAAGCGCAAAAGAGGGGATAGCTCCGATGGTAAGCCATAACTGATACTATTCCTGTACTTGACGATATAAGTGACGAACGACGCATAACGAAAATGTTGAGATGGAACTTTCTGTTCTATTCCCATCTCTAACTGCACGTTTATGTTCTTTACCTTCAAATCTTTGAAGTCACTCCAAAATACGAGTTCTTCTGCAGGTTTGGCTGATATTGAACTCATGTCATTTCAAATGACAGTGTTGCTAAAAATATTTATATTTACTGTAAGCTAGTACTGGAAGAATATTCTGACGAATGCTATTTTTCATTCATCTGGAAAAACCGTTGTGGTCTTCGTGAATGTTAAGACGGAGTTTACAGTTTACTGCAGTTGTCTCGATATGAAAATACACTATATCATGAAAAGTATCCGGACACCACTTTTAAGTAGTGAATTTGTCCATATACGTCACAGCTATGGCCTATACGGATATAAAAAGACGCACATGGCTTGCTAACCATCATAGACAAGCATGAACGGTAGAATGGGTCGCACGACAGAGCTCAGTGACTTTCAATGTGGCACCGTCATAGGATGATTCTTAGCAACAAGTCAGTTCCGGAAATTTCTGCTGTGTTGCATGTGCCCCGACTAACTGTAAATAACATTAATGTGAAGTGGTTGCAACAGTTCACAATAACACCACTTCCTAGGTTGCAAAACTCACCACCGAGTTCCAAAATGCTTCTGGAAGCAACACCAGCACCTTAACGGCTCATAGACAGCTGAAGGGAATGAATTTGTTTCCATGGCCGAGCAGCCGCACACTAGCCACGAGCCTAACATAAGAAAGATCAACATCAAGCGTCGGTTGGAGTGTTGTCCAGTGAGATTGGACTCTGTAGAAGGGAATAACGAGTTCTGGAATGATGAATCATGTTTCACCATCTGGCAGTCCGACAGACGAGTCTGGGTGTGGATGATGTCATGTGAATGCTACCTGACCGACTGTGTTGTGCGAACTTTGAAATTTGGTCGAGGAGGCATCGTACTCTTGGGCTGCTTTTTGTAGTTTGGGCTGGGCCGTGTAGTTCCATTGGCAAAAAATGTTAACGCTGCTGCCTATAATGACATTCTCGATAGTTCTGTGCTCCCAACATTATGGAACAGTAGGATGAAAGCCTTTTCTTTATGACAGACAATGTCCCTGTCCACAAAGCCAGGTTCATGAAAGTATGTTTTTATTATATAGGCGTGGAAGTACTTGACTATCCTGCACAAAGCCTGTAATTCCACCCTATGTAACGCAATCGAAATGAAGTAGAACACAAACAGCTATATGGAACTTCCAGACATCGGTGACCCATATATGACTAATGCTCTTGTAGCAGAATGGCAGGCAATTTCTGAAGCAACGCATCATAATCTAGCGGAAAGCCTTCCCAGCAGAGTGGAGGCTATGATAGCATCAAAGGGTGGACCAACTGGATATAAATTCTTCTTCTACACTCATGTTCATAAAAAACAAAACACCTCAAAGGATTTGAGCTACGACTTGGATTTCTACAGGATATGGTCATTAGGAGATACAGAACATATTATTAACATATCAATGTCATACGTACCAGGTGTGTCGATGTAGCTAATAATCGATGTGGCCACCTCTGGCTTGTAACACCTGCTGTACACGCTGAGGTATTGAATCAAATAATGTGGGAATGGTGTCATGTGGAATAGCCATCCAGGCTGTATTTTCCAGCGTCCAAAGTGCATCAAGAGTTTCTGGTGAACGTCGTACCGCTGCACCTGTCGTTTGAGCATGTCCCAGAGATTTTCTATGGCTGATAAATCCGGCGATCTAGCCGGCCACGGCAGAAGTGGAACGTTTTTATCCCTGAAGAAGGCACTTGCTATTGCTGCAACATGAGGTGATTGTTCTGCTGAAATATGGCCTCGGGACGTCCTGCAGGCACGGAAGGTTGACCGGCCGTAGAATTTCATTGACGTAACGGACTCACGTTGTGGTGGTACACACTCTCACGAGAGGTAATCTGCTTTCGTATCCGATAGCTCCACAGGCCATAAAGCCTCGTGTTGGTGCTGCATGTCTGGTGTGAATACACTCTTCCCAACGCTTCTACCCCTGTCGTCGCGATGAACCATTGCAGCCTGGCAGTCCGTTGCTGCGGTGTCAAAGGTAGCATGAAAAAGGTTCGACGAGCCTCCAGTCCGAACTGTAATAACCGGCGACGTACTGTTACAGCTGACATGGTAGAATACGTCACAGTTCACCACTGTCTTTGAGTGACCGACGGCGTTTTCTATGTACCACCAGCAGAACCGCTTTTCTTCGTTCCCTGACACTCTTACCATGACGGACCCACTGCGTCCCACACGACCGGCAATATCTCGGTGGAAAACATTGCAGTCTCTCGATACGACCTCTGTCGAACTCGCTGATGTGACTGTATGACTGTCTTACACGACAATGAAGCATTCTTACCCACTGCTGACCAAGTACTGACATGCCGACCGAACCACGGGCGCTTTTGACAGAAAAACTGCCTGTTTCCGGTCTGTGACGTTGTGTGATCAGATTTGTCTGGATGGGACGCTCATGCACCATGCTAATTATTTCTGCGATATTTCCTGATTAGCATATTCCGTAAAAATCAAAGTCGTAACTCGATTCTTTTCAGGTATTCTATCGTTATTTTTTATTTATTTTTATTTCACTTTTTTTAACATTAGTGCATTACAGGAAGTTTGTGGATACTTTTGATCAGATAGTGTGTATGCAAATACGTGAAACTAACATTTGTTCTTTACGATACCCGTGTTGTGACTTTCATTAAGTTATAATATTACTCGGGGTTCAAATTACTTTGATTGCAAAAAGATAAGGGCAAGAACGACTTCAACAGTGTGCGAGACAAGTTTTTATTATTTCCTTCTTGAAAGATACACCAAGAAGTTTGATTTTCAGGTGTTTTCCAATAGCAGTTGTAACTTGATCACAACGTAGGTAGTACACGAGTCACAATATTTTTCATGTTCACAAAGATAACAAATAATAACGTAGGTTAGCATCAAAATAACTCTAAAAACAATCGTGAAGCCAAATGACAGAATGACAACTACCTCATCTAGACAATGACGTTGCTAAGATATTTAGCTGATCTCCAACACCTAAGATCCATTAAAAAAACCATTTATATCTACATCACCTTGGTTTAACTGCTTTCTAATGATGCCACAAAGAATAAACTTGGGAGTTCTAACGTGATATTCTGTACAGAGAGCATAACGAAAAGAAACTAAAATTTACAAAAGAGAAAATAAATCGAAACGTAAAATTAAGTAGATATGAGTATACGTCACATTATCACCCCAGCCTTTTAAATCAAAACTCGAATGATTAATATGTTATCTTTTCTTAAGTTAAATATTTAATTATTGGCATTCAAAATCTTTCAATCCAAAAAAAATTCATTTCGTAAAAAAGGGCAAAAATCTAAAAGGACCTCTCAATGGTACCAGTGTAAAAAATTCGAAGCTGAGGTGTAAAATAAAAAAAATAAAACTTCAGTCTAAAAAATTGATTTCGTTAAAAACGGGGGTAAATCTAAAAGGACCTCTGAGTGGTACCAGTGTAAAAAATTCAAAGCTGATGTCGGTACAAGTCCCATAAATGAGAAGAAGCCGATATCAATTCAGAAGCTGAAATGTTGTGCAACAGAAATGAAACGAAAATGAAACAGTCGATGCCGAAGCAAAAGTGCTTTCCGGTCAGTTTGGTCCCGAAGTCTATCCTGGTATAAACGGCAGCACTTACCTCAGCAGCTTTTCAGGGTGACCAAAGTGAAATGGCACTGAGTGGAAATGAGTGCTCTTCACTTTTCTTAGGCTGAAGCAGGCATAGGCTTCGCGTGCATCCAAATCACATATTCCAAAAACTAAATCCAGGAAAATAAAGAGACGGAGGTCAAGGACGAATACTTGAAGAATAAAACTCAGGTCTTTTGAAAGGTCTGTTGAATGGGAAACTCGTAGACTGGTGGAAGTGACAAGTATTAAGTTACTATCCGTAATTGCACGATCTGGAACTGTGGACGAAAAATATTAAAATCCATGATGAATTAAATGACTTTAATTCACATATCCTCAGTCATAAAACCACATACTTACAGATTAAAACAATACATGTGAGACCTTTCCACAATTCTACTGTAGGGGCATCTTCAGACATTAAAGCTAACACAGCCACACGGAACAAAATAAGTACTGTCTAGTTCAACTGACGTCATGTCATGTGTCAGTACATGCGAAATAGACTCAATGTGAAACTGACTAAAAATATGTTATTTTTTTCCACTTTCAAGTTGGTGGAAGTGAGCTGCTCCCTTGAGACACGACGGTTCGATGCAGCAGAAGTACTTGACGATGACGAAGATATAGTGTGGGCAGAACGTCCCAAAGACATGACAGCAACTGGAGTACTGGAGGAAGATCAGAGAGGCACGGATATTGAAGTTGACGAAGAGCAAAACTTTGCTCTTCGTCAACTTCAATAAAATGTATTGCTTATAAGAGGCAGTGGACGATAATATATCGTGTATAAGAAATCTCGAAGACATGTTAGGAAGTATCGCTGTAAGGGACGGATATCAGACCCGCTCCAAAGACAACCAACGTGAGATTTTGATGACAGAAATAGTCACAGTGGGAGATGACACAGGTTGCCTTCAGCAGGTACGCCGAATAGAGCTCACAACACTAGTTGTAGCACTAGATGTCTATGTTAAAAAGCATAAAGGTAATAGTGACGTTTTCCTTTCTTAATGACACAGTATTTCCACAGTGAGAAGAAACTTCACATATTTCCTCAAATAAGGGCAGAAACTTTTGACAAGAGCATGAGAAACCTACGACTGAAAATGTATTGCTTATAATTCTGAATCTTCTACTTTCAAGTCGGATTCCCGACGTCGGGTATTGTAGTACCTAGTTTAGGCTGTCTGAGCCTACACAGCGCTTGTTGCTCTTTGCACTCCGACTCTTTCATTATTGCAGGGTTGGTCTCTGTCTTTATTCAGTTACAAAACAGGTCAATGCCGCAAAAGATGTGCGGAGGAAAAATGGCGCAATATAAATGGGCTGCCTCCTTGCATGCCTAAATAGGAACTAAATAAATCCATGAGTAGTATACTCTTACATTCCACAATCCTGTTTTGTCTCTCTCTCTCTCTCTCTCTCTGCACCATCCTCGACGACAGGTACTGTAATACGGCTGCAATACAAAATTCAAATATAGGAGTTTCTAACGTAGTATCACATCATGCAAACGTGGTCGTATCGTTTTAGTGGCCACCTCTGTATCCTTAGCAGTTCGCATTTCCTCTGCACTAAGGTGGCAGTAGTGAAAGGTCCGTGAACAACACCTCTATGGAATTGTAGTACCTAGTTTAGGCTGTCGCGTGCTAAGATCTGGTATATTGGTCCACTTACTTACTGCCACGCCGTTGAATGCTCTGAGACGCAGGATGACACCTAACTTTGCAGCGTATACACACTGCGCAACACTCATGCGGAAGTTTCTCTGAAACTGAGATCTAGCTCTCGCATATATCTGATCGTCTACAGCTCTACAGCAATCAATCGACCATAGATGTCCGCGACATACTCTGAATCGCAGAGAAAATGCCACACCACGAAGATGTGAACTCAGCGCCATGCAAATTGCAGGGTGGGTGCACATGTAGAAATTATGCAAATGATTGCATTTGCAGGCCAATCGCACAAACGGCGCGCGGGATATAAGCGGACAAGCAGCCCGTGATCAGTCGAGACGTCGTCTCGGTTGCAAGAAGTGAATGGTTCTGCTCTACCGTGTCTGCAGAACAAACAAAGGGTGACAGTGCCGTTAAACCGCCGTCGTACGCGATTTCGTCAAACGGATGAGTTCACGAGAGGTGCCATCGTAGGCCTTCGCACCGCCGGATGGTCCTTGCGTCGTATTGCGGAAGAAACGCAACGTGATGCCACAACCGTCGGTCCCATTTGGAGACAGTGGTCTCGGAAAAGATCTGTGCAACGTCGTATGGTAACCGGAGCACGGAGACGGACGTCCGAGCGCACCGATCGTCGCTTCTGACGTCATGCCGTAGTGGACCCGTAGGCCTAAACGGGAGACATTTTGCGAAGTGTACGGGGGGCTTGGATGCTCTGATATCGACGCGGGAAGGGTTGTGCCGATTGGCTGCGTCTGATTTGCTGTCCAGAAGTCCGTTGCGAAGGTTACCCTTAACAGCGAGCCATCGTCGTCATCGCTTGGTGTGGTACGGCTCCAGAGTTGCGTGGGGTGCCGAATGGAACAGTGTGTTATTCAGAGACAAATCGCGGTTCTGTCGCACCACGGATGATCGCCTTGAGAGAGTCTGGAGGTGATGTGGCCAACGGGCGGATTCCTCCGCCATTGTGGAGCGCCACAGGGCCCGGCAATATTTAAACATGGTGTGGAGTGCTATCATTGCCAACAGCCGCTCACCGCTGGCACGCATTACGGCCACATTGACGGCACGAGAGGCCCGTGGCACTACCATGTCTGCAGGGCATCCCAAACGCCATTTTTCAACAGCATAACGTCCGGCCGCATATCGCTTGGATCAGCCTGAATGCTTTACAGCGTGTGCAGATGCTTCCGTGGTCAGCACGATCCTCCTACCTTTTGCTTGTCGAGCATCTGTGGGACACGACTGGACGTGAGTAGAGTACATTCCCATCCCCGCAAAATGCAGATGAACTGGGGGCTCGGATTAACACCACATCGTCCACGATACCACAGAACTCTATTCGGATACTCATTGCCTCGATGCCACGTCGGATTCAACGCTGTAGCCTGTAGGTCGCCGTCTTTCGACAATGCTCAGCCAGTGTCCGCGTGACCGATACCTGAGACTCTGATTATTATTTGCATATCTCATCTCACTCAGGTAATACGATTTGAACGTCTTTGCCTCATGAGATTCGTACGTCCCTATGTCAACTCCTTTCAAACGGTACAATTTTAATGTAGAGCAGTGTATTCGAAATAGTTTGAGTGTATGCATTCGACACAAGTTGAAAATGTTCATCGAGCCTGATTGTCCAACCACCCAGGTTTGAAGACTGTTTGGAATTGCTTCCCTGAATAGGTACGTGATAAGTGTTCTCAAATCAGAACAGAAAAGTGATCAATTTTTTGAAGTCAACATACCTTACTTTTGTGTTTTGATTACTGCAAAAACAATCCATGATATACTTTAAGTTGTTGTTTCTTCAAAACTTTCGTTCTGTGATGTCTAAATAGGGAAATGTATGCCTTCACCAAAGACTCTAGGCTCCTCTTGAGACGTCCATGTTGCTTCATGAGGAGTTCAGGTTTTGCTCGGAATGTCACCATAGATGAACAACTGCGTTGAAATTTCTCAACTAGAAAAACATTGCAACTGGAATGATGTACTAAAATGATATTAACGAGAAAACACACAAAAAGAAGTTTTTTGATAGAGGATCAATGAGGGAAGGAATATCGCCAGATCTTTCGTGCGTGTGACCGTATTCAACGACAGAACTTGGTGGCACCTTTATTGACGGTGGAGCAACAGATGGCAGAGTTTCTGCTACGACCGTTTACATAAGCAGTGCCCTTTATACCCAAAATTTTCTTAGTGCGCCCATCATGATTTTATTATGATCTTTTGCATGTTTTTCATAACAAGCTTATCAGTTTTATTTCCAAGATAAGTCCAGTATAAGTCCATTTTTATTTCCAAGATAAGATAAGTCGTGTTCAGTGAAATTATCCCTTTCACATTTTATTGCTGAGATTAATCCCGTGTCAGTGAAATTATTCCTGACACGGGATTAATCTCAGTAATAAAATGTAATTTGATTTATAGCAATCGCGAAGTTCGAAGAGCAATATAACAAAATATGTGCTAGAAGTCAAACTTATATATTTTGTTTCTTATTTTTTCTGATAGCAGGACTGTATTTGAAAATCACTGCTTTCTTAGAAAGAAGTACCTCTGAATCGAATAAGCATTTTTTTACAAGAATTTACAACTAACTATATATTAGTGTTTCATATTGTGAAACCGAACAACTTGAGTCTGCTGTTTCAGATTCCTTCCTTATTTTTAAATTTCTTGCTGTTTTCCGTATCTACCGCTTTTATCTTTTATTTACGAATGATTTTTCAAAGTTAAAAAAGGAAGGAACTCTAGTTGGGCTAACGATTTCTGAGGTAATGAAACAATGGTAATCACTCTGAAATCCCAATGCTGACTTTAAAATACAAGCTAGATTGCTATTTAGTTCTTTTTCGTTTGATGCAACTTTGTAAAAATAAATTTGTTTGACAGGAGTATGTGCCCTAGGTTGCCCCCTGGCGAACGGTTATTTCCAAGAAACTTTGTAGGATGAGGCGCCGAAATGTTTCTCACACCTCTTATTTCCACCATAAAACTTATCGGTTTCTTCACAGCTTGTTTATTTTTGGAGTCTGATGATCACGAGCACCGGAAAAAAGCCCAGGCAGGAGTCATGACGCCTCCGGGAAACCCTGGGTTGACACAACCTGTCAGCAAAATGCTTATATATATCCTGATGAGTTTTTGGCCTCTAGTGCTACGGCTCCATGCGGTAAAGTCGTGATGTCATCGTGAGTAAATTTGTATTAAAAATAACAATTTCGAAGTCTAAATTAGAAAAGAAGTAATTATGCTTTCCGTTTCACTGTCTGCCGTTAAAAATTTGAACATAAGTCTGTGAAGAATTGAATTAAGCAGGAAAACTGTGTCAGAGACTGCTTTTGTTCGTGATAGTGCGTCAGAGATTGCTTTTGTTCGTGATAGTGCGTCAGAGACTGCTTTTGTTCGGAAACTGTGTCAGAGACTGCTTTTGTTCGTGATAGTGTACGTGTTCATCAGCAGCAAATGCTTGACAAGAACTGAGACAGTTGCTGATTCTGAGATAGATCAGAAAAAATTGCGTTGTACGAAGAATGATTAGCAGTCGTAAGGCTAAGAAATGTGCTTGCACACTTTGTCAAATTACAAAGATCCCTGGAAATGACTATTTCCAAGTTACAATGAAGTCGCTTATTTTAATGAAAGTAGACAGAAACAAAGTAAATTATAAAGTAAAAATTGCCTTTAAGTAAATTCATTTTTTATACTGAAACAGTGGAACGTGAAGCTTCTATAAAATTACTTGAAGAATCTCAGTAACAGCGCCTTGTGAAACTTTTTGTTTAAAGTTTATATCTCGTGAAAAATTAACAAGGAACTGTAAAACTTTGCGCACCTCCTGTGAGGTGTGCAAAGAAATTGTCTTTTCATATAATTTTGAATTTGAAATTGACGTGCATGGGTAAAATAGTTATTGACATGGAAAGCATTTCGCATTTTTGATAAAATAAGACAAATTCAGACTAAGAAAATTGTTATCTCGAGCAACAAGGTTTCAAAATTTCCACACTGAGTAAAAACTCGAAGCAAATCGTGTGCGTACGAATTTGTGTATTGCAGAGTGATGTCAGTTATATGGTAAATTTAATTTTAGATTTGATCGAACTCATAAGTATTACCGAAACACGGGTTTCTGATAATGCATTAATATCTTTCAGTGTGTCAGGAAACCATTTAAAAAATCAGTCTGCATGTAGCAGATTAATTTTTTAAATGGTGACTGATTTAAAAAAACCATTAAATGGTATTCACATATAAAATAATCACCTGGCTGATTATTTTATTAATTAATCGTAAAAGCTGGGTTAACAAACTAATTAAGAAAAGTTTTATTCTTTAACTCTGTGATACTACACCAATCACAGAATTCTTTTTGTTTTGTTTTGTTTTGGCGTTTAAGAACTAGTTTGAGCAACACATAAGTAGTCGCCCGTCCCTAATTTGGCGCTGTTGGTTCCAGGAAGGAGACAGAGCCAGCACCGTGGGACAAAGGCACCACACATGCATCATCCCGTATTCAGGCTAGAACCCAAACGTCAGGAGCCAGAGCTTTAGACCATTCGGGCACCGGAATGGCCTAATCACATATTCGCACTGTTGATTAGTGATACATCACAAATTTATATACACGATGGATTTATGGGATTTTTTCATAAACGTTATGTCGTGTGATATTATCGAAAGATTATATAAGTAGCTGGCGATTCCTGATGTGGATACATTCAAAAATTAAAATGATCATCGAAGACGAAGAGGATGCACCGTCTTGCGCAATTCGAGGTAAATTCAGATTCTAAATGTTTCAGTTGCTCCGATATTCATTGTCCTGGGTGACGGAGAGGAAATCGGGTGAAGCGGGTTAGATTTCTTTACCACAGCAATGCGGTTTTCAAGTTTTCTGAGCAGAATACTACATGAAAAGGCACTTCTACGCCGAAACAAAAATATGCTACTTTGCCTTCCAAGTATTTATGAAGAATTTCCTTCTTAACATCGCTCAGATTAACCTTACTTTTAACTTTTCGTCAGTTTTGAATTACTGTACCAAAAACCCGTATTTATCAAAAATTAAATAGTGTTCGTATTAAATTGATAACATAATACCTTTCTAGTTGAAATGTTATTACACAGTGTGGCAAAGAATTTTTAAGACTGGGTCTGTAAAATGAAAGAGAAACAAGAAATTATAATTTGTTTTGGTTTGTTATTCAAAATAAGTCCCTCCGGTTTCAATACACTTGTTACAGCGATTTAATAATGATTCGAATGCCTGTTCCAGTTCACTTTGAGGAATTGCCTCCAAAGCACGCGTCGAAGCTGTTTGTATGGTCGAAATATCATCAAAATAACACCCTTTTAACGTCATTTTAAGTTTTGGGAATAAAGAAAAGTCGCAGGGTGCTAAATCAGGCGAATACGGTGGATGATTCAACACACAGAAGTTATTTTTCGCCAAAAATCTACGAACAAGAAGTGAGGTGTGACTGGGTGCATTATCGTTCAACAGACACCAACTATTTTCAACCAGATATTCTGGACGAATGAGACGAATTCTGCCCATCAAACGCCTCAAAAGATTTAAATAAAACTCATCAGTAATTGTTTGTAAACTTGGAACAAATTCTTCGTGGATAATACCCTTACTATCGAAGAATGTAATGAGCATTGTTTTGATTTTCGATAGAACTTTTCTTGTTTTTTTGGCTTGCGGTGAGTTTTTTGACTTCAATTCCGGACTTTGTCGCTTTGTTTTAGGATCATATTGAAAACACCATGTTTCATCACCTGTACCAATCGATTTTAAGAAGTGTGGATCATTTACAGCGGCTGAAATGATGTCTCTGCAATGTGCACTTCTCCTTGATTTTTGTTCATTGGTTAACGTGTGTGGAACAAATTTAGCACAGACTCTTGTTTTGCCCAAATCTTCATGCAGGATGGTTAGAATCGTTTCTTTGTTGATGTTTAAAGACTCTTCCATCACTCTCAGTGACGCACATCGATTGTTTGCCACGAAATCACGCACTTTTTCAATAATCTCAGATGTCCTAGATGAACTTGATCTTCCGGTATGCTTATCATCTTCTATCGTCTCTCTTCCGTCCAAAAAACGTTTGTGCCACAGGAAAACATTTGATCTATTTAAACAAAACTCATCGTAAACTTGTTTCATCATTTGGTACGTTTCCGAGGCACTTTTACCAAGTTTTGCGTTAAATTTTATAACAGCTCTTTGTTCCATCTTAATAATTCAACATGAAAAAATTTTTACTTCTCTAATGAACGCCCGTTTCGTTTGAGTTACTTTAACAACTGCGCAGTACTTTTGGCAGAAAGCAAGCAGATGGTCACGGTTTATAACGCATTCGTGATTACACTGGTGGCGCCACCATAGGCTGAAATCTAGCGCCAGTCTTAAAAATTCTTTGACGCACTGTGTATATGTAATGTACACTGTTAAAAATTTGGTGAAAGGTTTCACCGAAATATGGACTAAGGAAGGAAAAAATTAGCTGCAACCATAACTTGGAGCAACCTCCATACCAAGGAGTGGTACAACCTTTACGCCAAAGTATGGTTCAACCTAACGCAATTTTTTTTTTCATTTGATATGCTCTTCATTTACAGCACATTTTATATAAATAAGGATCAGTACATGCTCAGTTCAACCTCACAACATGTACTGATCCTTATTTCTGTAAAATGGGCTGTAAATAAAGATCACATCAAATGATTTCTTATGTGCAAGTAAGCTACTGTCAAATATAAAATCAAATACTATTATATTTAAAATCATCATCATTGTCAACCATTATCAATCCATGCTGGACGAAGGTCTCCCCAAGTTTCCTCCACAACGGTCTGTCTTGTGCCAGTTTCCTCCACAACGGTCTGTCTTGTGCCAGTCTCCTCCATGTCACTCCCGCATACTTTCGAATTTCATCCACCCATCTTCCATGTGGTCTTCTTCTGGGTCTTTTCCTGTCCCTTGGAATCCAATCTAAAATTTCGGCTGTCCATCGATGGTCTGTTCTTCTGGCAGTATGTCCAGCCCATTGCCATTTCAGGGATTTAACTCTGATCATGATGTCTCCACTCTTGTCATTTTTCGGATCCACGTGTTCCTCTTTTTATCTCTCCTGGTTACACCAAGCATGCACCTCTCCATGCTACTTTGAGTTGTCTGCAGCCTTTGTATGTCTCTTTTAGCTAAGGTCCACGTCTCTGCACCATACGTAAGCACTGGAAGGATGCATTGATCAAACACTTTTCTTTTAAGACATAATGGCATATTGCTCTTGAAAATTATGCTGTTTCTTCCAAAAGCTCTCCAGGCAAGTTTTGTACGCCGATTAATTTCTTCATCAATGTGACCCTCACTTGATATCTGCTGTCCAAGATAAACGTACGTGTCTGTTATCTCCAGCTTTTCTCCATCAATCGATAAATCTTCATTTCTTGTAAAAGCATTGAACATCACTTTTGTCTTCTGAAAGTTCATTTTTAATCCCACTTCTTTACTCTTGTCAGCAAGTTCCTGCATCATACTCTGTAGCTCTGATGGGGTAGTTGCAAAAATGACTATGTCATCAGCAAAACGAAGGTGGGTTAGATAATCTCCATTAATCTTTATGCCTTTGTTTTCCCAGTTCAGTGATTGAAAGACATTTTTCAATGTGGCATTAAAGAGATTCGGAGATATGGTGTCACCTTGTCTCACTCCTTTTCCAATTTTTATGTGTGTTGTATTTTCAAATAGCAGAATATTTGCACTTGCATTTTCATAGATGTTATTAATAATATTAATGTATGCATCTTCAATACCGCAGGATTTCAGAGCCATTGTAACTGCTGATGGTTTCACCGAATCAAAGGCTTTTTCATAATCGATAAAAGCCATGCACAATGGAAGTTCATATTCCCTCGCTCTTTCAATTAGTGTTCTCAGTACGTGGATATGATCTATTGTGCTGTAGCCACTCCTGAATCCACTTGTTCTCTCGGTTGAGCCATGTCCAGTGTTACCTTCAAGCGGTGTGAAAGAACTTTAGTGAAGATTTTATAAACCACTGATAGGAGGCTGATAGGTCTGTAGTTCCTGAGATCCTCAATGTCACCTTTTTTATGTAGCAAGATCATTGCAGCGTTGTTCCAATCCTCAGGAATTTTCCCTTTATTAAGGCATCGAGTGAAAATTTGGGCGAGTACTGTTTCGATTTCTCCACTTGCTTCTTGTATGATGTCTACAGTAATTCCATCTTCTCCTGGAGCTTTTCCCCGCTTCATGTTCTTGATTGCATGTGCAACTTCTGCTGGTAGGACTGGAAGAACTCTGGTACCTTTCATGATGCCTGGAGTACATGTATCATCCCTTTCATATAATTTGGAGTAGAAATCTTTCACTCTTGTCAAAATTTCGCCTCTATTTCTTGTTACAGAACCATCTTCTTTTCTCAGTGCCATAATCTGTTTTTTCCCTTACTGAGATGTCCCTTTGCTATCTTTAGGCTTTGGTTGTTTTCAATTGCTTTCCTTACTAGTTCACAGTTGAATTTCCTTACGTCTTCAGTGATACTTTTTCGTACTGTCTTGCATAGCTCTATATATTCCACTTTGGAAGTCACATCTTCTTTAGTTGTCCTCATCTCTCTTCTTTTTTGCATCAACATTTTGGTTTTTCCTGATAATTTGTTCACATGCAATTTGTTCTTAGACCCAGCTAATTTTGTTGCTGTTTCCATAAGAGCTTTGGTTACTTTTCTGTTAACTTCAGAAATATCCACTTCTTCCGATGTTAGGCTTTCTAAAGCAAAGAATCTGTTCTTCAGTTCCAATTTGAAGGTATTATGGTGTTTTTTAAGGTTGGTTATGTCAATACATTTTGTTTGTCTTATGAGCTTGCTACGTTCGAGTTTAGTGTTGAGGTGCATCTTACATCTCACCAATCTATGGTCACTGCCTGTGTTGAACTTGTTTAGCACACTGCAGTCTTCTATGACAAATTTTTTGTTACACATAATAAAATCAATTTCACTTGTCGTCCCATTTGGATGTCTCCATGTCCATTTCCTGTGTGGCTTTTTCTTGAAAAAGGAGTTCAAGATGAAAAACCCTTCTGCCTCTGCAAACTCTACGAGAGTATTTCCATGCCAGCATTCACTTTTAGTGTGACCTTTCTTATTGCAATATGTGCAATGATTAGCAATTAAGCAATCATTGCACATAATTTTGATTGAGTTTTCATTGATAATTTCATTGCAATCATTTTGATTGAGCAATCGAAATATTAAAAAATCCGTAAAAAAAGACCTGTATCCAAAAATCAGTAAAATCAAGCAGAAATCCATAATTTTTACAGATAAACCGTAAGAGTTGGCAAGTATGTATTAGTATATTTTGTGCAATTTCTGGACCAATAAAAATAAGGGAACTACCAACTTTTGGTATACACAGTGCGTCAAAGAATTTTTAAGACTGGCGCAAGATTTCAGCTTACGTTGGCGCCACCAGTGTAATCACGAATGCGCTATAAACGGTGACCATCTGCTTGCTTTCTGCCAAAAGTACTGCGCAGTTGTTAAAGTAACTCAAACGAAATGGACGTTCATTAGAGAAGTAAAATTTTTTTCATGTTGAATTATTAAGATGGAGCAAAGGGCTGTTATTAAATTTAACGCAAAACTTGGTAAAAGTGCCTGGGAAACGTACCAAATAATGAATCAAGTTTACGGTGAGTTTTGTTTAAGTAGATCAAATGTTTTCCTGTGGCACAAACGTTTTTTGGACGGAAGAGATACGCGAGAAGATGATCAGCATACCGGAAGACCAAGGTCATCTAGGACACCTGAGATTATTGAAAAAGTGCGTGATTTCGTTGCAAACAATCGCTGTGCGTCACTAAGAATGATGGAAGAGTCTTTAAACATCAACAAAGAAACGATTCGAACCATCCTGCATGAAGATTTGGGCAAAACAAGAGTCTGTGCTAAATTTGTTCCACACACGTTAACCAATGAACAAAAATCAAGGAGAAGTGCACATTGCAGAGACATCATTTCAGCCGCTGAAAATTATCCAAACTTCTTAAAATCGATTGTTACAGGTGATGAAACATGGTGTTTTCAATATGATCCTAAAACAAAGTGCGGAATGGAAGTAAAAAAACTCACCACAAGCCAAAAAAACAAGAAAAGTTCCATCAAAAATCAAAACAATGCTCATTTACATTCTTCGATAGTGAGCGTATTTATCCACAAAGAATTTGTTCCAAGTGGACAAACAATTACTGGTGAGTTTTATTTAAATGTTTTGAGGCGTTTGATGGGCAGAATTCGTCGCATTCATCCAAAATATCGAGATGAAAACAGTTGGTGTTTGTTGCAGGATAATGCACCCAGTCACACCTCACTTCTTGTTCGTAGATTTTTGGCGAATAATAACGTCTGTGTGTTGAATCATCCACCGTATTCGCTTGATTTAGCACCCTGCGACTTATCTTTATTCCCAAAACTTAAAATGACGTTAAAAGGGTGTTATTTTGATGATATTTCGACCATACAAACAGCTTCGACGCGTGCTCTGGAGGCAATTCCGCAAAGTGAACTGGAACAGGCATTCGAATCATTATTAAATCGCTGTAACAAGTGTATTCAAGCCGGAGGGACTTATTTTGAATAACAAACCAAAACAAATTATAATTTCTTGTTTCTATTTCATTTTACAGATCCGGTCTTAAAAATTCTTTGCCACACTGTGTACACTGGTCACATTTTTTTTCCAAATTTCTGCCACTGCGTACCATGTTTTGTTTTATTTATTAGAAATATCTTCATGTGTACACGCACACATTGTTCTAAATTTGCGATATACTCCAATGAAAATGATACCTTATTTTCTACATATACTGTAAATGTGTACTGTTTTTTTTTTTTTTTTTTTATGGTGGACCAGTGATTTGGAAATTCGAGTGGTTCGCTGGGCCTGTAGCAGATTTATTTCTAATTTTAACACTGCAAATAGGCCATTGCTTGCAATTTTTTGAGGGGATGGGGAAGTTTGCGAGATGGCAGTCGAAAAATTATGGAATACAGGTATTTAAGAAATTGTTTAAAAAAATTATGTAATAAGTTTAGGCTATAAAATAACTATTGCAATCATAAGATTTAAAAAAAATAAGTAAAAAGACTAAACTGTGGGCATACCTTTTCTAATAACAAATAAGGCTTAGGGTTTGTGATCTACCGTTCTGTATAAGTGCTTGAAATAAACTTAAAACATCACATTTTAAAACATGCAGGGGTCACTTAAAAAATAACAAGTAGTTTAACAAGTAAACTTACCCTTACACACTGTTAAAAATTTCGCCTTTAATTTACGAGCAGCGCCTGGCAGCTAGAGGTCCGACCATTGCCCGTAAAATTACGGCCTGGCCCGTTTTTGTGAAAGCCAGTAAAATTAAGATCTCAACCGTAAATACTAAGCCCGTAATTTGAAGGGCAATGCTCGTAAAAATAAAATTTGACCATTTTCAGTTAAACCATAGTAATGCACGTAAAAGTAAAATTTGACCGTTTTCAGTTAAGCGGCAATTTGAAGAGCAATTCCTTAAAAATGCAGTTTGACTGAATTCAGCTAAGACTGAATTTCACAGGCTTAATTAACTGAATACAGTTTTCAGTTAAGTTGTAATCTGAAATTAAAAAGTTCGACCTTGCTCATTTGAATTTTAGAGCAATCCCTGTATTTATAGTTTGACCATATTCAGCCTCATGGCAAGTAGTCACACAACTTTTACAGTAAATGCACATTTTTTGTGGAAGAGTGTGCAGGTAAATGCATGTTTTTTGTGGAAGTGTGTGAGTGTGAAAGTATTTGATGCTTGGTTTATTACCAATCAATTCAGTTTTAAATGTAAGTAATGATATTTTCATATCTTAAAATTAGGTTTATTACAATTTGATAAATAATGACATCCCTTACACACAGATTTGTTTGACATTAGGCTTTACGAACTCTGTACACAGTTGGTTGAACAATACATTGTTCCTTTTAGACATTTTAATTTGCACATGTACTAATACAGTATTTGTATAAATGAATACAAAGGACAGTTATGTAGTAAAGACACATACAGGCATGTTCTATATTCATGACAAACAGATCTAGGAACTGGTATCCAAGTACATTGCATCTATAGGGTATTCAATCCACAATGGTATTTAAGTTGGTTTTTCATTAAGGTTTTGACTAGTACTACATTTCACATAGGGTTGAGTGAGACTTTTCTTGATTTCACATTCACTACCTTGTGTGCTATTTCATTTTACATTCTACTGAGCACTGTGTTGTCAGTGTTTCCTCAACTTTTTACAGTCGTTTCTCATTTCTAATTTTTGGATATTTACCTACTTTTCACATTTTTGGTAAAATTATGTCAAAACTGGAAGTGCTGCTTTTGAAAGATCATACTGATTCCCCATAATTAAGATATCAGAAAAAAAAAAAAAAAGACTTTAATAGAAGTGGAAGCTTGAACTTAATGGGGCATCATTTCAAATCTCAGACCCCCCACCCAGAGAAGAAACGCTTGCTTAGACCCTGATTCTGAATGAATCATTCTAGGACATTAACGAATATCATCAATATTTCTAAAATATTAAATTTTCCGGTATGGGATGTTTTAGAAATGACTTCAGTGATTAACGTGGTCCTTCCCTTGGTGTGTTGCCACAAGGAAACCATTTCGGAACACAAAAACCTTTTGGAATGCTATTAAATAGTTGTATTTATAATATCTTAGGAATACCTGAAGATAGTGAAACAATTTTTCCTTGATGTACAAATCCAGGTGTTTAGTGACATAGGCAAAAAAAAAAAAAACTTTGATGAAAGGAACACGGCAGAATCCCTAAATTTCTCAAAAAACAATTTCATCGTATCATTTTGTACCAATTTGTGCACTATCATCTTAAAACAGAATTGCATAACATGTAAAAAATCCTATCTTTTAACTTAAAAAAGAATTGGGTTCTGATTTATCTTAAAATATAAATTTTCCTGGGCATTCAAGTTTTACTATCTGGGTACGTAAATAATTTGTGTACATACCCAGCTGGGCATGTGATATTTCAGATATTTTTCAAGTCCTGTTTAAAGTGACACAGATAAAGATTTCACTCACAGAAATTTAGAACGCAATCGATTTTTTTTTCATTTAACATTAATTACGTTTCAAAGAAAAGAAACTGTACTTGATATAGTTTCCTGTCATTTTCATGGCCAGCTTTTACCAGATTCAGTAAAAAAAAGAGTAACAGTAGAAGCTCGTTATAACAAAATTCAAGGGGGACAGAAAAAATTCTGCAGCAATATAATTTCCTTAAAACATTACGAAATTTTCATTGAAAAGTTAGTATATACTACAGAAATTTTCGTTACGCATAAGATTGCAATGCTGTAATTCTGAAATAGTGCCCATATTTTGCTAAAGTTGTAAAAAAGAAATAAATGTTTTAATTAATCTATACGTATGAAATTATGTACTGTACATATTTTTACTTATATGTATCAGGGTATCATGCCCGAGATGCCCGGGGCATGTGAATCATTGGCCTAGGCTGGTAAACAAAAAATCTAGTTGCCCAGACTGGGCAATTAAAATTTAAAACAAAGTTCAGAATAGACATTTTCTACTACAAGAAAAAAGGACAGTCATCTCATGTCATGCTGCTTTTCACTGCCAATCACTGGAAGTTTTATTATTGTTACGAAGTGCCAAGCACAGAAGAATATCCCTTCTTTAATTATATTATGCTCTAGGTCCAGAAATTGGAAGCATATATAATTTTGCTTCAAATGTTATTTAAAGCCAGTGACTGAATGCATGCCTCTGATGGAACTAGCATCCTGTGTTTATTGACAATGGGTGAAAACTTCCACAAAAGGAACATGGCATGGCAGATGATTACATTTCTCAAATACTAATCTCAGCATCATCACGCACTTTATGCACTGAACACTTTGAGTATACACCCTTAAAACAAAAATGCAAAATATGCAAAACAAGTGAGGGTTCTGATTTGTTATCTTAAAAGATAAATTTTCCATGGCACACACATACACAGCTTTACCTAGTAATTTATATGCCCCGGGCATCTCAGGCCCAGTATTTCTGAATCCCTGATTATTAACAATTCCCAAGCGATTTTTGCAGTGCTTAGCCTCAGTCCCATAGATATAAATAGCTACAACTTTGAGAATTTATATACTAATCTTCCCCTTTTGGTTATATAGTTATTTTAAGAAGAGTGATATATAGTTATTTTAAAGCTACTAGTGTGTGTATACATATTGAGGAAACACGATGCTGTCACCCCTCTTGCTAGTAAACGAACCACCGCTTGGTAGGGCGTCAGTGCACTCATATTGATGGTAATATGATATCACTAAGGATAAACATCATGAAAAAGAGGGTTCATAGTGGGGTGCACAATGCATGGGTCATCATCACCGAGATGGTGGAGTTCATGCAAATGGCGAAATAAAAAACAAAGAGGAACGGATTCATATCTCGCTGAATTCATGTGGAGATTTCAGTGTTGTTTTTTTATTTTTTTTTGCAGCCTTTTCAACATGGTATTTATCACCTAAATCACCATTTCTTATTCACTTAGTATTTGCTCTTTAACGTCTAGTTATATTTCAGCGTTGGGTTTTTTTATTTTTGCAGCCTCTACATGGTATTTAACACCCAAATCTCTGTTTCTTGTATTTCAGGATCATTTCTATTTTTAAGTAAAGCGATCGTGTTATTCTAGCCATTCATGCAATTTCTGTAACATCAATGTATGCAATTTTTGCAAATATACGTTTATTTGTATTTTTTATACCCACATACATACACACATAAATGCAGTGGAATAAACTTTTCATTTAGTAATAAGGTATTACGCTACTACATAAGCGGAAGCAGTTTTTTCAGCTAAAATATTCCCAAGGGGTACTTTAAGAAAAAAGTTTGAGAACACTGTTATACACACAATGTACTCAGATGCAAGTTCATAAGTTGTTTGACTATTTCTTCTTCATTAATATAACATAAATAAAAGAATATATCTGTACATATCTGTACTCAATAGCTAACCTTTGTATTCAACCGTGCAAATCATTGGCGCACCCACGGCGGGGGCTTAAGCCCACCCCAAGGAGCTGAAGAACGATGTACGTCTCAAATTAAACATTCAAAATTATTATTTTACATGTTCAAAAAATTACATAGTGTCTGACATGGGGTCTTCTTCCCAAAGCTTCAAAGAGATTAAAAGCAACGTACGTCACAAATTAAACATTAAAAAATATTACAGGGTGTTTCAGAAAATTTTATATCATTTGAGATGTAAATATCTAACTAAATAGTCTACGCAAATAAAACTAAACAGGCTTGATATTGAGCAAAATAAGATTTATTCATCAAATCAAAGGTATGTGGATTTCATGAACGATTTCACAAGTACATACATGAAAAACTACCGAAATGACACAATAACTATTTTAACTCCAGTGTTAAAATATTTAATATATACATTTAAAAAGATGATATAATGAAATATGTACACACAAGATCTTTCGGTACCCAAAGTGGGTACCAAAAGAGAGGATTCATGTACCTGTTGTACTGGGACACCCGGGAACAGAGATACAACATCTAAGGAAAGCATGGTAAAGGGTTGTGTAAATGGAGAAATCGATTTAATTCGATCCAGTACTTGAGTGGAATTGGTAACAGAAAAAGTTGAGTTATTAATGAGAGGTCGAAAATATTGAGCTAAGGCTTTTTCCAGTGGGCGGGTGGGATGCTATGTTGAGCAGCAACTAATAATCTAAGGGGGTGTCCAGTCTTATGTAACTTTAGTTTTCCAAATAATTCTGAGACTCTAGGTCCTGATGGGTTAAACAATTTTGAAGTAATGGAAGTGGGAAGTAGTGAATGATTTTTTTAATCTGTTAACAGCTGTAATTGTAGCAGGGACTGGATCTTTAGGGATAACACATTGTGGTATGGATTCAATAGAAAGTTTCATTTTGTCAACACATTAATTACCCTTTGATTTCTAACTAGAGTTAAATTCACTGGTAACCGAGATAAAACCACTAAATTAATCTTTTCTTTTGTACCATCCAGTATTTTGCTGCTTCACAAAAACAAACTTCACCATTCAATTTTATTGCAGTCCAAAAATGATTGTTTTAAGCACGGATGATAATGCTTCGTGATTTTCAGAATTTTGAAATTTACTTACCAAGCTACATATTCTTTTTTGTTGTTGTTGTTTATTTCCCCCTCATTTCACTTTGATTATATTCTTATTTTTTGTTCTTAATATCTTGTGATTAGTGAAAAAAGAGACTATATTTTCTAAGAATTTTTCCTAACGAAATGCATGTTTCTAACTGTCTCTTCAAAACCAACCAATCTTTATAATAAGCAGTCAATTCGATGGCCAACAAATTAACCTCTATTCATAATAACTACCTGTGGGGACTGGTCCGCAGAAAATATCGAAAGTTCTACCGGGTTGTGTAATGTTTGTAACTGTTTGATTTCTTCTCTATTGTTTAAAGTTTCTTCATTATGAATACCATAGTTCTTAGAGTTCAAAGTTTTTAAAAGTTCATACCTGGTCTGTTGTTGAATTGCAGGTGCAAATGTTACAACAATTTTCTCTAGTTGAAGCACAATATTGAAGTCTTTGTATTTATCCTGTGGGGCGCAAACTTTAGGTACGCTATCCTGCTACAATTACAGCTGTTAACAGATTAAAAAATCATTCACTACTTCCCATTTCCATTAACTTCAAAATTGTTTAACCCATCAGGACCTAGAGTCCCAGAATTATTTGGAAAACTAAAGTTACATAAGACTGGACACCCCCTTAGATTATTAGTTGCTGCTCAACATAGCATCCCACTCGCCCACTGGAAAAAGCCTTAGCTCAATATTTTCGACCTCTCATTAATAACTCAACTTTTTCTGTTACCAATTCCACTCAAGTACTGGATCAAATTAAATCAATTTCTCCAATTACACAACCCTTTACCATGCTTTCCTTAGATGTTGTATCTCTGTTCCAGAGTGTTCGAGTACAACAGGTACATGACTTCATAAAATCCTCTCGTTTGACATTGGGCAACATTTCCTGGGGTGGAAGCTGTATTACAAGCACTATCTCTACTTTACAAGAGATCTTACTTTAAGTTCGATGAGATAATATTTCAGCAATGTGAAGGGCACCAATGGGATATGCCCTTTCCCCAACCATTGCAGAAATCTGCTTGCAAGAATCGGAAAACAAAGTTCTTCAGTCAACTAGTTACAGACCTATATTATATCTCAGATATGTAGATGATATTTTGGTACTCTGGAACCATCCTTTGGAATACCTATCAACATTTGTATCTGAGTTATCAAATGTATTTTTAACAGTAAAGTGTACTGCAGAATATGAAAGTAATTATAATTTACCATTTCTAGATATCATGTTCACTAGAAACCCATCTAAATCAACTATTAATCATTCAGTATATAGAAAACCAGAACCAGATACGATACTAATACCTTGGGCATCAGCACACCCATGGAGCTACAAAGAATCATCTACATCTTTTCTTATAAGAAAAGCTTTCACTCATTCGTCCACTAGAGCTCTTCAAAAGCAAAAAATGAATACCATTTATAATATCACCCGTAATCATGGATATCCAGATGAAACCATATATAGGACAGTAGCCAAGATTAAAAGGAACAGGACTACAACATTAACATCTATATATGAACCGAAATAAAGAAAATACATTGGTTCTCTTCCCTTTGTACCGAAATTGTGCTATTCCATGAAAACGATATGTCATAAATATGATTTTGATATTGGAATAAACACAAACAACATTAGGTCCTTACTTCTGAAAGACAGAGGAGACCCTGTGCCTTTTAACATGAAACATGGTGTATATATTATCCCTCTTAACAACATAGAAGAAACTGAACAACAAAAAGTGTACATAGGCTACACTTTTTGTTCAATATCAGCTAGTTTAAAATAACATAAATATGATGTTAAAAATAGATAAAACCACAGCTTTAGCACGACTTGAAAACCAAGGTTATGCTTTGGTACATAATTTTAATTTCAACGCTTTAATAAAGCAGACTTTGTTTACATAACCCTGAAAATATTAGCTTGTTTCCATTGGCTGAGAATTTGAAAAATGCTGCAATCCTCAGACTGTACGTGCCTTACCTCAGCAACTTTGCTAGAGCCTACTGTAGGCCATAAATCCTGGTGTAGAATTACCTTCCTACCTGGGATGACATTAAAATTCTCAACACACCAAAATCTAGATCAACTTTAAGATTTGATGAGAGTTTGTATATTATGAAATATGGGAATACAGCATGTAATGATAATTTACCAGAATTTATACCTATACCGTGGAAAACATACTTGGGTTTGTCGGGTTAGGTATTAATAAATCAATAGACTTAACCTATTACTATTATGTTTGACCAGTAACAAATGTTGTCCCACTCATTGGTTAAGTCCATTTCATACTAGTTACGTCATTACGACTGTGTGTCTTATATAAATATCACAGTGCTTGTCACGTTCGTTTGGTGAATTTTAACAGCATCTGAAGATGGTACCCACCTTGGGTACCGAAAGATCTCTTGTGTGTACATGTTTTATTATATCATCTTTTTAAATGTATATAATAAATATTTTAACATTGGAGTTAAAATAATTATCGTGTCATTTCGGTAGTTTTTCATGTATGTAGTTATCGGCAAGAGTTATTAAATTCACAGTGATTTCACAAGTTTTCAAAATGGCCTGTGACACTGCTACACACCTGCAAGCACGATGCAGCATGTCCCTGTCACACTCCTGCCAAGCACAATGCAGCATGTCCCTCATTTGCTCAAATGTGGCATGGGGATTTTCTTCGCCCCAAATGAGAACAATATGCTTGTTGATTTTGCCATCCGTATGAAATGTGGTTTCCTCACTGAAAAGGACGATTTTCAAACTCGTCTTTTTCAAGTTTCTCTGACACAGAATTGCTTACGCTTTTGCTTGTAGGGTGTCATTCGAAAGCGTTCCCTTGCGACACGCCAAACTGTCGTTGGAGGAATCTGGGTTTCCAGACTTGTTCTTCTTATGGATTTCCTGGGGCTTCGCAGAAATGTTTCTTGTGCTGTGTCACAGGCGGTGCCGCATATTGAAAACTTGTGAAATAATTCATGAAACCACATAACTTTGAATTTTTCATTCAAATTTTGACAAATAAATTTTATTTTGCTCAATATCAGGCTTAGGCCTGTTTAGTTTCATTTGCCTAGACGATTTAGTTACTCAGATATTTACATCTCAAATGATATCAAATTTTCTGAAACACCCTGTATTTTACATGTTCAAAAAATTGCATAGTGTCTTTTTCCCAAAGAGATTAAGAACGACGTACATCACAAATTGTGGTGCCTTCGCGCAGTTGTTTTACGTAGACAAATTCAGAATACGAAAAAAACAAAAAGAAAAGAAAAAGAAAGCTGTGAATTCTAGCTGCTATTCTATAAAGCAGAAGTGAATGCCTTCCCAATCTCAGGATAACAAGTTGATAAGTGACTGTAGGATTCAGTCAGGGCTGAATACATGGGCGTATATTGAATTTTTTTTCGGGGAAGGGGAGGTTCATTGACGAAAAATGGAAGTTTTTGTAATCCACCAGAACAAAATAAAAGTTAATGAAAAAATTTAAAGCATTTTTTCTAATGTAAGAAACATTCAAAAATATTATTTTACATTTTCAAAAAATTGCATAGTGTCTTCTTCCCAAGGCCCCGAAGAGATTAAGAGCGACGTACGCCACAACCAAGAAAAGTAAAGCACTGTATCACATTTTATAGTAAAATAGATAGTATATTTAGAATAGTTTACCCAACCCAAATTCAAAGGAATCTTTAACAATACAACCCACTACATTGATTTTCCCGTGGCAACGCTATTCGACCAGCATTAAGTGGTTTGTTATGAAATAACTCTATCAAAATTCAGCGAACTAATGCTGTTCCCAAACGTAACGATTAAAACTAGGCTTTATTTCAAATCGCATGATTTTGCTTGTGCCATTTTGGTTTGCTCTAACATACATGTACACAGTTCGTGAGTCTAATAACAAACATGAGTAACCGATGTCGTTATTTTTATTATTATAATAAACGTAATTTTAAAAAGTAACTACTCACGGTTTTTTTTACACAGTGTGGGATCAAACATCCGAATCGGATAGACAACGAACTACAACGACTGTTGGCCGTTGGGAATTATACCGAACCACGGTCGCGGTTGTCAGTGGCGTATAGCCAGAAATTTCTAATGGGGGGAGGGGGTTCTATTGGTGAAAGCCTCGTATACACGTATATATCGCTTTAAATTCGTGCTCAGTCTCCCCTCAAGGAAGGGGTTCTAACCCTGAGCCCTCCATCTGGCTACGCCACTGTTAGTTACTAATTGCTATTCTCCGGCTATCTCCGCCATTGCAAATGATTTCCAGCCGTGCTATTGGTTGAACCATGGTTGAACCAAATCGCTAAAAAAAAACACTGTTGCTACGGGTTCCACCCAAATTTGGTTCAAGTGTCTGCTTCTCTTAATTTTGAAATATCCAATTTTTGGTGAAACTCATTCAATTAAACCATATTATGGGGAAACGTTGAACTGAAATTTTTAACAGTGTAATATTTTTATTGAGGTGTGTTATTGTTTAATATTATTTTTAATACCTTACGGCACCACTGCGTGTCTTTACAATCTTAATGCAATGTTCTTTCCTTCCACTGAGCTATTACTTTTCTATGTCGAACATGATTTGTTTGCTGACTATGTTCAATTTACCTTACAGGTTATTTAAATGAAGAGTTGGGAGCCAAGAGAGGGTTTTATTTCTGCTCGGCATGCCTTTTTGCCGGTAGTATGATCCTTTTCCTAATAGATGTTCACAAGAGCAGACTGAAAAGACAGAAGAATGAAAGCACCAATGTCCACTCTGAAGGAGTCACGGCATCCACAGAAAATTGCTTCGGTCAAGATTATCGTCGACAGTCTTTACTTCAAGACATTGCTGATGTTCGAAATTCTCGCTTACCGAGGCAACAACAAATTGGAAAAATTATGTCTTATGCCGATCTGAGACGACAGGAACTTACTTGCATCTCCGAGGAGGTCCTGATGGAAAATTTCTTGGATGATTTTGTTGATGATTGCATCACTTCGTGCAACAAGGAGGAAAAATACCTAATGCTCAGTGAGTTCGAGAATAACTTGAACAATACCCAAGAATCTATGTCAGGAACAAATAGAGAGCGGAAACGGGGGCCGCTGAGGAAGATATCTGTAGTCACACCTCCGCTGCTGGAACACTGTCCGAATTGTTTGAGAATTGTACCGGTAGATGGTCCTGCGAATTGCACTTTATTTAACAACGAATCGCCTATTAAGCATGTGAAACCGAATTGCAATGCAGACGTAATAAAGGAAGTCACTTCGTCTCTATAAAATACGAAAACTTTACATGAAATATTTCTGTTCTGAAAACATCACCCAATAAAATTGAGCTGGCTGATTAGCATTTCAGTGGCTTAGGCGTCCGATGTACCCGAGGCAAATGGGGCGAAATTTTTCTGCTCTCCCCAAAGAGACTTAGCGGTCGGGTTTTACGAAAGCTACGGCAAAACAATTCCTTTCCCCGTCTCATCTTAAGGCGTATGAAAGTGACAGGTTTATGCTCCATACCGATCATAAACCTATCACTGGTGATAACCGCTCTTTTCAAGTTCTTTATTCTCTTCAATACAACCCAAAGTACCCTAACACGAACATCATGCCACTGGGTAGAAACACGTGATTCAAACATCTCTCTCATTTCGTAGATTCATCACTACTCTTGTAAACTTTTTTAAAACGGGTAATCAGTCATCCCCCTAAATAACCACTCACAATTGTCAGAATAACAAAGCTAAGTGGAAAGCAACGTTTTCTGCAGCGCAGGTTCACTCGTTCCAGCAGCGTTTGGTCCACTTACTAAGGTGCGAATATATTCGTTCGAGGTGAATTCAGCCCATCTTGGTAACTCGAGTTAATTCGCCCCAGCTGTTTAACGTTTTAAAAGCTAACGTAAATATCTGAGTTCGAGTTGCAAATGATTATTTAATGAGAGGTTATGCTTTAAAGATCAGTTCAGGATTAGGGTATTTTATCCAATCGCGCCTGCGCTTGCCTGCTCGCGTAGCGGTTGCGTTCGATAGCGCTGAATTCCATTGTTTACATTCTCTGTCGATTACGATAAAAAGCTAAAGATTCCTGCACTCGGAGATGTTACAGTTGGCTACATTAAGTTTACATCGGCAAGTATACTGTAGTTAAAAAACATTAAAGCAAAATCACTAAATCATTTATTCAAGTGCTGGAAGCAGTAGAATTCAGAAATCATGAAGCTTTATGAATTTCTCCACTCTGTGTTTTTGATGACATTTAACATTTGTTAAAAAATATCTATTTTATAAACTGTATACATTCTTCAGAACAGCAGAATAGGCAGTCCAGTAGTCTATCAGCTCTGTCTTCTTTTCTAACGCCGCCTGAATGAAGTATACGTTTCATAGCACCCCAATTAGATTCAATATTTTGTGTATGTGCGTCTTATTTTGGATCCACAAAATGTTTCGAATAGTTAACAGTTTGGTGTACGTAATTATCGTCATCCGACAAACTGACATATGCCTTCCACTGATCTGTCATAATAGTTGTTCCACATTTTTTCAATTATGGGAATTAACTCCTTCGCCGAATGTTTATTCTGTTGACATAACTCCAAACGGAAGTCTGTGGACTTTCTATCATTCATATTACCCACGTTACTTCTGCAAATCTTCTGACATGATACTTTCTCTTACCAGTTTTACTGTCGCCTATTCCAAAAACTTTGCCAACCCTTCCAATTTATCCTGACTGTTTAACATACGTCAATATGTATCAACTAATAATCTCTCTACATAGGAGTAACAATCGAATACAGTTCTTGAGGAAGTTTGAAGATCATATTCAAAAGACGTCTCCTTTATAGTTGTATCGCAATCTAAATTCGAACAAAAGCAATATGTCACCAAAACTGCTTTCTGTGGGGACAGTTTATTTTTTAAGAACCAGGTCCTTGAATAAGATTCAAAATGTCTCCCATTCCTATGATGCTTTTGACATCTGAAAGTTCCTAAGCCGTTGTCATTTCTTTTCAATGTCATGTCATGTCTTTTTGAACATTGCTTCGCCACGGGAATCTTCCTTCCCTTCTCACACCAATATATGCAGGTTTTTGAATATTTCACTACTTCTTTAGCTAATCGCATAAAATTCCACCGACCCATCTTCACTCAGAAAACAAATCCTTCAGTGAAAATCCTTCAAATACGTGGCGTAAGTGAATAAACAAAGACATCGCTCTTTCCACATTTAGCAACGCACAGCAACCTAAAAATTGTTATTCGGCCGCCGCCGGAAATCGAATCCCGGGTCTCTCGATATACTAACGCGCTCCGCTAGATATCGAGAGACCCGGGATTCGATTTCCCGGCGGCGGCCGAATAACAATTTTTAGGTTGCTGTGCGTTGCTAAATGTGGAAAGAGCGATGTCTTTGTTTATTCACTTACGCCACGTATTTGGGGGATTTTCACTTTGGATCTCGCCCTTTGGATTTAACTGCTATAATTAATATATAGCCAGTGCCGTTAATGCCCACCAGATGGAGACGTCTCGGTAGCTGAGTCCATCTTACGGATTTATAATGTCAGATGCTGACAGAAAAACGCACATAGCTCCGCGAATTGTTGGCCACTGTGGTGTAAGGCTAACGCGCTCGGCTAGATATCGAGAGATCCGGGATTTGATTCCCCGGCCGTGGCCGAATAACAATTTTTCGGTTGTTGTGCGTTGCTAAACGTGAAAAGAGCGATGTCTTTGTTTATTCAAATATTTCATTCCAAGAACAAAGTTTTTAACGAACCTGTAACACAGCGCATGCGTTCAGTACTCAAATTGTTTAAGACTGTCGTTATTTCTCAGCATCGTCATCGTAATCGAGAGAAATGTAAACAATAAAATTCAGGCTGTCGAACGCAACTGCTACGTGAGCAGGAAAGATGGGTTTTTGCACTACAGGGATAATTAAGATTTTGTTCAAACAACCTGAAAATCAAATCTACTGCTAGCGACATCATTAAATAACCTGACGAAACAGCAAAACTTTTTTCCAATGGCTCAATGCCTGAAAGACGGAAAACGGCGAATTTACCCATTGTAATGGTAAGTTTTTGTAAAGATATCAACGGTTTGTGAGTTGCTGTACTTCCCTTAAAATTGCAATACGTATGAGTGACGATCAGAAGGTATTGATACAGAATTCTTATCTGTAATCAATCGAAATACGCGAACTCTTGTATGAGCATTTCCAAAGCAAATGTAAATATCTGAGTTGGAGTTGCAAATGGGTATTTAATGAGACAAATTATTTTGATAGACTGGCATTATTGTCCCCCTATTCCGCAGGTTGGAGCATGCTTACCGATCATTTCTCTACTTTAGTCGTTCTCTGTTTGTTTTCAAATATAGAAAGTCTTTGTTAAGCAAAGAATTTCGTCATGCCAATATTTGCACGGCTGCCCTCTCAACTCGTCTTTCGCAAAGTATAATTTGTAGCCAAACACTGAATTGTACGCAGACCTCGTACTCCCTGGATATGGTCTTTACTAACTTATTTTCTGTGCTGTGAATGAAAAAATCTGCTCCTCTCCTTAGGCATTTTCAATACACCATGTTCCATTCTCCGAAGAAACAACATATTCTGCTTAAAATCACAATGCATTCTTCTAAAAAAATTCATTTTCACTGAGTAGCTGAAATTCCTACCTGAATTTTCCTTTCCTGTAAGTATAGTTACATTAATTTATTGTGCAGGCTGGAAACTTAAACAAGCATGTGCGGATGATACGAAAATATGCTAAAATTCCGTGCATGCGCACGCACTTGCCTTTCTGTGTGATGTGCACGAAATTCCGTTTAAAAACACATGGAGTTATTATACCTCAGCTAATACAGAATGTATCCGTAAAATAGTTTGGCTCTTCCTACCATGGCATTATTATTCCCCTAATTAGGTTGGATCACCCTAGTAGACATTCCTTCATCAACTTCTGTGTTATGGCATGTCTTTCTTTAAAATATCTTCCTTCAAAGCATTGTATACGCAGTAGCTCCTGTCATCCCAAGCATTTCTTCCGCTCAATTTCCCTGATAGCTCTGTATTCATAATTCTACGACCCACTTACGTTTCGTCTACTCTCAGTGCATAACCATACTAGAGCAGTTTGCTTCTTGGATTGAAGTGCCTTTTCTTTTATTCGAAGTATAACCATGTAGTTTTTTCACATGTTACACAGTATACAGCATAGTTTCACCCTATGAGAAAGTTACACAATGAACATAGCATAGTTTCACCCTAATGAGAAAGATAATATTTTCAACTTGACAGCATCATTCCAATTTGAAAATAATATGTATGTACCATCTCTGGTGAAGCGATACTTCCTTAGTAAATAATATGTTCGTTATTTAAGATGATAATCCAGGTATGAATTCGGGGCTTAAATCTTCTACTGAACTGGAATCTATTACATCCCTTAGTCCATGCATGGCACGAATGTTGAAGGAACAGATTACCTGATGTCCAATTACTCTTTGTGTGTAAAAAGGTATTAACTGCACTGCGCTGTTAAAATTTTCCAAGGAAGGAATTGAATTCTGACCTCATGTTGCTTAGAATTTAATTAATGTCACAGTACTACAACGGTTATATTAAAAGTCCTTTTTTTTTTTTTTTTTTTTTTTTTTTGCAATTCCCGATTTTAGAAAATTTCTAAATGCACGATAATACTCTATGCAGGGGACTCTTTTTGCAGAAATTCTTCTCTAAAACTCCATGCACGAATAAAAATGACCTCTTGTGGTGAGGTGAATACGAACATAAAATATTTCTGATATCAAGCAATTATTGCTACTTATGTAGCTCCCATCCAAAATTTAACGTTGCGGAGATGAAATTCTTTGCAGTGCCCAAATTCTGCGGAGCTGATAGACAATCGCTGAATTCATTTTTACGGAGCTACTCGGAATTCTGACAGAACAATATATTTTCAGCAATATTTTTTTATGTATACATTTGTGTTTTGTTTGTAGCTTTTTTTTTTTTTCTTATTTTAGTTCCGTAAGTCCACAGAATCACTGGATCTCGATCCCTATTAATCCTAGTCTGCTGTGAAAGCACATACGAAGTGGAGTAAAGCAGCAGGGCACGTGGCACCCTGTGTGGCGAGTTCCCATGCACACAGTGGGTTCCCATGTAAGGAAGTACACGAGTTCCCATATAAGAGCTAAGAGGACGCCAAAAAGTGTGACGAACTAACAGGACGACTTTGCATGTCTAACTGGGATTCGAACATGGACCCAGCAGTGCAAACGAAAGAAGTGTGACAAACTAATTTTTCGCACCCTCGATCACTACACCTTGGGACGACTCATATACACCAAATATTCTACAGCGGGGACAGTATTAAATAACATATTCTGTTCACTTTGACATTTTTTAATTCACTGAAGTGTATGTTTGTGAACACACATTAAAGACAGTTTGGTTTTTGCATGGAACACCCAAAAGAAGGCTGTTTTCCTCAAACTTGTACTACGGTCCCATTTGATTAAAATACTTTCCTTCTTACGTTTCTGAGAACGCCATAAAATTTTATCTGAAAAGAAGTATGAGAAAATAATTCTTTTCTGCTATTCCCCACAGTCTGCGTTTGTGCGGTAGGTAAAATGTCTTATCCTATCAAAACGAATCACATCGCACCAAACGTATAAAATGTTATTCATTACTTCTTGTATCCAAGGGCTCAAATTTTGTACCCTCCATATACGGATACTTCGTGAGTCATATTTCACCGTAGTATAGTAGTAGTAGTAGGCTTTCATTTCGTACCTATAACAAGGAAGATCACACCGACTTCTCAAAACGTAACGTAAGTATGATTTCAGAATATTTTGCAAATCAAAAAATATAGTGCAAAGCACATCTTTAGGAAAAGAGAATTCAGAGAAAAAAAAATACATTTACGCTCCCTAGGGAAAACCTGCGCGAAATTTAAAATGCACAGTGTGGCACTGTTCTTTGTAGTGAATGGAATTGGTTACAAATAAACAAAATCAACCGGAATTCTACAATAAGTGATACATCGTTAAATAGAAATAGCTGCTTACACCTTTCCACCAGCTGAAAAGTAAGTTGCAGAAAATCGCAGATTTTGCACTAAATTTTTGTCGTAGCAGAAAATTCCAGGGACAAACAAGATTTTACAAATCTAACAATTATTAGAGAAAAATGGAGGAAATCACGACATAACTTTACTTAAAGAAGAAAATCGATGCAAATTACTGTTCATAATGAAGAGTATCCTACCAAGAAAGAATATTTAGAATAGGTGATACCCTTTCAAATAGAAATATATAAGCTGACCTCATCTGTATGTGCCGAAATCTAAATACTTGAAAAACAAAAAATATGCGCAAAGCATCTTTCACAGCAAAAGCTATGCGAAGGAAAAGGAATTTTACTTGAAAGGCTTCTGGAAGTAGAGATAGAGAAAAAGTCATTTGCATATGCACCTCCTAGAGAGAAAACTGCGTATTATTGAAAGAAGCTAATGTTTGCAATCTTTTCCGCAGAAAATTCGTACAGTACAAAAATAATTTTTCAATCAGGATTTTAGAAGCAGAAATGCAGTTGCGAACAGAAATACACACTAACACCACCTAGCGAAATAACTGTGCACTATACAAATCCAAGAATATATACTCGTAATGTCCCACGAAGTGAATGGTATCCTGTGCTAGAAGAATTTTTCAAATAGACTTTCAGAAGAAGAGATAGGCCTATCGAAAAAAATATATCATACATTTGCAGTTCCTAACGGGTAAATTTTGGCAGGAAATAATCTCATAAAGTTTTTTCGTATTCAGTGGTATATGACCAAACGGAAATTTTTTCAGTCGGGTTTTTAGATTAGAAAATATTGCTGCTAATATACTGTGAACTTACTCCTCTCAGTGCCAAACTTGGCTTTAAGAAAAGTTCGAAATTACATGCAAGACATTCCTCTCCAGAAATGTCCGACCAAAATTTTTCAGATTTGACTGTTAAAATCAGAAATATCATTGGGGAAATAGGATATACGTCTACACCACCTGGCGGAAAGACTTTGCAGTTTTATGAGCGGAAAACATGTGCTAGGTTACAAAAGGTTATCAAAGGTTACCGGTGGATAACTGTATTTGCCAGAATAAGAATCGTTTCGACCGAGTTCTACAGGTGCGTAAGTACATTGCTGTAGGTACATCGGAAACAGAAATATAACCTTACTGCCCCTAGTACCAAAAATGTTCGTTACGAAAAATTAGAAGTTATATCCCAAACATTCATCACCCCGAAAACGATCCAATACAAGCGGAATTATTTTTTCATGTAGGACTTCTTGAAGCAGAAATAACGGGGGAAAAGCAATTTGTATTTAGATTCACTTCCAGCGAAAATGTATATTATTTGAAAATAGCGCTGTATCCAAAATGATGTTTGTTGTAAATGGTATTCAGTGAAAGAGAAATACTTTTTAATCGGGTATTTATAAGAAATAATACGGAATAGAATGCATTTCGAATTCGATAGCATCTGCATTTACGGCCTCTAGCGGCGACGTTATGCATGGGGAAAAAAGACCAAAAGGCAAGGATCAGTGTTCTCATATTACAGACAAAAAAAATATTTTTCAAATCGGGCTGGCAGGTACAAAGATATGGTGTTTACAGATAAACGGACATAGTGATAAAATAAGCCCGACTTTTTTTCTTTCGTTTTTTCTTTCTTTTTGTTTCAATAATCGTGTTAAAAAGTAGTGTTCCAGCAGAAGTTGTCATTTATTCGGAGTGTACGTACATAATCATGAGAGACAGTAGATGAATTCTTTAATTCGTTTTAGGACTTAACTTTCAGTCAAACAACTATTTTTGCGTTTTGAGGAACTTATTCCTCACGAGTGTCTGATAGTCTTGCGTGTTGCAACATGCCAGGGTGGTTCATAATTTGATACCTTTATTCAATTATTACGAAATGAATATTGCAATGTTAATGACGAAAAAAAAACGAAATACAAGTCGCAGTTTTCAGACAGTGCAGGAGACACTAGCTTCTTTGAGTAGAGGTCGTCATTTATGGACTCTTCCATCTTCTCTCTGAGCTCATACTGGATTGAAAAAGGCCCGTAACCCACTGAAAACAACAGGGGCGCTTTGGTATGTCTAGGAAGGTCTGATCTAATTTAGGTAGATCTGAAATAGCGTTCATACCTACACTCATGCTGCAGAAGTCAGATCGAAGGAGAAACAAACTTGTTTTTTAGTGGTTGGGATAGGGGAAATTGTGGCTATTGACTGTTAAAACACTTTCTTACAAAAAAAAAAAAAAGAAAAAGAAAAAAAAAAAAGAACCCAAAAACATGAAATAGCAAAGGAAAAAAAAGTTACAAGTAGTTCTAAATATCTATACTGTTGAACATTTCACTGATATTTTGAAACACCTAACTAGGAAAATTTTTACATCCCCCTAATATAACAGAGACATCAACTTAATTATTAATTTTGCCAAAAGTGTTTGTAAACAGGGAAAACTTTTATACCACTGACACCAGTTTAAAGATATCTTTATTTTGTACTGTATTATGGATAATCTCTAGCTGGACCTCCTATAATTTTGGAGGAGTTCAAGCCAATCTGACATCTTTTCATTACCACCCTGCTGTTTAGAAAGTCAGTTTTCAAGGGTGAAGCGCTTAAAACACCTTAAAACGCTGAGAGCGAAAGTAACATTCCAAGGACAACTTACTCCTGGGGACAATTTTTTTCAAAGTTTACTAATGTTCTATACAAAAGGAGCATATGACCAGTAGTGAGATACGCTGAAAATTATTATTTTATTTTTTTAATATGTTTCACTGGTGGTCACCCGAGCTATTGGTGTCCGACATAAATGTTTCACGGGTGGGATGGCGCTCAACGTGTTGAAAAAAGTTCATTTCTGACATACGTTTTGTACCTGTAATGAATAATTGTGTTCCTTATCCAGATATTTGATTTTATTATCGTATAGAATTTGAAATGTTTCCAGTTTATTTACATGGGAATTTAGCCAAGAAATTTGAACATAATTAGCATCACAAAACAACTGAAGTTTTCTGTCAACTTGATTATCAACATCAAACAGAAGTAATCGCTCTTTCCACGTTTATAAGTGAGTCACGGAAAAATTCTCATTGGCCGCCACCGGGAATTGAACCCAGGGTCTTCCAGTTACGCGCCGGATATGCTTCCACTGCACCACATCGGCCTCGAATTCCTCCAGACTCACATACACTAACTGGCAAGCTACTTGGCAGGTTGCTTCTTGGAGCCCTGCACTTTTTACCGTGACTTACTTATAAACGTGGAAAGAGCGATGACTTCTGTTTGATGTTCCTGGTCCACGTCAAATGTCTGTATTGATTATCAACACTCTTCAGAAATGTAGAAATATCAAAAGGTTTTGTAGTATTCTTTTCAAAACTTAGTAAAGTTAAATTTGCTTGTTCTTTGCCTGTCGTACATTGCCTTTGCGACCTGTCAGTTTTCGTGAGTATTGAGAAATAAGATATACGTACTATATTCGTAAGTACTGATCAGTGCTGAGAAAGCATGATTTCATATGTATAACAGTCTGGAAATTGTTACCAGATTTAAACTTTGGGAAAAGTATCTTTCATCTCGTACAACTTTTTCTTAGGATCATTACTTTTCTCTTCATTTTTGAATTTGATGAGATAATTTTGAACAGCAATTTCTTCCCTTCGTGGGATTTCAATACCCAGTTCTATAAGAAATTCAATGTTTTTAGTATCTATACTCAACTCAACAGCTACTGAAATCATTTCTGCTATGAGTTCGTTGTTAGTAAACCTTTTATCAATTGCTTGTAACATTATATGCATAAGTGAAGTAACATTTTAAATTGAACTTCACCTCTTACACTGGAAAATTTCCGTAACACTATATCTATAAATAAAGTATCATTTTAAATTTAACTTCACCTCTTACACTGGAAAAATACCATTTCCGGGAGCTCATTTCACATGACCTTCCAACGTTGTGCTTTTTTTTTTTTTTTTTTTGGCTGGTGCGTTGTGTTCTCTACGTTGAGAATCTGTATATTTACAAAAACTCTGGCATTCTTTGAAAATTACACCAAATTTGGAAGTACATCTAAGACGCTTAAATACCTGCCAAGCCACCTTCGAAATTTCACTTGACTGTTTAAGACTTCCTTTATGACTTAGGAGAAATTTCTTAGCCGTGTTTTAAATACCTGGAATTTTTTTTGTAAGAATCAAACAAAAGCAAAATTCCCGATGTGTAATGATACGAACATTGTCTTATTTGTGATGAAATAAGACAATGTTCGTAGCATTATTTCCACCATCACAGTTTATGTTCTTTCTTACCGAAGCCGAAGTGTTTCCACAAGCAACCCAAAATTTTCAAATACACTCTTTGCTATGAAAAAACAACAAAGTACCCGAGAAAGTCGTTCGATTCTGGTGAAACTCTACATGCCAGTACCCCAGGGCCGAATATGCAAATGATTGAAAATTTATTAAACAATACCTACCAATGACTAAACAGTGGCCCACCACAGCGCATGGGAGCATCGAGCAGGGTATATCAGAAGCAAAGCTCGCATGCAGGGGCAATTGTGACAGCGGATTGCGGTTGCATTAATATCCACGGACTGTGAGGATGCCTCAACGTCGGATCCGTGTTCACTACGAGTAGTTGAGCGAGTTTCGTATAATTGGACAAAGAGAGGCCGGTTGGTCAAGTCGCCGTATCGCTAGGCATTTGGGTCGGAGCGACGCTGCAATCGACGACGTTGACACCAATCGGTCAAAGATGGCACAACCCAGAGGTACGTAGGCAGTAAAAGGCCAAAAGCAACGATTGAACGCAAGGATCGAGCGATTGCGCTAGCCGCACGAACTGAACTGAATTCGTCACTCTCAACCATTCGTGGCCCTGTTGCGTCGTCTACAGGTACAGAAGTATTCATCCGGACTGTTGCCAGAGGACCTGCAGCACGGGAACTATGTTCGAGGAGGATATTTCGCCGCCTACCACTGACCAGCGAGTATCGCCGGCACCGGTTACAGTGGTGTCGGGCCCGATCAATGTGAGATAGTGTCCAGTGACATAGTGTTATCTTCAGTGGTGAGTCACGGTTTGCATTTGGCGCCGATTACAAGCGCATACGTGGCTGGAGACGAGCCGACCAGCACTCCGTTCCTGCCTTTACCGTGTAACGGCACACGGCTCGCACACCGGAAGTCTGGGGAGCCATTTCCTACGATAGCCGGATACCTTCGTAGTCCTCCGTACTTCCCTCACGGCTCAACGGCACGTCGACGACATTGTAAGACCCGTTATATTGCCATTTCTGTCAACAGGATAATGTCCAGCCCACACAGGCCCGCCTGCCTCCTTAATATAGGCGCCCTTCCATGGCCAGGCCGATCACTCGACCTCTCACCAATTGAACATGTTTGGGTCATAATAGCACGCCATCTACGCCCATACAGAATGTCAGTGAACTGGCCCGCAATTCAAACACCGCCTGGCATGGTATATACTTCAAGATATGATCCATGAACTGTATGCTGTTATGGCACGCCAGGTAACCGCTTGTATCCGAGCCAGAGGTGGCGCTACAACGTACTGACTTGTTCCACTCGTGTATCTGTTTTATCCGAATAAATAGCCCCACTGCTCTGGAATTGCAATAATTTTCTTTCCTATACATGAACATTGCACATACCAATTTTCATCTTTATTGGATGATTCATTCTGGGTGCTTCGAGTTTTTTTTTTTTCTTGGCAAAGAGTGTCTTATATTAAGAACGTCGAAATGATCAGACCACCCATGCTCTATAAGCCTAACTAGATGGTATGCCTTCTTTAAGGCACCGAAAGTATACCCTCTTCGATGAGCTTTTCCCATGCGCTGTAGTGTGCTAAAAGAAATTTCACAACATTACGTACGGTCTAAAACAGTGTTGTATTTCTCCAGTTTCTAGCACTTCTATTACTAAATGAAATTTGGTTGTAGAAATGTACATTAGGAATTATTCTACATAGACCACGTTGCAATATTGGCTGTATATAGCATCATTTTCCCAAATATAACACTAGCTCCATCATAACATTCACTCAAGAGGAACTTGGTGTGTAATTTGTATTTTCACAACAGATCCAAAGCTAACTGAGCCAAAGATTGTGCATCATAATTTTTTCTCATTTCTACCGATAATGTCTGTTCTTTGACTTTAGCATTTTTTCATATACCGAATCCTAAAGGCAATGTCTTCTTCCATATTTTTATATTACGCGTTCCATCTTTAAATAAGGTATATCAAAAAGCAATTTTATTTAGTGCAGTTTTTTTGCAATATCGTTCCTAACAGTAATAGCCATTGCTTCAATTAAATTTTTTTAAATATTTGGTGACAAATATGTGGCACTTTTAGGAATTTGTTTAAAAATGGCAGCAAGTTTAGAATCTTTTTTAAAGTATATTCACGAAAATTGTTAAATGACCCATGTTCGGAATGTTCTTCAGTATCATATGAACCTCTGAAAACTAATTCGTTTGTCGTATGAAACTGAATTTCGTCACGCACTTTTTCGTTCATTAAAATAAACATACATTTATTATTTTCTCGTCTAAGTTTCATTTCTTTCCACGTGGAAATAATTTAATCGTTCTTTAAATGGTTTCCATGTGGAAACAATTAAATAATTCTATTTAGTGGAAACCCCTTCTTTTGCGAAGGACCTTCTTAAAGCAGGCATACAGAGCAGAAATGTGACTTCTTTAGTCCCAAGAGGTCGAATAGCTTGGTTACTTGTCAAATTAACCCGAAAAAAATAACCCGCGTCAAAATACCCCAGTCAAAATAACTCGGCGTCAAAATAACCCAACGTCAATAACCCTTTAGCAAAATAACCTGGTGCAAAAATAACCCGACGTTAAAACAATTCATAGTTAAAATCAGGAAAAACGCATTTTTTTTTGTTTCTCCTAATAGCAACGAAAAGCAAAATGAATTTGTTTTCTACTTGAGACGTTTGTTTTCCACTTTAGTGTTCGACTAAATTCGAAATCCTCAGGAAAAAAATTAATTTCTTACCAACCCAAGAAGAGAATACCGGTTAAAATAGTTACTTTAAGGAACATGGCAAAGTGAGTGAAGAAAACATTTTTTTGCATTAAATAAGGTCCCGATTTTTTAAGTTCTCAAAATTTAGGGATAACAATATGACGAAAAGAACGGAAAAGGACTTGAAAATACATAATTTTAACTTTTCTATTAAGCGATTAATTACAAATAATAACGGAGCATTTAATAAAATTAATTTCCGGCTTTTTAATTAAGCGAGTTCCTTGAATGCTGCTGAAGTTTTGATTTGTTCGGCATAATGGGATTTCTTTATGAGGTGCTACTAACATAATATTATGGTGTTTTTTCTTTCTCTCGAATTATTTAAAGAAGACAACGCTACAGTTGCATATAATTAAATTTAAAAGCTATGATCTCAGCTACCCTTGCACTTTTCCTTAATTCCAGTCAATATCCTGTTTAGATTAAATAGATTTGAAAAAAAATTATACTTATTTTCTTTAAAATCTTAGTTTACAACTAATAAAATATTCACATGGATGTCAGTTTTTCCTGCGTGTATTGTAGATGCTGTTTTTTTTTTCTTTTTTTTGCATTCCATCTTGGCTGTAAGATTTCAAATTTAAAGCGCATTTGAATTTAAAATTGTTCACAACTTTTCTCCCGCAAGTGCTTCAGTTGTATCGACCAAGTATCGGCGGTCTACCCGTCCTTTACAGTGACGTCACTACGTAAGGGACCGATACTTCCGCTGCGAGGTAGAAGGGATGAGCGAACATTTCTGTCTATTAACCTTCCTTGTGGTTGTCTGAATGTCCGGGCGCATAGGGCGTTGTAGTCACGAAATGGTTAATAGAAAAGAGTTGGATTCATCGCTATCGCACGTTTTCCGAAACCTTGTAATCGTATTGAATTCTGAAATAGTGGCGAGGAGAGCATGAGCTTCATACAAATTAATAATCGATATCTAAAATATATATGTTTGCGTCAGTCTTTTTTTTTGTCAACTAGGATATGCCAATTAACGCCACATTTATCCAAAGAACAGCTATATTGGTAGGTGTACAAATACATTTTAAAGCGTTTTAAGACAACGCAACATGTTATATGCGAGAAAACAACAGTAGCTTTACGAACCAAAATATGCGCTGTCATTATCTATCACCTTCCGCCATCGGTCGGGCAGCTGACGGATTCCAGCCATGAAGAATACTTCGTCGTGTGACGCAATAAAGTCGTCAACACATTTTTGCGCTTTGTCACATGTCCGGAACCGTACAGCAGACAGACCATGTTGCATCGATCGGAACAAATAATAGTCTGAAGGGGCTATGTCAGGACTATACGCCGGGTGCTCCAAAACTTCCCAGCCAAGCGTCAATAACGTTTCCTTGACCGATTTCGAGACATGCGGCCTAGCGTTGTCATGCAGTATGTTCATGGGACGCAATTCTTTCTCTGCGAATGGACATTTCCGACAGATTTTCTGGTTCATTCGCAGCAGTTATTGCTTGTAGTGATCAGCTGTAACAGTTTGACTCTATTCCAATAGTTCATAATAGAGCACACTCTTCATATCCCACCAAATGCGCAGCAGAACTTTCTTGGAGTGAACATTGGGTTTCGGTATCGAAGTTGTTGCTTCACCGGGGTCTACCCAGTGGTTTTTTATTTTTTTATTTTTTTATTTTGGGATTGTCGTACCGTATCCACTTCTCATCAAATGCAACAATGTTCCACAGAAAATACTTTCTGTGTTGTTTATTCAACAGATTCAAACTCTTCATGACACGCTCATCCTTGTTCCTCTGGCTCAGGTCACGTGGCACTGATTTTTCTTCTTTCTGAATCTTTCCCATTGCGCGGAAACGATTCGAAATGGTTTGTTCAGTTACCCTCAGTTGTTCAGCTAGTTCATTTTGCGTTTGAGACGAATCTTCGTCCAGCAACGCTGGCAGTTCTTCATGTGCAATCTTCTGCGAGGCGCCGTTACGTTCTCGATCGCTAAAATCAAAATCATCTGCCTTAAACCGTCTAAACCAAAACCCACACGTGCTTTTTGATACAATATTCTCTACCAGAACAGAACAGATCGTTGCACATGCTTTTGCAGCACTTTTTACTTGATGAAATTTGTAACGAATGCAGTATCGCTTGCCATCTTTCATCTACCAATTCGCAAATGCCTTTGACTGTTGGGCAAACGTTTCTCTGTGTCACATTTTATACTCTGGAGCAGTTACGGTCACATGCCAACAACGCAGGAGAATGTCGGATATGTAAATTAGCGGAATACGTCACATAAAGAACGCTTTAAAACGTATTTGTAATACTACGCGCGCGAGAGCAGATTCGTGCACCCACTCTGGCTGATAGCAATGTAAATACAAATTTTACGATACCATAATTATATGATGACCCAGCTGGGTCCTCATGTTTACTGCACATCATCGCCAACAACGCATGAAATAGGCCCAAGATCATCGAGATTGGACGCGTGGATGATTGGAAGAAGGTAGCCTGGTCTGACGAAGCAAGATTCCTAGTGCATTACGTACACAGCCGAGCGCGGATACGCCGATGATGGCCATTACCAACAGGATAAGGCTCCATGCCACACTGCCAGAATCGTCAAGGAGGGGTTCAAGAAACATGCTGGTGACTTTCTGTCAATGCCCTGGCCTCCAAATTCAGCAGGTATGAACATAATCGGGCATTTGTGATTCGACTTGAAAAAGCGGGTTCGCACCCCCCCGAAATGTATGGGAACTGGAGGACTTGCTGTTGACATTATAATACCTGATACTCCAGGTTAAATATCGCCACCTCATCGAATCGATGCCTCGACGAGTGGCCACTGTTTCGCGGGCTAAAGGGGATCCTACAGCTTATTAGGGAGGGTGTAGGAGAAGTGGCCACCGGATAACTGATCACAAAAATTTTAAGGGGTCGTATGAAAATTGCGTTTTTGACCGCTTTCGTGGCCACGACCCCAGAGAGGTTCGTTATCTAAGTCATATAAAGTTTCCGTAATTTCGCCTTTTCTTGATTGCGATAAAACTAGTCAACAATGGTTCTGCGGTAAACACGAAAGTAGGTGATTCTTGTGGAAATCTGTGTCCTGAATCCGAAAATAACGTTAGTTGTTTCGCAATATTGTTTTTTCCGTATATGTGAATTGGCGTATCCACATTGTATGTAATGTAGAGCCATTTCCTCACAATCGCACTTAAATATCCACAAAGAACTTGACTTAAACCTAGGAAATGCTATATAACTATGAGAAATAGTAATATAGCATTTCCTAGGTTTAAGTCAAGTTCTTAGTCAACGAATGTTCCTGCGTACTTCTGCGTTTCGTAATTGTTTATGTTCTCAGACGCCGCTGCGTCGCGTCAGAGCCGTCGGCTCGACACTAGGCGACGCGCCGCCGCTTGATTATTGTACTCCTAGGAGTTTCTGTTTAAAGAACCCTCACATTCAGGTGCATTTCACCAGCCCCCCCACCACGGAATTTTTTAATTTTTCAGACACCATTCGTTTGTACCACGTATGAACCGGAATGAACTCGGGTTTTTTCGTTTGAACCGCAAAAGTTTTGGAGATATTTAAAAACAAAGTGGGGGCTGGTGAAACGATAGCCCCCACCATGGAATTTTTAAATTTTTTTTGCACCATTCGTTTGTACCACGTATGAACCGGAATGAACTCAATTTTTTTCGTTTGAACCGCAATAGTTTTTGAGTTATTTAAAAAACAAAGTGGGGGGCTGGTGAAATGGTACCCCCAAAAAATAGATATTTCAAATTTCAGCATAGCCATTCGTTAATAAATCGTATGAACCGGAATGAACTCCATTTTCATCGTTTGAACCACAATAGTTTTTGAGATATTTAACAAATAATATTGAGAATTTGCATATAATTATAGGAGGCCGACCATTTCACCAGCCCCCCCACCACGGAAATTCAAAATTTCGAAATAGCCATTCGTTAGTAAATCGTATGAACCGGAATGAACTCCATTTCTATCGTTTGAACCGCAATAGTTTTTGAGATATTTAACAAATAATATTCAGAATTTGCATATATACAGAAAGACCGACCATTTCACCAGCCCCCCACCATGGAAATTCAAAATTTCAAAATAGGCATTCGTTAGCAAATCGTGTGAACTGAAAAGAACTCCATTTTCATCGTTTGAACCGCAATAGTTTTTGAGATATTTAAAAAATAATGTTACAGGCCTATCATTTCACCCCCCCTCATCATGGAAATTCAAAATTCCGAAATAGCCATTCGTTAGGAAATCGTATGAACAGGAATGAACTCCATTTTTATCGTTTGAACCGCAATAGTTTTTGAAATATTTAATAAATAATAGAATTTACATATACGCACAGGGACCGACCATTTCACCAGCCCCCCACCCCCATGGAAATTCAAAATTTCAAAATAGCCATTCGTTAGCAAATCGTATGAACCGAAAAGAACTCCATTTTCATCGTTTGAACCGCAATAGTTTTTGAGATATTTAAAAAATAATGTTACAGGCCTATCATTTCATCCCCCCCTCATCATGGAAATTCAAAATTCCGAAATAGCCATTCGTTAGTAAATCGTATGAACAGGAATGAACTCCATTTTTATTGTTTGAACCACAATAGTTTTTGAGATATTTAAAATATAATATTGCGAATTTGCATATATACAGAGAGACCGACCATTTCACCCCCCCCCCCCCCACCATGGAAATTCGAAATTTCAAAATAGCCATTCGTTAGCAAATCGTATGAACCGAAAAGAACTCCATTTTCATCGTTTGAACCGCAATAATTTTTGAGATATTTAAAAAAAATGTTACAGGCCATTTCATCCCCCTTCCCCCTCATCATAAAAATTTGAAATTCCGAAATAGCCATTCGTTAGTAAATCGTATGAACAGAAATGAACTCCATTTTTATTGTTTGAACCACAATAGTTTTTGAGATATTTAAAATATAATATTGCGAATTTGCATATATACAGAGAGACCGACCATTTCACCAGCACCCCCCCCCCCCCACCATGGAAATTCAAAATTTCAAAATAGCCATTCGTTAGCAAATCGTATGAACCGAAAAGAACTCCATTTTCATCGTTTGAACCGCAATAATTTTTGAGATATTTAAAAAAGAATGTTACAGGCCATTTCATCCCCCCTCATCATGGAAATTTAAAATTCCGAAATAGCCATTCGTTAGTAAATCGTATGAACAGAAATGAACTCCATTTTCATGGTTTGAACCGCAATAATTTTTGAGATATTTAAAAAAGAATGTTACAGGCCATTTCATCCCCCTCCCCCTCATCATGGAAATTTAAAATTCCGAAATAGCCATTCGTTAGTAAATCGTATGAACCGAAAAGAACTCCATTTTCATCGTTTGAACCGCAATAATTTTTGAGATATTTAAAAAAGAATGTTACAGGCCATTTCATCCCCCTCCCCCCTCATCATGGAAATTTAAAATTCCGAAATAGCCATTCGTTAGTAAATCGTATGAACTGAAAAGAACTCCATTTTCATGGTTTGAACCGCAATAATTTTTGAGATATTTAAAAAAGAATGCTACAGGCCATTTCATCCCCCTCCCCCTCATCATGGAAATTTGAAATTCCGAAATAGCCATTCGTTAGTAAATCGTATGAACAGGAATGAACTCCATTTTTATCGTTTGAACCGCAATAATTTTTGAGATATTTAAAAAAGAATGTTACAGATCATTTTATCCCCCTCCCCCCACCTCATCATGGAAATTTAAAATTCCGAAATAGCCATTCGTTAGTAAATCGTATGAACAGGAACGAGCTCCATTTGTAACGTTTGAACCGCAATAGTTTTTGAGATATTTAGAAAATAATATTGAAATTTTGCATACATACAGAGAGACCGACCATTTCACCAGCCCTCCACCATGGAAATTCAAAATTTCAAAATAGCCATTCGTTAGCTAATCGTATAAACCGAAAAGAACTCCATTTTCATCGTTTGAACCGCAATAGTTTTTGAGATATTTAACAAATAATGTTACAGGCCTACCATTTCACCCCCCCCTCATCATGGAAATTCAAAATTCCGAAATAGCCATTTGTTAGTAAATCGTATGAACAGGAATGAACTCAATTTTTATCGTTTGAACCGCAACAGTTTTTTTTATTGGAGATTTAACGACCACCGTGAGCAACTCAATGGGCTATAAGCAGTCTCCCGTCCCTAATTCAGGGTCACTGGTTCCAGGGAAGGGAGAGAGCCAGTGCCGTTAAACAAACACAACATTCATGCCTCACCGGGATTTGAACCCGGACCCTGTTCGAACGAATGATCAGATTCCGTCGCTTAGACCACTGCGTCACCGGAGCGGCCAACAGTTTTTGATAGATTTAAAAAAAAAAAAAAAGTTTGAGAAAATTGGGGGACGACCATTGCACACACCCCCATGGAAAAATTCAAAATTTCAAAATAGCCATTCGTTAGCAAATCGTATGAACCGAAAAGAACTCCATTTTCATCGTTTGAACCGCAATAGTTTTTGAGATATTTAAAAAAGAATGTCACAGGCCTACACCATTAACCCCCCCCCCCCTTCATCATGGAAATTCAAAATTCCGAAATAGCCATTCGTTAGTAAATCGTATGAACAGGAATGAACTCCATTTTTATCGTTTGAACCGCAATAGTTTTTGAAATATTTAAAAAATATTGAGAATTTGCATATATACAGAAAGACCGACCATTTCACCAGCCCCCCACCCCCATGGAAATTCAAAATTTCAAAATAGCCATTCGTTAGCAAATCGTATGAACCGAAAAGAACTCCATTTTCATCGTTTGAACCGCAATAGTTTTTGAGATATTTAAAAAATAATGTTACAGGCCTATCATTTCATCCCCCCCCTCATCATGGAAATTCAAAATTCCGAAATAGCCATTCGTTAGTAAATCGTATGAACAGGAATGAACTCAATTTTTATCGTTTGAACCGCAATAACTTTTGAGATATTTAAAATATAATATTGCGAATTTGCATATATACAGAGAGACCGACCATTTCACCAGCCCCCCCACCATGGAAATTCGAAATTTCAAAATAGCCATTCGTTAGCAAATCGTATGAACCGAAAAGAACTCCATTTTCATCGTTTGAACCGCAATAATTTTTGAGATATTTAAAAAAAAATGTTACAGGCCATTTCATCCCCCTTCCCCCTCATCATAAAAATTTGAAATTCCGAAATAGCCATTCGTTAGTAAATCGTATGAACAGAAATGAACTCCATTTTTATTGTTTGAACCACAATAGTTTTTGAGATATTTAAAATATAATATTGCGAATTTGCATATATACAGAGAGACCGACCATTTCACCAGCACCCCCCCCCACCATGGAAATTCAAAATTTCAAAATAGCCATTCGTTAGCAAATCGTATGAACCGAAAAGAACTCCATTTTCATCGTTTGAACCGCAATAATTTTTGAGATATTTAAAAAAGAATGTTACAGGCCATTTCATCCCCCTCCCCCCTCATCATGGAAATTTAAAATTCCGAAATAGCCATTCGTTAGTAAATCGTATGAACTGAAAAAGAACTCCATTTTCATGGTTTGAACCGCAATAATTTTTGAGATATTTAAAAAAGAATGCTACAGGCCATTTCATCCCCCTCCCCCTCATCATGGAAATTCAAAATTTCAAAATAGCCATTCGTTAGCAAATCGTATGAACCGAAAAGAACTCCATTTTCATCGTTTGAACCGCAATAGTTTTTGAGATATTTAAAAAAGAATGTCACAGGCCTACACCATTAACCCCCCCCTTCATCATGGAAATTCAAAATTCCGAAATAGCCATTCGTTAGTAAATCGTATGAACAGGAATGAACTCCATTTTTATCGTTTGAACCGCAATAGTTTTTGAAATATTTAAAAAATAATATTGAGAATTTGCATATATACAGAAAGACCGACCATTTCACCAGCCCCCCCCCCCATGGAAATCCAAAATTTCAAAATAGGCATTCGTTAGCAAATCCTATGAACTGAAAAGAACTCCATTTTCATCGTTTGAACCGCAATAGTTTTTGAGATATTTAAAAAAGAATGTTACAGGCCTACCATTTCACCCCCCCCCCTCATCATGGAAATTCAGAATTCCGACATAGCCATTCGTTAGTAACTCGTATGAACAGGAATGAACTCCATTTTTATCGTTTGAACCGCAATAGTTTTTGAAATATTTAAAAAATAATATTGAGAATTTGCATATATACAGAAAGACCGACCATTTCACCAGCACCCCCCCCCATGGAAATCCAAAATTTCAAAATAGGCATTCGTTAGCAAATCCTATGAACTGAAAAGAACTCCATTTTCATCGTTTGAACCGCAATAGTTTTTGAGATATTTAAAAAAGAATGTTACAGGCCTACCATTTCACCCCCCCTCATCATGGAAATTCAGAATTCCGACATAGCCATTCGTTAGTAACTCGTATGAACAGGAATGAACTCCATTTTTATCGTTTGAACCGCAATAGTTTTTGAAATATTTAAAAAATAATATTGAGAATTTGCATATATACAGAGAGACCGACCATTTTACCAGCCCCCCCCCCCTCATCATGGAAATTCTGAATTCCGACATAGCCATTCGTTAGTAACTCGTATGAACAGGATTGAACTCCATTTTTATCGTTTGAACCGCAATAGTTTTTCAAATATTTAAAAAATAATATTGAGAATTTGCATATATACAGAGAGACCGACCATTTTACCAGCCCCCCCCCACCATGGAAATTCAAAATTTCAAAATAGCCATTCGTTAGCAAATCGTATGAACCGAGGGGAAATCCATTTTCATTGTTTGAACTGCAACAGTTTTTGAGAAAAAAATAACAATATTGAGTACTTATGTATATATATATTCCAGACCGACCATCACCCCCCCCCTCTCACCATGTAAATTCATTAAAAATTTCAAGATAGTCATTCGTTAGTAAATGGTGTGAACCGGAATAAACGCCATTTTCATAGTTTGAATAGCAATAGTTTTGGAGATGTTTAAAAAAGAATGTTAGTAGCCCACGATTTCACCTGCCTCTTCCCCCCGCCCACCCCAACCTTGACATTTCCCATTACAGGATAGCTATTCGTTAGCATGGTGTGAATCAGAAAGACCTCCTTCTTCATCGTTCGAATCTTGATAGTTTTTGAGATATTTGTAATAAGGGTAATGGAGAATAATGAAGAAGTAATTTGTTTTGCACAAAGTCTTTCATTCGTTCCTGACATTAGCTGAAAGAACTCCCCGTTTCTAGCTTTGAACCCCAGCAGTTGAAAAGACATTCCAAAAACAACGTGACGTTGCTTTATTAGGTATCGAGGACTAGTACACAGGAGAACGGAAAATAAATGGCATGACAAAACAATAAGAATAACGGTACTGGACGAGCAGCATAAAGCAGTCTGTAAAAGCCAATCAGGACATACAAAGATAAACGAAGCTGAACGAGCAGCACAAGGCAATCTGTGATAGGCGAAGCACACTGGAACAGTCACTGAGCAGAAGGAACGACGGACATGGAGATGGAGAATACATCGAACTGGGGGCTGCTTTTCATGCTCCGGGGCGCAGCATGAAAAGCAGAAAACGAGGTGCAACAGATAACACTTGCAAAGATGGCATGGTGTAGGTAACAGTATGGGACAATCAATTAGCATGAGGCAAAGCAATAACGGTAAGTATCTGACGAGATGAGTCACACTGGATGAGCAAGTAACGTAGCACAACAGTAGAAGGTATGCTGAGGCACATGGCATGACATAAGACAAATACTCGACGAGGCAGGAAAAACACCTGAAAAAACTAACTGGGTGCGAACAGCAACATAGGGCAATCCAGGACAGTGACGAAAGGTATAAGAGAAGAATCGCGCATAACAATGCACACAGGAAGAAGCTCTGTGAACAAAACGATGTGACGGGTTCACGGAAGTAGGCACCGGGCGGATGTTTGAAAGAACCGAGATGTGGAGAAAACATGGCGGTACATAGGATACAACGGAAAGAAAAAGATTGGGTACAACGCATACCAGAAACATGCAAAGGAGTAAGACGGAACAGCAGCAAGGCAAAGACGGCAGGAAGCGAAACATCATGCAAGTGCAGACAGAAACTAATCGGTCAGAACCAGATCAATGAGGCGATTTTGAGTATCACCAAGGTAGCAATTAAGAAAACTTTAATAACGAAATATCTCAGGGGTAAGATCTCGTGAGGTCAACGAAAACTTGGAGGAAGCAGCGAATATCCTCGATCATATTCGAGTAATCAGCTGGATCATGGGAGTCAAGAAGGGGATCCAAACCAGCGTCACAAGAAGAGGCAAAGAACAAGGGTTGGCAGCATCTGGGAAGAGAATCTTCGAATACCCAGGGACAGCTTGGAGGCGAGCGACAATTGCAGTGGAAACGGAGGGAGTACCAATAAGGTCGGCGTAAGCAGCAACAGTAGAATTAGGAGCGGAACCTGAAGAACGATGAAGAGAAGGCTGAGCGACCGCGGTTCGCTTAGTACGAGTCTCTCGATTAGAGCGACGACGGCACTTCTTATTAGAAGCAATACCAACAGGGACGTGGTGAAGAAGGAGTAACCGACAGCAAGTGAGAAGTCTGACAAGGAAGATCTGGATTATGTGCGCATAACGCAAGCAAAGAGGCAACTGATGGGGCAACAGGAGCTGGTGAAGGTAAGGCTTCACACAAATCCAGAAGAGTAGCTGTGCTGGAAAGCGGGGACCGATCACGGGACCAGAGATCGAAAGGAAGGCAACAATACTAGAGGCATCAGAAGAGCTCGGAGAAGGTGAAACGGGCGGAGAGCACACCGGAGTACTGGAACGGCTGAAGAAAGGATGAGCGTCTGAGGGTGGCGAAGCTGACGTACACAGCGAAGATGATGGAGCAGAGAATCCCGGGGTTGGGATTGACGAGGTGACGTGCGAAAACAAAGAAGGCAGCACCTGAACAGGCGGAGAAAGGTTGGCAACGGGATGTGACAAAGCACAGACAACAGACGACGAAGAAGAAAGCAAGACAGACGAAGGCACCGAAGCAGGAGCAGTAGATCCAGATGTATCCACAAGAGGCAACGCTAGTGGAGAAGGAAAAAGACCTGCAGAGGAAGGCAACGACAATCGAGATGGAGACTAAGAAGGTGGAAGCGAAACAAGCGCAGGCGTGGTGACCGGAAGTGAAGAAGATGGTTCTGTGATGGGCACTTGAGCAGCCGTTGAGGAAGAACAAGAAGAGGTGAGCGGACACTGCAAGCGATGATGACCAGGCGTTTTACATGAGAAGCAATGATACGCAGTGAACACGTTTATAACGACGTTGTGATGAACACAAAGCACCTGGAAAACAGTGGGGCAGGAAGTAATGGAGTCCATATCAGGGAAGAGAACTGAGGCTTGGCGTCGGAAGCCTAAATAAGGACGATCACCTTGATCGGCGGGGAGCGTGCGAATAACACAAACAATGCGCCCACACCGAGAAAGAAATGCATGTAAAACCGTCGTCGGGGCTGACGTTCGCAAACGGAGGACTTTGCTATGACATTTGTTACAGTTCAAACTGTGGTTACGAAGATACTGCAATATCGGAAAGTATGTTTACAATTAATCCCGCGGATGCTGACTGACCACCATAAGGAAGAATGTATGGGCTGGAGTTTGAACCACTTGCTGCGTTACAAAGCAGAGGGTGATGCATTTATATCGCGCATAGTGGCAGGTGACGAATCGCGGTGCCACGGCTTTGAGCCATCCAGCAAACCAGCGAGCATGCAATGGAAACATCCCGGATCACCAAAACACATAAAATTCAAGTCACAGGACTCCGTCGGGGAGGTTATGCTGACCGCATTTTTTGATCATGAAGGGCTTTTGTTGGTGGACTTTAAAGAGCCTCACGTGAACAGCAATGCCAACCACTACATCGACACAGTGGACAAGCTGCATAAAGCAATCAAGAATGGGTGACCTGGCATGCTTTCGCGTGGTGTGATTCTGTTGCACACATTATGCAGGATGCGTTAGCACGGAAAGGGTGAGAGGTTCTGCACCACCCAGCCTATAGCTCGGATCTGTCAACATGTGACCTTCATGTTGACATATCCAAATGATTCAAGGAGAAACTAAAGTTCCTTTTTCCAGACGGTATGCGTAGTCTTTCGCAGCGATGGGATGCGTCGTCTTTCCAAGCAATGGGATGCGTGTTAATTCTGCCACACCTGCGGATGTAACTCTTCGTTCGTTTATATATATATATATATATATGTGGAATGTAAGGTCCGGTGATGCGTAACATCACAGCCTCTCCTTGACAAATGTCAACCCCGCCTTCTCGTGGTGCATCCTGTTCCCACTAAAGGGGCTCTGACGACCGCCAATAGCGGTATAACTATACCATCGGGATTAGAGGAAATGCTATCCCACACTCACCAACCCGCTTGGCCAGCGTGGTGAGTTATGGCCAAACCCCTCCAAAATGACTCTACAACTTAAATCTTGGCCCTCAGTCTCCGGCAGCTCGAATGTACCTGGCCAAGGCTGCTGCCAGTGCGACATGAAGGCAGAGGGTGCTAAGAATCCTTGGAGGACCGGACTAGGCTGCCATCTGATGCTGACCTTGGCTACTTACAATGGATGCTCCCTATCTCCTGATTCAAGGCTTCTTGAATTGGAAGAGGAACTACAAAGGATCAAGTGGGACATCGTCGGGCTAAGTGAGGTAAGGAGAAAAGGAGAAGATCTCATTGAACGGAAAAATGGACATCTCCTCTACTATCGTGGGACACATACTGGCAGAACTAGTGGTGTTGGATTTATAATAAACAAGAAACTGAAGGATAAAGTTGTAGAAGTTGAAAGTGCCTCTGACAGAACTGCGCGACTCGTTATCCAACTCTTGAGAAGATACAAGGCTCAGATTATTCAAACTTATGCACCCACCACAAGTCATCCTGAAGAAGAAATTGAAGAATTTTATGAGGAAATTTGTCATCTAAATAATAAAGGTAAGCACCACTTGAAGATAATTATGGGAGATTTCAATGCAAAAATAGGGCAATGGCAACAGAATGAAACTTCAGGAGGTAAATTCGCTCACGGCAACAGAAACCAGCGTGGAAATACTCTCGTTGAGTTTGCAGAGGCAGAAGGATTTCTCATCTTGAACTCCTTCTTCAAGAAAAAGCCACACAGGAAATGGACATGGAGACATCCAAATGGGACGACAAGTGAAATTGATTTTATTATGTGTAACAAAAAATTCGTCAACGAAGACTGCAGTGTGCTGAACAAGTTCAACACAGGTAGTGACCATAGATTGGTGAGATGTAAGATCACCTCAACACTAAACTCGAACGTGGCAAGCTCATAAGACAAACATAATGTATTGACATAACCAACCTTAAAAAGCACCATAATACCTTTAAGTTGGAACTGAAGAACAGATTCTCTGCTTTAGAACGCCTAACATCGGAAGAAGTGGATATTTCTGAAGTTAACAGAAAAGTAAATAAAACTCTTATGGAAACACCAACAAAATGAGCTGGGTCTAAGAACAAGTTGCATGTGAACAAATTATCAGGAAAAACCAAAATGTTGATGCAAAAAAGAAGAGAGATAAGGACAACTAAAGAAGATGTGACTTCCAAAGTGGAATATATAGAGCTATGCAAGACAGTACAAAAAATTATCACTAAAGACGTATGGAAATTCAACTGCGAACTAGTGAGGAAAGCAATTGAAAACAACCAAAGCCTAAAGACAGCAAAGCGACCCCTCAGTAAGGGAAGAAAACAGATTATGGCACTGAGAAAAGAAGATGGTTCTGTAACTAGAAATAGAGGCGAAATTTTGACAAGAGTGAAAGATTTCTACTCCAAATTATATAAAAGGGATGATACATGTTCTCCAGACATCATGAAAGGTACCAGTACCAGAGTTCTTCCAGTCCTCCCTGCAGAAGATGCGCATGCAATCAAGAACATGAAGCGGGGGAAAGCTCCAGGAGAAGATGGAATTACTGTAGACACCATACAAGAAGCAAGTGGAGAAATCGAAACAGTACTCGCCCAAATTTTCACTCGATGCCTTAATGAAGGGAAGATTCCTGAGGATTGGAACAACGCTACAATGATCCTGCTACATAAAAAAGGTGACATTGAGGATCTCAGGAACTACAGACCTATCAGCCTCCTATCAGTGGTTTATAAAATCTTCACTAAAGTTCTTTCACACCGCTTAAAGGTAACACTGAACATGGCTCAACCGAGAGAACAAGCTGGATTCAGGAGTGGCTACAGCACAATAGATCATATGCACGTACTGAGAGAACTAATTGAAAGAGCGAAAGAATATGAACTTCCATTGTGCATGGCTTTTATCGATTATGAAAAAGCCTTTGATTCGGTGAAACCATCAGCAGTTACAATGGCTCTGAAATCCTGCGGTATAGAAGATGCATACATTAATATTATTAATAACATCTATGAAAATGCAAGTGCAAATTTTCGGCTGTTTGAAAATACAACACACATAAAAATTGGAAAGGGAGTGAGACAAGGTGACACCATATCTCCGAAGCTCTTTATTGCCACATTGGAAAAGGTCTTTCAATACTGAACTGGGAAAACAAAATGATAAAGATTATTGGAGATTATCTAACCCACCTTCGTTTTGCTGATAACGTAGTCATTTTTGCAACTACCCCATCAGAGCTGCAGAGTATGATCCAGGAACTTGCTGACAAGAGTAAAGAAGTGGGATTAAAAATGAACTTCCAGAAGAGAAAAGTGATGTTCAATGCTTTTACAAGAAATGAAGATTTATCGATTGATGGAGATAAGCTGGAGATAACAGACACATACGTTTATCTTGGACAGCAGATATCAAGTGAGGGTCACATTGATGAAGAAATTAATCGGCGTACAAAACTTGCCTGGAGAGCTTTTTGAAGAAACATCATAATTTTTAAGAGCAATATGCCATTATGTCTTAAAAGAAAAGTGTTTGATCAATGCATCCTTCCAGTGCTTACGTATGGTGCAGAGACGTGGATCTTAACTAAAAGAGACATACAAAGGCTGCAGACAACTCAAAGCAGCATGGACAGGTGCATGCTTGGTGTAACCAGGAGAGATAAGAAGAGGAACTCTTGAATCCGAAAAATGACGAGAGTGGAAGACACCATGATCAGAGAAAATCCCTGAAATGACAATGGGCTGGACATACTGCCAGAAGGACAGACCATCGATGGACAGCCGAAATTTTATATTGGATTCCAAGGTACAGGAAAAGACCCAGAAGAAGACCACATGGAGATGGGTGGATGAAATTCGAAAGTATGCGGGAGTGACATGGAGGAGACTGGCACAAGACAGACCGTTGTGGAGAAAATTTGGGGAGACTTCCGTCCAGCAGTGGATTGATAATGGTTTACAATGATATATATATATCATCATCTTTGAATCCACTACTGGATGAAGGTCTCCCCAAGTTTCTCCCACAATTGTCTGTCTTGAGCGTGTCTCCTCGATGACACACCTCTATGCTTTCGAATTTCATGCATCATTCTATCATAGGGTCTTCTCCTGGGTCTTTTCCTGTCCCTCGAAATTCATTCTAAAATTTCGGTTTTCCGTCGGTGGTCGTTCTTCTAGCAACATGTCATGCCCTCACCATTTCAGTGACTTCATTGTGGTCATGATGTCGTCAACTCTTGTCGTTTTCCTTATCCATGAGTCCGTCTGCTTATCTTTCCTGTTTACACCAAGCATGATTCTCTCCAGGGCTTTTTGCGTTGTCTGCAGTCTTTGTTTGTCTTTTTTACGCTTTCCAACCGTAGGTTGAAGAAGCGTATATGCTTCAGCGTTTTCCGTCCGTCTGTCCGTCCGTCTGTCGGCATGATAACTCACGTAAAAATGGTTCGATTTCGGTGAAATTTTAGTATGTGGTAGGGAACCCCCTGGGGACAAACCCTATAGAAAATGGACAAAATAGGGTCAAAGGTTAGGACACAGGAGCGGGATCTATTCCATAGTCCTTATGCATCATAACTTACGTAAAAATGCTTCGATTGCGACAAAACGTTATCATGTTATTTCGGAGGTATACCGAACCGGTTCTGTTGAATATCATCGAAATGGGATCAAAGGTCAGGGCACAGGACCGAGATTTATTCCACAGCCATTATTCTCATATCTTGAGTAATTATTTCTGGTATGTTGGAAAGCGTATCATATTCAATGCATTGCATTATTTTACTAACTTGTTTAGTGAAGGTCCATGTCTCTGCTCCATACGTAAGCACTGGCAGGATGAACTGATTAAACCCTTATCTTTTAAGACACAATGGCATACTTTTCGTAAAAATTTTACTTCTTCCAAAAACTATCCATCCAAGTTTTACACGCCGATTAATTTCTTCATCAATGTGATCCTTACTTCATATCTGCTGCCCAAGATAAATGTAGGTATCGGTTGTCTCAAGCTTTTCACCATCAATAAATAAATCTTCGTTTCTTTTAAAAGCAATATACATCACTTTTGCCTTCTGAAAGTTCATTTTTAATTCCACTTCTTTACTCTTGTCAGCAAGTTCCTGGATCGTATTCTGCGGTTCAGAAGTCGTAGTTGCAAAAATGACAACGTCATCAGCAAAACGAACGTGATTTGAATTATCTGCATAAATATTTTTTTCTTTGTTCCAGTTCAGTAATTGAAAAATATTTTGCTATGTGGGATTAAAGAGTTTGGGAGATATGATTTTACTTTGTCACACTAGCTTTCCAATTTTTATTAGTGCTGCATCCTCAAATATCCAAACTTTTGCAAATGCATTTTCAGAGATACTATTAATAATGCTAATGTATGCATCTGCAATACCGCAGGTTTTCAAAGCAGTTGTAACTGCTGATGGTTTTACGGAATCGAAGGCCTTTTTATAATCAATAGAAGCCTTGCATAATGGGAGTTCATACTCTCTTGTTCTTTCAGTTAGTTCTCTAAGTACATGGACATGATCTTCAGTGCTGTAGCCACTCCTGAATTCAGCTTCTTCTCTTGCTTGAGCCATGTCCAGTTTTACCTTCATGCGATGTAAAAGAACCTAATTGAAAATTTTATAAATAACTGATAGGAGGCTGATGAGCCTGTAGGTCCTGAGATCCTCAACGTCACCTTTTTTATGTAGCAGGATCATTGTACCATTATCCCAATACTCAGGAATCTTACCTTCGGTGAGACAGCTGGTGAAAACTTGGGCGAGTGAAGTTTCAATTCTTCCACTTGCTTCTTGTACACTCGTGGACAAAAAATTTGCACACCTAGAAGAAAACATGCTACAACCGCGAAACTTTGCAAATAGCTAGGGTGCGTTTGGTGCGAGTGCGCATAACCGCACACCTTGTGGCGGCGCTGCTAGCACGAACCAGCAGCTTTATAAACCGGCGTGTAGTCGATGCCCCATGAAAGAGAAAAGCACCGGCCGGCGCAAGCAAGAGTATAGAGTGACAAGAATGCCGGGTAGACACCAGAGACGTCGATGTACGCAACTTACGGGCTTTGAGAGAGGCCTGATCATCGGGCTGAAAACAGCAGGTCGGTCGGCGCGCCGTATAACCCACCACGTGGATCGTTCTGACCATACCGTCCGACTGTGTTGGGAGCAGTGGACACGTGACGGCACTGCCGCACGGCGGGTGTCTCCGAACGAACCAGGAGGACCATCCGTAGAGAGGATCGACAGTTCGTACGGCAGGCACGAATGGATCCCACGAGAACATTGTCCTCTCCCCAGGCAAATGTAGCGGCTCTTGTGTGCCAACGAGCCATTTCCTGAAGTCTCGCGGAAGCGAATCTGCGATCCCAGCGCCTCTTACGTGTTCTGCCATTAACACCGGACCATCGCCGGCTCTGTTTGCAATGGTGCCGGGCGAGAGCAACGTGGAACGCCACAGATTGGCGACGTGTGGTGTTCAGAGATTGGTGTCGGTTCGTTTTGGGGACAGATGATCATCGTGTCCGGGTGTGGAGGTCCCGGGGTCAACGGCACAATTCCAACCTTGCTATCGAGCGTCCCACCTACCCCACTGCAGGCATTACGGTCTAGGGAGCCTTTATGGTTTATTGCCTACGATAGCCGATCAGCTCTAGTAGTGGTACGTGGATCATTGTCGGGCCAGCGGTATGTGGATGAGATCATATGGCCCCATGTGCTCCCACTCCTGGGCGGAATTCTAGGTGCGCTTTACCAGCAGGATAGTGCCATCCCGCACACTGCTCGGGTTTTCTAGGACTGCCTACGTCATGTCCATACAGTTCCATGGCATGCCCGCTCACCGAACATGTCCTCTATCGAGCATGCGTGGGACCAGTTGAAACGCCGGTTGACTCTGTGCCGCACTATCCGGGATTTGGAGCACACCGTCCAACAAGTGTGGGCCCTCTTCAGCAGGACATCAGGCGTCTGTTCGCCTCTATGCTGGACCTTATTGCAACATGTATCACCGCACGAAGCGGTGCGACGCGCTATTGAAGATGACCGGACTACGTGCCACAGATGCCTCTGTAATTGTCCTGCATTAATACACACAATCGACGTGGATTAGGAACATCAAACAGAAGTCATTTCTCTTTCCACGTTTTTAAGTGAGTCACGGAAAAACTATCATCGGCCGCCACCGGGAATTGAATTCAGGGTCTTCCAGTTACGCGCTGGACATGCTACCACTGCACCGCAGCGGCCTCGAATTCTCCAGACTCACATGTGATTAATTGCCAAACCACATGGCTGGTTGCTTCTTGGAGACCCGCACAATGGTGGGGATTCCTCAAAGATGGTAAGAAGCAATTGGTGCAGTGGTAGCATGTCCAGCGAGTAACTGGAAGACCCTTGGTTCGATTTCCGTTGGCGGCCGATGATACTTTTCCCGTGACTCACTTAAAACCGTGGAAAGAGCCATGCCATCTGTTTGATGTCCCAAATCTACGTCAATTGTGTGTATTAATTATTCATTCGTATACTAGTTATTTGTTCAGTTGCTGCCTAACATCTTTGGTAGGCAGCAACTGAACAACTAGTACTGAGATTTGAATTGACAAAATCTTCTATAGATCTAAAAATAAAATCAGTTATCTCCTGCAACATGAGGAATCTGCGATATAAATTTCTTTTGAATAGTGCGATTCTTTTTTGGCGTTGCAAATTTTCACAAACAGTAATGTACGCATTTGCTCGTCGTAACAGAAAAATTTGGTAATATTAAGATACAATAAGCTGTACGTAAAAATGGTGCATTCAATAGGCGTCGAAAGTGTTTCAATCTGATTTTTGAGCAACGATATGAAGCAAAATATATTTTGAAATCGGTGGAATTTGCATTTCGCTCTTGGCGGCGAAATTATGGATCAGATAAAGATTAAAATGCTAGGATCATCGTTCTCACTGTTCTAGCTTCCCAAAGCAAAAAGAGGCTGATATTAAATCAGACTTAGAGGTACACAGATAAACGTATACAGACAGATACATGTATATAGTGAAGGTATAAGTACATCCTTTAGTTTTCAAAGAACGTGCAGGAAACTTTTCCACTTTGACACGCTTCGGTCGAAAGGAAGTGCAAAGCAGATGCACCCTTAAATTTAAAACAAACATTCTTGAAATGGTCCCATCCAAACAATTGTCTTTGTACGATATTTGACTCACACAGCATCCCGTCACGTTGCTCTGCTGGCCACGCCCTTTCGAGCTCTGCATTTTGTGCTCCGCCTGTATCTAGCGCCCACCGCCGAATTAATTTGTGTTTCTCTCGTGCATGAATGTCTGCGCTCTCTTCCTAGTCATTCTTTCGAGTTGGTACATGCATATTTTGCCGATATTCCTTTATAATTCATCTCGTTGGGCCTGTTTACAATTCATTTCGTTGGGCCTGTTTACAATTCATTTCGTTGGGCCTGTTTACAATTCATCTCGTTGGGCCTGTTTACAATCTGCCCATCGTGACTCGCCTTGACTTTTTGCTCTAAAACTGTCTGCTGCATGTAGTAGCCTTCCTGCTGCTGTGTCTACGTTTGCCTTCCGTGTTTGCGCTCCAATCATCGTTAATGGTTCTCTGCGCTGCCTTCACCGGTGTGTGGATTACCTTCCTTGTGTTCCACCCATTGACAGTGGTTCTCTGCGCTGCCTTCTTCGGTATGCTGATCGCCTTCCTGGTGCCCCACCTTGTTATAGTGGATCTGTGTGCCCTTCGCCGTGCATTTCTACACATTGTCCATGGCCTGTGCTTCTGCTTCTAAATTCTATTTCCTCTCACGTCACTATGTGCTGCTTCGATGACTTGTCCTCCAAGTGTGTTGGATGCGTCCCAGGACTGCTCTTCTCCTCATCCTGCTACAGATCCGTGTTCAACGTCTCCGACTTTCCTCGCGACAGCCTTGGACTCCTATATTTCATGTCAAGGTTCCACGCTTATTGCACACGTACAATGCTTTCAACTCTTAGTTTAAGTGTCAAGTTCGACGCCTTACCCAATGTCAAGTTGCACGTCTATACAGTGTATGTCTGCATTGTCGTTTCTCCCCTTCCGGTGCAATTACACATTTCGCCAGCAAGCCTAAGTCCATTCTTGTATATATTTTTTCACCTGAGTTTGTTCCTCAAGTCCTATCGACTAGCCTTTCCGTTGGAGATCATAGCTTGGTCCCTATCCTCCTTGCACATTCTCCCGTTTTTCTTAATTTGTAACCTGTACCTCCGGACGTTTCCGATGAGTTTTTACATGCTTTTCCTTCTCGGTGTGGCCGCGTTCTTGGTGATATCCGCAAGATACGCGCCGCCCATGTTGATCAAGGTGATAGTCCTTATTTTGGCTTCCGCCGCCAAGACTTAGTTTTTTTCCCTGACACAGACTGTTTCTTACTGCCCCACAACTTTTCTGGTGATTTGTTGTCATCACAACGTCGCATTCAACGTATTCACTGCCTATCATTGCATCTCATGTAAACAGCCTGGTCACCATTTCTCGCAATGCCCTCTCATTTCTTCCTAGTCTTCTTCAACGGCTGCTCAAGTTCCCGTCACAGAACCTCTTTCTTCGCTTCCAGTTACCACGCTTTCGCCTGATCAGTTCACACCTTCTTAGTCTCCATCTCCATCATCTGCCTCCGTTGGTCTTTTTCCTTAATCGCCAGCATCGTCTGTTGTGGGTACATCTGGATCTACTGCTCCTGTTTCGGTGCCTTCGTCTGTATTTCTTTCTTTTTCATCGTCTGATGTTTGCGCTTTGTCACATCCTGTTGCTGCACCTTCTCCGCCTGTTCAGGTGCTGCCTTCTTTGTTTTCGCAAGTCACCTCGTCTATCTCGATCCCGGGATTTTCTGCTCCACCATCGCCGCTGCGTACGTCGGCTACGCCACCCTCAGACGCTCATCTTTCCTCCACTGGTTCCAGTACTCCGGTGTGCTCTCCGCCCTTTTCACCTTCTCGGGGCTCTTCTGATGCTTCTAGTGCCGTTGTCTTTGTTTCACCTTCTGGTCGCCATGGTCTGTCCCCGCTCTTTCGCACAGCTCCTCTTCTAGTCTCGTTTGAAACCCCACCCTCCCCGGCTTCTGTTGTTCCTGCAGCTACCACCTTACATGTGTCATCCGACTTTGTACCCTATTCACCTCGCCAGAATCCCGAGACGCCGCCTGTTGTTCCTTCTACGTCGTCTCGTCCTCTTCGTCAACATTTCCCTACTGGTATTGCTCCTAATAAGAAGCGTCGTCATCGGTCTAATCGCAAGATTCGCGCTAAGCGTGCCGCTGTGATTATGTCTCCTCCTCATCGTTCTTCGCAAGGCACCGCTCCTGATCCTGCTGCAGTCACTTTTGCTCGCGTTCTTGACAGTCCCTCTGTTGTGCCTGATCTTGTTGCTCGCCTTCAAGTTGTTCCCGAGTTTACGCAGACTCTTTCTCTAGATGCCGCTTTCCCATTGTTCTTTGACTCTTCTCACGATGCTACACTTAATCACTTTATTGCTTCCAACGATCCGGCAGTTTACTCATCTCTGGTTGACAATCTTAGCGCTTTTTACTTTGCATTTTTTCACCTTTCGGGCTCTTACCCGGAAGTTGAATGTTACTATGGTTGTCTTGACCACTTCATTTGTCATGCTCAACATCGTCTCCTTCTTCGGTGTCCACCTGATTAGCTCCTGTGTGGTTTTGTTTGATGATTGATTTCTGTTGTGTTTTCTTAGCTATGTTTCTCCCTGTCTCTTTGAGCCCTTGTTGTTTCGTTCTCCTCTTTGTGAAGTGTTTTCCCTCGTGCCTCGTTTTTTTCCCCTCATCATTCTGCTTTGTGACCTTTTTCTGTGTGTTTTGTCTTACGATGTCCTGTCTGCATCATCCGCTTTACATGACCATCACCAACTGCCTCGCACCGTTCGTTCTGCTTCTGTTTTTCTGTGGTTCAAGCATGCCCCCTGCCCGATTTTCCCGGAGTGCCATGTGTTGCTTCCTACCCTGCTATGTTTTGTATAGTATGTCTAACTGCTATGCCACTGTTAGACAGAAAATGCCAATTTTAAAGAAAGTAATAGTTTTTCCTTAATGTTTTTCTTTTCAATGTGGCATTAGTACCATTATTTCTCTTTTTGTCGGAGGATGGCGCCCAATAACCACAGATGGACAGCAATAATTTCGCACCAATAATTTCGTTTTTTCCTTAAAAGGAAGAAGGAATAGTTCCTGGGTTTTCTACTCATCATGTTGCTCCCTGGTTCCAGTTATGGTGCTTTCTCTATTTGCTGGCTCAGCCGTTCCTCTGCTCAGTGACTGTTCCCTGTGTGCTTTGTCTCGTGTTGTATCTGCCACCGACTACAGCGCACGATTGTAATGTAACGGACTGCTTTGTGCCTCTGCCATGCTCCCTTTCTTTCTGTGATGCCTTGTACTGTATGTTTACTACAGACTGGATTGCGTCGTTTGTTTCAGCTCCGAGATTTTGGCTGTTTTACTATGCCATGCATTTTCCGGTTCTCTTGTGTTCTGGTCCTTGAGACACATTGAAGAAATGTTGAAACCGTCACGTTCTTTTTGGAATGTCTTTTCAACTGCTGCGGTTCAAAGCTAGAAACGGAGAGATCTTTAAGATAATGACAGGAACGAATACAAGACTTTTTGAAAATAAATTACTTCTTCATCATCCTCCATTACCCTTTATACAAATATCTCAGAAACTATCCAGATTCGAATGATAAAGATGTAGCTCCTTCCGGTTCACACGATGCTAACGAATAGCTATTCTGAAACAGGAAATGTCCGGGGGTGGGGGTGGGGGCAGCTGAAATCGTGGAACATTTTTAAACATCTCAAAAACTATCGGGGTTGAAAAAATAAACATGGAGTTTGTAAGAACGGACACATTAACGATGTTAATTCATTTCAATGATAAACATTATGTGGTTTTTTTACCAAAGAAAACATCGCAAGTTCCCAAAATGTCGACAGAGAATTCGTAAATATGTTTAATCCTTTTGGGGGGGGGGGGAAGGCGAGATGTATGACAAAAGACTTCAGGTTCTCACGCCTTAGAAAGGGCGAGGACTTGTTCTACGAACTGCAAGTATCGCCAAGGACGCTGTGACTTTCACAGATACATTGTTCATTTTCACTAGGCGCATACAAGTCTGAAATGCAGACATACTCTTTTGTATAGTTATAACAATGTGTATTGTATTGCTACGGATGTACTACGACGATAGGATTGCTTTCTCGGAAGGAGGCACTCAATAATGTATAGCCTGAGGATAAGCAAGGAATGCGCAAGGTAGATTTAAAGGTCTAGGAGCCCGATTCCCGGAAAACGACTAGGGATGGGGCAGGTGAAGGGCGCGAGAGGAGAGCAGCATGTTGAAGGTCAGCGCCGTCGCCCTTGAAGAAGGAGCAGCGTGAAGGGGGCGAAGAGGTCGCTCCGAGTGGACCTGTTGGAGCAGTCTGTCTTCGGAGAGCGAAGGTGATAGTCCTCCGATAGAAAGGAACGCGTTTGCGTGGATGGTGTGGTGGGCTCTCGGAGTCCACGGGGAAAGAGCGGGCACCGATTTAGATGAAGTAGGTCGCCGCTACAGAAGGAATCTACCTGAGTCAGGGATACCGGTAGAGTAGCTGATGATATACTACTGAATTACGGACTTAGTACAGTCCACTGAAGCATCGATTAGAGAAGGATAGCTAGAAGACTAGTCCTGAAGCATCGATAAGATAGAGGTATATCTAGTGTCAAGGAGACCCTAAGTTAGGACGCCAACGCAGGGTGAGATTTCTACAGAATTCGATCACCTTATCTTGCGCGTTCCACGATCTTTGCCAGGTCCAGTCATAACGAGGTCACTTTCAAGAGCGAGTAATCCGCCGCCATCAAAATTCTAGTTGATGAAGAATAATTGTTTCGTATATGTGTTAACCAAGCGTTCTTTTCAAATTATGTCTGAAAGTGGATAAACTTCGGTATAACCAGCTGTTGTCGCTCTGCCTCCCCGAGTCACAGATATATATATAGTAAAGTGGGGGAGGTTTCGTTTGTTCGCTCGAACAGAGTGAGAGAGAGAGAGTGTGTACTTCCGGGAAGAGTAAACGAACTCTCTGCTTGTTGTGAGCCCGCTGCGCGTGCTCCTCGGATGCTTAAGTAGGAGGCGGCGCTAAGTCACGTGACGACACGTTCGCTCTTACAGAGTTTTCCCGGTTCATACGATTTACAAACGAATGGTCATTTTGAAATTTTGAAATTACATGGGGGGGGGGAATTGTCGGCTCCATATTTCCTGAATCCTTTTTTTTGTAGGTATGTCAAACTCTATTGCGGTTCAAACGATAATAATGGAGTTCTTTTCGGTTCATACGATTTTTTTTTTGATTGGAGGTTTAACGACCACCGTGAGCAACTCAATGGGCTATAAGCAGTCGCCCGTTCCCAATTTAGGGTCACTGGTTCCAGGGAAGGGAGAGAGCCAGTGCCGTAAGACAAACACAACATGTATGCGTGACCGGGATTTGAACCCGAACCCCTTACGGACGAATGATCAGAGGCCAACGCCTTAGACCACAGAGCCACCGGGGCGGCCATACGATTTACTAACGAATGGCTATGAAATTTCGAATTCCATGTTGAGGGGGAGGTTAATAGTGTAGGCTTGTAACATCCTTTTTTCAATACCTTAAAAACTATTGCGGTTTAAACGAAGAAAATGGAGTTCTTTTCGGTTCACACGATTTGCTAACGAATGGTTATTTTGAAATTTTGAATTTCCATGGGGGGGGGGGGGGGGGTGAAATGGTCGGGCTCTGTATATATGCAAATTCTCAATATTATTTATTAAATATTTCAAAAACTATTGCGGTTCAAACGATAAAAATGGAGTCCATTCCTGTTCATACGATTTACTAACGAATGGTTAATTCGGAATTTTGAATTTCCATGATGAGGGGGGTGAAATGGTAGGCCTGTCACATTATTTGTTAAATATCTCAAAAATTATTGCGGTTCAAGCGATGAAAATGGAGTTCTTTTCAGTTCATACGATTTGCTAACGAATGGCTATTTCGGAATTTTAAATTTCCATGATGAGGGGGGAGGGGGATGAAATGGCCTATAACATTCTTTTTTAATATCTCAAAAATTATTGCGGTTCAAACGATGAAAATGGAGTTCTTTTCAGTTCATACGCTTTGCTAACGAATGGCTATTTCGGAATTTTTAATTTCCATGATGAGGGGAGAGGGGGGATGAAATGGCCTGTAACACTCTTTTTTAAATATCTCAAAAATTATTGCGGTTCTAACGATGAAAATCTTTTCGGTTCATACGATTTGCTAAGGAATGGCTATTTTGAAATTTTGAATTTCCATGGTGGGGGGCCGGTGAAATGGTCAGTCTCTCTGTATGTATGCAAAATCTCAATATTATTTTTTAAATATCTCAAAAACTATTGCGGTTCAAACGATAAAAATGGAGTTCATTCCTGTTCATACGATTTACTAACGAATGGCTATTTCGGAATTTTGAATTTCCATGATGAAGGGGAAGGGGGTAAATGGTGTAGGCCTGTGACATTCTTTTTTAAATATCTCAAAAACTATTGCGGTTCAAACGATGAAAATGGAGTTCTTTTCGGTTCATACGATTTGCTAACGAATGGCTATTTTGAAATTTTGAATTTTTTCATGGGGGTGTGTGCAATGGTCGTCCCCCAATTTTCTCAAACTTTTTTTTTTTTTTTTTAAATCTATCAAAAACTGTTGGCCGCTCCGGTGACGCAGTGGTCTAAGCGACGGACTCTGATCATTCGTTCGAACAGGGTCCGGGTTCGAATCCCGGTGAGGCATGAATGTTGTGTTTGTTTTACGGCACTGGCTCTCTCCCTTCCCTGGAATCAGTGACCCTGAATTAGGGACGGGCGACTGCTTATAGCCCATTGAGTTGCTCACGGTGGTCGTTAAATCTCCAATAAAAAAAACTGTTGCGGTTCAAACGATAAAAATGGAGTTCATTCCTGTTCATACGATTTACTAACGAATGGCTATTTCGGAATTTTTAATTTCCATGATGAGGGGGAGAGGGGGATGAAATGGCCTGTAACACTCTTTTTTAAATATCTCAAAAATTATTGCGGTTCAAACGATGAAAATAGAGTTCTTTTCGGTTCATACGATTTGCTAAGGAATGGCTATTTTGAAATTTTGAATTTCCATGGTGGGGGGCCGGTGAAATGGTCAGTCTCCCTGTATGTATGCAAAATCTCAATATTATTTTTTAAATATCTCAAAAACTATTGCGGTTCAAACGATAAAAATGGAGTTCATTCCTGTTCATACGATTTACTAAGGAATGGCTATTTCGGAATTTCAAATTTCCATGATGAGGGGGAGGGGAATGAAATGGCCTGTAACATTCTTTTTTAAATATCTCAAAAATTATTGCGGTTCAAACGATGAAAATGGAGTTCTTTTCGATTCATACGATTTGCTAACGAATGGCTATTTTGAAATTTTGAATTTCCATGGTGGGGGCTGGTGAAATGGTCGGTCTCTCTGTATATATGCAAAAACTCTATATTATTTTTTAAATATTTCAAAAACTATTGCTCTTCAAACGATAAAAATGGAGTTCATTCCTGTTCATACGATTTACTAACGAATGGCTATTTCGGAATTTTGAATTTCCATGATGAGGGGGGTGAAATGGTAGGCCTGTAACATTATTTGTTAAATATCTCAAAAACTATTGCGGTTCAAACGATAGAAATGGAGTTCATTCCTGTTCATACGATTTACTAACGAATGGCTATTTCGGAATTTTGAATTTCCATGATGAAGGGGGGGGGGGTAAATGGTGTTGGCCTGTGACATTCTTTTTTAAATATCTCAAAAATTATTGCGGTTCAAACGATGAAAATGGAGTTCTTTTTGGTTCATACGATTTGCTAACGAATGGCTATTTTGAAATTTTGAATTTCCATGGGGGTGGGGGCTGGTGAAATGGTCGGTCTCTCTGTATATGTGCAAATTCTCAATATTATTTTTTAAATATCTCAAAAACTATTGCGGTTCAAATGATAAAAATGGAGCTCATTCCTGTTCATACGATTTACTAACGAATGGCTATTTCGGAATTTTAAATTTCCATGATAAGGTGGGGAGGGGGATGAAATGATCTGTAACATTCTTTTTTAAATATCTCAAAAATTATTGCGGTTCAAACGATGAAAATGGAGTTCTTTTCAGTTCATACGATTTGCTAACGAATGGCAATTTCGGAATCTTGAATTTCCATGATGAGGGGGGGGGGAGGGGGATGAAGTGGCCTGTAACATTCTTTTTTAAATATCTCAAAAATTACTGCGGTTTAAACGATGAAAATGGAATTCTTTTTAGTTCATACGATTTACTAACGAATGGCTATTTCGGAATTTTAAATTTCCATGATGAGGGGGGAGGCGAGATGAAATGGCCTGTAACACTCTTTTTAAATATCTCAAGAATTATTGCGGTTCAAACGATGAAAATAGAGTTCTTTTCGGTTCATAGGGTTTGCTAACGAACGGCTATTTTGAAATTTTGAATTTCCATGATGAAGGGGGGTAAATGGTGTAGGCCTGTGACATACTTTTTTAAATATCTCAAAAACTATTGCGGTTCAAACGATGAAAATGGAGTTCTTTTCGGTTCATACGATTTGCTAACGAATGGCTATTTTGAAATTTTGAATTTCCATGTCGGGGGGCTGGTGAAATGGTCGGTCTCTCTGTATATATGCAAAAACTCAATATTATTTTTTAAATATCTCAAAAACTATTGCGGTTCAAACGATAAAAATGGAGTTCATTCCTGTCCATACGATTTACTAACGAATGGCTATTTCGGAATTTTGAATTTCCATGATGAGGGGGGGGGGTAAATGGCGTAGGCCTGTGACATTCTTTTTTAAATATCTCAAAAACTATTGCGGTTCAAACGATGGAAATGGAGTTCTTTTCGGTTCATACGATTTGCTAACGAATGGCTATTTTGAAATTTTGAATTTCCATGGGAGTGGGGGGCTGGTGACATGGTCGGTCTCTGTGCGTATATGTAAATTCTATTATTTATTAAATATTTCAAAAACTATTGCGGTTCAAACGATAAAAATGGAGTTCGTTCCTGTTCATACGATTTACTAACGAATGGCTATTTCGGAATTTTGAATTTCCATGATGAGGGGGGGGTGAAATGATAGGCCTGTAACATTATTTTTTAAATATCTCAAAAACTATTGCGGTTCAAACGATGAAAATGGAGTTCTTTTCAGTTCACACGATTTGCTAACGAATGCCTATTTTGAAATTTTGAATTTCCATGGTGGGGGGCTGGTGAAATGGTCGGTCTTTCTGTATATATGCAAATTCTGAATATTATTTGTTAAATATCTCAAAAACTATTGCGGTTCAAACGATAGAAATATAGTTCATTCCGGTTCATACGATTTACTAACGAATGGCTATTTCGAAATTTTGAATTTCCATGGTGGGGGCTGGCGAAATGGTCTGCCTCCTATATTTATATGCAAATTCTCAATATTATTTGTTAAATATCTCAAAAACTATTGTGGTTCAAACGATGAAAATGGAGTTCATTCCGGTTCATACGATTTATTAACGAATGGCTATGCTGAAATTTGAAATATCTATTTTTTGGGGGTACCATTTCACCAGCCCCCACTTTGTTTTTTAAATAACTCAAAAACTATTGCGGTTCAAACGAAAAAAATTGAGTTCATTCCGGTTCATACGTGGTACAAACGAATGGTGCAAAAAAAATTTAAAAATTCCATGGTGGGGGGGCTATCGTTTCACCAGCCCCCCACTTTGTTTTTTAAATATCTCCAAAACTTTTGCGGTTCAAACGAAAAAAACCGAGTTCATTCCGGTTCATACGTGGTACAAACGAATGGTGTCTGAAAAATTAAAAAATCCGTGGTGGGGGGCTGGTGAAATGCACCTCTCACATTCCCTCACTGAAAATCCTATCAGTTTAGCAGAGAGCAGACATCCTTCTGCGTGTGCTGCCCTATATCGGAAGCGTGAAAGTAAACGAGAGTTTGTAAGTATGGCTAGTGCGTCGGGATTGTGTAGAAGATAGTGTGTGCGAAGTCTTCAGCAATTTTGTTACATTTGTGGATGCTCTGTGTTTGATGTAAACTAGATTAATTTGTGATTCATTCGTTAATCTAGTTTTGTGGATGTTATGTGAACGTAAACTAGATTCATTCGTGAAGAAACTATCTTTGCGTACTTCAAAGTGAAAGTCACGTACTTCAAAGGGAAAGTACTTCAAAGTCGTTTGCGCCTCACGTTGCTTGTAACAGTTGTGTTGAGGGACTGCGGTACTGGTACGAAGAAAAACGGAAGGCAATGACATTGCAATTCCAATGATATGGCGTGAACAGAACCACCACGATTACTGTTATTTCTGTATGTGCAATGTTGCTGGTTGTAACAAAAAGAATAAGAAAGGAATTAAATGCCCAAATCTGTCATCAGCCATACGGCCTGTTCCTCATGGACTTTACTTACCATATAACGAAGTAAATTTCTCCGTCATTTCTATCCGCGCCAGGATTCGAACCCGGTCCCCTCATTCCGGAATAAGTTGCTCTACCAATTGAGCTACGCGGACGTTTTATTCTGATTCCTATCTGCCTTTATGTCGTGTGCGTCCTTCTGGCAGGTACGTCATATCTCCTGGTACGTTACATCATCTCCCCCTTACTATTTTTTTTTCGAAGTGCTGGAGAAGGGATTCTCTTATTTTTCCTACCTCGCGGTGTGGAAATAACATCACACCATTGCGAGATTTTGAACGGTCGGGTCATCCGGATAGTTCGGGCGCCATTATAACGAAGTAAATTTCTCCGTCATTTCTATCCGCGCCAGGATTCGAACCCGGATCCCCACATTCCGGAATAAGTTGCTCTACCAATTGAGCTACGCGGACGTTTTATTCTGATTCCTATCTCCCTTTATGTCGTGTGCGTCCTTCTGGCAGATACGTCACATCTCCTGGTACGTTACAACCAGTACCTACACTACCAGCTAACTTGAGTGATGAATCTGACAGCAGTTCTCTACATTCAGACACTGAGGACATAAGTTTTGAACCAGAAGAATTTGACCTTTCACCAAAAATGTATACTCAACCAGAGTTGAAGACTTGATAAGAGAACTAGGGTTCACGAAGGAACAGGAATTGCTAGGCTCAAGACTTTACAAGAAAAACCTGCTGGCACCTGGAGTTACATTTTCTTGGTACAGGAATCGTGACAAGTGTTTTCGGAAGTACTACTCAAAGGAAGATGATCTGGTTTTTTGTACGGACATCCGTAATCTTATTCATCAGTTGGGAGAGGAAATCTATCAACCTAGTTCCTGGCGCCTTTTCATTGACTCTTCCAAAAGAAGCCTCAAGGCGGTTTTACTTCATAACGGCAACAAATTCGCTTCTGTACCACTTGCTCATTCCACAAAATTGTCAAAACATACGAAATATTAAAGTTAGGGCTTGAAAAAAATTAAATTCCATGAACATGAATGGCAAATATGTGGTGACTTGAAAGTCATTGGAATATTGTTAGGACAGCAGAGAGGATACACAAAATTTCCCTGTTTTCTTTGCGAGTAGGATAGCAGAGCCAGGGACAAACATTGGGATACTGCACATTGGCCTAAAAGGAAGCAACTGACAACGGGTTCCAAAAATGTCATTAATGAAAGTCTAGTTGATCGTGAGAAAATTCTACTCCCTCCGTTACACATAAAACTTGGCATTATGAAACAGTTTGTAAAGGCACTAGACAAAAGTCGTCCATGCTTCCATGCATAACATTTCCTTCATTGTCACAAGCTGAAATCAGAGAGGGAATATTTGATGACCCGCAAATTCGTAAACTGATGATGGATAACAATTTCACCTGTACAATGATCGAAACTGAAGAAGAGGAATGGAACGCTTTCAAAGAAGTGGTGAAAAGTTTTCTTGGAAACGTAAAGGACCCGTCGTACAAGACAATTGAACAAAATATGTTGGACAAATTCAAATTGCTTGGTTGTAATATGAGCCTAAAACTTCATTTCTTAAGTGCACATCTCGATTACTTCCTCCGAATTTGGGAGCTTTGAGTGAAGAGCAAGGCGAAAGGTTCCACCATGACTTAAAAGAGGCACAGCGACGTTATCAGGTACGTTGGGATGAGCGTAATGGATGATTACTGTTGGTCTATTGCACGTGAGGATCCTTCCTGAAAACACTCAAGGGTATCGCGAACACTGAGCTTCCATGGCAAGAGAAGAAAAAGAACTACCGACTAACAATAAGGAATGTAATTAGGTAAGTCTTCAACTCTTGTACACTTTTTATTTTATTTCTATGTAGTTTTCTTCTGTCTATTCCCTTTCACTTTTAAAGGTTTTTCTTGCTTATGTTTAGTTTTAAAAATGGTTAAATATGCATGCTATACATGCAAAGACATGAAATGTATCGCTTTGGTCAAAAGAAATGGATGAACTTACATTATACCATATTGCCTTAGAATTCGATGTGATACAGCAGAACCGAATGCATTTTTGAATTCAGCGTACAAAGATTAAAAGTCACATATTCAAGTTCATACCGCAGAAAAAAAGTTTTCATGTGCAGGCTAGTGTAATTAATGTAAGATTTCACTCGACACATTATTTATCTGAGGGCATGTGCCTACTCAGGCAATCTATCGGGGGGAGGGGGCGGCGAAAATATAAAACATTTCTGGTCCGATAGTGAGATTTTCAGCCTTTACAAGCTACAACTCAACAAAATATCTGAGGGCATGTGCTGCCTCAGGAAACCTGTTGGGGGCGGGGGTTACACCAAAAGTACAAAACATAAAGAATTTCTAGTCCGATCGGGAGATTTTCAGCATTTTGAAGCTACAACTCGACAGATTATCTGAGGGCATGTGCCTACTAAGCAAAACTGTCGGGTGGGGGCGGGGACATAATACCAAAAGTGTAAATAATATGAAGAATTTCTGGTCCGATCGGGAGATTTGCATTTACTACCTACAAGTCAACAAATTATCTGAGGGCATGTGCTGACTCAGGAAACCTATCGAGGAGAGGGGGATATGGGGATATCAAAAGTGTAAAATGTAAAGAACTTCTTGTCAGATTGGGAGATTTTGAGCGTTTACAAACTACATCTCAACAAGAAATTCATTTTATTTACAAATCTGGAAATACCATGACCGAGACAGGTTCTCTGAGTTAGCACATGTCCGCAGACAGCTTGTTGAGATGTAGTTTGTAAACGCTCAAAATATCCCAATCTGACGAGAAATTCTCTACATTTTACACTTTTGGTATTCCGATACCCCCCCCCCCTTCCCCGCTGACAGGTTTCCTGAGGCATCACAGCCCTCAGATAACTTATAGGTTGTAAATGCTGAAAATCTTCCGATCGGACCAGACATTCTTCATATTTCATATTTTAAGCGCACACCCCCTTTCCCCCGACAAGTTTCCTGAGTTTGCACATACAAGCAGAGAATTTGTTTACCTGTAATTTATAAACCTTGAAAACTATCGTGAATAAGAAAATACGAAATTACGGAAATTGTATGTGTGTCAGATGCCCAATCTCGGGAGACGTAGCCACGGAGCAGTCCAGAATACAATTGTTTTCCGGACCCTTAAATTTTTGTGGCCAGTTCTCTGCTTTGTCTTTGGTCCGACAATCATGGAACTGTCTAAATTTCTTGCTGAAAATGAAATATTAAAAAGAAAATATTTTATGAACAATAGTTGCTCAAGTAAAGGGGAATATAGCCACACGAAATTTGTTTATGCAGCTCCGGTGGCCACTTCGTACCCGAAAATTTCGTATTTCAACATGCTGTGGGGAGCAAGTAATTGGCCTTATGCACATAAATTTAAACTCGATGAAGGAGCTAGATTTTTAATGTCCTGTCGATAGTCATCAATATATTCAACAGAATGTACAAATTTGAATTTGTTATTGTTAACAGAGTACTGAAAATGGTTCCTGGGAAACATTAAGTGAACCGAAATATCAGCCTTTAATGAAGAACATTTAAAAGTCTTATCACAAATGAAGCACTTATTTTCCATATTTTAAAGTTCCCAAATTATAAAGCACAGCACAAACTACTAAACGTTCATTCACAAGAACAACACGGACATGCAGGTAAACAAATATTATCGAGTACTTACGCCAACTAAACTTGAGCATGCGCACGACGGGCCGCATACAAACCTTTTCTATGGGTGCCCCTTGACTTCAGGCGTTCTAAGTTGAAAACTGTTGATTTTACGAAAATTTTGTATGGGGGAGCCTTTGACCTCGACCCGTTCCAAAAACCATCTACCGTTTAAGTTAGATTACCATGAGGTAATATACAAAATTTGGTGGTTCTTGTTGAATGTTAGCGTCCTTTACTCGTTTCTTTTTATTTTCATCGAACACCTGCTGCAAGTTTGTTTACGTAAGAGAGTTTCAGTTGCGAGGATGCAGAACAGAACAATCAGCGGTGCATTGCAAAGAATTATGGGATCCCGACCCTGGACAGTTGAGAAGAGAAGATGGCGTTGTCGCTTCGATGTGTGTGAACTTACAAAAACTGTTCTAAAAGAGTATTATCATCACCTAAAAGGATTCTCGAGGGATTATGCAAAGTGTTTTTCCGCGAAGTGATAAAAGGAATATTAATCATGGTAAGACTGTTTAAAACAGATGAAATAACCTTAAAGCACGGTATCATTATTGTTTAATAACTCATTCATTCTATGCTTATTATATATCCGTCAACTTTCGACAGCGTCTAAATTGTGTGTTTAGTCAAGAATAAATAACGCAAAACTTAAATCAGGAGTCTGTCAAATATGAACACAGTTGCCGTTGCAAATCATTTCTTAGTTTTTAACTTATGCCATCGTTATTTTTGATTATGAGACTGAAGACTAGTATCATATCGCAGCTTCGGAAATAAGTGAAAAGAAAAGACACAAGTACTAAGTACAAAGCAAAACAGTCAGCAAAATGGAGATGTCGAAAGAATATATTCACATAGAAATACAGACAGAAACTAACTATGCAACGTGGAAATTTAGGATGGAAATGTTACTAATCAGAGAAAACCTAAGTGATGCAGTGTTTGAACCCAAACCACAAACTGCAGATGAAACATGGGTTAAAAAGGATAGGCAATGCAGAGCATTAATTTGTTTGTTTTTCGGTGATTCACAATTGTATCACGTGTTACACGAAACCTATGCAAAGGATACCTGGAACAAACTCAGACGAGTACATGAAAGAACCAGTAAACTGTATTTGTTAAGAAAATTTTACAGTATAAAATACACTGAATCTATTCCAATGCAATCGCACATTAAAGAAGTAAACGAACTGGGAGAGAAGTTAAACAATATTGGGGAACAAATAAAAGAAACCCATATGGTAGCAATTTTGTTGTGTAGTATGCCACAAAGTTATAGTACATTGATAACTGCTCTAGAAAGCAAAAGTGATGAGGAACTATCACTGGATTATGTGAAATCTAACTTAATTGACGAGTATGAGAGAAGAATGCATATTAAGGAGGGTCAGCTACACACTCTGAAATACAATTTTCAGTTTATAAAACAAAAAAAAACTTTGCTGTCCCTAATTTTAAAGCTAAAAGATATTGTATTTATTGTCATAAGTCAAATCGTGTTAGAAATGAGTGTTGGCATCTGAATCCTAATAATAAGCATAGTAATATTCACAAAGGGAAAACAAAGTTTATTCCTAAGCAGCCGATTTATAACAGTTAAGTACAAAGTAATAACAACCTGTCGCGCAAGTTGAACATATGCAGCAAACATTTAAAAGTGAAGGATGATTTTTGTGCTAGCGTTACAAGCAAAGATACAAAACTTGATATAACAAAGAATGATGCACAAAGAGTATCATAAAACAATTCAATGCCTTGGATTGTAGATTAAGGAGCAACTAGCCATATGTGTAGGGACATAAATTTCTTTTATAGAATTGCAGAAAAATCAAATGAAAATGTAACCATAGCAAATGGTCACATGTTGAAGTCAAAAGGATTTGGAGAAGGTAAGGTACTAGTGAAAACTCTAGAAGGAAATATTCACACCCTTAGTCTATCAAATGTTTTGTATGTCCCAGACCTAGTTGGGAATCTCTTATCAGTTAAAGTGCTTCCTAGTAAACGCTTTACAGTACTATTTCAAAAAAATACTTGCACTATAAACAAAGGTCAAACCATAGCTGCAAATGCTATTGCCACTGATGGTTTATTTGAACTCATCGTTGTTAAAGATAAAGATAAACAAGTTAAAAACTGCGTAACACAATTCGGGAATAATATATGTAAAAATGAAAACTGCATTTATAAATGGCATCTCAGACTAATACACAGAAGTATTGAAGCAATTAAAGAAATGGCAAATCAAAATTTAGCTAAAGGTATGAAAATAAATAATTGTAAGCACAGTTTTTATTGCGATTCCTGCATTAGAGCGAAACTTACAGAGAAACCATACCCGAAACATACATCTTACAGAGCGAAAAAACCGTTAGAACTAATACCCTCAGATGTATGTGAGCCTTTTGAAGTTGAAAGCTTGGAAAGAAAAATATATTTTTTGTCTTTTATAGATGATTTCAGTAGATATGCAACAGTATATGTAATAAGTAGAAAAGATGAAGTATTGGCAAAGTTGAAAGAATTTGTTAGTTCTACTACAAATAAATTTAATAGAAAAGTAAACATTTTGAGAAAAAATTTTGAGAACAGATAATGGCCTAGAATACTGCAGCAAAGAAGTTGAAGAGTATTTAACAAAAGAAGGCATTGTTCATCAAACTTCCATAGTGTATTCACCAGCTCAAAACGGAGTAGCCGAAAGAAAAAATCGATCATTAGTTGAAATGTGCAAAGTTACCAAAAGCATATTGGGGAGAAGCGGTGCTAACAGCAACGTATCTGCAAAATAGATTAGTCACTAAAGCAAGTAAAAAACTCCGTATGAGTTGTGGAATGGAGTCAGACCAAATATCAATCATGTAAAAGTGTTTGGATGTAAAGTCTACTACTACATTCATAAACAGAAAAGGAGGAAATTAGATGGCAAAGCAGTTGACGGTACATTAATCGGTTATGATTTTAGATCAAACGGATATCGAGTTTACGTTGGAGGAAGAAACGTAGTCGTGTCAAGATCGGTAAAATTCTTTGAAAATCAATTTAGCAAAGAAAAAGAAGAAACTGAAGAACAAGGAGATTTTAATCTCGTACAATTAGGAAGTCTGAAATATTCAGAAAGTGCAGATATTGACACGACTACGAATGTAATACAGAAGATTCAACAAGAGGAAAGCACTGAAGAAATTTCATAAGAGCAAGAAACTGAAGAAGGTATAAACTTTAATTTACCAAGAGTTTCTGGGCGTTTAAATAAAGGAGTTCCACCAGAACGACTTGGATTTAAAGCAAAAACAAACCAAACTTTTAACTCAGATCCAAAATCTCTAAGTGATATACACTATCTACCAACAAGTTATTGGACGCCCCTGCAATCGACGATATCTGCGGTCCTGATACACGTCACGGCCGCCACCGTTAAATATCGTGTGGGAAACAACAACGCTACCAGTCGCATGCAAGATGCCACGCAGTTCGGAGCTCTCTGATTTCGAGAAAGGTGTAATCGTCGGGTATCACAGAAATGGCCGATTCATACGTGACATATCCAGCTAGTTGAAGTACCCAAGATCGACAGTGGCTTACGTGATTGGCAAGTGGAAGATGAGAGATTACTGTCGGAATGTGCCCCGACCCGGCAGACCCACATAACTGGGAGTTAGAGACCGACAAGTGCTGGCGAGAGAAATTCGAAAGAACCGTACCAAATCGAAGGGCCACATCCGCGAGGTGTTTCACCAGGCATCCGGGAGTGTTCTTTTGATGAATACCATCCGTAAGAAAGACCATTTGCTCGGTTATCATGGACGTGCTGCTGCCCACAAGCCTTTGATCACCAAGTCCAATAGCGCTGCTCGGCTAACGTGGTGCAAAGAACATCGACAGTGGACCGTTGAACAGTGGAAACAGGTTCTCTGAAGCAACGAATCAAGGTTCACCCTCTACCGTTCGGATGGCAGAGTCTGGGTCTGGCGTCTGCCTGGAGAACGCCTCCTGCCGGAATGTATTGTGCCAACTGTGAAGTTCGGCTGCGGTGGAATTATGCTATGGGGGTGTTTCTCTTGGTATAGCACGGGATCCTTGGTCGCAATTTCTGGTAGACTCAACGCCGAGACCTACTGCACCATTTTGGATGACCATGCGCTTCCTACGTTGTGGCAGGTTTACGGGGTTGACCCATGTTACTTTCAGGATGACAATGCCACCTGTCATGTTGGGAGGTCCACCATAGCTTGGTATGGTGACATTGGGGTTAATCGAATGGACTGGCCTGCGCAGAACCCGGACCTTCACCCTATGGAGCACCTCTGGGACGAGTTGGAGCGTCGACTTAAGGGGTGCCCCCATCGTCCGAAATCGGTAAAGGAACTGACCTGTCTTCTCCAAGCCGAGTGGAAGAAAATACCGATAGCTGTCGTACAACGCCTGGTTGAGAGTATGCCCCGGAGGGTCGCAGCTGTAATTGCCGCTCGTGGAGGCTCCACCAACTATTGAAGGTGAATAAACTTCGTTTTCCTTTGCTATTACAGGTGTCCAATTACTTGTTGGTAGATAGTGTATATGTAAAGCAACCAGAAGGTTTTGAAGTGATAGGCGAAGAACACAAAGTTTGCAAATTGGACAAATCTATATATGGTTTAAAGCAAGCAGCAAAAGCGTGGAATAACTCAATAGAACAAACGTTGGAAAGTCTTGGATTTACTAAAAGCAAGGCCAATTCTTGTCTATTTTTCAATACAGAAAAAGAAAATCCTGTGTATTTAATTCTGTATGTAGATGACATTTTGATCAGCGCTAAAAATGTTGCAGAAATAAAAGTGTAATAGAAGAATTGCAGAAAAGGTACGAAGTGACAAATTTAGGTAAAATGCAATACTACTTAGGAATTGAAATGCAGAAAAACGAAGATGGAAGTTTTCATTCAAGCCAAATAAACAAAATTCAAGAAATGGTCGAAAATTTTTGGATTAAAGGGAGCAACACCAAGTAACATTTCCTGGAATACTGTGCGTCGCAAGACAACATTGCAGACCTCATGACAAAACCACTTCCACATCCAGCATTTACAAAATTCAGAAAGGAACTTGGAATTAACTAGCGAGGACGCAGGAGGGGTTTGTTGGATGTTAGCGTCCTTTGCTCGTTTCTTTTTATTTTAATCGAACACCTGCTGCAAGTTTTTTCACGTAAGCAAGTTTCAGTTGCGAGGATGCAGAACAGAACAATCAGCGGTGCGTTGCAAAGAAGTATGGGATCACAACCCTGGACAGTTGAGAAGAGAAGATGGCGTCGTCGTTTCGATGTGTGTGAACATGCTGTATTTGTTGTTTTTACAAAAACTGCTCTAAAAGAGTATTATCATCACCTAAAAGGATTCTCGAGGGATTATACAAAGTGTTTTTCCGCGAAGTGATAAAAGGAATATTAATCATGGTAAGACTGTTTAAAACAGATGAAATAACCTTAAAGCACGGTGTCATTATTGTTTAATAACTCATTCATTCTATGTTTATTATATATCCGTCAACTTTTGATAGCGTCTTAGTTGTGTGTTTAGCCAAGAATAAATAACGAAAAACTTGAATCAGGAGTCTGTCGATTATGAACACAGTTAGCGTTGCAAATCATTTCTTAGTTTTTAAATTACACCATCAGTTCTAAATTGAAAACTGTAGATTTTACGAAACTTTTGTATGACGCCCGTAACCCCTACCTGTTCAAAAAACCATATACCGTCTAAGTTAGAGTACCATGAGGTAGTATACCAAATTTGGTGGTTCTAAATTGATAACTGTAGACTTTACGAAAAATTGTCTGCGTCATAATAACCCCCTTGACCCTGGGCCCCTGCCCGTCCCAAAACCCATCTACCGTCTAAGTTAAAGTATGAGATAGTATTTGACGCTGGTTATTAAGTCGTGGGTTATTATGACGCGTGTTATTCGGAAGTACAATAATTGTGACCTGGGGTTATTATGGCGCAGGGTTATTTTGTATTGTTTTTTTTTCACGCTGGGTTTTTGTGACGATGGGTTATTTTGTAACGGGTTTTTCACGCTGGGTTATATTGACGCTGGGTAATTCAGACACCGGGTTCTTTTGACCGGGCTATTACGAACCGGGTTATTTTTTCCGTGTTATGACGGTACACCGAAAGGCTTTGCACGTATAGCAAAATAACTTTTCTGAGTCTGAAGAATAGTCCAGCCATTTGAATTCATTTTACCTACCCCTTTTGAAAATTGCTATTCTTACTTTCAACTCTGATTTTCTTATTTTAAAAGTCGGTTCTCTTTTTGTCTTAATCCTCACTATCAGATGTGTCAGGCTAATCATAGTTCTGTTCTTTTAGTTTTACGCAGTCATTACCACCAACATTTCTTTCATCTGTTTAATATATTTTCCATTTTCTGTATTTTCATCTCCATCTGTTAAAACATTTTAACAGTGACATTTTTACACAAGAATTCCGAAATGATAGCTGAAAAATAAACAAAAGCAATCAAAACTTAATATAGGCTAACATATCAACTGCGAGATCAGTTGATATTTTCTTGCACTTGTACAACAAATTTATTCGTCTGGACACTAACTAAACCAAGAATGTGCCTTTAACTTGAAATACTACGACCAACAGTATACGAAACGACTATTTTGTAGTGAAAAACTGTATTTTCATAATTAATACAAACACTCGACGTGGATCAGGAACGCCAAACAGAAATCATCGCTCTTTCCATATTAATAAGTGAGTCCCGGAAAAATTCTCATCCGCAACCACTGATGGCGGCCAATGACAATTTTTCCGGGACTTACTTATTAATGTGGAATGAGCGATAATGTTTGTTTTGCGTATTTTCATAAGTAGATAGAAATGACGGATCCGGCGTCAAGGATGCATCCTTCTAGGATGCGGGGGCGTAGCAGGGATGTAGGTGGCGCTATTGTGTTGGGTCGATGATGATGTGCTGCCCCTAGCGGTGCTTTTTGGAACTTTCGATGTATCTTTAAGGGAATGGCAACGGCCGAGTGGAGGAAGGGGTTGCATAGGTGTTGGATATGTTGATGCTTGGGGGGATGGATATAGGGGGATGTATACACGATGTGCTGCCCCTAGCGGTGCTTCTTGGAACTTTCGGTGGAATTTTGAGGGATGGCAACGACCGAGTGGGGAAAGGGGATGGACATACGGGGTTGTGTACTCGATGTGCTGCCCCCCCCTAGCTGTGCTTCTTGGAACTTTATTATTTTGATGGATCTTTGATTTTGAGAGATGGCAATGTCATAGTGGATGCTTGGGTGGATAGACATGGGGAATGCCAACTCGATGTGCTACTCCCTAGCGGTGCCTTTTGGAACATTATTATTTTCTCGGAGATTTATTGGACTTCGTCAAATTTTTGAAGGAAAGAAATGTGGTCTTTCTGCCTTACAATATTTTTTCGTGTCCTATTTATTATCTTGAATTTTTTTTAAACTTATATTTTTATTTTTATTTTTATTTTTTATTTTCTCGGGAGATTTATTGGACTTTGGCAAATTTTGGAGGAAATGAAGCAGAAATCTGAATTCTGAGTTTTTCCCCCTTACAATTTTATTTACGCCGATGCTGCTGCCCTTCTTGGAACTTTATGTTTTCGATGGATCTTTGAGGGATGGCAACGACCGAGTGGGGGTGGACATAGATGTACTTGGTGTGCTGCCCCTAGCGGTGCTTCTTGGAACTTTATATTTTCACGGGAGATTTATTGGACTTTGTCAGGCCGCGGGTGGCCTAGTGGGCAACGTTCGTGACTGCCACGAAAAGGACTTCAGGTTCGATCCCAGGCAGGTACGAACGCTCGATCCCAGGCAGGTACGAACGCTCGATCCACTAAATATCCGCCGTGCGTCAGATGGGCACGTCAGACCCCGGGTACTGGCCCCCCGGTAATAAATAAGGGCGTCTTCCTACCCCTTTCTACTTCGCTTCCGTGTAGCTTTCCTATCGGGCAATCTACCGAAAATCTCCTAGCTTCCTATTTCTAAGAGCTGTTTAAGACCTGGGATCAGATACTCCCTTGCTAAAATCTTTTACATATGATGATTGGACTTTGTCAAATTTTTGGGGAAATGTGAATTTTGAGTTTTTTTTTGTCCGTTTTAATATTTTTTTCAATCATAATTTTTTCGTATCCTGTTTATTCTCTTTAATTTATTTTTAAAACCTATATTTTTATTTTATCTTTTTTATTTTTTGAGGAGATTTATTGGACTTTGGCAAATTTTGGAGGAAATGAAGCAGAAATGTTAATTCAAAGTTTTTCTCCCTTACACCGATGCTGCTGTCCTTCTTGGGACTTTATTATTTCGATGGATATTTGATTTTCAGTGATGGCAACGACCGAGTGGGGAAAGGGCGCTGCGTAGGTTTTAGATATGTTGGTGCTTATGTGTTTCTTGGAACTTTATTATTTCGATGGATCTTTGATTTTGAGGGATGGCAACGGCAGAGTGGGGTCCGTTGGGATTTTTTTATTTATTCCTGTGGTTTTCAAGCGGGATTTTTTTCTCCTCTTTGATGCTATTTTTCCCCGGAGGAAATTTTTTCGTCACGACGCTGGTGAATTTTCTATCCAAGGGAATAGAAAAAATGCTCTGGTGGTCTCAGCTAGGTTCGAGCTCACGATGATTTGGTTTCAAAAAATGGTCAAATGGTTTCCCTGCAATACGTATTCACTCTATTTTTTTTAATTACTGTTACGTTATTTCTTCATGTATTTTTATATTTTTTGTATGTTTTGAGGGAGTTTTTTCTCGTAGATGTAATGAATTTTCTGAAGAACTCTTCTTTTTCCTCCATTCAATTTTATTCCAGACCATGAGACGAGGAAATGCTTTTTTAGAAACGATTTCGTTCCTGTGTGCAGTAATTATTGGACTTTGACAAAAAGTTTGGGAAATCAAGCGGAAATGTAGACATGTTAACTCTAAGTCTTTCGCCCCTTCCAATATTATTTTCTCGTAATTTCTTCGTGTGTGTTTAAGAACTCTACAGATCTTTCTCAGTTGAAATTCTGTTGAAACAATATTTTATTTCTTTATTTTGCATGTCATTCTAGCATACGTTTTCATCCCAATTTCTCCTATTTAACTTAATCTATGTTTTAAAATTTCATTAAACTTCTCAATATGTCAGCATTTTTTTCTTACTTTACCAAACTTACGACTACTTTTATTCAGACTATGTTCTTCATTTCTTTCTAACAAACGTTTTAGTACTCCTCAAAGCTTGCATGTATGTTAAATATGCATTTTTTTATTCTTTCCTAGTTTACTATTCTTTTCGTTGATTGATCCAACAGAAAGGCATTCATTGTCAAGATAGCAGAATTTGTTTTCCGATATACCAGTATTAATTGGCCTTTAACAAGTTTTTGGAGAAATCTTTTCGTCAAGATGCATTCTTATATTAAAATTCGTATTCATTATTTTTTCCCTCATTTTACTAACTCACCAGAAAAGCAGTTATTACCCACTCCCATAGCGAAAATAAAGAATCCCTTGCTTCTTTTCCCTACATGCCGACTCAATCTATTTCTTTTCGAAATGCTGGCCACGACATTTCAACTAAAATTTCATACTTTCATCAAAAATCATGTTCTTAAACAAGCTATTTTTCACTTTATTTCACGTATAATTAAATATTTATTGTTTACTCACCTCTTCAAAGTCAGTATGAACTCCCTAATCTCGTTCCTTTTCCCCATTTAGTTCGCTTTACATCGAGATGTTTGAAAACTTCGCGTATATTTCATTCACTCAATGACCAGTTCTCCCGTGTCTGCCCCTTCATTTCTAACTTCTGTGCCTGCTTCATTTTCCCTTTAGACGTTCAGTTTCATTGACCCTTTCTCTCGTTTTAATTAGGGGTTTCATTATCGTATTTTTTATTCATTATTTCAGCAGATAAAACTTTCATTCTGGAGACATAGCGACTAAGTCCGCACTTTTTTCTTAACATTTTTTTTAACGTTTTACTAATTCGTCAGAAAAGTAGTTATTTCCAAACTCCCATAGTGAAAATATCGTATTTCCCTATTCAAAAGTATTCTTTTAAGAAATACTTACTTCTTTCCCTTTAATTTATTTATTATATTTTTCCTTCTGTTCAGTGATTTATGGATTCTTCAAACTTTGCTTTATTTTTATGAAATTTCCTTTTTCTTCTTACTTTTTTTCTGATTCAACGTATCAATCTTTTCCTATCGATTTAATTACTCTAATTTTTCCATTCGACTTTACTTTTGAACAAAATGTATCAAAATACTTCAGATGTATTTTAGTCTCTAAGGCCGATTATACTCTATTTTACATAAAGTTATTGTAGGATTCCATTTTCGAAACTTCTGCTCTCTTATAATTCTTTAAAACATGAAAGTAGAGTGTTTTTACGCTCTCTCCAGTGTGTGAGCTTTCCCCGAGAAATTAACCTTGGAATCCCTAACCCTTTCTTCCGGAAACTGACTATCTCCTGCGACTGTTTTCGCACGCCTACTGCTTGCTGAAAAACCTCACATGACATGAAATCATTTTGCTTGGGAGATTAAATGAAATTCTGGTTTTGAACTTTGAACGCAAACTCAAGCTCGCAAAAGCATAGTTTACTGAGCGAACTTAAATTGTCTAAGATGACAGAAATCTAAAACTGATGACTCAGCACCTCAATGGGAAAGAGCGGTTGAACTTTACCGTTCATTCCCCATTTAATAGATAAGACGTCTGGCGTGACCCACTCGAAGGGAAATAAGCAGACCCTAGACCCCGATTTAGACCACTGATTCTAGGAAAGGTAGAAAGCTAGTGTCGTAATTCCAAAGCTCATAGCTCAAGCCTCCCCAGGATTCGATTCCGGACCCATACTGGACGAATAGTCAGATGTAAATGCTTAGACATTGAAAAATTACTTCAGACAAATATTTTCTTACTTAAAGTGCTTCAAGTCAAAATTTGCATTTCTTAAGATTTCCTTAGTCAATATTTTTTCTATCTTAAAAACTTCTAAAGGGTTGATTTTCGGAAAACGCATTCTCACAAAAACGTAAAATTTCCCAAGAATTGCATGAGGAACAAAAAAAAATGTTGAAGCTTGAATGTTAAGCCTTCCAATTTCTTTCTCTTCATGTTTCATTCCATAAATTTTATCCAAATCCCTATATCTCCAAGAATTTTGTTCAATGTTCAAGTCTCACTACCCCAGAAATTTTATGAAAATGTTAGTTTCTCTTTTAAAAAATCCCCGAAAAAAATTCCTTCACTGAAACAAGAAATTCTTATTCAAAGCATTCCCTGACTCTTTTTTACTTCCAATAATACATGTATATTTGTACGTCTAAGAAACTTTTTTTATATTCATATATTTTTTTCTATAACTTTAGAAGATGTTTCCCAAAATGTATGTACATATTACGATCCCCCCAAGCATCAACATATCCAGTACTTATGCAACCCCCTTCCCCCACTCGGCGTTGCCATCCCTCAAAGATCCATCGAAAGCTCCAAAAAGCTCCAAAAAGCACAGCTAGGTGGCAGCACATCAGCATCGACTCAACACACTGGCGCCACCTACATCCCTGCTACGCCCCGCACTCCGGTTATACGTCAATTCGTAGCCTGCGTCAATTCATCGCCTGTGTCAATTCATCGCGCGTCAATTCGTCAATTCGTCGCGGACAAATTCGTCGCGTTTACAGATTTTGGTTACATACAAAACGAACGCAGGAAAACGTACGATTTCGAACGTCTTGCTCCCTGATCAAATTTATAAAGTTTGGACACTCAGATAGGATAGGAATATTACGCTTTTTCTTTGGTACTAAAAATATTAGACGGTAGACGGTTTTTGGAACGAGTCAGGGCCCGGTTGGTAAGAGCCCTTCATATACAAAATTTTCGTAAAATCTACAGTTTTCAATTCAGAACCACCAAATCTGGTATACTGTCTCGTGGTACTCTAACTTAGATAGTTGTCAGTTTTTGGAACAGGTCAAGGCCCGGGAGTCAGAGCCCCCACTCCCACCCCACCCCCACATACATACATACAAAATTTTCGTAAAATCTAGTTTTCATTTCAGAACCATCAAATTTGGTATCATGAAACTCTAACTTAGACGCTAGACGGTTTTTGGAGGGGGTTGGAGCCCCCCCCCTCATAAAAAATTTCGTAAAATCTACAGTTTTCACCTTAGAACCACCAAATTTTGCATACTATCTCATGGTACTCTAACTTAGACGGTAGACCGTTTTTGCAACGGGTCAAGGCCCGAGGGTCAGAGCGCCCCACATACAAAATGTTCTTAAAAACTACAGTTTTCACTTCAGAACCAACAAATCTGGTATACTATCTTATGGTACTCCAACTTAGATGCTAGACGATTTTTTGAAGAGGTTGCAGCCCGGGGGTAAGGGCCTTCCTCATAAAAAAACTCGCAAAATCTGCAGTTTTCAATTTAGAACCACCAAATTTGGTATACTATCTCATGGTACTCAAACTTAGACGCTAGACGGTTTTTGGAAGGGGTTGGAGCCAGGGGGTCAGACCCCCTAATAAATTTTGTTCGTAAAATCTACAGTTTCAATTTAGAACCACTAAATTCGGTATACTATCTCATGGTACTCTAACTTAGATAGTAGACCGTTTTGGAACGGGTCAAGAACCGGGGGTCAGAGCCCCCACATACAAAATTTTCTTAAAAACTACAGTTTTCAATTTAGAACCACCTAATCTGGTATACTATCTCATGGTACTCTAACTTAGACGCTAAACGGTTTTTGAAAGGGGTTGGAGCCCGGGGAGTAAGAGCCCCCATAAAAATGCCGTAAAATCTACAGTTTTCAATTTAGAACCACCAAATTTGGTATACTATCTCATGGTACTCTAACTTAGACGGTAGACCGTTTTCGGAACGGGTCAAGGCCCGGGGGTTAGAGCCCCCTCATAAAAAATTTCGTCAAGTATACAGTTTTCAATTTAGAGCCACCAAAGTTGGTGTACTAACTCATGGTACTCTAACTCAGACGGTAGACCTTTTTTGGATCGGGTTAGGCCCGTGGGTCAGAGACCTCCCCACCCATAATTTGTTTTCGTAAAACCTACAGTTTTCAATTCAGAACCATCAAATATGATATCATGAAACTCTAACTTAGACGCTAGACGGTTTTTGGAAGGGTTGGAGCCCAGGGTTGAGAGCCCCCCCCCTAAAAATTTCGTAAAATCTACAGTTTTCACTTTAGAACTACCAAATTTGGTATAATTTCTCATGGTATTCTAACTTCGACGGTAGACCGCTTTTGAAACGAGTCAAGGCCCGGGGGTCAGAGTCCCCCACATACAACATTTTCTTAAAAACTACAGTTTTCAATTCAGAACCACCAAATTTGGTATCATGAAACTCTAACTTAGACGCTAGACGGTTTGTGGAAGGGGTTGGAACCCATGGGTTGAGAGTCCTCCCCCTCCTCATAAAATTTCGTAAAATCTACAGTTTTCAATTTAGAACAACCAAATTTGGTATACTATCTCATGGTTATCTAACTTAGACGGTAGACGGTTTTTGGAAGGGGTCGGGGCCTGGGTCAAGGGAGCCCCATACAAAATTTTCGTAAAAAGTTCGGTTTTTTACTCTTAAGAATACCCTATCTACGTTCTAAGGCGCTCTTTGGCCCTTTGAGGGCCTGGCACCATAAACCATCAGCCAACCAACTAACCAACCTACGGTCTAAATTAAGGACTTTAGATAACAATAAAGTGCAAAAATATGCGTTTAATGGTGTATTAAAAACGCAAATCAATATAGTTTAGCTTTAACTACCAACGAGCGGCTTATCAGAAAGAAATATAATGTAAGTAAATAGAGAGTTCCAGATATTCAAAATTCAAAACGGTAAGAAAAAGATGATCAATGCCAATGTGAAGTCGTACGCATGCGACATCACATAGGTACGTTGCATTTCTGTGTCGCGGGATTCACAGAAGCACACGCCAGATGTACGGCAGTTCTGTAGATGTCTCCTAGAAGGTAAGTATTCCCATTCCTTTTTCTTTCTTTTTTGTTTCGCAAAATTAAATTAACTAAATCAAAAAATTTAAAATAAGTTTACTGGAAAATTGCAGGAATATATTTTTCATTCATTAACTTTCATCCGCTGAACTTGGTGATTCCACAAATAGTAATATGTACCTGGCAAATAAGTGGTATCCCTGCTAATACAAATTATATTAATGATTTATTTGCGTCCAGTTCAATCTAGTATGTCCATAAGAGCGTTTGGGGCCATATGAAAAATACATTTCAACGTGTGCCGCTACGGCGGCGTAGTGATCTAGGCGCTGGCTTCTGACCACTTGCCGAGAAGGATCCTGGGTCAAATCCCGGTGAGTCATAGACGTTGTGTGATTGACATATGGCACTGGCTGCCCCCTTCCCAGGAACCAGTGACCCAAAATTGGGAACGTCCGACTGCTTATAGCCCACTGAATTGATCACGGTGGTCGTTAAACCCCAACAACAAAAAAAAAAAAGATTGCGACGTGTCCATTGCTATTTGTTATGGACCGTACAAAAAGTATGTTTTTGATATCAACGTGTCCACTTCCATGTAGGCTGGCCATAAAATGTTAGGGGACCGTACAAAATTGCACTTTTGTTTTCACCTTGTCAGCGCTTCGGTATATAGTTGAAGTATACGTATATATAGTTGAGCCACTTCAGCACGTAGTTTGGTTTATATAGAAAATAAAGATAATGTTACGTTTTTACTCAGCAACAACACATTAATCCCAAAGGCTATTTCTTGAAATCTTTAATCCGCCGTGCTCATATTCACAACGTTAACATAACATGTCAAGTTATTAATGTTGCAGTTTTACCTAGTCACAAAACTTTAGTTACAAGACCTTTTTTAGGAATTTTTAGTCCGACGTATTCATAAGGTTTCGATAACATGCCAAGGTTATGGTACTGCGTTTTGACTGAGGCACAAAAATTAATAAACAGGCCTTAAGCCTTTTTATCAGTTTTCAATCAACCGTGCTCATATACATAAAATTTTCAGAGAAAGTCAAGTTTATTGTGTTGCGCATTTACTCGAGTACAAAACTATAAACAGCCATTAACTTTCACCCGCTGAACTTGGTGATTTTTCAATTCATCCATTAACAAGTCTTTTAAGTGATTGTATGCTATGGTCATATTGATAATGTTTGATGACAAGTCAGGTTAATGATGTTGCACTTATTAAAGACTTAAAAAGGTGTAGAGGCTAATAATTATTATTTGAAGTCTAAGTAAAAGCTCATTTTTAACTTGACTTGTCATGAAATCCTTATGAATATGGCATTTATTTTATTTTGTACATTTTATATAGCGTATGCATTTTTTTGGCATTTGTTTTATTTTGTGTTGTACTTGTTACATGGCGTTTCGCATTTTTTTAATGCTTGTGACTTGTGATTGCATTTTGAATTTTTATTTGTTTCACATTTTGGATTACTTTTTGACATTTTATGTTTTTGACATGCTATTTTGAAAATTTGGTCTTTTTTAATTTTGCTTTGTGTTTTACATTCTTGCATCTTCGGCGGAATTACATTCTTGAAAAATTCAAATACAAGTTAGTAAAAGGTATAATTCAATTAGTGAGAAATACCAGTACATTTTAGTAAAGGGTAGAATTATATGAAATTCCTCTTAAAAAGTCCAGCAGGTTAACATTGTCTATGTGCGCCAAAGAAGTTCGAATTCCTTTTTACCTTGCCAGCGTTTCTCTTCTGGGTGGATTTGTTGGAATCTGTGCTATCACTCTTTCGATTTTAGCCATAGATGTTCTCTGCTCTTTTGCAGTTTCGCTGATTATTTTGTACAGTCACAGTTTTTTCTCTCCCAGAATTGTATTCCAGCGTCTGTCCAATCTTTCAAGTTTGTTTTGTGTTCTGGGAAAGCCAAATAAATTGTTTTCACTTACTGACCAAATTGTTGGTGGGAAAAGCGGAGGGCTTCTGCTCGGATTGTTTCTTCTGCTTCCACGAAATTTTCCAAGAACATAATTTTCCTCAAACCACTGAACTACAGAATCTGCATATTCTAGTGAAAAAAATGCGAGTGCTTGCAAATGTCTGACTTTGAGAGCAAACTCGCTGTTTTCCCTATATTCCAAGGCTATGCCAGAGGATAGATATTCCTCAGCACATTTTTTTCCGAGATGAAACCAACAACATTTGTGTGTGCTGCTTCCAAATTCCTTTTTAGCAGCATTATAACGGTAGCTATTTCAAAATCTATTATTATGCGTATATTGTGGTGCAAGCTGAATATCATAGTCTGATGCATAGTATTGTAAATCCTGCAAAAATACTGTATAATAGTATTATATTCTTTATACTTGCTGGAAAGTAACCCATAAACTAGTGGGACAAGTCTGTGCATCTCTGGATTCGTTTCAATTATAGCACGAATGGTACATAATTGCCTAAAAAGGGTTGGACAAGTTTCAAATGCCCCATCCGTAATCCAGAGGGGTGCTTCTTTAAGCTTTCGTAAATCATTCTCTGTTAAAAATAAAATAATTCTTTGATGTCCAAATGCGCTATCTCTGCCAAGAAATTTTGCACCATCTACTCCTGTAAATTTATTGGGGCATCGATCCGTTCTGAAGTCGTAGGCTCCGCAGGCATATCTTCTCTTCGTATTCGTTTTACAACTTGCCTTAGTGCATCCATATTAGGCATGTAAGCTGCATTTACTTTAGCCATTGACGTTGTCACGGTTTAAATAATTTGTGCAGGGGCTTCGTCCGTATTTCTCGCTCGTTCTTTTATTTGCGCTCTTGCAACAGCAACATCACTTTTCTCCGGTCTTGGAGCATGATTATGTGGTTTCTCATTGCGCATCCTGTGTTCATCTCCAATAAGAATAGTACTAGCAAAGCCAGTACAATTTCCATAATTTCTTTCAATACAGTGCCAATACCGTAAATTACCTCGCACTCTGTTATGGCAAAATAAATACCCTTTCCATTTCAGCAAATCATTTTCTTTTTGTGAGTTAACTATTTATGTTGCATTCTTCATCTGCATAGTGCCTTCGGAAAACAATGCACTTTCTTTTTCCAAAATATTTAGAATGATATATTTCCACTATTATCACTTGACAACGCACAACAAAGGTTTCAACAATCACGTTCCCTGTTCGCCAGTCAACTACGAACTGATGAGCAACCATTCAATAAAACACTCAGAATACAGACAATCACGTGAAGCTTGTTCCTCCAGTTAGGGTTTAAGCGAAGTTCAAGATTTTCGTACCTGCTGTCACAAGAAGTTGTTAAGTTTAAGGATCGGTATCTTATCTCTTGTTTTTCCAAAACGCAGAGGTAGATGTATTTTACAGCAGGGACGCTGCAGGCGGGGATCAACAGATGCGAAGAACCCGGGAGACAGGTTCCGGAGGCGGCAGCAGGCGCGGACTGGGCAGCTGTACTCTGGGCCGGTAGGCGTCATGCTAATTCTCAAAAATAAATTCCAATTTTTTTCTGTGCTGCACCATGCGTATGAAAGAAAATTGTTATACTGAAAAGACACTTTGTTTACCCCGTAACGTATTAAACAAAACCTACGTCCCTACGTAACAAATGGTCTGTAAGCCAAACACAGTTTTTCATGCAACACCTTCCCCCGACTTTCTAAGTTCAGATCTGTCTCGTTCGACTTATTTCCTGTACCGCCCTCTTTTTCGCTAATTGCAGTTAATTGCCGTGAAATTGGTGTTTTACGTTGGGATGTATTGCCGTGTGTCCTGAAGACTATACTGAAAGCGGTGAACATGAGGGGAAAAGTATTCCATCAAAAGCAGCAGAAATCCAATGCCCGAGCAAAACTTTGTTCGTTGGCATTACATCCAAGAAATTTAGGCGAAGAAGGAAGTGTGTTTTTCTACTACGATACCAGAAGATTGTCACAAATGCTGAGGCAATTACGATACAGATGTGTCCTTAAGACTTCTCTTTCAAGACGTCCAAAGGCCGGAACTAGGGGATGGGGAGGAGTTCAGTGCGGGTGATCTTTTTTGTTGCAGTTAGAAATTCCTAAGCTCATTCTTCCTCAAAACTTTTTTTTTTTTTTTTTTTTTTTTTTTGGTTGGAGGTTTAACGACCACCGTGAGCAACTCAATGGGCTATAAGCAGTCGCCCGTCCCTAATTTAGGGTCACTGGTTCCAGGGAAGGGAGAGAGCCAGTGCCGTAAGACAAACACAACATCCATGCCTCACCGGGATTCGAACCCGGACCCCTGACGGACGAATGATCAGAGGCCAGCGCCTTAGACCACTGCGCCACCGAGGCGGCCCTCAAAACTTTGCCTGGTTACCAGTAAGTACTGTCTCATGCCTCAACACCATTGCACAGATTTGTTGTTTTTGTTTTCATTCTTTGAGTTAACAGCGGGAAAATATCTGAACTGCGTTGTTTCAGTCGGAAATATTTTTTTACTTCAGCAACAGGGCTTCACGTATAATTGCAAAATACTTCGATAGAATAAACGTACCTTACATAAAGAGTTCGTGTGAGAAAATAGATTAATAATAAGGAAAATTTCCTAAAACCAAAAAAAGAAATTGCGGAGCCGAAAAAGCTAGGTAGAGGAAACAAAAGGCTCTAAGAAAAAGTTCATATTTAAAGAAACCTGTAGTCGCTTAATGAGTAAGTGGTCTAAATCAATACAAAATCATGTGCTGTATTTGAAAAAAAAATTATAAGCAAGTAGGCATCGTGACTGTTCACAGTTTCCCCTTTTCATCCTGTCGACATTACAACCACCACAGAAAAGAAAATAACAAAAACATAACAAAATACCCATACAAAGTAAAATGCCCAAAACATAAAAACAACCACACAAAATGAAATGCCCAAAACATAAAAAAAACTGCAACCGCACAAAATAAAATACCCAAAACATGGTAAGAAATTATGTTAAAAGCACAATGAAGGTAAACGATAGGAGAAATATATGTTTTTAAAACTTAATACAAGTATCAAAACTAAAATAAAAGGAAAGAAAAAAGAAATATTCCAAATTTCATTGTTACTTTAGCTATTTTGACCTGTTGGCATTTCATAAATTGCACTTGCACTCGGTCAAAAATATTACTTACAAGGACTCTTTAGTAACTTTTAATCGCTCTGGTCATATTTATAAGATTTTTGCATAACAAATCAAGTTAATAATGTTGCGCTTTCACTTAGGCACCAAATACTAATTATTGGCCGCTAGGCCTAGGCCTTTTAAATAATTTTTGATAAGCGTAACACTCTTAAATTGATTTGTCATGCAAACCTCATATGATTTCAGCATTATAAAAATTACTATAAATGCATATGCCAAGGTCTCGGGCGTATCTATTAATGTTTTGTGCTCGAGTAACATTTAAACAGAATTCATTTTATTTTCTCTGAAAACTACATAAATATCAGCTCGGAGGACTGAAAACTATCAAAAAGCCGTAGGCCTAGGGTCTGCTTAATAGTTTCAACCTCAGTAAAGCGCATTGCTAAAATCTTGGACTTCTATGCAAACCTTATGAAAATTAGCACGGCGGACTGAAAATTTCTAAACAGGCCCAGTCCTAGGGCTTTCTAATTATTGTTTTATACCTGACTAAAAGTGTAACATTATCTTTAGTTCTTACTAGCAAGGGTACCCGGTATTTCCCTGGGTAAATATTACTATTTGTAAAATCACCAAGTTCAGCGGGTGAAAGTTAATGAATGAAAAAGCTATTTCCATAAATTTCCAGTAAACTTATTTTAAATGTTTTGATTAAGTTAATTTAATTATACGAAGCAAAAAATAATTTACATTACTTACATTACATTGTATTTCTGCCTGATAAGGCAACCGTTGGTGATGAAAGCTGACGTTTATTAATTTGTGTTTTTAATACACCATGAACCGGATATTTTTTCACTTTATTGTTATCTACGACCTCTAACCTAGACCTTGTGGGGTATTGGAGTGCTGTATTGGGATGCAGTTCTTTAGAGTAAAAATTGTAATTTTTACGAAAATTATGAATGGGCCCCCGTCACACCGGGCACCGACCCTTTCCGTCTGCGGTCTAAGTTAGAATACAATGAGGTAGTGTACCAAATTTGGTCGTTCTAAATTGAAAACTGTTGGTTTTACAAAAATTGGTATGGGAGGCTTTGACCCACTGGCTCCAACCGTTTCCAAAAACCGTCTACATTCTACCATGAGATAGTATGCCAAATTTGGTGGTTCTAAATTGAAAACTGTAGATTTTACGAAAATTTTGTCGGTGAGTAGGTTCTAACCCCCCGTGCCCCGAAGCGTTCTGAAAACCGTCTAACGTCTAATTTAAAGTACCATGATATAGTATACCAAATTTGGTGGTTCTAAATTGAAAACTAGATTTGAAGAAGTTTTTTTATGGGGGTGGGGCTCTGAACCCCGGGCTCCGACCCTTTACCAAAAATCGTCTACAGTCTAAGTTAGAACACCATGAGATAGTATACCAAATCTAGTGGTTCTAAATTGAAAACTGTAGAATTTACGAAAATTTTGTATGGCGGGGGGTGGCTCTGACTGCCCCTGGCTCCAACAGCTTCCAAAAACCGTCTACAGTCTAAGTTAGAGTTTCGTGAGATGGTATACTAAATCTGGTGATTCTAAATTGAAAACTTTAGTTTTTACGAAACATTTTTATGGCGAGGGCTCTGACCCCGAGGCCCCGACCCGTTCCAAAAACCATCTACCGTCTAAGTTAGAGTACCATGAGATAATATACCGAATTTGGTGGTTCTAAATTGAAAATTGAAGATTTTACGAAAATTTTGTATGGGGCGGCTCTAACCCCCGGGCACCGACCAGTTCCGAAAATCGTCTACAGTCTAAGTTTGAGTAAGTACCATGATATAGTATACCAAATTTGGTGGTTCTAAATTCAAAACTGTAGATTTTAATAAAATCTTTATGGGGGGAGGGGGGAAGCTCGGAACTCCGGGCTTCGACCCTTTCCAAAAATCGTCTACCGTCTAAGTTAGAGTACCATGATATAGTATACCAAATTTAGTGGTTCTTAATTGAAAACTCTAGTTTTTACGAAAAAAATTATGGGGCGGGGGGGGGGGGCTCTGACCTCCGTGCCCGACCCGTTCGAAAAACCGTCTTGCGTCTAAGTTAGAGTACCATGACAGAGTATACCAAATTTGGTGGTTCTATATTGAAAACTCTAGTTTTTACGAAAAAAAATTATGGGGGGGGGGGGGCTCTGACCCCGTGCCCGACCCGTTCGAAAAACCGTCTTGCGTCTAAGTTAGAGTACCATGACAGAGTATACCAAATTTGGTGGTTCTATATTGAAAACTGTAGATTTTACGAAAATTTTGTATGTGGGGGTCTCTAAACCCCCGAGGCCCCGACCCGTTCCAAAAACCGTCTACCGTCTAAGTTAGAGTACCATGAGATAATATACCAAATTTGGTGGTTCAAAATTGAAAACTAGATTTTACGGCAATTTTGTAGGGGGGGTCTAACCCCGGGCTCCAACCGCTTCCAAAAACCGTCTACAGTTTAGGTTAGAATACCACGAGGTCTAAGTTAGAATACCAGATTTGGTGGTTCTGAATTGAAAACTGTAGATTTTACGAAAATTTTGACGGGGAGGGTTCTAACCCCCGTGCCCCGACACGTTCTGAAAACCGTCTACCGTCTGAGTTAGAGTACCATGATATAGTATACCAAATTTGGTGGTTCTAAATTGAAAACTGTAGAATTTAGGAACATTTTGTATGGGGGATGGCTCTGACCCCCTGGCTCCAACCGCTTCCAAAAACCATGTACAGTCTAAGTTAGAGCTTCATGAGATAGTATACCAAATTTGGTGGTTCTAAATTGAAAACTCTAGTTTTTTCGAAAAAAAAATATTGGGGGGGGGGGGGGCTCCAACCCCGAGGCCCCGACCCGTTCCAAAAACTGTCTATCGTCTAAGTTAGAGTACCATGAGATAAAATACCAAATTTGGTAGTGAAAACTAGCTTTTACGGCAATTTTGTAAGGGGGAAGGGGTGTCTGACACACACCCCTCTATCGTCTCCAACCGCTTCCAAAAACCGTCTACAGTCTAAGCTAGAATACCACGAGATAGTATTCCAGATTTGGTGGTTCTGAATTGAAAACTGTAGATTTTACGAAAATTTTGTATATGAAGGGCTCTTACCAACCGGGCCCTGGCCCGTTCCAAAAACCGTCTACCGTCTAATATTTTTAGTGCCAAAAAAAACGTAATATTCCTATCCTGTCTACGTGTCCAAACTTTATGAATTTGATCAGGGAGGAAGACGTTCGAAATCGTACGTTTTACTGCATTCGTTCTGTATGTAACCAAAATCTGTAAACGCGATGAATTGACGTAGTCCACGAATTTGTCCGCGACGAATTGACGCATGCAACGAATTGACGCATGCAACAAATTGACGCGCGACGAATTGACGTAGTCGACGAATTGACGCACGCGACGAATTGACGTGACCACAGGCAGTCCCCTGCTCCTTTTACCGCAAACCACGCCCCCGCACCCTTCTCCTAGAAGGATGCATCCTTGACGCCGGATCCGTCATTTCAATCTACTCCGTGTAGCTTTCCTATCGGGCAATCTAGCGCAAATCTCCTAGCTTCCTATTTCTAAGGGTTGTTTAAGAACTGGGGTCAGATACTTTCTTCCTAAAATCCTTTACATATGATGATTGGACTTTGTCAAATTTTTGGGGAAATGTGAATTCTGAGTTTTTTTTGTCCGATCCAATATTTTTTTCACTCATAATTTTTTCTATGTATTCTCTTTAATTTATTTTTAAAACCTATATATATTTTTTTGGGGGGGGGGGGGAGATTTATTGGACTTTGGCAAATTTTGGAGGAAATGAAACAGAAATGTGAATTCAGAGTTTTTCTCCCTTACGCCGATGCTGCTGCCCTTCTTGGGACTTTATTATTTCGATGGATCTTTGATTTGCAGTGATGGCAACGACCGAGTGGGGAAAGGGCGCTGTGTAGGTGTTAGATATGTTGGTGCTAATGTGTTTCTTGGAGCTTTATTATTTCGATGGATCTTTGATTTTGAGGGATAACAACGGCAGAGTGGGGTCCGTTGGGATTCTTTTTATTTATTCCTGTGGTTTTCAAGCGGGATTTTTTTCTCCTCTTTGATGCTATTTTTCCCGGGAGGAACTTTTTCGTCACGACGCTGGGGAATTTTCTATCCAAGGGAATAGAAAAAATGCTCTGGTGTTCTCAGCTAGGTTCGAACTCACGGTGATTTGGTTTCAAAAAATGGTCAAGTGGTTTTCCTGTACTACGTATTCACTCTATTTTTTTTAATTACTGTTACGTTATTTCTTCATGTATTTTTATATTTTTTTGTATGTTTTGAGGGAGTTTTTTCTCGTAGATGTAATGAATTTTCTGAAGAACTTTTCTTTTTCCTCCATTCAATTTTATTCCAGACCATGAGACGAGGAAATGCTTCTTTAGAAACGATTTCGATCCTGTGTGCAGTAATTATTGGACTTTGACAAAAAGTTTGGGAAATCAAGCGGAAATGTAGACATGTTAATTCTAAGTCTTTCGCCCCTTCCAATATTATTTTCCGATAATTTCTTCGTGTGTGTATGTTTAAGAACTCAACAGATCTTTCTCAGTCTGTTGATACAATATTTTATTTCTTTATTTTGCATGTCATTCTAGCATACGTTTTCATCCCCTATATACCTTAATCTATGCTTAAAAATTTCATTAAACTTCACAATATGTCAGCATTTTTTTCCTACTTTACCAAACTTACGACTACTTTTGTTCAGACTATGTTTTTCATTTCTTTCTCACAAAAGATTTAGTACTCCTCAAAGCTTGCATGTATGTTAGATATGCATTTTTTTTTATTCTTTCCTAGTTTACTATTCTTTTCGTTGACTGATCAAACAGAAAGGCATTCATTGTCAAGATAGCAGAATTTGTTTTCAAATGTACCAGTATTTATTGGCCTTTAACAAATTTTGAGGGAAATCTTTTCGCCAAGAAGCATTCTTATATTAAAATTCGTATTCATTATTTTTACCCCTCATTTTACAAACTCACCAGAAAAGCAGTTATTATCCACTCCCATAGCGAAAATAAGGAATCCCTTGCTTCTTTTCCCTACATGACGACTCAATCTATTTCTTTTCGAAATGCTGGTCATGACATTTCAACTAAAATTTCATACTTTCATCAAAAATCATGTTCTTAAACGAGCTATTTTTCGCTTTATTTCATGTATAACAATATTTATTGTTTGCTCACCTCTTCAAAGTCAGTATGAATTCCCCTAATCTCGTTCCTTTTCCCCATTTAGTTCGCTTTACATCGAGATGTTTGAAAACTTCGCGTATATTTCATTCACTCAATGACCAGTTCTCCCGTGTCTGCCCCTTCATTTCTTACTTCTGTGCCTGCTTCATTTTCCCTTTAGACGTTCAGTTTCATTGACCCTTTTTCTCGTTTTAATTAGGGGTTTCATTATCGTATTTTTTATTCATTGTCTCAGCAGAAAAAACTTTCATTCTGGAGACATGGTCCCTACTTTCTCTTAACATTTTTTTAACGTTTTACTAATTCGTCAGAAAAGTAGTTATTTCCAAACTCCCATAGTGAAAATATCGTATTTCCCTATTCAAAAGTATTTTTTTAAGAAATACTTACTTCTTTCCCCCTGATTTTATTTATTATATTTTTTCTTCTGTTCAGTGTTTTATGTATTCTTCAAACTTTGCTTTATTTTTATGAAATGTCCTTTTTTTCCTCCTTTTTTTTTTGATTCAACCTATCAATCTTTTCATATCGATTTAATTACTCTAATTTTTTCATTCGACTTTACTTTTGAACGGAATGTATCAAAATACTTCAGATGTATTTTAGTCTCTAAGGTCGATTATACCCTATTTCACATAAAGTCATTGAAGGACTCCATTTTCGCTACTTCTGCTCTCTTATAATTCTTTAAAACATGAAAGAAGAGTGCTTTTACGCTCTCTCCAGTGTGTGAGCTTTCCCGGAGAAATTAACCTTGGAATCCCTTCCCCTTTCTTCCGGAAACTGACTACCTCCTGCGACTGTTTTTGCACGTCTACTGCTTGCTGAAAAACCTCATATGACATGAAATCATTTTGCTTGGGAGATTAAATGAAATTCTGATTTTGAACTTTGAACGCAAACTCAAGCTCGCAAATGCCTTTTTTTCCTACTTTTTTTTTGAGCGAACTTAAATTGTCTAAGATGACAAAATCTAAAACTGATGTCTCAGCACCTCAGTGGGAAAGAGCGTTTGAACTTTACCGTTCATTCCCCATTTAATAGATAAGACGTCCGGCGTGACCCACTCGAAGGGAAATAAGCAGACCCTAGACATTGATTTAGACCACTGATTCTAGGAAAGGTAGAAAGCTAGTGTGGTAATTCTAAAGCTCATAGCTCAAGCCTCCCCAAGATACGATTCTGGACACATACTGGACGAATAGTCAGATGTCGATTCTTAGACATTGAAAAATTACTTCAGACAAATATTTTCTCACTTAAAGTGCTTCAAGTCAAAATTTGCTTTTCTTAAGATATTTCCCTTGGTAAATATTTTTCTATCTTAAAAACTTCTAAAGGGTTGATTTTCGGAAAACGCATTCTCACAAAAACGTAAAATTTCCCAAGAATTGCATGAGGAACAAAAAACAAATTGTTGAAGCTTGAATGTTAAGCCTTCCAATTTCTTTCTCTTCATGTTTCATTCCATAAATTTTATCCAAATCCCTATATCTCCAAGAATTTTGTTCAATGTCCAAGTTTCACTTTCCCAGAAATTTTATGAAAATGTTAGTTTCTCTTTTAAAAAATCCCCGAAAAAGAATTCCTTCCCTGAACAATAAATTCCTATTCAAAGCATTCCCTGCCTCTTTTTTACTTTTAATAATACACTGAACGGCCACTTTATTATGACCACCTGACAGTTGTAAGCAAATGAGCTATGACTGCACGCTGTTGCCGCCAGAGGGCGAGTCTAGTATGAAAAGTGAAAGCTTAGTGCTTGCGACAGTAGTAGAAGTGATTTTTGGGTGACCAGATGGATAAAAAAATGCGATTTGACGGACTTTCAACGTGGGATGATTGTAGGAGCTTGGAGCCATGGAGCGAGTATCAGCGAAACCGCCGCATTCGTGAAATGTTCCAGAGCAGCTGTTGTTAAACTGTTTAAAGATTGGACTGTCAGCCAAACAACTGGGTCTCTACGTGCAACGTGTGGTCGTCATCAACTAGGGACTGCTCGGGCGGAACGGAGAGTGTCCAGACTGGTAACAGACAACAGAAGGGCAACAGTACAGCAAACTACAGACCATCTTAATCAAGGATCCCCTCAAACGATCTCTGTACTCACTGTTCGCCGTACACTGCATCGGATGGGCTATGGCAGCCGAAGGCCTGTTCGAACACCTTTGCTGTCTGCAGTTAACAAGAGAAAACGTCTCCAGTTCGCAGTTCACACAGGAGCACAAAGATTGGACAGTCGATAATTGGAAACAAATTATGTGGTCCGATGAATCAAGTTTTCAGTTGCACCATGCCGATGGCCGAGTGAGAATTTGGCGAAACAGCACGAAAGCATGGACCCCAAATCATTTTTACAACCCTTCAAGCTGGTGGAAGCAACGTTATGGTTTGGGAAATGTTTTGCTGGCATGCTTTGGGTCTTTTAATTCGTGTTGATCAAAGTCTGACTGGCACATCATCATCTAAACATCGTTGCGGACCAAGTACATCTTGTTATGTGAATGGTTTATCCCAATGGCGATGGCTACTTTCAACAAGATAATGCGTCCTGCCATAGTGCTCGTATTGTACAGGATTGGTTTCAGGAACATGCCGATGAGTTTACTTTGCTTAGGTGGACCCCATAATCTCCAGATGTCAACCCCATTCAAAATTTGTGGGATGAAGTTGAACGAGCCATCAGACAGCTGGATCCACAACCCTGCAATCTCACACTCCTGGAAAGTGCTATTCATCAAGCATGATATCAGATTCCACAAACCACCTATCAACATCTCGTGGAGTCCATGCCACGAAAAATCGACGCAGTATTAAAGGCAAAAGGTGGCCCAACGAAGTACTGAGGGGTGGTCCTAATAAAATGGCCACTCAGTGTATATTTGTACGTCTAAGAAACTTTTTTTTTATATTCATATATTTTTTTCTATAACTTTAGATGTTTTCCCAAAATTTATGTACATATTATGATCACCACAAGCATCAACATATCCAATACCTATGCAACCCCCTTCCCCCACTCGGCCGTTGCCATCCCTCAAAGATCCATCGAAAGTTCCAAAAAGCACCCCTAGGTGGCAGCACATCAGCATGCACCCAACACACTAGCGCCACCTACATCCCTGCTACGCCCCGCATCCTTCTGCCGCAAGGCACGCCCCTGCTCCTTCTACCGCAAGCCACTCCCCCGCATCCTTCTCCTATAAGGATGCATCCTTGACGCCGGATCCGTCATTTCTATCTACTTTCATACTTTGGAATATTCTGATGAACTTATATGTGATACAAGCTTTTTAGAGTGCATGCCCTTGACTTTGAAACGCAACTGAGTGAGTTCACGCAGACAATGCTACCGTAACAATACATTCCAAGAGAAAAATTCATTTGTTCCTGCAGACGTGATGCTCAAACCCTTTTAATGAACATCTGTTTAAAATTTTCTGCGCTGTTTCGCTGCAATTTTCGTGACTAAACATCAAATTACAGGCAATAAAAGTTTGCGGTGTTTAACATCAAAGTAAATATGATATGACGATGACGGTTTGTAATAACAAACGCACCATGGTGTTTGCTAGTACAATTGCTGTCTCGAAGGGACAAGTAGCTAATTCTAAATTTAAAATAATGAGAATTCCACTTCAGCTTGTGTGCTTGTTTTTATGTGATTATGCCGCTTTTAATCCTAGGCGCGACTCTTAACAATTTCATTTTTACCTTGCATCTTTGTTCAAAACAGAATTGCCAATTTTTATTTCATAATAGGAAAACCTTCAAAAGAAAAATTAAAACTCCCAAACTATATATTTTGTTAGAGGGCTCATGGATGCTCCAGGAAAGTTCATGTGTGTTCCAGGTGAAGAGCTCAGCCTCACCACTCTCTCACAAGATTCTGTGCGTTTTGTTGTTCGGCTTGCTGAAGTAAAGCTATTTTCCACTCCACGTAACAGTTCCCACGAAGAAATGATATTCGTGTGGATTCTCAAGGAGTTTCCTGCAAATCTCGGTACGACTGTTGAAGTTTTCAGCATTCAGTTCAAGTGAAGCACTTTGGCGAACCGTGGCTACTGTTCCCAATGCGTTGCATATTTTTTTTTTTTCGATTGAAGGTTTAACTCCACTGGTTTCATGGAAGAGAGAGAGAGAGCCATTGCCGTGAGACAAACACAACATCCAAGCCTCACTGGGATTCGAACCTAGACATTCCTCGGACGAATGGTCATAAACCGGTGGGTATGCCTTACTGCTTGTGAACGAATTCTGAAATGTGTGTGTGTGCCTGCCTGTCGATAGATCAACTTTAATAGCGCAGCACTGACTTTTATGTTCTGCCAATATTGGGCTTCTCAAAAACACTCTAAACGACGGTAAATGTACAACAATTGAACACGTAACGCAGAAGTAACTTTTGTTGTGCAAAGCCCGCCCAGTACGCACATCGGCGTGGTCGGTCATTTCAAATCTCTAGATCTAGATGATGTTTTATTGGCCTTTAAAAAAACTTCAAACTTGAAAGTTTTGTTCGATATCAAGAATTCTAAAAAAAGGTATAATCATCAACTTGATTTCTTGGGCAACTTTCATATTTTAAATAAAACTCGGGTGCAATACAATAAACTTTACGAAATACTTCTGACATTATTTTATAAGTTATTAAGGATGCGTTCTAAAATATCAATAGAATATTGAATGGCATTCGATCAGTGGTGCATGCTTTCATTTAAAATATTTGGTGTTGTTTTGTTCTTCACATACTTAGATGACAAGGTGTATCATGGGAAATTTTCATCGACTGCAACATCGTAATTCAGTTATGACTTTCTTCAATTTATCTTTCTTTCACTTTTTCGGAAGTATGATCCCTTTTCTTTGCTTCTTTTAAAAAGCCCATGTCGACTCTTGTATATTGTTTGAAGATAAAATGAACCACGTCAGTTGGTCAGATATGAAAATCCTTAGCCTTGTAAATAAAATGCATAGCAAGTAATAAAGTTATAAGTTTTTTAATAAGTTTTTTTTTATAAAGTTTTCGTGGTGTTCCTAAGATTACCGTTACTGGAACTTATTCCATTTCCTTTAACCTTGATTAACGCCCTATTCCATAGCTGGAAATACTTGAATACTGAAAAGGAAAATCTTTTTTTCCATTTAATGAGTTACATTAAGGTACAATTGAAAAGTTAATAGTGCGTGAGTTTAAGTTTAAATAGAGGGTACGCTGATAATTTCATTTTCCCGGTAAACTTTAAAGAGTAAACATTCCAGTCCTGTGGCGATGTGGTCTAAACACTAGCTTCTGACCATTCGTCCGAAGATGAGATCTGGGTTCGAATCCCGGTGAGGCATGGACGTGCATCACAAGTTTTGTAGTCATAAAATAAATTATTAGTAGCTATAATGTTAAAAAAAAACTTTACCTAGTCGAGAAATGTGAAATTTTGATGTATTCCAGCTACAGAAGTCAGTAGCGGATCAGCAAGGGGCAAATGCGGCGATTTTCCTAATAAAGCAAGTTTTTCGTTTCTAAATGGAGAACATCTAAATAGTTAATGCATATATGTTTGCTAAATTATAGTAATAAATCCACAGGTTTTCATAAAATCTTACACCACTAAAATTTGCTGTAAATTGGAAACAAAATTTCTGGATGTTTCATCGATTGTAGAAACCCGGTTGAATTTTTCTATCCGGTTCCAGATTCAGTAAAAACCATTCTCAGCTGTAATGAGCACGTCTTTTGAATCCTTTTTGACGAGAATTAAATTTCTAAAAGTTATTTAAAGTCAAGGCAACCGGTTAGAAAAAAATCAGCAATCGATGAAGCATCCAGAAATAGAAACAGCTACTTACTTAAACAGCGGCTAAAACGTATGAGAACAAAAATTAACGAATGCCGCACAGAAAGCTTCTCATAGCAGAAGGAAGGTATCAGAGACAAAATGATTTTCAAACCGAAAAGTTGAAAGAAAATATATAGAATGAAGTTGAAAAAAATATATATAAAGTACATAAAGTTGAATATAAAAATATATAAAGTTGAAAGAAATGTATAGAAGATACATAGATAAAAGTAGAAAGAAATATAAAGAAGAATGATTTCACGCGTCCCAGCAGAAGAATTTTGCAGAATGAGATTGTTGAAAATAGGCGAAAAATATTCTCCAATGCAAAAGCTATCTTAAGAAAAAATAACTTTTCAAATACGTCTTGTTTCGAATACAGAATGCAAAGCAAATATTACTTTTGAGGAGTCACTCCGACAAAGTAATAGCCGACGAGGATGATATTGTTAATCCATTTAAACATACACGAAGAGATTGACTCCCTCAGAAACATTTGCACAACAAGATCACGAACTTCTTATTCACTTCTCAATCACGCGTCTGTCTAAGTTCGCACTCTGTCTCCTTCTCTCTCATCGAGGCTCATCCAGAACCAGCACCATCAGCGTGCCGCGGTTACGGATTTTACATCATCTACTATCCACAAACAATCGACAGGAGCTGGGCTGCCTGTGCTAAGTACAAGTTCCAACACGTCTCCCGGAAACAGAGATAGCGAGAAAAAGGTTTTGGCCTTTACGCCCCCTAGCAGGAAATCTGTGCATTACTTAAAGAGGATAATGCACCATATGCCTATTGTAGCGAAAGGCACAGAGTAAAAAAGAAATTTCTCAATAGGGTTTTTAGAAGCGAAGATACAGCTGCAAACAGAAGTACGCAAACACTACCTAGCGACAAAACTGTGAACTATGTATAAAACTTCTTAAATACTAACTTAAAATGTTCCACAAGGTAAATGGCATTCGGTTTTGAAATAATTTTTAAATCGCACATGCAGGAGTAGAGATATTGAAAAAAAACAACTGTTTATTACTTGGGGCCCCTAGCGTCGAAATCGAGCACTATTTTGGAAGAGAATACGCACAAAGGGTTTTCATAGTCTGCAGTACCTCACTGAAGAAGGATTTTCCAATCGGGTTTTTAGTCCCCCAGATATGGCAGGAAACGGAAACGTGAACTTATGCCCTCTTGTGGCAAACTTGTGCGCTAAAAAAGTGTTAAATTACATGAGAAATATTTCGCAGCGAAAACGCTCTCCAACGAAGAAAGAATTTTTCAAATTGGATTCTTAGAAGTACAGATATCGACAGAGACATGATATACATCTACACCCCCTGGCGGAAAAACTGCGCATTATTTTAAGAAAAAGTATTCTGAAAAGATTTTCCGAGGTGGGTGGTATCTGCCCACGACAGGGTTTTTTTCAATCGAGTTTACAGAAGCTCAGATTTTGCCGCAAATACATCAGAAGCGGAAATAAACCCTAATGCCCCTGGTGGCTAAACCATTCTTTATCAAAAATCAAAAATTATTTTCAAAACATTTCCTATCACGAGCTGGTACAGTTCGTGATGGCTGCAGGAAGAATTTTTTTCACTCGGAGTTTTAGAAGCGCAGCATTACTTGAAAATTTAAAACTATAAGAGAAATATTTAGCACATGAAACGCTCTCTTGACAAACAAAAAATCTTTCAAATCGGGCTCTTAGAAGCAGAGATATAGACAAAAATAAGATATATACCTACACGCCCTGACGGCAAAACTATACTCTATTTTAGGCAGAAGGTATTCTCGAAAGGTTTTTCAAGGTGAACTATCGGTCCACGGAAAAAATTTTGCAATCGAGTTTTCTGAAGTTTAGATTTTGCTGCAAATACATCAGAAGCGGAAATAAACGCCGGTGGTGGTCAAACCATTCCTTACCAAAAATTAGACATTACATGCGAACCATTTTTCATCTAGAGCTGTATCCTATGCAGGAAGATTTTTTCAAATCGGATTGTCAGAAACAGAGATATAACGGGGAAAACGCAATTTACCCATACGTCTCCTAGCGGAAGATCTATGCATTACTTGAATAAGGAACTGTGCCTAAAATAATCTTCCTTATAAATGGTATCGAATGGAAGGAATAATTTTTTCTATCGGATATTTAGAAGCAAATGTATTCAATAAATTTATTTTGAATTCGATATCATCTGCGTTTACGCCTTCTAGCGGCAAATGTTTGCATCGGAAAAAACACGAAGCCAAGGATCATCAATCGCACATTTGGCGCTTCCCAATGCAAAAGAATTTTATTTTTTAAATCGTACTATTAGTAGCAGAGATATGGCATCTACAGACGGACGGACGGATGACATACCACGATGATCTTTTTTACAAAAGACATGGTAAAAGCTAGATGTTCAAAAACAGAGAAAGATGAGAGCAGAGTAGCAAAGAGATTTTGACTGATCATGAGAAGCAAAGCGTGAGCTTTGTTCCTTTTTTTTTTACCCTTTCCAAAAGTAGGTTGAAGAAGCGTATATGCTCCAGCTTTGTCCGTCAGTCCGTCCGCACGATAACTAGCGTAAAAATGGTTCGATTTCGATGAAATTTTAGTATGTGGTAGGGGACCACCTGGGGACCGACCCTATTGAAAATGGGACAAATGGGGTAAAAGGTCACGACGTAGGAGCGTGATCAATTCCATTGCACTTATGCATCATAACTTGCGTAAATATGGTTCGATTTCAATGAAATTTTAATATGTGGTAGGGGACCGCGTGGGGACGAAACCTGTTTAAAATGGAAGAATTGGGGTCAAAGGTCAGGGCATAAGAGCGTGATGCATTCCATTGCCCTTGTGCGTCAAAAATGGTTCGATTTCGATGAAATTTCAGTATGTGGTAGGGGACCACCTGGGGACGAACCCTATTGAAAATGGATGAAATGGGTTCAAAGGTCAGGACATAGGTTTGGGATCCATTCCATCGCCCTTATCTCATATTATTAAGGTGGACGTCAAGTAATTTTGCTTCCTATACTTCCAATGGAAAACCTTTTGTACACATTTCCTTCACAATAAATGTGTTCCCAAGGATGAAAATTTGAACATCGATTAAAATAACTTCATATTATAACTTGGAATACTTAATATTTTTTAAAACATAACCATAATTTTATTAAAAATCAATAACTTTTTCTTTGGTGGTGTTGAAACCAGAAAAAGCATGGCGCGACCTGTACTTTGATGACGTCAGTAGACAAACAAATATTGGATTGCAGAATTTGGTTATGTTTTAGAAAATATTAGGTATTCTAAGTTATAAAATGAAGCTATTTTAATCGATGTTCAAATTTTCATCTTTGTGAACGCATTAATTGTCCAGAAAAAAGATGGCGCGACCTTTATTTTCATGACGTCAGTAGACAAACAAATGTAGGATTGCATAATTATGGTTATGTTTTAAAAAATATTAAGTATTGCAAGTTATAAAATGAAGATATATTAATCGATGTTCAAATTTTCATCCTTGGGAACGCATTAATTGGGAAGAAAATGTGTACAGAATTTTTTCCATTTGAAGTAGAGGAGCATTACTTGACGTTAACATTAAAGGAGCAATTCTTGTATGTATGTAAATTTTATTTTGAAAACGGCTCTAAAGATTTTGATGACAGTCGTTAACCTACCGTTTTCTGGTACTAGAAATCGATTTAGCTTGATCTCGACTTTAGGAAAATTCGTTTAGTGGGTTAAATAACCACCCCGAATTACCACGTTTTTAGTGTCGTGTCATTGCGTCGAGCCATTAATTGTTGGCGCGGTCACGCCATCTGTCTCATTACGTCACACGTTGTGCGTGGATCCTTTTAAAGTTTTATGACGTCACACTCTTTGCGAGCAGATGGTGGCGATTCCCATCTGCCTCATTACGTCACGCGTTTTGTGCATATGCTTGTCCGCACGATAACTCGCGTAAAAATCGTTCGATTTCAATGAAACTTTAGTATGTGGTAGGGGAACACCTGGGAAGGAACTCTAATGAAAGTGGACGAAACGGGGTCAAAGGTCAGGACATAGGAGCGGGATCCATTCCATTGCTTTTACGCGTCATAACTAACGTAAACAAGGTTCGATTTCGATTAAATTTTAGTATGTGGTAGGGGACCACTTGGGGACAAACCCTATTGAAAATTGGCGAAATGGGTGTCAAAGATCAGGTCATAGGAGCGGAATCACTTCCATCGCCATTATGCATCACAACTTACGTAAAAATGTTTCGATTTGGATGAAATGTTAGTATGTTGTAGAGACCTGCCTGGGAACAAAACCTGTTGAAAATGGACGAAATGGGGTCAAAGGTTAGGACACAGAAGCGGGATCTATTCCATGGCCCTTATGCATCATAACTTATGTAAAATTGCTGCGATTGCTACAAAACTTTATCATGTTATTTCGGAGGTATACTGAACCAGTTCTGTTGAATATTATCGAAAGGGTATCAAAGGTCAGGGCACAGGAGTGAGATTTATTCATAGCCTATTTTCTCATAACTTGAGTAATAACTTGAGTAATGATTTCTAGTATGTGGGAAAGCGTATCATAATCAATGCATTGCATAATTTTACTAACTTGTTTAGTATCGTCTGGTATCACTAATAAAATTGAATAATATCGACAGCAATAAAATTGAGAGAAGAAAAAGTCATCGTTTTAGGTAGACTTTGAAGTGTGTGTGAGGTAGCGTGGGTGACAGAGCAAAATACGTACTTCGATTGGGCGATAAACTGAAACGTGTAACACATTTCCAGCTTGGAAATTTTTCTATTGAATTAACCCATCTGAATCGAAGGGATCAAATTTTATTTTGATAGGTTTTATCTAGACGTGAGATTCGAAAAGTATGAAGTTTCCTCGAAACGCGGGCAATGAAACGTCATGAAAACAGTGCTGACACTTCAATTCTCTTTCGCAGTTTGCGATTTAAAAATAGCCATGTAGGTTTATTGTGTGTGTGTGTGCGCGCGCGCGCGTTCTACAAGGTGGCTCTATTTTTTTAGACCGGGAAAACCGCCTCCCTAAGATGAGTTTCTAAGTGCTTACTAAGTGGAGGCAATATGTGAGGTTAAATCTGTTGTTCCTTGTAGTACATTGGAGCAAATGTTGAGGGGTATTAATTGTTATGATCAAGTAGGATCTTCAAAAGATGCCCTAATATACAAGTAGCCCAAATATGCAAAACAAAGGAAATGGAAAGAAAACTGATGAGAATCAGGGAATTCAAGGTTGTTAGTCAGTTAACTGTAATTTTATTTTCATTTTTATTTTTTCAGTTCAGTGTCACGGGACATTGGAGTTTATTTGAACACAGCGCCCCACACTCAATTCTATAAGCTCGCGTAGATATAGGGATTTCCGCGAAAGCAATGTTGCTATGGGAATAGTCACAGGCTTCTGTACTGTAAGAATGGAGACAAAACGTGCTGTTCATTAGAAATCTCTCTCTCTCTCTCTCCTATCTTTTTTTTTTTTTTTTTTTTTTTTTTTTGGCAGTGCAGTGAGAAATAAAAGTCCACAAACTGATGAAATGTAGTTGAGAGTTCTGGACATTTGTTTCTCATAATATGTAATATTTAACATTTCTGACAAATTTTCTCGAAGACATTCACTGAGGATAGCATCAAAGGATAGATCAAGAAATGTTTAAAACTTGACAAGTTTGTAAAATAACCTGCTTTTCAAAAGAATATTTCCACTGGATCTTATAATCAGGGTGGTCGATCAGTGCTGCACTTTTCATTTATGTGAAAGGAATACGGTTCTTTTAAAAATTCCCTTGGCCCAAAAAACCTGCGTCCGAGATATTATGTTTTTTACACAGCTTATGTTCTTATCATTTAACCGATTCGTTTAATAATTGAGAGCGAAAAAAGAGAAAAAATATTCTTATACACTATTGATGTTTCCCTGATGGAGCCTGTGTTTTTTCATCAAAATTCTACTTTCCACAGATTACTTCTCATTAAAATTTCATTTCTATCAAAATTCTACTTCTCACTAAAATTTCGTTTTCTATCCATTTTCCCATGAAAACTTTTTTTCAAGTATACTTCTTTCGAAGACACATAGGTCAGTGTCCTTTTCTTCTCCCACAAAAATTTAAGTAAATAAAACTTTCAAGCACCTAGATCCTAATCACACTTCATAATCTAAGTTTTCAAGCATTTTCACGAATTTCTGAGTTTTCTTTCGACTAATTTTTCTCTTTGCTCCAAACATCCATGCGTCCGCTCTGACGGGATTAAAGGTGTGTATCATCAGTATATCTACCGCTGTATGACAGAATGCTGAGAAGTAAGTTGTTCGAATGTCTTGAGCTCCACTAAGCTAGAGTTTTCCAATAATATCGACAGCAACCAACCTACGGCCTGCTGAGGACACATTTGGTTAATCCTAAGGCACATGAATGACAAAACTATTTGTACAATGAATACACAAAAGTTTCCGTATCTTTCCATCAGCAGTAAACTGCAGACCTCTTACTTCCAGTCAGTGGCGATGCCCGCCATGGCAACGAATCCACGTTTTATTTCCGTTCTTCAGGGCACGTTAAAAGTTACTCTTTTTACAGCATAAATCTTTAATTTATTTAACAGATGTCTGAAATCCGGGCGTTATTTTAACTCAGTGAGTGCAATCATGTTTCATCAACTGTTGTAACGAAACCGTATTGCTAATCTAGATTTTATTCGACGACTAGACATTTTGCTATACTTACGTTTTCCAAACACAGGCTGCTGAGAATGACTGAGAAGAACACAAAATTGAATCAGGATCTATCGTAGATTTTTTTCGATACCTTATTTTGTTTGTGAATCCCTAAAAGAAATTTTAATCATTATATGAACACTCTTCATAGTTACATTATACATCAACGGCAACAAATCGCACTTCTGTTTTGTTTTCTTTCTCATATGTCACTTCTCTTCTTCCTTGAGGTATCACCAGCTAGCGGTCAGCATGGACGTCAAATGTAACATCCTCCCCACCTTGAGTACCACCAGTGGTACTCAACAAAGTCAGACAAGGAACCTCGTGGGGTGATTTATCAATTGTCCTCTCCTTGTTACGACTCGTGGTGACGTCTACGACGAGTTCCTTCTTTAAGTTCGTGTTTAACAGCTCGAATCACCATTCTTTTCTTTAGTAGGACTTCATCTTCATCGTTAGTCTCCATAAGGAAAAGACGTTGTACTGGTAGGATCACTTCTTCCGTTTTAGTCTTTACCTTTGCCACCCGGATATTTCCATCCTACCCAGGATACAGATCCACTATTTTCCCAAGTGGCCACTATATGCGTTTGTTGTTATCATAAGCAAAACCACCTATCCTACCACCAAGCAAAACCACCTATCCTACTCTTATAAAAGAAGCTGTACTGGTCGGATCCTTATTTTGACAACCTTTCTTGTTATGTTTTGAGTTGTCCCAAGTATTCTATTCTGAATCGTTTCTTTAAACCGTCCTTAAGTTTTAGGCGATATTGCCAACGTTTGTTCAATTCCACTCTATCAATGTAATATATAGATAGAGTGGAATTGAACAAACGTACACTCTATCATAGCATAGCCGTAGAACCTTTTACACTGTCTCGTAGAAACATATTCGGAATCAAGGGAATGAAATCAGTTATATCTTCCGAGATGTACGACAAAGGTCGGGAGTTTATGATGTTTTCAACTTCACATAAAACGGTGATCAAATCTTCATAATTTAGGCTGGTCTTACCAAGTACTCTCTTTAACAAATCTTTCGCTATCCTAATTAGCCTTTCCCAAAATCCTCCCCACCAGAGAGTAGTGGGAGGACTAAATCTCCATTTTATTCTCTTAATTATTGCTGTTTTATGTATTTCTTCCCAATTTATTTTCTTGAACAAATTCTCAATTCCTGTGAAATTAGTTCCATTATCCGAGTATATCACATCAGGTCTTCCTCGTTTTTTCATAAAAACCGCTGTCGATAAAGATGTAACAACTTCAATATGTACAGCTCTTTAGACTGCACGCGTAAACAGCACTATCAAGCCTTTTTTTAACCTCAAATAAACAACGGGCCAGCCAGGTCAACGCCCGTGATTTGAAACACTGCACAGTCTTGAACCTTTTCCTCCGGCAATGGCACAGGTGAAACTTTAAAATTATTTGCGTTAAAACCTTTGCATCTTCTGATCTTTCGACGGACTGCACGTCTGCATTTTAATATCCAGTAGCTTTTTCTCAGTAACGACATCAAAATTTGGACACTAGCATGACAATTTTTTCATGCTTTTCTTTGATGAACAACTTAGTGATCGGGTGATTGAAAGGAAGAATCAAGAGAAATCTAAAATTCATACCATGTTGTTTCCTTTCTGAAATTTTAGTTCTTGTTCTAATTAACCACCTTTCATCAATGAAAGGCTGCAAAGAAACTGCAATGTATAGACTTATTCTCATATGTACCAAAACTCTCCTTTTGTACTGCCTTGCATAGGATTTCTTCTGCTTCTTCGTATTCTTCGTAAGTAATTCCTTCAGCTAAATAGTCATTAACTTGTTGTCTAGAATTCTTACAGAAACGTTTAATTCAAGTAATTGGCCTTACGATTCTTTTAAGTGAAGAAAATCTGTCAAAAAACAGGCATCATTTGACTTCGGCATTCAAAGCTGTTACGATTGTTCTTTTCTTTTCTGCATTCACGAGAGCTTCATCTGGTTGGATCCATTCATCACAAGGTGAGAGATTCGAAAGTCATGTTAACCATCTCATATTGTTCCACCACCGATTACAACCAAATGTTGAACATTGCATCCTCTTGAGGCTACGTCTGCAGGGTTCCGATTCTTGGAACGTGATGCCAGTCATTTGGGCTACTCAGTTCCCGTATTTCGTTGACACGATTTCCAACAAAAGTGGCACACATTTCCTTATGTTTGATCCAACAAAGAGCGTTATTTAAATCTGTCCAGAGAGAAGTAGCAATATTCGGTAAATTCATATCCCTTCTTACAACTGTAGCCAGTGTAGCTCCTATAAGGCAGGCCAGCAGTTCGAGGGGCGGTATCGATATAATTTTCAGTAGAGCTACTCTCGATTTGAATTGACAGAATGAACCTTCATCGGCTTCCTCCTTGAGAAATGTGCATGTACCATAAGCTGTTTTGCTGGCGTCACAGAAAATGTGTAGACTCCAGGATTCAGGTATTTTCTGAGTGAAATCTCTAGCAATCCAAAGAGGAATCTTGACATGCTTCAGTTTAACAAGTTGCTTTCGCCATCTTTATATACACTGGCGTGCAAAAATTAAGGACGAGACGATTTTTCGAATGTAACGTTGTGCAGAAGTGCTCCACATTGACTCAAATCATACCATAAGATCCCCAAGATGTAAGAATATGGGACAAGTGAGCAAAACCGTCCAAACAAGGAATCCAAAGGATACAAAGGTACTTTATTGAAAAGGTAGCTTTGAGCTCAACTGGACAGAAGACAGAAACGTCCATGTGACAGGCGGCTGCCAAGAAAAATCCAGTCTTAAGCAGGGGACATGATCACCCCTGACTGCGTTGCAGGATTTACAACGTTTGTCCATGCTGAGGACGAGGTTGTCAAGGAGCTGTTGAGGCATCGCGGTCTATTCCTCTTGTAGCGCCAATCGCAGCTGCGGAGTCGTTGCTGGCGACTGGTGACGTGCTGCCAAGAGTCTCCCGAGAAGGTCCCACACGTATTCGATTGGATTTAGGTCCGGTAACCTTGCAGGCCAATCCATACGTTGAATATCTTCACTCTCCAACAGCTCTGCGACAGCCACTGTACGATGAGGTATAGCGTTGTCGTCCATGAAGAGGAACTCAGGACCCACAGCACCTCTAAACAGACGCACGTGAGGCATGAGAACCTCGGTACAATAGCGGACACCAGTGACTGAAACTCCTTGGAAGATGTGGAGGTCAGTACGGCTACCAAGCATGATACCGCCCCAAACGAGAACTCCGCCACCTCCAAACCGGTCCCTTTCGATGATGTTGGAGGTGTGATTGCGTGTTCCCTGCTCTCTCCAGATGTGTATACGTCCAGAATCGCTCGTCAGACTAAATCGGCTCTCAGCCGTAAAGAGAACTCGATCCTATTGCTGATGAGTACAGTTCTTGTGTTCCTGGCACCAGATAAACCGCCATCTACGATGAGCAGGCATTAATGGCACACACCGTACTGGTCGTCGTGCAAATAGACCACCTTTGTGCAGCCTCCTGGCCACGGTTAAACGCGATAACTGACGTCCAGTTGTCTGTTCCATGTGTCTTGCGATTTCTCCCGCTGTCTGCCGTCTGTCTCTTCTCGCCTGTAGGACAATATACCAGTCGTCCGCCGCCGTGGTTGCTCGTAGACGAACACTGCTAAACTCTCGGACAGCTGTTCCTGCCGTTTGAAATGCTCTCCAAGCTCGTGAAACGATGCTGTGAGCGATCCCGAACTCCTCGGCCACACTAGTCACACTTCGACCTTCCTCAAACTTCCCAATGACGCGACCTCGGGTAAAGTCATCCAGATGTCATCTACTGGATTGCCTGTTGGCCATATCCCATGGTGGTAGCAACTCGACGTCGTTCAAACCGATGTACACCGTGCAATAGCTTTCACCGAATTGCTGAGCGTACACCGCCCGTATGCTTTATACCCTTTCGACACTCCCCCGCCCCTCTACGTCATGCTGCATATATGCACGTGCCCTACCGTAACGGACCCTAGTCTATCTCCTGAGTGGTCTTTCGGTCCGTTCTGCCTGCTCGTTCCGCTGTTATGCTAATTTCTCCTCTTCGTCTTTAATTTTTGCACACCAGTGTACTATCTGGCACTTCTTCATCCCAGATGAGCTTCAAGTTACAACACTCTTGTAATAGCGACTAGGCAGCAGGGTTACAGGAGTAGAAACCCCTATCGGATCGAATACCATTTGAGTCTGCGATAAAATCACTCGCTTCATTACTGAAGCTTCCTTTCGTACAGGAAATTCAGGCACATTACATAGCAGCGTATCTTCTTTTACGTCCCAAATCAACTCCAGTACTGGAAAACATCTTCGGGGACCTGACTGGTCAGAGTTTTGCGAGAGTTCCGTTAACTCTGTTCTCGGTGACTCCACAACTTGCTCATTCTCATCAATTTCAGTGCACCGCCAATCTCGAAGATCAAATTTTGTATCAGCCATTATCATTCTTGCTACCTTCTTAAATTTCTCTACTTCAACCAGGCTGTCTAAACTGGTCAGTATTTGGCACACATGATTAGGTATCTCTAAATTCTTGTCTAGAGAAAGGACGTAAAGCGATTCTCCTAGACGGTTTGCAGTTCCCCGAAAACTTCCCTTTACGTTTTGTAAATGATGCGTTATTGTCACACTTAATAAAAATGGACTAGAAGTAACTCCAAACGGTACTCTGCAATGCCTGTAGATTTGCATGTGTTCTGGATCACCGTTTATTGACCAATAAAATATCAAAAAATCTCTGTTTTGTACTTTTAAACTTATTTGTAAAACGACTTGACATTATCTGCGGTCACACCTAATCTCCTCATACGAAATCGTGTAAGTATTGTAGGCATCAACTCTAACTTATTAGGTCCTTTCTCTAGACAAGGATTTAGAGATACATAATCTTTTTCACGTGCAGAAGCGTCAAATACTGGTCTAAATTTCGTGTTAGCCGACTCTTTTATCACATGGCGGTGGGGTAAGTGTAGCACAATTCCTTCTTCAGGACAAATGTCTTCAATTATACCCTGATGAAGCCAATCATCAAAAACGTCTTGATCAGCATCTAAAATACCATTAGCTTTCAATTTATTTATGGAAGTAAAAAGTCTTCTTCTTGCAAGTCCTTGACAACTGGAGGATGAGTGTCTAAACACGGCAATGGAACCACATATCTACCATCACCTTCTCGTTTTATGGTTTCTTTAAATTTAATCAATGTAGCCGCTTGCAAATCCTGTTTTAACACACTTTCAGGAGGATCTGTAATCCCAATGGTCTCCAATTTCTATAGATCAGCTATTTCGCTTTCCTTTATAAACAGTAACCAACTAATGTATCTTCATGATACCAAGAATTTGGGTAATTTCCCCATTATGGTCTACCCTAAGCAAGTTTCAATAGCAGTCAGTCCACTTTTCAATTTTCTAATTTCTCCATTTAGAAGTTTTCCTGCTACATCAGCTCCTACAAGAAGCTGTGTTCTGGAGGATCTCTTCAAGGGATTGTTCTCTGTCACATAACCATTTAAAACAACTCCTTGTCGATTAAGCTCATCCATTCATGATCCTCTTTTTAATCCAGTTACTGCAGTACAAATCTTTTTCTGGTCATAAACTTCAAAATTGCATTTATAAGTTCCTTGCAAATTACTGATCACCATTCGATATTTCCGAAGTTCTTCAACCACTTCAGTGCCTCCAAAAAGGCCATGTTTCATCTTCTCTACACCATTTGGGATATATCCCAACTCTGAAACAATGTCTTCTTTAACGTAAGATTTCTGTAATCCCGAGTCAATAAGAACGCAAATTAGTCGGGTTTTCCCCATTACCATGTATTCGTACGGTTAAAATCTACAGTAACATTTCCGGTAAACAAATTTGGTTTGCAAGAGACTGTTACTTATTATTTACATCTGATTCTTGAATCTCACTATTTTCCTGGCTATTTTCATTTACACTTGGGCACATCACAATATAGCGTTTTCTAAAACATTTAGTGCATTTTGCAAATCTTTTGCAAAATTTCGCACGATGACCAGGAAACATACAGGTGAAGCATCCTCCTTTCTAGATAAAATTTGCTTCTTTTGTTCTAGAGGCACGAGTTTTGCAGTTCTACAACTTACAGATTCATGATGTTATTCACAAAAAATACAGATTCATGATGTTCTTTACAAAAAATACAGATTCATGATGTTCTTCACAAAAAATACAACAGTCGTCCTTTTTGGACTTTGCCTTTGTCGCCTCGTTATTTAAAAATCCTGCCGCAGTTGGAATTACATTCCAAGTGCTAGACCTCTGTTTTGGAACAAATTTAGTTTTACTTTGTGTTTCACTATTGAAACCTTGTTTCAACATTGATATCTTTTCTTCTGCTTCTACTTCCTTTCTTAAAAATTTCATCCATTGTCCTAATTTATCAATTTCCTTTGTATTCATTGAAGACAAATTTCGTTCCCACAGTCTCAAAACGTACTCAGGCAAACACGCCTCAACAAGGGGATACAGCATAGCTGCCTATTTATTAGTCACTACTTTCAAACTTTCTAATGCTCTCAAATGCGTTTCAATTCTATCATAAAGCTTCAATATCGAAATCTTACCTGAAGGATTATTGGAATTTGTCATTACTATACAAAATAGTTTTTTCACATAAACTTCAACCAACACATATTCCCTTCCAAATCGTTCTTTCAAATATTCAATAGTTTTACAATAATTTTCGGAACTAGATGGAAAACTTTCTACAATATCCGTAGCTTTAGATCCTGTTCCGGTAACTTGTAGTAAATACTGAACCTTGTTTTCAGGTACAAAATCCTCATCTTCATGGATTTTCCAAAACTGCCCCCAAAACCCTAACTATTTTTTAACATATCCAGTGAATTTCTTTAGTTCTATTTTAGGTAGCTTAAACTTTCTCTTTGAAGAAACACCTTCACCTCTATTGGAACTAGTATCACTATTCTCAGAGTGCATAACACGAGATTCTTTTGTCGTTAAGAATATGTGTCGGTCACTATACGATTCCGCTACTTCGATTTCCTGCCCATATTCCTCATCATAACATTGATTACCTTCTGATTCCAATATTTCTAAAATTGCTTTATCTATTTCGTCCCATTCTTTTTCCAGTAGTGCTAATGAAGCTGCTCTAAATTTAAAATTTCCGCCTTCATGTGTTCGTCTGAATTATTTGCAATCTTGGTAAAACTCGTTCTTAAATATCCTCTCCTACGTTTTAGTTGTTCCATTTCGAAACCGTTGTGCACAGTAATCTCAGATATTGCACGAAGAAAGAAACAATCAACTTTTAGTTTTCCGTATTGCTCAAATCAACTTTCACAAAATTACTGTTTTTATGTAGCTTCTTCTCATCACAACAGTTCTTCTTAAACTAGTCCACTCAGCTGTTGTAACGAATCCGTATCTAGAGTTTATTCGACGAATTGACATTTTGCTGTACTTACGTTTTTCAAACTCAGGCTGCTGAGAATGACTTAGAAGAGCACAAAATTGAATCAGGATCTATCGTAGACTCTTTTCGATACTTTATTTTGTTTGTGAATCACTAAAAGAAATTTTAATTATTAGACGAACATTCTTCATAGTGACATTACACACCGACGACAACAACTCGCGCTTCTGCTTTGTTTTCTTTCTCCTTTGTGACTTCTCTTCTTCCTCGAGGTATCACCAACTCGCGGTCAGCATTGGCGTCAAATGCAACAACTGTGTTCCTAAATAAACATGACCATCCGTATATTTTATACTTTTAAAGTGATTTAATAAATAATAATTAATATTACATTAGCTACCTTCTTTCGAAATTACACTTTCAACACCAGTTTTGCCATGCAATCCCAACTCAAGACGCCAAAATGTCTTGGTCACCTTTTTATAGGTTCTAGTTAATTTTGAAATACTCTTATTTTCTGAATATATAAGTATTTCGGTATTGAAACTTCTTGGCCCCCAAAAATTATTAATGTGTAGGTTTCACGCCACTAATAATGTTTGTATGATGCGATATATTTTCTTCATAAGTTTTGTTTACCAAAAAATAAACTCATACGTCATTTATTACAGCTAAATTCTAAAAAGAAATAGCCATTCATGTGGCCACATCTATCGACGATTGGGACATTTACTGATACATTTATTTCAAATATTTGTTTTTCTATTTTAGTTATTTTATGTACTCTTAAGCATGGTAATATGCAGTTCTGTCCTTCCTGTTTGAACTCCTTATTTCGTAGTTCTGGATCTGAAATTAAAATGACAATTAACTTATTTCTTATGCACTGACACATTTGGTTCTGTCTTAGAATGGCGCGTCACACTAAATTCCGAAATTACTTGCTCACTGCATGAGAAGAATCTATCTTCCAGAACAAATAGCGATAAAACTGTTCCAGTAAATGCAGAACGTCAATGTGTTTTGATGAAATTTGATGCCATATGCGTATCTGCTTTTGTTTCTTAGATTATTATACCAGCCTTGTTTCTACCAGTGAATAGTATTCAGAGAGTATTCTGTTTTAAAATCAAGAATTTTACGCAAAGCTTTGAATTTAATTGTTTTGAAAATCCCAATCTCATTGAGCTTTCGTTTCCCATTAAATAGGTACCTCATAACAAAAAAAAAAAAAAATCAGTGACCAAACCTACCATATGTGGGCTCGATTGGAGCGTTCCGAGTCCTGCTCATCTACTCATGTGTTTATTTTTTTTATATATATTTAGGAGTTTAACGACCAGCGTAAGCAACTCAATGGGCTATAAGCAGTCGCCCGTCCTTAATTTAGGGCCACTGGTTGCAAGAAAGGGAGAGAGCCAGTACCGTACCTCCCCGGGATTCGAACCCAGACCCATCTCGGACGAATGGTCAGAAGACCACTGGGAAACAGGGGCGGCCATGTGTTTATTTGTACTGTAATGTACATTTCACAAGAGAAAATGTTTGAGTAGACACTTAAACTGCAATGGGGCTATATCTACAGAAGTTAACTATTGACGATTTTATGGTGGTGTGCCCACAGAAGTTAAGGTTTTGCTTCCACAACATCTCAGCGTAAAATAATTTTCATGAAAAGCAAAACGCATTGTGTAATTATATTTATAAATAAACGAAATATTCTGCAATAAATATTCTTATGAATGCTATTTTGAATATTAATTTTTAAAGCATATTTTAGTGTAAGATCAAAACTATCAGAAATAAATAATTCTTCCGAAAAACCTGAAATCAGTTTAAAAACCATCTTCGTAATACAAGTAAAAATAACAGCAAATGACAAATAATAAACCAGATACTGTACGATTTGTAAAAAAATCATGTTGATGAGAATTTCCGTTAAACAAAAAAAGAGCGAAAGAAAGTTCGAAAATGGAGGAAGAGCAAAAATATTTACTACCAGTGAATGAGAGAACGTCAGAGCAACACTGACTCTAGATTACTCGAGAAAAAATGAAACAAAACCGCCTAATTCAGCAGCCGGATGACCTGGAAGCCACCCGAGATGGAATTGCATAAATAACTAATAAACTAAATTGAATTGAAAGAAATTCTTAATCCGTCTGTCACAAGCCACACGAGACAATTGAGAATTTTTTTCCTTTTTGACCTATGTATACATACAAAAACATCTGTGTTTGAGAAATCTATTAGACTTACAGTACATACATGAGCATATAAAGCAATAACGAATTATCCTTCCTTAATTTAAAACAAATGGCTCCAGAGAATAACCGAGGTAAAAGTCAAAAATATGATGCCTATATCTTCCATCGGGATTCAAACCTGAACTGAAAAAAAGAGGTTTGCACCCTGGGCATCTCCAAGCAAAACTTCTGCTGGAATTAGTGTTTCGGAATGGGAACATAAGGACCCATTGTTATACTGATGACAATTAACAAAATCACTCGATTGTATCTACTACTTTAGCATCCCAAAAATCTACATTAAATAACTTTTATGTAGATATTTTTGGACTACCAACTCGCATAACTCAACGGTAGCAGAATGTCTTCACAGTTTGCTGTCGTTGTTAACCTTCAGTGAATGGATAAATCAGCCTACATTCCTCACTGAGAGCGAGCCTACCTCATTCTGCGGGAAGAATTATAGAAAGAAGGAGTTCAGATATTTGTTTCACTACCCTACCAGACATTCCTGTTTGAGACTACTTAGAGACATTAGATGGTTTTCTATAACCTGAAAAGATATCCGATATTGCTCGAAGAAGCAAAGGCATTATTGTGTACCTATAAACATTTCAGGCGAAAGATCAGATCATTACATGTGGAAATGTCTGAAATAGAAGAATTACTTTTACAATTCCCACTTAGCATCTATGTTTGCTGTTGTAAATATTTTGTGCAGCGTGTAAAAAAAAGACGAAGACAAGCGAGAAGCTTGTCTTCGTGTGTCCCTGCTGAAGGAGTTTCTTCGGTGATAAGGATGCAGGAAGGTGTTGCTATGGAGACGGGAAATTGCAGTTGGGCATCTGTATTTGAGATGGAGAATTCTGATAACACGAGTGATCAGCGCTGCGCTTCAGAAATTGAGTGCCAGGGAAATCGGTTTCGTCTCACTTTCGAAAAGGATTCAAAGGTATGTCTAGATTTTCATGATTTTTCTGAGAAAACTATTATTTTTCATGCGTTACCAGAGACATCGTTACCTGCATATTTGAAAGCCTTGGAGGAACGAGTGCCGAGAGATGCAATTACAGGAATCGGTCGTAGTAAACGTGGTATATCAGTGTTGTTTATAAATAGTGCCGATTTGAAACTTGTTTTAAAGCAAGGGATTTCTATAAATCATCAAATTTTGTATCCTGCTTATACACGTGAACGACCGATCACTGTAACTTTGTCTCCGGTACCACTCGAGGTACCGGATTATGCGTTAATAGTTCTTCTTTCTCAGTTTAGCCAAGTGGTGGGACCAGTTCATAGAGTTATAGGAGCCCCGCAATCTTCAAATTATTGTCATGTTGGTGGTTTGAAGCGGACTCTTTGGGTTATCTTCCAGAATGAGTCATCTCTTCAGACTTGTCCCAAAGAAATTGATATTGTATTGGATTCTCATAGTTTCACGTTTAATATTTATACAAGAATTTTTTGTTACGCTTGCAATGAAAGAGGGCACATCCGTGCTAAATACACATATTTACATAGGCCACCCTTGAGGAAGAATCTCTTTGATTCCCATGAGGAAAGAATGGCTGTACCTGAAGATAGATCAGACTTAGAAATTGGTACTACACATGTCGTTGACTTGGTTCCTACCGTGGCTGAGACTTGTGAAACCCGAGTGGTGGATATAGCCGAGCCGGTAGAGAAGAGTTTGATTGAAATTCCGACTTCTTTGGATCCTGGGATTCAGGCATCAGCAAGTATTAGTACTTTGGGCATTCCTAATTTAAATGACTGTTCAGTAGCTTCACAGAATTTCGCAGAGAATGCAAGTTCGGCTTCGACACCTAAACGACCCAGTACTGATCCATGTGGTGATCAGCTGAAACGTAGCAGAGATATTGACTGTATTAAACCGCTTTTTATACATAATATAGAAACTACTGTTCTTGATGATTTTGTGTGGGAGGAAGAAGGAAAGAAGCCATCCCGGTATCGCCTTCTCCTGGAGCTTGTTGTCTCTATCCCTGTGGAAGACGCTCTTTTGAATTATTTGGAGTTAAAAGATTTGTTTGTGCCTAATAAAAAGAAATGTCCGCTCTCACCGGAGTTCTACGATCTAAATGAGTTTCAGTTAAACGCTCTTGTACCTTACCTAAATGTCATGTTGAATTGGATAATTACGAAAAATCCTGTTCCTGAACTTTTAGACACTCATCTTCCCTACAAACGTATACAGGACATTAAGATTTACATAAAAAAATATAATGTGGTTGATAAGCACTGGTGAGTCTTTTGATGTACGGAGATGTTTCAGAGAGATTCCTTGATGTTAGTACTTTTTTTCTTCCAGTGTTTTTAAAATGTTCTGGGACTTTAATAGAAATAGTTTTGTGTTAACGTATGTTCCAATTAGCGTTTGTAAATTGATGAACCAGTATTTTTCAGGTTGTTTCGTTAATTTTACAATCTCACGTTGTTTTTCTTCTATATACCTTTTATGATTCTTTTTCATTAAATCAGGTGGTTTACACCTGCAATATTGACCTTCGGAGAAAATTAAGAAAATAGAATTTTGCACTCATTTGGTACGGTGAAAAACGCTAAAAATTTGCCAAAATGACACCATCGACAATAACTCCAAAACTAAAACAGCTATTCCGGATTAACAGCTATTCCGGATTTAACTACATAGTCTTGTTTGCGTTTATAATCTACCCTGAGTGATGCAGTTTGGTCTTTCTATTCGTGTTAGTTTCAGAGATAATTGCGACTACAGGATTTTGTACTCATTTGTCACGTTGAAAAACGCTATAAATTTGCCAAAATGACACCATCGACAATAACTCAAAAACTAAAACAGCTATTCCGGATTTAACTATATAGTCTTGTTTGCGTTCATAAACTACCCAAAGTGATGTAGTATGGTTTTCCTATTGCTATTAGTTTCGGAGATAATAAAGGCTATATCGTGTTGTAACCATTTGGCACGGTCAAACACGCAAAAAATTTGCCATAGAGACACCATCGACAATAACTCCAACACTGAAACAGCTATTCCGGATTTAACTACATAGTTTTGTTTGTGTTTGTAAAATGCCATAAGTGATGCAGTATGGTTTTTCTATTCGTATTAGTTTCAGAGATAATTAAGACTATAGGATTTTGTAACCATTTGGCACGGTCAAAAACGCTAAAAATTTGCCAAAATGACACCATCGACAATAACTCAAAAACTAAAACAGCTATTTCGGATTTAACTTCATAGTCTTGTTTGCGATTATAAACTACCCTAAATGGCGCCGTATGGATTTCCTATTGCTATTAGTTTCGGAGATAATAAAGACTATATCGTTTTGCAGCCATTTGGAATGGTCAAAAACGCTAAACATTTGCCAAAAGGACACCATCTACAATAACTCCAAAACTGAAACAGCAATTCCGGATTTTACTGCATAGTCTTGTTTGCGTTCATAAACTACCCTAAGTGGTGCAGTATGGTTTTCCTATTCGTGTTAGTTTCAAAGATAATAGAGAATATGGGACTTTGAACTCATTTGGCACGGTGAAAAACACTATAAATTTGCCAAAATGACACCATCGCCAATAACTCCAAAACTAAAACAGCTATTCCGGATTTAACTACATAGTCTTGTGTGCTTTTATAAACTACTATAAGTGATGCAGTATAGATTTCGTATTGCTCTTAGGGTCGGAAATAATATAGACTATATCGTTTTGGAACCATTTAACAAGTACAAAAACTCTAAAAATTTGCCAAAATGACACCATCGACAATAACTATAAAACTAAAACAGCTATTCCGGATTTAAGTACACAGTTTTGTTTGCGTTTATAAACTACCCTAAGTGGTGCAGTACTGTTTTCCAATTGCTCTTAGTTTTTGATCCTATATCGTTTTGCAATAATTTCGCACGGACAAAAATGCTAAAATTTGCCAAAAAGTCACCATCGACAATAACTCCCAAACTAAAACAGCTATTCCGGATTTAACTACATAGTCTTGTTTGCGTTTATAATCTACCCTAAGTGATGCAGTTTGGTTTTTCTATTCGTGTTAGTTTCGGAAATAATTGCGACTATAGGGTTTTGTACTCTTTTGTCACGTTGAAAAACGCTATAAATTTGCCAAAATGACACCATCGACAATAACTCAAAAACTAAAACAGCTATTCCGGATTTAACTTCATAGTCTTGTTTGCGATTATAAACTACCTTAAATGGTGCCGTATGGATTTCCTATTGCTATTAGTTTCGGCGATAATAAAGACTATATCGTTTTGCAGCCATTGGGAATAGTCAAAAACGCTAAAAATTTGACAAAATGCCAACATCGACAATAACTCCAAAACTAAAACACCTATTCCGGATTTAACTACATAGTTTTGTTTGCGTTTGTAAAATGCCATAAGTGATGCAGTATGGTTTTTCTATTCGTATTAGTTTCGGAGATAATTGACACTATAAGATTTTGTAACCATTTGGCACCGTCAAAAACGTTAAAAATTTGCCAAAATGACATCATCGACAATAATTCAAAAACAAAAAACAGCTATTCTGGATTTAAACACATGGTCTTGTTTGCGATTATAAACTATTCTAAGTGGTGCTGTATGGATTTCCAATTGCTATTAGTTTTGGAGATAATAAAGACTATATCGTTTTGCAGCCATTTGGAATAGTCAAAAACGCTAAAAATTAGCGAAAAAGACACCATTGACAATAATTCCAAATCTAAAACAGCTATTCCGGATTTAACTACATAGTCTTGTTTGAGTTTATAAACTACCCTAAGTGATGCAGTTTGGTTTTCCTATTCCTATTAGTTTCAGAGATAATTGAGACTATAGCATTTTGTACTCATTTGGCACGGTGAAAAACGCTATGAGTTTGCCAAAAAGACACCATTGACAATAACTCCCAAACTAAAACAGCTATTCCGGATTTAACTACACAGTCTTGTTTGCGTTTATAAACTACCCTAAGTGATGCAGCTTGGTTTTCCTATTCGTATTAGTTTCCGAGATAATTGAGACTATAAGATTTTGTAGCCATTTGGAACGGTCAAGAACGCTAAAAATTTGGCAAAATGACACCATCGACAAAAACTCCAAAACTAAAACAGTTATTCCGGATTTAACTATATACTCTTGTTTGCGTTTAGAAACCAGCCTAAGTGGTGCAGTACGTATTCCCTATTGCTATTAATTTCGGAGATAATTAAGACTATATTGTTTTGAAGTAATTTCGCACGGTCAAAAACGCTAAACATTTGCCAAAAGGACACCATCGACAATAACTCAAAAACTGAAACAGCTGTTCCGGAATTTACAACATAGACTTGTTTGCCTTTTTAAAAACCCTAAGTGGTGCAGTATGGTTTTCCTATACTTATTAGTTTCTGAGACAATTGAGAATATCGGATTTTGTACTCATTTGGCACGGTGAAAAACGCTAAAAATTTGCCAAAATGACACCATCGACAATAACTCAAAAACTAAAACAGCTATTCCGGATTTAACTACATAGTCTTGTTTGCGTTATAAAATACCCTAATTAGTGCAGAATGGTTTTACTTTTCGTATCAGTTTCGGAGATAATTGAGACTATAGGATTTTGTTCTCATTTGGAACGGTCAAAAACGCTAAAAATTTGCCAAAAAGGCACCATCGACTATAACTCCAAAACTAAAACACCTATTCTGGATTTAACTACACAGTTTTGTTTGCGTTTATAAACTACCCTAAGTGGTGCAGTACTGTTTTCCAATTGCTCTTAGTTTTTGAGCCTATATCGTTTTGCAATAATTTCGAACGGTCAAAAGCGCTAAAATTTGCCAAAAAGTCACCATCGACAATAACTCCCAAACTAAAACAGCTATTCCGGATTTAACTACATAGTCTTGTTTGCGTTTATAATCTACCCTGCGTGATGCAGTTTGGTCTTTCTATTCGTGTTAGTTTCAGAGATAATTGCGACTACAGGATTTTGTACTCATTTGTCACGTTGAAAAACGCTATAAATTTGCCAAAATGACACCATCGACAATAACTCAAAAACTAAAACAGCTATTCCGGATTTAACTATATAGTCTTGTTTGCGTTCATAAACTACCCAAAGTGATGTAGTATGGTTTTCCTATTGCTATTAGTTTCGGAGATAATAAAGGCTATATCGTGTTGTAACCATTTGGCACGGTCAAACACGCAAAAAATTTGCCATAGAGACACCATCGACAATAACTCCAACACTGAAACAGCTATTCCGGATTTAACTACATAGTTTTGTTTGTGTTTGTAAAATGCCATAAGTGATGCAGTATGGTTTTTCTATTCGTATTAGTTTCAGAGATAATTAAGACTATAGGATTTTGTAACCATTTGGCACGGTCAAAAACGCTAAAAATTTGCCAAAATGACACCATCGACAATAACTCAAAAACTAAAACAGCTATTTCGGATTTAACTTCATAGTCTTGTTTGCGATTATAAACTACCCTAAATGGCGCCGTATGGATTTCCTATTGCTATTAGTTTCGGAGATAATAAAGACTATATCGTTTTGCAGCCATTTGGAATGGTCAAAAACGCTAAACATTTGCCAAAAGGACACCATCTACAATAACTCCAAAACTGAAACAGCAATTCCGGATTTTACTGCATAGTCTTGTTTGCGTTCATAAACTACCCTAAGTGGTGCAGTATGGTTTTCCTATTCGTGTTAGTTTCAAAGATAATAGAGAATATGGGACTTTGAACTCATTTGGCACGGTGAAAAACACTATAAATTTGCCAAAATGACACCATCGCCAATAACTCCAAAACTAAAACAGCTATTCCGGATTTAACTACATAGTCTTGTGTGCTTTTATAAACTACTATAAGTGATGCAGTATAGATTTCGTATTGCTCTTAGGGTCGGAAATAATATAGACTATATCGTTTTGGAACCATTTAACAAGTACAAAAACTCTAAAAATTTGCCAAAATGACACCATCGACAATACCTATAAAACTAAAACAGCTATTCCGGATTTAAGTACACAGTTTTGTTTGCGTTTATAAACTACCCTAAGTGGTGCAGTACTGTTTTCCAATTGCTCTTAGTTTCGGAGATAATGCAGACTATATCGTTTTGCAATAATTTCGCACGGACAAAAATGCTAAAATTTGCCAAAAAGTCACCATCGACAATAACTCCCAAACTAAAACAGCTATTCCGGATTTAACTACATAGTCTTGTTTGCGTTTATAATCTACCCTAAGTGATGCAGTATGGTTTTTCTATTCGTGTTAGTTTCGGAAATAATTGCAGACTATAGGGTTTTGTACTCTTTTGTCACGTTGAAAAACGCTATAAATTTGCCAAAATGACACCATCGACAATAACTCAAAAACTAAAACAGCTATTCCGGATTTAACTTCATAGTCTTGTTTGCGATTATAAACTACCTTAAATGGTGCCGTATGGATTTCCTATTGCTATTAGTTTCGGCGATAATAAAGACTATATCGTTTTGCAGCCATTGGGAATAGTCAAAAACGCTAAAAATTTGACAAAATGCCACCATCGACAATAACTCCAAAACTAAAACACCTATTCCGGATTTAACTACATAGTTTTGTTTGCGTTTGTAAAATGCCATAAGTGATGCAGTATGGTTTTTCTATTCGTATTAGTTTCGGAGATAATTGACACTATAAGATTTTGTAACCATTTGGCACCGTCAAAAACGTTAAAAATTTGCCAAAATGACATCATCGACAATAATTCAAAAACAAAAAACAGCTATTCTGGATTTAAACACATGGTCTTGTTTGCGATTATAAACTACTCTAAGTGGTGCTGTATGGATTTCCAATTGCTATTAGTTTTGGAGATAATAAAGACTATATCGTTTTGCAGCCATTTGGAATCGTCAAAAACGCTAAAAATTAGCGAAAAAGACACCATCGACAATAACTCCAAATCTAAAACACCTATTCCGGATTTAACTACATAGTCTTGTTTGAGTTTATAAACTACCCTAAGTGATGCAGTTTGGTTTTCCTATTCCTATTAGTTTCAGAGATAATTGAGACTATAGCATTTTGTACTCATTTGGCACGGTGAAAAACGCCATGAGTTTGCCAAAAAGACACCATTGACAATAACTCCCAAACTAAAACAGCTATTCCGGATTTAACTGCACAGTCTTGTTTGCGTTTATAAACTACCCTAAGTGATGCAGTATGGTTTTTCCTATTCGTATTAGTTTCGGAGATAATGCAGACTATAAGATTTTGTAGCCATTTTGCACGGTGAAAAACGCTAAAAATTTGCCAAAATGACACCATCGACAATATCTCCAAAACTAAAACAGCTATTCCGGATTTAACTGCATAGTCTTGTTTGCGTTTATAAACTACCCTAAGTGATGCAGTATGGCTTTTCTATTCGTATTAGTTTCGGAGATAATGCAGACTATAAGTCTTTGTAGACATTTCGCACGGTCAAAAACGCTGAAAATTTGCCAAAAAGACACCATCGACAATAACTCCAAAACTAAAACAGCTATTCCGGATTTAACTGCATAGTCTTGTTTGCGTTTATAAACTACCCTAAGTGATGCAGTATGGTTTTTCTATTCGTATTAGTTTCGGAGATAATGCAGACTATAGGATTTTGTAGCCATTTGGCACGGTGAAAAACGCTGAAAATTTGCCAAAATGACACCATCGACAATAACTCCAAAACTAAAACAGCTATTCCGGATTTAACTGCATAGTCTTGTTTGCGTTTATAAACTACCCTAAGTGATGCAGTATGGTTTTTCTATTCGTATTAGTTTCGGAGATAATGCAGACTATAGGATTTTGTAGCCATTTGGCACGGTGAAAAACGCTGAAAATTTGCCAAAAAGACACCATCGACAATAACTCCCAAACTAAAACAGCTATTCCGGATTTAACTGCATAGTCTTGTTTGCGTTTATAAACTACCCTAAGTGATGCAGTATGGTTTTTCTATTCGTATTAGTTTCGGAGATAATGCAGACTATAGGATTTTGTAGCCATTTGGCACGGTGAAAAACGCTGAAAATTTGCCAAAAAGACACCATCGACAATAACTCCAAAACTAAAACAGCTATTCCGGATTTAACTGCATAGTCTTGTTTGCGTTTATAAACTACCCTAAGTGATGCAGTATGGTTTTTCTATTCGTATTAGTTTCGGAGATAATGCAGACTATAGGATTTTGTAGCCATTTGGCACGGTGAAAAACGCTGAAAATTTGCCAAAATGACACCATCGACAATAACTCCAAAACTAAAACAGCTATTCCGGATTTAACTGCATAGTCTTGTTTGCGTTTATAAACTACCCTAAGTGATGCAGTATGGTTTTTCTATTCGTATTAGTTTCGGAGATAATGCAGACTATAGGATTTTGTAGCCATTTGGCACGGTGAAAAACGCTCAAAATTTGCCAAAATGACACCATCGACAATAACTCCAAAACTAAAACAGCTATTCCGGATTTAACTGCATAGTCTTGTTTGCGTTTATAAACTACCCTAAGTGATGCAGTATGGTTTTTCTATTCGTATTAGTTTCGGAGATAATGCAGACTATAGGATTTTGTAGCCATTTGGCACGGTGAAAAACGCTCGAAAATTTGCCAAAAAGACACCATCGACAATAGCTCCAAAACTAAAACAGCTATTCCGGATTTAACTGCATAGTCTTGTTTGCGTTTATAAACTACCCTAAGTGATGCAGTATGGTTTTTCTATTCGTATTAGTTTCGGAGATAATGCAGACTATAGGATTTTGTAGCCATTTGGCACGGTGAAAAACGCTGAAAATTTGCCAAAAGACACCATCGACAATAACTCCAAAACTAAAACAGCTATTCCGGATTTAACTGCATAGTCTTGTTTGCGTTTATAAACTACCCTAAGTGATGCAGTATGGTTTTTCTATTCGTATTAGTTTCGGAGATAATGCAGACTATAGGATTTTGTAGCCATTTGGCACGGTGAAAAACGCTGAAAATTTGCCAAAAAGACACCATCGACAATAACTCCAAAACTAAAACAGCTATTCCGGATTTAACTGCATAGTCTTGTTTGCGTTTATAAACTACCCTAAGTGATGCAGTATGGTTTTTCTATTCGTATTAGTTTCGGAGATAATGCAGACTATAGGATTTTGTAGCCATTTGGCACGGTCAAAAACGCTCAAAATTTGCCAAAATGACACCATCGACAATAACTCCAAAACTAAAACAGCTATTCCGGATTTAACTGCATAGTCTTGTTTGCGTTTATAAACTACCCTAAGTGATGCAGTATGGTTTTTCTATTCGTATTAGTTTCGGAGATAATGCAGACTATAGGATTTTGTAGCCATTTGGCACGGTGAAAAACGCTGAAAATTTGCCAAAATGACACCATCGACAATAACTCCAAAACTAAAACAGCTATTCCGGATTTAACTGCATAGTCTTGTTTGCGTTTATAAACTACCCTAAGTGATGCAGTATGGTTTTTCTATTCGTATTAGTTTCGGAGATAATGCAGACTATAGGATTTTGTAGCCATTTGGCACGGTGAAAAACGCTGAAAAGTTGCCAAAAAGACACCATCGACAATAGCTCCAAAACTAAAACAGCTATTCCGGATTTAACTGCATAGTCTTGTTTGCGTTTATAAACTACCCTAAGTGATGCAGTATGGTTTTTCTATTCGTATTAGTTTCGGAGATAATGCAGACTATAGGATTTTGTAGCCATTTGGCACGGTGAAAAACGCTCAAAATTTGCCAAAATGACACCATCGACAATAACTCCAAAACTAAAACAGCTATTCCGGATTTAACTGCATAGTCTTGTTTGCGTTTATAAACTACCCTAAGTGATGCAGTATGGTTTTTCTATTCGTATTAGTTTCGGAGATAATGCAGACTATAGGATTTTGTAGCCATTTGGCACGGTGAAAAACGCTGAAAAGTTGCCAAAAAGACACCATCGACAATAGCTCCAAAACTAAAACAGCTATTCCGGATTTAACTGCATAGTCTTGTTTGCGTTTATAAACTACCCTAAGTGATGCAGTATGGTTTTTCTATTCGTATTAGTTTCGGAGATAATGCAGACTATAGGATTTTGTAGCCATTTGGCACGGTGAAAAACGCTGAAAATTTGCCAAAATGACACCATCGACAATAACTCCAAAACTAAAACAGCTATTCCGGATTTAACTGCATAGTCTTGTTTGCGTTTATAAACTACCCTAAGTGATGCAGTATGGTTTTTCTATTCGTATTAGTTTCGGAGATAATGCAGACTATAGGATTTTGTAGCCATTTGGCACGGTGAAAAACGCTGAAAAGTTTGCCAAAAAGACACCATCGACAATAACTCCAAAACTAAAACAGCTATTCCGGATTTAACTGCATAGTCTTGTTTGCGTTTATAAACTACCCTAAGTGATGCAGTATGGTTTTTCTATTCGTATTAGTTTCGGAGATAATGCAGACTATAGGATTTTGTAGCCATTTGGCACGGTGAAAAACGCTGAAAATTTGCCAAAATGACACCATCGACAATAACTCCAAAACTAAAACAGCTATTCCGGATTTAACTGCATAGTCTTGTTTGCGTTTATAAACTACCCTAAGTGATGCAGTATGGTTTTTCTATTCGTATTAGTTTCGGAGATAATGCAGACTATAGGATTTTGTAGCCATTTGGCACGGTGAAAAACGCTGAAAAGTTTGCCAAAAAGACACCATCGACAATAGCTCCAAAACTAAAACAGCTATTCCGGATTTAACTGCATAGTCTTGTTTGCGTTTATAAACTACCCTAAGTGATGCAGTATGGTTTTTCTATTCGTATTAGTTTCGGAGATAATGCAGACTATAGGATTTTGTAGCCATTTGGCACGGTGAAAAACGCTGAAAATTTGCCAAAATGACACCATCGACAATAGCTCCAAAACTAAAACAGCTATTCCGGATTTAACTGCATAGTCTTGTTTGCGTTTATAAACTACCCTAAGTGATGCAGTATGGTTTTTCTATTCGTATTAGTTTCGGAGATAATGCAGACTATAGGATTTTGTAGCCATTTGGCACGGTGAAAAACGCTGAAAATTTGCCAAAATGACACCATCGACAATAACTCCAAAACTAAAACAGCTATTCCGGATTTAACTGCATAGTCTTGTTTGCGTTTATAAACTACCCTAAGTGATGCAGTATGGTTTTTCTATTCGTATTAGTTTCGGAGATAATGCAGACTATAGGATTTTGTAGCCATTTGGCACGGTGAAAAACGCTGAAAATTTGCCAAAAAGACACCATCGACAATAGCTCCAAAACTAAAACAGCTATTCCGGATTTAACTGCATAGTCTTGTTTGCGTTTATAAACTACCCTAAGTGATGCAGTATGGTTTTTCTATTCGTATTAGTTTCGGAGATAATGCAGACTATAGGATTTTGTAGCCATTTGGCACGGTCAAAAACGCTGAAAAATTTGCCAAAATGACACCATCGACAATAGCTCCAAAACTAAAACAGCTATTCCGGATTTAACTGCATAGTCTTGTTTGCGTTTATAAACTACCCTAAGTGATGCAGTATGGTTTTTCTATTCGTATTAGTTTCGGAGATAATGCAGACTATAGGATTTTGTAGCCATTTGGCACGGTGAAAAACGCTCAAAATTTGCCAAAAAGACACCATCGACAATAACTCCAAAACTAAAACAGCTATTCCGGATTTAACTGCATAGTCTTGTTTGCGTTTATAAACTACCCTAAGTGATGCAGTATGGTTTTTCTATTCGTATTAGTTTCGGAGATAATGCAGACTATAGGATTTTGTAGCCATTTGGCACGGTGAAAAACGCTGAAAATTTGCCAAAATGACACCATCGACAATAACTCCAAAACTAAAACAGCTATTCCGGATTTAACTGCATAGTCTTGTTTGCGTTTATAAACTACCCTAAGTGATGCAGTATGGTTTTTCTATTCGTATTAGTTTCGGAGATAATGCAGACTATAGGATTTTGTAGCCATTTGGCACGGTGAAAAACGCTGAAAAGTTTGCCAAAATGACACCATCGACAATAGCTCCAAAACTAAAACAGCTATTCCGGATTTAACTGCATAGTCTTGTTTGCGTTTATAAACTACCCTAAGTGATGCAGTATGGTTTTTCTATTCGTATTAGTTTCGGAGATAATGCAGACTATAGGATTTTGTAGCCATTTGGCACGGTGAAAAACGCTCAAAATTTGCCAAAATGACACCATCGACAATAGCTCCAAAACTAAAACAGCTATTCCGGATTTAACTGCATAGTCTTGTTTGCGTTTATAAACTACCCTAAGTGATGCAGTATGGTTTTTCTATTCGTATTAGTTTCGGAGATAATGCAGACTATAGGATTTTGTAGCCATTTGGCACGGTGAAAAACGCTGAAAATTTGCCAAAAAGACACCATCGACAATAGCTCCAAAACTAAAACAGCTATTCCGGATTTAACTGCATAGTCTTGTTTGCGTTTATAAACTACCCTAAGTGATGCAGTATGGTTTTTCTATTCGTATTAGTTTCGGAGATAATGCAGACTATAGGATTTTGTAGCCATTTGGCACGGTGAAAAACGCTGAAAATTTGCCAAAATGACACCATCGACAATAACTCCAAAACTAAAACAGCTATTCCGGATTTAACTGCATAGTCTTGTTTGCGTTTATAAACTACCCTAAGTGATGCAGTATGGTTTTTCTATTCGTATTAGTTTCGGAGATAATGCAGACTATAGGATTTTGTAGCCATTTGGCACGGTGAAAAACGCTGAAAAGTTGCCAAAAAGACACCATCGACAATAGCTCCAAAACTAAAACAGCTATTCCGGATTTAACTGCATAGTCTTGTTTGCGTTTATAAACTACCCTAAGTGATGCAGTATGGTTTTTCTATTCGTATTAGTTTCGGAGATAATGCAGACTATAGGATTTTGTAGTCATTTCGCACGGTCAAAAACGCTGAAAAGTTGCCAAAAAGACACCATCGACAATAGCTCCAAAACTAAAACAGCTATTCCGGATTTAACTGCATAGTCTTGTTTGCGTTTATAAACTACCCTAAGTGATGCAGTATGGTTTTTCTATTCGTATTAGTTTCGGAGATAATGCAGACTATAGGATTTTGTAGCCATTTGGCACGGTGAAAAACGCTCAAAATTTGCCAAAAAGACACCATCGACAATAACTCCAAAACTAAAACAGCTATTCCGGATTTAACTGCATAGTCTTGTTTGCGTTTATAAACTACCCTAAGTGATGCAGTATGGTTTTTCTATTCGTATTAGTTTCGGAGATAATGCAGACTATAGGATTTTGTAGTCATTTCGCACGGTCAAAAACGCTGAAAAGTTGCCAAAAAGACACCATCGACAATAGCTCCAAAACTAAAACAGCTATTCCGGATTTAACTGCATAGTCTTGTTTGCGTTTATAAACTACCCTAAGTGATGCAGTATGGTTTTTCTATTCGTATTAGTTTCGGAGATAATGCAGACTATAGGATTTTGTAGCCATTTGGCACGGTGAAAAACGCTCAAAATTTGCCAAAAAGACACCATCGACAATAACTCCAAAACTAAAACAGCTATTCCGGATTTAACTGCATAGTCTTGTTTGCGTTTATAAACTACCCTAAGTGATGCAGTATGGTTTTTCTATTCGTATTAGTTTCGGAGATAATGCAGACTATAGGATTTTGTAGCCATTTGGCACGGTGAAAAACGCTGAAATATTGCCAAAAAGACACCATCGACAATAGCTCCAAAACTAAAACAGCTATTCCGGATTTAACTGCATAGTCTTGTTTGCGTTTATAAACTACCCTAAGTGATGCAGTATGGTTTTTCTATTCGTATTAGTTTCGGAGATAATGCAGACTATAGGATTTTGTAGTCATTTCGCACGGTCAAAAACGCTGAAAAGTTGCCAAAAAGACACCATCGACAATAGCTCCAAAACTAAAACAGCTATTCCGGATTTAACTGCATAGTCTTGTTTGCGTTTATAAACTACCCTAAGTGATGCAGTATGGTTTTTCTATTCGTATTAGTTTCGGAGATAATGCAGACTATAGGATTTTGTAGTCATTTCGCACGGTCAAAAACGCTGAAAAGTTGCCAAAAAGACACCATCGACAATAGCTCCAAAACTAAAACAGCTATTCCGGATTTAACTGCATAGTCTTGTTTGCGTTTATAAACTACCCTAAGTGATGCAGTATGGTTTTTCTATTCGTATTAGTTTCGGAGATAATGCAGACTATAGGATTTTGTAGCCATTTGGCACGGTGAAAAACGCTGAAAAATTTGCCAAAATGACACCATCGACAATAACTCCAAAACTAAAACAGCTATTCCGGATTTAACTGCATAGTCTTGTTTGCGTTTATAAACTACCCTAAGTGATGCAGTATGGTTTTTCTATTCGTATTAGTTTCGGAGATAATGCAGACTATAGGATTTTGTAGCCATTTGGCACGGTGAAAAACGCTCAAAATTTGCCAAAAAGACACCATCGACAATAGCTCCAAAACTAAAACAGCTATTCCGGATTTAACTGCATAGTCTTGTTTGCGTTTATAAACTACCCTAAGTGATGCAGTATGGTTTTTCTATTCGTATTAGTTTCGGAGATAATGCAGACTATAGGATTTTGTAGCCATTTGGCACGGTGAAAAACGCTGAAAATTTGCCAAAAAGACACCATCGACAATAGCTCCAAAACTAAAACAGCTATTCCGGATTTAACTGCATAGTCTTGTTTGCGTTTATAAACTACCCTAAGTGATGCAGTATGGTTTTTCTATTCGTATTAGTTTCGGAGATAATGCAGACTATAGGATTTTGTAGCCATTTGGCACGGTGAAAAACGCTGAAAATTTGCCAAAATGACACCATCGACAATAGCTCCAAAACTAAAACAGCTATTCCGGATTTAACTGCATAGTCTTGTTTGCGTTTATAAACTACCCTAAGTGATGCAGTATGGTTTTTCTATTCGTATTAGTTTCGGAGATAATGCAGACTATAGGATTTTGTAGCCATTTGGCACGGTGAAAAACGCTGAAAAGTTGCCAAAAAGACACCATCGACAATAGCTCCAAAACTAAAACAGCTATTCCGGATTTAACTGCATAGTCTTGTTTGCGTTTATAAACTACCCTAAGTGATGCAGTATGGTTTTTCTATTCGTATTAGTTTCGGAGATAATGCAGACTATAGGATTTTGTAGCCATTTGGCACGGTGAAAAACGCTGAAAAGTTTGCCAAAATGACACCATCGACAATAGCTCCAAAACTAAAACAGCTATTCCGGATTTAACTGCATAGTCTTGTTTGCGTTTATAAACTACCCTAAGTGATGCAGTATGGTTTTTCTATTCGTATTAGTTTCGGAGATAATGCAGACTATAGGATTTTGTAGCCATTTGGCACGGTGAAAAACGCTGAAAATTTGCCAAAATGACACCATCGACAATAGCTCCAAAACTAAAACAGCTATTCCGGATTTAACTGCATAGTCTTGTTTGCGTTTATAAACTACCCTAAGTGATGCAGTATGGTTTTTCTATTCGTATTAGTTTCGGAGATAATGCAGACTATAGGATTTTGTAGCCATTTGGCACGGTGAAAAACGCTCAAAATTTGCCAAAATGACACCATCGACAATAACTCCAAAACTAAAACAGCTATTCCGGATTTAACTGCATAGTCTTGTTTGCGTTTATAAACTACCCTAAGTGATGCAGTATGGTTTTTCTATTCGTATTAGTTTCGGAGATAATGCAGACTATAGGATTTTGTAGTCATTTCGCACGGTCAAAAACGCTGAAAAGTTGCCAAAAAGACACCATCGACAATAGCTCCAAAACTAAAACAGCTATTCCGGATTTAACTGCATAGTCTTGTTTGCGTTTATAAACTACCCTAAGTGATGCAGTATGGTTTTTCTATTCGTATTAGTTTCGGAGATAATGCAGACTATAGGATTTTGTAGCCATTTGGCACGGTGAAAAACGCTCAAAATTTGCCAAAATGACACCATCGACAATAACTCCAAAACTAAAACAGCTATTCCGGATTTAACTGCATAGTCTTGTTTGCGTTTATAAACTACCCTAAGTGATGCAGTATGGTTTTTCTATTCGTATTAGTTTCGGAGATAATGCAGACTATAGGATTTTGTAGTCATTTCGCACGGTCAAAAACGCTGAAAAGTTGCCAAAAAGACACCATCGACAATAGCTCCAAAACTAAAACAGCTATTCCGGATTTAACTGCATAGTCTTGTTTGCGTTTATAAACTACCCTAAGTGATGCAGTATGGTTTTTCTATTCGTATTAGTTTCGGAGATAATGCAGACTATAGGATTTTGTAGCCATTTGGCACGGTGAAAAACGCTCAAAATTTGCCAAAATGACACCATCGACAATAACTCCAAAACTAAAACAGCTATTCCGGATTTAACTGCATAGTCTTGTTTGCGTTTATAAACTACCCTAAGTGATGCAGTATGGTTTTTCTATTCGTATTAGTTTCGGAGATAATGCAGACTATAGGATTTTGTAGCCATTTGGCACGGTGAAAAACGCTGAAATATTGCCAAAAAGACACCATCGACAATAGCTCCAAAACTAAAACAGCTATTCCGGATTTAACTGCATAGTCTTGTTTGCGTTTATAAACTACCCTAAGTGATGCAGTATGGTTTTTCTATTCGTATTAGTTTCGGAGATAATGCAGACTATAGGATTTTGTAGTCATTTCGCACGGTCAAAAACGCTGAAAAGTTGCCAAAAAGACACCATCGACAATAGCTCCAAAACTAAAACAGCTATTCCGGATTTAACTGCATAGTCTTGTTTGCGTTTATAAACTACCCTAAGTGATGCAGTATGGTTTTTCTATTCGTATTAGTTTCGGAGATAATGCAGACTATAGGATTTTGTAGTCATTTCGCACGGTCAAAAACGCTGAAAAGTTGCCAAAAAGACACCATCGACAATAGCTCCAAAACTAAAACAGCTATTCCGGATTTAACTGCATAGTCTTGTTTGCGTTTATAAACTACCCTAAGTGATGCAGTATGGTTTTTCTATTCGTATTAGTTTCGGAGATAATGCAGACTATAGGATTTTGTAGCCATTTGGCACGGTGAAAAACGCTGAAAATTTGCCAAAAAGACACCATCGACAATAGCTCCAAAACTAAAACAGCTATTCCGGATTTAACTGCATAGTCTTGTTTGCGTTTATAAACTACCCTAAGTGATGCAGTATGGTTTTTCTATTCGTATTAGTTTCGGAGATAATGCAGACTATAGGATTTTGTAGTCATTTCGCACGGTCAAAAACGCTGAAAAGTTGCCAAAAAGACACCATCGACAATAGCTCCAAAACTAAAACAGCTATTCCGGATTTAACTGCATAGTCTTGTTTGCGTTTATAAACTACCCTAAGTGATGCAGTATGGTTTTTCTATTCGTATTAGTTTCGGAGATAATGCAGACTATAGGATTTTGTAGCCATTTGGCACGGTGAAAAACGCTGAAAAGTTGCCAAAAAGACACCATCGACAATAGCTCCAAAACTAAAACAGCTATTCCGGATTTAACTGCATAGTCTTGTTTGCGTTTATAAACTACCCTAAGTGATGCAGTATGGTTTTTCTATTCGTATTAGTTTCGGAGATAATGCAGACTATAGGATTTTGTAGCCATTTGGCACGGTGAAAAACGCTGAAATATTGCCAAAAAGACACCATCGACAATAGCTCCAAAACTAAAACAGCTATTCCGGATTTAACTGCATAGTCTTGTTTGCGTTTATAAACTACCCTAAGTGATGCAGTATGGTTTTTCTATTCGTATTAGTTTCGGAGATAATGCAGACTATAGGATTTTGTAGCCATTTGGCACGGTGAAAAACGCTCAAAATTTGCCAAAATGACACCATCGACAATAACTCCAAAACTAAAACAGCTATTCCGGATTTAACTGCATAGTCTTGTTTGCGTTTATAAACTACCCTAAGTGATGCAGTATGGTTTTTCTATTCGTATTAGTTTCGGAGATAATGCAGACTATAGGATTTTGTAGTCATTTCGCACGGTCAAAAACGCTGAAAAGTTGCCAAAAAGACACCATCGACAATAGCTCCAAAACTAAAACAGCTATTCCGGATTTAACTGCATAGTCTTGTTTGCGTTTATAAACTACCCTAAGTGATGCAGTATGGTTTTTCTATTCGTATTAGTTTCGGAGATAATGCAGACTATAGGATTTTGTAGCCATTTGGCACGGTGAAAAACGCTCAAAATTTGCCAAAATGACACCATCGACAATAACTCCAAAACTAAAACAGCTATTCCGGATTTAACTGCATAGTCTTGTTTGCGTTTATAAACTACCCTAAGTGATGCAGTATGGTTTTTCTATTCGTATTAGTTTCGGAGATAATGCAGACTATAGGATTTTGTAGTCATTTCGCACGGTCAAAAACGCTGAAAAGTTGCCAAAAAGACACCATCGACAATAGCTCCAAAACTAAAACAGCTATTCCGGATTTAACTGCATAGTCTTGTTTGCGTTTATAAACTACCCTAAGTGATGCAGTATGGTTTTTCTATTCGTATTAGTTTCGGAGATAATGCAGACTATAGGATTTTGTAGCCATTTGGCACGGTGAAAAACGCTGAAAATTTGCCAAAAAGACACCATCGACAATAGCTCCAAAACTAAAACAGCTATTCCGGATTTAACTGCATAGTCTTGTTTGCGTTTATAAACTACCCTAAGTGATGCAGTATGGTTTTTCTATTCGTATTAGTTTCGGAGATAATGCAGACTATAGGATTTTGTAGCCATTTGGCACGGTGAAAAACGCTGAAAAGTTTGCCAAAATGACACCATCGACAATAGCTCCAAAACTAAAACAGCTATTCCGGATTTAACTGCATAGTCTTGTTTGCGTTTATAAACTACCCTAAGTGATGCAGTATGGTTTTTCTATTCGTATTAGTTTCGGAGATAATGCAGACTATAGGATTTTGTAGCCATTTGGCACGGTGAAAAACGCTCAAAATTTGCCAAAATGACACCATCGACAATAGCTCCAAAACTAAAACAGCTATTCCGGATTTAACTGCATAGTCTTGTTTGCGTTTATAAACTACCCTAAGTGATGCAGTATGGTTTTTCTATTCGTATTAGTTTCGGAGATAATGCAGACTATAGGATTTTGTAGCCATTTGGCACGGTGAAAAACGCTGAAAATTTGCCAAAAAGACACCATCGACAATAGCTCCAAAACTAAAACAGCTATTCCGGATTTAACTGCATAGTCTTGTTTGCGTTTATAAACTACCCTAAGTGATGCAGTATGGTTTTTCTATTCGTATTAGTTTCGGAGATAATGCAGACTATAGGATTTTGTAGTCATTTCGCACGGTGAAAAACGCTGAAAATTTGCCAAAATGACACCATCGACAATAGCTCCAAAACTAAAACAGCTATTCCGGATTTAACTGCATAGTCTTGTTTGCGTTTATAAACTACCCTAAGTGATGCAGTATGGTTTTTCTATTCGTATTAGTTTCGGAGATAATGCAGACTATAGGATTTTGTAGTCATTTCGCACGGTCAAAAACGCTGAAAAGTTGCCAAAAAGACACCATCGACAATAGCTCCAAAACTAAAACAGCTATTCCGGATTTAACTGCATAGTCTTGTTTGCGTTTATAAACTACCCTAAGTGATGCAGTATGGTTTTTCTATTCGTATTAGTTTCGGAGATAATGCAGACTATAGGATTTTGTAGCCATTTGGCACGGTCAAAAACGCTGAAAAGTTGCCAAAAAGACACCATCGACAATAGCTCCAAAACTAAAACAGCTATTCCGGATTTAACTGCATAGTCTTGTTTGCGTTTATAAACTACCCTAAGTGATGCAGTATGGTTTTTCTATTCGTATTAGTTTCGGAGATAATGCAGACTATAGGATTTTGTAGCCATTTGGCACGGTGAAAAACGCTCAAAATTTGCCAAAATGACACCATCGACAATAACTCCAAAACTAAAACAGCTATTCCGGATTTAACTGCATAGTCTTGTTTGCGTTTATAAACTACCCTAAGTGATGCAGTATGGTTTTTCTATTCGTATTAGTTTCGGAGATAATGCAGACTATAGGATTTTGTAGCCATTTGGCACGGTGAAAAACGCTGAAAAGTTGCCAAAAAGACACCATCGACAATAGCTCCAAAACTAAAACAGCTATTCCGGATTTAACTGCATAGTCTTGTTTGCGTTTATAAACTACCCTAAGTGATGCAGTATGGTTTTTCTATTCGTATTAGTTTCGGAGATAATGCAGACTATAGGATTTTGTAGTCATTTCGCACGGTCAAAAACGCTGAAAAGTTGCCAAAAAGACACCATCGACAATAGCTCCAAAACTAAAACAGCTATTCCGGATTTAACTGCATAGTCTTGTTTGCGTTTATAAACTACCCTAAGTGATGCAGTATGGTTTTTCTATTCGTATTAGTTTCGGAGATAATGCAGACTATAGGATTTTGTAGCCATTTGGCACGGTGAAAAACGCTGAAAAGTTGCCAAAAAGACACCATCGACAATAGCTCCAAAACTAAAACAGCTATTCCGGATTTAACTGCATAGTCTTGTTTGCGTTTATAAACTACCCTAAGTGATGCAGTATGGTTTTTCTATTCGTATTAGTTTCGGAGATAATGCAGACTATAGGATTTTGTAGCCATTTGGCACGGTGAAAAACGCTCAAAATTTGCCAAAATGACACCATCGACAATAACTCCAAAACTAAAACAGCTATTCCGGATTTAACTGCATAGTCTTGTTTGCGTTTATAAACTACCCTAAGTGATGCAGTATGGTTTTTCTATTCGTATTAGTTTCGGAGATAATGCAGACTATAGGATTTTGTAGTCATTTGGCACGGTCAAAAACGCTGAAAAGTTGCCAAAAAGACACCATCGACAATAGCTCCAAAACTAAAACAGCTATTCCGGATTTAACTGCATAGTCTTGTTTGCGTTTATAAACTACCCTAAGTGATGCAGTATGGTTTTTCTATTCGTATTAGTTTCGGAGATAATGCAGACTATAGGATTTTGTAGCCATTTGGCACGGTGAAAAACGCTCAAAATTTGCCAAAAAGACACCATCGACAATAACTCCAAAACTAAAACAGCTATTCCGGATTTAACTGCATAGTCTTGTTTGCGTTTATAAACTACCCTAAGTGATGCAGTATGGTTTTTCTATTCGTATTAGTTTCGGAGATAATGCAGACTATAGGATTTTGTAGCCATTTGGCACGGTGAAAAACGCTGAAAAGTTGCCAAAAAGACACCATCGACAATAGCTCCAAAACTAAAACAGCTATTCCGGATTTAACTGCATAGTCTTGTTTGCGTTTATAAACTACCCTAAGTGATGCAGTATGGTTTTTCTATTCGTATTAGTTTCGGAGATAATGCAGACTATAGGATTTTGTAGTCATTTCGCACGGTCAAAAACGCTGAAAAGTTGCCAAAAAGACACCATCGACAATAGCTCCAAAACTAAAACAGCTATTCCGGATTTAACTGCATAGTCTTGTTTGCGTTTATAAACTACCCTAAGTGATGCAGTATGGTTTTTCTATTCGTATTAGTTTCGGAGATAATGCAGACTATAGGATTTTGTAGCCATTTGGCACGGTGAAAAACGCTGAAAATTTGCCAAAAAGACACCATCGACAATAGCTCCAAAACTAAAACAGCTATTCCGGATTTAACTGCATAGTCTTGTTTGCGTTTATAAACTACCCTAAGTGATGCAGTATGGTTTTTCTATTCGTATTAGTTTCGGAGATAATGCAGACTATAGGATTTTGTAGTCATTTCGCACGGTCAAAAACGCTGAAAAGTTGCCAAAAAGACACCATCGACAATAGCTCCAAAACTAAAACAGCTATTCCGGATTTAACTGCATAGTCTTGTTTGCGTTTATAAACTACCCTAAGTGATGCAGTATGGTTTTTCTATTCGTATTAGTTTCGGAGATAATGCAGACTATAGGATTTTGTAGCCATTTGGCACGGTGAAAAACGCTGAAAATTTGCCAAAAAGACACCATCGACAATAGCTCCAAAACTAAAACAGCTATTCCGGATTTAACTGCATAGTCTTGTTTGCGTTTATAAACTACCCTAAGTGATGCAGTATGGTTTTTCTATTCGTATTAGTTTCGGAGATAATGCAGACTATAGGATTTTGTAGCCATTTGGCACGGTGAAAAACGCTGAAAAGTTGCCAAAAAGACACCATCGACAATAGCTCCAAAACTAAAACAGCTATTCCGGATTTAACTGCATAGTCTTGTTTGCGTTTATAAACTACCCTAAGTGATGCAGTATGGTTTTTCTATTCGTATTAGTTTCGGAGATAATGCAGACTATAGGATTTTGTAGCCATTTGGCACGGTGAAAAACGCTCAAAATTTGCCAAAATGACACCATCGACAATAACTCCAAAACTAAAACAGCTATTCCGGATTTAACTGCATAGTCTTGTTTGCGTTTATAAACTACCCTAAGTGATGCAGTATGGTTTTTCTATTCGTATTAGTTTCGGAGATAATGCAGACTATAGGATTTTGTAGTCATTTCGCACGGTCAAAAACGCTGAAAAGTTGCCAAAAAGACACCATCGACAATAGCTCCAAAACTAAAACAGCTATTCCGGATTTAACTGCATAGTCTTGTTTGCGTTTATAAACTACCCTAAGTGATGCAGTATGGTTTTTCTATTCGTATTAGTTTCGGAGATAATGCAGACTATAGGATTTTGTAGCCATTTGGCACGGTGAAAAACGCTGAAAATTTGCCAAAAAGACACCATCGACAATAGCTCCAAAACTAAAACAGCTATTCCGGATTTAACTGCATAGTCTTGTTTGCGTTTATAAACTACCCTAAGTGATGCAGTATGGTTTTTCTATTCGTATTAGTTTCGGAGATAATGCAGACTATAGGATTTTGTAGCCATTTGGCACGGTGAAAAACGCTGAAAAGTTGCCAAAAAGACACCATCGACAATAGCTCCAAAACTAAAACAGCTATTCCGGATTTAACTGCATAGTCTTGTTTGCGTTTATAAACTACCCTAAGTGATGCAGTATGGTTTTTCTATTCGTATTAGTTTCGGAGATAATGCAGACTATAGGATTTTGTAGCCATTTGGCACGGTGAAAAACGCTCAAAATTTGCCAAAATGACACCATCGACAATAGCTCCAAAACTAAAACAGCTATTCCGGATTTAACTGCATAGTCTTGTTTGCGTTTATAAACTACCCTAAGTGATGCAGTATGGTTTTTCTATTCGTATTAGTTTCGGAGATAATGCAGACTATAGGATTTTGTAGTCATTTCGCACGGTCAAAAACGCTGAAAAGTTGCCAAAAAGACACCATCGACAATAGCTCCAAAACTAAAACAGCTATTCCGGATTTAACTGCATAGTCTTGTTTGCGTTTATAAACTACCCTAAGTGATGCAGTATGGTTTTTCTATTCGTATTAGTTTCGGAGATAATGCAGACTATAGGATTTTGTAGCCATTTGGCACGGTGAAAAACGCTCAAAATTTGCCAAAATGACACCATCGACAATAACTCCAAAACTAAAACAGCTATTCCGGATTTAACTGCATAGTCTTGTTTGCGTTTATAAACTACCCTAAGTGATGCAGTATGGTTTTTCTATTCGTATTAGTTTCGGAGATAATGCAGACTATAGGATTTTGTAGCCATTTGGCACGGTGAAAAACGCTGAAAATTTGCCAAAAAGACACCATCGACAATAGCTCCAAAACTAAAACAGCTATTCCGGATTTAACTGCATAGTCTTGTTTGCGTTTATAAACTACCCTAAGTGATGCAGTATGGTTTTTCTATTCGTATTAGTTTCGGAGATAATGCAGACTATAGGATTTTGTAGCCATTTGGCACGGTGAAAAACGCTCAAAATTTGCCAAAAAGACACCATCGACAATAGCTCCAAAACTAAAACAGCTATTCCGGATTTAACTGCATAGTCTTGTTTGCGTTTATAAACTACCCTAAGTGATGCAGTATGGTTTTTCTATTCGTATTAGTTTCGGAGATAATGCAGACTATAGGATTTTGTAGCCATTTGGCACGGTGAAAAACGCTGAAAATTTGCCAAAATGACACCATCGACAATAGCTCCAAAACTAAAACAGCTATTCCGGATTTAACTGCATAGTCTTGTTTGCGTTTATAAACTACCCTAAGTGATGCAGTATGGTTTTTCTATTCGTATTAGTTTCGGAGATAATGCAGACTATAGGATTTTGTAGCCATTTGGCACGGTGAAAAACGCTCAAAATTTGCCAAAATGACACCATCGACAATAACTCCAAAACTAAAACAGCTATTCCGGATTTAACTGCATAGTCTTGTTTGCGTTTATAAACTACCCTAAGTGATGCAGTATGGTTTTTCTATTCGTATTAGTTTCGGAGATAATGCAGACTATAGGATTTTGTAGTCATTTCGCACGGTCAAAAACGCTGAAAAGTTGCCAAAAAGACACCATCGACAATAGCTCCAAAACTAAAACAGCTATTCCGGATTTAACTGCATAGTCTTGTTTGCGTTTATAAACTACCCTAAGTGATGCAGTATGGTTTTTCTATTCGTATTAGTTTCGGAGATAATGCAGACTATAGGATTTTGTAGCCATTTGGCACGGTGAAAAACGCTCAAAATTTGCCAAAATGACACCATCGACAATAACTCCAAAACTAAAACAGCTATTCCGGATTTAACTGCATAGTCTTGTTTGCGTTTATAAACTACCCTAAGTGATGCAGTATGGTTTTTCTATTCGTATTAGTTTCGGAGATAATGCAGACTATAGGATTTTGTAGTCATTTGGCACGGTCAAAAACGCTGAAAAGTTGCCAAAAAGACACCATCGACAATAGCTCCAAAACTAAAACAGCTATTCCGGATTTAACTGCATAGTCTTGTTTGCGTTTATAAACTACCCTAAGTGATGCAGTATGGTTTTTCTATTCGTATTAGTTTCGGAGATAATGCAGACTATAGGATTTTGTAGCCATTTGGCACGGTGAAAAACGCTCAAAATTTGCCAAAATGACACCATCGACAATAACTCCAAAACTAAAACAGCTATTCCGGATTTAACTGCATAGTCTTGTTTGCGTTTATAAACTACCCTAAGTGATGCAGTATGGTTTTTCTATTCGTATTAGTTTCGGAGATAATGCAGACTATAGGATTTTGTAGCCATTTGGCACGGTGAAAAACGCTGAAAATTTGCCAAAAAGACACCATCGACAATAGCTCCAAAACTAAAACAGCTATTCCGGATTTAACTGCATAGTCTTGTTTGCGTTTATAAACTACCCTAAGTGATGCAGTATGGTTTTTCTATTCGTATTAGTTTCGGAGATAATGCAGACTATAGGATTTTGTAGTCATTTCGCACGGTCAAAAACGCTGAAAAGTTGCCAAAAAGACACCATCGACAATAGCTCCAAAACTAAAACAGCTATTCCGGATTTAACTGCATAGTCTTGTTTGCGTTTATAAACTACCCTAAGTGATGCAGTATGGTTTTTCTATTCGTATTAGTTTCGGAGATAATGCAGACTATAGGATTTTGTAGCCATTTGGCACGGTGAAAAACGCTGAAATATTGCCAAAAAGACACCATCGACAATAGCTCCAAAACTAAAACAGCTATTCCGGATTTAACTGCATAGTCTTGTTTGCGTTTATAAACTACCCTAAGTGATGCAGTATGGTTTTTCTATTCGTATTAGTTTCGGAGATAATGCAGACTATAGGATTTTGTAGCCATTTGGCACGGTGAAAAACGCTCAAAATTTGCCAAAATGACACCATCGACAATAACTCCAAAACTAAAACAGCTATTCCGGATTTAACTGCATAGTCTTGTTTGCGTTTATAAACTACCCTAAGTGATGCAGTATGGTTTTTCTATTCGTATTAGTTTCGGAGATAATGCAGACTATAGGATTTTGTAGTCATTTCGCACGGTCAAAAACGCTGAAAAGTTGCCAAAAAGACACCATCGACAATAGCTCCAAAACTAAAACAGCTATTCCGGATTTAACTGCATAGTCTTGTTTGCGTTTATAAACTACCCTAAGTGATGCAGTATGGTTTTTCTATTCGTATTAGTTTCGGAGATAATGCAGACTATAGGATTTTGTAGCCATTTGGCACGGTGAAAAACGCTGAAAATTTGCCAAAAAGACACCATCGACAATAGCTCCAAAACTAAAACAGCTATTCCGGATTTAACTGCATAGTCTTGTTTGCGTTTATAAACTACCCTAAGTGATGCAGTATGGTTTTTCTATTCGTATTAGTTTCGGAGATAATGCAGACTATAGGATTTTGTAGCCATTTGGCACGGTGAAAAACGCTGAAATATTGCCAAAAAGACACCATCGACAATAGCTCCAAAACTAAAACAGCTATTCCGGATTTAACTGCATAGTCTTGTTTGCGTTTATAAACTACCCTAAGTGATGCAGTATGGTTTTTCTATTCGTATTAGTTTCGGAGATAATGCAGACTATAGGATTTTGTAGCCATTTGGCACGGTCAAAAACGCTGAAAAGTTGCCAAAAAGACACCATCGACAATAGCTCCAAAACTAAAACAGCTATTCCGGATTTAACTGCATAGTCTTGTTTGCGTTTATAAACTACCCTAAGTGATGCAGTATGGTTTTTCTATTCGTATTAGTTTCGGAGATAATGCAGACTATAGGATTTTGTAGTCATTTCGCACGGTCAAAAACGCTGAAAAGTTGCCAAAAAGACACCATCGACAATAGCTCCAAAACTAAAACAGCTATTCCGGATTTAACTGCATAGTCTTGTTTGCGTTTATAAACTACCCTAAGTGATGCAGTATGGTTTTTCTATTCGTATTAGTTTCGGAGATAATGCAGACTATAGGATTTTGTAGCCATTTGGCACGGTGAAAAACGCTCAAAATTTGCCAAAATGACACCATCGACAATAACTCCAAAACTAAAACAGCTATTCCGGATTTAACTGCATAGTCTTGTTTGCGTTTATAAACTACCCTAAGTGATGCAGTATGGTTTTTCTATTCGTATTAGTTTCGGAGATAATGCAGACTATAGGATTTTGTAGTCATTTCGCACGGTCAAAAACGCTGAAAAGTTGCCAAAAAGACACCATCGACAATAGCTCCAAAACTAAAACAGCTATTCCGGATTTAACTGCATAGTCTTGTTTGCGTTTATAAACTACCCTAAGTGATGCAGTATGGTTTTTCTATTCGTATTAGTTTCGGAGATAATGCAGACTATAGGATTTTGTAGCCATTTGGCACGGTGAAAAACGCTCAAAATTTGCCAAAATGACACCATCGACAATAACTCCAAAACTAAAACAGCTATTCCGGATTTAACTGCATAGTCTTGTTTGCGTTTATAAACTACCCTAAGTGATGCAGTATGGTTTTTCTATTCGTATTAGTTTCGGAGATAATGCAGACTATAGGATTTTGTAGTCATTTCGCACGGTCAAAAACGCTGAAAAGTTGCCAAAAAGACACCATCGACAATAGCTCCAAAACTAAAACAGCTATTCCGGATTTAACTGCATAGTCTTGTTTGCGTTTATAAACTACCCTAAGTGATGCAGTATGGTTTTTCTATTCGTATTAGTTTCGGAGATAATGCAGACTATAGGATTTTGTAGCCATTTGGCACGGTGAAAAACGCTCAAAATTTGCCAAAATGACACCATCGACAATAACTCCAAAACTAAAACAGCTATTCCGGATTTAACTGCATAGTCTTGTTTGCGTTTATAAACTACCCTAAGTGATGCAGTATGGTTTTTCTATTCGTATTAGTTTCGGAGATAATGCAGACTATAGGATTTTGTAGTCATTTCGCACGGTCAAAAACGCTGAAAAGTTGCCAAAAAGACACCATCGACAATAGCTCCAAAACTAAAACAGCTATTCCGGATTTAACTGCATAGTCTTGTTTGCGTTTATAAACTACCCTAAGTGATGCAGTATGGTTTTTCTATTCGTATTAGTTTCGGAGATAATGCAGACTATAGGATTTTGTAGCCATTTGGCACGGTGAAAAACGCTCAAAATTTGCCAAAATGACACCATCGACAATAACTCCAAAACTAAAACAGCTATTCCGGATTTAACTGCATAGTCTTGTTTGCGTTTATAAACTACCCTAAGTGATGCAGTATGGTTTTTCTATTCGTATTAGTTTCGGAGATAATGCAGACTATAGGATTTTGTAGTCATTTCGCACGGTCAAAAACGCTGAAAAGTTGCCAAAAAGACACCATCGACAATAGCTCCAAAACTAAAACAGCTATTCCGGATTTAACTGCATAGTCTTGTTTGCGTTTATAAACTACCCTAAGTGATGCAGTATGGTTTTTCTATTCGTATTAGTTTCGGAGATAATGCAGACTATAGGATTTTGTAGCCATTTGGCACGGTCAAAAACGCTGAAAAGTTGCCAAAAAGACACCATCGACAATAGCTCCAAAACTAAAACAGCTATTCCGGATTTAACTGCATAGTCTTGTTTGCGTTTATAAACTACCCTAAGTGATGCAGTATGGTTTTTCTATTCGTATTAGTTTCGGAGATAATGCAGACTATAGGATTTTGTAGCCATTTGGCACGGTGAAAAACGCTCAAAATTTGCCAAAATGACACCATCGACAATAACTCCAAAACTAAAACAGCTATTCCGGATTTAACTGCATAGTCTTGTTTGCGTTTATAAACTACCCTAAGTGATGCAGTATGGTTTTTCTATTCGTATTAGTTTCGGAGATAATGCAGACTATAGGATTTTGTAGTCATTTGGCACGGTCAAAAACGCTGAAAAGTTGCCAAAAAGACACCATCGACAATAGCTCCAAAACTAAAACAGCTATTCCGGATTTAACTGCATAGTCTTGTTTGCGTTTATAAACTACCCTAAGTGATGCAGTATGGTTTTTCTATTCGTATTAGTTTCGGAGATAATGCAGACTATAGGATTTTGTAGCCATTTGGCACGGTGAAAAACGCTCAAAATTTGCCAAAATGACACCATCGACAATAACTCCAAAACTAAAACAGCTATTCCGGATTTAACTGCATAGTCTTGTTTGCGTTTATAAACTACCCTAAGTGATGCAGTATGGTTTTTCTATTCGTATTAGTTTCGGAGATAATGCAGACTATAGGATTTTGTAGCCATTTGGCACGGTGAAAAACGCTGAAAATTTGCCAAAAAGACACCATCGACAATAGCTCCAAAACTAAAACAGCTATTCCGGATTTAACTGCATAGTCTTGTTTGCGTTTATAAACTACCCTAAGTGATGCAGTATGGTTTTTCTATTCGTATTAGTTTCGGAGATAATGCAGACTATAGGATTTTGTAGCCATTTGGCACGGTGAAAAACGCTGAAAAGTTGCCAAAAAGACACCATCGACAATAGCTCCAAAACTAAAACAGCTATTCCGGATTTAACTGCATAGTCTTGTTTGCGTTTATAAACTACCCTAAGTGATGCAGTATGGTTTTTCTATTCGTATTAGTTTCGGAGATAATGCAGACTATAGGATTTTGTAGCCATTTGGCACGGTGAAAAACGCTGAAAAGTTGCCAAAAAGACACCATCGACAATAGCTCCAAAACTAAAACAGCTATTCCGGATTTAACTGCATAGTCTTGTTTGCGTTTATAAACTACCCTAAGTGATGCAGTATGGTTTTTCTATTCGTATTAGTTTCGGAGATAATGCAGACTATAGGATTTTGTAGCCATTTGGCACGGTGAAAAACGCTCAAAATTTGCCAAAATGACACCATCGACAATAACTCCAAAACTAAAACAGCTATTCCGGATTTAACTGCATAGTCTTGTTTGCGTTTATAAACTACCCTAAGTGATGCAGTATGGTTTTTCTATTCGTATTAGTTTCGGAGATAATGCAGACTATAGGATTTTGTAGTCATTTCGCACGGTCAAAAACGCTGAAAAGTTGCCAAAAAGACACCATCGACAATAGCTCCAAAACTAAAACAGCTATTCCGGATTTAACTGCATAGTCTTGTTTGCGTTTATAAACTACCCTAAGTGATGCAGTATGGTTTTTCTATTCGTATTAGTTTCGGAGATAATGCAGACTATAGGATTTTGTAGCCATTTGGCACGGTGAAAAACGCTGAAAATTTGCCAAAAAGACACCATCGACAATAGCTCCAAAACTAAAACAGCTATTCCGGATTTAACTGCATAGTCTTGTTTGCGTTTATAAACTACCCTAAGTGATGCAGTATGGTTTTTCTATTCGTATTAGTTTCGGAGATAATGCAGACTATAGGATTTTGTAGCCATTTGGCACGGTGAAAAACGCTGAAAATTTGCCAAAAAGACACCATCGACAATAGCTCCAAAACTAAAACAGCTATTCCGGATTTAACTGCATAGTCTTGTTTGCGTTTATAAACTACCCTAAGTGATGCAGTATGGTTTTTCTATTCGTATTAGTTTCGGAGATAATGCAGACTATAGGATTTTGTAGCCATTTGGCACGGTCAAAAACGCTGAAAAGTTGCCAAAAAGACACCATCGACAATAGCTCCAAAACTAAAACAGCTATTCCGGATTTAACTGCATAGTCTTGTTTGCGTTTATAAACTACCCTAAGTGATGCAGTATGGTTTTTCTATTCGTATTAGTTTCGGAGATAATGCAGACTATAGGATTTTGTAGTCATTTCGCACGGTCAAAAACGCTGAAAAGTTGCCAAAAAGACACCATCGACAATAGCTCCAAAACTAAAACAGCTATTCCGGATTTAACTGCATAGTCTTGTTTGCGTTTATAAACTACCCTAAGTGATGCAGTATGGTTTTTCTATTCGTATTAGTTTCGGAGATAATGCAGACTATAGGATTTTGTAGCCATTTGGCACGGTGAAAAACGCTCAAAATTTGCCAAAATGACACCATCGACAATAACTCCAAAACTAAAACAGCTATTCCGGATTTAACTGCATAGTCTTGTTTGCGTTTATAAACTACCCTAAGTGATGCAGTATGGTTTTTCTATTCGTATTAGTTTCGGAGATAATGCAGACTATAGGATTTTGTAGCCATTTGGCACGGTCAAAAACGCTCAAAAAGTTGCCAAAAAGACACCATCGACAATAGCTCCAAAACTAAAACAGCTATTCCGGATTTAACTGCATAGTCTTGTTTGCGTTTATAAACTACCCTAAGTGATGCAGTATGGTTTTTCTATTCGTATTAGTTTCGGAGATAATGCAGACTATAGGATTTTGTAGCCATTTGGCACGGTGAAAAACGCTGAAAAGTTGCCAAAAAGACACCATCGACAATAGCTCCAAAACTAAAACAGCTATTCCGGATTTAACTGCATAGTCTTGTTTGCGTTTATAAACTACCCTAAGTGATGCAGTATGGTTTTTCTATTCGTATTAGTTTCGGAGATAATGCAGACTATAGGATTTTGTAGCCATTTCGCACGGTCAAAAACGCTGAAAAGTTGCCAAAAAGACACCATCGACAATAGCTCCAAAACTAAAACAGCTATTCCGGATTTAACTGCATAGTCTTGTTTGCGTTTATAAACTACCCTAAGTGATGCAGTATGGTTTTTCTATTCGTATTAGTTTCGGAGATAATGCAGACTATAGGATTTTGTAGCCATTTGGCACGGTGAAAAACGCTGAAAAGTTGCCAAAAAGACACCATCGACAATAGCTCCAAAACTAAAACAGCTATTCCGGATTTAACTGCATAGTCTTGTTTGCGTTTATAAACTACCCTAAGTGATGCAGTATGGTTTTTCTATTCGTATTAGTTTCGGAGATAATGCAGACTATAGGATTTTGTAGCCATTTGGCACGGTGAAAAACGCTGAAAAGTTTGCCAAAATGACACCATCGACAATAGCTCCAAAACTAAAACAGCTATTCCGGATTTAACTGCATAGTCTTGTTTGCGTTTATAAACTACCCTAAGTGATGCAGTATGGTTTTTCTATTCGTATTAGTTTCGGAGATAATGCAGACTATAGGATTTTGTAGTCATTTCGCACGGTCAAAAACGCTGAAAAGTTGCCAAAAAGACACCATCGACAATAGCTCCAAAACTAAAACAGCTATTCCGGATTTAACTGCATAGTCTTGTTTGCGTTTATAAACTACCCTAAGTGATGCAGTATGGTTTTTCTATTCGTATTAGTTTCGGAGATAATGCAGACTATAGGATTTTGTAGCCATTTGGCACGGTGAAAAACGCTGAAAATTTGCCAAAATGACACCATCGACAATAGCTCCAAAACTAAAACAGCTATTCCGGATTTAACTGCATAGTCTTGTTTGCGTTTATAAACTACCCTAAGTGATGCAGTATGGTTTTTCTATTCGTATTAGTTTCGGAGATAATGCAGACTATAGGATTTTGTAGCCATTTGGCACGGTGAAAAACGCTGAAAATTTGCCAAAAAGACACCATCGACAATAGCTCCAAAACTAAAACAGCTATTCCGGATTTAACTGCATAGTCTTGTTTGCGTTTATAAACTACCCTAAGTGATGCAGTATGGTTTTTCTATTCGTATTAGTTTCGGAGATAATGCAGACTATAGGATTTTGTAGTCATTTCGCACGGTCAAAAACGCTGAAAAGTTGCCAAAAAGACACCATCGACAATAGCTCCAAAACTAAAACAGCTATTCCGGATTTAACTGCATAGTCTTGTTTGCGTTTATAAACTACCCTAAGTGATGCAGTATGGTTTTTCTATTCGTATTAGTTTCGGAGATAATGCAGACTATAGGATTTTGTAGCCATTTGGCACGGTGAAAAACGCTGAAAATTTGCCAAAATGACACCATCGACAATAGCTCCAAAACTAAAACAGCTATTCCGGATTTAACTGCATAGTCTTGTTTGCGTTTATAAACTACCCTAAGTGATGCAGTATGGTTTTTCTATTCGTATTAGTTTCGGAGATAATGCAGACTATAGGATTTTGTAGCCATTTGGCACGGTGAAAAACGCTGAAAAGTTGCCAAAAAGACACCATCGACAATAGCTCCAAAACTAAAACAGCTATTCCGGATTTAACTGCATAGTCTTGTTTGCGTTTATAAACTACCCTAAGTGATGCAGTATGGTTTTTCTATTCGTATTAGTTTCGGAGATAATGCAGACTATAGGATTTTGTAGCCATTTGGCACGGTGAAAAACGCTCAAAATTTGCCAAAATGACACCATCGACAATAACTCCAAAACTAAAACAGCTATTCCGGATTTAACTGCATAGTCTTGTTTGCGTTTATAAACTACCCTAAGTGATGCAGTATGGTTTTTCTATTCGTATTAGTTTCGGAGATAATGCAGACTATAGGATTTTGTAGTCATTTCGCACGGTCAAAAACGCTGAAAAGTTGCCAAAAAGACACCATCGACAATAGCTCCAAAACTAAAACAGCTATTCCGGATTTAACTGCATAGTCTTGTTTGCGTTTATAAACTACCCTAAGTGATGCAGTATGGTTTTTCTATTCGTATTAGTTTCGGAGATAATGCAGACTATAGGATTTTGTAGCCATTTGGCACGGTGAAAAACGCTGAAAATTTGCCAAAATGACACCATCGACAATAGCTCCAAAACTAAAACAGCTATTCCGGATTTAACTGCATAGTCTTGTTTGCGTTTATAAACTACCCTAAGTGATGCAGTATGGTTTTTCTATTCGTATTAGTTTCGGAGATAATGCAGACTATAGGATTTTGTAGCCATTTGGCACGGTGAAAAACGCTCAAAATTTGCCAAAATGACACCATCGACAATAACTCCAAAACTAAAACAGCTATTCCGGATTTAACTGCATAGTCTTGTTTGCGTTTATAAACTACCCTAAGTGATGCAGTATGGTTTTTCTATTCGTATTAGTTTCGGAGATAATGCAGACTATAGGATTTTGTAGCCATTTGGCACGGTCAAAAACGCTGAAAAGTTGCCAAAAAGACACCATCGACAATAGCTCCAAAACTAAAACAGCTATTCCGGATTTAACTGCATAGTCTTGTTTGCGTTTATAAACTACCCTAAGTGATGCAGTATGGTTTTTCTATTCGTATTAGTTTCGGAGATAATGCAGACTATAGGATTTTGTAGCCATTTGGCACGGTCAAAAACGCTGAAAAGTTGCCAAAAAGACACCATCGACAATAGCTCCAAAACTAAAACAGCTATTCCGGATTTAACTGCATAGTCTTGTTTGCGTTTATAAACTACCCTAAGTGATGCAGTATGGTTTTTCTATTCGTATTAGTTTCGGAGATAATGCAGACTATAGGATTTTGTAGCCATTTGGCACGGTGAAAAACGCTCAAAATTTGCCAAAATGACACCATCGACAATAACTCCAAAACTAAAACAGCTATTCCGGATTTAACTGCATAGTCTTGTTTGCGTTTATAAACTACCCTAAGTGATGCAGTATGGTTTTTCTATTCGTATTAGTTTCGGAGATAATGCAGACTATAGGATTTTGTAGCCATTTGGCACGGTCAAAAACGCTGAAAAGTTGCCAAAAAGACACCATCGACAATAGCTCCAAAACTAAAACAGCTATTCCGGATTTAACTGCATAGTCTTGTTTGCGTTTATAAACTACCCTAAGTGATGCAGTATGGTTTTTCTATTCGTATTAGTTTCGGAGATAATGCAGACTATAGGATTTTGTAGTCATTTCGCACGGTCAAAAACGCTGAAAAGTTGCCAAAAAGACACCATCGACAATAGCTCCAAAACTAAAACAGCTATTCCGGATTTAACTGCATAGTCTTGTTTGCGTTTATAAACTACCCTAAGTGATGCAGTATGGTTTTTCTATTCGTATTAGTTTCGGAGATAATGCAGACTATAGGATTTTGTAGCCATTTGGCACGGTGAAAAACGCTCAAAATTTGCCAAAATGACACCATCGACAATAACTCCAAAACTAAAACAGCTATTCCGGATTTAACTGCATAGTCTTGTTTGCGTTTATAAACTACCCTAAGTGATGCAGTATGGTTTTTCTATTCGTATTAGTTTCGGAGATAATGCAGACTATAGGATTTTGTAGTCATTTGGCACGGTCAAAAACGCTGAAAAGTTGCCAAAAAGACACCATCGACAATAGCTCCAAAACTAAAACAGCTATTCCGGATTTAACTGCATAGTCTTGTTTGCGTTTATAAACTACCCTAAGTGATGCAGTATGGTTTTTCTATTCGTATTAGTTTCGGAGATAATGCAGACTATAGGATTTTGTAGCCATTTGGCACGGTGAAAAACGCTCAAAATTTGCCAAAATGACACCATCGACAATAACTCCAAAACTAAAACAGCTATTCCGGATTTAACTGCATAGTCTTGTTTGCGTTTATAAACTACCCTAAGTGATGCAGTATGGTTTTTCTATTCGTATTAGTTTCGGAGATAATGCAGACTATAGGATTTTGTAGTCATTTCGCACGGTCAAAAACGCTGAAAAGTTGCCAAAAAGACACCATCGACAATAGCTCCAAAACTAAAACAGCTATTCCGGATTTAACTGCATAGTCTTGTTTGCGTTTATAAACTACCCTAAGTGATGCAGTATGGTTTTTCTATTCGTATTAGTTTCGGAGATAATGCAGACTATAGGATTTTGTAGCCATTTGGCACGGTGAAAAACGCTCAAAATTTGCCAAAATGACACCATCGACAATAACTCCAAAACTAAAACAGCTATTCCGGATTTAACTGCATAGTCTTGTTTGCGTTTATAAACTACCCTAAGTGATGCAGTATGGTTTTTCTATTCGTATTAGTTTCGGAGATAATGCAGACTATAGGATTTTGTAGTCATTTCGCACGGTCAAAAACGCTGAAAAGTTGCCAAAAAGACACCATCGACAATAGCTCCAAAACTAAAACAGCTATTCCGGATTTAACTGCATAGTCTTGTTTGCGTTTATAAACTACCCTAAGTGATGCAGTATGGTTTTTCTATTCGTATTAGTTTCGGAGATAATGCAGACTATAGGATTTTGTAGCCATTTGGCACGGTGAAAAACGCTCAAAATTTGCCAAAATGACACCATCGACAATAACTCCAAAACTAAAACAGCTATTCCGGATTTAACTGCATAGTCTTGTTTGCGTTTATAAACTACCCTAAGTGATGCAGTATGGTTTTTCTATTCGTATTAGTTTCGGAGATAATGCAGACTATAGGATTTTGTAGTCATTTCGCACGGTCAAAAACGCTGAAAAGTTGCCAAAAAGACACCATCGACAATAGCTCCAAAACTAAAACAGCTATTCCGGATTTAACTGCATAGTCTTGTTTGCGTTTATAAACTACCCTAAGTGATGCAGTATGGTTTTTCTATTCGTATTAGTTTCGGAGATAATGCAGACTATAGGATTTTGTAGCCATTTGGCACGGTGAAAAACGCTCAAAATTTGCCAAAATGACACCATCGACAATAACTCCAAAACTAAAACAGCTATTCCGGATTTAACTGCATAGTCTTGTTTGCGTTTATAAACTACCCTAAGTGATGCAGTATGGTTTTTCTATTCGTATTAGTTTCGGAGATAATGCAGACTATAGGATTTTGTAGTCATTTCGCACGGTCAAAAACGCTGAAAAGTTGCCAAAAAGACACCATCGACAATAGCTCCAAAACTAAAACAGCTATTCCGGATTTAACTGCATAGTCTTGTTTGCGTTTATAAACTACCCTAAGTGATGCAGTATGGTTTTTCTATTCGTATTAGTTTCGGAGATAATGCAGACTATAGGATTTTGTAGCCATTTGGCACGGTGAAAAACGCTCAAAATTTGCCAAAATGACACCATCGACAATAACTCCAAAACTAAAACAGCTATTCCGGATTTAACTGCATAGTCTTGTTTGCGTTTATAAACTACCCTAAGTGATGCAGTATGGTTTTTCTATTCGTATTAGTTTCGGAGATAATGCAGACTATAGGATTTTGTAGCCATTTGGCACGGTCAAAAACGCTGAAAAGTTGCCAAAAAGACACCATCGACAATAGCTCCAAAACTAAAACAGCTATTCCGGATTTAACTGCATAGTCTTGTTTGCGTTTATAAACTACCCTAAGTGATGCAGTATGGTTTTTCTATTCGTATTAGTTTCGGAGATAATGCAGACTATAGGATTTTGTAGCCATTTGGCACGGTCAAAAACGCTGAAAAGTTGCCAAAAAGACACCATCGACAATAGCTCCAAAACTAAAACAGCTATTCCGGATTTAACTGCATAGTCTTGTTTGCGTTTATAAACTACCCTAAGTGATGCAGTATGGTTTTTCTATTCGTATTAGTTTCGGAGATAATGCAGACTATAGGATTTTGTAGCCATTTGGCACGGTGAAAAACGCTCAAAATTTGCCAAAATGACACCATCGACAATAACTCCAAAACTAAAACAGCTATTCCGGATTTAACTGCATAGTCTTGTTTGCGTTTATAAACTACCCTAAGTGATGCAGTATGGTTTTTCTATTCGTATTAGTTTCGGAGATAATGCAGACTATAGGATTTTGTAGCCATTTGGCACGGTCAAAAACGCTGAAAAGTTGCCAAAAAGACACCATCGACAATAGCTCCAAAACTAAAACAGCTATTCCGGATTTAACTGCATAGTCTTGTTTGCGTTTATAAACTACCCTAAGTGATGCAGTATGGTTTTTCTATTCGTATTAGTTTCGGAGATAATGCAGACTATAGGATTTTGTAGCCATTTGGCACGGTCAAAAACGCTGAAAAGTTGCCAAAAAGACACCATCGACAATAGCTCCAAAACTAAAACAGCTATTCCGGATTTAACTGCATAGTCTTGTTTGCGTTTATAAACTACCCTAAGTGATGCAGTATGGTTTTTCTATTCGTATTAGTTTCGGAGATAATGCAGACTATAGGATTTTGTAGCCATTTGGCACGGTCAAAAACGCTGAAAAGTTGCCAAAAAGACACCATCGACAATAGCTCCAAAACTAAAACAGCTATTCCGGATTTAACTGCATAGTCTTGTTTGCGTTTATAAACTACCCTAAGTGATGCAGTATGGTTTTTCTATTCGTATTAGTTTCGGAGATAATGCAGACTATAGGATTTTGTAGCCATTTGGCACGGTGAAAAACGCTGAAAATTTGCCAAAATGACACCATCGACAATAGCTCCAAAACTAAAACAGCTATTCCGGATTTAACTGCATAGTCTTGTTTGCGTTTATAAACTACCCTAAGTGATGCAGTATGGTTTTTCTATTCGTATTAGTTTCGGAGATAATGCAGACTATAGGATTTTGTAGTCATTTGGCACGGTCAAAAACGCTGAAAAGTTGCCAAAAAGACACCATCGACAATAGCTCCAAAACTAAAACAGCTATTCCGGATTTAACTGCATAGTCTTGTTTGCGTTTATAAACTACCCTAAGTGATGCAGTATGGTTTTTCTATTCGTATTAGTTTCGGAGATAATGCAGACTATAGGATTTTGTAGCCATTTGGCACGGTGAAAAACGCTCAAAATTTGCCAAAATGACACCATCGACAATAACTCCAAAACTAAAACAGCTATTCCGGATTTAACTGCATAGTCTTGTTTGCGTTTATAAACTACCCTAAGTGATGCAGTATGGTTTTTCTATTCGTATTAGTTTCGGAGATAATGCAGACTATAGGATTTTGTAGTCATTTCGCACGGTCAAAAACGCTGAAAAGTTGCCAAAAAGACACCATCGACAATAGCTCCAAAACTAAAACAGCTATTCCGGATTTAACTGCATAGTCTTGTTTGCGTTTATAAACTACCCTAAGTGATGCAGTATGGTTTTTCTATTCGTATTAGTTTCGGAGATAATGCAGACTATAGGATTTTGTAGCCATTTGGCACGGTGAAAAACGCTCAAAATTTGCCAAAATGACACCATCGACAATAACTCCAAAACTAAAACAGCTATTCCGGATTTAACTGCATAGTCTTGTTTGCGTTTATAAACTACCCTAAGTGATGCAGTATGGTTTTTCTATTCGTATTAGTTTCGGAGATAATGCAGACTATAGGATTTTGTAGCCATTTGGCACGGTCAAAAACGCTGAAAAGTTGCCAAAAAGACACCATCGACAATAGCTCCAAAACTAAAACAGCTATTCCGGATTTAACTGCATAGTCTTGTTTGCGTTTATAAACTACCCTAAGTGATGCAGTATGGTTTTTCTATTCGTATTAGTTTCGGAGATAATGCAGACTATAGGATTTTGTAGCCATTTGGCACGGTCAAAAACGCTGAAAAGTTGCCAAAAAGACACCATCGACAATAGCTCCAAAACTAAAACAGCTATTCCGGATTTAACTGCATAGTCTTGTTTGCGTTTATAAACTACCCTAAGTGATGCAGTATGGTTTTTCTATTCGTATTAGTTTCGGAGATAATGCAGACTATAGGATTTTGTAGCCATTTGGCACGGTGAAAAACGCTCAAAATTTGCCAAAATGACACCATCGACAATAACTCCAAAACTAAAACAGCTATTCCGGATTTAACTGCATAGTCTTGTTTGCGTTTATAAACTACCCTAAGTGATGCAGTATGGTTTTTCTATTCGTATTAGTTTCGGAGATAATGCAGACTATAGGATTTTGTAGTCATTTCGCACGGTCAAAAACGCTGAAAAGTTGCCAAAAAGACACCATCGACAATAGCTCCAAAACTAAAACAGCTATTCCGGATTTAACTGCATAGTCTTGTTTGCGTTTATAAACTACCCTAAGTGATGCAGTATGGTTTTTCTATTCGTATTAGTTTCGGAGATAATGCAGACTATAGGATTTTGTAGCCATTTGGCACGGTGAAAAACGCTCAAAATTTGCCAAAATGACACCATCGACAATAACTCCAAAACTAAAACAGCTATTCCGGATTTAACTGCATAGTCTTGTTTGCGTTTATAAACTACCCTAAGTGATGCAGTATGGTTTTTCTATTCGTATTAGTTTCGGAGATAATGCAGACTATAGGATTTTGTAGCCATTTGGCACGGTCAAAAACGCTGAAAAGTTGCCAAAAAGACACCATCGACAATAGCTCCAAAACTAAAACAGCTATTCCGGATTTAACTGCATAGTCTTGTTTGCGTTTATAAACTACCCTAAGTGATGCAGTATGGTTTTTCTATTCGTATTAGTTTCGGAGATAATGCAGACTATAGGATTTTGTAGCCATTTGGCACGGTGAAAAACGCTGAAAAGTTGCCAAAAAGACACCATCGACAATAGCTCCAAAACTAAAACAGCTATTCCGGATTTAACTGCATAGTCTTGTTTGCGTTTATAAACTACCCTAAGTGATGCAGTATGGTTTTTCTATTCGTATTAGTTTCGGAGATAATGCAGACTATAGGATTTTGTAGCCATTTGGCACGGTGAAAAACGCTCAAAATTTGCCAAAATGACACCATCGACAATAACTCCAAAACTAAAACAGCTATTCCGGATTTAACTGCATAGTCTTGTTTGCGTTTATAAACTACCCTAAGTGATGCAGTATGGTTTTTCTATTCGTATTAGTTTCGGAGATAATGCAGACTATAGGATTTTGTAGTCATTTCGCACGGTCAAAAACGCTGAAAAGTTGCCAAAAAGACACCATCGACAATAGCTCCAAAACTAAAACAGCTATTCCGGATTTAACTGCATAGTCTTGTTTGCGTTTATAAACTACCCTAAGTGATGCAGTATGGTTTTTCTATTCGTATTAGTTTCGGAGATAATGCAGACTATAGGATTTTGTAGCCATTTGGCACGGTGAAAAACGCTGAAAATTTGCCAAAAAGACACCATCGACAATAGCTCCAAAACTAAAACAGCTATTCCGGATTTAACTGCATAGTCTTGTTTGCGTTTATAAACTACCCTAAGTGATGCAGTATGGTTTTTCTATTCGTATTAGTTTCGGAGATAATGCAGACTATAGGATTTTGTAGCCATTTGGCACGGTCAAAAACGCTGAAAAGTTGCCAAAAAGACACCATCGACAATAGCTCCAAAACTAAAACAGCTATTCCGGATTTAACTGCATAGTCTTGTTTGCGTTTATAAACTACCCTAAGTGATGCAGTATGGTTTTTCTATTCGTATTAGTTTCGGAGATAATGCAGACTATAGGATTTTGTAGCCATTTGGCACGGTGAAAAACGCTGAAAATTTGCCAAAAAGACACCATCGACAATAGCTCCAAAACTAAAACAGCTATTCCGGATTTAACTGCATAGTCTTGTTTGCGTTTATAAACTACCCTAAGTGATGCAGTATGGTTTTTCTATTCGTATTAGTTTCGGAGATAATGCAGACTATAGGATTTTGTAGCCATTTGGCACGGTGAAAAACGCTGAAAAGTTGCCAAAAAGACACCATCGACAATAGCTCCAAAACTAAAACAGCTATTCCGGATTTAACTGCATAGTCTTGTTTGCGTTTATAAACTACCCTAAGTGATGCAGTATGGTTTTTCTATTCGTATTAGTTTCGGAGATAATGCAGACTATAGGATTTTGTAGCCATTTGGCACGGTGAAAAACGCTCAAAATTTGCCAAAATGACACCATCGACAATAACTCCAAAACTAAAACAGCTATTCCGGATTTAACTGCATAGTCTTGTTTGCGTTTATAAACTACCCTAAGTGATGCAGTATGGTTTTTCTATTCGTATTAGTTTCGGAGATAATGCAGACTATAGGATTTTGTAGTCATTTCGCACGGTCAAAAACGCTGAAAAGTTGCCAAAAAGACACCATCGACAATAGCTCCAAAACTAAAACAGCTATTCCGGATTTAACTGCATAGTCTTGTTTGCGTTTATAAACTACCCTAAGTGATGCAGTATGGTTTTTCTATTCGTATTAGTTTCGGAGATAATGCAGACTATAGGATTTTGTAGCCATTTGGCACGGTGAAAAACGCTGAAAATTTGCCAAAATGACACCATCGACAATAGCTCCAAAACTAAAACAGCTATTCCGGATTTAACTGCATAGTCTTGTTTGCGTTTATAAACTACCCTAAGTGATGCAGTATGGTTTTTCTATTCGTATTAGTTTCGGAGATAATGCAGACTATAGGATTTTGTAGCCATTTGGCACGGTGAAAAACGCTCAAAATTTGCCAAAATGACACCATCGACAATAACTCCAAAACTAAAACAGCTATTCCGGATTTAACTGCATAGTCTTGTTTGCGTTTATAAACTACCCTAAGTGATGCAGTATGGTTTTTCTATTCGTATTAGTTTCGGAGATAATGCAGACTATAGGATTTTGTAGCCATTTGGCACGGTCAAAAACGCTGAAAAGTTGCCAAAAAGACACCATCGACAATAGCTCCAAAACTAAAACAGCTATTCCGGATTTAACTGCATAGTCTTGTTTGCGTTTATAAACTACCCTAAGTGATGCAGTATGGTTTTTCTATTCGTATTAGTTTCGGAGATAATGCAGACTATAGGATTTTGTAGTCATTTCGCACGGTCAAAAACGCTGAAAAGTTGCCAAAAAGACACCATCGACAATAGCTCCAAAACTAAAACAGCTATTCCGGATTTAACTGCATAGTCTTGTTTGCGTTTATAAACTACCCTAAGTGATGCAGTATGGTTTTTCTATTCGTATTAGTTTCGGAGATAATGCAGACTATAGGATTTTGTAGCCATTTGGCACGGTGAAAAACGCTCAAAATTTGCCAAAAAGACACCATCGACAATAACTCCAAAACTAAAACAGCTATTCCGGATTTAACTGCATAGTCTTGTTTGCGTTTATAAACTACCCTAAGTGATGCAGTATGGTTTTTCTATTCGTATTAGTTTCGGAGATAATGCAGACTATAGGATTTTGTAGCCATTTGGCACGGTGAAAAACGCTGAAAATTTGCCAAAAAGACACCATCGACAATAGCTCCAAAACTAAAACAGCTATTCCGGATTTAACTGCATAGTCTTGTTTGCGTTTATAAACTACCCTAAGTGATGCAGTATGGTTTTTCTATTCGTATTAGTTTCGGAGATAATGCAGACTATAGGATTTTGTAGTCATTTCGCACGGTCAAAAACGCTGAAAAGTTGCCAAAAAGACACCATCGACAATAGCTCCAAAACTAAAACAGCTATTCCGGATTTAACTGCATAGTCTTGTTTGCGTTTATAAACTACCCTAAGTGATGCAGTATGGTTTTTCTATTCGTATTAGTTTCGGAGATAATGCAGACTATAGGATTTTGTAGCCATTTGGCACGGTGAAAAACGCTCAAAATTTGCCAAAATGACACCATCGACAATAACTCCAAAACTAAAACAGCTATTCCGGATTTAACTGCATAGTCTTGTTTGCGTTTATAAACTACCCTAAGTGATGCAGTATGGTTTTTCTATTCGTATTAGTTTCGGAGATAATGCAGACTATAGGATTTTGTAGTCATTTCGCACGGTCAAAAACGCTGAAAAGTTGCCAAAAAGACACCATCGACAATAGCTCCAAAACTAAAACAGCTATTCCGGATTTAACTGCATAGTCTTGTTTGCGTTTATAAACTACCCTAAGTGATGCAGTATGGTTTTTCTATTCGTATTAGTTTCGGAGATAATGCAGACTATAGGATTTTGTAGCCATTTGGCACGGTGAAAAACGCTCAAAATTTGCCAAAATGACACCATCGACAATAACTCCAAAACTAAAACAGCTATTCCGGATTTAACTGCATAGTCTTGTTTGCGTTTATAAACTACCCTAAGTGATGCAGTATGGTTTTTCTATTCGTATTAGTTTCGGAGATAATGCAGACTATAGGATTTTGTAGTCATTTCGCACGGTCAAAAACGCTGAAAAGTTGCCAAAAAGACACCATCGACAATAGCTCCAAAACTAAAACAGCTATTCCGGATTTAACTGCATAGTCTTGTTTGCGTTTATAAACTACCCTAAGTGATGCAGTATGGTTTTTCTATTCGTATTAGTTTCGGAGATAATGCAGACTATAGGATTTTGTAGCCATTTGGCACGGTGAAAAACGCTCAAAATTTGCCAAAAAGACACCATCGACAATAACTCCAAAACTAAAACAGCTATTCCGGATTTAACTGCATAGTCTTGTTTGCGTTTATAAACTACCCTAAGTGATGCAGTATGGTTTTTCTATTCGTATTAGTTTCGGAGATAATGCAGACTATAGGATTTTGTAGCCATTTCGCACGGTCAAAAACGCTGAAAAGTTGCCAAAAAGACACCATCGACAATAGCTCCAAAACTAAAACAGCTATTCCGGATTTAACTGCATAGTCTTGTTTGCGTTTATAAACTACCCTAAGTGATGCAGTATGGTTTTTCTATTCGTATTAGTTTCGGAGATAATGCAGACTATAGGATTTTGTAGCCATTTGGCACGG